>OZ025295.1:58096854-59513854 GCA_964019185.1 Maratus speculifer
AAAGCAAAAAATTCTGAAAAACGTGAATTACAGCACCGTACGTCAATGAAACATAAAAAAAAAAAACATTTTACGCAAATTTTCCCCACTTAATAATACCAAATATATTATTATTGACTATATTTTATTAATCTGATGTTCATTGTTTCTTTCATAACTAAAAAATAAATAAAAATGAGCATATTTGTGATCAAAATCTTCATTTGCTATTACAAAATAATAATAGTAATAATTTCTTAATTTGACTTTTAAATAATGTAAATAAAATAACTAAAACAGGCTTTCACTGATCCCATCTGCACTTTCCTCCTTCACTGTAAAAAATTTTTGTAAAATTCCAGTAGATGTACCGTAAATTTCACGGTACTACTACCATTTTCACTCTTTACGGTATGAATACCGTATTTCTAAGTTATATTAAGCGTAAAAAAATACAGTTTGTTCTCTTTCGATTGAAAGCGGTATTTACACAGTAAAATGATTGTTTCTCAGTAAAAACTCGGTATTTATACCGTAAAATAATTATTTTTCAGTAAGATAAATGTCATTCTAAACATTTTCGTAGCATTTCAATACATGCACCTAAATTTTACGGTGCTTCTACTGCTTTCATTCTTTACGATATGAGTACCGTATTTTTAAGGCATATTAGGTATAAAAAAAATCCAGTATCTATGCTATTTCGATTATAAACAGTATTTGTACCACAAAATAATGTTTTTTCATTAAAAACGCCATTTATACTGTAAAATACTTATATTTCAGTAAGGGAAAAAAATGGTATTCTCGCCTCGGTGAACGGCAGATGATGTTCTTGCTGCTTAATGAGTGCAGATCTGAGGAGAGAAGGGGTTGGGGGGGGGGGCAAATTGTTTGGAGGACCAAGAAGCTCAAAGGAGTCCAATGGTTACAATACACATTGTACATTTAATTTTTACGTATACCATAACGTAACAATAAAAAAGGAAAGTTCTATAATTACTTTTGTTAAATAATATGAATATCTAATTAGCATCTTTAAATTCAGGAAAATAAACAATTTAATTTATGAGAGACGAACAAAGTAGTCTTCAAAGTCGAGGAGGTCTTATTAAAGAATCACATGCTTTTTAGCTCACAGGCTATCATAGCCCGAGAGCTTATGTGCCCGTCCGTTCTGTATGTTCGTTCGTGCGTAATGCGATAACTCGTGATAAAAATATCCGATCCACTTGAAATTTTGTATGTAGGTATATCCTGACAAGGCGCTTCCCTGATTAGTTTTTGGAGTTCATTCGATATGTATAAGAGGGGGAACGGGGGGCTCATGCCCCTCCCCTTAATTGATATAAATGGGATTTTCATGCAGAATTAAGTTTTCGTTCAAAATTTAGATTAGGATCATTCTGATGAGGCGATTCCGTGACTGTTATTAGGTGTTCATTGAATAAGTATAAATAGGGGGAACAGGCGTTCTAATGCCTCCGCCCCTATATTTATATAAATGGGTTTTTCAAGCAGAATTTTCAGATTTCGTTCAAATTTCTGAATAGTTTTGGAAGTTTAATGGTTAAGTATAAAAAAGGGGGATAACTCCTTTTAAATTATATAAATGCTAAAGGGGTTTTTATTAAGAATTATCTAATTTGCTCTGAATTTTGGATACAGATTTTTTATATGATAAAGCATGTCTTTGATAGTATAGGAGGTTCAATGATTAAGTATAAAAAAGAGGAAAGGGAAGAGCTTTTTCCCCTTCTTATTTTTTTTTCGAACGGAATTAACCCTTGAAAATATAAGGCTTTAATGTACAATTAGTATTTGTAGCCTGTGAGCTCAATGCCATCAATTTAACTGGGCAGTACTTTTTTTTATGTATCTTGAGAGTCTGCATAAGAGGGAAGGGCCTGTGTGACTGATCCTGGGCACGTCACGGCTCTCGACGGCCTGGATAGATGTCTTTTTCTAGTGCGAAATTTCAATCTAATATATTGAATGAGTTCAACCAATCCTTAATTTTTATTGAAGAATTATAGCATTCGTAGAAGTGAAACTCTAGGATTTTAAACTAGTGTAATTAATCAGTCATTCAAAGTCATGTAATTAAAATTAAAATATTGTGTACCATTGAATATATACCAGTGATATACGTTAAAAGGATTTATTCATCTTTGTATGCTCTTTGTGTTTTATTCAGTTGGATCCTTTTACCGGATGTGCGAGACAAAGAAGTATGTAACATTTTAATTATTTTTAAGTGAAAGGAATTAGTATGCAAGTATTTTTATTACATTTTTAACTTGTATAAATTCTTAATAAAGTTCTTCTTTAATGTTATATATCTGTCTTATTAATTTATTTTAGCTCTAAAAAACATTTTTTTAGGTATGACAAATAAGAAATTTGCCAGCTAAAAATTACTTAAAATTCAAAATTTATTGAAAAAACTAATAATACAATGTTAAAAATTTCCGTTCAAAGTTGAGTTAATTCATGAAGCAAAATAAACAGAAGCACCGAGATATGGTATATCTTATTTTTCGAAAATTCCAAGCTGGGCAGCACGATCTGTTTTACCATTTCTTTTTCCGTATTCAGCAAGACAATTCCTTAACGTTCCTTACAATACTAATGCATCGAAAGTCGCATCACTCAATATTGAAGATCGGTGGCTAGTACGTTGTCTGTTTAAGAAAAAAACGAAATGGTATCGGGTGTGCTCAGATGGTGAAATTTTGGAGACTATAAATACACACTTCCCTTGAATAACCCCTGTTAAAATTTAGACAAAATTATCATAAAAGCAGAAAAAAATACATGCTTATTAGAAAAATATATTAAAATACCAAACAGTCAGTTGGCTTAGATTTATGCATAATCCATCGGTAAAACTACAAACACCGGTCCCCTTTCCTCTACCATTCTCATAAGTAGCTAAAATTCAAAAATTATGCATACGTTGTTTAAATTTTAATGACCTCCTGCCACAATCTTGATGAGCTCAGAGATTTAGTAATTCTCAATCCTGTTGATCTAAATCTTAAAAAGGGGGAAAGTTTCAAAATCTCTAAAAATCTTAAATCAAAATTTTAGAACCTATCTCACTCAACATACTGACAATAATGCTATTTCGCCATACGGCGCAGTGTCGAATTCAGACATTTTTCTCCGGGAGGGACTTTAGTGGCTCCGGGGGGGGGGGGACATTTCATTGCTTAGGAAATGGGTGTTCCCCCCTCCCGGGCACCTCATGAATTCAACACTGATACGGCGAGACTGCTATTTTCGTTAACGAAAGGGTCTCTCGTACGGTAACTCACTCTCTTTCACACCCCCCCCCCCTAAATTCTGGAGAATTCTAATATTAAAAACCATTTAGACAGTTAAAGTTAATTCTCAATCTTATGCGTATGTCTCTAAATCTTCGGCAATCCCCCCCCCTCCCCCGGTCGCTCTTCCGTCCGTCTTAGATAAATTATTCAGGCTAGATGGTAAATGATACTTTCAGGTTGCTTCAGTGGTCATCATTCGAGTTTTGACACAAAAAGTACCATTGATGCTTTGCCTCCTACGCCTCCTATCAACACCCCCTATAGTGGGTGTTGCTCCTATCCGGATGGAACGATTAATCGACCTTGTTCTTCTTAACACACTGTTAAAGATGTCTGTAAAATAATGATTCTCTGATCGCATATTTTGCACTCAATTTACCATCTTTCAAGTAAATTATAGAAACACGATTAATTTACAAAAATTCCATTCGACCAGTAAGGGGCTAATTGTTAATTTTGGATCCCTACCTCCCTTTGGATATCATACGTTATCATCCATCAACTCCCCCCCCCCCCCCGATAATGATATCGTTATCAAAGTGTAAAAAATTTTTATTTTTAGGATTTAGTTCTTTTGTTTGGAGTAATATACAAAACTGGTTAAATTTATTTTTCGGAAACTTTATTGGTTCAAATGAAGATAATTTAATAAAATATCGCTTTATTCAAATAAAATTTAAAAAAAAAGGTGACTATTTAAAAGTATATTATTTTATAAGAGTTTTTCTTACATAGTGCATTTAACAGTAATTAAGTCTTGTTGAACTCTCCCTTCCAACGAAGGAGGGATGAGGGGGGGGGGGGGGGGGGGCGAGGGGAGACGTAGAAATTCTTATCAACAGAACAAGTGGATAACATTCTTTCGCTTTTATTTATTAGGAAACACAAGCTGCATTTCAAAAAAAATTATTATAAGATTCCTCGATCCATGTTTATATATGCATACACATATGAATATGAATAGGAATGTCAAAACGTTGGGGTATACCATATTTTAGAATTAGATAATTTTATTATAATTTAGTGATTTTAATGATAGCTTTGTATTTTCATAAAAATAGATAACTGAATTAAAAAAAAACACATTGTAATTTTTTTTCAACAAAAATCCACATTACAAAGAAAAAAAAAGTTTTGATTGGGTCAAAAATGATATTAATATCAAAAGGCAACACCCTCCCCCTCCCTAGAGATATCTTACGATATTATCTTTCAGACAACCCCTCCCCCCAAAATAATAATGTTATATATGTACAGCCCAGTGTGACCGTTTTTTCAAGCTCAAAGCAGGTAGATTTGCACTGACAACAAGCTAAAAATAAATTCGATGGTCCTGCCTTCTATTGATGGTCAATATACTGATAGACTGACAACTATCTTTTAGCCTGAGTTTTTAGCTTGATTTAGCTTGTTGTAAGTCCTACAACAGTCCAGATTTCTTACAACAATCCAAAAACGGTCACACTGGTACAGCCCCTAATAAACAAATTATCATTCTTGTTTCTAGTAAAACCATCATAATTATTGACTAATCAAAACATTGTCCATGAAAATGTCTAGATTATAGGTAAGATAATGCAGTACACGAAATTTTGTTTTCGACGGAAGTACTGATATCAGATCTTCGAGTCAAAAGCCTCCTTTACGGGTAGTAGTATAAGTCTCAGTGTTTGCCAACCAACCAACCTAATGGTGTCAACTTGTTGATGTGGATCAATGGAAGCTTGCTCAGTTATTCAAAGTGAGTTATTCGGTTATATTTCTTTTTTTCCTATAACTTACATAATTAGATAAATAATTTGAATTATATATATTTTAAATTTCTTTGTCTTAAAAGTATGTAATTAATTTGTTTGTGTACACTACCTAAGAAATGGAAAATAAATCACAAAAGTGCGCGTTGGATTATTTTTTTTTCTTTTTAATTGGAAAATTGACGTCTGTAAGTTTTAGAATATTTTCTGTTCAACATTTCAACTATTTCTCTTTAAATTTAATCCTTTTAATTAGAATATTTGCATAATATTAGTAATTTACACTTATCTTATGTAAAAGAAGGAATTTGACTTATTTCATTCCTCCTTTTGCTAGACAGTCCCATTCCCCTCCACTATTGTTTTTATGTTAAACTGCTTATATAAACAACAGTGCTGCTGTTAAGTTTAGTTTAAATTATGGATAATATATAACATTAGGTTTTCTAAACAGGGGAACTATTACAGCTACACGTAAACAAGTCATTAATATACAGCAAACATTAAAATTAAATGAAGCAAATTTACTTTTTTTAATAAACAATTTTTTTAATACAAATCTAAGTTTATGTTGATCAGCAACTTTTTTCAACAGAATATAGCTGCATCTCAGTGGCGTAGCCAAAATAGGTGACACCCGGGGCGGATGTAAATTGTGTTACCCCCAGCCACCATGGTGTCATCCCCACCCCCCGCCGATTATATTTTTTCATTCACAATTGTACGCTACTATAACAAATTATTACATCATTCCTCATTTACCTTTTGCCTTTCACTACGAATGAAAAAAATAAAACAGAGCAACGGCTTTTTTTTAACCCATAATTCGCATAAATCAATGTGGTGTCTGTATGTAGAAGAAAATTCTTTCTTTTAAAGTTTGCTTTTCTTAGCCACTCGTTGGATAGGTTAGTTTTTGTTACCTGGTGCATATATCTTATTTAAACACTCCAGTCTGCATAAAATTTCAACTTCTCTAAGAAAAGAAAATTATCTCTATTTCGTCGTACGCTAGAAATTTAATTTTATTTCAGAATTCTTTTCCAAAATCACATAAGATTATATATATCTATTTGCAAATAAATATCGGGTAACACCCTTTAAAGGATAACACCCGGTTCGGACCGCCCCCACTAGCTATGCCACTCCGTTTATCTAGTATGTGATTGATGCTTAGAATAATGCATAACGAGAAAAAATTTCTGTCCTATTCCATCCCATTCTTCCTTACTAACTAATATTGTAATAAATTTTAGTACTATTTATTACTAATATTAGAACTAGTACTAACTAATATATCCCGTACTACTAATAACAATAATTAATTAAAGCTTGAAAACATAGTATATTAACACACGAAAAAAATCCTAAAACCCCGATTTAAGTTTAAAACAAAATCTGATTTAAATAAAAATATACATAGATATTTTTAAAACAATAATTGTTTTACACCTTAGTTGCTTTTTAAAAGTGTGCATATTCATTCATATGACATTCATAATGCTGATTTTAAAAATAGTGAGAAATGGTGTTTATATTAAGACTTTGTTTGGTTTTAAATGTTTATAAAATATAAAATAAGACTTGTAGATTAATTGCTCTTAAAAGTAAAGTCATCGTCTTGTTTAATTTTATAAAACGCAGAAAAAAAGAGGGGGGGATGGGAATTAAGTCAATTTAAACCAGAATAAACTAATTTCTATGGAACTTTTAAAAATCAGCTGGCATATTTGCAATTATGATTACAATTCTCTGACAGCTCATATCTATGTGTTATTAACAGTATTTATGTTTTCACTAGTTAGAAACTGGGTTATTTATTAAATTCTAAGTCAATTAAATTTCATTTAAACTAATGTTTGACTAAATAGTCGATTCGGTATTTTGGGATTCAGCATGTTATACACGAATATAAGTGTCATTAAACTAATTAAAAAACACTTAAAAACGTGTTACTTATAATTCAAATACTTTGCTAAATAAATGCGAATTACGGCCAATATTGATCCCACCCCCTCCTCCCTAGGAAAAAAAAGCAAGCAGTTAAAGTCTAATTACTGGAGTGATATATATATTTTTAACACGTTCGCTGCCTGTCGCCCGAAAGTGCGTGGTATGGCGCCAACGTTAAGGGGCCACTCATGCGCCAGTGCGGCATGTGGGGTGATGTCCAATAGCCAGTCACGCGCTGGCGCGGGAAATTCTTTTACTGATTCTTTGTTATAAAAAGTAAATCGGCTTCTGAGAAAAACCCACTTCTACAGTGCGGCATTATCTTTCATCACATCTTTACGTAAGCGGCAGCGAACGTGTTGTCTTTTTTGCACACAGAGAGAGTTTATTAAATCGGATTTAAGTCTTTATGTTAAAGGTTTACTTTCTGTTAAACTCTTTTTTTTTTTTTTTTTTTTTTTTTTTTTTTAATTTGGATGGTAAAAATAATGAAATGTCTGATTTTGTGAAGGGGCCTATTATTAAATGAATTTTTTTCTTAAATAGGCCCCAAATTTTGTTTTAATTGAGCCTGATTACGTAAATTTACATTCAAAATTTAGAGTTTTACATATTTAGATCTGAGACCAGGGGTGCAACAATATAGGCACCAGCAGAGTCAGTCACGCGCCACTAAAATTTAATAGCATTCTAGCAAGTAATGTGTACAAATTATTAGATGATACAAAACGAAATAAATTTTATAGTAATAGCATAGGAGCAACTAGAGGGAACAACTGGCGCAAAGTCTTTTAAAGAGAAACTTTGTGAAATATGCTTTCATTTATTTTTCTTCGGAAATGCATGAAAATAGCAGCTGTTTTGTTATTCAGAAACTGTCTAATTGCACTCAATTTTCTGTTTTTTAAAAAAATGCAATAGATCGTTTATAGCAAGCTTTCAAAATTGACATTTTTGAACACATTCCCCGACGAATGCAGAAAAACCGGTAGAAACGCTGGAGGAAAAAGGGTGATTACGTGATCGAAATAGCTAAGCGCTGGACAGGTAATTTACTTACATAAAATGGAAAATTAAGTTCGATTCGAAATCTATTCCATAGTCAGGCCTTCCAATTTTATATCTTTCTGTTAAAAATGAATTTGTATATGCGTCAAAATGTATTGCGCTTGTTGAGAGGAGCTGTTAAGAACTCCCTAGCCGTACCTTCCATTCCACATTTTATCACATCTTTTCAATATTGGAAGGTTTACGGGAAGTGTAAATTATAATTATCATCTATTTGGGATCTTCGAAATCAGCCTGCGTAATTTTTGTCATAAAATATTAATAACTGTAAAAACCATTGATTTACAGCATAACTATTTAGTTTCTTACGTACGCCAAAACCTTGTGTGATTTTTTTTTTTCAAATTGATTATTTAGAGAAGTGAAAGAATATGGTTTATATATATGTATATATTTTTTTATTACATTTTATTTTCGAAATGAGTAATTTTAATATGACGGAAAAGGGAGGGGTCTTCATCTGGTATTTTATTTATTTATTTTACAGTCATTATCGTCCAAACTCTTCAAAATTTTTTGGAATTAAAACATGTTTTCACAGTTTTTGACAAGCAATCCAGAAAAAATATTGATATTTACTAATAAAATGGCTGGTATAAAGATTTTTTTCATTTGGTATATTTAAGTCATTAAGAAATAATATATGTTTATTTTCAATAACAGGAAATTTGAAATGGAGAAGGAATATGGCTACCCAGTTTCATTTTTGAAGTACGGTGGAGGAGTAGACTTGGAATTATCTACTATCCAGTGGCAAAAAATATCTCAATGGTCTGCGACATATAGACGGCAGAAAATAATCCATAGGTAAAATGTTTTGCAGTTGTAAAGTTAATTAAACACTTACTTGTAACGATTTTATTCGTTTTATTCACTTCTATTAATTACTAACTCAAGTTTTTGGATTAAGTAATAAAGCGTTAAATGTAATAGAGAGCAAAATAAATATTCATGAAAAAATAATCTACAAAGAAGAAAAAAAAAATCTGTAACACCCGTCTACATTCTTTAACTTTCTGGCAAATGGCTTGTTATATGAATAATAATTGCAACAAATAGTGGATATGACTGAATATCAGCACTTTTTTGTTGCATAAATACTAATCACAGTTTATTTTTTAAATTTTTCAAAAAGAAATACAATCAAACACAAATTAAAGTCGATATTTGATTTTTTTTTTATTAACGGCTTGATACATTTCTTATAATATTTCAAACCCATAATTCTTATGATAAAATAATGACTTTTAGTTATTACTAATAGCATAATTTTATTTGTAGGTACTTTAAAATTCACACATAATTCAGCTAAAATGGCGTCTCAGTATTATCATTGTTATACGCATACTTTTTATTTATTTCTAGTTAGAATTTAAAAGAAAAAAACTTTTTAACCTCTCCTCCATTCTCCAAGTAAACAGAGTTATTAAATTGATTTCTTTTCCATACCCTGCTCTTCATTATAATTACAGATTCACTGTCGTCAGATGCTACTCACGGCAAATTTTCCTGCGACTTGTAACTTCTGGTGTTTACGGGTGCGCGGGACACAAAAATATTAAAATTTTATTAAACAGTTTTATTGCATTAAAAATATTCTTCTTAAAATGACGTTTAAAACCTTTAACAATAAAACATTGTTTCTTTTTTTACTGAATTAAGAGATTTTTTTTTTTTTTCGATTTGGTTTCTTTCTAAAATCTAGCTTTCAAAGCAATCGTTCTCATAGAAATGACTTTTTCCGAAAATACTTTTTTTTCTTGGTGAGTTTTTTTCACCATTTCTTGTATTTAAACTGCGATAACTGAAGAACTGTTAAAGAAAACTTGTTAAAATTTGGAACATGTCTTTTACAATTGTTTTATTTTAATTTTGATTCAGCAAATTTAAAAAAAAATATTTAAATTTGAAAGTATGATTTTAAAAAATTATATTTTTTCAATTTTTTACATTAAATATTTTTAAATTTTATTTAAATTAATATTTTTTAAACTCCTAAATCAGAATTAAATCTTATATATTTCTGTTCATATAAATGAAAAGAAATTCTACGAATACAGCTCATATTCAAAATATTAGAATAATTACCTTTTTTTTAGACATTGAAAATATCGTTTGGTAATTTAATGTCTTTTAATGAAAATATGCAAACGATATTTTTATTAAGAACTTATTGTTGATTAAACTTACTTGTTATCTTAAATTTAATATCATTTTTGAAAAGATTAATTGCAAAAAAAATTATTTTGAAAAGTCAAAATATTAGAATATTTATTCAAGTGGTTCAAAATATTAGAATATTTCACATTAATTCTCCTTTAATTATTACCAATTCTTAACTGGTGGCATCATTGATTAAATTCAGACTATTTTATTTAAAATCAGTATTCTTTTTTGCAGTTTTTCTTTTTCGTCTTAAAATGGGCCGTGTGAGTGATATTCCTGAATCTACTAAACTTCGTATGGTTGATTTGTATCGGCACGGTAAAAATCAATGTTTTATAGCGAATTATTTACATTGTTCGCAATCGAGCGTTAGTAAAATACTAACACAATATTCAAAAATTGGAAAATTTCAAAATAATTGCCGAAATGGTGGCCGAAAACCAAAAACATCTGCTAGAGATGACAGGAAACTGAAGCGTATAGTTAAGAAAAACCGTTTTAAAAGTGTGCGATTCTTGCACCGAAAATGGAAAGAAGAAGGAGTTGAAGTTTCTACATCGACAACATTAAGACGTCTCCATAAATTTAAATTTGAATCTCGTGTACCGAAAACAAAACCTCTCATGACTGCAAGACAAAAGCGTATAAGATTGAATTGGTGTAAATCAAGACGTTTATGCAGCAATGAAGATTGGAAAAATATATTATTTAGTGATGAAAGTATGTTTTGTGTTTCATATGGTAATCAAGGCATTCGAGTTTGGAGAATGAAGCAAGAAGCATTTGATAAAGAATGCCTTAAACGTTCCGTAAAATTTGCTGCTAGTGTCATGGTTTGGGGTTGTATGAGTGCAGAAGGACCTGGAAAGTTATGCATCGTCTGCAAAAAGGTTAACTCTCTGATATATCAAGAAATTTTAGAATATTACATGATTCCATCATCAGAAGATTTATTTGAAGATGATTTCATCTTTCAACAAGATTTAGCGTCCCTGCATACCTCGGTGTCAACTAAGAATTGGTTCCGCCAACGCAACATTAAGGTACTTCCTTGGCCACCAAATTCACCAGATCTTAATCCCATCGAAAACTTATGGTGTATAATGAAGAAAAAACTTCAAGAAAATCCTCCTTCAAGTAAAACTGAGTTAGTGGCACATATAAAGTCTATTTGGGCTAATATTGATAGAAATGTTTGTAAACACCTTGTATATAGTATGCAAGATCGATTGTACGCTGTTATGAAAGCTAAAGGGGATGCTACAAAATATTAACTACCATTTACTTCATATTCATAAGGTAATATTGTTGCATAAAATAAAATATTCTAATATTTTGAACCAATCTAAATTTTATTCTAATATTCTGGTGTGTTTAAGGAAGCTGTATACCTAATTTATTGTGCTGTATTTTATATTTTATAAATGTTAAAATCTTATCTAAACATTCCAGATTTAATTTATAAGAAATTTAATTGCATTTACTTAGTATAAAAAATAAATAAATGACAAATAATTTTTTCTTATTACTTTTTCTCAATTATTCTAATATTTTGAATATGAGCTGTAATATTTTGAGTTATAGATTTTAAATTACCCCCACTTTTTAATAACTATTAAATTTAAAAATTAAAAAACATTATGAGAAATTAAGTCACGTGCTTTTGTTTCTAAATGATATGGTAAACCATCAGAAAAAAAATTCAAAATTTTAACTCAATAAATAACAGTTACTTGAAAATATGTGCTTTATTGAGTGAATATATTAAATTAAGGATTTAAGCTCCGACATTTCCATTTTTGTTTAAACACATAGCCTACACTCGGCTGGGTAATAAATGTTCAATCTAATATTAATCCTGTGGTAGTGTTATTTACAGACCTCTTGCCCCCCCTCCCCTTTTAATATTTTTATTATTATTATTCTTTTTTTTTTACACAGGATGCAGTATCTATTTTTTACTATGCATTTCTACTTTTTCAACTGTTTGTTACAGCTTTTTTAATATGCAGATGCTTCTACTTTGAAAGCAGTTCTGAAAATAAAATAAATAAATTGCAGAAATAAATTGTTACAAAAGTTGAAAAAGTGCATACACACAACAATAGATATCAATTTAAAGTATCACATCCAAAAAAATAATAATATAAACATATTAAAATACAAGTGAGAAATTTTTAAGATATTTCCCCGTGATTTTAAAATTAATATTGGAATTTAGCCACGGTACTGTTGTAGGTTCTTAAGAGTAATGGGAAGGTCCCACACCAGTCATGGGAAAAAATGAAGACACTAATGTAAATTCTGTGGGAGCGTTACTTTCAAATATTTAATTTGGATATTAATATTTTTAAATGATTTTTTGTAGGATAAATGAAGACGATCTACCCAGGGTAGTTTATAACTTTTAGATGTTTTCTTAATTTGTTCTTCACTTACAGAACTGGTTCTGAAATTGAAACTACCCAAATATACATAAAAAATCAATAATTAATGTAGGAAAAAGAAAACTAGCCCAGTTGTAGATCATCTTCATCTATTCTATGTAATATATATATATATATATATATATACAGGGTGTTTCTAAATTCATATTCCAAACTTTAAGGGGTGATAGTACACATCAAGACAAACAATATTTAAATAGGAAACCAAGGGTCCCAAAGTCTTCCGGAGGAGATAGGCGCCACTAAAGTTTAGGGTCCAAAAATTCAAATGATTATGAAAAACAGAAAAATTGGTCGATTCGTTTGCGGTTTTCACTAAAATTATTCTTTATGTCAGTATTGTCTTGAAAATAAATTATAAAGATAAATTTCAAAAAATGACGATAGAGGGCGCTTTAGACTTTAGAGTAACGAACAACTATTTTTTACCGTTATTTTTTGCATCTCATTAAAGGTTTCGTAAGCTTAGACTTAAATTTTGAGCTCAAAATCTGAATAGTTGGAAGCAGTTAAGTAGCACAAACTTAACTGTGTTCAGAGGGTTTTAAATTCAAATGATTATAAAAAACGGAAAAATTGGTCGATTGATTTGCGGTTTTCACTAAAACTATTCTTTATGTTGGTATTTTATTGAAAATGAATTATAAAGATAAATTTCAAAAAATGCCGACAGAGGGCGCTTTAGACTTTGGAGTAACGTACAACTATATTTTACCATTATTTTTCGCATCTCATAAATTTTTTTTAGAAGCTTAGACATAAACTTAAATTTCGAGATGAAAATCTGAATCGTTGGGAGTGGTTAAGTAGCGCAAACTGAACTGTGTTCAATGGGGGTGGGGAGGTTCAAATTTCAAATGATTATAAAAAACGGAAAAATTGTTCGATTCGTTTGCCATTTTCGCTAAAACTATTCTTTATATCAATATTTCCTTGAAAATAAATTTTTAAGATTAATTTTAAAAAATACCGTTAGAGGGCGCCTTAAACTTTAGAGTAGGCAACAACTATTTTTAACCGTTATTTTTTGTATCTAATTAAATGCTTGTAAAAGTTCAAACTTAAATTTTGAGCTCAAAATCTGCATCGTTTTGAGTAATTAAGCGCAGAAATTTGAAATGTGTTCGAGGGGTGGGGAGGGTAACATTTTAACTCCTGAACACTGTTTAGTTTCCGCTTCTTAACCCCTCCATCGATTTAGAATTTGAGCTCAAAATTTAAATCGAAGCATTTGCAAGCATTTAATTAGATACAAAAAATAACGCTTAAAAATAGTTGTTGGTTACTCTAAAGTTTAAGGCGCCCTCGATCGGTATTTTTTGAAATTAATCTTTAAAATTTATTTTCAAGGAAATATTGACATAAAGAATAGTTTTGGGGAAAACGGCAGACGAATCGACCAATTTTTCCGTTTTTTAAAGTAATTTGAAATTTGAACCTTCCCACCCCCATTGAACACAGTTCAGTTTGCTCTACTTAATCACTCCCAACGATTCAGATTTTCATCTCAAAATTTAAATTTATGTATAAGCTTCTAAGAAAATTTTATGAGATGCGAAAAATAATGGTAAAATATAGTTGTACGTTACTCCAAAGTCTAAAGCGCCCTCTATCGGCATTTTTTGAAATTTATCTTTAAAATTCATTTTCAATAAAATACCGACATAAAGAATAGTTTTAGTGAAAACCGCAAATCAATCGACCAATTTTTCCGTTTTTTATAATCATTTGAATTTAAAACCCTCTGAACACAGTTAAGTTTGTGCTACTTAACTGCTTCCAACTATTCAGATTTTGAGCTCAAAATTTAAGTTTAAGTCTAAGCTTACGAAACCTTTAATGAGATGCAGAAAATAACGGTAAAAAATAGTTGTTCGTTACTCTAAAGTCTAAAGCGCCCTCTATCGTCATTTTTTGAAATTTATCTTTATAATTTATTTTCAAGACAATACTGACATAAAGAATAATTTTAGTGAAAACCGCAAACGAATCGACCAATTTTTCTGTTTTTCATAATCATTTGAATTTTTGGACCCTAAACTTTAATGGCGCCTATCGCCTTCGGAAGACTTTGGGACCCTTGGTTTCCTATTTAAATATTGTTTTTGTTGATGTGTACTATCACCAATTAAAGTTTTTACCATGAATTTAGAAACACCCTGTATATATATATATATATTAAAATCAAAGAGAAAAATTTGAAAATAACGCTCCCTTAGAACTATTATTAGCATTCTTGTTCCTTCTTCTGAATATTGAAATAACCTCTTAAGATAATTTTGTGAAACCATTTCTACAAATTACTTTTGTATTTTCTTCAATAATTTATTTTAATGCTTATACCCATGTTGAATGAATCTTTTTCTTTCAGGTATTTGATGTTGATCAACCCTGTGTTTGGTACAAACTACAACAAATCAATTGGCGGATAATAATAATGCTGAAATTGAACAAAACTATTGGATTTTGTAAATAAAAGTAAATGACACACTGTGTAAAAGAAAATAAATTGTATACATAAATATTATAAGTATGTATTATGATATAGTGTGTTAATGTAATTTAATCGTTGTAATAAATATCTTTTTTATATTTTATTTGCTTGTTTTAAATATGTCTGAATCATAATGATATTAATTTATTTTTTAAACGTTCCAAAACATTTATATTTTGAATTTTAATATGATTTTCCAACCCTCTCCTTAACAATGGAGAGCTTTGATACAATTTTAAATTTTTTTAAGCATGAATGTATAAATTTAGTCTTGACTATTTACCAATGTGGAATTAAATTACATTTTTCATTTTTATTAATTATTTTTCGCGTTATAAGCAATTTTGCCCACGACAACTAGTTTTTTACTTTTTTTGATCTGTGTGGAAAATTAAAGCTTGTTTTTAAGATTGTAAGCTATAAACTACATATCAATTCTTGTAAGAATAGTTTCCAGTAATAATACCACATTTCGTAATAATACCACATAGTAGTAATACCACATTTCCATAAAAAAAAATCTATAAATAAAATAAAAAATACAAAAGCGGTGATTTGCTAGACAGTGGCATTCTAAACATTTAACTGAATGTAAGAAAATTTAGATTTGTGTGTTGAGAAAGAAAATAAAAATCCTAATTTCCAAGTAAATAACAAGAATATCAATGTATATAATTTTAACCACTTTTATTAATTTTACTTTATCTTTTAAAAATTTATGTGATTTGTATTCTCTTTACGCCCTTCTGATCCTTTAGTTTTTATAATTATGACTTTCAAACAACAAAAGAAGTGTGAAATAATTTTTCGTCTGTCAGTATTCTTGAATTATTTGTTAATATTTAATAAAACTTAATAAATTATTACAATTTAATAAAAATAATGTAAGATCTATTAATTATTTTAAGTTATAATAGTTTATAGAAATGTAAGAAAGAAATTTAATATTAGCATTTTATTTTATCAGATATCATCTCACATTATCATAGCGGTCACAAATGTACCGTAATTTCGGGTGTATAAGCCGCAGCTCAAACAATTCTTTTTCGACCCAGAATTTTTTTTAAAACAAATATCACTAGTCAGATCGCCGTAAATATTTGTCTTCAATCACTAAATAAAATTTCTGGGTCCAAAAAGAATTGTTTGATCTGCGGCTTATACACCCGAAATTACGGTAAACACATTTTTGTAATTTTTTTTTAATTCTCTATGTGCATACAACTTTTATAACATTTTTATATCTATATTTTAAAATAATATTTTTTGTTATATATTTAAACCTGAAATGTAACAGCAGTAACTGTTTTAAAATAGTGGTATGAAAAATAAATGTATAAAAAGGGGTAGAAGTTGGCAGCTATGTAAGTATAATTGCGCAATTCGACAAAAAAAACTTAACAAATAAAGAAAATTTAACATTTGTAAAAAAGAAATATAAAATATATTTTTTTGTTTTTTTACCAGTATACATATCTTTGCACAACTTGGTGACCCACAAATGGTATTATTAAAATTTTTATCAAATTTTCAATGTTCTATCAAATATCTTATTAAAAAACTTTTTAAATGTATCCTCACATATCTAATATTTTCCGCCAAAATAAATTTTTATAATAACTTAGACTTTGTATTCACTATATATATTCGGCGATTCTGATTAGAGAATAACACATAAAAATATCCCATGTTTTACAGGATAATATAAAACAAAAAAAGACTGTAAAGAGAAACTTGTCTGTTTTAAAATATACAATGGGTATGACAAGAGTTTAAAATGACTATGTTTTAGAAATGATGCTTGGTAAGACACTTTTCTGACGTCATTTCTGAAAAATAGTCATTTTAAACTCTCGTCATACTTATTCTATATTTTTAACAAATAAGTTTCTCATTGGAGTCGTTTGTGTTTTTTTATCCTGTCAAATGTGGGAGGGTATTTTTTTTTTGGATCATTTTGTATTTTTACGGTATATATACCGTATATTTTATTTACGGTACACATGCTGATTATAACTGCTTTTACGGTACATACACCACACATATAATTTACGGTATATATGTTGTATAAATATTTTTTACGGTATACATACTGTATATTTAACATACGGTATATGTGCTGTATAAGTATTTTTTACGGTACATATACCATATATTTAATTTACGGTACAAATGCTGTAAGAATATTTTTTTAAGGTACAAGTACTTTAAATATTTTACGGTACATATACCGTTCAGTTAAATTACGGTACATATACTTTAAATATTTTACGGTACATATACCACAAAATGTTTTAATTTATGTTCAGTTAAATTACGGTACATGTACTTTAAGCATTTTACGGTATATATACCGTCCAGTAAAATTACGGTAAAAGGAAGTGGCACAAAGTTGACGGTATAACCACCGTGTTTTCTGACCAAAATTTTTTACAGTGTTGATTGAAGGGGTGCAAGTGCAAGTGTGTAATAACGTTAGTCAATCGCCCACCCCCGCATCCCATGTCCACGTTCAGTGGAATACTAACTCCCCCTTTTCCACCTGTCTCGCCTCTGTTAGAAATATGCGTCGCACATATCGTCCGTACCATGTTCAAACTATCCAATGTGAAAATAGCTACTTTTCAGGAGAGCAAAAAAACAGTTTTAATTGGGGATTCAAAATCAGCGCTAAACAGCAGCAAACACATTTATTACATTTTTCGGGTGCTTTTTATATCCTCTTTAACCTTTTCAGTCCTGAATGTAAATAAATTTTTGAAAAAATGCTGGAATAGGTTTATTTAACTAAGTTGGCTTCTAATATGATAGAAATGAAAAAAAAATAAAATTTTATGTACCAGAGTAGCAGCAAATTGAGGTCCACATATGTGGACCTCGGGACTCAATTGCATAAAAAGTTAAATTTTTTGGACAATCATTGCAAGCATTTAATTATTTTTAAAATTGCAGAAACAAATGTTTTTCAACAGGTAAATACTATTTTCTATTGTTTTAAAAGTATTGCATTAATAAATCTTAAATTTAAAATTTTTGAAATATTTTTTTATGAATTATTATTATTTTTTTTTTAAAATTACCAGAAAACTTAAAGTTTTTTCTTTATTTTTTATTAGTGTGAAAAATTCCAAAACAATTGTTTTTCAAACTACATAAATAAACTTTACATTTTATACACATTACTCTGGTTTTGTATTTGCATCCTTCTAAACGACATTTAGATGCATTTTTGTTGTCAACAAATCTTGTTAAGTGTCCAACATTGTCAAGGCGTTGACAATATTTTATTTTGCTGCACAGCGATAATATGCAAGTTATTGATCACAAAGATCTGTACTGCCCATGCATACATTGTACATCTTCGCTACAGAGGGCTGTGGTACATTTGTTTTTGCCTTGACTTCTTTTGACCATCTCAAGCACAACGAATTTGATTCACTTCAACGCATGTTAAAAGAAAAGTAACAGATTTGTTATCTTTCCATTTAAGTATACAAATCTTCTCATCATCTCTAACCACTTCATTCCACTCTCCTCTTTTCAGTTCTTTATCAGGTCTCAATTTTTGTATAGCAGAACCAATTCTGTTAGACATAACAGTAACTGAGAAATAAATTTTATTTTGCAGAAGGTATTCTACACACTTCAAACTAGTGAAAAATCTGTCTGTATAAATTACGTGATTGAAATTCTGGGGCACAGTTTCAGACAACAATTTCACAATACCCTCACCTACACCAAAATCTCTCATATCATCTGAAGAAATACTGCCTTTGCCAACATATATGCAAAAATCTAATAATGTTATTTTTAATTAAAATATTATTTTATTATTTAAAATATTTAAAAATATATATGTATAAAAGAATAATTTACAAATTTATTTATATAATTATTCCATTTATTTATTTTTAGTAAAAAAAAAAAAAAACGTGTTGTATATCTAATATAATCTCCAGTTGATCCATATATTTTTAAGAAAATTTTATAATTGCCATGAATAATATTTAAGTATTTTTTTAAGGAAAAAAATAAGCTAAATTCACTTAATCTAGCTTAAAAAGCATATTTAATGTTAAAACGACACATATTAAGATTTAACAATCATTGTCTTATTTTTTAAATAATATTATTATTTTTAATTAAAATATTATTTTATTATTTAAAATATTTTAAAAAAATGTATAGAGAAAAGAATTATTTACAAATTTATTTATATAATTATTCCATTTATTTATTTTTAGTAAAAAAACGTGTTGTACATCTAGTTATAATCTCCAGTTGATCCATATATTTTTAATAAAATTCTATAACTGCCATGAATAATATTTAAGTATTTTTTAAGGAAAAAAAATAATCTAAATTAACTTAATCTAGCTAATAAAGCATATTTAATGTTAAAACGACATATATTATATGAGTTATTAAATACCTCGAAGCTTTATTATTATATTTAAACATAAGAATAATTCTTGATTTTAAGCTTATTTATACGCTTTGAGTACTGAGGTCCACACACGTGGACCTCAACAAAATGCTACTTTTTAAATAAAAAATATCATTAAATGAACAAAATAAAGATGTCTGGTGAACATTTATCATGTTTTTAACTATACAAAAAATTATGACACCTTAATTAAAATTACAATATAGATAAAAAGTACTTACTTCTGCGCAATCGCTGAATTGGCGGGATTTTTAAAAATCACAATTTCAAACAAATGTATGACCATGAAAATGTGCCTGGTACTGCCATTTATTAGATTCTTTTTGAAGCTTAAACTATCAGAAATGTAAATATGAAAAAAAAATGCAGATAATTTTCATAGTTTTATCATAAACAGCTAAGATCCAAGGTCCACATATGTGGACCTCAGTAGCGAAGAGGTTAAGCATGCTATCGAGATAAATCATTTGAATAATTTTTTTCGTCTAAAAATCACATTAGATAGTTTGAAATGGTATGATTATTTGTACGTTTTTAGCTTCTCTCTACTTTTTCAGCTGCAAACTATCCAATACGCACATTGGATAGTTTGACATGGTAATTTTTAATAATTCTATTAACAAATATACAGGGAATTAATAAAGAAAAAGTTTGTTTTTAGACGCTACGTAATTTTACAAATTGTAAGAAAAGACGGAAACAATTTTCAAACAAAGACGCGGGCAAGTACGAGAAGTTTCCCAGCCATGTTTTTAACACTTTCCGACAAAGTTGAAAAGTGTTTACGCATTCGGTTTGTCTGTCCATCTGTCCGCGCTCTAACTCCCGTAAATATACTCGGATTGCTATGAAATTTTTATATGTTATTGATGTTAACCGTAGCACGAGCCCTATTGAAAATGAAGTTTCTACTATGATTAGTTCATTTACAGGGATAGTCAAAAGTTTTCTGATACATTACAGCCTATGGAAAAAAATCGTTTCAAATGAATTTTTTAACCACTTTCCAACAAAGTTAAACTGGAAATGGATTGCCAACACAATGAATCAGAGGACCCAAAGGAAGTGGAAATAGTCATACCACAAGGTATCAAATATTTACTATTAAAAAAACCTTTTATTAATAATATTGATAGTTATAAAAACACCCACTAATTCCATTCGTCTATTTTCTATTTTGTAGATGTCGGTGAAAAGCAGGGACCTTCAAATAAAAGAAAGCGGAAATAGTACTTTGTTTTTTAAGTAAATGTACTTACTAATATACATAATTATTTATAATTAAAAAATAATTCATAGTGAGTCGTCGTTTTTATTGTTAGAAACTTCATTGTAAAATATAGTCGATCATAATATCTTCAGTATCATTTAAAGTCAATCTTTGCGAAAAATGGTCAGTTTTCATGTTAAATCTAGGTACAGTGCCATAATTCCTATTTTCCAGATTTTTTTTTATTTTCACACCCACATTTTGAACTTCGAGAGCTTTGAGAACTGGAATCCGTGTCAGCTTTTATATGTTAAAGCTTGTTTTAGTTATTTTATTTACATTATTTAAAAGTCAAATTAAGAAATTATTACTATTATTATTTTGTAATAGCAAATGAAGATTTTGATCACAAATATGCTCATTTTTATTTATTTTTTAGTTTGAAAGAAAGAATGACCATCAGATTAATAAAATATAGTCAATAATAATATGTTTAGTATTATTAAGTGGGGAAAATTTGCATAAAATGGTTGTTTTTCATGTTTCATCGACGTACGGTGCTGCAATTCAAGTTTTTCAGAATTTTTTGCTTTTCACACCCGTTTTTGCGACTCTCTCACAGCTAAACCATTGATCAGAGAAAAAACTTTTACTGTATAAAATGTAGGAAATTTTGTGCTCTTTAATTTATGTATCGATGACCTTTATGTAAAATGCATAATTTTGAAGTTTAGAAAAAACGAAAAAAAGCCACGTTTTTGTTGCCAAAAAAAACATGTTTCCGGGGAGAAATTTTGTTGGATAATGCAAGATTCGTGTTCAGCGACCCAAAAAAACATAAAGAGAACCAAAAATCAAAACTACACCAAAACTTGCATTTATTTGTCCTTTTTGAGCACTTAATGCCTGGACCATAGAGTTTTTTGCTAAATTTTAAAACTAGCAACAGTTGCCATACATTATATTGAAATTTAATTATATTATGGATAATTAGCAGGTTTTTAAATATTTTTAATTAATAAAAATTAAGGTAAAATTGGCAGATTTCAAATCTCAGAAATTTATCTCGAAATGGACATGCAGAAATATTTGCACAAAAATGATGTTAAAATATCTTGTTTATTTATTATTATTATTATTTTAATATTTTTAAAAAATCTAAAGTTATTTAGTAAGCATTTTGGCATAGCTAATATTTATAAGTGTTAACGAATTAAGTGTTGTAAATGCAGGCTTTTCAAAAGTGTGGATTTTAAACTGTACACTAAATTTGGTTATAAATAAATTTTTCTTAATATAACATCCCTGCATATTTTGAATGACACATTAAAATTTAATAAATAATGTTACAAAAGATAAGTTTTCCAAAATCTAAGGTGTTTTTAATATTCAAAATGTGTTTCTTCAAAAATTTAAATTTTTTCTTCTTCAACATATTTAGAAACATTTTCTTTATTAAAAGAAAACAAATTTTACTTATTAAATATAAATATAGGTAGATTAATATTGTGTAAATAAATATTTTTATTTACACATAAATCTAGGTTTCTGACAGTTTTTGACATTTTTGATATGACGGTTTAAACCATGCTTAAAAACGTCAAAAATTGTCGCGTGTCAAAAACTTGCCAACCCTGCATAAGAGTATAATATTTTAAAATTGTAAAATTTGTAAATTTTGCAGATTTCTGCCAGTTGTTTCGTATGACAAATTTGCTATTTCAAAACACATTTTCGGGGACATTGAAAGTCACAAAATGTTGCCGTAAAGAGTCAATAGGATTAATAGATATTTAAATAAAAAAAATTATCTTGAAACAATTTTAAAATACTATTAACACTTTTCTATAACGTACTCTCGATATTGGATTCGGTTTCTGATGATGCAAGAATTTTTGAGCCGGTTTCCGAAAAAAAAAAAAAAAAAAAAAAGAATTTGAACATCAGAGTTAAAAATGTTTTTATTCCTTAAAATAGTCTAACTTTGCTACGTTCACATCACCATACAGTTTTAAAAATTAAAGAAATGGATTGGATATTTTCCAGAGTGGTTAGTTATTCTTGTCTCGTTCGATAATTGTCTGCAAGCCAGTATTTTTTTTTAACAAATTCTATACGAAAGGAAATGTTTCCGAAATGGCATTCTGACAACAATGCACCTCTGATGGTGACCAACTAAATTTCAGCATTTTCTTTTAACCTTTTATCCACCACATTAAGAATTCGTGAAAATTTTACATTCTAAAGCATTTTACGTAAATTGTTCAAACTGAATTAAAAAATTTATATAATCATTTAATAAATTTTTGAAGGATTTTAGAAAGACTGAAGGATTTAAAAGGATTAATTAAATTTGAATTTACAGGGGTTTTGTGCGATATTTATAACCCCACTCAACTCTTAGTAGGTACTTAGTATTTTAAATTGTTTTTTTTTTTTTTTTTTTTTTTTTTTTTTTTTTTTAGTAATTTGTAGAATTTTAAAATGTACAAATATGAGTTTTACATACATAAATATAGAAATAGAAATATTTCCGAATTGAAAAATCCCCTCCCCCTTCCTCAGTGCCAAGAAAACTGAAAAGATACAAAGGCAAAAGAAATCATCCTTTTAAAAATATTTTTATTTTGTGTAACCAATAATGCTTTTGAAACAAAATAAAGTAATGTATCTGTAACTGATTCTAAACAGTATTACAACCAATTGATGTATTAAAAGAATTTTATAATAAGTAATTTTAATGGTAGTTATAAATACTGTCGGTAGATAAAGGGTTAAGCCGACCATTAGTCGATTGTTCTTTTTAACGATTATTTTTACCATGTTTTTTTCACGAAATTAGTGATATTTTCCGCTACTGGTGTGAAGAAACTTGCGTTTTCTTTCTTTTTTTGGACAAAATTTGCATTTTTTTCTCTCTCACTCTCTCTCTCTGTTTATTTGACAAAATTCGCGAATTTTCTATAAGCGATTGAATTTGCGACATCCTGCAGAAAATAAATGTGGAAATTTAAATACTTACAGAAGAATTTAAGAAAAAAAATTGCAGGGAAAAGTTAACCTCTTCAGACCCAATGTACCCTATAGAATACACACAAAAATTGTCAAAGAGGAGTGAATGGAGCCTAACAAATTGCAAAACTAACAAAATAGCAATTTGTGTCTTACAGCGGTTTTACTTAACGATATATGTGATATATTAAAAAGACTTGCAGAAAAAATTTTCGAAATGTGTAAAAATGAAAACATAAATATTTTTTTCTGCTTATTAAGATACAATTTGTAAAATTCATTAGAAACAAAAAATTATAAAATGTATAATTCTTTCATTTTTTCATTGTTTTTGTAACGCAAAAAGAATAAAGCAAAAAATTGCAACGTAACATTGTCAGTGTAAAAAAATGTCAATGGCAAAAAATTGTCAATGTAACATCAAATGTCGTCAAACGTATTACCCCCATCTATGGGGCCATCCATTAATGATGTCATGCTTGGACGGGGGGAAGGGGTTCGTGATATTGTGACAAGGGAGTGGGAGGGGGTAAGAACAAGTGTTACATCACACATTTTGTTTAAAATAAAAAACATTAAAAGTCAGCAGATTAAATTATGAAATTTGTATTCATAAAGTAAAGATAAAATTTAAATATATATATACAAAATTCCATTTTAATTTTCAAAATATTAGTTTTATTTTTTTTTTACATTAATATTTTATTATCATTGCATACTAATTATGTTTTTTGTTGTAAACCTTAATTTTATATCATACAAAGTAAGTACACAAATCATTTTTATTGTTATGCTCATAATGTCGTTAAAACATATAGTTAAAGTTTAAAAATAAAATTTGAAATATGATCTATAATAATAGTGCTTTGTCGTTGAACTATATGTTTAATGATATAGCGTGACATGTGACAAGAGGGAGGGGAGGGGGTATGATTAAGTGTGACACTTTGTGACAAAGGGGGGAAGGGGGTCAAAAGTACTGGAAAAATGTGTGACCTCATTTATGGATGGCCCCTATCATCAAATTTTATATGCAAAAAATGGATTTATTTTCCTTTGCTTTTCAATCTTTTTTAGTTATCATTTCGTTAATATAAATTTATAACTGAAGTTATGAAAAAAATATAAAAATTAACGCTGGAGTCTGAGGAGGTTAAGAGGAAAAAATAATTCACAGAACTTTCCTATTTTGAGCGCGATTCACGTAATCTAGCATGCCATCTCGAACCCAGAATTGAATTAAAAATTAATGTATATCTCGGTTATTGCAATTCCTCTCAACTCAAACGTTAAATAAAGATAGCCAATAAAAATGTTTTCATTTATATCCAAAGAATCATACGTATACATATAAAAATAAATTAAATATTATTATTATTATTATTATTATTATTATTATTATTATTGCTGTAAAGTTTAAAAATAATAAATTTTAATTTTAAGTAATGAGATTTAAAATTTTTCAACTTTTTTAATATTGACTTTTTGTTCTTTTTTATTAAAGCTAGTATGCAGAAAGTCTATATAAAGTTTGGTACACATTACCTGCAGAGTATTAAAAAAAAAAAAAAAAAACTGAAAAAAATAAGATTTTTAGAAAAGCACATTCGAATTATATTAAAAATATTTCTAAAAATAAAAAAATAAAAAAGATTTTAACAAATGTACTTTCTAATGAAAAAAAAAAAAAAAAAACGATTATGAAAGTGTTAATTAAGAAATAAAATAAAATGTAATTAAGAAACAAAATCACAAACAATCGAATATACAGACAAAAATCCATCCTGTCAAGTTTTAAACCGCTCGAAGTACTATCAGCTGTCATGAAGATTTGATTGATATTAATTAGTTTCGGTTTTATCACCGCTTTTGTCCTCTAAAACCTACTAAATTACGTAGAATGTGCCAGTAATGTTTTCAGTAACCTTTTTTTTTTTTTTTTTTTTTTTTTAAGAGGATATTAATTAAATTTAAATCGACTTAATCATTATTTTCAAACTGTGTTTGTATTACATTATTTTATTAACATTTTAAACTAATTTTGCTGTCATATAATTCATTATGAATCAAAAATTAATTGGATTGTACGAATAAAATATCCGACAATTCAATAAAAATTTTAGTAATGAGCAAATTTTAGTAATCATGAAAATTTTAGTAATAGGCACTCTACAAAAGTAAATGTTTGTATTTAAGTATAACGAGAGATAATATATCAAACAAAATGTTAAAACTAAAGATGCAGATATGCTAAATTAAAATTTTGATTAAGCCATGTTCAGATAATATAATACACTACACAAGAATTTGCAATTGCGCAGAGATTTTTGAAGGAATTTCAAAAGTAATACTATATTTTTAATGATGCCTTTAGCCATATTATTTTTATTAAGTGATAATGTAAACATAATAAAACGCGGTGTAATGAATCCGGCGTAAACACATCTATTCAATCATGCCTCTTGGCATTTAAATATTAGTTAAAAGGATGTTAAAAAGACAATTTCCTAGTACCGAATCTAAACATAATAAAACGCAGTATAACGATTCTGGTGCGAACTCAACTGTTCAATCGTGCCTCTTGGCATTTAAACATTAGTTAAAGGGACATGAAAGAAACGATTTCCCTGTATCGAATTTAAATATCATAAAACGCAGTGCAACGATTCCGGTGCGAACTCATCTGTTCAATCACGTCTCTTGGCATTTAAACATTTGGTGATTCAAGTGCTCGAATTCTATTGTTTTCCCATTCCACTAGAGAGTCGGATATTCGCGATGTGGCTAGGAACCGGTCAACATGGCCTCTGCTAGAGTCGGTATAAGAGAAGAAAAAGTAAAGGACTGCGATCAGAAAGGGGCCGCTCACCGCGGTGGTTTACCCAACCGCCGACTGACAGTAATAATATGCAGGATATAGCCGCGGTCGTTCGGTAACTTCAGGACACCGAACCCAAACCTTCCCTCTTTTCGGGTGCCTTTAATTTGTTTAATTTTGCTTTTAAATTTGTCCTGTTTCAATTTCTCATTTTCTCCCCCATTTCGCTAGAGGGTCGGATATTCGGGACGTGGCTAGGGACCTGCAAACCTGGCTTTCGCTAGAGAATCGGAATAAAAGAAGAAAAAGTAAAGGGCCGCGAACGGAAAGAGTCCGGTCGACGCGGCGGTTGGTGCATCTGGTGGAGGAAAGATGTAACTTCTCCCTTCAGGAAAATCCGATGCAAAGTACATTGAATTACATATTTTTTAATTTGTCCAGAATGATCATAATTTTTGCACAATTTCAGATATCATGTGACATTTTCTTGAGAATTATATAAATATATTCCAAAAAAAAACGTTTTTCCTACTTTGAATATTTAATGCTTTCAATCACATTTATAATGAAGTAACAATTTTCCTGTACCGAAGGTTGCAATCAACACATCTATAGGCCGTCTTAAGTCCCATTTGCACGGGATATGCTACAGGTTTTCTATCCAAATTGACGTAATAAAACATTGAGTCAACATCGGCGAGTCTGAAACACCTGTGCCAATATTTTTGTCAGTTATTTCAAATTTTAAGTGAAAAACACGATTTTTACACACCGTTCTAGGACGAGCATTTACACTAGTTATGTGAGGAAAAAAATTCGAATAAAGTTACTCTTTGTAATATTTTTTCTTCTCATATAGTTTCGGAAACATCCATGTCAATGTTGTTTGCTTTGCTTTTTTTCCTGGCGTTTTGTTAACAAGTTTTTCTTGTATCTTATACAACAGATACTGTCTAATTCGGGAATAGTAAAGTAATCTCTAAAGTCGATATTAAATCTCCATTCAGATAAATACATTTTTCTAGTGACACCTTTTTTTCTACTAATTGTTTATCCTAGACTTCTGAGCTGTTCATAGCGTTATTGGCACTTTAATTTATCACACCAACGATCTCACTGTCTGTTAAATACTTTAATTTATCACAACACCAACGATCTCACTGTCTGTTAAATTGTTCGTGTATTTTGATCAATGCATAGCACATCATCTATATCCTTCTTTTTTTTACACTTAATGCATTTTCAGATTTTGTTTGATCAATCAGCTCATAAATAAATACTTTTTCACGGGAATTGTGAAAGCCTGAAAATTTTTTCCTCCCATTAATGCCACCACTGTCAGAAGTTCATTCCGGCCATATATTGTGCCATGCATTCGCCAAAATCTTTGATGTTGAAAAAAATGTCAAATAATATTTTTTTGCTTTTTTTTTTATCTTGAGGTTTTTAATATAATTCATAAACAATTCCTATTTTTTCTTCTTCCATAGCTTGAAAGCATAAAAGAAAAGGGACGGGAAAAGATGGTTTTAATGCCAAATTTTTGAGGCTATACAGTACTCTGATGGAATTGAAGTGTTTTTCTTTCTGTTTGACACTAGAATTTTCTTTTTTGACCATGTGTTTTGATTTTATTATTTTTTACCATAGCATTACAGTATTTTTAGAAAATAAGAGCTGGGAAACATTTTTATTTCCGTAATTTTATTTTATTAAAAAAAAAATAAAATGAATGAATGAAAAGAAAAGAAAAAAAAAAAAGAAAATAGCATCGCATAATTCGTGAGAATATTTAATTTTAATACAATTGTAATTAATTTTTAAAAAGTATTGAAAATTCTTTTATAAGATAGAGTCAGATATTGTCGCAATAAACTCGGGCACCAAATTTTATTTTTTTTTACCAATCATGTTTATAAAAACCTTATTTTTATACAGGGTGCCTCTTCTTATCATTTACCAATAGCTAATTCAAAGTTCCAATTGCAAAAATGTTTCAAATTTTGTTCTACATCATATTAAAATCAATTTATATTAAAATTATTACATTTTAAATGGCTAAGAAATTTTTTTAAACATACAACTCGTGGGTTCTAAGTTTTATTTAGAAAAAGTTTCAACATGTTGTAAACAAGCAAAATAGTAATTTTTTTAAGAACAAAATTCACTGAGTTATGATGCTTAGAAATTTATAAATTTTCAATGTTTTAACCACAAAAAATGGAAAAATATGATTTTAAAGGCAGAAAATGCATATGATTCAAAATATCATAACTAAGTAAGTTTCTGTCATTCAAAAATTAAATTTGAATCATAAAACTGATATAAATTTGTAGATTCATCTCAAGCCATCATCTATACTTATTTCCAAACATTCAAGCATTTTGTTTAACCCCTTAACGCGCAGTGTTGCCGGGTCGGCAACACCTAAAGTTCCCCCTGTTTAGAGACACAAAAACTCCGTGAATATTTCAAAAACTACTCTAATGGCTACTTTAAATCTTTCTTATGAGTTTTAGATGGCAGCACCACAGAGATCAAAACTTTACTGTTTTTAAATAATAGGTAAAATGTTTTACTGTAATACGCACTTCACAGCAATGCTTTTCTCACTGCGCTTATCAATCTATATTATGGGAGGTTACCACTTCGGCAACAGCTGTATAATTAAAGTGGTTAGTGCAATCTTTACAAAACAGTACCTGTGTACTCCTCTAGGCCTAAATAGATTGCCTAATTTTTTTCTTCTTTAAATTCCAACTTTAAAGAGTAGCGTGCCGGAAAGGGTTAAAGGTCTTTAAGGCCCCACACTAGGCACAGAAAAAGACACGGATGATAATATAAAGCCTATGGGAGCGTTCTTTTCAAATATCTCGCTCAAATTTTAATATTTTTACTTTTTTTTTTTTTTTTTTTTTTTTTTTTTTTCCCACAAGATAGTTGAGGACGATCCACAACCAGCCTAGTTTTCACTTTTTTGATTTTGCTTATGTACTTTTTATATTATGATACTTTCAATTTCAAAACTGGTTTCGAAAGTTAATTTTTTTTTTTTTTTTTTTTTTTTTTAATCTGAAACCAAACTGTAAAAGTAAAAACTAGGTCGGTTGTGGATCGTCCTCAGCTATCTTGCGCAAAAAAATCATGTAAAAATTTGGGCGGAATATTTAAAAAGAATGCCCCCATAGACTTTACATTATCATCTGGGTCTTTTTCTGTGCCTAGAGTTGCACCTTAATTAAAAATGTGTTGGTAGCATACATAGCGATTAGTTATACAATGCAAAAGTAACAAGATGCAGGAACATGTTACCTATGCAACGATGCACCATGTTAATCAAAAGTAATTCTATTTCCCATCCCTAGCATGCAATGTAGAGCTTGAAAAGAAATGTCACAAAAAAAAAAAAAAATTCATGGTTAAATTTTAACACAATCAACTGACTGATAAATAAAACCATACAGGGTAGTAATTCTTCCAATCAAGTAAAAATGTGTTTAGGCACAGACTTTAAAGCAAGAACTTTGCACCAGAACACATTTTAAGTTTCATATTCATTTACCAAAATAAAAACCCCCGGTGCATTTTCTGAGATGAATAATTTTTCCATGTCAACCATTAACATTTTTTAAATCAGTGTCATGATCACTCCTCCCCCTCCTCAAAATATAAATAAATAAAATAAAATAATCTAAGAAAAAAAATTACACTATCTTAGAGATGTAAATTTTCCGGAAAAATATAAGTGGCGGAAAAAAAACCGGTTTTTTACCGGTTTTTTTCGGAAAAAAACGGAAAAATTGGAAAAATTTATTTTTCATGACTGTTTCTTCCAAATAAATTATATTTTCTTAGAGAATATTAAATAATAAACATTTTTTCCCATTTATATGTATTAAATGAAAATTATTTTCACTTTATATTACAAAATAAAAAGAAAGTAGCAAAGCCTGCTTTTAAAAGTTGTTTTTTTTTTTTTTTTTTTTTTTTTTCAACAGCCTAAGAATTTTTATTAAACGCTATTGTTTGTTATATCATATCTCTGTTGAAATGATTTTTCAGTTACATGTTTAACTACCAATTGACCTAATGTAAAAACCTGAGCCAATATGTCTGCAGTTTGGAATGAAATAAATTATGCATTCCATTTACATAAGTATAGTTTTTAAGTAAATGATACTAGTTTAAAGAAATTATTGCAGTTTCGTCATTATTATGAATATCAATATTCAAAAATTCCATTGTTTGTTTAAAAAATGTATATTTTTACATTATTACTTTTTTTTTTCTTAGAATTATAATTTTATTTCCTTTATAAAATAGGTTTAGTTTTGGTATAACTTTCCAATCTCAACTCAAAAAAGTTTTGATTTAGTTTTATAATCTAAATTCAAACAAAACTAAGTTTTACTTTGGCTTACTCAGGTCTGCAACTAAAAAATAGCATAGGATTTATTGACTGTTAGATTTTTACTCACTGAAACCAATATTTATATATATATTAAGTTTAATTAAATGTAGTTTTTTTTCTTTTTACCCTGAAATCTGGTATTCTATTCTTTAATAAGAAACCATATTCAATAATGTTTCCACATGGTAATTTTATATTTCTAAGAGTGGAACTCGTAAGTTTTGAAAACAGAACAATACAAATAGAAAATGCTCACTATTTGAGGAATCAACAAAAGCAGTTACATACAGAGATAAACTTCTACTGTGCTTTAGAAAACTACAAAAATTCAAAGTTTAATCAAGAGGGAAAGTATAATTTGGAACATAGTTACTTGTAATAAAATATGGGTTTTTTTTTTCATTGCAGTTGTACTTTTCTAATGCAAACTGCCCATGTTTTTGCAATATTACTGTACATTATGGAGGTAAAATGGAGGTCAATTTTAGATTCAACACCTTGAAAAAACATTCAATTAATCAGCTATAACGAAATCTTGAAAAATGCAGCATAGTAGTGCCACCTATAGGGCAATTTACACCAAAAACTAAATAGCATTAATATATATCAGAAACTGTCTGAAGCTGTAGTTTGATTTTTTTTTTTTAAAGTCGTCCTTGAGGTAAAGCTATTGCAATAATCTTGAATAATGCAGCATAGTAGGGTCATCTGTTGAGCAATTTACACCAAAAAGTAATCAGCACGAAGTTATGTCAAAGATTAACTTTATCTGAAATTTTATAAAAATACATACATTAGTTTGAGATAGAACTATTGTGGAAATTATGAATAATGCAGCATAGCAGTGCCATCGGTTTGGCGACATACACTAATAACTAAACATCTCGAGTTTATATCAAGGTGTAACTGAATCTAAAGTTTTGTGAAATTATGTGCATCAGTTTTTGAGATAGAGTGCCCATAAAATTTGTCACATACAGACTCACAGAGTGACAGATATTTTCAAAAAACCATCAAAACGTGTTCAGGACCTTCTAAAACGTTTAAATACACCAAAAACTCGAAGTCAAATTTTTCACAAATTTAATACTTACTTCTTGAAAAGATAGATTAAAGTAATAAATGCATACTTCAAAATTTTATGTTGAATTTTTAATTTTATCATTTCCATTAATCGGCATATTATTGCAATAATTTTACACATGAATTAATTTTTAAAAAGAGAAGTTGCATTTAATTACATATCTAGATTTTTTTCATGTAATCAAGTTTTTGTGAAATTGTGAACTTTTTGTATATACTTGTACAAAATATATTCAGAATTTTTGAATAAGAAATTATTACTATATTTAGGTTCCTATTTAGAAAATTTTAATAAGGTTATTTACATACTTATATGCAACTTAATAAGATTCAGCTGCTGTATCGCATGAGATTTTCTTTTTCTTCAATCACTGCACTTGCGAAAGATTCAATTTGTTGATTAAACTTTTTCTGAAATGTCTATTTTCAAGAGAAATTTTGCAATTCTATTTGCAAGAGAAATTTGGGTCTTGTGTTTCAAACAAGAAAAAAATGTGAAGGATCCTTTCAAGTCTTCTCAAACAGATTTCTGCTCAGAGATCAGATTACCCACATTAAAATTTTCATGTGAGACACTCAACATAAAAATAAATAAAATAAAAAGTATAAGAATGTAGCTATTACAAAATTTTCACTATATTATTTCATAAATGAAATTTCAATTTTTCCAGTTCGGAAAAATTAAAAAATAAGCCTTCGGAAAAAACCCGAAAAAAACCGTTTTTTTTCCCAATTTTTCCGGTTTTTTTCCGACCATTCCCATCTCTACACTATCTATATAAATAATATGAGCAGAATTTTAAAGGGAAAATATTGATTTAGGTATCAGAAATTAAGTCAGGCATGTCTTGCAAAGCTGTCCTTAAAAATTCAGTAGACTTACTTCACCAACACTTTAAGCACCAATATCAAATAAAAATGTCCATTATTATTCTCAAATTCCTTTTGAACAATTTTGAAATTAATTTTAAATCTCATTAGGGTGAATATCACAAAATATGAGATTTTGAAAACCAAAATTTTCCATTGAAAACAATTCAAAATTTCAAGGGGTAAATTTATTTTCCATTGGAGACTAAAATATCATCCATGTAAAATTTTTAAACTTTGAAGAGCCTTAATAATAAGTTCTAGATTGTATGCAATTATATCTCATTTTCTTGGCAGATGTATGTCAGGATAATGAAAATTTTATTCTAAAACATTTTTTACGTTTATTTATTTTTTCTTCTTTTAATTTTTGCAAAACATTTAAATTTTATTTAAAAGAACATATTTTTCCTCTAAATATGTTATATAGTAATAAAACTCAAATTCAATGTAATGTTTGGTATAGTATTATTTGTAATTTATAGAAGTCAAGAAAAATGATATAATAAAAGTCTACTCAAACTTTTTACAAAGTCTTTGAACACTATTTCCGAAGGGTTTTTACCACTTGACTTTAACTATGTCCAGAACAAGAAACATTACTCTGCAGCACCAACTTTATACTTGATAAAAAAATTAAAGTGAGCAGGCCAGGAAAATGACATTCATTTTCAGTGGCAAGCACATTTTTTATCCTCTGAACAGCACAATTCCCTGATGAATATGAAGCGTGTTTTTTATGCAGTTAAAAGAATCACTACTTGTATTCATGTTAGCTTGCTTAATTCGCATTTTTTAACAAAGACTATAAATTTTCCTATTATCTGAGAATAACCAAAAATATTTATGCATTTAAATATATAATTTGAACAGAGGCACAAAAAATGAACAAAATGTTTGATGAATTTATTTTCTATTCAGTTTCATAAACACTTTACATACTCAAAAAGTTAATAGAAACAAATACACATATATACAATACATATATAATAATTTTGTACAGCCTTCATGATTATGAAACATATATAAAACATTTATGAATATTTGTTTATTGTTAAAACTATGACACTGGAATGTGCCAGATGAAACAAAATTATTCTTTACATCATAAAACATAAAATAATAATAATAATAATAATAATAATTTACAGAAAAATTCACAAAAATATTTTTGTAAATTTCATTAAAAAAAATAAAATTGACCCAATGCAATTGGTTTAAACATATTTTATTTTGTGTACAGTATTAGTAAAAAATAAAAAAATAAGTCATTGTTTTTATATTTCATTACAGATGCTGCTATTTTTCATTGCCAAATTTAGAAATACTTTTTTTACCCGCCTAATGTTAATCATTTCTTTGGTTAAAAGTAAAGAAAAGAGATATTTCTTTTCCTTTAAAAGCATATTTGCCAACCTCCCGCTTTTAATTTTTTAATGATAAAACATACTTTCTACCAGAAAATTTATTAAATTAAAAGTTTCTTTTTTCTATGTTGTGGTAACATTAAAATCTACATGATTTCATTTATGGGAGAAAATTTCTAGTTAAAAGTATGCTTTGTTGATTTTTAAAAAATGGGAGATTGGCAAGTATGCATAAAAGGCAATTTAAAAATGAAAAGAAAAATGGTTATCTATAAAATTAAATAAAATGTATAACAGTTACAAAAGTTAGCTGAGTTTTTGAACTGGAAAAATATAATCTGTTTTAGTTCATTAGATAATAAAATATGAAGAATTAAAAAAAAAAATTAAAGTAAATATAGAAATAAATTTACTGAAAGAAAGTGTATAGAAATATTTGGTGCCATTAAGTCTTTTAAAGGGACAGTTTACCTTTTCAAAAATTTTTATTTATTTTAGAAAAACTGGCTCAAACGGAGAACTCACTGCATTTCAATGTTCAACTAAAAGTATATTTTGAGGGGGGATGGGGGAATAATAACTGGATAATTAATTTATTTTTAATTTGTAAAAATTTGAGTTTTTTAAATTTTTGCCATTTTTTTAAAAAATTGATATTTTGGTACTTTTTTTTTTAAGATTTTCTAATGTGTATTACATACATGAATTTTTACATGCATCTAATATAAATTTTAATAACATATATATTATGTAAAACAGTGAAATCTAACACATCTTTATTTATTTATTTATTTAATTTTTTTTTCTTTTAAATAATAATAACCTGAAGGCTATTTTCATGCACAAATTTATCACATATATAATAAAGAACACGTACAAGAATGATTAAATCTCTATCTAAATACAAAAAAGGCTTTAGCATTTTTAGAACAAAAAAGTGAAGAAAATATAAGCAAGGAGAAAAAGCCATTTAAAATTTTGATTTGTAGAGTAACTGCACTAAGTGTATTAACAAAATTTAAAATATCTCACGATATAATAACTGTAAGGGTAAAAATTGATGTCAAAATATTCACAGTTAATCCCTTGAGTTACAATGGATATATTATACCCCACCGATTTATAATAAAGATTCACAGCAGAAACTTTTAACTAAATTTTATATTTTTAACTTTGGAGGAAAATTGTCGCAAAATTGCTTTTCCTTATTTTAAAATAAAATTTTCAAGTGTGAATTTAACATTACATAGACACAATTATTTGTCTCTCAAAGGGTTAAACAGGCTTTCATTAAATATTATAAAAGAAAAATCAATTTTTTGGCCAACTTTATGGTAAATTGTCACGTTAAAGCGTAATAGCACTTATAAGATGTATTTCCCAGATTTTTAGATAAAAAATATTAAATCATTTTTACCAATTCTCATATTTTCATTAGTGAATATTACTGTCTACATTCACATTAGCATAAAATAAGTGTTTTAATCAATTTTTTTATTACTGTTTAGTTCAGTGAACATTCTACAATGAATATAAACATGAAATGGAAAAAGAATTATTTTTAATTAACTAAACTGATATATTGAAAAAAGAAAATCATGAGGATCTCATAATCCTGATGCATAAGTAATACAATTATTATTATTATTATTATTGGGCTAAAATTATCTTTTAAAAATACAAGAAATATGTGGAAGAATACATTATATGAGTATATACAAAAGTATTAAAATTTCACGGAAAATTATCATAAATGTTTTACATTTCACATGCATTAGAATTTAAAAAATATATTTATTTTTTTTATAATGGAATAAAAATATAGTTTAAATATGTAACAGATAGATTTATGATTTTTTTTAAGCATTTAATATTTTATTTCAGATTTTAATTTGCCTTGAATAGTTGCTTTAAAGTTTCATATAAAAGTAAATCTTTGATTTTTTTTTTTTTTTTTTTTTTTTTTTTTTTTTTTTTTTTTGGGGGGGGGGGGGGGAGGGGGGAGGGGGGGGAGGTGCAAAACATATGGATAGTAATAAATAATTTTATTTGGGAAAAATAATTTTGAAATAACTTTATATTTGCAAGATAATTTCTAAAGGAGAGGTGCTCAAATCAAGTGTAAATATTTTTGATGTATTCACTGAATCAATTGATTTGATCATTTGTGTATCACTTATGTTATATGACTTATTAACTGTAGGTCAAAAAGTCTGTTAGTTTATGCATGCCTATATATACATATATAAGTATGTTACCATGATACTAGGGGGGGAAAAAAGTGAGAAAGTAGTAAAATAGCTAAACATTGTTACAATATGTTGAAGAAAAACATTCAGCAGTGAAAATTAGAGTTAATCATAAGTACCAATAACTTGTAGAAAAACAGGTTTTATCATTCTAGAAAAATCATTTTATGCAGTCCAGGATCATAGTTTTAATAAAAAATAACCATTTTATGAGATACCTTCATCTGTTTCATCAACAGCCATTGGTTCACTTAAATTTTCAATCGCAGATATATTCAATATATTCTGTGATAATGGTACATTAACTGGTTTTAACACAAGTCTGGGAGTGCTAGCTAATCGCTGAATTTCAGCTGCTTCAGTGGGACTTGCATGTGAGATATTATAAGTAGCCTGGAGCGTTTCAAATGTTTCACTTGTACTAGGACCAGCTTTTGGAGAAGGTTTTTGGAGCTGTCGGGCAGCCTTACCATGAGGAGGATTTTTAGGTGTCGGCTGAGACAATACATTATCTCGTCTGTGTCCATCCACATTTTCTCTCTCTTGGTCTGTGATCATTGACGATACCTCTTTTACCATGGATTGAATTCCCTGCAAAGTGACAGGATCATTTTCAGCCTGCTCAGCAGGAGCAGGTTTGTTGTGATCTTTGTCTTTATCCAACCTTTTTTCAAGTCGTTCTTTTTCTGCATCATTTTTAATTTCTAACTCCAATTGCCTGAGTAAAATCTTGTCTATAGCAAGTATATCTCTCAGACTATCTTTGAAATCATGTAAGAATTCCTTCAAGAATAAAATGATGTCATGCATTAAGTCAGACTCTGGATCAGTGATACCATTTTTCAAGTTGACAATGACAGGAATAATGGGATCAATTATAACAACTCTTCTCGTACTCAATTCAGTTTTGTGAATTTCATTCTCAGCCGCTTCATCTATGGTCTCAAGCTGTTCCACATTGAACGACCTAATTTCCTTACATGTTAAAATGGCAAAACAATCTCTAATAATACATTCAGTGGTTTCATTAAGAGTATAAACTGATTCAGCTATACTTGTTAAAATTTCACGAATGGAATTGATTAAATAAGCTCTCTCTTTTAAATCCATCGATTCTAGCAGAAATGTGTACAAAAGCATTCTTTCCTCTCTTCTGTGTTCCCCTGGCATTGAAAATCTCTCCAGATCTTTTACTGTCTGTGCTACTGTCTCATTATCAGGAGGAGGGAAAAAATTAAATACAAAAATACTATCAATAAAATGCTCAGAAAATAAATTTTTCTTTTTATCAGTCAGCAACTGAGAAAGGCTGTATCGTCCAAGTTCTTGAATAGTATCTTTTTTGTCAACAAGGCTAGATAACAAGCAAAAAAACAAAGGACCTCGCCACTTAATATATCCTTCTTGCAACAAGTTGACTACCAAAACAATTGTCTGATAGCGAATTAAATAAAGTTTATCTTTGAAGCACAAGCTAATTAAAGGCACATATTTATCAGCAAAAGATGTATAGCGCTTACACATTTCAATCAAAATTATTACCACATTACTACGAATTACATCATATTTTGAAGTAAGCAATTCTTTGGCATATACTTGTAAAAGATCTTTAGCAAGAATCTCATCTTGTATACATATTTTTCCAAGCGCTGCAAATGCATGTGCCTTTAATCCAGGGGATAATATTTTAGATAAGGCTTTAGATGGTGCTGAAAAGAAAAAAAAGAAAAATTTTACATGTTTTGTAACAAATTATCAAAATTATTATAAGATCAATAATTTATGGAGCATATATATATATATATATATAACTAATTAGTCTGCTTAGAGACTCTATGGACATCTTTTGAGTTTTTTATATAATGTTTAAACAGATCTCAAATCAGTCAGCATGATTCCTACAGAGCACAAATGGCAAGCATTTTCACATTCACCCACCAAATTAAAAAACATATACAGAAGAACCCCACTAATCAGAAACTCCAGTTAATCCAAACTGATAGTATTTTTGAAAATTATACTTGAACAGATTACCAGAAAAGATTCACAAACAAAATTTTTCATATTACATAATGAATGAATTAGAATTAAACAAATAATGGCAGTGAAGCATGCCTATAATTATTTAAACAACTTAAAAGAATTTTGTTAAAAAAAGAAAAAAGAAATAAAAAGAAAAAAAAAAATTCAAGAATGTAAAAGTAAAAAATATGAATATAAATTGAAAACATGCACTGTAGATTTACTCATGGAAGCCATCTTAAAATATGGAATATTAGTTTGTTCGTCAGTCATGATAAAATTATTTCCTAAAATTCAAAAAGTAAGTTTTTTGTTTCAACAGTTCAAATTTACAAATTAAATACAGAAATGTTTTTTTCTTCCCCTCTTGTCAATGTGAGTTATTTATAGATTTGCAATTTTGAAACTTTTCTAACGGGTTGTTACATGAATTCCTCATTCTGATGTTCCATTCGATTATTTTAAACATCAGGAGTGATTAAACAAGAAATACTTTTTTTTTTCTTCTGAAACTCGTGCTGAATTATCTAGCATGCCAGAATTTAAGACGTCAAATTAGACAATATTTACTATACTACTGAGCAGGGGTGCAGAAAATGTTTCTACTCGCAACATTTCCCCATATCTACATGAAAAATTACCCAAAATTTTATGGTATGTTATATGTAACTGTGGTATTACCATAGGTATATTTTTTTTTTCAATATATCTCAACTTATATGCAAGTATATATGGCAGGGGAAGCTGTGAGTGAAAAAAAAAAAATTTCGGTAACTGAGAAAATTCACAGCAAATTCTCCGAAAGTTTACAGCAGAGAGGGGAAAGTGGGGAAAATTCACTCCAAGCAGTATGTTTTTTGTTTTATTTTTTCGTGGTCCTTTGACAAAACTCTTTAACCTTTGACAAAATTTGTGTTTTTTCACAATCTTTTGACAAAATTTGCATTTTTAGTCATTTTTTGATGAAATTTGCAGTTATTTCGTGATATTTTGATGAGAAATTGCACCTTTTTGTCAAAATTTGTGGTTATATTGTCCTCTTATGATGAAATTCTCAATAGTATTGCGATTGTTTGATGAAATGTATGGCTCTTAAGTGATCTTTTGGCGAAATTTGCATTATTTTGCAATGTTGTAACGAAAATTGCACTTGTTCTGCCTTTTAGACGATAATGTGCAGTTGTTTTATGATCTTTTGAGAGAATTTGCAGAAACTATCCAAATTTTCAAATTAATGACTGATTGTTTTAAATTTTCAGACAAAATACCTTAAATTTTTAGAGAATTTGGAAAAGAATTACTCCTGATATACGGTAGATATTATTCCAAGAACGATTTTGAGAAGGTTGTCATAGAGACCTCTTTATTTGTAGTGAATTTTTGCTATCTCAGAAAATTATGGAATTTGTTGTTAAAATTGAAATCAATTGTATGTTTCTGAAAAATTTACCTAGGTGGTTAAAATTTTTCCGCATGCGGTCATTGCAACCCGCCTTGGTCCCCACGAAAGCAGTGTGCCCCCCCCCCCCCCTCCTCCTCCTCTCTCTCCATCCCTTTTCGTGGAGGAAGCTGAATTATGTCAAAGTTCATACAATACGTTACAGAAGATTAGATGAATCTGTTCGGTGTTATGTTAGTTTTCGAGTGAAAGTGGAACTTTCGATATATAAAATTTATTATTCAACAAGTTCAGCATCACTAAAGACTTTTCAATTGTAAGTGTTCATCGGCTATCTATTTGCAATATAGAAAATATATCACAACAAACAAATCATTTAAAAAATCTCCCACAATCAAATCTCAAGACGAAGCCAAAATAAATGGCATTTTGAATTCTTGCGGGGGAGTTGGCATAAGGAGGTTTACTAGAAAAATATTTGGGAATCGGTGGATGCAATGAACCAGCCTACGATTGGATCTCCCCCTTTGAGCATGTTTCCTATCAGTGCTGTTTGCACTGTTCCAGTTAGTTACGGTTTCCAAAGCCTTCCTATCTTTCCCTCTCAGATCTTTGGTCAGACCTTGCTATCCCAACACCCAGTTTTCACATCACTCTGCTTATCAGGTCAGTTTTTCAAAGTCCCGATTTTCAATATATGATTTTAATGTAAATAAACTCCGGATTTTACATCATTGACTAATATTCAACACTGGATATCTTGATGGATAGTGGTCAGAAATGTCTTAGCCAAACTTTTCACAAAAGTGTCTAAAATAACCATTTACATAAAGAAGAATATTTTTTCAATAGTTTATCTGAATAAAAAATCCACACATTATGAATGACAGAATCAGTGAAGGAGAGATTTATTTCTGTATGTTCTCTATTCTTTAATCTATGATTAATCACTCACTATATCTCATACAGAAAGTGCAATACGTATTCACTAAGGGAATGTTAAACATTTCACTTCTGCACTTTATTCGTAGTGTTTTAAACAGTTTACAGCAAAGTGGCAAGAAAGTCTAAGACATTTCATAACTGTTTCAAACATGCCTGTTTCATCTCAAATGTATGATGATGAATAGGACATCTCTCTTCCAATATTGTTTAAAGAGCTCTTAGATTGTGAAATAGATATAATGGGGGATGGCCAATATCATCACATCACCAGATGCAATGATTTTTCAAATTTTAAAAGAGAAATAGATAGAAATTTCATCTGACTCGGGAATCCAAAGTGATATGGAACTAGAACAAAACAAGCCTGCAACTACAACCAAAGCATTGCATTGTACTGAAATGATCAGAAATTATCTAATATCCATTTCTGAAACAACGGATATTGTTCAAAATTCATTGTATGATATAGAAAAAAAAATGTAGGAAGCACATCTATGCAAACATTAATTCAACAATATTTCATGTAACAATAAAAAGGAAGTCATCAGAAATATGATTTTTATTCTTTTCAATTTCATTTATGTTTTTATTTTGTTTAATAATAATGTTTTATCAATTAAAATGCAAGAACAGTTGTGAATTTAAAACTTTCTTAAATTAATTAAAAATATAGCTTTTTATAAGCACATTATTTTCCAACTCTCGAGTCTAAACGTCAAAAGATGATCAGCTCTGATTGGTCTAAGGAGGCGTGTCCTCGGGCAGGATCTATATTTTTCCTCGCAAATAACAAGCCCTTCAACAACACGCATTAACACCGGTCACGCGATGTTAAATAAAGAATAAAATTAAAATCCCGGGAATATTCCAGAAAGTAAAAAGGTTATGAAATACTTCCCGCCTTTTTGAGAAGCAAGCAATAATTTATTAATAAATTAAATAAGAAAAATAATTTTAGCTGTTACAAGTTAATACATTGCGAAACTAAGATTGAAATATGTCCCACAAATTTTAGAATTAAAGTTAAGAGAGAACAAAATGGTGCAAATTTTTTTTTTTATTATTACATATATGTGCATGCAATCAACAAAGCCAATTTATCAAATGCCAATTTATCAAAATTAAATTTCAGGGGGAAAAAAAAGCATCTGCAAAGGAAAACCTGTGAAAATATCACAGCAATGTTTCAAAAAAGATTTTAATTCTTAAAATGAGAATAAAATTATAAGTTTAAATCTTTTCATTGCTAAGCAGAATTTTTTTAGTAATGACAATGCAATTTCTGCCAGAATATTATACCTTAAAATTACATTTCTTATTTAAGTGCCAGCTTCATTTCAAGCACCTTTATTATCCATGGTTCAATTAATCTGGAATCTAATTGTCTGTGAAAGCTAAATGTATAAGTGATTTTTGTCTGACTTGAAAGAATATTGATTAGTTATGTATTTTGGGTCATTATGATTGGGTCTAAAATATTAATGTTCATATTTTTCCAAACGATTTCAGAATGTTTTTCCAATTTAGCGATGCTTTTCTTATTTTATGTAAAGTTCTACACAGTTTATAAACGTGCATTTTAAAACATGAATATTATACCAACTTAATTCCATTTTTCTAATTTAACTACATAATATTTCTTTGAACTAAATTAAGCCTGTTACTCTTAATTAAGAAGAAATATCATCTGAAATTGATTAATTGCCCACCCCATTAATACCAAAAGTAACAAAGGTTGTACTGTACTTCCTAATTTCAAGCATATTTTTTTTTTATTCCAACTTCTAAAATGTGATTACATCTATTTAATTCTACTTCATAATATTTTTCTAATTTAAGTACATAATATTTCTTTAAAGTAAACTAAGCCTCTTACTCTTAATTAAGAAAAAAATACCATTTGAATTTGATTAACTGAAACAACTCACCCTATTATTACTCAGAATAACAAAAGTTCTACTGTACTTAATAATTTCAAGCAAATTTTTTAACATCAACTACTAAAACATGAATATTTTATTGATTTAATTCTATTTCACATTTTTTTTTATTTAACTACATAATATTTCTTTAAATTAAACTAAGCCTCTTGCTTTTTAATTAAGAAAAAATACCATTTGAATTTTATTAAAATGACCCCACCCCATCATTACACAGAATAACAGAGTTTTTACTGTACTTCCTAATTTCAAGCAAAATTTTTAACTCCTAAAACAGGTATTTAAATTCATCAATTACAACTTTATATTTATTTATTTAAAAATAAATTTTTATCAGAAATTATTTAAAATCAGTAGTTTATCAGTATTTGTTTCAAATTAAATAAAAGTGGAAAATTGGACAATAAAAAAGTTTTATCATAAAAGAAAGCATTTGATAGAGAATATGTGTATCTATAATTTTTTTTATAAAAATATTAGTTATCATTCTTCATTCCTAGAACATTTATGTAAAATAAAGTAATAAATTTTATGAGTAAAGGAGAGTCGAACAAAACCAGGTGGGTGATCAAAACAGAGACCCAGGTTTTCTGGTATGATTTGCAGTGGTATCAAGCAGAAATATCTGGAACTACTTCCAGGCAAGCAAGCGTCTTGACAACACCCAGCGAGCAAAAGCCACGTAAACCAACCCATTTTGCAGTGATGATTTTTTTTTAAGTTTCACATGAGAAAATTAATATTTGGCATCAACAATATTACACTATCAATCCTAAATATTTAGTTTAGGTCAGTACAATATATTATAGCCCTTTATTTACTTGTTATTTTAATGTTTTGCATTGGTGTCGATAAGTTGTTTAAAAAATGGGAGAATAACATTTCACTTCAAAATGGCATAGTCAGACAAAATTGAGATGTGGGTTGACAGAATAACTGCCAGGTTCCCAGTTTTGAAGAACTCGTTGATTTGAAATCATTATCATCATTTATTTATATGGAACTCATTTGTTTAGTTATTGTTTGATGATTCACAAACATTAAAAAAAAACTATACAAAAAGTATTATTTAAACTAGTATTAAAAAATGTTCTGACGAGCACCAAAAAAGATTAATATGTTTTAAAGTATGAAAAAGTGTTTGACAAGAGCTTCTAATTGAGAATGAGAAAGGACAAGGGGTCCCTTCTTGGCTGCAATTCACTGTCAATGCCAAATTTGAAAAAATCATATTTGCGTTTTTTCCATATAAAAGAAATTTGCGTAAAACTTTCTATCTTTACTTTTTAGTAAAACTTTTAATCGTGCTTTACATGTTAACTGCATTGTTGACTCTGCACTGCAACTGCACTACAAATCAGTTTTCTGTGCTGTTTTACACTGCGACAGTTTATGGTGGGACTGCGTGAATGTGATACGCTGCAGGCAGTGTTGAATGCAGGAGGTGGGCCGGGGGGACATTCCCTCCCGAAGTTATCAAATGCCCCCCCCCCCCAATAAAATTTAAATTTTGTGTTTTTAATGGTAAAAAAAGTATAATCCCCTTAGAACTCTATTGTGTCTCTCCCCCCCCCCGAAACCACAGAAGACCCTCCCGGTGAAAAGTGTCTGAATTCAACACTGGCTGCGAGAACTATGGTTTTTGGCCCTATTTTGCTTTATATTCATGTTTAATCATGTGGTGTCTTTTCTAATTATGCCTTTACACTACACAATTTTATCGTAACAGTGACTGATTTCTTTTATATGGAAAAAGCGCAAATATGATTTTTTTCAAATTTGGCATTGACAGTGAATTGCAGCCAAGAAGGGACCCCTTGTCCTTTCTCATTCTCAATTAGAAGCTCTTGTCAAACACTTTTTCATACTTTAAAACATATTAACCTTTTTTGGTGCTCGTCAGAGCATTTTTTTAATACTAGTCATTTAAATTTTTTGATAATTATATATTGAATATAAGAAAACCTCAGTTGCTTTTAAATATTCCCAGTACTTTTTCTTATTTCGCTCAATATTGAACTATTTAATCAATGGACAAAAAACGTGGAAAAACGAAATTAATTTTAATTTATTCGTACAGAAATTGACAGATTCAATTAATTTTAGATAAAACATATTTTGTACAAAAATAATGCGAATAGAAATTTTCATTCTTTTTGCATAGGATTCGTGGCATTCTTATCTACTTGTTTTAAAAATCAGATGTTATAAATATGAAATATTTCTGCCATTAGCGTGATTTTTGTGATAGATCATGGCACCCAAAGGTCGCTAAACATAATTTTGTAGTCAATGCACATAAAAAAAAAAATTCCCATTTAAATTTAAAAAAAAATTAAGTGAAATATTTTTATTTCTCCTTCCTGATATCTATTGGATAGCCTATCCTGATAGCTTATTCCAATTATTGAATAATATTCTAGGACATTTTCAGGAAAATTATTGGTTAAATTATCTTCCTTGGAGAAAGTCGCTCGAAATACAACCTTAATAGATTTGCGCCAAACCAAGGATGAAAATATACTGAAAATTCATTTCTAGTATTATATGTAAAATTGACATTGAAATCACCAGCTGTAATTAAAATTTTATATAATATACAGTGGAACCTCAGTTCACGATCATAATCCATTCTTGTATTTGACTTTCTGTATGTGATATAAATTTTTTGGGCGCTCTATCCAAGAACTAATGCATAGGATTAAAAAAAATTATATTCAGGTAATCCCTGATATAAATTGATGCTGTTTGCTGTTTACATTTTGATTTAAATCGTTCAACAGATGGCTTAACAGTGTTGCATTTTTCATTATTTTCGCAATAGTTCTATCTCAAGAATTAACGCACGGATTTTCATCAAACTTCAAATTCAGTTAATCTGTATATGAATTGGCTTTGTTTACGTTTTGGTTTCAATAACCAAACACATAGAGTTGCTATGCTGAATTGTTCAGAATACCACAATATCTCTATCGCAGGAATTAATGGACGAATTTTCATCAAACTTGAGATTTAGGCATACTTTGATTTGTATTATTGCTCATTGCGTGTTTTGGATAAATCGCCCAACAAGTGTCGCGTATATTCTGTATTTTCCCCGATATCCGCAATAGTCCTATTTCAAATTTCAAAAATTAATGTTCGGAATTTCATGCCTTTAGAATCCTCACAGTGAGCATATGATTGTCATTTGATTTTGGCACTGTAATAATGAATTTTAACTCATTAAACGCATGAGATAGAAAATAGTTTTGGGGTTGCCACATTCGACTAGTTCTTTATAATCGGAGTAATCGACGGTTCATCTACACTGTATTGTTTAGCTATTTTGATTACACTATCATCGTTCTTAAGTTTTGTCACTACTTCTTTTCATAATTGATCAGTAATTCGCTTAAGCTTCTTACTATTGCTATCACTAAACGCTTTTTCATTCTTAGAAGTCATAATAAAGGCTAAAAATTTCGCAAAACTGATTAAAAATAAAACAATAAGTTAAATTTTTTATTGTACTGAAGGTCACAAAGCACTCTGATACGCGCACTTTACTCCAAACTTGACTTATAACAAGAGTTATGTGAGGGTTGCCAACTGAACTATTCGACAGCTTTGGTTGCGAATCGAGTTATCCTACGCTGAAAGAGTAAAATTTTGATCACTGAAGTTGGTCATAAACCGAACTTGTCAAAAACGGAGGCGGCCGTAAACCAAGGTTCCACTGTTTTTTGACCGATAAGTTTGCAAATATGGCATTATTTATATATTCAGTGACGATGATCATTAAGCAACTTGGCGATTTAGCCGATTAAATTTGCAATTTTAAAATAGCATTTTTTAATAACGGAAAATTGAGAATTTCTATTAGAAAAATTAGGATAATTACTATAATTTTTATGCACAGTTTTAAGTAAACTCTGATTTTTTTCCATAATTTTAAATTTAGTACATTTGGAAATGGAAGGGAGAGGGAAAGTATATCTTTGCAATGCTTTTTCGACAATATCTCAAGCAAAAATACTTTTAAATGCCAATAATTGCTGATCGTAAATGTTACATTCACTTCATACCATCACAAAAGTTTTTTGCATCACCATGTGTTTTTTCATTAGATGCTTTCTTGGCACAGATGCCATATATGCACGACATTGTGCAATATTCTTCTGACGCCAATTTCGCAAAAGCTTAGTTTTCAAACTTCAATTACGTGCATATATATTGAGGTACTACTTAGTTATCCCGTCGACCAATTTCACCAAACTATACAAATTGCCAAACTTTTGGCGAAATTATACATATAGACATAATTTTCATTTTAAATAACACAAAAATATAATTTGTAGAATCTTAATAAAAAATACAAAGTCGAAATAAAAATCCCTTAATGGCGTTTTAAACACGTGCATCATATTTAATGTCATTGGATGTAACATTCACGATCATCCATTATTGGCATATAATATTATAGTTTGGCGATGGTTTTTTGGTCGACAGGATAACCAAGTAGTACTTCTATTAACTATTTTCTATTATTTTCAAAAGAAAATAATAATGAATAAAAACCGGTGATAATTGATTATCCCTTCCACCAAAAAATTATCGCCAAATGATAAAATTAAATGCCAATAACGGATTATCATAAAGGTTACAATCAGTTTACATTAAATAGGTTACCCATGTTTGTTATGCCATAATATGATTTTGAATTAAACTTTTTATTTGTACTTTTATTGATGTTTTACTAATTTTTTTCTTATTTCGTTAATTAAAATAAAAATTATGTCAATATGAATTACATGGTGAATAAACTAATGATTTGTAAAATTTGGCGAAATTGGTCGACGGGATAATCAAGTAGTATTGAAAAATTTAATTAATAACTACAGAATGAAATGATATGTTTAATTCATTTACATCAAAAAAGAAAATTGTCTACAAGAACACTGAGATTAAAGAAGTGCAAAGTTATGTGTACCTAGGACAGGAAATATCATCAGATAATAGTATCATGAATGAAATCAATAGAAGAATAAGAAATGGGTGGAGTGCTTTCGGGAAGAACAGTATTATTCTGAAGAGTAATATGCCTCTTTGTTTGAAAAGAAAAGTTTTTAATCAATGTATTTTACCTGCATTAACCTACGGAGCAGAAAAATGGACACTAACAAAACAGATGATACAAAGATTACAAACAGCACAGAGAAGCATGGAAAGATGTATGCTAGGCATAACTAGAAGAGACAGAAAGAGGATAACTTGGATAAGAAATCAAACAAAAGTTTTTGACATCCTTGAAAGAATCAAACAGCTAAAATGGAAATGGGCTGGACACATTGCAAGAAGACAAGACAATAGATGGAGCACAAATATACTACAGTGGTATCCTAGAGATGTAAAACGACCAAGAAGACGACCACAAGTAAGATGGAGTGACGAAATTAGAAAAGTGGCTGGTGTAAATTGGATGACGAAAGCATTAGACAGAAAACATTGGAAAAATCTGGGGGAGACCTACATCCAGCAGTGGATCGAAAACGGTTGATGATGATGATGATGATGATATATATTTTTTAAATAAACATTAGCCCGGTTATCTTATCAGACAAAATAACAAAATTTTCGTGCCAACTAAGTACCCTAATGCATATTTGACATTACATCCCTATTTAAAATCAGTTGGATGCTATTTAAGATATGGACAGAATGTGAAGTTTTTGTTTTACTCTATATCTTTTCCTTGTGTAAATTAGGACGTTATATGATCATAATTAAAAAATCTTACACTTAGTTCCTGAAGAGAAATTTTGGTTTTCCCAGATACTTTTTTCCAATGTACTTGCTTTTTCCCCATTTTTGTCTACTACTAAAATATGTACCCCGTCGGCCAATTTCGCCAAATTATACAAATCGCCAAACTAATAGCCAAATTATACACATTGACATAATTTTTTATTTTAAATAACGAAAAAAGAAATAATTAGTAAAATATTAATAAAAATACAAACAAAAAGCCAAAATAAAAATCACTTAATGACATTCTAAACACGTGAATCGTATTTAATGTCATTGAATGTGACATTCACGATCATCCATTATTGGCATTTATTCTTAAAATTTGGCCATAATTTTTTCGTCGAAGGAATAACCTAGAAGTACCCTAAAATTCAAAATGTTAGGACACTCGAGAAAATCATCCCATGGTCATATAAATGCATGTTATTTGAAAAAATAATTATGGATTCGACCAAAAAAATAATAATATTGCGTTCACGACTTTATGATTTAAAGAACTGAAACTAAAAGCTTCGCAATAAAAACAAATAACTATGTTTTTCACGTGATTTGTTTAATTTGAATGAATTATGATACATACATGACAATTTTTATATTAAACTTGGTGGCAATGAATAAAAAAAACTACAATCGCAACAGCAAAAGACAATATTCAACTGGAGGTTTAAGACATAAATTCGATTTTCTCAGAAACTGTCAAACATACAAAGATGAAAAAAAAAACTGTTCTAAGTTTTATCAAGACAATAAAAATAAACCAAAAACGAAGTTAATCCATCCATAATAACGTTAGCTATTGCTTGTTGAATTTTTCGTCTTCATTTTTTCGTTAAAAGTTAAATAAAAAACTACAGTAAACTGTGATAATTTTTTGAATGCTATAATTTTATTCGTCTCGTCGAGTTCTATCTTTTGAAACTAAAATCACTGTCGTACGTCAACTGGTTCGCTAGAAATTTCGGAAAGACATTCGCATTTTCTATTTCTTAAACATATTATACCAAACGCTACCGCGTTTGCTATGATTGTTATATAGAAAGCTGCTTAGTCATTTATATTCTAGACAGAATTGAATTTTTTTTAACTTAAATGTTAGTAAATCATTGAGTTGAACCTAAATTAATTTATTTGCGATATTAACCTGTTGTTTAATTTCATGGTAGTTTTTAAATGTTTAATTTTCCGTGTATCCAATTATTTGTACCTAACTATAAATATTTTGTTTTGTTTTGTTTTGTTTTTGTACTTTATCATATTAGACATGGGGTTTGTTTACATAGCTCAAAGTTCAGAGGCTCAATATTAATATCATTCATGGGTACAAGTTTGAAACTTGAGCAAGACTGAAAATATTTTTAATCCTTTCCTATCTCCCACTGAATGAGCATGCACCAATGCAACATTTAGACAAAACTCAATACATTATATGCTGTAATATTCAAGAAACAAATTAGCATTGTTCCTTTTCTTCAAATTCAAAATAATTTTTTTTATGATAATGTGAAAATGGATATTATGAAATAAATTTCTGGATGTGCCAGTAACTGAAGGATCATCCTTATCATATAAAGCATTCAATTATAGCTTGAACTGCAAAACATTTATCAAAAAGCAAAAAATGCTATTTGATTCTATATCATTCCTATGACTGTCAATTTTATGGTTTTGAGCATTAGACTGAGTCTATACATGTGTCAGAAAATTTTGCATTGTTGAATGAAGGTAAATATATTTTGAAGAATCGACTTAATGATAGCTTCCATTATAGACTGGTTACGCTGTTGCATGTTTTACTGGTTTCAGTAAGCAGTGCACATTTCTCTTAAAATATTCTTTTAAATATACTAATATTTTCTGAGATGGAAAATCAGAAACCACAGAAGAATTCTGTTTTATTATGATTTTTCCTTTTACAGATGAAATTTTATTATATCATTTTCATGGGGTCAAAGAAGTACTATTTAATATTATGGTTTAATGAAGTATATAATTGGAGTTTACATTAGAAATATGATTTCACAATATACTGTTGTATAAAGGTTTTTTATATTGTTACCCATTTTATATTTTATATTGATTTTATCGATATATTGCCCAGTCTTAGTATTTAACTTTCAGCTAACACCACCTTTTGCATTCTTTGCAAGCTCTTCTCTCTGTCTTTCTGATCATTTGTGACCTTGTCTCTTTATGGACACGTGTTTTCTTTGACTGATAAAGGGCTGTTAAAATTTCCAGCCCAAAATGCATTCTGTGTATTTTTTTATTTTTATGGTGATTTGTATAAAGTTTTACTATTTAATTGTGGTTTATTGTCAGTTTTTCGGCACTGTTTTACCAAAAATAATTATTAGTTAATTTAAAGGGTTTGTGCTAAAGGGCAAGATTATACAATGTTTTTAAGAATTCCTTTTAAAATAATCCAACATTTAGAAATTCCCACTCAAGATTTTGGTTAGGATCTAAAAATCTCACCTCATTTTCATCGTAGCGTAAATTCTGAAATCAGATGCAAGAAACTGAATAAGAAATTATTTTGCTTTGTTCCTCCTGTACCTAGAAATCTTTTATACTAATGAGTGAAAGGGAAAAACAGAAACTTTAGGTAGGGAATTTAGACTATTGATTGTTTTATGTAATGTAACAAAATAATAAGAAACATTGTTCCAAATTATTTGCCTAAAAAAACAAAGATGATTTATTATTATTATTATTATTATTATTATTAATGCTTAAAAACTAATCAAAAATATGCCAAAGTCATAGTAATAAATCCTTTCAAAATTATCCAATTCTCAATAGCTGAATTCAAAGTATCTGTTTACCAGTGATAATAACTATATTATTTAAAGGGTAAATATAAAAAGGCAAATTTCAGAGCTAATAGACTAAGACTCAGTCCACTTGCTTGTTTTTTATTAAAAACAAATAAAATTTCTTTCTTCAAAATATAAAAGATATCATTATTTGTATATAACAATAAATGAAATGACGATATAGCCATGTAAGTGAAAATAGATAAAAAAGCACTTAATGAAGATTTATTAAAAAATTGATAAAAAAAGTTAATTTATCACAGGTTGAATTCTGTGAAGTAATTAGAAGCAAATGATAAATTGGATAATTTGTAGGGATGCACCGAATAGTGATTTTGGCCGAATACCGAATGCCGAATATTCGGCCGACAGGTGAACCGAATACCGAATATTCGGCTAGCCGAATAGTTAACTATTCGGCCGAATACCGAATATTCGGCTTTCCAAATTCTTTTTATATTTTAAAATTTAAAGGTATTAAAATGTTACTTTTTAAAACAGTTTTACATAATATTTAATAAAAGAAACTTACATTTTGATAAACAAGAGCTTTTTATAAGAACATTTAGTATTGAAAAAAAATCTGCCTTGAGTTATTTAAGAAGCACAATTATGAAACATTAATTAATAAAATTTTCTATGAATCAAAACAAACATTTTAAAATCAAATAATGTAAAAAAGGCCGAAGAAAAATTTTACAGTCTGATAATTGTCCTTTTTAAATAACTCAAGGCAAATTTTTTTCAATATAAAGTACAAATACTTTCAACTTAATTTTGAATAAAGGCATGTTTGGCTCATAGTTCTTTTCTTATGAATGGTAGTATTTTCCATCCTTCCCATCATATCATATTTTACAGAAATCAAAGCATGTGAGTTGAAAATATGTTATCTTATTTATTGTTAATATAATAAACGAACACACAAGTTTTGACTTAGAGTGAGATGAAATACAATGTACTTATGACTCAATAAGTTGATTATGATTATGGTTTCATGAACAAAAATTGTCTGCCTTGATAGCTATTACTAATCTCAAAAGTTGTTTTTTTTTTTTTTTTCTTTTAAAGGACTTTTATTTGGGGGAAAGCAAGAAACAGATTATTTACTAAACAAAATTTAGAAACTTGTATCTGCACATAATTTATTCCTAAGGAGAATCCTAATAAATCACCATTTTAATCCTTCTCATGTTTAATTTTTTTAAGTTATACTTTACAAACAGCAAATAAATAATGTAAAAACATTCTATTTTAATTAAAAATGATTTTGTATCTAATTGTTTTAAATATAAATTAAAAAATTGACAGTTAAAAGTAGAAATAGTGAAAAGTTTTTAACAGTTTTTATTAAGTATTGAATGGCCGAATACTATAGCCGAATACTTTGATATTCGGCCATACCGAATATTCGGCAGGCCGAATAATTTCATATTCGGCCAAGCTGAATATTCGGTTCAACCGAATAGTTTAATATTCGGCCTAACCGAATATTCGGTAACATGGCCGAATAGGCCGAATACCGAATAGATACCGAATATTCGGTGCATCCCTAATAATTTGTGCAAATTTGTTTAAAATCTTTAATTACCGTATTTACTCGTGTATAAGGCACACTTTTTTTTTCAAAAATTTAGGGCAAAACTCCTAGGTGCGCCTTATGCATAGAATAATTTATTACTGTTGGATGCAGTCGAAATATATACATATGAAACAAGAAATTATTCAAAGAAGATATTAAAACTCGGAAAATATTATTTAATTGAAGTATTACAGCACATTTATTTCACTCCTTGCAATTTTTTATAGAGCAGAGCTAGTGACATTATCTAAACCAGGGAATGAAATTTCAGCTTAAAAGGTACTCGCCAGGCTAAAAATTTTACTCGCCACTATTTCACATTCATTCAGACAACAATGTCAGCCCCCACACCTGCGCAGAAAATGAAATTATTTATGAAAAATTTAATTTAATATAACGAATTTTAGAAATAGCTGTGTGTTAAATCCAGAATATTTTAGTTTTATGAAAAATATAGGATATTAGGTGACGCTTAGATCATGCTTAGGTGACGCTTAAGGGCTTAGGTGACGAAACCTGAATCTCTTCGCGCAGGAGTGAAGAGCAATCTTTGGTACTGGCACGTGTGCAGTACGAAAGTGGGGGAGGGGATGAATGCAGACAGGGTAATTTCACTCATCCGTAGAACAGACGAAAAAATAGGCGACGGAGCATTTTTACTTCTTTTGGAAAATAAATAGCACCGATTCATTTTGAAATACTTCTGTGTATCGCTGTGCATAGTTTGATTTCAAGCACAACATTTTAAAAGACGAAACTTACTCGCCAACAGTAAATATTTACTCGCCAATGGCGAGCTGGCGAGTGGAAATTTCGCGCCCTGATCTTAACGCTAATTAGCAATTCTCTTTACCGTCACTCATTCCTATTTTCCGTCATTCTCTTGCAACCCAAAGTCTAAAAATGCATTTTCGTATTGTTTTCTGGACTGGTGTAATGTTTGTTTCGACTTTTTTTTTTTTTTTTTTTTTTTTTACTGAAATTCATTTGGTCATTCTTCATTAGCGTATCAAATTTATGGTGCGCGTTACACACGAGATTTTAAGAAATCTCCATTTTTACTTGTAAAGTAGGGGTACGCCTTACACACGCGTGCACCTTATACACAAGTAAATACAGTAATATTATATCAGGGATAGGAAAGTGGTAAAACTCAATCTGGAACAATTCTTGAATCAGCAAAATTTAAGACTTACATTAAATAGACAATATTTTTAAGAGAAAATTTTGTTTTAATTAATTTGTTCACACTGGAGAATTTTTTTACAATTGCCTGATTATAACACATATCTTAATATTTGCTTTTATATAAAATTCAGCACTTTGATTAAAAATAAAACCCAGTCTTACAGATAAAATACTCTTATAATTATACACATAATATGCTCTTATAGATAAGTATCTGATATATACGTACGAATACTAGCAGAAAATGTCTTCAAAAGAGAAATAACACTTGGTGTAATATTAGATGCACACAGTTGACAAAATTCTTTGATAGTACTGAAATATTTTGCGAGTAATTCTTCAGATGGAGGTTCAGGAAAAGAAGTTGCAGATTTAATCTCCATTAAATGCTGCTCACATTTCTGAAATCAAAAACAAATATTACAAACAGGACAAGGAAAAAGGTTTTAAAAATTACAATTGACACCAAAAAAAGGACATTTTTTCCTCATAAAATATGCATTCTAAAATTATATGTTAAAGATGTTCCCTGGCATTTGAGTTCTGACAATAGGTTTTAATTTAACTATAAGAGGTAGAACAAGTTTTACTGTATAATGATCAGAGCTGTATAGTAGAAAAGCATGCACAAAAACCATGTGTAAACCGAAAATTTTGAAACTCTGCAAAAAAAAATTAAATTTTTTTTTTTTTTTTTTTTGGTAATTTTTTTTAATATTGAAAATTTAAAATATTCTGCAGTTTTATTTACAATTTATATATTGTTTGTCCACATTCCACAATTTAAAGTTTAAAGAATCAAAACATTCTTGTGATACCAAAAAATTTTATTTTTGTTTTCTGAAGACTTACGTGGCCGATTGGTTTCCCATCGGCAGCTGCAGTGACTTTTTAGCCTGGCAACAGCAGTTAAATCTAATTTTGTACTGTTATAAGAGTGACTGGCGTTTTGTGCAAAGAGATCACAATTTTAAGGATTTGGCTGTTTCTAAATGCATTAACAAAATAATTGAGAATAACTCATCTCTTTCTATGATGGATTTTTATTTAATTATTCTTTTATTAAAATAATTGTTCTTTAATTAATATTAATTAATTTTTAATTTAAATAACAATTATTTTAAACTGTAGTTTTTAATTCATATCATCAAAATAATATAACATATAATTTTATTAAACATTAATTTTCAGAAAATTTTTGACCCAATATTTAAGTGCATGGAAAGTTTCTAGTTTTATACAAGTCTGATAATGATAATAATGCATTGCCAACAAATCCATATAAGAAATAACTTAAGTAATTGTCACCATTTGATTGCCATTATCTATAACTTCAGTATTGTTAACGCTTTTGAAGAAAATTTTTTTCAATATTAAGGATGCATTGAATAATAATTTTGGCTGAATATTGAAAATACAACTAACAGATACACCAAATACCGAATATTCAGCTTGCCAACTACTGTTAAATTTCAGAGTTTGAAAGCATTAAAAAAATTAATTTTAAAACAAATTTTCATAATATTTATCACTTATACTTCCATATTGATAAATAAGTTCATTTTACAAGTAAATTTTACACAAAAAAAAAAAAAAAAAAAATCTATATTTTAAATTGTGATTTAATGACAGGACAAATTCTTCTCTAAATTAAAGCAAATGAATGCAATTTTCTTGTATTCTGATATTCTGAAAGAAATATTTAATATATACGTATAAATAATTTCGGCAAAATTTTGAAAGAACTGTAAGAAAAATTTTACACTCACATGCTGTTTTTCGTTTTGTCAGGAAAGAACTAAAATCATCATTATTAGTTAATTTTCTTATATGATACTTTTCAAATAGCAAATAAAAAATGTAAAAGTATTCTCTTTTATTTAAATATAATTATATTTCTAATTTTCTAAATATCTATATTAATTTACAGTTAATAATAATTAATAATAATGAAACTGCAAGTTATATTAGATTTAAATATTTTTTGCTTTTTATATTAAATATACTTTTTACAAACTTACTATACTTATTTAAAAACATACTCAAGAATTAAGTTTAGAAACAATTATTTAAAGCTTTTTTTAAAAAAAAAAATCTATTCATAAGTTGAAAACCTGTAAAAAGCTTTCTAAATTATGTTATTTCAATACTTCATATATTATTTTAAACATTTAGAAAATTTATGATTTTAACCATTTTTTTAAAAAATCAGCTGATTAAAATCTAGATTTAATAGCTGATTTAAATCAATTTATTGAAAACATTAATGCCATGGTTCATGTTCATAGAGAGTTTGCTAAATGAAAATTAAGGATTCTGTAAAAACTTTGTTAAAAAAAAAAAAAAGTATATATGCTTATTTACATTAAAGTTTAATCACAAGATTGAAATTTCACATAATAAAAAATAATTCACCTTTTAATTAATTTTTCTTTTAAATAAGCTACAAAACAAAATAAATATAAAAAATATATAAAACAAACACTTTATTAGTCAATTGTTTTTTAGCATCAATTTCTTTGGACAGGGAGGAATGAAGGTGCATCTATTGAAAAAATTAATTTTATTGGCAATTTTAAAAAACTTCACGTAAATATTAAATTTTTTTTTTTTCTAAGTACAATTATGTTTCTCAATCAGGCATATCATTAATAAAAAATATAATTCCCTGATTTCAAGATTGTTCGCTAGCCTGAACGAGACAAATTCCACCTCACTGATAAGAATGGAAAGAAACGTGTTAGAATGTCGATAATCAGATCATAATAATGAAATCTTTTCCTGGAAAACTAATGGAAAACATGCGTTATTGGTTTAAATAATTTTAATGGAAGAAAAAATATTGATCACAAAGAAATTTTATACCCAAAAAAAGAATAAATGTAAATAGTTAAAGTATCCCAATCTGCTTTTAAAATCATATTTTTTTTTCTTTATTATAGTTAATTCGCATTTGGTTCTGAAACAAAAAGTCATTATTTTAATCATACTAACCAGTTCTAAATAATATAAAATCAAAACTGTTGAAAGGTCTGCAAAGGAGATTGCCACAAGTTTGTGCATATTTAGTAAAAGGGAAAAAAAGGGTTTAATAGGGAAAAACTGTCATATAAGGAAATCATAAAAATAATTTTATTAATATATTTAAAAAAAAAAAAAAAAAAAAAAAAAAAAGAAAAAAAAAAAGAAAAAAGAAAGAAAACTATTTAAGTTTATTATGAGATATCAGAGCAGATTCACCCATGGTCCCAAGTTCCAATTATTTACTGCATACTGCATATTTGAATAAATATTTGCTTTTTACGAGGGGGCCAGCCATTTTTCATTAATATCCTTTAACATCCACAATGGACTAAAAATACACAGTGCACTTCCTACTCTGAAGTTATTATTAATGTAAATAATGACTAAATCATGTAAATAAAAAAAATGTTAAGATCCAAATAATTTATATGAAGAAGTGTAAGAAATGCAGTCATATACTCCACATACCAGTTAAAAAACAAACACATTTATAGAACAGATCAGAGCAATTATTTGGCGAAATATTTTTTCTTTGCTATTCATTTCTCCATTACAAAGAAAGGTAAGTTATTTTAGATGGCGGATACTGACTGAGATTGGTGTTTATGGATATGAGGTTTTCACACTTCAATGGGAAAACAAAACAAGCAGTTTCAATGTCTAATGAGAAATTAGAGAATTATAACAAAGAAATTGTTTGAGTTGCCATACTTGGTGAATTATGAATTTTTGGCAATTTTTTCTTAAATATTTTACAGACTTGCGTTACATATTCAGGTCACATCAACAATAAGGAGTTTCAACAAAAAATAAGGATTTTAAAGATCCTTATTAAGTATAGTTTTTGGCAGTAATATAATCAAAATGTAATGAGTTTTTAAGGACTTTTAAGGTCTGAATGCCCTATTAAAAACACTACATTTAACCTTAAAAAATCTTAAATTCCTGCTAACGTGGGAAATTCCATTCACTGTTTTATTAATTACAAAATACTTACAAATTAAATATTTTTTATAATATTAATTTCAAATGTGTTTCAAAAGCACAATTTCTGTACCTAATAGTAATTTTTTTTTTTTTTTTTTTTTTTTTTTTTTTATCAATATGCAGTCAAACAAAATTTATCTACTGACCAACAATATCTAGTAGAATAAGAAATAACAGTAACTCATAAAATAAGCAAGATTTATGTTTACAAAGAATTAAAGAGTAAGAAACAAATATAAGCAAAAAGTAAGAAGAATCTAGAAACAAAGTAAAAGATATTCTTCTTTCTAAGATATTAAATTAATCTGCAAGCAGGGTTGGCAAGTTTTTGACAGTGTATGGTTTTATCCAGTTAAAACCATGGTTTAAACCGTCATGGCTAAAACCTCTTGTCAAAAACCTCGTCAGAAACCTCAAATACTACGCTGATCTGTAAAATTTCACATTAAAAATCTGTCACAAATATACAATATTAGATGTAATATTAAAAATTCACTTTTACTGTATTGTATATTATCATTTCCGGAAAAAAAAATTGTCATAAATCTGAAAATTTGGCCTGCCTCCAAACTTGCTCAACAAGCAATGCTTCTGCTATCAAGCCCTGCTAGCTTAGCACCAATTGAGAGAGTATTTTGTAACTTTGGCTTCATACACTCTAAACTCATAAACCATTTGGGTGTAAATAAATGTGCTAAATTGGTTAAGTGCTATAGGATGCTGTGGAGTAAAATTGATCCAGATTATTTACTGTACAAAATCATTTTCTATTGTTTGAACATTCTAAAAAACAATGTTTTATTGCAATTAAAGTAATTTAATTTTTTTGTAATTATTAAATTACAGTATAATTAATTTTAAATAAAAAATTACTCAATGTTTCTCTTTTGTTCTTAAAATGTTTACAGCGCATTACACGTTTTTGACGGTTTAAGCCAGTTTTTGACGGTTTAAACCAGTTTTTGATGGTTTAAACCAGTTTTTGACACTTGTCATGTCAAAAACCAGTTTCTGACATCAGAAACCCAATCCTGTCTGCAAGGTCTAAAATTATCCGCAATGCCTGTTACCATGCTGTATAGTTTTTGCTATCAGGATTCTGCAAATGATATTTTAAAAAATTTTATATATCAAATATTTTAATTTTCAAAATAATTGAGAAATATACTCTATAGGCAGAGCATCACATTTCTTACCTTTCAGAAGGATAATGAGTAAAGATGAAATTGACTTATTGAGCAGTTAAAAAATGTCTATTTTTGACAGTAATTTGCAAAAAGTAATGCAAGAAGAAAATCATGAAATAATAAAATTAAAAGATAAATCAATTCATATTCTTTTTATTATAAAAGGGATCAGAAAAACTATACCTGGATGACAGAAGAAGAAAATGCAGCAAACTCTGATTCAGTTTCCTGATGCTTGTGAATTTTATGCAATATTTCAATGTAAATAGGAATCAATTCAACAGGAACAGAAAAAGATTTTAAGCTATTTTTTACAACACCTAAAAGAAAAATAAATATATAAATGAAAATAAGCAAGCAGCTAATTCATTTACTATTATTATTATTATTCAAAAAGAAGGGATGGTAAAATAGATTTATAACTTAACAGTGAATGTACTGAATGCAATATTTGATATTATTTGCTGATACAATTTTTATTAATTTTTAAATAACTGCAATTTTGAAATGTGGGTACTTACGTATTAACGCCACTGCAGCAGAAGTTGCGCTAATGTGCCAATAAAGAGCAATCTTGTTGTTCGCGCTTTTAAGTTCTTTTTTTGCTCATTTCAATGTCATTTTTTAGTGCTTTAGAGCTTTTTCAGTGTTTTTTAGAGCTTTTAGCTTATTTTTTTAAGCCTTTTTTTGTGCGCGTGTGAACAACGAGATTGCCCTTTATTGGTGCATTAGCACAACTTCTGCTGCGGTGGCATTAATACACAAGTACCAAAATGTGTTTTAATGAAATGCATGTGTAATAAATCAAAAGTTTGCTCAAAAGTCTTTCCTGACATCAGAAATAATACACATAATTATATACAAAGTGTCCCATTATATGTTGTTTGAGATAACTTTGTAGGGCACTATAGACACAGACTTAATCCATTCTCACTTTAACTGTTTAACACAATTTCTAAGAGTGTCAAATGATGCATTTTAAGATTTTTATTTACGACTATTTTATACAGGATTTTTTAATTAAAGTAATCACTGATCTATTTTAATTCCTTGAGTACCTGACTTATTGTCTTAGTTTCAAAAAATTAAATTATTGAATAAAATAGTTATAAATCAAATTCTTAGTAAGTTGCATTTGACATTTGCAAAAAAAGTATTAATATAGCTATCAGTATAGCGAGAACCACCTAGTAGTGAGGACTTACTTTATTTTTTCTGAATTTTTGTACCAATTCGGAGAAATTCAATATAATGAAGCAAATGGAATTTTGATACTTATAAAAAACGAGAAGATAGCCCGTCAAAATGACGTGTTTGCATTTTTAAAGGGTGATAAAAAATTACAACAACTGTGGTCAATCATAGCCACTTTAGGCTGAAACAATTTTGATAAATACAGCGATTAAACTTGGAAAGGGAAAAATCTAACCAAAAAAAAAAAAAAAAAGAAAAGAAAGAAAGAAAGAAAGAAAATTTCAACAGAAATCTACATTTAAAACTATAGCAAAACTATCTGGTAGATGGGGGTGGGGATTATAATGAAATTTAAAACGCACCCGCAGTTTGCTTAAATAAAAAATTTTAATTAAATAGTGTTTTTGAAATCATGAAAAGATTTCAAAGCGAAGTAGAATGTAGTGACGTCATTTACAGCTCCCACTGTAAATCTGACCATTGTGAATGCTCCATTACGACTATGGAACGGTTTCATTGGTCAGAAAATAGATTGCCTTTAAAATCGGAGGTAACTTTTCACAATGTTTTTTATAGATTTGAAATTCGCAAGTCATTCATGGCTGTAAAGAAAAAAAAATTAAAGCAACCCGAATATAAAAATTTTAACAATATTGCATTTAAAACACCATTTGCTTTACTTTGATAAAAAGTTTTAATTAAATATACATTGTAAAAAATTTGACTCATTTGCTACAGCGTCATTCCACCGCTTTTATAGAAAACGGTTACTTTACTGTGTTATGGAGCATTCTCATTGGTCATAAAAGAGATATTCTATAAAAGCTGTGGAGTGCCGCTGCAGCAAATGGATCAAATTTTTAACTGTACTTTTTGAAATCGTGGAAAGATTTCAAAGTGAAGTAAAATGTAGTGACGTCATTTACAGCTCCCACTGAGAATGACCAATGAGAATGCTCCATTACGACTATGAAACGTTTTCATTGGTGAATGAGTTTCTTTTTCTCGTGGATGGGTTGATTCCGGAATTGTTATACACGGAGGAATTTTATATATATAATTATGGTGGTTTCAACTTAACTTTTGGCAGAAAACTGCTTAGATTTTCTTAACAGTCTATTTGTATGCATTTATATTTAAATTCATATACACTTGTGTGCAAAAATTAAAGATGTGGTGCTTTCTCAAATGTAATGTCATACATAAGTTTTCTACATCGATCAAAATCATACTATAAGATTTCTAAGATGCGAAAACATGGGACAATAAAACAAAACCATCTGAACAACTGATGTTTTGCCATATTTGGCTTTTATGTTAATTTATCTGCTTTGTCCTTAATTTTTGCACACCAGTGTATATAGATATAGTACTAGTAGCAGAAAACTTTCCAAGTGTCTGTGACAATACTTCAGGGGCAGAAAATAATCAGCAGGTAAAATATTTTACAAATAAAGTGGTCACTGATCAAGCAATCACTTACCTATGACATTTTCATGGATTTTATTCATTTTTAAGCTTAAATTTTTACATAACTTCTATTAATTTAAATAATAAAGAGCTAAGCATAATATAAAGTGAAATAAAGGTTCAATGAAAAAATAACCAACAAAAGAGAAAAAAAATCTGTGATTTCTGCCTCCCTTCTTATGCTACTGGGTATATAGTTAAACAAGTCAAAGTATCTATATTCAAGAAAAAGAAAGGAAACAGAAAATAATTTCAACAGCATGTTATTACCCCCCCCCCCCTCCAAAAAAATAAAAAGAAGAAAAGAAAAGAAAATCTAATAATAATTATTTCTGGTAATTACCACTTAATTACATGAAATATTGTAGCTATGTCAATAAAAATAAATTCATGCTTTAAATTTTTAACCTTATCATTTCCATTTTATTGGTATTATTGAAATAATTTAACACGTGAATTTGTATTTTTAAGAAGAAAGGTTGCATTTATTTATGTTACAGAGAAATTGAATTTACTTATTTTAAAGAGAAATTGTTTTATTTATCTTAACAGAGAAATTGTGTGTAATTATCTTTGCTTAGATCTTTTACATGCAATCCTGTTTTTGTGAAATTATGAATTTTTTATACACTTGTAAAAATATTATCATAATTTTATATAATTAGAAATTGTTGTATTTTTAGGTTCCAATTAAAACATTTTTAATACAGTCTTTCATACATACATACAAAAGATCTAATGTTTTAAGGTGAAAAAATGTGACAGTCCCTTAAATAACTCAATTATTTTTTTAATTGTTTACTGATAATATTTACCCTGTTACTGTTCACATGTGAGAAATCGAAATGAAAAAATATAAAGAAAAAGTACCAGAAGGTTTTATAAAACTTTTAATAAACATTATTTGATAATAAAATTTTAATTTTTCCAAACTGGAAATATTGAAAATAACCCCTTCTTGGGATAAAAAACTGGTTTTTCTGAGCATTTCTTTCATTCTAATAGAAATATTTGGCATAATACTATTCAATGACATAAAACTGTTACATAAGAAATGTAGGTAATTATAAATTAATACTTACGGAAAACTACTTCAGTTTTTTCCACTGGTAGGTTTTTGAATACATTGCTGATAATCTTAGTTATGTGTTTCATGAATGCAGGATACTCCCCACAAGTATCCAACTTTTCAAATTGACCAACAACTAAAGTGGCAACTCTTGGTGGTATCGTATTATACATAGAAAAATTTGAGATGTAAAACCAGATGCACGTTTCCCATTCAGTTCCAACATACTTTTCCAGTTGAATAACAGCCTGGGGCCTAAGAAACAAATAAGATAAGACTATAATAATTTTTAAATATTGGAAAAAACTTTTCTTTAACTGAAAAATAAATTTTTATCACAAAGAAATCAATTTCAATAATTAATTAGGGTATTATTTGATTATCCTGTCGACCAAAATACTATCACCAGACTATAAGATTAAATGCCAATAATAGCTGATCATTAGTGTCACATTCGCTTGGTAAACACACTAGAGGTCTGCAGGGGCCGAAATTTCCAGGCCCGGCCCGAAAGTTAAAATTTCAGCTCGAGCCCGGCCCGGCCCGAACGAAAAAAATAATGGCCCAACCCGGCCCGGCCCGAAAGTTAAAATTTCGGCCCGGTCCGGAAAAAAGTTTAAAATTCGGCCCGAACCCGGCCCGGCTCGAGAAAATTTCTACAGAACATTGATCTTTAATCTTATGGAAGAGTTCTGACCAAAAAAAAATATTATATTAGTCTTTTTTTTTTCATGTTTATAATCTCCATTTATGCAGAAGTGCCGTAGGCTGCGATATTTATGCTTTTAAATGAATCTTTGTTTGTTGTGTGTAAATGTTTCAGTTATCACTAGTATTATTAATCCATATTCCCTGTAATGGAGACAAAAAATTGAAAAAGTGGTATATGGTAAAATTTCCAAAGACGAAATCGCTTTGGAACGAAAAAAATGCATTCCCTTCTTAACATATGTATATGTTTAATATATTTTTTCTCCCGTATTGTTGTATTCATTTTGCATGGATGAACATTTTAAAAGAAACTTTCAGTTTTCAGTTTAAAAAAAATTCCGTCATAATCATGTTTTTTTTTTTTTTTTTTTTTTTTTTTTGTGTGTGTGTGTGTGTGTTTAATTCTATTTTAAAACGCCTAGTAATCTACGATTCTTTAAAAAGAATAAATTCTAATGTTTAATTGTAGAATAATGACGGCTTAAAAGTATATGCTTATTTTGCAGAAATTTTTGGACAAAGCCAAATATTACTGATGTATAAAAAGTCGAAAAAAGGACTTTCATATAGGAAGATTCAATAGGAACTGATTATTTTGGTCCATGAAAACTAGGAAGAATGGAATCAGTCTCGGCTTCGTACGGAAAAAAAAGTTAGGCCCGGCCCGATACTCCAGCAAAAAAATTAAGGCCCGAGCCCAGCCCCGCCCGAAAAGATTAGTGACTAGGCCCGGCCCGAGTCTTCAGAAGTAAGGCCCGAGCCCGTGCAGACCTCTAAAACACACATTTGTTTTGTGTGTTTAGGTGTTGTTTTGTTACATCAAGTGATTTATTTATTTTTTTTTTAGAAATTTTAACTGTATTTTTATTAATATAATACAAATTTACCTTTTTTTTTTTTTTTTTTTGTAATTTAAAATAAAAATTATATCAAGTAATAATTTACTTACATAAATTGGCGAATAGTTTGACAATTTATACAATTTGGCAAAATTGCTCAATGGGATAACCAAATAGTACCTAAATTAGTTACTGATTAATATAATTACTATTAATAATCATTTTATATAATCAATATTATGCAAAACCAAATTAAATACAATTCCTTTGAAAAATCACTGTTTTATACAATTAAGCCCCGTCATATTGCGGGGTGAAGAGAAGATACAATTAATATGTATTTTATGTTACTAAGGAGCACTGATGCACATTTGCTATAGAAATTGGCACATAAATCTATAGTGCATTTATAAGGCAACATAGAAGAATTTGAATACATTGTAGTCTACAGATTCAGTTGCTGGAAATCTATTTTCGATTTTTAGTTAAATTTATAGCTAAATAAAATATTAATTGAAGAGCTGAGTAGAAGAACATGAACATGTTAAGTTATATAGAACAGATGTGCTTTGACAATTGTTTGTTGATTGCCATGCCTTTTTAGCCCTCACCAAACTACTCTACTGTTTTGTAATATGTCGGCATCTTTGAATCACGGGACACTACTTATAAATAACGATGTATGAAAAAGCACAAAAATATATCTTTTTACACAACATACAACAATCAAATAAAGTAAAAACACATACTTTGCAACTTAAATTTTATGTCAAATGTGCTATTTTCATCATTTTGTGCTTTTAAAATGCTATTGTACATCAAATAGTTCAAACTGTAATGTCTCACAAGCTTTCATTTAACATCACAATGGCATCACAATATTTTAAAAGTTATCTTCAAATTATAGTTTGAATCATTGAATGTTTAATTTGAGAAAAGCATTAGAAACCTGTATATTTGTTTGCTGTAGCACACAAATATTTAATAAATGTATGTTACTAGCAGCCTTCAGCAGAGTTGTATAATATAGACGCATGCGCGCAAGCAGTGCACAGAAATTTTTTTAACTTTTTTTAGCACCGAGAAATAAAAATATTACCAATTTTATGAACATATTATTTACTGTTAATGCAAATGTTGTCAAAAGGCCTCGAAAAAAATCGCAAATTTTAATTTCAAGTAAAAAACATGCATTTCAACAACGAATTGTGTAAAAATCATGCATTTTAAAAAGAATCGTGAAAAAAAAAAAAAAACCAACATTTGACAAAATACCACATGAAAAATGTCAATTTCATTGAAAGGCTAAGAATAGAATGCGAATTTTGACCAAAGACCGCGCTAAAAATGTAAATTCCATCTATGAATCACGTAAAAAACGAATTTTGTTCATAAATCAAGTAGAGAATGCGAATTACGTCCATAAATCTCTCAAAAAAACCTGAATTATGTCCATGAATCGTTCAAAAAAAACGCATTTTGTAGACAGAATGCTCAAAAAACGCAAATTACATCCATGAATTTAATTAGGTTTTATACAAGTCTGGCCTTCGTCCACTATACTGGTCAGTCTCTCTAAAGGAATCTTGAATAAAACACAATACACCTAGTAAATAAATAAATAAATAACTTAATATCTAATCAAACATCCATAATTGTTGTATTATTCATATAATCTTACATAATTATATGCAGTTGACGTTGATGACACAATAGCTCTAAAATGACTAAATTACCTATGTTTAACTAATTTTAATGGTTGTGTTATCTTGAATTTCCCACTACTACATAAAACTGCTGCTGAGGTACAGCAAAATATGCTAAACATGCGACCATTCCATTAAACCTGCTTAGTTGGGAATTTCTAAAGTAGATAAAATACATAAGTTTATTTTAGTAGATTAGGTAACCTCAAAATCATGTCTCTATCTAAAATTGCTGCTGAAGTATGGCAGAATAATCTAAATTTTCATATTTCTTGTTAATGCTTTTAACCACTTCACTGGCGATGGATATGGGGAAACAGTGCTTTTAACCCCGAGTCATATCGGGGCAGACGGTTAAGTAGTTAAACAGAGAGCAGAGTTTCCCCCAGAGGGTTTCAGGGGGGCGCTTCGCCCTTCCTGCCCTTTAGTTTAAAAAATAGCGCCCCTCTTGCCCCTCATCTAAAAACTAGCGACCCTCTTGTTGCTCATTAAAAAAAAAAAAATAGCGCCCTTCTTGCCCCACATTTGAAAAAAACGCAGCCCTTCAGCGATGATGCGAACGCTATAGTAAATTACGCAAAAAATCGGCGATGGAACGTAAAAAATAGCTCTTACGCATCCCACGAGAAGTGTAAGTTCCTCTAAAAATTGCTAAAAAATAGTAAATTTTGTTAAAAATCGCGAAATAACGACTAATTTCCAGCAAGATTTTCGAAAAAAAAAATGGCTAATTTTGTCACAAAATCCTGAAAAAAAAAACAGCAGATTTCCTCAAAATATCGTGAAAAAACATCAAATGTTTTCCAAAAATCGCAATAAAACGGAAAATTTTGTCAAGCGATTTGCGAAAAACGGCAACTTTCATCAAAAAATCGCAATAAAACGGGAGATTTTGTCAAAAAATTTGCGAAAAAAACGGCAAATTTTGTCCAAAAATCGCAATAAAACGGAAAATTCTGCAAAAAAATTTGTGATAAAGCACAAATTTCACCAGAAAATTGCGAAAAAACGCAAAAATCATGAAAATATCTCTAAAAAACGGCAGATTTCGTCAAAAGATCGCGAAAAATGCAAATTTCGTCAAAGGAGCACAAAAAAAAAGTTAATGCCATAAGTGAATTTTTCGATACTAAAAAGTAATTTTGTTGCTTCAAAATTGTATTTCTATTGTTCCAAAAGCAGATTATCCTACTTCACAATCAGGGACGAATTATGTGCTTTTTTTCACGCTCCTTTTCAGAAATTAGTGTTTTTTCGTGGTTAAACGTGACAAAATTGGCCGGTTTTCGCGATCTTTTGACAAAATTTGCCAATTTTTGTGATCTTTTAACAAACTTAGACGCTTTTTTGCGATCTTTGAAGAAGATTTGTTAAACAGTTTATTTGTTTTGTACAGTTTTTTCGCATTTTTGGCAAAATATGCCGTTTTTTGCGATCTTTTTACAAAATCGGCCGTTTTTTCGCAATCTTTTTAACAAAATTTACCCTTTTTTTTCTTTTTTGTAATTTTTTGAGGAAATTTCTGTTTTTCTACGACTTTTTGAACCGTTAGATTCTAGATTCAACGCTATAAAAGTGCCATTAAAAATGTGCCTTTTAAAATTAGAAAAGTGCCCTGAAGAATGTAAAAAGTGCCCTTTTCAGAACAGTAGCGCCCTGCCCCTTTTTAAACCTGGGGGAAACTCTGAGAGAGAGGGGGGGATCTCTAAAATCACTGGAATAAATGTTTAATAATTTTTTAATAAGTTTGTTATCTTGAATTTTTTATTTCTACCTAAAACCGCTGCTAGAACATGACTAGTGATGGGCAATTCTAGAAAGTTTACCAATTGAAAATAATTGTCATCATAAAAAAAAACACAATCGATACAATTATCTATTATTTTTGAGAGTCTACAATCAAGATGTCAAAATAATGGGGGTTTTTTATGCTAATAAAGGATTTTGGTAAATACAAGGCAAATAAAACCAGATGTAATTAAAAAACAATACATCAAAGAAAGGCTAAAAGCAGGGTTGGGTTTCTGACGTCAGAAACTGGTTTTTGACATTACAAGTGTCAAAAACTGGTTTAAACCGTCAAAAACTAGTTTAAACCATCAAAAACTGGCTTAAACCGTCAAAAACGTGTAATGCGCTTTAAACATTTTAAGAACAAGAGAGAAACATTGAGTAATTTTTTATTTGAAATTAATTATACTGTAATTTAATAATTACAAAAAAATTAAATTACTTTAATTGCAATAAAACATTGTTTTTTAGAATGTTCAAACAATAGAAAATGATTTTGTACAGTAAATAATCTGGATCAATTTTACCCCACAGCACCCTATAGCACTTAACCAATTTAGCACATTTATTTACACCCAAATGGTTTATGAGTTTAGAGTGTATGAAGCCAAAGTTACAAAATACTCTCTCAATTGGTGCTACGCTCGCAGGGCTTGATAGCAGAAGCATTGCTAGTTGAGCAATTTTGGAGGCAAGCCAAATTTTCAGATTTATGACAATTTTTTTTTCCTTTTTTTTTCCGGAAATGATAATATACAATACAGTAAAAGTCAATTTTTAATATTACATTTAATATTGTATATTTGTGACAGATTTTTAACGTGAAATTTTACAGATCAGTATAGTATTTGAGGTTTCTGACGAGGTTTTTGACAAGAGGTTTTAGCCATGACGGTTTAAACCACGGTTTTAACCGGATAAAACCGTACACTGTCAAAAACTTGCCAACCCTGGCTAAAAGTAGTCATGGTCACAGTAGTCAAAAACTTATGTGACGATATCTCCAGGTTGCAAAAATTTGAAAAAGCACAAGTACAAAAAAAAAAAAAAAAAAAAAAAAGGAAATATCAAAATTAGAATTTTTCGACAATTAAAAGCAAAATGCCTCCCTTGCCCCCCAAAAAGAAATAAAGGCACACTTAATGGATAAAACAGGAACTAAAAAAAATCATGAGGGTGGAGGGCTGAAAAATATAGGAATTTTTTCAAATTCATAACAATTATAGGAGCGCGGCAAGGCCTGTATTTCTTTATATAATCTTATTGCCTGCTTTGCTTTAAACGTTTTTACGACTTACATAGCCTACATAACTAACAGATAAAAATTAAAGCATGATCCATTTTTGGGGTGCAGTCTATATAGTTTGACCTTAGATAAACACTTGCAGATTTCATTGTAACAAATGGGAGACTTTGAGATGACAACTTGCTGTTTTTGGTGACAGAAATTTGTACTTTTTTTTTAATAATAGATATTAAATTTTAATGGAAAAAACAGTTTAATTTTCTAATGTCAATAATTAACAGCCTACACTTACACATGAGGCCTTATTCAAAATTTACAATGCAGAAAAGTAGAAAATCAGAAAAATAGAATAATCTGGGAACATTTAGGAGAATGAGGACTGATGAAAAATTCTTTGAAAAAGTAAAAATAATACATATTCAGGGCTTCCATGGTCTATTTATGAATACATCACTACTTAAAAGGGGCTATTTAAGGTAGATTTATAGAACATTTGCAATAGAAATAGCTTTTGGAGTAGGTGTAGCCTGCAAAATTTACAACAGAAATCTAAAAAGATTATACATTTTTTTTTTAAATGTCATTCAAAAAACAGAGTAAAAGCCTGATATTATTAAAATGGGGACATAAATGGATATTATAGGTGTAAATTAACGGTCGCCACTCGCCACGTGGTGATTAAAGTTGTAAAAGTGGCGATTAAAAATCGGCCATCGATCGCCACCCTAGTCGCCACTCGGCGATTAAAAAATCTTATTAATTTGCTTTGTGAAATACAACTTTTTTCATGGATATGTGCATGCCTACTTTGTTTGCATCTAATTAGTGAATTGGTAATTCTTTAAATTAAAAATCGGCCATCGATCGCCACCCTAGTCGCCACTCGGCGATTGAAAAATCTTATTAATTTGCTTTGTGAAATACAGATTTTTTCATGGATATATTCATTTCTACTTTGTTTTCACCTAATTAGTGAATTGGTTAATTCTTTAAATTAAAAATCGGATTAAAAAATCTTATTAATTTTCTTTGTGAAATACAGCGTTTTTCATGAATATATGCATCTTTACTTTGTTTGCATCTAATTAGTGAACTGGTTAATTCTTTCTTTCTATCGGATGCAAGCATATTTAACAACTTGGTTGTATTTTCTATATTTTGGCTTTTTACCATGAACTCTTTACTTGGATTATGTTTTCAAGAAATAGTTTTTTCCTACAAAATATAGTCATCAATTTTAACTCCACATGCATTTCAAATAATTTATGCCATTTTTACCTCTGCATGCAAGGAGATTTTAAGGACATTGCTGTGTTTTAAATCTTTCACCTTAGCCATATGCTCACTAATTGTACCAGTAATAGTTGGCTAGTACAATTTTTTTTTTTTAATTTATGATTAAAGTTTATATAGGTATCAAGAAAGATTGAAACATTATAGCTAATTACTTTAAAAATATAGGACAAAATTTGCACTCGCCACTTAGGCGAGTAATACTGTGAATTTAGCATCTGACTTTACTGCTACCAAGCAGACTTCCTCCACCTCACCAACACATTGGCACTCTCCGATTTTGCCTTAATAAGGCATCCGGAGTTTTGAAATCTCAGCCAAAGCAAAGAATATTTATATTTATCTGTATACTCGCCAAACTTAATAATTACCACCAATTTTAAGTAGGAATAAAATATCCAAGATAGATGTGAAATTATTTTAGAATTTAAAAATACAATTTCCTTGTTTGTTTTATACAATGCATTAATATATATTTAAATATAGTTTATCACTTACAATTTTATCTGCAGTAATAATCACCAACTCATTTTTTTCCCATTCAGTGGGATGACAGTTTTATTTTTAACCAAGTATGTGTACTTTGTTACTCACTAGCTGCTAAATAAATAAATAAAAAAGCCATTTTGACCTATTTTTAAAAAGTGGCTACTAACTTTTAAAAAGTGGCCACTAATGAAACTGGGTCTACCGGCCACTGGCTACTAATCAAATTTCCCAGTTTTCACCTATAATGGATATATTGTTGTTTTCCTTTTACTTTATTTAATCATTTATTAAATAAACAAAATTTATCTAAGTCAATTTTTTTTTTCTTTTTTTTTATCAAGTACTACAGTAATTGATTAGGACCGTTTTTAAATAATCAGTATAAGTGACATCTGTCATCAAAGCTCTACTTGAGAAATATTTATTTTGTTTTTTATTATTATTATTTAGTCATCCTACTTAACTTTACAATGTTGTGCATTCAAATATAAATTTATAATTGAAGTTGTAAATTCAAATAAATTTATAATTAAAGTAGACTTGACTACCATTTCTATTGAATGTGTTCATATACCAATTCATTCTCATTAAAATTTTAGTTCTTCTTAGCCAGTCATATATACTATCATCTATAATGTTACAAGTAACTTTAATGTTAAATTTAAAACTTCTTGTCCTGAAGTTTCAAAAAGGTTTTTTAGAAAGTTTTCCACTTCAGATAAATTGTGATAACATTTTTCTGACCTCCCCCAAAAAACATGTGCATTCACAATACAATTTATTGCTGTTAGGAAAAAAAAAATAATAATAATAATAATAAAACACTAAAATTTCTAACCTCAGTCTATTTTCCGATTTCCACAAGCAAAAAGCTTTTTGAAGATATCTTTGATGGGCTAAGAAATCATCAGATGCTATCATTTTTAACAAAATAAAAGAACTCTCCCAATCCTGTTGCTTAGAAGAAAAAACTTTTTGTAGAAACTGTTCTTCTAAAACTGATAATGCTTTGGCTTGTACAGTTGTTTCAGAATCGAGCACTAAAGGCAGTATACATTTTATCCAAATTGCTTGAATATCTGCATTATCCCTGTATGTTTCTAAAATAACCGATAAAGTCTGCATAACTTGCTTCCTGACAACAATATTAGAATCCTTTGTAGCACAGTCAAAATACTGAAATAAAAATGAAGAAGTAAATAGCATTAAAACTGCAAGTACTTATACATTACTTCTAATATAATATAGAACAGGCATGATGAAATTCTCAATATTGAGCATAATGCAGTATGATCATTAGGAACTAATAAAATAATTTAATAAACAAAATTAATTTAGGGTAGATGATCCAATTTTGGCTACACTGGATTGGTTTGTCCAGTATTTAGCCTGTGAGTTAAAGTTGACAAATTATATGTATTCTTATACCTTAAGCAAACACTTTTTTTTATCACTTATGGTCTCATTTGTTTATTTATATATATATATATATATAATGTGATTTGCAATTGCAAAAAAAAAAAAAAAAAAAAAATGTGTTAAACTTAGTGTGGGGCTACTTGTAAAGATTTTTGCTTTGCTAACAAGTTTTCAGCAGAGTTGCATAATATAGACACACACATGCAGAAAATTTTATGAAGTTTGCAGAAAGTTTTAAGAAAGAAACAATTTTTATTTTTGTAACTCTTTTCAGTGCCAAAAAATAAAAATATTCCCTCAATTTTCTGAACAAATTATTTACTGTTAACGCGAATGTCGTCAAAAGACTTAGAAAAAATCGCAAATTTCATAAAAAATGTGAATTTTAACAAGAATCGTGTAAAAAAACCTAACATTGACAAAATACCGCTTGAAAAACGTGAGTTTTGTCCAAAGGCTGAGTAAAAAATGAGAATTTCGTGCAACAACCGCACCAAAAACGTAAATTCAATCCATGAATCATAAAAACATGAATTTCATTCATGAGTCTCATAGAAAAACATGAATTTCATGCATGAATCAGGTAAAAAATGCGAATTACATACATGAATCGCACAAAAAACGCAAATTACATCCATAAGTCATGTAAAAAGAGCGAATTACGTTCATAAATTGCATAAAAAACGTGAAATTCATTTTCATAAACCACATAAAAAACATGAATGTCCATAAATCTCTCAAAAAACTCAAATTACGCCCATGAATCGTGTAAAAAAAACGCAAATTACTTCCATGAATTGTGTAAAAAACACAAAATTACGTTCATATATTGCATAAAAACATGAATTGAATTACATACACAAATTGTGTAAAAAATGCGAATTGCAATCATAAATCTCATCAAAAATGCGAATTACATCCATAAATCATTCAAAAAACGTGAATTTTGTCGACAGAAAGCTCAAAAAGCACAAATTATGTCCATATCGCATAAAAATACTGAATTATGTCCATAAATCGCATAACAAATGCAAAATATGTTCATGTCACATAAAAAACGCGAATTACATTCATAAATCTCTTAAAAAATGCAAATTTCATCCATAAATCACATAACAAATGGGAATTATGTTCATGAATCACATAAAAAACAAGAATGACGTCCATAAATTGCTCAAAAAGTGCAAATTAAAGTCATAAATCGCATAAAAAACGTGAATTACGACCATGAATGATGAATCACATAACCAACACGAATTACACGTAACATTAAATTAATTTGCAGAAAGTTTTTGACCCAATATTACATGCACAGAAAGTTTTTGGTTTTATACAAGTCTGGTTTTCAGAATCTTTTAACATTATACACTTTATTTGTTCTGAAACAAATTATTACAGTAAAAGATTCGTACAGCTTGGGACTGGAAGTTGTGAGGATTTTAGAATTTTGTGGATAACTGGTTATTGTTTTGTACACACTTTTTTAAATAGTATTTTGAATGTAATACTAATAATGCAATTAAAATTATAATAAAAGCTTTCAATACAGAAATATATTAAAATAACTAGCTGTCCTGTCCAGCGTTGCGCGGGCCCGTGATGTTATTCAGTTTTCAAATGTGTTATTTACTTTCTAAATGACCCTTAAATTAAACTCAAATTTCTATGATTTTATATTTTGTCCATATTTTTTTGTCCATTTTTTCAAAATTTATATTTTTAAAACAGAAAAATTGCGAAAAGATATTGAATTGAAAGCACATGCTGTTTAGTATTTTGTTTTCTATGTAATTTGATTTTTAGGAAACTATGCGAACCGAGAGCGAACGAAACCGCGACGGAACATTCAGGTTTTTACTGAATTCGTAAAAATTTTCACACATTTTATTTTGTTAAAAAAGAATTCTATCCATACGAAAGTTCCAAAATTTTTTAAAGTAATGTAAATCTGGTTTATTGAAAGGCTCTAAAAAGATTGTACTAAAATATGGGCATCTAGTTACTTTTAGCCGGGATGTAATTCGTGTTTGTCGGTGTATTTGAACGGGTTAAATCTCATATTTTTTTTAAACAAATTGCAACATAAATTATGAGAATGTTTTAGCTTTAAGAAAATATTTTCGGTTTGTCAGGACGTATATAGAATTGCATCCTGCAAAGGCGAAACCGTAATGAAACGATCTGGTTTTTATTGATTTCCTCAAATTTTTCCCACTTTTTATTTTGTAAAAATTATTTCTACTCGTCCGAACGTTTTAAAATTTTTTAAGAAGGTGTAAATTTGATCTATTTAAATGCTTTTAAAAGTTTGGGCTGAAATATGTACGCTTAGATACTTTTAGCTTAGAAAAAATATTCTATTTGTGAGTCGCAAAGTGCTTCCTTTTGCCGGCGTATTTGAAAGGGTTAAATCTTATATTTTAAAAACCAATTGCATTATAGATTATAAAAATTTTTTAAGCTTAAAGAATATGTTTTTTGTTTACCAGTACCTATAGGATTGCGTTTTGCTAAGTCGAAACCGCAATGAAAACGATCTGTTTTTTATTGATTTCATCAAAATTTTCGCACATTTTATTTTGTAAAAAAATTTCTATCCGTCCGAACGTGTCGAATTTTTGTTAGGGAGTATAAATTTGGTCTATTGAGACGATTTTAAAAGATTGAGTTGAAATATGCACGTTAAGATAATTTTAGCATGGGAAAAATACCCTCTCTGCAAGTCGCAAAATGACCTTCTTTTGCCAGTGTATTTGAAAGGGTTAAAATCCAAATATTTTAAAACCAATTACACCATCAGTCAGAAGAAAGTTTTAACTTTAAGATCTTCATTTTGGTTTATTTATATCTTAAAAATTACTTTCTGGAGGGGCATTAACAAAAAGGAGAAAAATAGTTTGGGAAAAAACGACCATTTTTGAATATTTGTTTTCAAAGGGTTAACTGCAACATTTTTTCGAATTGATTACTGCATTTGAGACCTAAAAATATGATCTTTCGAAATATGTCTCTTAATTTTAACTACGTAGAGCACCTTGTTTGATTTGGATTTAAACAAAATGATCCAAAAACAGAAATAAACAGGGGAAAAAGGTTCTTCCTCCGACAAGGTTGGCAAGTTTCTTCCACAGTGGAAAAAACCGCAGAAAAAACCATGGAAAAAACCGGCCGGAAGAAATAGGTTTCTTCCAAGTGGAAGAAACTGCTTTTCTTCTAGAATTTACCATATACATTCAATTTTGTACGCTATAATAAATATCTACTTCCTATAATCTTATACGAATTAATTCCATTGGAACAAAACAAATTCAATTTACTATACATGCTAAATTAACAATTACATCAGTTTTATTAGCCAAGGTCACACACAATGCTAGTCTAAAGATCTTCAACCATTGGCTAAAGGAAAAGAAATTTTATCCAAAATTGAAATACACAAAATTAGATAAATGTTATTCATTTTAATTTAACCAACATATTTTGTTAATTATTTAAATTTCTGAAACTAGTAGTAAATAGTAGGGATTCTTTGCCAATGGTAGAATGAAACCTATTTAAATAAAAGCTTTTAATTTACATCAATATTATTAATGTAAGTAATATACAATAATTACTGTAATATTAAAAGCTTAATATTACTGTATTAAACAGAGATAAAAAAAAAAAAAAAAAAAAAAAAAAAAAAAAAAAAAAAAAATGGTTTCATTCAAAAACGAGGCTGAAAATGCAGCTTGACTGAAACTCTCAGTATTCCAAAATTCTTGTTTTTTCCTTGGGAAATTTTCAACATTAGTCATTGATTTGAACTGTATCAGCTCTAATGAGTGTATTGCAATGAACTTTGTTTTTATAATTATCAGTCATGAATTAGAAATCATCTTATAGAAAATTTTTAGTTTAAACTGCATTAATGTTTCAAATATTCTTTGAGAAAGTTCTAGAATAATAAATGATCATTTTCAAAAATCACAGAAGAAAAATCAAGATGTGAATACTTAAAATTAAAATATTTTTTAATTAAATGAAATTCGTATAATTAGAAAAACTTCCTGTGTCATTGATGAATTAATGTTTTATTGTTTATGAAAATAAAGTTTTGGGATAATTAACAATGATGCATAATTAATAAATACTATACATATAATTAATTTACATTTATGTATATTTATATATGTATTAATTACTTTAAAACATACAATTTAATTACTTAATTTTTTTTTTTTTTTGGCTGAAACTTTGATTTTTTAGAAAATTGGTTTTGGCCTTAGAAATCTGTATTGGTCAATCCTAGTATTTAAAAAAAAAAAAAAAAAAAAAAAAAAAAAAAAATCATTAAAATTGTAATTTTTTTCAATACAATGCAGCTAAGTATTGCAAAAAAGTTTTTTAGCAGTAGGATGCTGCAATTAGTTTCTCAACTTAAATTTGATAAAGATGCAAAAAATGAAGATTTTTTTTTTTTTCCCCCAAGTCCTACACTTCAAGATAGTTTAAAAGCATTTTGGCATACCCAAACCCATAGATATTTTAGAATATCACAGCATTGAGATATTCATGCTAGATGTTAGAATAAATAATTACAAATTTATTTATTTACTGTGTTGCACAGTTTTAAAAAAATTATATAAAAATAACATTTTTATATGAAAAATAAACAATTTGTAGGGTTTTTTTTTTCTCTTTTTACATAAATAGCATAATTTATATATAAAAAAAAATATCCCTCAACCTCTAGAGTAGTAAAAATCCATCACATGAAAATGTTCGCTGAAATCTGAAGTTTGTTATTAAAAAAATAACTTATCTTTGCAAAAAAAATTTTAATAATTAAACTTTCCAATTTAGATTTCAACTAATTATACTTTAATTCTTTTATATAGTTAATATACTTTAACTTTGAGCATTTGTTTTGGTAGTTTCTTCCATTTTTTTCCATTTCTTCCAGTTTCTTCCACTGTCCTGGAAGAAACCCAACCTTTCCTCCGATTAGATGCGTAATTGAGTTTCTGTGCATGTGCAAAAGTTTTCTTTCCCAGAACATTTAAAAAATGACTTTTTGATGAGAGTGAGTTCTGCTTCATAATTAATATCTATGAAACTAATCAAAAAATTAAAATTCTGAGCCTCAGGTGCATCAGGAGAGGTATTGGGCTACTCTCAAAAAATTTTTGAGCTTCGTACGTGCTGTAGATTTTGCTAGCCATCGCAGACACACACACACGCAGACAGACAGAACGTTTTGTTCTTTTATTAGTATAGATTAAAGTAATAAGCTAAAATAATAAACAGTAAGATAATTATATATTATATTACTAAAAGCTTATATTTAAAAGATTATATTATTAAAAATCAAGAAAATAATAAATGTATAATTAAACAGAGTTTCTCCCAGAGCAGGGGCAGCGCCAGAACTTGCCCGACGGAGGGGGGGGGCATGGTATCCTCAAAAGGGGGGCCGAATTAGAGTCGCACGGGTTGTGTATTCTATTTTGGGTCCAGATCGAATACCCAACCTGTGCGACTCTAATTACTCCCCCTCCCCCTCCCAAGCTGGGGGAAACTCTGATTAAATGTGGATAATAAAAATATGCTTTTCTTGAAATATTCAAGGAAACTTGCCTGTTATACTCTTTTAATTCACATCAAAATCATGAGTAAGGAAGTTTTATTTCAGATATTTAGCATGTGTTAAAAACCAAAAAAGCTTGATTAATACATAAATATATTTACTAAAAAGATTGTGATTATCAGTAAAATCAGCAATTTTCCAATCCTTTTTTTTCTTTTTTTGAAAAATAAATGTATATGATATTTTTTAGTCAGCTAAGCATCAGTGTTATATGTGACAAAATAATATGAACACCTATGAAATATGAGAAAAAACTCATTAATAGGGGTCTTGACCACCATTTGACTTAACTAATGATTGTGCTAATGTGTAGCGTTTTTGTTTTAAATCAATAATTCTTTAAAAATCAAGTGATTTAAAACTGGCACGTGTAAGTGAATATGCAAAATTAAATAAGTAGTATAGCACTGGATTAAAATTTTAAAGAATTATAGAACTCACTTTTAAATTTTCCTCAGTTACATACGTAGGGTCAAACACAATTAAGTTTTCTAGTGCTAATAGTGCAGCTTTACGAGCAGTTACATTATTGTCTTCTATTCGCCTTTGCAAAATTGCAGCTATTTCATTTAACCTTTCTCTGAAAGAATTCAAGTTATACCAAAAAAATCTATGATTTCCATTCACATCCAAGTCTCTATCAACTAAATCATCAATGTCATCAGTTTCAAAAGTTGTTTGATCTTTCGTTTTTTCTAGGAATTTTAAAACACATTCAATATTTTGGGATAAAATTGTCAAAGCTTTTGTTCTGACAGGAGGCGATACATCATCACATCTTGTAAGAATTGCAAAAATTATTGCAACCTTCAATATATTATTTGTCTGAGATTCAGGTAAAAGATTTGTATTCGATTCATGAGTATTACCCAAAATCTGACCAAAGAGATCTAGTGCAAACACTCTATCCTTAATGTCAGCTGAATCTACTAGCATAAGGAACCATTCAATCATTTCTATCTGAGCTTCTGGGTTTAGGTTGAGTAATATTGTAATTATGGCGGCAGATACAGTATTTCGGATTTCAGTTTTATCAACTACTCCAAGACACAGTCTTTTGACGACAATCTGTGTAGCTTCTGTACAAAAATCATGAGTCTGCAAATTATGACAAATAAAAGCTACTGCGTTATCTTTTATGACTAGATGTTTTTGCGATACAGTAGGGTTTTTTCTTGCTTTATAGCACAAAATATACTTATTAAGCTGTGATAAAATCAACAAGTAATTTTGATCTTTATCCCCATTTAAATCAGTGGACAATATTGCCGAAAATGCAGAATAGGCAAGAATTGAAACAATGGCTGTCAATCTAAATCGTCTTCGCAGTTCTTTCTCACCCAATTCTAAATAATTTGTATTAAATTTTAAATGCATTTGTACTTCACATGCTGCAAGGTCACACAGCTTTTTAATAGCATGTTCAAGTGTGTTTGAATCATCTCCAAGATGAAAGTCCCTTAGTACTGGAATTAATGAAAATAAAGTGGACACGTAATCAACAGTCAGTTTTTCGAAATCTCTTATAGAAGAGCCCTTATCATTCGTAAAATCAGGAGCAGGCAAGCAATCAATGCATAAATTAAATAAACCGGGATGATAAACAGAATAAGCCCCACTACCAGGAAGTCTTAAAACATTAAAATACAATTTTGCACAACCAAGACCTATGCGTATGTCTTCGATAGATGCATCTTTTTTTATAGCTTTGCGGCATAAAAGATAAATTAGACATTGAATATGTTTGACATTTATGTCCATATCATCTAAAACCTTCCATAACACCAAAACTTCTTCTGCATTTGAAGTATTTGGATCAATGGCAGATTCACTTCCAACTTCGCACCACTCCAAACAAATGTCAGCTAATTTGCTCAAGGTTTTAGGGGCTTCATGAGCAAATAGAAGGCTTAAAGATATATCGTTTTCTTCAGCTTCTGTAAACTCATTGTCAATAACTTCATTAATCCATCCCTCGCTGAGTTCAGAAAAATTTACCAGATCGAAGTATAATGAAGTATTCGTTCGAAGTTCACCAACAGGATCCATTATGAAAACTAAGTATAGACTAAAATAAAAAATCAGAAAATCATATTATAAAGGTTATTAAGATTAAACCTCTAAGAAATTTAATTCGAGCGTTTTACTGAAGGCCGACAAGATACAAATCCGGCGGGAATCGCGGGAAAATGATAGCTGAAAACAGAAAAAAAAACAAAAACTTTAAACTGCGGCTCAGCAGCAGAGATATCCATTCACCTCTCAAATTTCATTGGTTGTGTTTAAAATGGGCGTGTTCAGCAGCTACGCGCGCTCAGGAGCCACGGACATGGAGTGGGTTCATGTCGCTCTGTTCACTACCCGCTACCGTGCTACAGGTACTGCAACTGTGCGCTCAATTTCTAGTGGAGGTAAGGGTAGTTCAACCAATCAAGACTGCGTATTTTAGTCTTTTACCTGCAGCGTGACGTCAATTGCAACTGCCCTATAACAGGTAGAGAACAGATTACGGATGTGATTACTTATGGTGCTAATTATAAAGATAATCTGTTGCAAATGAGAGTGAGCTGACTGGCTGAATGGTTAGAGCGTCGACGTTGCAAACAGAGGTATGGGTTCGAGTCCTTCGCGATTAATAAATAAGACTTTTTTTTAAAGATAAATTTTATATTAATAATACAGAACCACATGTCTTTCTATTATAATAATAAAATACTTATTTAAATACAAGAAAATAAGATTTTTGCGGAGAAAGTTTTATATTTCAAACACTTTTAATATTCTAAATATAGTTCCAAAGTGGTTTATATATATATATTAAGCAAATGAAAAAAAAAAGTATTCTGCGAAAATATCCATATACGCATAAAATAATTCTTAATGTTTTTTTGACGTGACAACGTCTTGTAAATTGGTTTGCCAGGAGACACTTCAAGAAACTGCGTTACGTTACGTTACGCTCCGCTCACGATACGCGCTCACTTTTCTCTTAACTTTTTCCGGTCACTTGTGGGACCATTTTCTGAACGTGAATGTGAATTCGCTGCAAGGAAGGGGCGGTGCTTAATAGGAATTTTAGATAGTATCAAACTAAGACGAAATACGTTATGTATTAGTTATTAGTATAAAGTACAAAGAAAATAAGTGTGTTTATTTCGTAATTCGGTGGTATATTATGGAAAACTAATAATATGTGATTAGTGAAAGCCATTTTACTTTAGTTATATTCTGCTCATTGAAAAATTCTTTAATATGCTGTTTACAAAATTCAACATTTGACATCAATAAACATGAAGTAAAATGTGTTTAACAAACACAGTGTATTGCAAGTTATTGTATGTATATTTGTATATAAATACGTATGTATGTGTAAAGGTAAAAATAAAATTTTGTTAATATGAAATTCAGTGCGAGATTCTTTGTATAAATTAATGTTTTAAATATAATTCTTTGTATAAATAAATGTTTTAAATTGTTACTATTATTTCATCCTTCTTCCTACTATACGAATGAATATTCACATTAAAATTATTTTACAACTCAAAGTCGTTGTCACGTAAAACTTTCGCCCGTATACCGACTTTACAGGCAACCAATTTTTTTTTTTAAATTTTAGAAGTAAGTTTTTATTGAGATTAGGATGCAAATATAATGCATGCGTGGATATTTTACGGTGTTAAAATCAAAATGGAAACTATTATAAAAGCAAAATGTAAAAGATGTACATTTTTTTATTTAAAATATCTGCATACATATCTTTTAAAGAGGTGAAATATTTGGAGTTTGCCTTCTAGTTTTGTAATGAATAAAGCATGATTAGAATGTTTATAATTTTTCTATTGAAAGTACAAATAAGTGTTTTGCTTATAAAAACATAATTTCGGATGTCGTTTGTTTCTCATATTTTACGACATATTTTGGCCTGTTATCCACACGGTATTAAAATATACAATCATTAATTAAGAAATATATGCATACTAAAACTTTTTCTGAAAAATTGTCTAACTAGCAGTGAAAATTCCATTGAAATCTATCCAGTATTGTAGATTACAAATCAATCTTGTAATATGTGGATACAGGGCCATCGCTAAGACTTTTTACTAGTGGGGGAGAAGACCTTAAATTGCCAAGTCAAATTTTCATATTTGCCAACTCGTTTTATAATTTTGCTAAGTTAACGCATTTAGAAAATGTAATATACAGTAAAGCACCGTTTATACGACGATCACTTATACGACGTTTACATTTATACGACGTTTGAGAGTGGTCCCGATTCATTCCTATTCATTTTAATGTAAAAATATATCTTTTGTACGACGCCCAAAATCGTTTATACGTCGATTTTTCGATTTTGTATAGGTTTATTTTTGTTTATTTTTCTTGTATATTTTACGAACGAGCGGAAGTTGACAGCTATAAATGACACTATGAATGACACACGTGTTTAAATGCACTCTGAACTATTAAAAACATAAATGAAGCTGAAGAGAAATACTTATACTTATTTTACTCATAACTAAGCTTTTAATAGCTACGAATTTCACGTACATCGTGAACAGTCGATGTTCACGCCATAGCCATAATAACATCACAGTGTTGCCAAATCAATAAACTTAATAGAGTGTTGCCACATACAATTAAGAATATCACATTCACCCCCCTTTAATTTTACATGACTATTTCAATCCCTGATGCATATTTCAGATGTGTATATTGCTGGGACGATTACTGTTTCTAAACCAATAGGAGAGCGTCATTATCACGGTCAAGTACACGCCCACACAGTTTGATTGACAGGAACTCGTGGACAACTGACGGTGCTAATTATAACGATAATCTGTCGCGGATGAAAGTGAGCTGACTGGCTGAATGGTTAGAGCGTCGAGCTTGAAATCGGAGGATATGGGTTCGAGTGCATCGCGGGCCGAGAGTCCGTTGGTGATTTTTTTTTTTTAATTATTCGAGGCTGTCTTTTATTAATAAATAAGACATTTAAAAAAATATTTCAAACCCTTTTAATATTCTAAATATCGTTCCAAAATGATTTACATATATATTAAACAAATGGGAAAAAAGTATTCTGCGAAAATATCCGTATAAGCAAAATTCTTACTTTAATTTTTATTTATTTATTTATTTATTTATTTCAGGATCAGAGTAAGTATAATTTCTAATTGAAGTAAATAAAATTCAGTCATTTTGAAAAAAAAAAAATTTCTTTCGTACCTTTAATTTTTAATTACCGAGTACAAATTCAAACAATCCGAGTACAAATAAATAATAAACACACACGATCAATTGTCCACGAGTTACTGTCAATCAAACTGTGTGGGCGTGTACTTGACCGTGATAATGACGGTCTCCTATTGGTTTAGAAACAGTAATCGTCCCAGCAATATACACATCTGAAATATGCATCCCTGATGTAGTCCTTCAAATAAGCAGAGGTTGCCTGGGGCGAATTGGTCGTGATGATACAGTCTGTAAGTTGTTTGCATCTGATGACATGATAGTAGAGTCCAAATTTATTGGTTGTACATCAGCCTCTTCTAGACTATTTTCTTCTGAATTATCCTCGGTTGGTTTAGGAGTTTCTCCTCTTGGAGCTAAATGTCTAACTGACACAGTTGACTCTCTTCCATCAGGAAATTTAATATGAGCGTAGTCAGGATTAGCTTCAATCAGCTCCACCTCTTGGACCAGTGGCTCATACTTGTTTGTACGCACATGGTTTTTCATTAAAATTGGACCAGGCTGAGTAAGGAAGGTGGGGATGGAGCAACCATTGTGTGATCTGCGAGGGTGAGAAAACATTCGTTCATGGGGAGTAGCATTGGTTGCTGTACACAATAAGGAGCGAATGGAATGAAGAGCTGGTTGAACCACTTCTTCCCACTGTTCAGTCCTCATATTGTTAGATCTCAAAGCAAGCTGTATGCTTTTCCAGATTATTCCATTATAACGTTCCACCTGTCCATTTCCAGCCGGATTATAAGGAGTTGTACGACTGGTGGCTATTCCATGAGAGGTTAAAAAACCTTTTAACTCATGCGACATGAATGCAGGACCTCTGTCAGAATGAATGAATGATGGCATTCCAAAGACTGAAAAAATATTCTTTAAATGCAATATTACAGTGGATGCAGAAATGTCACTACAAGGAATGGCAAAAGGGAACCTGGAGAATTCATCTACCACTGTTAAGATATAACGGTTTCTTGAAACACTAGGGAGAGGTCCTTTGAAATCAAGGTTCAGCCTTTCAAATGGGGAAGTTGCTTTTACAAGTGTTCCAACATTTTTCACAAATCTGGGCTTTAACTCATTGCATACTAAACAAGAATTTGTGACTTTTCTTACCTCTTCTAAGGAAAAAGGAAGATTCTTGCAACGAATCCAGTGGTGCATCCTTGTCACCCCAGGATGACAAAGAGAGTTGTGCAGGTCATTCAAGTCGACTCTAGAAGTTAAAGCACCTGTTATGCGGGATAAAGTGTCAGCAATTACATTTTGTTTTCCTGGACGATAAATAATGTCAAATTTAAAACTGGTTAGTTCAAGTCTCCAACGGATTAATTTTTCATTTTTAATTTTGCTGCTGTGCCGTTGATTGAACACAAATGAGACTGCTTGTTGATCAGTGAACACTTCAAAATGTTTTCCCATTAAGAAATGACTCCAATGGCGAAGAGATTCGACAATGGCATATGCCTCTTTTTCTGGTGAAGAATGTCTCAGTTCGGATGCATTTAATGTTCTTGAGAAAAAGGCCACAGGACGACCAGCTTGGCTCAAAGTAGCACAATTGCAAAGTCAGATGAATCTGTTTCGACTCTAAAAGGTATATTATCTTCAATAGTTGCCAGCATAGCATTCGCCACATCCTTCTTCAGCTGATTAAAAATTGATGCTGCTTCTTTAGAGAGAGGAAACTGTTTCTTTCCTAAGAGAGGACGTATCTTCTCTGAAAAACCTGGAATCCACCGACAATAGTGGGCAAACATACCCAAAGCACGTTGTAATGCGGAAGAGTCTCTAGGAACAGGCATATCCATTAAAGGTTTCAGTCTTTCAGGGTCTGGTTTAATTGTACCGTCACAAACAATATAACCCAGTAACTGGACAGAATTTGTTGAAAAGGTGCACTTTTCTTCATTTAAGGTCAAATTAAATTTCTTTACTACAGCCATGGACTTTTTCAAGTTGTCATCATGTTCCTTTTGATCTTTGCCACAAACGGTTACATCATCAATAAAAGGATATGCAAGTTCGAGTCCTTCTTCTTCAATAATTTTGTCAATGACTCTTTGAAAACAGGCTACTCCATTCGTTACACAAAAAGGAACACGCAAAAACTGGTACAATTTCCCACAAGCTTCGAAGGCTGTGTAACGTCTTTCACTATCCAGAATAGGGATTTGATGATAGGCATTTTGCAGATCAATTTTGCTGAATACTTTATTTTTTGAAATTTTCAAGATTATATCTTCAATTTTAGGTAAAGGATAGGCATCAAGTAAAGTATACCTGTTGATAGTTTGTGAGTAGTCAACTACCATTCTGGGCTTGTGATTATCACCTCTAATTACAAATGCTTGAGCCCGCCATGGTGAATTGCTTGGTTCGATGATACCTTCCTGAAGAAGTTTCTAAATTTCTAAAGCCATAAATTTGTTGTCTTCCTCTGTATGTCGCCTTGACTTTGTAACCACAGGCTTACAATCTGGATCCAGGTTAGAAAATAGCGAGACCGGAGGCACTTGAGCCACCGCTAATGAACATATTGTTAGAGGAGGTCTACTACCATCGAATCCAATTTCAACAGATGAGTGTCCTTTTAGTATGTCATGGCCTATCAGAACATCACTACAGAGATTCTTCATAATCAGAAGTTCCACATCTTGATAATTGAAGTTTTGAATTTTTAAATTAACTCTGCATGAACCAACTGTTTCACTGACCATCGAGGAATTTGCCATGGATATTTTTCCAAAATATGGTTGAATTTTAACTTTACATTTAGTCACATGTTTTTCATTAAGAAAACTAAGGGAGCTTCCAGTATCGATTAATGCATTGAGCTGAATATTATTTACTGATGCCTTAATGACAGATTTCTGGAGACAATGACTAGCTCCTGTAATAGCTGCTAATGTGTTTAGAGAAGCCACCACATTTGATGAGTTCCTACCTTGTCTGGACTTACACACTCGCTGGTAATGTCCCTTTTTGCCACATTTTCTGCACATGGCATCTCTTGCTGGGCACATGGTTTGTGGATGGAAATCACTCCCACAAAAAAAGCATTTTTGGGATCTTGGGGAGGAGGCAGCAGCTGATGTCTGTTGTACCTCTTCTTCAAGAAAAATATGTTCGCCCACGGCTGCAGATGGCGTCGCCATGGTGGAATTTCCCATATAAGAAGCTGCGTGCACTTCAGCCAATTCAAGCGCTCTGGCTTGTTCAAAAGCTTGATCAAGAGTCATTAAAGTATTTTCAAGAAGTCGTTGACGAATGCGAGGACATCTTAACCCCCGTATGAACGCATCCCTAATGTATTCTTTGCGGTAATCTTCAGCTTTTACATCCGTGAAGTCGCAGTCCTTGCTTAATTGATTTAAAATTTGTAAATATTCACCGACTGTTTCTCCAGTTTGCTGGCTTCGCGTCGACAAGCAATGTCGAGCGAATATCACATTACGTTTTTTTATGAAAAGCGAATCTAGTGTCGTAATGGCTTCAGCGTAGGTTGTACAGTCATTAATGAACTGGTAAACATTTGAACTTACGTAGTTGCACAATAACGGTAATTTATTTCCTTCTGAAATGCTTGTTATACCTTCTAAAAAATTGGCAAAAGTTCTTTTCCAATGGCTCCATTTTGCTTCAGCGTTTGAGCACGTGGGATCCACGTCGAATCTTTCAGGCTTCAGTAGTTGTTCCATAATACTTCCTTTAGGAACGTATGCGATCAAATATTTACATAGCTATTAAAATTGAACTATTAAAAACATAAATGAAGCTGAAGAGAAATACTTATACTTATTTTACTCATAACTAAGCTTTTAATAGCTACGAATGGACCTTATGCACACAAGCTGAGATCGAGGCTAAAATTCGTCTGCTGGCGGTATTTACTGGCGGTGTTTAGCATAGCAGTCTATGGAGTGTAAATTGTTAATGCTTGTTTGTTAGAAATACCGGGAAAAAAAATTCTTTGTTGAAGGAGCACATACTTAATATAGTGTAATATAAATTCAAAATTGTTTTTCTGCTTGCAAGAAAATTCTTTAAATTTGTAAATTTTCTGTTAAAATATATCCAGAAAGGCTGAAATCGTCTGCTAGCGATGTTTGCGCCTGCGCATTCAGGCGTTCTGGCGGTGCAGTGACTAGAATAATAGGTTAGCATACCGCCAGCTCTGGCGTGTGACGTCACGTGCATAAAGTCCATTTCACGTACATCGTGAACAGTCGATGTTCACGCCATAGCCATAATAACATCACAGTGTTGCCAAATCAATAAACATAATAGAGTGTTGCCACATACAATTAAGAATATCACACACTCCACATTATAAAAATGTGGGCTGGTGTTCGATTAGTCTGAAAAATCAGCTTATGTGTAACAGATTACACTGGGAGGGGTCATTCTTTTTTCGGGGATGGTCAGCTTTCTATTTAAAATTGTAAATAGACTCTATCCTTCTAACTGTTATCAGTATTGGCGATTTTTAGTTGTCCACGCGGGGTTTTTGATCTTTAACTTTAAATGGAAAGGAAATGATGTACTGCAAATGAGGAACCTTTCGGTGAAACATAAATAAAGGTACGCATATTTAAATTGCTTATTAATTCCTCCCCTCCCCCGTTTTTAAGATTATTATTATTATTATTATTTTTTTTTTTTTGGTTTGTTTAATTTAAAAATTCATGCAAATCATCACGTTAAACATTAAAGTTAAGTGAAAACAAAATTAATTGTAGTTTTGGAAGTGAAAATCGATTATACGTCGTTATCGTTTATACGACGTTTTTCGGTAGTCCCTTCCGCGTCGTATAAACGATGCTCCACTGTAGTTCTTATTTATAAAAAAATTAACAATATCCCTAATTAAAGTTGCAACTTTTACAAAATCTATCAAAAATAGAAAATGTATTGCAGTTTTTATTAAAATTTTAATTAAATTTGACATAAAAGTTTTAAATTTGCAAAGTGTAACAACATTTGTGAATGTTTGGGGGGGAGGCTTCCCCCTGTCCCCCCTCCCCTTAACGAGGTCCCTGTGTGGATATCTCAACCTTGGTTTATCAACAGCATTCTATTTAATACGAAAAGTATAAAGCAACTGATAAATGATTTTTAAATAAATAAAAAGAAAATTATTAAAAAATTTAAATCACCAATTGTTAAATTGTATCAGTCAACCTACCAACTTTGCCTACCAAACAAAGTGCAACCAATAACAGATAAGCACCAAACGCACAATCACGTGATCAAATCGCCCAGCAGTTTTTTTCTCGGTTTTTTCTGAGTCGCGCACGCTAATTTTGAGCAGGGTTCGTTGTGATATTTTAAATGCTGATTGGGCTTAATTACATGAATTAGTTCACGTGATACTTCCCGGCATGAGCGTAATCTGGCGGGGGCAAGGGGGGGCATATGACCCCCTAGTTTTTTAAGAGCAGGGGCAAAGTTATGGTTTTGCCCCTCCAGTTTTTTTGTTTTGTTTTCTAGTTAAAATACATTTTTTTCATTTATTTTCCTCCCTTTAGTTTAATAACTTACATAACTCACATACTACCGTGGTTGTAAACTAAAATTTGATAAATCACAATCAAAATCACCAGAATTAACGTTTTCATATTGAAATAACTAATTTCTCTTTTACGTCTCAAAAAAGCCCTTCTGCCGTAGTAATTGAAGTAAAAATGTATCCATTTTTTGTGCAATGTAAGAAAGACTATTTTACCTTTCCATTCTCAAGGATATTTCTTTAGATTCACTTGTAGGAAAATGTATGGTTACTGTGTCTTAACTTTGACTAGTGCCATCTTTCTTACGCAAAGCGGAAGCAAGAGCGGGCATATGCCCCAAATTTTTCAGGGACAGGGCAAAACTTTTACCACTCCATTTTTTGCAATGTTTGTGGACCAGTTTTGGATTTAAATTTTTTCATGTGTTTTTAATCTAATTCCTTATGTGCTATCTTGGATGTAGACTCATAGAATAAGCATTAGAAGTTGTATATTTACAATCTAGTATTAAAAAACTAATAGGTAATTTATTGTAGTATAAAAAAAGACTTTTTCCATTATTTTTAACACTCTCCAACATAGTTAAAAAGTATTTATCATTTCTGTTTTTCCGGCTATCTTTTTAACCGTTTTTCCGCTCTCTGGACTCTCCTAAATACTGATTTCAGTTTATTAGATGCTATAGAGGTTTTCTATGGCTTACTCGTTATTGAAGATGGCGTTTCTACAGGGTGTCCTAGAAGTAATGGGGCAAACATAAAGGGGAGGTAGGAGATATCACAAAGATTCAGAATTGCTTAGTAACCCATGGTCGGAAACGTTTTCCTGCTCCAATAGTCATGACACAAAACACAAGAAAGATAAGACTAGAGTAAGAGGAAAAATTATCTTTAGTAACCTTAGTACAGCAAAAAACTAATAAAAAGGAACATTAAAACGACAACAAGCGTTATCAAAGTAGATGTTCGTAATTACGACCCCGAGCAGTGTTGCATGGAAGCTTATTTCCAGCGCATGGAAGATGTAACGTTCTTGAATGTTCTGAACTTCCCCCAAGAGCTTCCACGATGCGTACAACAAGGTCCTCACACTTTCCAGCATTGTACCGGCATATTTGGAGTACTAAGAATAATAAATATGTTTTCTGTCCTTTTTTTGTCTCCTCAGTTTGTATTTTGTGTCATCACTACCGCGCCAGGAAAACGTTTCCGACCACGGGTTGCTATGTAAATCTGAATCCATGTCATGTCCCCTACCTCCCCTTGAAGTTTGTCTCATTACTTCTGGGACACCTTGTATAGCTGTTATTTCTCGTTTACAGGGAGACACAAAAATTTTCTATAATATTATGGTCCTCGGGGAAATATCGTTTCAGGACTATTTCAATGATGTTATATAACATCAATATGGTGGCTGACATGCAACATTGAGATTTGGAATACAACAAGCTTTCTATAAAGTTTGAAGTAAACACTCTTTACAGGAATAGGAATGTACCATAATTGCTTGAAATACATTTTCATCTGCAGTGCATTTTTAAACTTAATTTTTGTGCATTATGTGATGAATACAAATTTTATAGATCAAATAAGGAAAGGACAGCTGACGTCACTGTGGACGAACTACTGTGGATAAGCGAGAAAAACCTGTCCGTTCTTTAAAGACTGATACTGTATGGATGAGCTCCGGGAATTTGATTGGTCTACGTTTTTCAGCTCTGTGGTAGGCGAGAATACAATTGGCTTACGTTGCCAAGACGATTCCTGCAATGATCGCTTTGAAAAAAAATGTAATGGTAGATTGGTTGACGAAAGTGTTTGTTTGTAAACATGCCCTTTCCTTATACAGAGCTACACAAAATAAATCATTGAACGTGTCAGTTCATAGATGTGAATTGCTAAAATGTGTGTCATTTTTTAGCTGAACTATATCTCTATATACAAAAAGATGCTTTTAGAATACGAATAAATTCACACAGCTGCGTTAAAGAAATCAAACATATTGGCTCTTATGGATGATGATGATTGATGTATGTTACACGATTTCCAGCTCAAGTAAATTTTAGATATGATATGTAGATATATACAGGTTTACCACCGAAAATTCGTATGAATATTTGTGAAAGGGTTTACTAAAAAATGCACTTTCAATTGTTATGCTTTCTTTTTTTTTCCCTGCTGTACCAAATTTACTGGTTGTATTTACCAGTTCTGAACCATAAGAAAAATGCAATAATTGAATAACTTTAAAATTCTCTTCTTCGATAATACCTACTCCAAGCAGAATCTTCTGAGCGCGCGCGCGCGCGCAAAAATAGTGCCCTTAAAACACAAACACGCCCGATGTAAATGCACCGCGCGCATTTTTGTCGATCCCACCAAAGCTAGCATAGGGAAGTAAATATGGGCTTCTGATTGGTTGAATAATGGGCTCTATTCTCCGCTTGAGTTCGAGGCTGTATTTCGGCAATATTTCCCCAAAACACGTGACCTCACGTCACAAAAATATGTTCCGTTACTATTCTACGGCATACGACTATGAGTTGGGAAACGAGTAGTTGCATAATTAATGACGATGATGTGGGAAATGTTTCCCTAAAGCACGTGACTTTGACGTCACAAGAATAGAGTCCATTTAAAGGGCTGTTTGTAAATAAATTATTCTGAATAGGGATCATGGAGATTATCTTCATGATGTGGATGCACGTATTAGGGTATATCGTATTAAAATAATAAAAAAGAGATAATAAGAATTTTTTAAAGTAATATAGAACAATTGGGTTTGTAAATATCGCATAACTGACGTCATTAAAAGGAAATATAACTATTGTTTGTAAATAAATTGTTCTATCATGTTAAAATAATCAAGAAAAAATTCCAATTTCATTTTTATTGTTAGTTTTTAAAATAATACAGAACAATTGAGAAACATCATCATTAACTTCTTTAATTCTAAATTCCAAAAAATCTTTCTTTTTATCTGTTAATAAATATGTAAAATCAGAAGGAAATTAATCAAAATTAATCTTCTAAAAGTGATGATTAAATAAATATAAACTCAAAAATGAATCAAAACAAAATGCTCTTAAAATTATTCAACCAGTCACGAGCCTGTATTTTCTTCCTAGTGCTAGCTTCGGTGGGATCGGCAAAAATCAGGAGGCAGAAACATGGAGTGAGTTTTTAACATGGATGGGGAAACCGTTCAGTGAGTTCAGGAACAGACAAAGAACAGGGGTCGGCGCTAGGGATAAACAAACCGAAGCTCCTCCCATACTAATAAGCGAACGTCAAGTATAAGGAAAGGGCAGCTGACGTCACTGTGGACAAAATTACTGTGGATCCACAGTAATTTCCTGCCTGTCTTAGGTGCGTTTTCACGGGCCTACCCAAGCGCTAACTTTCCCAACTCTTTACCTAAGCACAAGATTTTAGGTAGTTAGAACGCGATTTTTTAGGTTCGATTCGTGTTCAAACCTAAGCACTAACTACCTAAGCGCAGCCAATCAGAAAAGAGAATTTTGCTAAGTAATGGCGGTGAAGAAATGTAGCATTAAAAATGAAATTTTCATTTTACATATATTTATTTTTATTTCGAACTATTCTTTTACGTCAAGCAGTAATTATTTTTTATGATTGAAAGAAAAAAGTAAGTTTTATTAACGTTTTTCATTTTGTAGATGCATATACATATCTATCTGTCTTTTGTAATCATTCAGATGCATTTTATAATATTAAAATAATATTTATAATTTATATAGTTCGTATCGAGTAGCAATGAAGATATGATGTACTGTTCTCAAAATTATTTTATCGAAAGTTAACAGTACAAAGAATAAAAGTATTTGTTTATAAATATTTGTTTCTTAAAATTAATTACTTGCTTCAGTGATTATATTCGGTTGTTTGGTAGAGTATTTCCAATTAATTTTGAATTAAATATCTGTTTGTTCATTTAATAATTGTAAATGTTAAGGAATATTTGGTTAGCCTAGCTCGTAGGTTTTTATATCGTCAAATTAGTTAAATGATAGCTGCAGTCAAGCTTTGTTAATATACTTGCATATTTATGCAGGCATGTAAAAGAATTTTCTCTAAGATAAATAAGCCGCTGTATTTGATATTTCCCTATTTTATTTTAAGAAAGTAATATTTAATTGCAAAATAGTTTGCTCTTCATCCCTTTAGAGATTTAATTTACAGCATAAAAAGTTGTAAATCCTCATTGAATTTTCATTTTAAATCATGTATAGCTTCTTTTTATCTGATTATTTTTAAGAATTTGTATGTATTATGCATGGCTTGCTACTATTTGAGCAAAGTTTCCATGTGTTAGTCCAGTATGATAGGCGTTTTAGTTTTATTTCACTAGAATTTATCCATTAATCCTATAACTTTGATCAGAATTGAGGCTCCCTTAATTTTGTTTTAAAATTGTTTGATATTTTCTTGGTGTGTCCTAATGAATCTGAAAGTTATCCCTATGAATTTATAAATACATTTTACTTATTTGATGAAAAAGTAGCAAACTTAGAATTATAAACAAGGTTTGTCAAATTTTGACCTTTTCGATTGCTTTTTAATCTTTACTATTTTGTTAATACCTAAAAATGCAGAAAAAAGGAAAACATTATGTGAAGTCTTTGTTTATCTTTTAAAAAATTACATTGAAAACAGCGATTTATAAAGCATGCAACTTGCAAAAGAAAAGCTGTCAAAATAAACTGTCATATTGCATACCTAAATAAACAAACTGCCACATTGTATATCTAAGTAAACAAACTGGCATGTTGCAAATGATGTTTAAGAAAATTAATGGTAAAGTAATGTTTCATTATGATGTTAGAAGGATTTTTGTAACTAAAAGAGAGTCTTTCATGCATACAATAAACTTAATATTTCAAACAAGCATACTTAAATTTCTTAGCTGATTAATAGTTAATTATTTATTAGTAAATATTCGCTTTTCAAGAACTTTTATATGTATATGTATGCACATATTTGATTAGTTTCTTTCTTTTAATTTTCTAGTTGCTTCGTATGCTACAGGTATGAAGGAAATGTAACAAGAATAATACGAATAGGTGAAAAGCTGTGCAATAAAGTGCTACTCTTGCAGTTTGTTGGATACTTTTGCATTGGCCAGTTGGAATGCGCTCAAAAGGCTATAGGTTAGAAATAATCTTTGGCCTTTTGGGATGTAAACTTGCTAGCTAGATTGCATTTGGATTCTTCCTGGAAGCTACACACTTCCTCTTTTTATTTTGCTGAAGATTGCATTTGCTGTATTGACTCTTATGAAAAGTAAGCCACTTATTGCTTAAAAAAAAAAAAAGAGTTCTATTGCTTTGTTTAAAAGTTCTTGCATATATGTGTAAATTCAATTTAATATCTCTGATTTAAGGCATTAATTTTACAGGAATTTAGTAAATATAAATTGTGTAAATTGCAACAATTACTTAGATTAAAATAAAAATTTTAATATCAAATTGAATTATTGTTTAAGAAAACATACAAACAATAAGCATTAAATAAAATAAAGCACATTTTTATTAGCATAGTTACATAGCACAGAATATGTGAAAACAAATACAGTAGACTCCCTCAAATCCGCACTCCTAAAATCCACAACTCTAAAATCTGCACATGTTTTACAGATGTAAACAATGAAACATTCAGTTCAGATGTAGGTACAAATTTTGACTTTTTTAATTTTATATCAATGCCATATGTTTGTAATTTGTAATTTTAATTAAAGTTATTGAATTCATGTTTTCTGAAAAAATTAAGATATTGCTGATATCATTGGTAATCACAATCTTAATATACATATTTATGTATTAATCAAGCTTTTTTAGTTATTAAGTCTGGCTAAACCTGAAATATAAAGCTTCATTATTTTATGATCTTGATGTGAATTAATACTGTACCTTTATGAGGCCAGTTTCATTGAATAATTTAAGAAAAATACATTTCATCTTTATAATGAATATTTAATTATACATTATTGATTATTAATTTGACCTTTGCTTTTGTATTTTTATCATTTTAAAAACTATCTAAATTTTTACTATCTTAGTTTATTACTTATTTTGATATTTTAGCATATTGTAAGCATTTATTAAACTTTTGATTTCATTATTAATTACATTCAAATTTCTTTTTAAAAAATGTAAACAAAGCAATGACCAGAAATCCGCAAAATTCTAAAAACCACAAAACCTCTAGTCCCAAGCTGTGCGGATTTGAGGGAGTCTACTGTATTACAAAAACATGTGGCAGCGACAGAAACATTTGGTTCTTTTCTTTTAATTGACCACTTTCCATTGAATGTAAATGTCAGCACACAGTTTGCAGAAATATATGGCTGTACGTAAATAATAATATATCATGCATTCAGAATTTTTTGGTTTAGATTACAGATTTTTTAATTTACTTTCATTTTAGGAACCGGTTTGAAAAGTAATGTCCTTATAAGAAAAAGTAAAAACTACAAGCAAAATTGAAAGTCAATATTGAACAGCTATCCAATAAAAAAATATATATTATGCAAATACAATAGACTTCCTCAAATCTGCACATACAGTAAAGCATCGTTTATACCACGTTTACATTTAAACGACATTTTAATGTGGTCTAAATTCGTTCCTATTCATTTCAATGTAAAAATATATCTTTTATACGATGCCCAAAATCGTTTATACTTTGATTTTGTATAGGTTTTTTTTTGTTTATTTTTCTTGTGTATTTTAAGAACGAGTGGAATTTTGCAGCTATGGATGACACCAAAGAGCGTATTTAAATGCACTCTACATTATGAAAATGTGGGCTGCTGTTCGATTAGTCTGAAAAATCAGTTTATGTGAAACAGATTACACTGGGAGGGGTCATTCTTTTTTTCGAGGATGGTTACAATTCCCGACCTGTTTTAAATTGCAAATAGACTATCCTTCTAACTGTTATCAGTATTAGCGACTTTTAGTTGGATACGCGGGGTTTTTGTCTTTGACTTTAGATGGAAAGGAAATGATGTACTGCAAATGAGGAACCTTTCGGTGAAACATAAATAAAGGTACGCAAATTTAATTTGCTTACTAACTCCCCCCTCCCCCCCTTTTTTTGTTTAATTTACAAATTTATGCAAATCAGCACGTTAAACATTAAAATTAAGTGAGAACAACATTAATTCTAGTTTTAGATGTGAAAATTGATTATACGTCGTTATCGTTTATATGACGTTTTTCGGTAGTCCCTTCGGCATCGTATAAACAATGCTCCACTATAACTTAGATGTAAACAATGAAATATTCAGTTCAAATATAGGGACAAAATTAGACTTTTTTAGCTTTATATCAATTCCATATGTATTTTAATTTGTAATTTTATTTAATATTACTGAATTCATGTTTTTTCATGAAGGAAGAATAAATTTTTTTCTAAAAAAATTCACGATATTGCTGATATTACTAATAATCATTTGTACTATTCAATTTTTAGTTTAATATTAATAGAAGTTTTAACAAAAATTTATTGTTTAGTATTTTTAAATTTAAAAAGTGTCTGTTTATAAAACTGCTTTTACTCGCCAGTAATGCATTTTCCCAGTTTTGCCTTTTATCATTTGAATCATATACGCAAGAAAAGATGCACCGAATTGTGATTTTAGCCAAATGCCAAATATTCAGCCAACAGATAAACTAAACACCGAATGTTTGGCTTATCCGAATACTCTTAAATTTCAGAGTTTGAAAATAATAAAAAGTTAAAATAATTTTACATAATATTTAACATAAAAACTTCCATATTGATAAACAAGATCTTTTTACAAGTAAATTTTACAAGAAAAAAAAAAAAAAAACTATGCTTTGAATTGTTACTTAAGAAGAGGATAGTTTCCTCTGTGAATTAAAACAAATGAATATAATTTTCTCATATTCTGAAACAAATATTTTGACATCAAAGTGAAATTTTAAAGAAATTTGGAAAAAAAAAAAAAAAAAAAAACTGTCATATACTGTTTATTTGTTAGGAAAAAACAAATCATTATTAGTTGTCTTTGGGGTTACTTTTCGAATAGTAAATAAGAAGCATTCATTCTCTTTTGTGTAAATATAATTCTATTTTTAAATTTGTTGTTAAAAGTTGCTTTAAGGTTTTTAAAAATATTTTCTTAGAATACGGTTTGGCTGATATACCATATTTGGTATACTGAAGTGTGTCAAATTTGGCCATGCCAAGTATTTCACATGTTGAATAGTCTGATATTTGGTAGCATAGTCAAATACCAAATATTCAGTGCATCGCTAAATACAAGCAATATTTTTTTTTCTGTAAAATGAGAAAAGCTGTGTTAACCAGCAAGTAATCTAGCTTAGGAAAAGTATGTGTTTATTGTTATTGTATGTTTTTCACATTTTTTTTTTTAATATTGATTGTATGATACTGAACCCCCCCCCCCCCCCCTATCGCTTTCATTTTGTTATTTCAAAAAATCAGTGTGGTTTGTATTTTTATTAATCCTTTGAATTTTTCTTTATATTTTCTTTTAATTAACTTGCTTTCAGTATGTAAAGATAGGATTTTATAATTGGTTTATTATTGAATACTTTATAACTTAAAAAAAATGGCTGAATCCTAATACAGCCGAGACACTTAGCATCGTTGAATTTGGCGAGATGATAAATGGCCTTTTCTTGTTACTGGTTTGTTTCTTAAGTTCTTTACATGCCTACAGTTATTCGATCAGGAATTTGGATCAATTTAATCGGATTGCACAGTTTCTTGTCTTTTGCTTTTATGTAATGTCATTATTACGTCAGTCTTGTATTATTTATATTTAAAAACGAGATTGCATTACAGTAGACTCCCTCAAATCCGCACAGCTTGGGACCAGAGGTTTTGCGGATTTTAGAATTTTGCGGATTTCTGGTTATTGCATTGTTTACAATTTTTAAATAGTAATTTGAATGTAATTAATAATGCAAGCTAAAGTATAATGAATGCTTACAATATACTAAAATATTAAAATAAGTAATAAACTAAAATAATAAAAATTTAAATAATTTTAAAATGATTAAAATATTAAAAGCAAAGGTCAAGTTAATAATTATTAATTTACAATTAAATATTCATTATAAATATGAAATGTGTTTTTCCTAAATTATTCAATGAAACTTGCCTCATAAAAGTACATTACTAATTCACACCAGGATCATAAAATAATGAAGCTTTATTTCAGGTTTAGCCAGACTTAGAAATTAAAAAAGCTTGATTATAATACATAAGTATATGTGGTAAGATTGTGATTACCAATGATATCAGCAATATCTTTATTTTTTCAGAAATAAATTATCCTTTCTTCATGAAAAACATCAATTCAATAACCTTAACAAAAATTACAAATTAAAAAATGTATGGAATTGATATAAAACTAAAAAAGTGAAATTTTGCACCTACATCTGAACTGAATGTTTCATTGTTTACATCTGTAAAGAATGTGCGGATTTTAGAGAGTTGTGGATTTTAGGAGTGCGGATTTGAGGGAGTCTACTGTATATATGTATGACTATATTTTCCAGTTTTTTATTCATGCAGTTTAAATATATTGCTTATTTCAATAAATAGTAATATAAATTTGGTAATATATGTGCGGTAGAGCAGACAAATCTACTGAGTGTATGCTTTTCTCAAAATAAATATTCAATGATTTAAATTATGATTTGTCAATACGTAGCATTAAAAGATTGAGATGACGTGTTGATGTTATTGAAAGTGAATTCCTATGTCAAAAATACTTTTTTCCTTACTTAAAAATCCGCATAATATTTATGTACCACAAATATTATAAAAAATATTTCAAAATTTTATTGCATATTTTTGTACAAATTTATAGACATTTTAATAGTTTGATACCTGCTGTGATTAATAACTGCAGTTTTGCTCATTCTAGAAACCTCTTCAATGCGACTTTCGTGCACGCAGAGATGAATTTTTAAATTTTAGTTTCATTATTCAATGAGAGTTTGATGAATTTTGTGCATTTTAGAGACTGCTGGACAGCAAATTTCGTGCATCCAGTGATTATTTTTTACTTCATTTTAATGGGCATGTAACACTCATAAGTGCTTTAGTTTAAAATTATAGAAATTGATATGCTTGATAAATATCCTAAATAAGTTTTAGAAATAAAATATATTTATTAAATTCATGAACAGAAGTCATAAAATCTATATAACTTTACACAAATGTACGCGGCAAAATTTAAAAATTCCTTTTCTGTGATTTTTATTAGTACAGTGTTTTCCTTAAAAGGTATTGAACTTTATTTCTGATGTAGGCAGGCAGTTTAAATAACATTATGATATAAGATCAATATTTAAAAATTATTGATTTTACTTTCAATCATTGATTGTTTACTTTGCAAAGTGCGTTACAACTATATCTATTCACTAGCCATAAGCAGGGGCGAATAAAACTAAGAGAAAGCTGCACCCGGAAATTCGCCTCCACCCCCTATCCTTAACTTGCCCTCAAAACGACATTGGTAGTATAAATTTGGCTCCCCTAGTTTCTGCACCCTGTGGGACTGCCTTCTGCTCCCTTTAGCAAATGCTGACAATAAGTTCACAATTATTTTGGTGACTGTTTATTGTAATAAACAATATCTGTAAATTACATAAATAAAAAATTCCCCATTTTAAACAAATTCCCATGAATGTACGCAGTGTGCTTTTAAAATCTTCTTTTATCTTCACTTCTTTTAATTTTTATTGTGCTTAAATGGTTCTTTTATCCTGATTTTTTTTAAGGAACAAAAGTAGTTTTCATGGCCAGGATCTAGATAGAATTTGTGTTATTGGCAAAACAAGATTGACCTGTCAGAAAATTTTATCATTTAGAAAATGGAAAGCTTTGTAAAAATGCCGAATTCTGATTGTTTATTGATGTTTTACTATCTTTTTATTTGCAAATTCCACAAGAATGCTGGACATTAGATGAAAACAACGCATTGATGTTAGCTTATTTAGAGAAAAGCTTCAAATTTTTTAATTACTGAATCATCTACGGCATGACACGATATCTGGAAGCTGAAGGAATTTTTTGTTTGTTTGCTAGATTTTTAGTTTGGAACATGTGATTTGTTTTCTTGAATAAAAGTAATAAGTAGAATAAATAAAAGATTCTTTTTGTAAGATTCTTTAATGTTAATGAAGAAGCAAAGGTAGGTGAATTTTAATTGATTTTATTTTATGGTTATTGCAATTTTTTTTGTTTTAGAAACTGGTGTATATAAAGTTCTGTAGATTAAACATGAAAAAAATTCTTAAAATCAGAAAATGGACATCTGCAAATTTTTAAAAATTGAAAACTATCGAGAAAACTGTTTGCATAGAGAAAATTCATGGTAAAAGCAGTTAACTAGTTGTAAATTATTTGTGAAAGTTTATTTTATTAAAGCAGTCATCTCTGAAGCTGTGCAGATCGCTAATTGTCAGCCAAAACATGCGTGTTGTGATTGGGGAGAATTTCAGAGTTGCTGAAAACTCCGTTGGCCCACATGGGTGCTTGGCGCATGTTAAAAAAAATCACCAAAATCAAGTGTCTTGGCTGTTCTAAGAACATGCTAAAAAAAAAAAAAAAAAAAAAAAAATTACACCTGTGTGCTTTTCTTGTCAATTCTTTTTTTAGGAATTTATTTTAAGTAATAAGTGAATTTTAAAACATTTTTCTGTTAACCACTTGTTAAAAGAGCAAATATTTTTTAAGGTTACAATAACAACAAGCAGAGTTGTGCATCAAACCGTGCCATTAAAATATGCCAACTGGCAGTGAAACTGTAACAACAAAATATTTTAAATAATTTGAAGGCAAGAAAGGAAAAATAATTAAAAATAATGAAATAATTTTTATTTACAAAAATAAAGAAATAAGTTTTGTATCTGTTTTTATCAACTAATAATTTAGCATTAAGTAAATTATAATTAAACTTTGAAAAAATAATTTAAAAACTTTCATAGTTTAAAAAATGGTTTTTAGTTTTTTACCTTTTCTGTTGTCATATCAGAAAAAAGAAAGAAAAAATAATTCCTTTAATAAATTCAGCAGTTTATGCTTTCTACCAGGGCATTATGGTGAATTTTTCATAATTAGAGTCATGCCAAATTAATGAAGAGAAGTTTTTTGATCCATCATGAATTACTGTCTTGAAATTAGGCATTATATTTATAAATATTTTAAGTTTATAAAAGAATGGTTAAAAAAATACATATTTTTCTACTTTTATACTTATTTAGTAATAACGTTTAATTTTTAAACAAACTGAAAAGAAATACCTAACACAATGTGTTTTATTGACATGTTATTGATAGAGATATATTAATTAGTGTAATCATTATTATGCCATTTGTACAAATTGAACAATTTTCCCAACATTTTCGACAAATTTATGTCATTTGCGCACAGGAAATAACCTGATCAAAGTGTGTAACACATCACTTTTTCATAAGTGAAAATTTACTTAAGTGTTTTTTAATACATTAATCATAGTAACTGTGTGCTTTTATGTATTTTCATTTTGAAACTTGGATAAAAAATGATATTTGGAGCATTATTATAAAGCTGTTTTAGTAAGAAAAAACAGTCAAAACTTTTTATTATTTTTTATACGAAATATTTACGATTATCACGATGAACGTAAACAAAAGTTATTTGTTTATAATTTTATAACAGCTGATCGGTCTGTAGACTGTTAAAGCCCTAAAGTAGACGCTTGTGCAGTGAAGACTTGTCTTTGATTGGTTGGCATAAGGATTTATCTGTAACCAGTGAAAACGCTCTTAGGTTAGGTTTTAGGTAAGCTAAGGTTTTTTAGGTAGTTAGAGCGGCTCGTGAAAACGCACCTAGACTCCTACGATACCCAAGAAGTCAAAGCGATCTGATTGGTCTAGGATTGGTCTGATTTGTCTACGATTAAAAGCTCTGTTGTGTGATTGGTCAAAAATGTAACTGGTAGATTGGTTGAAGGAAACGTTTGTTTGTAAAAATGCCCTTTTCTTATTGGCAAATCATTTAAAAACACGTTTTGCAGAGCTCTTACTCCTTAAGCACCAGCATTGACTTGACTTAAATTCTCGCTTAAATTAATTTAAGGTTCCTCTTTGCTTTGATAAGTTGAAAACATTCTTCACTATATTCTTAAAATAATAATAATAATAAAAATTATATATTCTTTTTGTGACTACCCATAACATTTCCTTTATATGATATGACATCATAAGTTAGTAAATTTAAAATAACTTATAAAGTAAAATTATTATTATAATAATAATAAAAGAAAGAGAGAGGGGGGGGGGATATATTTTAATACTAAATATTTAATTTATATCCTTTAACATTGAAGTTATGTTTTGTACATTGACTTAGGACTAGCCTCTTTTAATATTAGCATGGTTTATTTATTTGTTATTTATTTATTGTTTTACTTAAAAGAAATTTATTTCAGATTTGCCAGTTCGCGATGTCATGCAATAAATTAAAAAAAAATAGGGCTGGTCAGAGAAAAATCCCTGTTTAATTATTATTTAGAAATTCAAAGAAGAGCTTTATTTTATTTATTATTTTTGCATCTCATTAAAAAACAAGAAAAGTTTAATTGAAGAAACTCCTAGAATTTTATTTTCAATCTAATGTTTTTAATTTATGTTTAAAAAAAGAGAAAAGAAATTAAAAATAAATAATAATAACAATTACTTTCTAATAATTTCAGCTATCAATTACTTTCAAATACTTTTACCCAAATCTTACGTAAACATTTGAATGATTTTTATAAATAAAATAGACAGATTTATATAAAAGTATTTGTAAAATAATTATTTTAACCATTTTTAATAATGTACAAGAGAAAATAAATGACTTTTCATGCAAAAAAGAGCTTCAAAAACGTACAATTTATTTAACTTATTTATGATAAATGTTTTTAAATGCAAGTCAGATAAGAAAAATTATAATATGCTCATATATTTGGACTTTAAAATAGTAAAGGGTTTGTTTTTATATAGATATTAATAATTTAAACTCAAATTTAGTGTAGTACGCAGGCGCGGATCCACGGGGGGGGGGGCGATCGCCCCCCCCAAACCAGTGTTGAATTCAGACTCCGTCCGAGACATTCTATTGTTCCGGAAAAAACGCGAATTTCATTAAAATGTCGCTAAAAAGCGCTAATTTTGTCAAAGATCGCGGGAAAAGCACGAATTTTGTCGAAGGTTCCGCAAAAAAAAAAAGAAAAAGGAATTTTGACAATGGATCGCTAAAAAACGCGAATTTTGACACAAGATCGCTGAAAGCGCGAGTTTTGTCAAAGTGAAATGGGAAAAGCTCGAATTTCGTCAAAAGGTCGAGGAAAAGCACGAATTTTGTCAAATGTTTGCAAAAAAAAAAGGTTAATTCAAAGTATCGCGGAAAAAGAGCAAATTTCATCAAAAGGTCGTGGAAAAAGCGCTAATTTTGTCAAAGGGTTGGAAAAAACGAAGGCAAAATATAGCGGGAAAAGTACTAATTTTGACATAGGATCGCAGAAAAAGCGCGAACTTCGATATAGGATTGCTGAAAAAGAGCTAATTTTATCAAAGTATCGCGAAAAAGCGCGAATTTCGTGAAATTATTACGGAAAAAGCGTTAATTTCATCATAGGGTCGCAGAAAAAATGCGAATTTCGACAGAAGTTCGCGTAAAAAACGCAAACTTTGACATAGGATCGCTGAAAAAGCACTAATTTTGCCAAAGTATCGTGAAAAAGCGCGAATTTCGCCAAATGATCACTGAAGAAGCGCGAATTTCATCACAAGGTCGCGGAAGAAACGCGAATTTTGACAGTGGATCGCGTAAAAAACGCGAACTTCGACTTAGAATCGCTGAAAAGGCGCGATTTTTGTCTAACAAGGAAGGTCTCCATTGGGGGCATACTCAGAATTTTTTGAAAAAAATACGAATTAAACTACTCATGTAGGTAATAAAGGATCAGTGAAAATTAGCGGCGGAATTACATTATTAGATATATAAAAAAATAAAATAGTTTGGAATAATTGGCGTGAAAAGCTGAAAGCGACGCGGGATATGGCGAGCAGTGGATTTCCTTGCCAAAAGCAGACGATTTTAACGAAGCTGAAAATTGATTTTAATTGACTTCACTGTTAAAAATCTGCAGCATTTACTGCAACGTCACTCCACTACTTTTATAGAATATCTCTGTTCTGACCAATGAGAACGCTCCATAGCACAATGAATTGTCCGTATCATATACTGTTAAAAATTTGCTGCATTTTGTTGCAACGCACTCCACCGCTTGTATATAATATCTCTATTCCAACCAATGAGAAAGCTCCATTTCACGGCCAAGTAACCATTTTCTATACAAGCAAGTGCGTTGCAACAAAATGCAGCAGATTTTTAACAGTGTACTTTTCAATTTGGAACAATTTTAATCAATTTAAATTGTGTTTTAAATGATAAAATATATTAATTTCATTTTGTTATAAGTACATATATGACAAAATTTCACTTAAAGTAAACTAAAAATGCAAAACTAAAATTACTTAAACTAAACTTATTTAAATAAATTGAACATAGAAAGTTTTTTCTTTAAAAAGTATTCGAAGCGTAAAAGCGTATTTTTCAAAATTTCGTTTTTTCGCCAACCGGAGATAAATCGCCAAATAAACGAAATTTTTATTATTTTTTTACGGACGTTATAAGGAGGTTCCGCCGAATTTTTTTTATAAACATATATAACTATATGAGAAGAACATTCTGTAATTTTTTTTAATTTTTCTGAGTGTGCCCGTATGGAGACCTTCCTTGTAAGTGTTGTGCAAAAAGTTTGAATTTCGTCAAAAGTTCGAGGAAAGAGCGCTACTTTTTTCAAAGGCTTGCAAGAAACTGCTAATTTTGTCAAAGTACCGCAGAAAAGGGCGAATTTCGTCAAAGGGTCGCGGAAAAAATGCGAATTTTGAGAGAGGATTGCATAAAAAACGCGAACTTCGACATAGGATCGCTGAAAAGGCGCGATTTTTGTCAAAGTGTCGTGTAAAAAGCTCGAATTTCGTCAAAAGTTCGCGGAAAGAGAGCTATTTTTTTCAAAAGGTTGCGAAAAGGAAGGCAAAGGAACTCGGAAAAAGTGAGAATTTCGACGTAGGATCACTGAAAAACCGTGAACTTCGACATAGGATTGCTGAAAAAGCGCTAATTTTGTTAAAGTATCGCGAAAAAGCGCGAATTTCGTCAAAGAGTCGAGAAAAAAAACGCGAATTTTGACATAGGATTGCTGAAAAGCACGTATTTCGACATAGGATTGCTGAAAAAGCGCAATTTTTGTCAAAGAGCTGCAAAAGAAGCGCTAATTTTGTCAAAGTATCCCGAAAAAGAGCGAATTTCGTCAAACGATAGCGAAAAAAAACATGGATTTCGTCAAACGAAAATCTCGGAATCGCCCCTCCCAACGATTCTCCGGATCCGCCCCTGGTAGTACGAAATTTTTAAATAACACTTAGCTAAAAGTATTGGAAAGTAATTGGTAGTTAAAATTATTAGAAAGTAAGTAGTATATATATATATATGTATATTATCTCTCTTTCTCCTTTATTAAGCATAAATTCAAACAATTACTATAAAAAACAAAATCCTAGGAAGTTCTTGAAATTGAACTTTCCTTGTTTATTAACATGATGCAAAAATAATGAATTGAAAAAAAAAAAAAAAAAAAGATCTTACTTGAATTTTTACGTAATTATAATAATTAAACATGATTTTTCTACGACATTAAAATTAGTAAATATCAAATAATTTTTCTTTAAAGAAAAAAAAAGAAAAGAAAGAAATAAGAAATAAATAAAAGATGCTAAAATTAACAGTTGTTAAACTTAAATCAAGTTCAAGATAAATTGTATTTTTTTTTTTTTTTTTTTCAGGCTTTTAGAATAAAAGCTGTTTATGCATACATTATAATGCGGTACATGTACACAAATATATTTGAATAAAATTTCAACGCAAAGCATATCAATGAAATATTTTATATTAAAATATATTTCCTCTCTTTCTCACTTTTCTAACTTTAGAGAATTTTTATGCAAATTCTCTAGCTTAAGATGTCATATCATAACATGAAAAATTTATGGGTATCATAGAAATAACTATATTATTATCATTATTATTATTTCAAGTATATTACTAAAAGTGTTTTTAATGAAATACTAAGAAGAAAACAGAAATGTAAAATTAATTTGAATTTAAATTTGAACTAGATTTAAAAAAAACCTTCTTACTACTTTTTTAAGTCCAAATGTAATGTCGTATATGTATATTTTTTTTTTATGTAACACGCTCTTAAATAGTTATAAAAAAAATAAGTTAAATAAATTGTGCATCTTTGTTGTTGTTGTTTACATTAAAAAAACGTTTACATAATTAAATTTTATTTGGATAAAGGTATTTGAAAATAACTGCTAGCTAAAATTATTAGAAGTTATTCATTATTATTTTTTCTCTTAAATTCTCTTTTCTTAAATATAAATTCAAAATATCAGAAATCCAGTTCATAACGCCCAATTTGACACTATTTTCTAAAAAATTTACAAAAAAAAAAAAAAAAAAAAAAGAGAAATGAGTGTGATTAAATAGTTTCTGAACAATAACACCTGCTAGTTTCATGCCTTTCCAGTAAAAATAATTTAAAACTTATGTCACAAAGTGTGCCTTTTTGGATTTAAGAACAGCTTTATCAGGATACAAAACTAATGAATTGCAAAAAAAGCTTTTCTTTATTTCTTAAATAATAAAAATAATTAAATATGATTTTTCTATTCCGTATTTTTTTTTTTTCAATTTACTGCATAACATCATAAACTGGTAAACCTGAAATAAATTGTCTATTAATTTAAAAAAATAACAAATAAATAGGGTAACATCCCCAGTAATTAGCATGCACCAATGATTGGCACATCCTACAAACATGTCCTAAAACAAGATTTATATCCAGTCTTTTAAAAATGCAAGACCATATACCAGTTATATGCTAATTTACTTGAAAGATTATAACTTTGATTTATGCTACAAGATGACAATAGTGCCTAGGAAAGAGGAACAATTATGACTTGTATCAAATTAGCCGTTTTTGTTGCAAATGCTTCTTCTCTGGCTTAAGGAAGGCATGCTTTTCAATTCATTATTATCTGATTTATAATATATTTTAAATTTTAATTGACAACAGTTTTGTTTCGTTGAAAAGGGTTACTTTAATTGTGTAAAAGTATTTTTGACACAGACATTTGGATTTCTGAATAAACGATAGATGCCAATTAATGGTGCTTCAATTTTGCTAGTTCCAAGTAATTGGCACCTATTCCAATTACAAGGAATTCGCAAGGAATTTGAGATTAAACCACTTATTTTGGCAGTACTTTCAAAGTTATAGACTAATTTTGTTTATCATTTGTTTTTATTTGAAAATATGAAATATTATCAGTATTTGGAATCCGTTAACACTTCATATGACAATTACTGGGGAAAGCCTGACAATTACTGGGATTAATATAAATATATTGTATTGTTTTACAGTGTTCACATTTCAGACCAGGGCCGTAGCTAGAAGTGAACAATAGGGGGGGGGGGGTCAAGAAAATGAAGGGGGGGGGGGCTCATAATTTTTCTTTCTCTCTCTCTTCACACAGAAAGATAAATGAGTGCATATTCACACTGTAGACACTATGTTTATGATTAAACTATTGTAATAACTTCATTTTATGCTAAAAAAAGTACATGTTGATGAAAATCTTGAGTCTATAACTGGTGCAAAATTAAACATCATGTTAGCTTTTTATGAACAAATAGTATGAGGGAGTGTTAAAACACTTATTTTAGATACAATTTAGTAATTCCACAAAGCTGTGAAAGGGTCTCAAAACTAAATTAGATTTTTGAACAGAATTTCATTTGAATTTTCGAAACAGAAATTTATTGAGTGACCTTGAAATCTTTTCCAGGGGGGGGGGGCTCAAAATATTTTAGGGGGGGGCTGAGCCGCCCATAGCGCCCCCTTAGCTACGGCTCTGTTTCAGATTAATATGCTGATTTCTTACTTTCAAAAACCTGAAATATGGCATCTTCATCTACAGTAAATTCATTTAAAGCGATTAAACCCAATGCAAAATGTAAAGTTTTTTTTATATAAACATTAGGGTGGATCGAATTTTTTTTTTTTTCACAGTGTCAAAACCTATCTATGCAGAAAAGATGTTCTCTTGGATGGAGATTAAGAGAAAAATAATTAAAAAAAATAATTTTAAATTTTACTACTGCCACAATGAGGTTGAATTTCGAAAAAAAGTGAAAAAAAGACCTAGTTTGTGCTAGATGATTTTTGATTCAAAATAAGTTTAAAAAATTATCCAAAACCTACCTATGCGTAAAAGATGTTATATTATATGCTGAGTATGATAAAAATAATTAAAAAAATTAATTTCAAAATTTAAATCTGCCGCAATGTGGCTCAAATTTGTGTATTTAAACGTTTTTACAGTAAAAAATCTTTTTTTTTTTTTTTTTTTTTTTGTAAAATAAAATATGAATTTTAGAATTTTTAACATTTATTACAATGAGGGGATATTTAATTGATTACAAGATAAAAACTTTAGTTTCTTATTTAACAGCTTCATTTGTATTAAATCAAGAAAAATCGTCAACATTGCAATTGGCGATAATGACGTTCGGTATTGAAAATCGACATGAGATTTTGTAATTCAATTCGATTTTTATAAAACCGTCTCTTATGTATGGTCCATACACAGCAGAAATACTTCCGTGACTCTTTTGATTATTAGTTTTGTAGAATGATCGTTGCGTGAATAGATATTATTGATAGTAGATTTTATTGTCACTGGAATGATTACTGGATTTACTTATTGCTTCTGAAATCATGTCGTTACTAAATCCGTCATAGTGTAATTTCGACACATTTTCCTATTTAATTAAATCTATGTAATCCGTCGCAAAAGGTCAAAAGCTGGTAAATGGAAAATATAGATATTTTTTAATGTAATGATTAGGATTACAGCAGACCGTTTGATTTCACTCGCGCGCTTTTAGAATTCATATACTGACATAAATAAAAATACAAAAAGCTTCTAACATGCTGCAAATAATCTTTCTATTTCACCAGTGAAACATTTGTGCCCAGCCGCGGTTCCATCCACCCTGCAGAAAGATGACATAGTGGAACCTCATTGGTGTGTAAGTAGCACAAAAACCATTGTAGGGGGCGCTTGAAAATCAGTTCCATATTTCGAATAAGGAAAGGGCAGCTGACGTCACTGTGGACGAATTACTGTGGATAAGCGAGAAAAACCTGTCCGTTCTTTAAAGACTGATACTGTATGGATGAGCTCCGGGAATTTGATTGGTCTAAATTTGGCAGCTCTGTGGTAGGCGATGATACGATTGGCTTACGTTGCCAAGACGATTCCTGCAATGATTGCTTTGAAAAAAAATGTAATGGTAGATTGGTTGACGAAAGTGTTTGTTTGTAAACATGCCCTTTCCTTAACATCTATGTTAACAGATATTCCGTCACAACCGATCGTAACCAAGTTTGTTACATCTATATTATTGTTAACACATGACAAAAAAATGTACGTCGTGTTTTCAAAGTGTTTGGTACTCTCCCAGAATTTACATGTATGTAGCCGATGTATTCGGATCCAAGTTCTTTTTTCAAGCTCAAGTCTGCTTCTATTATGATTTTTCTTCTGTTGTTTTCTAGTGATGAAGTCTGTCTTTACACCCATCAAAGTTTAAAGAAAATGGCCATGATCATAATCTTTACAAATGACTAAAGAGAATGACTAAAATGATGGAGTGGTCTTTGGTTTGTTTTGTCATGCCGATTTTTTTCTATCAATAGCATTCGATTCATAGTTTTGTGAGATAATGCCCACATCTTGAAGTGCACCAGATACGAGGGCAGCATCTGCTTGGTCGTAAGTGCCCAAACTGTCCAATATTCTAGCTGATGCCAATCTTCGTCACTACAAGTGATGTGACACCTAGCTCGGCAGCATTTTGGCTTTTCAATGATAGATGATGATGCAGAAAAGTGAGTTTGGTCTCAATACGTCGGTTTAATTTACACTCAATATTCATATTCAAATCTATTGAAGTGAAAAAAAAAAAATAGGCAGTATTTTCGGAAATGGTCCAAAAGACTGTAGTAGCTTTCAATATCTTATTTTGTTTTACAAGAATTAAGAAACGCGCAATATTTGTTGTTAAACAGTTTAATTTTTCTTAAAATGCTACTGTGGTAAATTATTGAGATTGAATCTCATTTGCAGGTCACTTGTCACTTATTAGCAACTCCTTTTCACTGGCAGGAAATAAATAGATGTTGACCTTTTTGTAATAGGGAGCATATTTACTGGCATATCAAAGCCAGACCCAAATAGGGTGTAATTCATATTTCTCTGTCTCTCTCTTTTTATTTTATTTTATTTTTTTTTAACAACGCCATGCTACAGTAATATTCAAGGTACACTAAGCTACACAACACAAGCAGACAAATCATAACTGAAAAAACTGGAACTGCCAGTTTTTCAAAACTTTAAATCACTTGCAGCAGTATTTATTTTCGAAATTAGTTTATTTATTTTTTTTAACTTAATATCCATACAATATAATATTTCTTACACAAAGGTAGGTTTTGATTGGTATTAAAATGACTATTTTGCGTCAAAAATAAATCTAACCAAAATTACATCTTTTTCCATTTTTTTAATATTTTATCGAAATTTCAACTTTTTTTGGCAGTATTAAATTTCGAATTTATTAATTATTATTATTTTTTACTTAACCTCCATACTATATAACATCTTTTACGCATTGTTGGATTTAAAAAAATATTTAAATAATTAGTTTTTGACAAAAATAACTTAACCAAAATTCGGTCTTTTTTCAAATTTTTTCGAAAATTCAACCCTTTTGTGGCAGTATTAAATTTTAAAATTAATTTTTTTTATTATTTTCCCCTTAATCTCCATACAATAGAACATCTTTTCCGCATAGGTAGATTTTGATGAATGGTAATTTTTTTTTTTTTTTTTTTTTCGCTATAGACAATCGATCCACCCTAATAAACATGTGCCAATTACTGGATCACAAGGTGTCATACATTGGTGCTCTAGGTGCCAATTACTGGTGATTACAGCAACTTTTTATAAATATATTTTTATAAAAAATACTTTTTAAAATTTTTTTGCTATTAGTGGGCGAAATAGATGCACATATATGCATTCTTTGATTTAAAAATATTTGCAAGTAAATATTTTATTTGTTGGTAATGAAAATTGAAATAAGTTTAAAGACAAATTCTTAATGTGCCAATTACTGAGGATGTTACCCTAAATAAGTAAATAAAAGTAATAAATGACAAATAAATAAAACCTGTAAATATTAACAGATGCCATTTCTAAGTCAAGATACAAATATATTCTTAAATAAAACTTCAATGTTAAAGGATATAAATTAAATAATAATATTAAAATATATCTCCCACCTCTCATTTTTTTTATTTTAATTTATTTATTTACTTATAAAGAAATTTTATTTCAAATTAAAATAGTTCATGATTTTATATCATAAAATGAAAATTTTATGGGTAGTCGCAGAAAGGAATATAATAATAATAATAATAATAATAATAATTTTAAGAATACATAAGAGTGCTTTTAATCTATTGTCCAGAAAAAAAAAAAATTGCAAAATTAATTTTAAGAATCTTTCAAGATGTTATTATTTTAGGATTAACCACTAGATAGCACTCGTTTCTAGTGTGGGAGGAGCCTGCAGTTTGCATATCCTGGAGCGTTGTGCGATTTAGCGCTCAGCTTTTGCATGTGCTTCGTTTTTCACATATCGTCTGATTCTTTCAGTGTTGAATTCAGAGGGGTAGCCCGGGGGGGGGACATTCTCCCCGGTGCATTGAAATGTCCCCCCTGAAAATTTCGTATTTTCAATGGTAAAAAAATGTAATATCCCCCCGGAGCAATAAATGTTCCTCCCGCAGAAAAGTGTCTGAATTCAACACTGGATTCCTTCTATTTATTTACACATATGCTATTTACTTCCAGTTTAAATACATGAAATGTTGAGCTTCTCTTAAAGAAAAAACTAAAGATGAAAAAGTGCAATACTTATTAATAGAGCATGATTAAAATTTGTATTTCGTAATACAAGTATCATGAGATACCATGGAATGCCCTAGATCTAAAAATGCCGTTGTGCTATTCCGTTGTAAGTAACTCTTAATCATAATTATCACCTTAATTTTTTTTTTTTTTTTTTTTTTTTTTAGGATTTTGCATGTTAAGCGAGAAATTCATTTAAAAAATAAAACTCATGAGAGAAATAAACTTATCTCTGAATAAATTGGTAGGATGTTCTTTTGCTTCTTGATCTAAGTCGAAAACTAAAAATCGTTGACACTGCATTCTTTTATAGTAGCCTTTTATTTGTGAAATTCTGATAGAGGAAACAATCTTCTTATTTTCACGTTTTAACTTCGTTAACCACCATTCCACCGTCGTTGACCGCAATTTTTGACTGACGCCAATTTCGCAAAAACCTTGTTTTCAAATACCAGATACATATATATTTTTTACAGGCCCGGACTGGCCAGGTCGGCTGGTCGGCGATCGCCGAGGGCCCCCGGCCCAAAGGGGCCCCGAAAGTGCAACTCAAAAAAGGAATATACGATTTTATAACTACTACTTATATAAGAAAAAATTGAGTATTTACCAATAATAATATGCATTTACAATAAATTTAAAAAAAGGATAGTTTTTTCATTGTAACTTATATAGTTTCGTTGTGTCATGTCGTTGGACAGACGGAATAGGGCTGCTGACTGATACATCGCCCTTTCTGCAGTACTCATATAATCAGATTCAGAGTGCATCGCGACACTCACTTGCCAATCTCCTATAGTATGGCTGTAACGAGTGCAATTTCACAGTTTGGTCAACATGAAGCAGTTGTACGAAAGCGACAGTACGAAAAGGAAAGAAAAAAATGAGAAAATTTTTTAACATTGAAAAATGTTTAAAAACTTTTAATACTTGGTTAAACAGTAAGGACGTCCCGATTACACTCAATTTTCACACACACACACATACAAATTTTTTTTAACACACAATTAAGATCCTTTTAAAGAATACTGCATACACATTTATGAAACATTTTATATTTTAAAACTATACTTTAAAATCACAATATTTTCTCAACATAGAAAATACACGATAATAACATTAATGATTACTTAGAAGCCTAGATTTTTGAACATTCAAATAAAGATTCATTATAAAATTAATGTAGTTTTAAAGAATAAAAAAAGACGGTAAAAACATGATTAACTTTTGAAGATGAATTATAAAAAATATATTTGTGAAAATATATCTCTGTCATTCATCAGAGCTTCTTTCAAATCCAAAGGAGTTAGTTCCTGATGTTGAAATAAACTAATCACTATTTCAGCTGAATAAAATCAAGTTAGATCTATTTACAATAAAAAGATTTCATTTTTTGTCGTCATAAAAAGAAAAAAAAAAATTGCAAAAGAAATTATTTTTTCCCTATTTCGGAACAATTCAACAACGAAATAAACTGATTTATTCAAGGACGCTTATTCCTTTTCTATTCTACTGCAGTGAAGTCACGTGATGACCAAAAAAACTAAAATAAATGAAAAAGAACATTTTCGAAAGACGTTTTTTGACATTTTAATTTTTCAGTGTTTGTTTAGTTCTCTGTGTGAATATAGTCATGTAAGACGTTTATTTTTCGCTGCTAAAAGCAGCTATGTAATTTGTGCCTAATATAATATTATTATTCAATTTAAAACTATGCGTCAAGCCCATTGCTTCATTTAGAACAGTACTTAATCAAATATTTATCATTTCAGCAATATTTAATTAATTAATAAGTTACAAAAGGCTTAACTCCATTCGAAGATTCGTAAACATGGGGGCCATGAAGGATGGAATATTCTGAAGAACCAGAAGAATAAAAGGTAAGATAATCTTGCCTTTATTATTATTAATCTCTTATATAATAAGATGAATTAAGTTTAAAACGGTATTAAACAAAAATCCTTGTGTAACGTGAGCGTTACCAAGCATAATTTTTAATATATTTTCAACACCTGACACATTTCTAAATTCATTTTCTTCGGAAATGCATAAGTTTTGCTGTTTTTTTTTTCTCATTCAGAACCTATGTAATCGAATATTCTCTGCCATTTTTTGATAAAGACATTATATCTTTTAGAAATATTGTCAAAGTTAGCATTTTGAATTGAATTTTTGGAAGCGATATCATTGCAAAATGAGAAAAACCGGCAGTCACGTAACAAAAATCTCTTACCATTTGATAATTTATTTACCAAAAATGGAAAAATTATTCTATTCCCAAATCCTTTAATAGTCTCGCATGCCAATTTTATGCATTTACAGTTTAAAATTAGTCAGAAAGTTTCGCTTTATTGAGCAGTGGATTGAAAACCACCCTAAGTTATATTTCCAAATATCCCATTAACAGAAGTTTATTATCGCTATTAATATTTTTAAAAAACATAGTAATTGCCCTACACATTCTGAGAACATTTAAGTCCAGTTCTAGACCGACTCTACGATGTAGAAAAAAGTACACGGCTTTAGGTATGAGTCTGCTGAAAAAATTAAACCCTGCCTCTGATACCACATAACTGTCCGATGCCCGCGTTTTTGTTTGGATGGTGTCAAACTAGCATCGGCTCGTGACGCACATTTATATCATTCTCGCGAAAGTCATTCACTGAAAGCAGATTATATTTTATCGTCTTCGTTTAAGTTTTTATATTGGATTGGCAGGTTCCCTAATTTTTCTTTATCGGTCCAGCACTTCCGATAAATTTGTTTGCTTGACCGGCCCGCAGACCGTGCTGGATACGGATCTCGGGGCAAACCCGGGCCCATGCAAACCTCTACAACAAATTATAGGTTCAATGTTCTGTAATATTATTTTAAAAGATATGATTTACCATATGATAGCATAATATTCAGCATGATGGTAAGTAGTACTCCAGATATAGCTGTTACGAGTTGGCAATTTGCGTTAGCTATGGCCCCACCAGTGGCCGAGAGGTTTTGACCTCCAAACTGGTAGACGGTAGGTGCTGGGTTTGAGCCCAATCGCGATCGTCGGCCTAACCGTTCGGAGTTTTCCGTGGTTATCTTCGAACCTTGCATTTCCTTGCGTAAATACGGGTTAGGTTCCCTTAGTAAGACCTCCCACGGAGGGCACCCTTCTTCTTAGGGCCTATATCCCACGTGTAAATAATTAGCCAGCCTAAAACACAAACAAACAAACAAAGCGTCAGCTATGTCCTTCAGGGAAAGATATGCGAATGACCTTTAATAAAACAGACTCGCTAGTAAGCAGAAGATTCACAGTTGGAACCGTGATGCTGGAATTTGAAGTTTTCATACTAACTAGGGAACTGCAAGAAGTGTAAGTCACCGATTTTAATGAAAGTGGTATCGTTGGAAAGATCTCATTATGAGGAGTAAAAAACTCGATAGAACTACCAGTCGGAAACGAGTCGTTTTAGAGATATCTGACAATTTATGTAACGTAGCTAGTGCATACTTACTGGGGATTCGCAAAAAAATTAGTTTAGATTTTGACGAAAGTGGTATTGTTGGAAAGATCTTATCGTGAGGAGTAAAAAATTCAAAAGAACTACCCATCGGAAGTGAGCCGTTTTGCACACCTAACAGAGGACCGCAAAAATTGTTGTCTCGATTTTTACAAAAATGATGTCGTTGGAAAGATATCATTTTGAGAAGTAAAAAACTCAATGGAACTACTCTTCGGAAATGAGTCGTTTTCGAGATATCCGACAATTTATGTAACTTAATACAGTTTCCCAGTAAGTGTGCATTAGCTACGTGATACAAATTGTTGGATATCTTGAAAACGTTTCATTTCCGACGAGTGATTCCATTGAGTTTTTTAATCCTCCCGATAATATCTTTTCAGCGATACCACTTTCGTTAAAATCGAGACCAAAATTTTTTGCTTTTTCCCAGTAAGTGTTCACTAGCTACGTACAATAAATTGTTGAATATCTCGAAAACGGCTCATTTCCTACGGGTAGATCCATTGAGTTTTTTATTCCTCACAATAAGATCTTTCCAACGATACCACTTTCGTCAAAATCGGTGACATACACTTTTTGCAGTTCCCTAGTAAGATAGATAAAAAAATTTTTACTTTTTACCGATTTAAGGGTTTATATTATTTTTTATCACTAATATTCATATATATATATATATATATATATATTTAATTACAATTTTCTTTCTATTTTAAAAACGATCGGTTTATTAAGGATTCAGCATTTTAAATTTCGTTTAAACATTTTTTTTTTCATTTTTAAAATTTTTTAATTTTATTTATATCTCCACTATTTTTCTTTTTATTTCGCGTTTTTAAAGAATTTTGCAGTTTGAATTTTGTTTAAATAATTTAATTTGAACATTTTTAATTTAATTAAAATAAATAACTTCCTTTTACTTTAAATTTATTGATGCTATCATCTATGCAAGAATTTAATAATTATAAATCAACAATTTGGATTTATTAATTAAAGGATAAGTTGTTTTGAAAGATATATTAAAAGAAATACTCTGAACGATCTGCAATCTAATGTACCCCCCTTTTTTTATTGCTGTTATGTCACTTTTAATATTTACTTAGGTATCACAGTAGGTTGGTTTTATGGAGTTTTATGTCGCAAGGTCGCTTAGGGGACATGCTGCGCCAAAGGTATCACAGCAGGATTTAGATTATTATGACTTCGATACACTCATTTGATTGCCGAAAACTAAAAATATCCTTACGCTCATTTTTAAGTAATAACCACTTAAAATAAATAATTCTTATTTTTTTTATTATTAATAGTTTTTTAGCATGGAATTAGTTTAGGTATGGTGTATAAAAATAATATAAATATACATTGTGAAAGTAAGTTAACATTACAAAAAGCTTACATTTTACTGAACTATTTTCCAAATGACAAAATAGCCTAAATGTGGTTTTTTGCCATCCAAGCCTAAATTTAAAAATAAAATATAATATTCTGCTTTCGCTAAATTTCACGTAAGGGGCCCCCTTTTCATTCTCTAGCCGAGGGCCCCCAAAGGAACAAATAAGTATATTTAAAAAAGAAAATAAATGTAAATAAACAGTTTAGTAATAAACAAAAAATAATAGCTGGGTTATTATGTGAGACATAAAATCGCCATTTTATCGAATTCGTGCCAAAGTCATGCGTATATGACATTTATGCTAAAATGCCTTTATTTTTAAATGGAAAGCGATAAGAAGAAATATTATTTTCTTAGCAGAATTTTTCACTTGATTTGTTCATGCATTCGTCCGCTGCACAAGATATTATAATATAATTTAGTATTATAATCATAAAAAATAAAAATCTCATCCATACATTCCAATGGACTCTATTCTGGTGACGTCAAAATCACGTGTTTTGGGGAAACATTCCCCACATCATAGCCATTAATTATGCAACGACTCGTTCCCCATCTCGTGGTTGTATACCGTAGAATAGTAACGGAACATATTTTGGTGAAGTGAGGTCACGTGTTTTGGGGAAACATTGCCGAAATCACAGCCTCGAACTCAAACGGAGAATAGAGTCCATAGAAATCCTGATGGTAAAATACCACCAACACATCATCTCCTTTAATCTCGAACCCAGATTCCCAATAAAGCCCATTATTGTGAAACTCCCAATAAGGGACACTCCGAATAAGGTACACCTCTACCTCTATTTCAGGAACAAAACTTCCGGTCCCACTCCCTTGGCATAGGACTTGTAATGTATTTACCTCTGAATAAGGGACATTTGAAAATGAGATTAAAGAACTTGGTACTTGCATTTCAGCTAGTGAAGTAGTTTGTGATGAAAATGAAAATGCAGATTTTTGTGAACAAACAGAAAATGTGAACAAACAGAACAGGCAACAAGTATCTCAACTGCTCTATTCAACAAGCGGAAAACGCTTTGATACATTTACAAATTCCTTTTTAAACGGAAAGGTATAAAATTGGAACACTTGACTACGGAAGTGAGATGGAATTGAGCTGTGTTTTCAATTTTTTGATAAACAAATTATCTATTGAATTAGAGGCGATTTTGATCACGTCACAAAGACCTTTTTTTAGCCTTTATTGAATAGTTATTCTTCTTTCGCGTGAGAATTTGGTTCAAAACGCTCACTTTACAATAACTTCTGAAAGATCTATTTCATTTGCAAAGAAATAGAAAAAAAAAACTGGTCGGTTACATATTTTTTGAACAACAATGCCTTATAATTTCAAGCATTTCTGAATAAAAATAAATTAAAACTTATGTCTTAAAAATTTTCATTTTGGATTTGAGAACAGCCTAAAAGTATCTGTAAAGTTCTTTATTTCACAATTTTCTTTTATTCTCCACTTTCAAAATCATCGGCAAAATTTTCATCATTACTTTCATCGTTTGGGGTTAAAAGCACTGATATCGAATCACAATTGTGTGTAAATAAATGCTCGTTAATTGCGTCGTATGTCTCTGTATCAACATGACTGTCTATCTGTTTGATAAGTTCACAAAAATCTGCATTTTCATTTTCATCACAAACTACTTCACTATCTAAAATGCAAGAACCAAGTTCTTTAATCTCATTTTCAAGTGTCCCTAAAATCGAGTGTCCCTTATTCAGAGGTAAATACATTACAAGCCCTATACCAAGGGACTGGAAGTTTTGTTCCTCAAATAGAGGTGTAACTTATTTGGAGGTTCCACTGTATGAGCTTTTTCAATATTTGACGCCGAATCTATTTTGCTAACTTTTTTACCTGAAAAATAATACTCATACCAGTTTTTATTTAGAGAACATGTAGTTTTATTCTCCTACCGTGATCTACAAGCATACTTACTTGGCGCCTGGGATGCCTTGATCAACAAGGGGGCTCCCTCGGTCGGAGGCTGTCCATTGCACTCCGGATTGCTGACGACTGCCACTTCCGCAAAAAGCGGTTGGTTGGGGCGCACAATTTTTGGTAGTCGGGACTGCGTTCGCGCTGTTCCCGGTAATAAAATATTAGCACTACTAACATTTACTTTTGTAATGAATGTGTATGTCGACAACAGGCCTCGGGTATACAATGTTTTTTATCATTATTTTAAAATTTTCTGTGATGAAACTTACGTTTATTTTTTAGAATCAGAGCACAGGTCGACAAGCAATTGAACACGCATCATGAAGATCAAATAGATAAATAAATACGCCCAACAGAAACGGGGAGTTCTTTGATTCTGATGAAAAGCACGTTGGATTATTTAAGAAAACATGTCCGATTTCTATTTCTGACATAACTAAAACTGTAAGGAAAAAAAAAATCAATTATATGTTGTGAGGCTTAATAGGCAAAAAAAAAAAAAAAAAAAAAAAAAAAAAAAACTGAAAACAATAAAGGTGCAATTGGATATAGATGGATAATGGGAAATATCTGTTAAGTATGAAGAGACAAATTGAAAAAAAGAATTAAAATACTCGGACTAGTGCTTATTTATTATCAAAGTATTTGGTGCGTTTTGTTTAAAAGGTCGGCTTTAAAGGAGAATCAGAGTTGCATGCACATTGAAAAAAAAAAAAAAAACTTACTTTATACATAACTAAGCATTCTTTTCCTGCCGACATATATTTACAGATTTCGTACAATTAATTTCCAAAAGCAATATTTCAGACAATTCCGACATAAATGAAGAATAAAGCGAAATAAGGGAATTAATGAAATATAAGGAGTGAAGAAACTGCTGAAATTTTCATTAACAATGATGATAATTTTCCTATTGAAGAAAGAATCCGTTGCTGTATGCGTTTATATTCCTTCAAAATTTTCGACAAAGGTTGACTCTAATAGTGATAATGAAACAGATACTGAAACTGCAGATGCTTTCGCAAGAGGCAAAATACAATGAGCAGTTACACCTTAAAAAAAAAAAAAAAAAAAAAAAAAAGATTGATGTAGAAGAATTGAAATTATTGACGGAGTTAAAACTTCATATTGAAAAACAAATTACATGTAATCGCAAGCAAAAGCAAATTTTGTAACAGATTTTTTTTTTTTTCGTAAGATTGTAATAAACAGTTGATAAAGGGTATGCATAGTTTTATTTTACATGTGATATTTTTGATCTGATATGATTACATATTTTTACAAATGATATTTATTACAGCATTCAGGGATATCTATTAATATTCATAAAAACCATATCATTTTTGAAACATTTCAAAATATCTTTCGACATTCGACATTCAGGCAAATATGACGAAGTTTGTGGAGCAGCCAGAATTCAGTTCTAAGGGGGGGGGGGGGGGGTGGAGAAGTTTGAGTTTCTAATAAAGGTGTTTGCCTGTTATTTGAATCACCGGTAATATAGTCAGTATATTTATTGTATCAAATCATAATGTATCTTTTCCGCAGTTACATTGGTCAAGTTTCATTTAAACAACATTTATAATGCTAGAAAACACAAAAGCCAGGAAAAGACAATAATGAACCTACGCGTCAACCGCTAAAATTGGTATTTCAGGTATTTTCCATCACATGACATTACATGATATCGAGTTTGGCATTAATTAATGTAAACTTGTTGAAAATTTTGTTAAAATATCTTTGTTATTGTTAAAGTTCTCTAAAAATATCTGGGTACAAATTAAACAGGAAATCACCATTCTTTTAGCATAAGACGTCTCAAAAAAAAAAAAAAAAAAAAAAAAAAGATTTTGTTCAAATAATCAATTTTTACTTAACTAATGCATGTAATATGCACTTTCACAGTTTTACGTAGAATTTTTGCCATTTAATTGAACATTTTGTTTAATGGAATCTGATTCAAAAAAAACGGCAGATTCAGAAATACGCAAAAAGTTTAGATAAATTTGGTTTTGATTCATATAAGCGGCAATTATAGCAATCTTTCTTTGCTCTTGGGCGGGTTTTAATCCCAAAACCTCCCCCTTGGCTACGACACTTGTTTGTAATAAACGGAAAGTTCTGAAGGACCGCCCATTTCTGTAGTTTTCGTCGAAGAGTATTTGCAATGACCTACCATATGCATATCGTAGGTCATTGAGTATTTGTTGATGGAGACGTCTGCCAGGAAGTTTGCACCGCTATATAATTTCTTTTAGGAATTTATATTTTTTATAGAAAAAAAGTATTTTATTTACTAAATTGCGTAGATTTACATTGAGCATTGTTGAATTCATAAATTTTTCTCGGATAGGAATTTCTGCGGCTCCGGTGAGATATTATAGAAATCTACTAGGGAAATTGCCCTCCTGATCATGACTAATTGGGACCCTTGGCAGAGATAAATTAGGGAGCCCCATTGGAATCGTTGCAACATTATTCAAATTGAACTAATGGTGTCAGTCATATGTGTATGTGTAATGCATAAGCAATATTTTTGCACCTTGGATTTTAAATTGAAGAAAATACTTATTTCTGTCAATTCTAAATTAAGTACCTTAATTAATAAAATACACTTTTTAGGTGCGTTCGTAATTATGTAAATACGTAGCACCTATTGTTGTCGCTCAGTCCGTCCGTCTGTCCTGATAGATATATGACGATTTCTGAAACTATAAACATTTATCTTATTTCATTTAATCAAGTACTTTCATTTTCAAATTGTAATCGAGATATTTCGCAATAATAATGACTGTTTTTCCTATAATTATATATTTCAAGGTTGTGATGCAATCGATGTGTCGTCAGTGCTAAAGTTCAATTATTTGTCAGTCTTCTATTTTATTTGTACAAGTAAACACGTAGCAAAAATTGTTCTCTGTAAAAATTTAACTGTATTTTTCTAACTTCACTCATTCGAACATAATAGAATTGGCATGAATCTATGAAATATATACTAAAATATGCATTCTGTACAATCTGTGATGCAAAGAATTTTTATTATTAAATTACAGGGCCACACAAAAGTATTCCACTATATAATGCTATACGGGGAAACATGGTTTGGTACGTGTTTTAATTATATTCAACTATTTCACATTTTATGAATAAGATATACGTTGCTGAGGTGGAATAAAAATTACTTCCTGCATATTTACAGAAACGTTAAAGATTTCGACTACTATACTCTATCCGGAGTACGCTCTACTATATCAGCAAGATCTGAATATTTTTAAAACTTCGTTATCGTACGAACGCACCTCATTTGCTACGTTCACGTGCAATTTCCAACTTGTTTTTCTTTGTAATGAACAAAACATTTTCATAAAACTTTAGCAATTTGTTATGTTAAGATGAATATAATTAAATAAACTTATGGAAGAGTTAGGAAAAAAAGTAAATATTTTATAATTTAATGCGTGAATTTGGGGGGAGGGGGGGTGCTTGATGTCTGGGGTCTCTGGGCAAGGTCCCGATTTGCTTATGCGATAATAAAGGCCTGTTGAAAGGCACAAAATTTAAAACCTTTTCGGGGTTTTCAATGTTTTGAGCGGATGTCATCCCCGTCCACTCCTTGAATTCAATACTGACTTTGAAAATGTATTCCGTTCGCAAATGTTAAAAGAGTCTAAAAATCCTTTCATTTCAAATAAATCTTTTCAGGGCCGAAACTAGAGGGAGGCAGATGGGGCACGTGCTCCGGGCGCCACCCCAACAGAAGGTGAAAGGGGCATCAAATTAAGATTTTGTTTGGTGCATTTGATACAAAGAATGCATATATGTGGGGGGTGCCAAAATCGATGTTTGCCTCTCGCGCAAAAAAAGTTAGTTTCGGCGCTGATCATTTAATAAATTTAAACAAGCTGGAAATTGCACGTGAAGCGTAGCAAATGAAGTGCGTTCGTACGATAACGAAGTTTTAAAAATATTCAGATCTTGCTGATATAGTAGAGCGTACTTCGGATACAGTATAGTAGTCGAAATCTTTGTGTTTCTGTAAATATGCAGGAAATAATTTTTATTACACCTCAGCAACGTACATCTTATTCATAAAATGTGAAATAGTTGAATTAAAACACGCCCCAAACAATGTTTCCCCGTATAGCATAGTGGAATACTTTTGTGTGGCCCTGTATTTAATAATAAAAATTCTTTGCATCACAGATTATACAGAATGCATATTTTAGTATATACTTCATAGATTCATGCCAATTCTATTATGTTCGAATGAGTGTAACACCTTTTAAATGCATTTGAAACTTTTTTCCCATTGACAACAATAGATGCATAATTACGAGCGCACCTAAAAATGAGTCATTCTGTAGAAAATGAGTAAACATTTAAAAAAAGTTGTAGTCACATAGTAAGCGATTTTAATAAAAATTCGATATTTTAAACAATAAAATTTAATAACGTTTTTAAAAAACTTGATTTTTTTAATGATTTGTTTTTAATGCATATTTTTGGCTTATATTTGCCGATGTTTTACAAATGATATTTATTACAGCATTCAGGGATATCTATTAATATTCGTAAAAACCGTATCATTTTTGAAACATTACAAAATATCTTTCGACATTCGACATTCCGCATATATGACGAAGTTTGTAACCATGCTATAATAAATGGAAAGTTCTGAAGGACCGCCCATTTCTGTAGTTTTTGTAGAAGAATATTTGATGATGGAGACGTCTGCATCTATTTTTTATTTATAAATTTGCACTATATTATTTTTCTTTTTAAGATTTTATATTTTTAAAGAAAAAAATGTTGAATTCATAAATTTTTATCGGGTAGGAATTGCTGACTAGCGTCTAGCGACAGCAGGATTCCTAATGATAGGACTTAGAATAAAATCTGCAAAGCTTGAAACTTGGGATTTATCCCTAAAGAGGTATATTTTCCCCTCTTTCGCGGGTTATTGAAAATGCGATAATCAAGGTTTTTCTATCATAATTAGCGACAAACCAGATATTCGTTTTTTTATTATCTTTAAGATTGCTTCTGAAATGAAATCTGTTACTTAATATTTATTGACACTGATTAGAGGGTCGAAGAATTTTAAAGTTTTGCTACGAAAAGAATTTCTGGGAATATTTGCTTGTTTACACTCTTAAAATAAACTGTAATGAAAGTTTTTTTTTTCGTGGGGGGGGGGGGGGGGGTGTAAATTACTTATGCCAATTATTTCAATTCAATATATATCATAAAATATATAATAATGAATTAGCATGCTTAGATTATATGTTGTTATAAAACTGCAGCTATATTTTGAAAATTCCGCAATGTAATTACCACATAAATTCAAGAATCGCTTCAATAGAGAACAATATAAGTTCTTAAATAATTTAAATGCCAAAACTTAAAGTAAGAGTTTTCATCAGTCCCTAAGAAAACCGTTTCTGGGAATGCCTGATTACTATCTTAAGATGTTGTAACATTTTTTTTTGGCCGGGGGGTGGGGGCGGAATCATTTTATTACGTTAATTATTTTAATTTAAATTGTAACTTATACGATAAATATGAAATAATAAATTAGCATGTTTTTGTTTAGCTTATCATACATGAAAGTATGGATGTGATTTGTAAATATTAAAATATAATTATTACATAAATTCAAGAAATAGTTGAATTAAGAGCAATATTAACTTAAACTCCATTGATAATTTATTTTAGTTTTGTCTGTCACAGTATTCAATGTAGTAATAATCTTAAATAACTGTAAGCACAAAAGCTTTAATTTTCTATTAATAGATGGCAGCACAATACAAAAGTCTAAAAGAGGAAAATATCCCTCTTTAGGGATAAATCTGAAAGTTCGAGATTTGCAGATTTTATTCTAAGTCCTACTCGGTCCTACCATTAGGAATCCTGCTGTCGCTAGACGCTAGTGAATTGCTGTGGCTTCGGTGAGATCCGCCCTTTTGTTCATTGAAAGACAGGCCCTGATCATGACTAATTTGGGGCCTAGTCAAAGATAAATTAGGGGGCCCCATTGGAACATTATTCAAATTGAATTAATATTGTCAGTCATAAGTGTATGTGTAATGCATAAGCAATATTTTTGCGCCTTGGATTTTAAATTGAATAAAATACTTATTTCTGTCAATTCTAAACTGAGTACTTTAAATAATAAAACACACTTTTTTTTTCTTAGTAATGAACAAAAGACTTTTATATAACTTTAGCAATTTGTTATGTTAAGATGAATATAAATAAATAAACTTGTGAAAGAGTAGAAAAAAAATAAATATTTTATAATTTAAAGTGTGGATTTGGAGAGGGGGGGGGGACTTGATGTCTGGGACCCTTGGGCAATGTCCCAATTTGCCCATGCGATAATAAGGGCCTGTTGAAAGACATAAGATTTTAAACCTTTTGGGGGTTTCAATCTTTTGAGCGGATGTCCCCCCGTCCCACTCCTTGAATACAGTTGTGGCGACCATCTTGCGCGGTCAGTAAAACGAGTTTCTTGCAGGAAGCGACCGAGGTACCCTTTTGCTCGGCGGATAAGACGCTCGCTTACTGACCGTGGGATCTCCGGTTTGAACACTGCCCGGGCACCGTCACCTGCATTGGTGACATCGGACAAGCGAACACACTTCACCACCTTCGCTCTAGTCCAACAGATGGCAGCACTGAAAACACCCCCAGCATCCAAAGCCTGCGAAACGCTCGCAGCACGAAAGCCTCTGTAACGCTCAGAGCACACGACCAAAGCCTGTGTAACGCTCACAGCAGCAAAGCCTGCCACACCGCGCATCGTCGATGGGTCACACGTGCAATCGGCGACAGCACGACAACGACAACGCATCTGGCATGCGCCAGCGCAACACGAGTGCATATCGCTCGTCCAACGTCAACGCGACGTTCTTATCACTGGGGGTGGAGTACTGTGGCGACCATCTTGCGCGGTCAGTAAAACGAGTTTCTTGCAGGAAGCGACCGAGGTACCCTTTTGCTCGGCGGATAAGACGCTCGCTTACTGACCGTGGGATATCCGGTTTGAACCCTGCCTGGGCTCATCACCTGCACAATACTGACTTTGAGAATGTATTTCGTTCACAAATGTTAAAAGAGTTTAAAAATCGTTTCATTTCAAATAAATAATTTAATATTTTTAAAAAATGAGTCATTCTGTAGAAAACGAGTAAACATTTTTAAAAAGTTGTAGTCACGTAGTAAGTGATTTCAATAAAAGTTCGATGCATATATTCAATTTATAGAATAATAGAGTTATACAAATATCTTAATTTAAAATAAAATATTTTGGCCGTTCTGGGCATTTAAAGAACTTGTGACATAAAATATTTATAACATTCTAATCTCTGTAAAAATATCTACATATTTATTTAGTAATAAATAAATAAACAGATTTGGATGAAAAAGATAAAAAATAATAGAGAAGATAGTAATAGTAAATGATCATAGATAAAATAATAAATAATAATTTGTTAGAACCATGGATAATCTTAAATTGACTCTTGATTTTTTAACATTTAATTATGTTCAATCTGTGGTTTGCAGGCTACCAGCTACCACTATTTTTGAAAAGAAAAAACTTGTCTAATTAATGATGGTTACCTGGCACTGGGGTATGCCTTGATCAGGAAGGAGGCTCCCCCGAGCAGTGACCCCTCATTGTACACCGAGGGGTTGACGTTCCCCACATCCGCAAATCGCGGTTGCTTGGGGTGCATAACTTTTGGTAGTTGGGACTGCGTTCGCGCTGTCTCTGCAATAGAAAAGTAAGAATCTATGGCAATAGTTTGGACTCGAGAAAATTCAGAGCATGTTCCATGTGTAGATATCTCGTGATTAAATAAAAATTCGCTTTAAGTTCTTTCGATTAATGGCATCAACATAACATGTAGTTGAGCCAGGTAGCACAAAGATGTTGACCGATGTTAAATGACTCCTCCTTAAAATGATATCCACGAATATTATTTTTTCATATTTAACAATGTTAAATGACTCCCCCTTAAAATGATATCCACGAATATTATTTTTTCATATTTAACAATGTTAAATGTCTCCCCCTTAAAATGATATCCACGAATGTTATTTTTTCATATTTAACAATGTTAAATGACTCCCCCTTAAAATGATATCCACGAATGTTATTTTTTCATATTTAACAATGTTAAAGACTCCCCCTTAAAATGATATCCACGAATATTATTTTTTGATATTTAATAATGTTGGCCAATATTTCCGAACACCTCTGAACATCAATTTTGTGACATTATGTGATACCTTTTTCTGTCATTGCCAGGGACGTAGCTTTAGGGGGAGGGGGGGGAGTCTCCCTCCCAATATGTTCATGTAGTAAGGCGCCAAAGAAGGTTTAAGGGCGCCCGGAAAAAGGCTTTGTTAGTAGTAACAAGTAATTATAAAATAACTTAATTTTAAATGTAAAATTACAAAGTAAGTCATTATTCACTTACAAAACATGAAAAAGGCACTTAATTTTAGACTTGTTGCTACCTCTATTCCCCCACTCCTATCCCGAAGAAAATTTATGCATCCGAAATAAAAAATTTCAAAAACAGACTTGTAATGAATTCCAGGATATATGTACAATTATTTCTTTCTTATAATAGTTGTTGGTCACCCTTAGAAATAGATAGAAAGGGAAAAGAAGTGTGGAAACGACTGTAGTGTGTTTGAATGGTTCTGTAATATGTTTTAGTAGTAGGACGTCACAGAAGGTTTAGAGGCTCAGCCAGGCACCTAAAAAAGAGGGTTCCAAAAAAGGGCACCATGGAAGGTTTAAAGGCACCGTTAGGCACCTAAAACTTTTATTATTAATGTGGCATTCTTAGATTATTTTTTACACACACAAAAAGAGAAAAATAATGAATTAACAGCAACATGATTAGAATTAATATTATTGCAAATTTATAAGAAAATAAATTATGGTTTCAAAAAAATATAGGAAATCCATTACATTTGAGACTTTTTAAGATTACTACCAGGCGCTATCTCCAGCGCGAAAACAAGAACACATTCCGGAAATGGACATTGTTCGACCACTACATGTAATTTGATCTTTCAGAGAAAAGCTCCCTCCTTATGCCTATCCAAGGTTGGTGGTCCTCGGCAGGATCATCTGACCTTAACTATTTTAAATCCCCTCTTATGTCCTTCCTTGTGTGAGGTTACATAATTTCCGGGTGTTACCTACATACATCTTTGTTGTCCAGTGTCTAGTGTTGTCAGATTGTACTGAAGCTAATAACGCGACTTTTCAAAACTAGCGATTTTTTTCGTTCAATTTTTAAAATAAAAATAAAAAGCTGTCTTTCGTAGTCGTCCAGAGAGAAGAAATTCAGTCATGAGTGATGACTGAAATAAAACATAAAAACAAAAAACCAGGATCTTACTACAGAGAACAAAACACAAGAAGAAGTTATAAAGCGGAGAAAGGATGCAAATTTATGAAAAAGTGGTTGAAAAACGATGATGCAGTCGAAGGTAAAAAATGTACATATTTCCCTTTAGTTAAGCATGTTCTTAAAGTACAATGTTTATATTTCTGACGCAATTGTGAGTTCGTTTATTATCATTGCTATTATTAGTGGGAAAAATTGAATAGCATTCTCAGTTTTCCGGTAGATTTAAGTTTTAATGATTTTTTATTTCCTAAACAGATAGCTATTTTTTGATTAATGGTCATTTCTAGAACTTTTACATTATTAATAACCGACCTAGTTTTAACCCAGGACAGGAATGAAGCTTTCCCCAAAATTAAAAGAAATATATGTTTAAGGGTATACTCGAAAACATGCTTTTCCACCTTCAACACATCGAAATTTTCTGATAGAATTTCAAACTCATTTTAAAAAATAGAAACATGAAACTTGCTGGAGTGATTTTCGAAGAGATATACAAGGTGCCGTATGATCTTATTTTTCATTCCATTTATTAGAATTTGATTGATAAACAACCATTGCTTCAGCATTGTCCTTTTTTTCGTCTGCAGCTCTTCCGCTTCGGAAAATTCGGTTCACAGTTCCCACTTTGACAGCATTTTTCACACTATTTTCTGCCTTTATCAAAATATCAAGCTTTACGACACCTTGTATAATTTCTGAATAAGAAAATCTGTCAGTATGATGAATTTGAGAGCAAAAATGAATTCAAAATTAAATTCGAAAATAAGCAGTTTGGATCGGAATACACCTTTACTTAGAAATGTTTTTCGAAAAAGCAATCAAACATAGTAAGATGCAATCGAATGGAACCAAACAAATATTCAGTTTTACATGATTTTTTTTTTTTTTTTTTTTTTTTTTTTTTTTTTTTTTTTTTTTTTAAGGTTTTTGGTATTCGCATATTACATTTTCCAGATTTTATTGTATAAAACACTGTATTTAAAATTGTAACATTATGACTAAAAATGCATTGTTACTGATCAGGTGGCACTGATTCCATTCTTGCAAGGGCTAAGTGGTAAAAAAATGTTTTCAACTGAACAATAGATTTTTTTGGCTCTATTTTTGTTTTATAGTATATTTCCTAAATATAATTTTTTTATATTTTATCAATTGTACATATACATTTCAAGTTATTGTCACTGTTCTGATGGGTCTTTTTTCTGCCTTGCGATGGACATTACAGCTTAAATTTGATTTATCTGAAAAATAACAGTTTTCAAAACACTCTATAAACATCACGATGTACCGACGTGCAAAGTGAACTCTTCTATCTGAAATTCCAAAATATATGTGTATATGTCTTTATTTTAAATCGAGATTGAAATGTTCTATGCATCTGAGTTTTTTGCGTCGCTAATTGCTATTGTGATAAATTACTTTTGAGGAAATTTAATGATATCCGGTATTCAGCATACTTTTGTTAAATTGAACATATGTTGCTTAAGGGGTTAAATAAGTTTTTATTCTAATGATTGGATAAAGGTACTTGGAAATAATTGTTTTTTGCTTCTAAAGTAGCCATTGTCAAAAGGGAAAATTAAAATTACTTTGAGCGACTGTCTTTTAATATTAAAAAGTGACAGGGAAAAAAAGTATTCGTTAATGTACTGTTTAATTAATAGAATAATCGTGCGATCATTCACATTAAAAAAATGCACATTAGAAAAAAATAACTACTTTAAAATTTTGTGTTATAATTGCAGTATACGATACAGATAATTTTTTTACTTATATGTATTTACTGGGGAACTAAGATAATAAAATGGAAAATATATTATTCCATTTTACAGAAACTGCAATATTCAGTATATTTGGTATATAGACCACCGTTATTTCCTTGAAAAGGGGTCGAATGTTTTTCGATAGATTTAACATCTTTTTTTTACATTGGTGGGAGTGATAGTAGTGGGCCCGATCTCGGAGGATCTCACCAGAAAAAATTGAAGGCTAAATTCAATTATATTGACCACCAAGTTTCGGGCGGGAGTGGTACACTTCGTCGACATATCATTTCGTCGACACCACTTCGTCGACAGGTACACTTAGTCGACATAACATTTCATCGACAGTTTACTTAGTCGACGTTTACTTAGTCTAACTTAGTCGACGTTTAATTTCGTCGACATAGCATTTCGTCTACACATTGTATGTAATTTAAATTTCGTCGATAACTTTATTTGTGAACACATGGATTTTTTGTAAATTATTATAAAACAAAAATATTAACGTCGCCCATACCTTAGGCAAAAAAAAAAAAAAAAAAAAAAAAAGTTTCCAGGGTACATTACGAGGAGGTGTATGAGCAAGTACTCCATAAAATTTTTATTTTAAACATGCATTAACGCCCCCCCCCCGCCCCCCCCAAAAAAAAAAAATTAATACATAAATTACATTGTGGGAAAAAATATTAATTAAAACACATTAAAATTTTGGTTTGGAAAAACAATAATTTAAAATAATTTTCATCAATAACAGAACCATTCATAATTTAAATGTGTTTATATAAAGAATGTATGAGATATTCTCAAAAATAAAAAATATTTGATAATTAATTCAAATAGGAAACAATAATTTATTATAATTACTGTTTTATGAACTTTGTATCCTGATAAAAGATTTACAAATATCTTCATTAAAAATACTACATTAAATTTTAATATTTAACCCCTTGAAGGGCAGTGGTATAAAATATATATCACTTAATTTTAATTGAAAAATGTCACATTGACACCAGAATTTTGAAATGAAAATTTTCATTTCATCAAATACGCGAAGATAAGCATTTGTCTATTTTGAAATAAATTTGCTTTTAAGTTCTGGTGTCATTCGATAATTTCAGCATTTAATTAATAGAAGTGCTTTGCCCCTCAAAGGTTAAAGGAACTTTTACTTTTTTATCCATGTATGTAGAGGCTGTTCTCAAATTCAAATTGGATATTTATCAATACATTCATCATTTCATTCTTATTCGTAAACGCATAAAAATCGCCCATCTTAAATAATCGCCCATTTTAAATAACCAATCTAAAATAATTAAAATATTAATCCTATGGTACAGCAATTAAGTATTAGCTTGAATAATTAATTAATTTTATAAATATTTCATTAGTTATTGATATATCAATTGCTTAATTTTTTTAATCATTTTGTTTCATTATATGCTTTAATTAATAAGTCTTGATTCTAAATAAAATAATATTAATAATTAACTATTTTTGTAGGTTGTTCATTACTGAAATGCCTAAACCAGCGCCATCTAGTGATTAATACATTAATACATATGTGCAATACCCATCAGAAATATATGTCGACGATGTGTACATGTCGACGAAGTGATATGTCGACGAAGTCTACATGTCGACGAAATGATATGTCGACGAAGTGCACATGTCGACGAAATGATATGTCGACGAAGTGGTGTCGACAAAATGATTTGTCGACGAAATGATTGCTACCCGTTTCGGGCGGAAGCTGCGGCTTTAAAACCACTATAACCCTATTGTAATTAACTTTGTACTGTGTATTTTTATTTTTCTTCCAAATACAATTGTTCTTATCATCATGTCAAGAAAATGAATTTAAAGATCCAGGATCCGGATTCTCTTCAAACATTCTATATTGCCTTTTTAGACCCTGAAAAAATAAGAGCTGGGAGAGATATTTTATCAGCAAATGTGCATGCACGCTTAAAATGGAAATTTAACCATGGCTGCATCACTTATATCACATAAATAGATGCCATTACCATGAATAAATAACTAAAGATAAAAGTTGCATAACTAACTCCCTCCCCTCTCTTAAAAAATGTGCATATAATTGAAGGGCGGCAAAACATTAAAAGGCGCCAAATTTTGGTTCCCCCCCCCCCCAATAAAAATTTCAAGCTACGCCCCTGGTCATTGCTGAATATCATTATTTAACATGCAACGATAGATTTTCGTTGCATTCCAGAATGACAGTGTTTCGCGTGATTTTTTTTTTTTTTCTTCCCACTGACTAAATTTCCGTTTTGAACCTCAACAACTGCGATTCGTAGATGTTGTCGGCATGAACTTTTTGTATGCACAACAAGAACCACCAACGCGCGATTTTGAGGAAAAATTTATTTACAAGAAACTGTCAATATAAAGTGGTGTGAGTAAAATATTTTGTTAGTGACGAAAAAAAGTGTCTGACAAAATCATAATTTACTTATCTTATATGCTCTTTTAATCACAATCGATCTTTTTTAACAAAAATTTATTTAAATATCATTTTTTATTATTAAATTTTTTAGAAATTTTAAAAAATTATGTTGAAAACTGATGACTTACATATAACCCTTTCGTGGTTATAAGCGCGTATACGCGCCCAGAATACCACTTAATTTGAATTGCGAAATTCCAAACTGACACCGGAATTTTTAAATGAAAATTTTAATTTTACAAAGAACGTAAAAAATAACATTTATGTATTATGAAATAAATTTGTTTTTAAATTCCGGTGTCATTCAATCATTTTAGTATTTTATGAATAGAAGTGTTTTAACCGTCAAAGGGTTAAAGCTATTCTTTCAAAAATAGAAAATAAAATCATTTTAAAACCCTAAAATTCGAGACCATTTAAAAAAGATCATAATATCCATTAAAAAAGCATAAATTGATCTCTTTTTATGCAAAACAATTATCTAATAAAAAAAAAAAACTTAGTATTATTTAGTATATCTACGATGGGTACGTACATAGTATATCTATGTATCCATCGTCATTCCCGGTCTGGGCGATTTTTTGCTCAGTTGGAAATATTCAATTCATATTGAAAATAAGAACACTTTAATCTCTTGCTCAGTGAAAAACGAAACAAAAAATCCAAACCCGATTTAACTCATTAAATTCTTATTAAATAAAACTTTACAGCCCAAGTTAACTCAGGATTTACAGATATTAATTGCAGTCAATAAATTCCGAAAATTTTTAAGTAAATATAAACAACAAAATACATATCATTACATAAAACTAAAAAATTTAATTTAACAAATTGCAAAGACTATTTGGAAAATAATATTTTCAAAGACTATAATTTTTTTACTTATGAATGATTTCTATATTTAAATAATAATAATAAAAAAAATAATAATAACGTCATTTTTATGATGATCAAAACGTAGCTTTCATAATAACAGAGTCATATAATATGCCTCGACTTTTAGAGACACGTTAATATTCCTGGATCAATCAAACAAATATTAAATGAAATTTCAGTTAAACAATTTTCGGTACTGCAATTTTGAAAATTCTAAATATCGCACATTTTCGTTTTTATACCGTCGTATAAAGAAAAAAAATTGCTTTTATATGCAACTTGGTTAAAACCCGTATTTCAATTTGTTTTTGAGTTATTAATTTTTTTGTAGTTTTTAATATTTTTCTTTTGTCATCGTGGCAACAGAAGTATTCCATTTTGGATATTAAACGTGGACCAATCAGAAAACGAATAAAATAAAATAAGTTGCGGAATTCAACCAATAAAAAGATTAAGATATACTTCAGATTTCCCAATTCTCTATGAGAACAACATCTATTTTCCGAAATAGTTAAAAGAAAAATCTAGAATTCTGTGGCTTATTATTGAAATCCATACTTCAAAGTTAGTTTAAAAATCGTACTATTGATAAGATGCAACAGAAGTATTCCATTTTTGGACATTAAACTTGGATCAATCAGAAAACGAATAAAATAAAAAGCAGAAATACTTCATTTCTATACACTAAGCATGGATCAATTAGAAAACGAATAAAACTAGCAAAAGCCATGCTTTGTTTGGATTCGCGAAGCATTATTTTATAAAACAGATATTTGAAAGTAAAAATATTTTTTAATATTATTTTTGCATCTTTATTAAACAAAAACGTTATTTTATGTTTTGGCGCATTTTAATTTTTTATTTATGATGTAAGACAGGCATAATACAATATTTTCGAAGCAAACTTTTACAAAATATTTTTAAATTTTCAACTAAAAGCTCTTTTAAAGATGTTTTTACAATTTCCAGTAACCACTGGTGTTTTTTAAAGTTGTTTGAAATATGCATGTTTCCAATCTTTGTAATTAACATCAAATAATCTTTGATAGATATTTTACAATAATATATTTGAAGAGAGCTTGAAGAAAGTTACTTCGTCAAAATTCTATTTTCTGGAAAAACATTTGAAATCTGCTCTCGTTGATACTATGAAATTTTAACTGTAAAACTTTTTTTTCTAATTTCTCCGTTTTTAAACATGTTAGCGTATCAGAATTTTTGATATTGTACAATTTTTGTTACTTCTAGGTTATCCCGTCGACCAAAAAATTATCGCCAGACTATAAGATTAAATGCCAATAATGGAGGATCGTGAATGTCACATTCAATGACATTAAATGCGATTCACGTGTTTAAAATGTCATTAAGTGATTTTTATTTCGACTTTTTATTAATATTTTTATTAATATTCTACTTATTTGTTTTTTCGTTATTTAAAATAAAAATTATGTCAACATGTATAATTTGGCTATTAGTTTGGCGATTTGTATAATTTGGCGAAATTGGTCGACGGGATAACCTAGAAGTACCGAATTTTTCGTATGGAAAATTTCTATTGAATGCTCAATTTTGAAGGATTTTCACTCTCGACAGCGTCACGTACGTTTTTAAGCCAACTGGTGTCTATATATCCTCAATATCTACAACTGCTTCATCTAATGTTAAACCTTGGGATTTATGAATTGTAACAGCAAAAGCTAACTGCAGAAGAAATTCTTTTCTTAAGCAATTTATTCTTCCATTTTTCCAGAATTTAATTATTGGGGGAATTAGTAGGCACAAATTCTTATAAGTTAAATTACTGTAGTATTCAAATTTATCGGTGGCTTGTGATTTTCTTTAATATGTGAAACAAAATCTAAAGTCCCGTTCACTAAACCTTTTTCGGTCCACAAATAAGAACGTAACATTACTTTAGATCCAAATGATAAAGTAAGAAATGGTTAAAGTCTATTTGTCGTTTCTGAATCGGCCAACTTTGCTTTAGTACATTTATAAAGAGCTTGAATCGAGGCAACAATTTCACGTAGTTCTTTTAATTTTTCATTTATATAACAAATTTAACAATTAATTTTATTTGTTTACAATTCTTTTGTTGCCACTTTACAAAAAAAAAAAAAAAAAAAATCCATAATGCAATTCTTTTAAAATGTTTAAATGTCATCTGTGCAAACGATTTTGCGGAATAATGAAAACGTATTTTATTTATTAAATTAATCATGATTCTATCTATAATTACTTTCTCCATGATTTATATATACTATTTTTTTTTCTGAAAATGTACGCGTCTCATTTATTTATTTGCTAAAATGCGTCCGTATTGGAAATGCATGTAAAACAAAAATTATATAAAATAATAATTTTTTAACGTTTTACTGTAAAAAAATTATATTGTGCAAATTTTCAGATCATAATTTATTTTTGTGTTTAATTTGAAGTTAAAATATTGAATAGTTTTTTTGTAAAGTGTACGACAAAATGTAATTTGAGTGACCTAGTAGAGGATTCGCTTCGCTCATCCTTATAAAATAAGCTGTGGAATTCAACCAGTAAAATGATTTAGATATACTTCAGATTTCCCAATTCTCTACCGAGAAAAACAACTATTTTCCCAAAATAGTTTTAAAAAAATCTAGAATTTTTTGGCTTATTATTGAAATTCCTACTTCAAGATTAGTTTAAAAAATTGTACTAATGATAAGATGCTATCGAACATTATAAGCGTCAACAATCTCTTAGTAACGCTAATAAGAATGTCATCTGTACTGACAACTGACACGCACTTACAAAAAAGAAGAAGAAGAAAAAAAAGAGTAATTTTTTTAATTTCACAATTAGACGAATCTAAGAGTTCGTTCCTTCGCCAAATGCAGCATTTTGTCGCAATTTAGAGCAATGGAGAGTTGCGAGGAGAACTATGCTAAAGAGAGAGTTTTATTTCGACTTTTTCTCGTTATTGACCTTAATTGTATAGTATGAAATTTAGTTTATAAGAATGTGAGTTTCACAGATTTTATTTTGTTTCTGAATTTTGTTCTGAATCTAAAACAAAAAGAAAAGAAAGAAAAAAAAAAAAAAAAAGAAAAATGTATATTTTATTTTAAAATAAGATAAAATTTTTGGTATAGGACATCATAATTGTATACTTGGTATTTCTATCATTTTGACATATTTCACATCATAATTTGTTTCTGTATTCTTAATAAAATTTAGAATAGGGTTCTTCAATCTGTGCTCCGCGTCCCACCAAGCTACTGCTATTTGTGTGAAAATCTGATATTTCTAAATGACAAGTAGTAAACGACTTTTAGGCAAAAAGTTGAAGAATGTAGAAGGTCTCGGAAATATTTAATGTATAAATTTCACTGTATAGTTTTTAGAAATAAGAAATTATACTCCCACCAGTCGACATTAAATGAGTAATTTGAATATATGCTTTTGGGGCATCTTGTATACCATACTTACCTGGCACTGGGGTATGCCTTGATCAAGAAGGAGGCTCCCCCGAGCAGAGACCCTTCATTGCACACCGAGGGGTTGACGTTCGCCACATCCGCAAATCGCGGTTGCTTGGGGTGCATAATTTTTGGTAGTTGGGACTGCGTTCGCGCTGTCCCTGCAATTACAAAAGAGAGAATCTACGGAAGAGGATTTGGAATCGGGAAGCTACCTAATGCAGCCTTCCGGAAAATTTTGGCACATTTTCACCGATCATGACCCCAAAACCACCCTCCGTTCAAATCTTGACACATATGGGTGATTCTCAAAATAGGGGACAATTTATGTCTTTCGACATACAAAAAAATTGAGAGGTTTTCTATCATGTTTTTATATTTAGATATGTTTGTCTTAATATTATTCATTATTTGCACTCAAGAATTACTCATTTTTTAGTTAAAAATACATTAAAATAACAGAATAAATGTTCAAAATGTCATTAACATGGATGTCCACAGCAGCTGTGCCTTGTATATACTAGCATTTTTCAAGAGTTAATATCATGTTTATAAAATAAAACAAATGTTATTCTTTCTTTAAATTAATCAAGGAGAGGATTTATCCAATAAATTTCTTTTTAAAAATAAAATTATAGTATATAAAAAAAGAAAAAGTTTGTCCTCCATATTCTATTTTCAAAACAAGATCATACTATAACAGCTGGTTATTAATCAAAATTTCATTTTCATATATGACAATAGTTTGAAAATATAAAGTTTCTACATGGCAACAAGTAGGCATTTTATCCCAGCCTGAAAATAGAAGCATGTATTGTATTTTAAGAATATAAGTTGAATATTAGGGGCGTACATCAATTCTATGTCATTAGAATGGATAATAATTTTCATGTTTATTTTATAGTTAAATATTTTATTTTACTTATTTGCATAGAACTTTTGTGTTTTAAAAAGCCCCAAAAAGGACTATTGCATTGTGATTATATTATGGCTCATAATCTTATTTAAATTAAAATTTGTCATTAGCATGGACAAATATCAGTGTCATTAGCATGGTCTTTCTGTCCATGCTAAAGACTCCTATGTGCATAAATGCAACCAGTGTTTATATTGTATCCTTTATAAAGTTTAATTTTACATATAAATTTAGGTATTACATTTATTATCCCTAAAATATGCATTAAATCTGTCAGAAAATCACTAAGACAGCTGTTAGTGCCAGAATGTTGCTCATGTAAACAAAGTTTGCTCTTTGGTAATGTTTTTATTCTCTGTATATATGTAAAAATGGAAACCATTTGCTGAAAAGGAAGGCTAATAAATATAGAAAAAAAATTTTAAACGGGAAGAAAATAAAAATTTCTTAATATATTTATTCCATGCTATTTGTTTTGTCATTAGCATGGCTCAAAAAATACTAATTATTTTTTTTAAGTTAATTTTTAAATATTTAGCTCTGCTGACTACATGTAAAGTATACCTAATACTATATTAACACCTATTTTTTTCAGAAATTTTGCTAACAGTAATTTTTTAAAATTTTCCCCTATTTTGAGAATCACCCATATATATATATATATATATATATATACTTTTATAAATACATCCAAAGTTATTCAGACAATACCAATAAAAGAACCAATGAAACCAGTATTTTTACAATCATATTATTAAAAACAGTTGAAGTTTGAAGAGAAATAGAAGGCAGATTACCAAATTACTAAGAAATATATGGATAAATGGACATTATATAACCATAGTGATTCATATATTACCATACAATAAACCAATGAAACCAGTATTTTTACAATCATCTTATTGAAAACAGTTGAAGTTTGAAGTGAAATAGAAGGCAGATTACCAAAATAATGAAAGATAAATGGATAAAAAGGCAGTAGAAGGCTTTTCTATTAAACTACTTCTTCAGGGGTGTATAGTTTAACAAAAAAGCAAAAACATACAACCAGTTTCTGTTATGAGTCGTGCTGAAAGCTAAGAATTCGACTCACAATACACCCGACTGGCTGGAAGCTATTCAGATGACAAATTAGTAGAAAGATACACATAGAAGAAAATAAAATCAATATGACAAAATAACAATAATACAATATTCCATTTAAAAAAAAAGAATATATATACTAAAATATTTACCATTACCCATATCCTAGCAAGATTTGTAGTGCAATCAGATACAAACTACATGTGACTTACTAACAGTCAAGGTTATGGTCATAGTATAAATCACATAGATAATAAAATAAAGTTGTAACAATAATTATAAAAATTAGTAAAACATATATTATACTATATAATTCATAATATATTTAGAAAAAAATAGATGCTACTATTAGAAATATTATATTTTTTTAATCAATTATTAATATTACTATATTAATTAATTAACTAGAATATATTACTACAACTTCTAGCAGAAAATATCTGATTTTTGTCATGCTGCAACTATCATATTTATGAACCGATTTGAATGAAGCTTGGTATGTACATAGTACATACAAATGTCTCGACCGAGTTCGTTGGTCAGCATCATCCGCCGTCTTGTTTCAAAATAGCGGCCATTTAAATTTTTTTTAATTTAAAATTAAATGCAAATAAATAAATAAATAAAAGTTGAAAAATATTTTTCTTTTATGTATTGGAACTTAAAACAAGGATTCCAGAACACTTTTTATTCCATTTATATCTTAAAAAATGACTGAGTTATAGCACTTTGAGTTTCTTGTGTGGCTGACATTTTGAAACGATCTGATTTTTGTCACGTGATAACAATTGTATTTGTGAACCGATTTGGATGTACTTGGTGTGTACACTGGTGTCCAAAAGTTAAGCATAATTGGTAATTAAGTAATTATTTTTAAGTAATGAAAGAAATATGAATCGGAATGTGCTGAAACTCCAGGTGTGTAAACAAAATAGTACGCGTCACATATTTTCGCGAAGAGTTTTCCCCGAAATCAAACAGGTGACCGTCAACAAATTGAAAAAGAACGAAGATCTTTTGGATAACCCTGTCAAAACTAATGTAGCAAAAGCGTTCAAACTGCACATTATGATTATTGGCTTATTGTAATGTACTGTGTTAATTTTTACAAGGATAGCATGTATACTCGTAGAGAAATTAAGGTTTTTATAAAAACAGTCCTAAATTTTCCCAAGTTTTTTGCTTATAATTTGCAGAGTTCTTATTATAAAATAATGTTCTTTTCTGAAAATATGACAAACATCATTGTACACAATACCCTGTCATCAGAATTTAAAAATAATAAAAATTGTATGAAAAATGAGTATGCTTAGTAAATAATTTTTCATTGCGCATGCGTCAACGATATCAAAATGTCATTTGCATATTGTGTTAGCTAAATGTATAGAGCAACTTCTGTAAAAGTTTCAAAAACATAACTTGAAAATTCTGAAAATGGGAGCCTATAGAATCAACTCAAAATCCGTTATTCCTAAAGGAAGCAAAAAAATCAGGGGTTTTACCTAAATATAGTTGTACGTGCAATATTGTGTAGGCACTAAACAATGGAATATGGATACAGCCCCTCATCTTTTTGCTTCATTTAGGGAATAAAGGATTTTGAGTTGATTCTATAGGCTCCCATTTTCAGAATTTTCAAGCTATGTTTTTGAAACTTTTACAGAAGTTGCTCTATACATTTAGCTAAGACAATATGCAAATGACGTTTTGATATCGTTGACGCATGCGCAATGGAAAATTATTTACTAAACATACTCATTTTTCATACAATTTTTATTATTTTCAAATTCTGATGACAGGGTATTGTGTACAATGATGTTTGTCATATTTTCAGAAAAGAACTTTATTTTATAATAAGAACTCTGCAAATTATAAGCAAAAAACTAAGGACTGTTTTTATAAAAACCTTAATTTCTCTACGAATATACATGCTATCCTTGTAAAAATTAACACAGTACATTACAATAAGCCCATTAATCATAATGTGCAGTTTGAACGCTTTTGCTACATTAGTTTTGACAGGGTTATCCAAAAGATCTTCGTTCTTTTTCAATTTGTTGACGGTCCCCTGTTTGATTTCGGGGAAAACTCATCTTGAAAATATATGACGCGTACTATTTTGTTTACTCACCCGGAGTTTCACCACATTTCGATTTATATTTCTTTCATAACTTAAAAATAATTACTTAATTACCAATTATGCTTAACTTTTGGACACCAGTGTACGTAGTACATACTGAGGCCTGGACCGAGTTCGTTACCCAGTTCCATCCGTCATCTTGTTTCAAAATGGCGGCCATTTAATTTTTTTAAAGATTTAAAATATAAAATTTAGTACAAAAAAAAAAAAAAAAAAAAAACAATAATAATAATAAAAAAATAACAATTGCAAAAGATTTTTCTTTTATGCATTTAACCTTTCGTCTGTATCTTAAAAAATGGCTGAGTTATAGCATTTTTAATTTCTAGTGTTGCTCACATTTTCAAATGATGCGATTTTTGTCACGTGATTACACGCTTATTTAAAAACCGATTTAGATGTAGCTTGGTATATGCATAGTACATACCGATGCCTGGACCGAGTTCGTTGCCAGTTCCAACAGCCATCTTGTTTCAAAATCTCGGAATATTAATTTTTTTTAATTTAAATTTTAAAATTAGGTACAAAAACGTAAGAAATTGAAAAAAAGTTTTCTTTTGTGTGTTTGACCTTGATATTACGATTCCAGAGCATTTTTTGTTCCATCTATATCTTGAAAAATGGATGAGTTATAGCACTTTCAATTTCCAGTGTGATTGACATTTTGAAACGGTGAGAAATTTGTCACGCAATAATACATATTTATAAACTGATTTGGATATAACTCCGTGTGTACATAGCAGGGCTGCGGAGTCGGTGGGGGAAAATGGCGGCCTCCAATTCCGACTCCAGAAAATTTAAGGACTTCGACTCCGACTCCAACTCCTGGTTGACTAAAATACTAGTATTGCTGTTAAATAAAATTATGAGGGAACGCAAGATAAATAAGGCAAAATTATCGCATTAACTCAGCTCTTAGAACTTTGAAAGAAAATCTAAAACAAGGAAACAAAAGAGAAATTTTATTATTTCGGATCTGTAAATTTGAAAAATGGAAATCGTTACAATTTTGATATTAATTTGTATTTATTATTATTAATTTGTATTTTAATATTAATTTTTGGTATTAATTTCCTCCAGTACAGAAAAATTTCGATGGAAAGGAAATAAAAATGTCCTTCCGGCAATGCCGGGAGGAAGAGGTAGCTTTCATATACTTATTTATTTATTTATTTTAAATTAAGTTATATTATTCAAACATACGAAACTCAGATTAGTGGAACCCGATTATATAAGATTGAATACTAGTTTTTGTCAATACTGAATATTAATAGGAATTTTTAGAAATTAGTCATCTTTTATTCAACCTGGTTTTACTTTAAACGATTTAGAAAGTCGCCAAATCCCGCGATATCATGAAGTGTATGTCATTTTAAAGCAATATGATGGATAAAACAAAAGAATGAGCTTGGTCGAAATCTTAATTCATAAGCACATACACACTCATTTTGAAATCGGTTAATACATACGAGTGCTGTTGCGGGCAAATTGATTTTTAAAAAAATGTCACCCATATTAGAAATTTTAACTGTTATATCTCAGGCATTTTTTAAGATAAAGGCAAAGCAAAAAATATTCTGGAATTCATTATTGATATCAAACACTTTAGAGAGAACCATTTTTTCAATTTCTAATTTTTTGTTTGTACCTCAAATCGCCGCCATTTTTAAACAATATGGCGGATAAAGTTGGCCTTTGAACTCGGTCAAGACATTGGTATGTATTTTGTACGCACGGAGTTATATTCAAATCAGTTTACAAAGATGCGTATTGTCATGTGACAAATTTCAGACCGTTTCAAAATGTCAACCACACTGCAAATTTAAAGTGCTATAACTCATCCATTTTTTAAGATATAGATGAGACAAAAAACGCTCTGGAATCTTTGTATCAAGATCAAACACGCAAAAGAAAACTGTTTTTCAATTTCTCACTTTTTAACACCTAATTTTAAATTTTAATTAAAAAATTTTGAATGGCTGCCATTTTGAAACAAGATGGCGTATGAAATTGGCTAACGAACTTGGTCTAGGCCTTATTATGTACTATGTACACACAAAGTTACATCCAAATCGATTCAAAACCCGCATGTTATCACGTGACAGAAATCAGATCGTTTCAAAATGAGCCATACTAGAAATTCAAAGTGCTATAACTTAGTCATTTTTTAAGATATAGACGAAAAAAAGTGTCCTGGAATCGTTGTTTTAAGTTCTAACACATAAAAAAATATTTTTCAACTTGTAATCTTTTCGCATTTAAGTTTAAATTTTAAATTTTTTAAAAAAATTTAAATGGCCGCCATTTTGAAACAAGATGGTATATGATGCTGGCCAACGAACTCGGTTAAACATTTGTATGTACTATGTACATATCAAGTTTCATTCAAATCGGTTCATAAATACGACAGTTATCGCATGACAAAAATCCGATCGTTTCAAAATGTCAGCCATACTAGAAATTCAAAGTGCTATAACTTAGTCATTTTTTAAGATATAGACGAAACAAAAAATGTTCTGCAATCGATGTTTTAATTTCTAACACATAAACGAAAAATATTTTTCAACTTGTAATTTTTTTCGCATTTAATTTTAAATTTTAAAGTTAAAAAAAATTTAAATGGCCGCCATTTTGAAACAAGATGGCGTATGATGCTAGCCAGCGAACTCGGTTGAGACATTTGTATGTACTATGTACATACCAAGTTTCATTCAAATCAGTTCATTAAAACGATAGTTATCGCATGACAAAAATCAGACATATATATGCATATATACAGGGTGTCCCTAAACAAATGGTATATACGCTAAGGGGTGATAGAACACATCAATACGAGTAATAGTAAATAGGAAACCAAGGATCCAAAACGTTTTCCAAAGGAGATAGCCGCCATTAAAGTTTGGGGTCCAAAATTTCAAATACACATAAAAAACGAAAACATTGGTCGATTGATTTGCGGTTTTCACTAAAACTATTCTTTATGTTGGTATTTTCTTGAAAATAAATTATAAAGATAAATTTCGAAAAATGCCGATAGAGGGCACTTTAGACTTTGAAGTAATGAAAAACTATTTTTTGCCGTGATTTTTTGCATCTCATTAAATGATTTCGTAAGCTTAGACTTAAACTTAAATTTTGAGCTCAAAATCTAAATAGTTGGGAATGGTTAAGTAGCACAAACTTAACTGTGTTCAGAAAGTTTAAATTTCAAATGATTATAAAAAACGAAAAAATTGGTCGACTGATTTGCGGTTTTCACTAAAACTATTCTTTATGTCGGTATTTTATTCAAAATGAATTATAAAGATAAATTTCAAAAAATGCCGATTGAGGGCGCTTTAGACTTTGGAGTAGAGGCCTGCACGGGCCCGGCAGATTTAGAATAGTTTTTTCAACGGGCCGGGCCGGGCCGACAAACAACATAAACGGGCCGGGCCGGGCCGGCAAAAAAATTGAACGGGCCAGACGGGCCGGGCCGGGCCGAAAAAAAAAATTTTCGGGCCTGCCGGCCCGTTCTTAAGATTTAAGCAGAAACGATAAAATATGAGCTATTTTCAACGAAAATGGTTTTAACGAGAATAAGTATAAATGTGGCCATACTAGTTTGACAGCATCAATATAAAAATGCACAGTGTATCGGCATCGGAGAATTACATTATGTGTAACCCGTTTTAATATATTTTTTAGCTGACTCATGCCGGTCCGAGATCATGCTTGCATTATTTTTCTACATATAGACTGGCCGGACCGGTACTAGACTTAATTATTGGCAGAAAACATGATTTGTAAAATTAACAGCGATAAAGAACTTATGTTAGCTTAGTCTTTGGATATATACTTCTTGATGATTTTTATATTAATTTCTCAATAGTGCGAAAGTTTGACACATTTTCTGATTTATTTTAAACTGTAAAAGTATAAAAGTGATAAGCCTAACTATTGAAGGGATTTGGAATCGAATAGCGTTTTTCATTTTTGATAAATAAAATACTTGTATAACCTTGTTGAGATATAATAGTTTCTCAAATGATTGCAGGTTTTTCTCCCTTCCCTTGCAATTGCTTCCGAAAATTCTATTCAAAACGCTAATTATGACAGTATTTTATTTGTTTGCAGTATTCTCAAATTGCTTGTATCCAAAAAAGGATAAGGCCATTCGATTACATAGTTTCTGAATAAAGATATCTGCTAATCTTATGCGTTTTTGAGGAAAAAAAAAATGAATTTAGAAATGTATCAGAAAGGAGCTTCTTTGAATTTAAGAATGAATTTGGATTTGAAATCTATAATAAAATGATATAGAAATATACTTATAAATCTTCTTTTATTAAACAGCTTCAAAATTAACGATGTTTTTAGCTTTCTTTCTTTTTTCTTTTATTCTAAGTCATATTAATTTTTTAATGAATCTTTATTCGAATGTTAAAAGCCTAAGAATCTAAGTAATCATTAACGTTGTTAATGTGTATTTGCTGTAAAATGTACTGTAAAATCATTCCATAGATATGTATGCAGTATTCTTTAAAAGAATCTTAGTTATATGATAAAAATATGAATTTTTTAGAAATCGTAGAAATTGTAACGGGCCAAAACGGGCCGGGCCGGGCCTGTTTTCGCTGATTTTTGTACGGGCCGGCCGGGCCTAAAATATAAAAATTTAAACGGGCCGGGCGGGGCCCGGGCCGAACTTTTGAGTTTTGCAACGGGCCGGGCCGGGCCGAAATAATTTTCCTACGGGCCGGGCCGGGCCGGGCCTGGAAATTCCGGCCCGTGCAGACCTCTACTTTGGAGTAAAGAACAACTATTTTTTAATTTATTTTTTGCATCTGATAAAATGTTTTCGTAAACTTAGACTTAAACTTAAATTTTGAGCTCAAAATTTGAATAGTTGGAAGTGGTTAAGTAGCATAAACTGAACCGTGTTCAGAGGGTTTAAATTTCAAACGATTATAAAAAACGGAAAAATTAGTCGATTCGTTTGCGGTTTTTGCTAAAACTACTCTTTAAATCAGTGTTTTCTTGAAAATAAATTTTAAAGATAAATTTCACAATTGCCGATAGAGGGCACCTTAGACATTGGAGTAGCGTACAACTATTTATGACCGTTATTTTTATAAATCTCATTAAATGATTTCAAATGCTTAGATTTAAATTTTGAGATCAAATTCTGAATCGTTGCGAGTGTGCGCAACGATTCGTAGCGCAAAAGTGAACTGTGATGTGGGGGGGGGGGGGGGATTAAATTTCAACTTCTCAACGCATTTCAGTTTGCGCTTCTTAACCTCTCCCAACGATTCAGAATTTGAGTTTAAAATTTAAGTTTAAATCTAAGGTTTCGAAAACATTTAATAAGTTTTGGAAAGCATTTAATTAGATACAAAAAATAACGGTTAAAATTAGTTGTGAGTTACTCTGAAGTTTAAGGCGCTCTCTAACGGAATTTTTTAAAATTTATCTTTAAAATTTATTTTCAAGAAGACACTAACTTAAAGAATAGTTTTATTTTAAACCGCAAACGAATCGACCAATTTTTCCGTTTTTTATAGTCATTAGAAATTTGAACCCTCTGAACACAGTTTAATTTGTGCTACTTAACGACTCCCAACTATTCAGATTTTAAGCTCAAAATATAAGTTTAAGTCTAAGTTTACGAAAACATTTAATCAGATGCAAAAAATAACGTAAAAAATAGTTGTTCGTTACTCCAAAGTCTAAAGCGCCCTCTATCGGCATTTTTTGAAATTTATCGTCATAATTCATTTTCAATAAAATACCGACATAAAGAATAGTTTTGGTGAAAACCGCAAATCAATCGAACAATTTTTTCGTTTTTTATAATCATTTGAAATTTAAACCCTCTAAACACAGTTAAGTTTGTGCTACTTAACCACTCTCAACTATTCAGATTTTGAGCTCAAAATTTAAGTTTAAATCTACGCTTACGAAACCATTAATAAGATGCAAAAAATCACGGCAAAAAATAGTTTTTCATTACTTCAAAGTCTAAAGCGCCCTCTATCGGCATTTTTTGAAATTTATTTTTATAATTTATTTTCAAGAAAATACCAACATAAAGAATAGTTTTAGAGAAAACCGCAAATCAATCGACCAATTTTTCCGTTTTTTATGTGTATTTGAAATTTTGGATCCCAAATTTTAATGGCGGCTATCTTCTTTGGAAAACGTTTGGGACCCTTGGTTTCCTATTTACTATTACTCGTCTTGATGTATGCTATCACCCCCTAGCGTATACACCATTTGTTTAAGGACACCCTGTATATATGTCAACATTTGAACGGAGGGTGGTTTTGGGGTCTGGGGGTCATGATCGGTGAAAATACACCAAAATTTTCCCGAAGTGCTTTCCTCCGGACGGGTGCAATAGGTAGCTTTTTACTTTTTGTAATGAAAGCTACCTAATAAAGATGAAAATGTTACTAGTTCGGAAATAATTCGCGATCTACACTGTTAAAAAAAATCTGTGAATTCACAGTAAAACTACTGGCAGCAAAGTAGCTAGATAGTTACCGTTCCGTTAATAGACTTTCCGTTTTGGAAAATGAAAGAAAGTAAAATTCCGTTTGAAGAAGCGGTAACTTTCCGTTACAAGGTTTGATTTTTAATGATAATAATTTAATTTAAATTTAATAAAACCGAACAATCGTCAGAGTTCGAACTTTCCGAGTGATTTTGAGATGCTATATAATTTAATTTTGTTTAATTTATTTTTTTTATTTATAATTTACTTCGAGCCGTCCTGAGGATCGAGCACGAGACCTTCTGACAGCGGAATAATTTCCTACCGACTTAGCCAAAGCTGCTGATGCTAGCCTCTAGAAAATATGTCTTTTATGAGTTAGTAGGAAAGTCTGTTGTGTTTTTCAAAGATTTCCTTCCAAATATAGTCGTTAGAATATTTGTAAGCGGTTTATTTTATTTTATTTTAGACCGATGCATAATACTTATTATTTTTTTAAACCAATTTTAATTTTTTAACCAGTTTAAATTAAATAAAAATCATTGTTTAAAATCACTTTTTTTTTGAATGAATGTATGGAATTTATTTTTATTCATCTTTTACAAAAATAATGTTATAGACCAGGCCTGTCCAACCTTTCAGTAACCTGGGGCGCATCTTGACTCTTGGCACTCAATGAAGGGCGCCATTATTTCCGTGACTGAAAACGTGCGGCAATATTATCGCGAAGTATTTTATACACGCACGTCTTAACATAATGCAAATAAATCGTACAGCGGTAAACAAAAGACCCCTACAGTTCTGGAGTTCCACGTATTAAATTTCAAGTGATAAATTTTTTTTTTACGATAAATCTATATCAAAAATGCTTCTAGGATAAGGTGCCAGAAACTTTAGTCGCGTCTATAATAACAAATAAATAAATAAATATGAAAATCAGAGATATTGCTAGATTTCTTTTAGAATATGAAAACACGGTTCGATGTACTTTGAAGGATGGATTAGTTTTATGAAAAGTACAAAAACAGACAAGCATGAGCGTGGTTTCAGAGTGATAGTCTCAAAATGCTTTCATAGAAGGAAATCATTCTGCATTGTTTATTATTTTTTCTAAGCAAAATTATAGAAAAAAAAAGAAAAAAAACCCGCTAAAATTTCAAAAATCAAGAAAGAAAAATTAAGTTTTTTTACACTCCATATAAAACAGCCAATGGGTTACTGTGACAACAGTAGAAAGAAAAAAGCTGAGCTTTCATGCACCATGTATCTTCAAATGGTAAGGGGTCAGGTGAAATGTTTATTATTTTTCTTACATCTTCAGTAACTAGTATTAAAAAATGCTCTGACGAGCACCAAAAAAGGTTAATATGTTTTTAAGTATGAAAAAGGGTTTGACAAGTGCTTCTGTTAATTATTGAGCATGAGGAAGGACAAGGGATCCCTTCTTGGCTACAACTCACTTCAATGCCAACTTTTAAAAAATCCTATTTGCGCTTTTTCCGTGAAAACAAATCAGTCGCAGTTACTATAAAAATGTATAGTGTAAAGACATAACCAGTAAAGGTGCAGCTTAATTAGACATAAATGTAAGGGAAGACGACATAGTGCCAAAAACCTAGTTCCTGCAGGTATCACATTCATGCACTGCCACCAAGCATGCTCTAAGTGTATAATTGCACAGAAAATTTATTTGTAGTATAGTGCAGAGTGAACAGTGCAGTTAACATCAGGGATGTAGTGCAGTTTATATGCCGTATACCTTCTGGACTTTTTAATAGAACACCATATACACTGTTTCTCAAGAAAGCTTATAGTATACTCATTCTTGGGTATCCCTCTGCTTAGAGCATATAGCCTATCTTATTTTTACGACTACACCCCTGGTTAACATCTAAAGCACGGTGGAAAGTTCTACTAAAGAACCGCAAATTTCTTTCATATGGAAAAAGCGCAAATATAATTTTTTAAAAGTTGGCATTGAAGTGAGTTGTAGCCAAGAAGGGATCCCTTGTCCTTCCTCATGCTCAATAATTAACAGAAGCACTTGTCAAACCCTTTTTCATACTTAAAAACATATTAACCTTTTTTGGTACTCGTCAGAGTATTTTTTAATACTAGTCATTTAATTTTTTGATAAAAAACTGAAGATTTTCTAATATCGTAAAAAGAAAAATAATTGCTGCTGTCAAAATTTATAAAATGATAACAACAGCATAAAATTTTGATGTATCAGAATAATTAAAAAAGTCATTGCATTGCCATATAAAATGCATGATATGAAAAAAAAAACCATGGATTCGAACGAAAAGAGTACAGAACTTTATTAAAAGAATTAAAAGCCATACCAATTAAATACATTCAAGGTAAATTCTCGAATGAAACATTCACAACTAGAAAAATTCTTGAAATTGAATAACAATTAACATAAAACTATTCTCGAAAGAATAATAATTTAACACAAAAGCATTTCTAAACAAAACAAACTTGCATCCAACGGGATTTTAACTTTCTACCCGCTGTGAGCAGCTAAATGCCTTACCTCGAGAGTCCTAGTTTAACACCAGAGATGCTGCAAATTTTGCTATAGTACCTATATAAATACCAGTATAAGTCTTGTGCTGTCATCAACAGCTCCGATCTGATTGTTTTATTTTTTATATGCCTGGCGGCTATTTTCTTACTTTTATTTTAGCTATCCGAAACAATCGCCAAATAGGTTTCCTTCGCCATAATTTAATTTTAAATATAAAGCTGTCACTAGCTTTATTTAAAATGCATGACTTTCATTAAGGGTGTTCTTAACTGCTTCGCTCAACAAGCGCAAAACATTTTGACACATTTACAAATTCCTTTTTTAACAGAAAGTTATAAAACTGGAATGACTGACTATGGAAGCAATTTTGAATGGAACTTATTTTTTCATTTTATGATAATTAAATTACCTATCCAGTTCTAAGCTATTTCGATGACGTAATCACCCGTTTTCCTCCTGCTTTTCGACCGGTTTTTCTGCTTTCGTCGGGTAATGTGCTCAAAAGTGTCAAATTTGAAGGCTTGTTAAGAAAAATCTATTGTGTTTAAAAAAAAAAAACAGAAAATTGAGTGCAATTAGACAGTTTCTGATTAATAACACCTGCTATTTTTATGCATTTCCGAACAAAAATTAATTAAAGCATGTGTCACAAAGTTGTCCTTTTTGATTTAAGAACACCCTTAAAAAACACATAAATTAAAAATACATATATCAGATACATTTAACTTGCACGTTTTTCTTTCATTTTATAAAAAATACTATAAGTAAATAAATAAAGGTACTTTTTCAGTAGTTGTACATAACGAAAAGTTCTTGGCGGGAAAAGAAGTCTGGCAACGTATATTCTGGCAACCTATTTACTATTTCATATACACAAGCATTTTTTTCTCATGCGATAACAATGTATTTAAGGTACTACTTAATTATCCCGTCGACCAATGAACGATAGGCAAACTGTAAAATTATATGCCAATATTGGATGAACATAAATGCTACACTTTCTTGACATTAAACCCGCTACACTTGTTTGTTAAGTGATCAAATGATTTTAATTCGATGATTTATTTATATTTTTATGAATGTTTTACTAATTTATTTGTTCTTTTGTTATTTAATATAAATTTTATGCCAATAAGCGAATAGCTCTTGATATTAATTGAGAAAAATATAATATGTATTTCATTAAAGCTACTTTACGGTTATATTCGCCGACATTATTTGGCTAAATAAAAAGCATTCAACTCCTTACAAATTTCCGCTAACATTGATATTTTTGGTACTTACGTATTAATGCCACCACAGTAGAAGTTGTGCTAATGCGCCAATAAAGAGCGATCTTGTTGTTCGTGCCTTTTTAGTGGTTTTTTTTTCTCATTTTGACGTCATTTTTAGTACTTTAGTACTTTTTAAGCCTATTTTTGACGCCAATTTTTGTGCGCGTGCGAACAAGATTGCTCTTTATTAGCACATTAGCGCAACTTATGCTGCGGTGGCGTTAATATGTAAGTACCATATTTTTTATACTCTTTAATAAATTCTAATATTACATTTATGGTTTGATTTAATAAATTCTGCATTAAAATATGAAAACTTTTATTAGTATTCTTTTGTCCGAAATCACCTGAATAAATCAAATTTTATATTTGGTACATCTCGACGTATGACGTTGAGATGTACCTAAACGTCATCATTAAAGTAATCCTTTTCGTTAATGACTTTTATTTTTTTTTAATCTAAATTCATTAATTTTCTAAACTTAAATTTTTTTTAATGGCAACATTTTTCCTTTTGAGTAATTTGGCGAATAGTTTGTCAATTTCTATAAATGGGTGAAATTGGTCGACCTGATAATCAAGTAGCACCGTACATATGTAAATAAAATAGGTATACATTTTTGGCACAGATGTCATATACGCACCACGTTGGCGAGTTTTTTTTCTGACGCCAATGTCATATGCGCATCGGAGTATTTAACTGAATCCAGAGTGTCGTTATTTTGCTTGATATGGCAACCCGGATGTTGTTCTTTACTTATTAATAAATGTTTTTTTTTTTAATTTTTTTTAAAATATATAAATTGTTTTGCTCTATAGTTATTAAACAAACCTTTTTTTATTTATTGTTATTACCTTTCAAAAAATATATATGTAACTGGTATTCCAAAACGAGATTTTCGCCAAATTGGCTTTAGAAAAAAATCAACGCCAATGTGATTCGTATATGACATTTGTGCCGCATTTTAATATAGAAACAGAAATAATTCGTACGACAATAAAAATTAAAGTTCATCAGGTTTGTTTACAGAGCTATTTATATATTTTGGCATCATACCCTCCCTTTTTGAAGCCAAAATAGCACCAAGCTTTGGCAAACAGATGTATATTAATCAGACATTCATAAAATAAGTAATTATTTAACTGACCTAGAATCATTCAAAGTACCTTAAAAAAAAGCTGACAAATTCTCACGTCTGAATTATCATGGAGCGCCCGACTCACCGCCTGTTAGAATTCGAAAAATAGGGTTAGTTTAAAAATTACTTACTAACCATGCAAGTCTTCATTTGCGGGTTGCATCTATGCGATGCGCGGAGCTTTGAATTAAAATCGAAAATCATCTGTTGAGATAAACTTATTCTAAGTTCAAATTCATCTAAAAGTCCATATATTATAAAAAATGTAGTTTAATTCCATGTAAAAGACACATCCATCATTACATTCAGAGAACTCAATCGTTCTCACACACTTGTCAAAGTTCTTCGAATGATAATAAATAAAATCAGACGATATTTTCATTTTCTTAATTTACGCGTTCAATTAGTTTCACTTCATTTCATTTTACAACATCCTCCCCCCTTTGAAACTTGGGGAGAGTTTCAAATACATAACAATTATTATTAAAAAGATCCAACCTCTTTGGAGCTTTTACACATCTTCCAGAAGAGGTATATTTCTTAAGTATGACACTATCAGGAGAAGACACATTTTCATGATCATCATGCTCACTGGAACTAGTTTTCTCTTCACCCGACGGTTTGGATGCAATTTCAATTATTTCATTCGAATATATTTCCAAAGGAAAGATGCGCTGCACCGGACGTAAAACCGTGCCGTGCTGAGTTTTCAACTTAACACCACGAACTTTACCATCCCGTCCTGGAATTAAATGAATCACCTTTGCTAAAGGCCAAAATAAACGTTTTTTGTTATCATCCCCAACTAAGACTATTTCTCCCACTCGCGGTTCACGTGTATATTTTTCAGTATGTTTTTGAACTAATTCGCTGAGGTATTCTTTTCTAAAACGTTGCCTAAAATCGGTAAGAAGTTTAGCTCTGTAATTCAACCTTCTCCTTAAACTTTGAGAATCTAATTCGATAATATCCGAATTGCTGAAACTTCGGTTTTCAGTAAGAAACATAGCGGGTGTGAGAGGTACTAGCTCCAGTGGGTCCTCTGAGATATAGGTTAGAGGTCTGCAGTTAATCACAGATTCACAATCACATATAAGTGTATTCAATTCTTCATAAGTCAATACAGATCTACCTAAAGTACGTACTAACAATTCTTTTACAATGCGAACTAACCTTTCCCACCAGCCTCCCCACCAAGCTGCGGTGGGAGGTATAAATTTCCAAACAATTTTATGCGTCATGGTTTCTTTTAAAATTTTATCCCAATTTAATTTTGAATGTTCATTGGAAGCCCCCCTAAAGTTTGTTCCATTATCACAATAAATAGTGCTGGGCCTACCGCGTCTAGCTATAAAACGTCTAAGTGCTAGCAAAAAAGCATCAGAAGATAGCGAATTGACTAGTTCAAGGTGAATCGCGCGATAAACGGCACAAGTAAACAATGCTATCCAAACTTTCTCGCCATTTTTTAGAAATAACGGCCCGGCTAAGTCTACTCCAATAATTTCAAAGACAGCACAATCTGTAACGCGATCTGGTGGCAAAGGTGTTGGTTCGCTTGACAAAGACTTTACCTTAAAACGTTTACATGCAATACAGTCGTACAATACATTTTTAATAGTTCTTCTAGCTCTAATTATCCAAAATCTTTCTCTTATTAAAGATTGCATTGTTCTTATACCTGCATGACAATTCTTTTGGTGTACTGATCTAATCAATAATTTAGTAAATTCACATTTGCCTGGTAACAATATTGGATACAAAAATGATTCTCGGTCATTTCTTTCAGTTATTTTAGTTTTAACTCTTAAAATTCCATTATCATCTGTGAATGTTACAATATCATTTAATGACCTTTTATTATAGAAATAACAGCTCTGAACTAAACGGATTAGATATTTTTCAGAATTTTCAATTTCATTTTGAGTAAGATTAGAATATTTACACTTATTAGAAACATTTCGGCAATTATTTACAAATCTCAGAATCCAAGCAAATATTCTTATCATCTTATCATAATTAGATATATTATCTAAGAGCCAAAGGAGTGTGTCTTTAGCTAGATCAATATTCGTAATTTCGATCTTTTTTCTTTCTAAATCAACATCTTTTGGCTGACAGTCAATCGCGCCAATTGGCCAACATTCAGGATTTTCTTTTAACCACTTAGGACCTTCCCACCATCGCGAATCAAGCATTTTCTGCGGAGAACATCCACGTGAAAGTATATCAGCTATATTCAAATTTCCTGGAACGTGCTTCCATGACTCTATATTGGACATCTGTCGAATTTCTTTGACTCTGTTGCTCACGAAAACCGACCAATTCCCATGTTCCTTTATCCACCAAATTGCGGTAGTAGAATCTGACCAGAATGTGATTTTCAGACCTGGCATATTTATTGCCTTGATGATAGAACTCGCAAGTCGAGTACCTATACAACAAGCCATTAACTCTAAACGCGGCATGCTCAAAGTTTTGAGAGGAGCAACCCTAGACTTCGCTCTAACAAGCGTAACCTTGACATCGGAATCAATTATTGATCTAGCGAAGACACATGCTGCATATGCCCCTTTACTCGCATCAACAAAAACATGAAGTTCAGATGAAGCATTAATTTCTAAGTATCGAGGTATAGCTACTTCTTTTAAAACATCAATATTCTTCAACCATTTCAAAAAAGCACTCACAATGTTACAAGGTAATTCTCGATCCCATGGAATTTTCTGTTTCCATGAGTCTTGTAGCAATAATTTTGGAAGCAATGTAGCAGGAGAGAATAAACCGATAGGATCAAAAATCTTTTGCACAATGCTCAGAATTAATCTCTTAGTAATTTTCCTTTCACACGTTAATGTTTCTAAATCTAAACAACATTTCAAAGAATCATTATCTAAATTCCAAATAATCCCCAAAACTGAAGTATCCCCAGAATATTTATCAACATTCTTGCAAGCTACATTGCTTTCAAAACAACGCAAATTGAAACACCCTTTAGACATTAATAACTTTGCATTTTCAATAAACATTTCAGCTTCATTAATGTTAGAAACACCTGATACACAATTATCTACATAAAATGAACACTTTAATTTTTCAGCAGTTTCCTTATATTCAGGAGGACTATTTTCTAAAAGATGCATTATAGATGCACTTAATAAATAAGAGCTAGAAGAGACACCAAATACAACTCTACAATGTCTATAAATCAATTGTCCTTCATTACATGGGAAATAGAATCTAAGAAAATCTCTATCTTTAGGCATAACAGATAACATTAAATAAGCCTTTTCTATATCTGCAGTTATACCGATAGGATACATTCTAAAACGATCAAGAATATCAGGTATTAATTCTATAAGATTGATGCCTTTATACAAACATTCATTTAACGAGGGTTTCCCTTTCTCAGAAGCAGATGCATCAAATACAGGGCGTATTTTTGTGGTTTCCTTATCTAACCTGATAACGGGCCTATGCGGTAAATAATGACATTTATTACTTAATTCATTTTCTGGAACACGTTCAATAATATTCATTTTTTCCCAATTCTTAAATACTTCCTGATATTCATCGAAAAATCCCCCACATTTCAATTTATTGATCATTTTTTCATATCTCTTCCGAGCTAAAACTTTATTGTCGGGCAAATTCTTAAAATTACACTTCCATGGAAGCCCTACTTCATATCTGCCATCGGGAAGAATTTTCATTTTTTCTTTAAAATCGTTTAAATCAAAGTTTTCCCGCTTTTCAAAACTCTGAATGGGGTCAGAAATTCCTATGGTTTCAAGTTCCCATAATTCATTCAAAGGAATATTTCTAACGTGCATAGACAATGTTGTCAAAACGTTATGTTTCTTGCCACACGTTTGTTTCCCCATCACTGTCCAACCGAGCTTGGTTTCTATGGCAGTCAAATCGCAAATTAATTGAATTAAATTTCCTGTCAATAATTTTCCTATCATATCAGCCCCCACCAAAAGATCAATTTCAGATTCCTTACAAAAATCATCAGATAGATTTATTTTATTTCTTTTTAATTCATTTAATATTCTATAATCTTTAATTTTAGGTACAAATCCGCAAATCCTTTTTTCGGAAAATGCTTCAAAACAAAACGCATTATTTCCATCTAATTCACTGATTTCTACCGAAAACACATCATGTTTTTTAGGTTCCGTTTCATCCCCCCCGAACAGCGCGTGAATAATTATTTCTTTTCTTATAGGATGCATTTTCAGTGATTTCGTTATTCTCTCGCTTACGTAACTACTTTGGCTCGCTGAATCCAGCAGTGCGCGTACGACTTTTTGGCGACCTTGCGATCGAATGCGCACGCCAAGCGTTTGCATGTACACAACTTTATTTCTACTACAATTAGAAAGAGAATTTTCAGATTTTAAAGAATCATCTTGATTATTATTTATATTTTGTTCTGGACACATTATTTCAAAATGTGGTTTATGGCAATAATTACATTTTAATTTATTTTTAATATTACAATTCTTACTCAGATGACCAGCCTTTTGCAAACAAGTGAAACAAATCCCCTTTTTTAACAAAATCTTTTGTTTATCAGTTAAAGACATTTTTTGAGCCCCAAAACATTTATTAGAGGGGTGAAACCTATCACAGAATATGCAATTGTTTTTCTTACCTTTATTTTCTATACTCACCAATGCAGAGGCGGTGGCTGGATCAGGTTTGCTAATAATTTCAGATAAAATGTTCTTTTTTCTAACAATAGAATCAAAACCTTTTCTTGCTAAAAACACCATTTCATCTCCTTGAACTTCTTGGCGTAGAAAGTCCATCAGATTTTTTAAAGTCCTGGAATTTTCACTGGAATATGTATCGTGATTTCGACTTCTTTCCCAGGTCAAAAGAACTTCTTCAGGCAGGCAGCTCTCAACCAAGGGCATGAGAAAGTCTCCATACTTCTCTTGAGTTCTTCCCAAACTTTCTAAGGCACGAAGTTTGCTTTCTAATTCATCGTATAAAGAGGCTAAGTCAACTTTCATTTTAGGCGCAGTGGCATTTTTCATTACGAGGGTTAATAATTCCCTAACGTAAATTTGCACAAGAAGATCATCTCGTCCAAACCTCTGTTTTAATTGATCGATAGCCTTCGGATAATTTTCCGCGGTAGCTGGATAACTTGATATTAAACGCTCCGCTTTTGATTTCGGTTCCATACATTGGAATAGGTACTGCATCTTGTCTTCAGCGGCAATAGAATCGTCTTCGTGTATTTTCTTGAACTGGCTCCAAAACGATAAAAATTCCTTTGGTTCGCCGTTAAACTTTTTCAGCTCGATCTCCGGTAATTTAAATTTGCGTTTTACTTCTTCGCCAGGAGATGAAGAAACCTGTATCTTTTCATCAATACGTGCACATATTTCTATATATTTTTCTCGATATTCTTCTGCACTTTCAAAATCTTCGGTAAACAATTTTTCGTCCTTATCTTGTAACAATATTTCCGAAATTTTACTTTGACAAGTGTCCATCCGTTGAAATTTATCAAACAGTTGAGTTTTCAGAATAGAAAGTTCTTTAATTTCACATATTTCTTTAGTTAATTCAGTTTCAATTTTCTTAAACGTGAGAGTAAAAGCAGCTCTCAGTCCTTTTCTCTGAGTTTTCAAACTACTCAGATCCATTTTTTCATTTAAAATTAATTGAAATTCAAAACTCCTGTCCCGCCGAGGGTACCAGTATGTTAGAATTCGAAAAATAGGGTTAGTTTAAAAATTACTTACTAACCATGCAAGTCTTCATTTGCGGGTTGCATCTATGCGATGCGCGGAGCTTTGAATTAAAATCGAAAATCATCTGTTGAGATAAACTTATTCTAAGTTCAAATTCATCTAAAAGTCCATATATTATAAAAAATGTAGTTTAATTCCATGTAAAAGACACATCCATCATTACATTCAGAGAACTCAATCGTTCTCACACACTTGTCAAAGTTCTTCGAATGATAATAAATAAAATCAGACGATATTTTCATTTTCTTAATTTACGCGTTCAATTAGTTTCACTTCATTTCATTTTACAACACCGCCCTTGTGTTGCGCCAAACCGGATTTCTTACGGGTACGCCCTTACCTTACGTCTCAAACGCTCAAATAAATGTTTATAAAAATTTAAAACCACATTTTTACGCTTATCTTTTAAATGTCCTGTAGATTTTTCCATTCATGTCTAATTATTCATAAAATAATCACTGTGAAAAGTATTGGTATGAACGTTTGTACTTAATAACTTTACATATCTTTTTATCTTGTACAATTAAAAAAATAATATTAATGTCAATCTTGTGTTAAATCAGTCTTTGAAATAAGATATTACGTGATGGAAAAACACGGTTACGCCGCTTTAGCGGTTAAAAAAATTTGCTATTCGGTCTTCCGGCGCCATTTTTGACTTATTCGGGAAACACACCAACCAGAACAGGATAATGAACTTTTCCGCAAAATCTTGCCCTGATCGCCTAAATTTGTTGATTTCATCATATGGACCTTCAGATAAGCAAGTAAATAAAATTATGAATAAAAGTATCATATTACAATGGCTAGCATAAATTTAAGAGAGACTAAACTTTTTGCCAGAGGCGGCTTTTAACTTAAATAAATGAGAATTTAATAAATAAAAAAAATATTTCACTTCGCTCGTCAAAATAGATTCGCGTTTGTAATGACCGAAAGGTGGCGTTGTATAGACCTGATATTCGTTTGTTTACGTAGTGCTTGCTGTTTTTTCCATGCTGTAGCATAGCGAAACCCGTTTAAAGAGCTATTTAAAGTGCAGTTTTTTATCTTTTTTATTTAATTATGGGAGATAAATTACAAATATCGGCAATTTTAGAATTTCTAGATGCTGGAAAATCTAGTAATTGCTTTAGAGAGGCTGAAGCAATTATTGATTCAAAGAGATTAGTAATGTGCGGCATTAAAGAATGTAAAGAAGAAGAAATAGAGATTGTAGGCTCGTGTTTACAAACAAGCCAAACAAAAGGAAATCCCCATATTATTTCAGGTTTGCTAGTAAAGGAAAACAAAAATTTAAAAATAAAATTTTTTTCTTGCTCTTGCAAAGCTGGAGCAATCGAATCATGCAAGCATTGTGTTGCTGTCATGTTATTTTGCCATGAGTAAGTCAAATGTACTTTTTTATATTATAGATCTAAACTTTGTGTATAAAATTTTGATTTTAGATAATTTTAATACAAGGAACCCAATGTTCCATGCGTTATAGAACTGTTTATTTATTTATTTATTATAGAATTGTTTATTTATTTATCGGCCTTTTAAACACTGATTTCAGCGGAAGATGCTCACGGTATCAGTTCTATTTCGTTTCAGACTTTGTCCGCGAGAGGGCGTCTATTTCATTTCAAACGCGAATAGTGAATATGATACATGAAAATAACAACAAATAGGTATTTTTTTCACGTGATTTATCTAATCTATTTATTTATGTTACATACATAGCAATTTTTATGATCATTTAAACTTACGTGCAACAATTACAAGAAGTAACAAATGTAAGAAAAAGACTATGTTCAGCTGGAAATTTCAGACAAAAATTCGATTTTCTCAGCGATCGTCAAACATACAAAGATGGAAAAAAGATTGTTTTAAGTTTAACCATGAGGATTAAAATAAACCAAAAACGAAGTTAATCCATCCACCGAAACGTTAGCTAGACTTAGTTGAATTTTTTGCCTTAATTTTTTCTTTTAAAATTAAATAAAAAACTATTCTAAGCTGCAGTAATTTTTTGAATGCTATCATTTTATTCGTCTCGTCGAGTTCTATCTTTAAAAAAAAATTCACTGCCGTATCTCAACTGGTTCGCCAGAAATTTTAGAAAGTTGTTTGCATTTTCTATTTCTTAAACATATTATACCAAACGCTACCGCGTTTGCTATGATAAAAAGCTCTATATCCGTCTATTAAGAAATTTAACTATCATAATTACACTATATAAACAAAAACTAAAAATTTCAAAAATATGCGTGATTAAATTTTCAAAGTATGTTTCTGTTTTTTAATGTACAACGGCAAGCTGACAGCATGCCAAACACAGGTTTTAAAAATATCTCTGATAAAATATTAATTATTTTAAAGAAAGCATTCTTCATAATGGAATTTTACTTCTAAAATGTTTATTTAACAGGAAATCTTCAAAAGGGCGCCAATAAACCTTCAAAGGGCGCCATGGCGCCCGCGGGCGCCGCGTTGGACAGCGCTGTTATAGACCATTTTTTGAAATTGTCTCACACAATTTTTTTTTGGGAGGGGGGTGGCTAATTAGATTTTTAAATAAGAAATAACAGAAAAATAAAAGAAAAAAATGCAGCTAAAAGGGACTTTATGTTTTCATTGTATCATGGCACTAGTGAGATCCGAACCCACAATGTACGCTCTCACGCGCTTAGTGCCTTGACCACTCGGCCACGGAGACCCACTGTTAATGAAGTGTCTCCTTTCTTTCTTTCTATTTCCATCCATTTCATTGTTTTCAGGAAATATGGTGGCGTTTTCTGATTTTTAACGGAAAAGCCCTTTCGTTGTGAAAAGAAACTTTTTCTGTGAAATTCAGAAAAAATATACACTTGATTTTCAGATTTTTTTTTAACAGTGTACTAGAATTTTTAATTAAAAATAGTTTTTATTTGCAATGTACGCCAGCCAGAATATTGGGAATCTTTAACTTAGGTAGCCTTATATTAGGGATATACAACGTAACACCCGCGAATTTCATCAATTTATAACTGGAAAATATTGCAATTTTTGTGCATAGGACGCAGGAAGAAATATAATGTATGTCATTTCGTCAATTTGCTGCAGAAAATTTGAAAATTTCGTCAGTCACATTAGAATCTTAAATTTCGTTGATCGAGTACGGGAAAATCGTGAATTTCGTTGATCGTGTGTGAAAAAATAGCGAATTTTGTCGATGACGCGCGAAATAATCGCAAATTTCGTTTATTAGGCATGAGAAAATCAAATTTGTTGTTGATGCGTGAAAAAATTACATGTTTTGTTTGTTATAGCGCGAAGGAAAAAAAATCGGGCTTTGATCGGGCATAGAAAAATCGAAAATATCGTATATGTATCGTATATTGTAATGTCTGTATTAAATGTTGCTGTTTTAAACTTTTGGAATTTCCGAATTGGGTTTGTGTCCATAACTTTGACTAATGCATAAAAACGATATAGAAAGTTTACAAAGAGGCACTAGCTGCAGAGGCGTAGCTGGATCATTTTGTTTGAAGGGGCGGGGGGGGGGGAGATACGGAGATCGAATTTACCGAATGTTAATTGAAAATCACCGAACGATTGTGATTTATTTTTTTAATTTTCTATTCTTGTATATTTACCTTTATTATATTTTAGAATAAGCACTGTGTAAATCAGGCATGTCAAACACGTGGCCCGCCGGGCAGTTGTGAGTGGCCCCCCCAGCCCTCTGGCATTATTTGTGAGTTTTACTCAGTTTCACGAATATTCATTCACAAGCAAAAGAAAAGAAAAAAAAAAGGATGGGGTTTCAGAAAGAAAGTGTTTTTCTGTTTACATTTTACTTGTAATAATTTAATACTTGATTCATCATAAATTATGAATTGAGCGTCGCAATAAAAATATAGCTTATTTAACAGTAATGTTTTTATTAAAAACGTGGTCTCGTAAATCACACAATTTATAAATGAGGTTCGAATCTTTTTCTTTTTTGTTTTTTGGCAGACAGACTGTTTTTCACCCAAACATATAGGGATTCTGATTCGCTCATTGATACATAGAAAAATGTTTGCAAGTAGATTGGCACCAGCCTACATCCGTATTGTCTACTTAAGTCAGGGAAAAAATTAACTTTGTAGCTTGTCATTTCTCCCTACCCAAATTAATTTTTGATATTTAGATTATTGGTAAAGAATTAAATAATATATTGTAATAAATTCAAATTATTGAAAAAGCTGTGATAAAATTTAAACTTGCGAAAATAGATCATTTGATATTTTATTTATCTTTCGCACTCATACTTTAACGTTCTCGTCAAAAATTTCAAAACATTTATTGAAAGGCATTTGATATTTATTAATGGGGAAAAAAATGTTATGATCATTAGGGAAATTTTGAGGGAATATTTGAATATCACTTATCGTATGTTACGCAAAGATTTTGCACTGCAGCAGTAAATTATTTTAGCTGCTTGTTCTCTATCGAATCCAGTCTATAATTTCTAGTGAATTTTCAATTATGAAACATATAGTATTTTCTTTAAGTAATTAATGATTTTCAAAAATAAGATCGACATTTTTCATCAATATGAGTACAGAGCGATCAAATGAAAAGCATCGAAGATTTCAAGAAAGATGGGAATTGCAATATTTTTGCATTCTAAACAAAAACAAAGTTTTATGTTTAATATGTAGAAACACTATTGGTGTTTGGAAAGAGTATAATGTTAAAAGACATTACGACACCAACCATAAAGTATTTTATGAAAAATATACTGACAAACTTAGGGAAGATAAATTGTCAGAATTAAAGTTGAAACTTCAAAAGCAACATTTTACTAAGCCAGTACTAAAGTACATTTACTAAGCCAAATGAGGATAGTATAGCAGCTGTAAAAACAAGTTATTTATTGTCACATTTAATTGCAAGGAAATCAAAACCATTCACAGAAGGGGAATTTATTCACGAATGCATACTTAAAGCAGTGGAAGTCATGTGTCCGGAACAATTAAAAAAATTCAAAAATATTAGTTTAACGCGAAATACAATTGCAAATCGTATTGATGATATAGCTGAAAATTTAAGAAAACAACTGAAATCTGTAATTACAACATTTGAAACTTATTCCATCACAATTGACGAAAGTACGGATGTGCGGGATACCGCTCAGTTGGCAATTTTTATTCGTGGATGTGATTTAAATTTAAAAGTAAGTGAAGAGCTTCTAGAAATGATATCAATGCATGATACCACCACAGGAAAAGATATTTTCGATTCTCTTATGAAAGGGTTGAATGAATATAATTTGTCCTTAAAAAAGCTTGTTTGCATTGCAACTGATGATGCTCCTGCAATGACTGGTGCCATTAAAGGAGCAGTTACAAAACTAAAAGAGGAATGCAAGCAACAGGGAAATACATATTTATATCATTTCCATTGCATTATTCATCAGCAAACATTGTGTTCGAAAGTTCTAAACATTGGACACGTGTTTAAAAATGTTAGCAAAATCGTTAATTATATTCGTTCATATGGACTGAACCATCGCCAATTCCTTTCGTTTCTTGAAGATATTGATAGTGAATGCACCAACCTACCTTATTACACTGAAATTCGATGGCTTTCTAGTCATAAAGTTTTAAAACGATTCTTCGAATTGCTAGAAGAAATCACTATTTTTCTGGAATCGAAAAATTATGAGTGCACTATATTAAAAGATAAACAATGGATCAAGGATCTCGCTTTTTCAGTTGACATTACACATCATCTCAGTCAACTTAATCTTAAACTTCAAGGTAAACTTCATCTTATTACAACGTTATATGATAATATTAATGTATTCAGAAAAAAGTTAGTTCTTTGGGAAACACAAATTCGAAAAGAAAATTTATCACATTTTGAATGCTGCCAGAAATTATTTAAAAAGTCACCAGAACTTAAGTTTTCAGAATATGTGGATCAAATTAAGTTGCTACAAAATGAATTCGAAAGAAGATTTTTAGATTTTAAAAAATGTGAAAGGGAATTCCTTTTATTTGCTTCTCCTTTTTCAGTTGATGTTGAAACTGTTGATGAGAATTTACAGATGGAGTTAATAGAAAATCAGTGTGATAGTATGTTAAAACAAAAATATATGGATGTAGGAATGCCAGATTTCTATAATTATTTATCAGCCGACCGATTTCCTAATGTGTTATGTACTGTCAGACGTATTTTGGCTATGTTTGGTAGCACGTATTTGAACGAACAATTATTTTCAATTTTAAAAAACAACAAAACTCCCGAAAGATCAAGATTAACTGACCACCATTTACAATCAATTTTAAAAATAATAACAGCCCAGCAAATTGAACCAAATTTTGAAGATTTAGTTAAAGAAAAACGTTGTCAAATTTCTTCAAAAAAGTAAAAATCAGATTAAAACTCATAAAGTTTGATAAGTAAAGGAAAAAACTATTTAGGATTTCGTATTTTCCTTCTATTGTAGATGTTTAAGCATCATATCATACCAGTCATTGATATATTGGACAACGTTTCCTTTAGCATGGTATTTATATTTTGTTAATATTTAAAAAAATACTTTCCCTATTTTATGTTCGTGTTATAATATAAATCTAAATGTTTTATTTTTCTATGTTTAATGTAATTTACCTTATAGTTTTTTAATATCGAACTTTTTATGTTTTCATAATTGTCTGTTAACTTATTTTTCAAACAGTAAGTTTTATCTCTGGAAACATGGATTTTGTGGAAAAATTACATCTAAGCGTGAAGATTTTAATCAATTCACTGCAGAATTAAAACCTTATTATTACATATTATTTTTATTTATTTAGAATTAGTTATTTGTACATTGTAAGTGTTAAATCATTCTGATATCTACCCGGACTTGCATAATCTTGTTTTGCAGTAATCAAACGGTAATTTCTCTCTAATCTTATACTGTGCTGTGAAAACAAATGAATAGCATTTTGCATTTAACCATATAACTTTTTGATTCCTCATTATTTTGATTTGTATTATGGGTACGATGTTTTATTTCTTGTTATTTTAATTATCGTATTACTTCAGTTATATTATTATTATTATCATGGAAAGAGCACTTTAGTTTTTCGAAGTGTAAAATATCAATTTAAGTAAATCTATTAAGTAAAAAAAGCGTTGCATTAACTTTGTGTTTTGAGTTTCTTTCGTCATAAAGCTTAAAGTATAAAAAAAAAATGTTTTATTGGCAAGTTTTACTTTCACTCCTCAGTGGTTAAAAAAAAAGAAAAAAATTAAAAAATAAATTTTTATTTTATAAGCTATATTTTTATTGTGCATGGCAATAATCTACAGATGAAGCAGATTTCTAATGTATTTGACTAGCAATCTCTAGTTTTTCTGACTTTTTCTTCGAGTGTAATAGGAGTTCTATAAGAATTTTACCCCAATAGGTATTATTACTTCCGCATGGAAAAGTATGCAAAATATATCTATTATTTTTTTTTTCTCTTTGCTCGTAAATAAACTAGTATTTTTTTAAAAAGTATCTCAACTAATAGTTAATAATAAATATGCATTTATCTTGAATTATTTTCCAAAACTAGAATATTCTATAAATTGTAAAACGATATACACTAGTGGACAAAATTAAGAGATGGGAGACATTTTCCCAAATATCTCGAGAAATACTGGATAAAAATAAATGAAAATTGGTATGGATATAACTTATAGTATGGCAATAATGTGTGCAAAGCAAAAATTAAAGTGCCATTCATTGACAAGAGTTATTGCCAACAGTCCAATGTGGACTGAAATCCATGATGAAAGATGGCAATGAAAGTGAGGCTTGTATGGTGTGTGGTCGCCTCTAGTATGGTGTGTAGTCGCCTCTGACAGATAGACAGCATGCACAACGAGTATACATGCTGTTAATAAGAGAATCAAGGATTGCTTGTGGAAGAGTCTCCCACTCTCCCACCAGCGGAGTTTTTAACTCCGAAATGGTTCTGGGTTGGGTGTTGGCGTCTCGAAGTAGCCCTTCCAAGAACATCCCAAGCATGTTCAATGGAGTTAAGGTCAGGAGATTTGGCTGGCCAATCCATTCGATGAATATCCTCGCTTTCCAGATAGTCCTCAACGGACGTCTACAGCAACACAACTGTCTAGGGACCTTGCTGTTGCCACAGGAACATTAGTTTCAAGCAAGACTGTTGCCAGGAGGTTCAGGGAAAGAGGGTTGTGTGGCAGGAAGACCGCTATTTGCATCCCACTCTCTCCCTTCCACAAAAGAGGGCGTACACAATGGTGCAGACAGAAACAATACTGGAACGGCTCCAATGGGCTAATGTTCTGTTCACAGATGAGTCCAGATTCAGTCTTCAACCTGATTCTCGGCGAATATTCATATGGAGGGAATCTGGGACCACCATCCCAGTAGCATCATGGAAAGGGACCATAATGCTGGTGGAGGACTGATGGTTTGGGCAGGGATCATGCAATATACCCGCACACCGCTCCATGTGTTTGACATTGGTTCCGTGAAGGCCCAGAAGTACAGGCAGGAGACCCTACAATACTGCATGCGTCTTTTCAGGCGTGCTGTTGGCTCTGAATTTGTTTTTATGGACGACAATGCCCGACCACATAGCGCTCGCTTGGTTGAGGTGTATCTGGAAAACGAGGATATTCATCGAATGGATTGGCCAGCCAAATCTTCTGACCTTAACCCCATTGAACATGCTTGGGATGCTCTTGGAAGGGGTATTGCGAGACGCCAACCCCCACCCAGAACCATTCTAGAGTTAAAAACTGCTTTGGTGGAAGAGTGGGAGAGTCTTCCACAAGCAATCCTTAACTCTCTTATTAACAGCATGCATGCTGTCTATCTGTCAGAGGCGATTACACACCATACTAGAGGCGACCACACACCATACTAGAGGTGACCACACACCATACTAGAGGCGACCACACACCATACAAGCCTCACTTTCATTGCCATCTTTCATCATGAATTTCAATCCACATTGGATTGTTGGCAATAACTCTTGCCAATGAATGGCACTTTAATTTTTGCTTTGCACATATTATTGTCATACTATATGTTATATCCATGGCAATTTTCATTTATTTTTATTCAGTACTTCTCGAGATATTTGGGAAAATGCCTTCCATCTCTTAATTTTGTCCACCAGTGTATTTTCTTTAACTGAGTAAAAAACTGTTGGAACTTTTTCCTATCGGAGTAATCAGTGTTGAGACACTTTTCTCCGGGAGGGACATTATGGAGTTCCGGGGGGGGGGGGATTGCCCTTTTTGACCATTAAAAACCCAAAACATTAAATCTCCCGGCGGGGAAATGTCCCCTCTTCCGGGCTACCCCCTGGATACAAAACTGGGAGTAATTTTATCATAAATCTAACATAAACAAAAACCTTGTTGCTTTTTCTTTTTTTTTTTTTTCTTTTTCTTTCTTTTTTTACTTACCCATCATACGTAGTATAGGGTAAGTCTTGCAATCGTTTTGAAAATCGAATTTTTTTTTTTTTTTTTTTACGGATTTACATGTTTCGGACACTGGAGATTCCGAAAAACATATTTTTAGAAAAAAAATTTTGCCGTCCGTCCGTCTGTGTGTCTGTCTGTCTGTCTGTCTGTCTGTCTGTAACCGCTCTATCTCCCGAACAAATTGAGATAGAGATTTGAAATTTTGTATGTGCTTAGTATGTAAGAATGGGACGAAGCCTATTTAATATCAGTAACCTCGATTATCCGGAACTATTTTTTTCGGACTCTCGAAAAATTCGTTCTGATGAAAGGTATATAAAAATTTTCGAATTCTTTTATTTTAAAGAGTGGAAATAAAAGGCAATAAAATAACACAAATTTTGCATAAAAAACGAAGTCAATCGGATTATTAGTTGTTGCGATATTTCTAATCCTATTTTCCACATTCTTTGATTTTTCATGACCCTGTATTTCATTCAAATTTCAATTCAAAGATATCTTTTAATTGGAAATGAGATACGTAATTCGATGCAAGAAACCGCTAGTGAATATGATTATTATTTTTGGAGTTATAAGGATGTTTCTTTTACGCAATTCAGTGCTACTCGAATAGTTTGGCATTTCATACAATTTGTCGAAATTGGTTCATCAGAAATTCATTAATAGAGCATGATTATGTGTTAAAAAGACTGAAATATACGTTTATATTTTATTTTGGAATTGTAATGTATTTTATAAATTGTTTACATATGTTATGTTTTCATATATTGTACTATGCATACCCATGATGGGTAAGTATTACGGTGGTCTCCAACGACTAGTTTTAAGTATTGTGGCCCGCGGTTTTATGCATAGAATTGCATTTGGCCCGCGTTGGTAATCGAGTTTGACATGCCTGGTGTAAATAAATGTATCTACGGTAGGGATGCACAATTTTTTAAAGAGAAGGACCGCTTAACAAATATGCCTGGATGTCAAGAGAATTCTATTTTGAGGAGGTGATTTGTGACCTATAATGAGATAAAAAATTTGGTTTCAAAGGGGAGGTTGGAAGAGGGGGGAATACTTCTCTAGATTCACTTACTCAGCCAAAATAATCAATTTAGTTGGTAAGGGTATAGCAACATTTTTTATGTTTGTACATATAACAGATATCGCAAGGATTATTTTTAAGATGTAATAATAATCCTTGACTTTTCGCGAGACTAAATTTTGTTTCGTTAAAAATGCTAAAAAACAAACATAAATGGCTAATGCTGGATAAAAAATGTGAGCTTTATGAACGAAGACAAGAGAGGAACTGATCAACGAAATTCCCAATTTTTTCGTGTTCGATCAATGAAATTTGCAATTTTTCTATGCCTAATTGAGAAAATTCGCGATTTTTCTGCGCCTGATTGACATAATTCACAATTTTTTCGCACGCAATCGGTGAAATTCGTGATTTCTGCGGAACCGATTTACGAAATTTGCAATTTTTCCGCTTCTTTTCAACAAAATTCAGGATTTTTCCAAGCCTGATCGACGAAATTTGCGATTTTTCCGAGCCAGATCAATGAAATTTGCGATTTTCCGCGAATGATCGAGAAAATTTGCGATTTTTCTTCGCATGATCGACAAAGTTTGCGATTTTTCCGTGCCCAATCGACGGAATTAGCGCCTTATTCCGTCCAATATGCATTTTTCTGCGCACGAACAATGAAATTCGCGATTCTTAACTGACTGATGAAATCTGCATTTTTCCGCCGCAAATTGATGAAATCTGCCACTTTTTGAGGAAGAAATCAAATGAGGAAGACTTACATAAATTTCAGAGGAAGAAATCTGTAATTTTTTGTTGTTTTGATTTTAAAATTACAATTGTTACGCTCTCAAAAAAAAATTCTCAAATTTTAGCAAGGAATGAAAAATTGTAGTTGATATTTTCCTCCATTTGAAGGTCTCTCTTATGTGCTCTCATTGATTCCTCTCTTATATGTGTAACAATTCAATTGTCTGTGTTTTGAGAAGGATGTTGAAAGGTGTGTGGGAGGTGGGATGAACTTGTTAGATTTAAAGAATAAGGAGAGAAGTAATATTTATAAAAAAAAAAAACCTCTCCACTGAACGATAAATCAAAAATAAGTGATGGAAAATTGATTCCATATGATTTCGAAGCTTTTTTAAAACTGAATAAATTAAGATCAATTTATGAAAAAATTCGTTATATGGAGATAGATATTTCGCTATATAGAGTCTGTTTTTAATGTAATCATGCGAAAAGGGGACCGTTCTTACTAAAAATTCGTTATATGGAGAAATTCGATGTATGGAGTTTCGTTATATAGAGGTTCGACTGTATTTCGTTCCCTATCGACTAATTAGCGCTTTTTACGAAGGCGATCGACCATATTCGCGATTTTGCCGTGCTCAATCGACAAAATGAGCGCCTTTTTTCTGTTCTTGATCGATGAAATACGCACTTTTCCGCGCACGAAAGATGAAATTCGCGAATTATGTTTGACTGACGAAATCTTTATTTTTTTCCGCCGTAAATTGATGAAATCCGTGATTTTTGGGTGCATTCGTAATTATGTAAATACGTAGCACCTATAGTTGTTGTTCGGTCCGTCCGCACGTCTGTCTGTTCGTCCGTCCATCCGTCCGTCCGCACATAATAACGCAAAAACTACCAAATCGAATCCTTTGAAATTTAAAATATATAATTATTACATAATTTTTTCGAATCATTTCAAATCTTATGAAAACCGGATGCATAGATCAATTACAGGGACAATCAAAAGTATTCCGTTACATTACGGTCAATGGGGAAAAAAGTTTCAAAAGCATTTTAATGGTGTTACACTCATTCGAACATAATAAAATTGCTATACATCTATAAAGTACATATTATAATATACATTTTGCGCAATCTGTGATGCAAAGAACATTTGTTATTGATTTATATGGCAACACAAAAGTATTCCATTACGTAATGGTATAGGGAGGACAGTGTTTGGTGCGCGTTTTAATTGTTATTAACTATTTAAGATTTTATGAGATTGACATATGTTACTGAGGAATATTATAAGTTATTTCCTGTATAAAAGAAAGTAGATAGTATTTACAGGGACACACAAAATATTTTGGCTACTTAATTGTATCCGAAGTACTGTGTATTATTACATCAAGATCTGAATAATTTTAGGTTCGTCCGTAATTGTATAAATCACTTAGCATTTATATTCGTCGTTCAGTCTGTCAGTTCGTCTGTCTGACCGCGTACAACAAAGCAAAAACTGCCCAACCAAATCGCACGATATTTAAAATATACAGTTTTAGCGTAATTTTGTCGAGTCATTTCAAATTTTATGAAAATCGGATTTGTAATTTAATTAGACGGACAATCAAAGGTACTCCATTACATTACGATCAATAGGAAAAAATAGTTTCAAGTACATTTTAATGATGTTAAATTCTTTCGAATATAATAGAATCGACACGAACCTATGAAATATATATGTGCTAAAATATACATTCTGTACAATCTGTGATGAAAAGAATATTTATTATTAAATTACAGGGCCACACAAAAGTGTTCCACTACGTAATGCTATACGGGGAAACATTGTTTGGGGTGTGTTTTAATTATATTAAACTATTTCACATTTTATGAATATGATATAAGTTGCTGAGGTGTAATAAAAATTACTTTCTGTGTATTTACAGGAATACAAAAGATTTCGACCACTATATCCGAAGTACTGTCTATTATAACAGCAAAATCTGAATATTTTTAAAACTTCTTCACCGTACGAACGCACCTCATTTGCTACGCTTCACTTGCAATTTTCAACTTGTTTCTCGTGATAAACTGAGAAACTCAGGATTGTTCTGCAGCCGATCAAAGAACGTCGTTCCCGATCGACAAAATTTCCAATTTTTCCGTTCCCGATCGACTAAATTCGCATATTTTACGAAGCCGATCGACCATATTCGCAATTTTTTCGTTCCCTATCAACGAAATTCGCGGTTTTTTCGCTCCAGATCAACAAAATTCGCGATTTTTTCGTTCCAGATCAACAAAATTCGCGATTTTTCGAAGACCTTTAGACAAAATTTGAGATTTTCGAAGGCCGATAAACAAAACTCGGGATTTTTTTTCCATGTCAGATAGTCGATATTTTCGATTTTCCCGCACCCGATTAACGTAATTCGCGTTTTTTTTTTTTTTTTTTTTTTTTTTTTTGTTTAGTAAACAGACAAAACAGGCGACTTTTCCGCAACCTATAAAAAATTTTGCAATTCTTTGACACATCATCAAAAAATTTAGATTTTTTTTCTTGCCCGATCAACGAAATCTGAGATTTTTCGCTTCCGATTGACAAAATTCGTTATTTTTCCGTGCCGGAAAGACAAAATTTGCGATTTTTCTGTGTTCATCTACGAAATTTGCGATTCTTAAGCGACTGACGAAATTTTCAATTTTCTATCGCAAATTGACAAAATTTATGATTTTTTCCTGCGACCTAAAATTTGCAATTTTTTGCAGTTATAAATTGACGAAATTCGCGAACTGCACGTTCACCCATTGCGGGCCACAGGTTGCATCGCTAATTTACAAGCATCTATTTTTATTTATTTATTTATTTATTTATTTTTTACAAACTTTAGGTAAAAGATCGGTAAAGAAGATTCAGGGGCGTAGGGTTGGTCGTTATGGCTGTGATAGTAAGACAAAGATTTGTTTCCGTTTTGTTGCATTTTTACGATAGAATGGCAGAAGAGGGTAATCGACTCAGAGTAAATAATAATATGCAATAACAACATAATGTAAATACTGAGCGTTAATAATTAAGAAAATACTTAGTAGTTTTAAATATGTTTTTACATTGTTTATGTTTTGTAATAAATTTGTAAATATCTTTTTAAAAATTCTTACAAGGAAAAAATACAGACGAAATGATGCAATTTTTCTACGAAAGTGAAATTACCGAATGTAATGAATATTTTGAATTTGGGGTATGAGTATTCCGAAAATATTTAATAGTTTTAAATATTGGCGATTTCTGTCCATCAGTTTTGACATTGTTTTATGTTTCGTAATAAATTTCTTAATAAATTTTTAAAAATTCTTGAAAGGGAAATATACAAGCGAAATGATGCAATTTTTTGGACGAAAGGAAATTTCCGAATGAAAGGAGTTTTAGAATGTGGGGTATGAGTATTCTGAAAATTTTTGATAGTTTTAATTGTGTTTTGATATTGTTTTATGTTTTGTAATAAATTTTTTAATATATTTTCGAAAAATCTCAAGAAAAAATACAAACGAAATGATGCAATTTTTGAACGAAAATGAAATTATCCAATGTAATGAGTATTCCGAATGTGGAGTATAATTATTCCGAAAATATTTTATAGTTATAAATATCGACGATTTTTGTCCATCAGTTTTGATATTGTTTTATGTTTGTTAAATTATTTTTTTTATATATTTTTAAACATTTTTAGAAGGGTAAAATACAGCACGAAATGATACAATTTTTGAAAAAAAAGTGAAATTACCGAATGTAATGAATTTTCTGAATGAGGAGCATGAGTATTCTAAAACTATTTAATAGTTTTAAATATGTTTTGACATTGTTTTATGTTTTGTTATGATTTTTTAATAATTTTTTCAAAATTCTTAGAAGGAAAAAATACTGCACAAAATAATGCAATTTTCAATTAAAGGGAAATTACCGAATGTAATAAATATTGAGAATGTAAGGCATGAGTATTCCGAAAATATTTTAAATGTTTTGACGTTGTTTTATGTTTTGTAATAACTTTTTTAATACTTTAAAAAATTTTAGAAGGGGAAAATACAGCAAGAAATAATACAATTTTTGAACGAAAGAGAAGTCACCGAATGTAATGAGTTTACCGATTGTGTGTGTGTGTGTGTGGGGGGGGGGGTGTCGCACCCCCCCTCCTCTGTAACTACGTCCCTACCAATTACTTAACCCGTAACTAGTATGGTGAAATTTTGGTGCACTACAAGTTTCCCAAGATGTGCTTTATTATTACTTTTTCTTTAAAAATGTTATAATTGAAATACCTACAATAAAATACGATCGATAGAATAATCTATAGCAGCGGTTCCCAATCTATGGGTCGCGACCCACTGGTGGTCCGTGGCAGTTGTTTGGTGGGTCGCGGAGCAATCGAGATTTTCATCAAAATGTATCTTTTATTGCACCTGTTTAAAGAGATATGGCAATTTCAACAGGAAATAATATTTGAAGGAAAAAATCCTTAATTCCCTTCTAGATTAACACAGATACGAACAGAATATCCAGAAATATTTAAATCATCTTTGAGGTCCTTTATGAAATTCAAGACTTCGTGCTTATGAGAACATGCTTTTTCTAATTTGCTGCTTTTGAAAGACAAGTAGTGAGACAAACTACGAGTTAATATACCGGGTGTCCCAAAAATGACTGATGGATTTTAAAATTCAATAACTTGCAAACGATGACAGATATTTAAAAATTTTTTGCAGGAGGGTTATGTATAATGTCAGGAGTTTTTTTTTTTACCGTAACACTTGATTTTAGTTCGAATTTCAAACAATAGACGGCGCTGACGGCGATTGAAGGCCAGGTGATCAGTGCTGAATGAAGCGTCGAATCAGAAAGAACAGTGAGTTTTCTAAGCTTTTTCTATTAGTTGCTACTTTTTGCTCATCCGACTCAATATCTTCAAGAATCACTGTTCCAGCTTTCATAAGATTTAGTCCTTCGGTTAATTTTGCAACCGTAATAAGCTTTTCCGTTTAAAATCTTCCTTTCTTAGATCAGGAATGAACAGATTATATTAGAAGTCAATGCTTTCTTTATTTAGCCGACAGTACTTGTCTTCATTTTATGTATTCAACAACTTCAGCATCCATCTCTTAAGTTGAGTTCTGGTTCCTTTTTGTCTATTTAATCAATTAGAGAGATACAGAATCACAATTTTTAGATGTTTTCTTAGTTTCTACGAAGAAAGCGGGGATTTTTTTCCCACGGCAAGAGGACGTAAATGCAGGGATGGCATAGATAGTCGAGGTAATATTGAATATATTTTTACATCCATGAAACTTATGTCAAAGATGAAGGTGGCAGACGATTTTTGATTTTTAAAATAAAATGATTCCTGATGACCAAAATATTAGAAGAATTTTTTTTTTCCAGCTTTCCTGAAATACATAGTTTAAGCACAAAATATTATCTCCACTATCAATTGAAATAAAATATAATTTCCATTTAAATTTAATAATGACGAAAAAGAAGAAATCTGATAATCCCTCTCTTTTCGCCCTAAAAATGGAGTAATTTATTTGTCATTATTACGGAAATGTCATTAAAATTAGAAAAAAAAAAAAAAACCTAGAAACTAATTCAAAATTTAACCCTTGATATACCGAATTATGAATTCACGAAAATTTTATATTCTAAAGCATTTCATGTAAATTGTTTAAACTAAATTAAAAGATTTACATAATAATTTAATAAATTAGTGAAGGATTTTAGAAGAACTGAAGGATTTAGAAGGACTAATTAAATTTGAATTTACAGGGATTTTGTGCAATACAGTAAAACCCCGATAATTCGGATAACTTTCTATACTAATAAAATCCGTGCGCCTCTGTCTGTCTGTCTGCTTGAAGCCGATTACAGTTCGCAACGTGGGCGAATTGGAAGTCGCGAGAGGTGTCTTTCGATTGGAAAAATTCTGGGGAAGTCATTTCGGGCATTTTCGAGACCGTGGGACCAAAATTTAAAAAGTTATGAATTAAAAACCCCTTGGAAATCGGAACGAAAAATGCCTCAATTCCCAAACGGAGCTCCGAAGCAGAACACTGCGCCACCTTGCGCAGTGTTCTGAATTTGAAGGACATGAATTTTTCCCCTTTGGCTAAAAGAAGAAACAGCCGAAAACTTCTTTTTCTACCGGCGCTAATTGCGTTTTTTTCCGCATCAAATTTTTTGACTTGCCGTAGAATTTTTCCGTAGTTTTCGCTAAAATATTGAACTTAGAAATAAAACAGGACTATCGAAACTTTTTTCTTTGCGCGTTTTTTCTTAAACAATCATGCAGACAGTTTTTAAAGTAGAAAAAAACTGATTACATATTCAGAATCTGCGTAAAAATCTGTTTCTGATGAACTAAAAAATACGAAAAAATGTCTTATGGGCGCGTAGTGCCCACCGTGCAAAACCAAATATTTTTAACGGGACTATGGGCGCGAAGCGACCATAGCTCCGATGCACAATCTTTTTTTTTTCAAGTGCACGTGGCCCACAGTGCGAAATCCCATATTTTTAACGGGACCATGGCTCTTTAATTTACTTTTTTTTGTGCTTGAGGATCGAACACCAAGACTTGCTTATTAAATGAATTTTTTTTCTTATTATATACTGCTTAATACCGAGGTTCGTTTGGAAAAAGTGGCCCAGCTAGCGGGCGTAGCTCGCTAGTTTTGAATATTTACAGACAGTAAAAATGTTTACTTTCTCTAATTCTTCCGAAAAGATTTCAGAAAAAGTTTTTTTATTCGAAAAACGACGATAAAACAAGTTAATGTTATGGAAATTAGCCAATCGCTTCTCAAATATGAAAAAAAAAAAAAAAAAAAAAAAAAAAAAAAAAAAAAAAAACCTGACCAAACCGATTTGGATTAATGGGGTCCGAATTAGCGGGGTTCTACTGTATTTAAAACCCCTACTCAAATCTTTTATTTTAAATTGTTTTCTTAGTGTTTTGTAGAATTATAAAATCTACAAATATGATGTTCTTACAATATAAATATAGAAATATTTCCGCAGTGAAAAATCCCCATCCCCCTCTGTTCAGCGCCAAGAAAGCTGAAAAGAAACAAAGGCAAAAGAAATCATCCTTTTAAAAACATTTTTGTTTTGTGTAACCAATGCTGCTTTTAGAACAAAATAAAGTAATGTAACTGTAATTCATTCTAAACTGTTTTACAACTAACTGATATATTAAAAGAATTTTAAAATAAGTTACTTTAATGCTACTTATAAGTACCGTCGGTAGATAAAGGGTTAAAATTATAACATCACTTTTGACACTTGTGAATCAATACGGATGATTGGTGTTAATTTCACCGTCAAACTTGTTATATTTTAGGAGAAATAGCCGTGAAACACAACCAATCGTTTAATCAGTTGTTTCATAAAACCGCTTGTCATAGTCTTTTCATTGGAAATATATGCATATAGGGTAGATAAGTTGTCAATTATTTCAAGGGTTTTTAGAAAGTTTTTATAACTCAAAATCGGACGATAGTTATGGAAACATGTATAATTTCCTAATTAATATCGCGAAATTACACATTCTTTCATTTGGAGAAAAGAGAGTGTTATTTTCTGCACATTTTGCAAGAAAAGATCACCAAAGAAATTGTAACCATTTTTAGTGGTGTGGGAGGAAAAAGTAATAGCAAGCCATAACAAATCGATAAATATATAGAAGCTCATCTATGAAATTATCTCTCCCCAAACGGGTCATAAAAATGTGCTTCCTATTTTACACTGATTCGGATCCTTCAGAACAATAAAAAATGAAAAAGATCACCAAACCATAAGAAAGATAGCGACAGCTGAAGAATACACCTATTTGGACGTTTACAGTACCGAAATCAGTATTATAAAGCAATGTCTGAAGTTGAATTCTTTTATGAGTGCCAAAAATTTGCCATAAAACGTTAAAAAAAGAAAAAAGAAAAGAAAAGAAAAGCTAATAATTGCATTGAAAATCGAATCAAACATTGCAAAACTTCAAAGACCGCTTAAGGCAAAATTTACTGTATTAGGATAAAAATTTTAAACGAATATTTTTGAACGAATGTGAATGCGTTTATGAGTGAGAATGAGTTTATGTGAAACGTGGAAAAAAAATTCTGTTTTTAACAAAAAAAAAAAAAAAAAAAAAAAAAAAAAAGAGAGAGAGAGAGAGAGAGAGAGAAAACAAAATGTTTGATAACACAGCTTCTGCATAAAGGCACTTGGAAGAATTAAATAAATTAAAAACTAAAGAATTAAATAAATTAAAAAATGTGTTAGGAAGCAGGTAGTTTATGACTTGAAAACTAACATAAAAACAAACTTGCATCTTGATTAATAAAAGGAAAACTTTTGGTACCAATTACTTCAAAATGACATATTTTTTATCCCGTCTATTTCTGGATTAAAACCTATGACATGCAGGATACTTCTTATTAAAAAATGTGAAGAAAACGTTTGTTTTTCGATTTTATGGTCTTTAATTCTGCATCAAATCGCATCAGTATTTAATTTTTATCATTATTTATCATTTGATCATTAACCCCAAAACAAGTGATGATATCAATACAAAAATTCTGACCGGGTTAATAGTTTGTGAGGCAGCACTTTATCTTAAGGCTCTAAGAATTTTAAATATGGATTTTAAAAATAATGATATAAAATTTTGTGTTGTGCTAAGATAATAATTAAAATGCATTTGTATATTTATTTCCTATAATATCGTGTGGGTTCGAATTACTTGTATGGTAATTTCATCAGGGAAACAACTTTAATAGTTCCATCTCATTTATTTACACTATAATACAACTGCCGCTCAGCAGCATCCCGAACAACAAAACATTCTTACATCTCCGATTTTATTTGACCAACATGCATTGCCTCACAAAACAGATCACGGTATCGTTGCGCCATCTACATTCAGAGAGTGCTACTATTCGAAGATATCACACCCCTCTCCTCATAGTTCAAACGAACTACAGGCAATCTTGGTCTATTGCTTCTTCGAACTGGAACACTTTTCTTCGAGTCCTCATCATTATTTTTAGTCACAGTGTCTTTTACAGATATATCTGCCATAACATCATTTTTATTACTCACAACAGTACCTGTTACAATATCATGTGAAGGCTGAGATTTGTTTGGTTCCATAATATTCTCATTATCACGTTGATCTTTTATTTTTCCATTAATACCAAAAAAACGGTTTTTATTAACCCTTTCATAATTATCATAAACATTGTAATTTTTACCACTATAACCCATATTTTCAAATCTTCCTGACATTTGTTTGTCATTGTGGTCATTTTTTTCAATTCTTTCAGATTTTTCGTAACTTATCTCCCTGTTACGTCTCAACTGATTTACATGACGCTTACACATTATTCCGTCACATCTATTTACTAAAACCCATCTACTTCCTAATAATTTTATAATTTTTCCTTTTACCCATTTCTCCCCCTTTCCAAAATTTTTAACAAAAACTAATTCATGGAGCTTAAATTTGTGCAGGGGTTGCTGTATTTTAGGTTTTGATGGTAATACCAAATGAAGGGCTGTTCGAATTGGCCTTCCAAACATTAATTCAGCAGGAGTTTTACCAGTCACCGAATGAGGAGTTGAATGATTTTCTAACAAAAGTCGTGCAATTGATAATGTTATGTCATTTTCATCCAGTTTCCTAAGGCAATTTTTCACAGTTTGCACGTATCTTTCCGCCTGTCCGTTCGACGACGGATGATATGGTGGAATAGGTGTATGCTTAATTCCATTATTTTTAAGAAATTATTCCTCAAATTCCTCACTTGTGAACGCGGATCCATTATCACTGACTAATTCTACTGGTAATCCAAATGTCGCAAAAATTCTTCTTAATACTCTAATAGTATTTCTACTATCGGTCCTGGGCACTACTTCTACTTCTAACCATTTTGTATAAGAATCAACTACTATTAAAAAAAATTTCCCTTCAAAAGGACCTGCATAATCTATGTGAATCCTTTCCCAGGGTAATTCAGACTTCCATTCTAAGGGTTTCATTTTTGGATTATCCCTCGCACACATTTGGCATCTACTACATGAATTTACCATTTGTTCAATTTCCTTATCCATGTTTGGCCACCAAACCACCCCTCTAGCTTTAGCTTTCATGCTAGACATACCCTGATGAACAGAATGCAACAATTTCAATATATATTCTCTACCTTCCTCTGGCACAATTACTCTATGCCCCCATAATAGACAATTTTCTAAACAAGAAATTTCATCCCTTCTACGAAAATAAGGTTGATATTCTTCTGCTTTAACCTTTCGTGGCCATCCATGTAGTACCCACTCTAAAAATTTTTTAGTTACAGGATTTTAAGTTGTCCACTTTGCAATCGTTTTAGAAGTAACAGGCCAATCATTATTATTTGAAACTAGGGATGGGCATTATTTATCGTATTAGGATAAATAACAGTGTTACTACGCTAGAACCTAATATTGCATTAATATGTTACCGAAAAGTCCCTGTTAAATAAATAACACATGGTTCATAATGACAGCATCTTCCTTCGCTTGTTTTAATCAAGATTTCATTTTTTTCTAAAATAATAATAATATTCATTAAAAACGTCCTTAATCGTTTCTTTTGAGACGTTTGCCGAACAATGTTGAATGTCCGGGCTGGGTGCCCGGACAGAGCCCCCCCCTTCCTGCTTGCGCAGACCCATTCACAATTATTTAAAAAATTTTCATCCCCCCCCCTTATTAAAACATCCTTAAAAACCCTTATTAAAAAATTTCACAATTATACACTCTAAGATAAAAAACCTGTCTAAAACGGAATTTAAAACTGTTTTAAAAGCTTCCGTTTTAGAAGATTTTACTATATAAAATAAGATATTGTATGTATCCATCAAGTACAGCCCGGACAGCCCCCCCCCCCCTGCTTGCGCAGACCCATTCACAATTATTTAAAAAATTTGTGTCCCCCCCCCTTATTAAAACACCCTTAAAAACCCTTATTAAAAAAATCTCACAGATATACACTCTAACATAAAAACCTGTCTAAAACGGAATTTAAAACTGTTTTATAGGCTTCCGTTTTAGAAGGTTTTACTATATAAAATAAGATATTGTTTGTATCCAGCAAGTACAGCCCAGACAGCCCCCCCCCCTGCTTGCGCAGACCCATTCACAATTATTTAAAAAATTTGCGTCCCCCCCCCTTATTAAAACACCCTTAAAAACCCTTATTAAAAAAAATCTCACAATTATACACTCTAAGATAAAAAAAAACTGTCTAAAACGGAATTTAAAACTGTTTTATAGGCATCCGTTTTAGAAGGTTTTACTATATAAAATAAGATATTGTTTGTATCCAGCAAGTACAGCCCAGACAGCCCCCCCCCCTGCTTGCGCAGACCCATTCACAATTATTTAAAAAATTTGTGTCCCCCCCCCTTATTAAAACACCCTTAAAAACCCTTATTAAAAAAATCTCAGATATACACTCTAACATAAAAACCTGTCTAAAACGGAATTTAAAACTGTTTTATAGGCTTCCGTTTTAGAAGGTTTTACTATATAAAATAAGATATTGTTTGTATCCAGCAAGTACAGCCCGGACAGCCCCCCCCCTGCTTGCGCAGACCCATTCACAATTATTTAAAAAATTTGCGTCCCCCCCCCTTATTAAAACACCCTTAAAAACCCTTATTAAAAAAAATCTCACAATTATACACTCTAAGATAAAAAAACTGTCTAAAACGGAATTTAAAACTGTTTTATAGGCTTCCGTTTTAGAAGGTTTTACTATATAAAATAAGATATTGTTTGTATCCAGCAAGTACAGCCCGGACAGCCCCCCGCCCTGCTTGAGCAGACCCATTCACAATTATTTAAAAAATTTGCGTCCCCCCCCCTTATTAAAACACCCTTAAAAACCCTTATTAAAAAAATCTCACAATTATACACTCTAAGATAAAAAAAAACTGTCTAAAATGGAATTTAAAACTGTTTTATACGCTTCCGTTTTAGGTTTTACTATATAAAATATTGTTTGTATCCAGCAAGTACAGCCCGGACAGCCCCCCCCCTGCTTGCGCAGACCCATTCACAATTATTTAAAAAATTTGTGTCCCCCCCCCCCCTTATTAAAACACCCTTAAAAACCCTTATTAAAAAAATCTCACAGATATACACTCTAACATAAAAACCTGTCTAAAACGGAATTTAAAACTGTTTTATAGGCTTCCGTTTTAGAAGGTTTTACTATATAAAATAAGATATTGTTTGTATCCAGCAAGTACAGCCCGGACAGCCCCCCCCCTGCTTGCGCAGACCCATTCACAATTATTTAAAAAATTTGCGTCCCCCCCCTTATTAAAACACCCTTAAAAACCCTTATTAAAAAAAATCTCACAATTATACACTCTTAGATAAAAAAACTGTCTAAAACGGAATTTAAAACTGTTTTATAGGCTTCCGTTTTAGAAGGTTTTACTATATAAAATAAGATATTGTTTGTATCCAGCAAGTACAGCCCGGACAGCCCCCCGCCCTGCTTGAGCAGACCCATTCACAATTATTTAAAAAATTTGCGTCCCCCCCCCCCTTATTAAAACACCCTTAAAAACCCTTATTAAAAAAATCTCACAATTATACACTCTAAGATAAAAAAAAAACTGTCTAAAATGGAATTTAAAACTGTTTTATACGCTTCCGTTTTAGGTTTTACTATATAAAATATTGTTTGTATCCAGCAAGTAAAGCCCGGACAGCCCCCCCCCCCCTGCTTGCGCAGACCCATTCACAGTTATTTTAAAAAATTGCGTCCCCCCCCCTTATTAAAACACCCTTAGAAACCCTTATTAAATAAAATCTCACAATTATACACTCTAAGATAAAAAAACTGTCTAAAACGAATTTAAAACTGTTTTATAGGCTTCCGTTTTAGAAGGTTTTACTATATAAAATAAGATATTGTTTGTATCCAGCAAGTTCAGGTTAAAAATTCTGGGCACCCACCCGTTCAAAAAGCTGGTTACGCCCAGGCCCGTAGCCAGGATTTCCTTTCGGGAGGGGCTGAATCTTGACATTTTTTTCTGATCTTACAAAAATAATTTGTATAATTTACAGCAAAAAAATTAAACAAACTTAAAATGTGTTTGTGCATCGGATACTATTTAACCATGTCAAATATTGATATTTCATACTTAATTTTTTTCCATTTCTGTTGCAATTTTTGATATTCAAAAGCATTTCCAGTTTACAAACTGGTTCGGAAACCGGATAGTTTTTAGGAAAAAATTCCGCAAAACCTAAAAAGCACAAAATTGGAGATGAGCCTCAAGTATCCTATGAGAAAAAAAGTTAAGAAAATATTGAAATACAAACAAGTAACATGAATTGATTTAAAACACAGGATTAATAGTAGCGTGGAAGAATCTGTCGCATTGCGAGTGCGAAGTGTTGAAATTATTGATCCAAATGAAATTAATTTCTTTCGCATTATTTTTTCCAAAGAAAAATTAATATTTAATCATAAAAATCAACCTTGTATTTTATAATCTCTGATTATAATAATTATAAATGCAGTACTCTTGTTACAATAAATTTGCTTATACAACGGAAGCAATCATCGTAATTTCTTCTTAGCCATGGTGCTGATTAACTTATCAAGATCTACTGGAATGTCCCAATGAATGAAAATCATTGCAAAGTGACTCAATCTCTCATTGGCCATAATGATTTGAAGCAAAGATTTGATTATTTTCATTGTCGAAAAAGATCTTTCAGCACTGACTGTTGTTACTGGATTTTCAGCCAAGACTGTGAACAAGCGTTTGATATTATTGAAATCGTCACATTACGCAGTACTAAAACCTTTAGGACCTCTGTGTTGGTGTCAAAAATTTGTTTGCACCCTAATTCATATTCAGCTTCCACTTGCTACATTGACACTTTATCATGAAAAAATTCAATAAGACTTTCTACACGGTGAATAAAGACAGCGATATTGTAATACTCTTCAGCGGATGTATTTTGAAAATTTGTCTAAATATTAGTCTTGGGATATTTATTTCAGTTTGGAAGATGTCTTTCCGAAATTTTGATGCACAATAAAATATCTGCAAAAGATTTCTACTGCATTTTTCGCTATATTTATGTAAAACAATTAAGACATTTTTAACTTAAGTTACAGCCGATATCATGTCATGAAATTTTTCTTGAAGAACTCGCTATGACTTTGTCAGACAGAAAACTTTCTCACAAACATACAGGCTTATGAGAAAATCATTCTTCTCCCGACTGCCAAAAAAGCTCCAGTTTTCAAAGAAATCTGCCAAAAATCCGTGGGGAATCCGTGAAAATCCGTGTTTTTCAAAGTATTTTCTGAGCTAATGCAATTATGTGTAGCTCAACAAAAGTTAATATGCTTTCATGCCTCTCGATAAATTTTGTAGAACAAATGCGGAGAAGTCATTTCCTTTTGTTTAATGGAGTATATTATGTAATTGCTTCTTGAAACCCTAAATTTGCCTTTAGGTGATTTTAAAAAACTTGTGTTACTGCTTTAACAAGTCCATGATACGTTCGGATTATAGGAATCAGCATGCTGTTGGACAAGGCAAGATTTAACACATGGCTTTCAAAATGAACATATCTAATTTTTAGATACTCTGAAAAATTTTAGAATGGACCCCGCTAAGATTTAGTAAGACCAGATTTATTAGCAACTTCACCATACGCCTTTGTGATGCATTTATATATGTCAAGACAAAATTCATCACAATGTTGTAATATTACTTTTCTTGAATTTTTGGCGGAGAAAACATTTATTGGAATAAAACCTAAAAGATTTTTTTAATTATTTTGTTTTGTGACTTTTTTTACTAGTCCACATATTTAACACAAAGGTCAAGCTGTTCTGCGCCTGAGTTTCATCAGCAATTAAACTGCGCGTTTTGTTTGTACTAACAAAACAGATCACGTTATTTAGTTTGATAACAAATTCTTCTTTATCTGTATCCGAGGATATTTGAGTGATTTTATTCTAAATATCTTGGGTGAGGTAAATACATTTCTATGGATATTTATAATATGGCGTTTCAATTAATTCTCTCCAGATTTTCATCAAAATTTAAAAGACTCTTAGCTAACAGTCTTTTTTTATATCGATTTATTTACCGTTATAAGATCATCATCGTGGTAAATTCAAAGTAGCGTATTTTTCTCTGCACAAAATAAGATTGTTTCAAGTATTGGTCCAAGAGCTGTTCTGATTTCTTCTTTTCCTGAAGCTCTTTGAAAACTCAACAATGAAATATTAATTTGCTGTATTCCTAAAGAAATCTTACTTTTTGTTTGCTAAAATAACATCGGTTTGTGGTTATCCAATTGCATATGTTATAAAAATTGCATAAGAAAACACATTTAGTTTTTTCCCAATTTCTAAAACATGTAGAAACTAGTCTTCCTGGTTTTTTGTGTCCTTTCTGTACCTATTTTTTCGTGAAAAAACAAAAAACAAGATTACAATAAAGGTGTTTGAGAATATATAAAAAAAGGAAAAACTATTTCTGGATCTTTCTTCCATTTTCCTTATTTTTGTTTCTTTCCTACAGTTATTGGAAAACTATATGGTTTTTTGGAAAGTAAAATGGAACCAAAAATGTTTATCTTCGTGGCATCATCCAAGTCATCTCAAGTTAAGTTGTTGTTGTTGTTCTTGATGTGTGCCTGAAGGGCAGGAGAGTTGCTGGAGCTTCTTTTGAACTGCATCCATGGGTTAGAAAGACAGACGTCTGCACCGGAAGATGTTCGGCAAAGTCTCAATAGATAGCAGCACGAAGCATTGCCACCTCCTCAATTTCGATGTGTCTCTGAAGGGAAGGAAAATTTTCTCCAGAGATCATTACTCATGGTAACTGCTACGACCGATCACAGGACTTTCAGAACCCCTCTATTTCACGAGTGCGTACACTGAATACACTCGGTGGGTCTTTGGTGATGTGAAGCATCGAATCCGGGAACTTTCAGTCTGGAGTCAGAAGCTATGACCACTACGGTACCTAGTTAAGTTAGATAGCAATAACGAATCGAGTTGCTTGCCATGCTGTAGGCTCATAATGAGTATTTGACGAATCCCCACCAAAGTCAATTTGTTTCGAACGCTAAAATCCAAACAATTGTAAATTTTAATTTCCAAATAAGATTTGCTGCCAGAAAAAGTTGATATTATTGGAATTGGCTTTACGTAAGTCAGTTCAAGATTTAGTGCCCCCATGGTGCTGTTTTGTGATTTTGCAATTTTAAAAAAAAGTACAGGTCTGAAAAATTATTTTTGCCATTTCATATCATATTTTCTAGTTACTTAAAGATTCTATTAACAATCATTAACATTTTTCTTTCCATCTTATCTAGTCATTTGATAAAATACTGTATTATCCGTCATTAAATTCGCAGCTCAAAAAGTTTATGTCAGATCCAGAAATTGTATTTGATAAAATTCCTTTTTTTTTAAACTCAGAATACACTTCACTTCAATTATTGAATTAAATTTTTGGTTGTAAACTGAGTCAGTGTTGTTGTTTAAATTTTTACTTCTTCCCTAGACACAATTCAAAATGTCTCTATACTGATTTTACAAATAGCTCCCCTAACCCATCAGCACACCCGCCTACATCTGTAGATTGGCTTCACAATTGGTGTAAATTTTATCCAAAAACGTGTGCCGACGGGATATAAAACTCTCTCCGATGGTACTATGAAAAATTAAAAAAAAAAAAAAAATCCTACGTAGAGGTATCCATCCCTGAAGTTGAAAGTTCTACAAAATACAAAGAAAATTAACCAGCCAAAGCAGCTATTTTACGCACATTTTCTTACTATTAAAGATTCACATGCAAATAATTCACAGAAAATTTGTTCAGTGAAGAGAGTGGGAGATGCCACCGTGGCGTTTTTTGAAGATTTTCCGATACCATATTGTTTTTCTTCGCATCATTATTTTTCAAAAATACATTCTAATAGTTTCTTTTTAATTAAAAGTGCTTTACAGTTATAACATCATTATCAAAGATGCTTTCTTTAAAATTATATTTCTTTCACGTGATTTTACCATTATAGGCGGCTATTAAAGTTTTTGGCTCCCTTCCTTGCAAAGCATTTTAGCATTGCTCGGTACATAGTACACATAAGTTTCGTTTATATGCATGTAGATAAAGAAAATTAAGGACGATCATAACATGCAAGTAAATGTTTTATATCTGTATTCTAAAGTTAATACGCCATATGTGTATTACACTAATTTTTCTTAGTCAAATTAATGATATGGAATTACACTTAGTTAAAATTGCGTTTAAAAAAAACTTTTTTTTTTGCGGTAATTATCGATTTAAAATATATATATATATATCCAAATGACCGATATAATGAAGTATTACTGTAACTGTAATTGAATAAATGAATATTTTTACAGCTAAAAATACAATTAATTTTAATGTAATGAAAGATAAAGACAAACAAAATTTATTTTATTATTATAGAGATAATTTTGTAAAATCTTTTCAAACTTTCGGGAGGGGCTTCAGCCCCCTTAGCCCCCTCCCTGGCTACGTGCCTGGTTACGCCTATGCAACCACAGAAGAAATAACTCCTTAATATTCAATAACTGTTAGATTTTTCACCAGATTTTCAATTCAGTTCAGTTATGTACCGTATTTTCGGGTGTATAGCCCGCACCCTGTGTATAACCCGCACCCCTAAATCGAGCAGTGCAGTAAAAAAAGTTCGTGTATAACCCGCGGAGATGCATCGGTGTATAGTCCGCGGGCTATACACCATTTACGAACGTATATTTCGACCAGGGTTCTAAATTAGAAGCCATTAGTCATAATTTTTAACACAAATTTACCAAATTTTTTCGTGATGCATTATATCTACAGTAATTGGGCTAAAAAATTAAGATTATCAATACCGTAATTTTCGGAAGAAACACCGCGGCGTTTATGTTTATGTGTTTTAAGGTGAAATTTCAAGCTATGCAGCGTTTACGCGCATTTTTTTTCAAAGAGCCGTGATATTTAAAAAAAAAATTTTCCGAAAATTAAAAAATAATCGGTGATAAATTCAAAATTTCGGACATAAAATGTACACGTATCTTAGGTTATTCGTTCCCAAAAGGATCGAATCCTCGGAATCGATCCGAAATGTACCTACTCCGAAAAGGAACGATTCCTCGGACTCTATCTGAAATGAAACGACCCCGGAAAAGTTCGATTCCTTGAACTGATGGAGGTAACCTCTATGCTTGAACTCCTTCCGAAATTAAACGACTCTGTAAAGGAACGATTCCTCGTAATCATTTCGAAAAAGAACGACTGCTCTGAATCGTTCCGAAATTATATAAATCACGCACTTTTTTTTGTTCTTTGCAACAGGGTCGGTAGATTATTTTTTTGAAAAATAAACTAAAAATGATATTAAATTCAGAATTGTCGAGATTGGAAGGGTTCCGAATTTTGGATTTTGTACTCTACAAACACAATGGCTATTATACATCTATCAGTCCAATACTTGGCGATGGTTGCGACAGTTCTTCCAAATCCAGAAATAACTGCATTTAAGTAGTAAAAAAAAGCCTTTACAAACATGGAAGAACTCTCTAAATTTCAAGGCATAGTGAAAAAAATTTACAAATTTCGATGGTTTTTTTTTCAAATTTTTTAAGGTTTAAAAATTGTAGAAAAAATATCACGATTTCCAATTTTTTTAAAAAAAATCTTTGTATAACCCGCACCGTGTATAAGCCGCAGCGGCTTTTTGGGAGGTTTTTTTCTTGTATAAGCCGCGGACTATACACCCGAAAATACGGTAGTTCTTTTCTGTTAGATTTTCCACGCGTTTTTGAAAAAATGTAGTTTTTTACATTACAAAAGAATATTTTATCGCTTTGTAACTGTTGTTTATTTTCAAACGTTTTGTCTGAGGATAATGTTGTTATCGTTAACGACTTTTGATTTTAAGTTTCGTTTCCTGTTTGGTTTTCATTCGCGGTTGTTGAAGAAAGAGGATAAATAAAAAATGATTTCGTCTCTTTTTTATTAAATATCAGAAAGACTGAATTTGAGATTTGTGGATTTGATTTCTAAAGGGCTCTTCTGGGGGGGGGGGGTTCACCCCCCAAACATACACTTATGCTTACAACTTATGCTTCATACATTACAAATCTAGCATAAAAAAATTTCTCCCGTTATTCTGGGTCACGTTACGGACCCATAATGGGTTGAAATTTAAATTTCTTAAACTTCTTCGAGGTTTTTTGCCAAATCGGTATCAGAAAAAAATTGTGCCAACGTGATGTGTGTATGACATCTGCGCCATATAAATATTATTCAGTCTTTTTTTATTGCAATTTTTTTATGTAAAACAATATGCATTATTTTTCATGCACAATTGCGCATTAAATGAAAATTGTAATGCAATTTTTGTAGTAGTACTTTATAATAATGAATAAAAAAACCCACATTATTTAAAAGTATTTCCTGCACAATAAAATGTTTCCTGACGATTACAAAAAAATATGTCCTGACAATTCAAAAAATAACAAGTTGGAAATTGCACGTGAAGCGTAGCAAATTAGGTGCGTTCGTACGATAACGAAGTTTTAAAAATATTTTATTTCATATACCAATCTCATAAAATTGTAAATAGTGAATTACAATTAAAACGCTCATCAAACAATGTTCTCCCTATACCATTAAGTAATGGAATACTTTTGTGTGGCCTTGTAAATCAATAACAAATGTTCTTTGCACCACAAATTATGTATGATGTATATTATAATATGTACTTTATAGTTGCATATAAATTTTATTAAGTTCGCATGAGTGTAACACGATTAAAATGCATTTGAAACATTTTTTCCCATTGACCGTAATGTAACAGAATATTTTTGATTGTCCCTGTAATTGATCTATGCATCCGATTTTCATAAAATTTGAAATAACTCGACAAAATTATGTAATAATTATGTATTTTAAATTTAACACGTATAGAATATATTTGAAACTTTTTCCTAATTGACCATAATGTAATTGAATACTTTTGATTGCTCCTGTAATTGATCTATGCACACGATTATCAAAATATTTGAAATAACTCGACAGAATTATGTAATAATTGCGTATTTTAAATTTCAAACGATTAAAATGCATTTGAAACTTTTTTCCCCATTGACTGTAATGTAATGGAATACTTTTGATTGCCCCTGTAATTGATCTATGCATCCGAGTTTCATAAAATTTGAAATGACTCGACAAAATTATGTAATAATTATGTATTTTAAATTTCAAACGATTCGGTTGGGTAGTTTTTGCGTTGTTATATTCGGATAGACAGGCAGACGGACGGACTGAACGACCACTATAGGTGCTACGTATTATATAATTACGAACGCGCCTAAAAATGTAATTGTCCAAGTTTTCACTTCTGTCGGTAATCCAAAAATTCCACTTTTTTTAGGGGGGGGGGGGTGAAAATTTTGTGGAAATAAGTCTTATTTTTTATTTATGTATGGATCCATATAAAAAAGTATGAGCTAGTGAACTTTGGAACCATTTTAATACAACTCATATTCCAAATATTAAAATAATTGAGAAAAATTATTAAAAAATTATTTTCAATTTAATCATTTTTATACTAAGTAAATGCAATTAATTTTTTTATAAATTGAATCTGGAATGTTTAGATAAGATTTTAATATTTACAAAATATAAAATACAGTACAATATATTAGGTTTACAGCTTTCTGAAAGACATAAAAATAATAGGATAAAATTTAGATGAGTTCAAAGTATTAGAATATTTTATTTTGCGCAACAATATTACCTTATTAATATGAAGTAAATGATAGTTAATTTTTTGTAGCACCCTCTTTTGCTTTCATAATAGCGTACAATCGATCTTGCATACTATACATATCTGCTATTAAGAAACTAGTAAAAAAAACTGAGTCTGGAAAAAATTTAATTCTCTACCACCTGTCCTATCTCACAAGTTTCTTTGTCCTATCAGTTAATATTTGTTTTATATGTTTTGCAGCCGCTTTAGTAGTGGCAGCACGCATTGACTTGCTGTATGAAAATTCAGTAATGCATTTCATCTCAGATTTTAAAACATCAACAGTGCTGATTGAGAAAACGCGGTATACGGAAAATGGATTTTTGAAAAATTCGTTTACCTCTGTATGTTAAAGAAAGTTTTCTTAATATGTTTTCTTGTACTTTCTAATTTTCCTGCTTTTCGTATTTCCTATTGGATACATTATTTTATATTCAAAAATATATGTGCCTATAGATATTTTCTTAAATGTTGTTGCCCCACCAGTGGCTGAGAGATTCTGCCCTCAAAACTGGTAGACGGCAGGCGCTCGATTAGAACAAAACCCAATCGCGGTCGTCAGCCCAATCAATCGGAGTTTTCCGTGGTTTTCTTCGAACTTTGGATTTCCTTGCGTAAATACGGGTTGGGTTCCCTTAGAAAGACCCCCCCCCCTCCCTCCACGGAGGGCACCACCATGGGGGCCCATATCCCATGTGTTGTCCGTTTGGGAGATTATTTAGCAATTGTTTATAAATTGTTTATTGTATCCTGTTACAAAAATAACAGGATGTTGGAACCTGTTACCAGCGCTACTGTGGAATGATGTAACCTGTTAACCAAAAATAACCATATTTCCCATCTCTATTTGAAACAAACATTATTTCAGCAGGATTACTTACTATATTTACAGTTTCTGGGAGAGGTAATCTACTTAATGCGTCCGCATTTTTATTATTTTTACCTTCGCGATACTCAATTGTATAATCATATCCTGCTAACATAAGCGATCATCTCAGCATTCTAGGTGATAATGTATCAGGTACCTTTTTAACAGGATCAAACAATCTAATTAAAGGTTTGAGATCTGTTATAATTTTAAACTGTTTACCAGCTAAATATTGGTGAAATTTAGTAACACCAAATATTACAGATAAAGCTTCTTTATCTATCATTGCATAGTTTCTTTCAGTTTTATTTAAAGTTCTGGAAGCATAAGCTATGGGTTTCTCTTTACCCTCAATAATATGGCTTAATACAGAACCAATGCCATATTCTGAAGCATCACAGTTCAAAACAATATCTTTGTTAACATCATATAATTCTAAAACAGGTGATGTACATAATAATTCTTTAACTTTTTGAAATGCTTTATCATGCTTTTCTGACCATGTCCACTTAACATTATTATCTAATAATCTATGTAAAGGTTCTAAGACATCTGAAATATTAGGTAGGAAGTTTCTATAATAAGAAATTAAGCCTAAAAATGAACGCAACTGTGACACATTATTTGGAATAGGTGCATTCAAAATAGCATTAACTTTTTCTGGCATAGGTCTAATTCCTTCCTGAGAAATTTTATGTCCCAAATAGCAAACTTCCGAAACCATAAATTTTAATTTTTCCTTATTTAGTCTTATACCATGCTCAGAAAAGCATTTCAGAACACTTTCAACTCTTTCAGAATGTTCCGATTCATTCCTAGCACTTATGATTACATCATCTAAAAATACACCAAGATACTCATATTTTTTTAATATATTCTCTATTTTTCTCTGGAACATTCCAGGAGCACACTTTACGCCAAAAGCTAATCTTAAAACATTAAATAATCCTTTATGAGTATTAATAGTTAAAATTTTACTACTTTCGTTATCTACAGGTTGTTGTAAATAAGCATCTTTTAAATCAAAAACAGTAAAGAATTTTCCACCTGACAATTTAGAGAATAATTCTTCCATCCTACACTGTAAAAAATTTTGCGTAAGGTTCCTAAGAAAACCTGTGGCAGCTATTCTGCCACAGGTTTTCCCAGGAATTTAATCCAAAAAATGCCAGGAAACTTACATATGTCAAGAAAGTGCAGAAACCTATAATCTGGGATGCTACTCATGAAACATCAGTTAGGTTTCAACGTTCTGAAAAGTCTAGAAACCTTTTATGTGTAACGTTACACATTAATTTTCTGTTAGGTTCCACCATTCTGAAACCTACAATCTGAAACATTACTCGTGAAATCTCAGTTAAATTCCACCATTCTGAAAAGCTAGGGAACCTATAATCTGGAATACAACTCATAAAATCTCGGTTAGGTTCCACCTTTCTGAAAATTTTCGAAATCTTTAATATGATATGTACCCGATGTTTTATAAAAGTAGTGTTGTGAAATTTTCAAAATGCATTTGCTAACCCTGTCAAAATAAAGATGTTAAAAAAAAATGTCAGATTCAAGATATACTGAGTGACACTGAAAATATTCAGCAAATCATAACAATAGATGTAATAATATTTAAATTCAAAGTGATATTTTGCGCTTTAAATATGGAAGTAAGCTTATGCATATTAAGTACGAGTTTATTTTTCAGGTTTTTTCTCAATTCTTTTGGTAATAAATAGTTCGGTGTGCTTTTTTAAAATTACTTTTGGAAGCGTATTTCCAGAATTCCTGTTTCTTATATACTAGTTAATGTGTATTTAAGTTTGTTGAATTATATAACATTAAACTTCTGTTATTTTAAATCAAATCACAGAAATCCTCGGTGTTACTCCATCCCCTGTTAATCTGGTTTCGAGTACTTTTCCTATTCTTTATGCAGCTTTATGTTAATTTGATAAATTTTAATTTTGAAAATTATTTTTTAAGCGAGATTTAGAAGCTCCGTTTGCATGGATTTTAGTTGGGCTTTGTAAGGCTTGCTAACTCGGATTGCCGAGCTCTTGTTTTTCAATATGGTCATAATGCGTATTTTAAGTTTGAGTACATAATATATTCAAATTTAGAAATAAAGTTTGAGAAATCCTCGATGTTACCCCGCCTTTTAACGCGGATTCAGAGCAGTTTTTCTAATGTAGCTTTTATTTAATAAATTTTAATTTTAATATTATTGTCTAAGACTTTTGGATGCCTGTTTACGTAGTTAGAATATAATTTGGGATTTGTCAATTCCCCCTCTCCCCCACAATACACACCCACGTTAATGAGGATTTCCGAGCTCATTTTAAATATTGTTAATTTGACTACGGTAACTTCTTACTTACATATTTTTCTGTTAGGTACAATTTTAGTTTTCAGTTGAGTATAATCCTACCGAATGAAAATTAAAAAATATTAATAAGCTACAATGTTGATAGTTAGAACTGTACGAACACTTCATATGATTTTGTATGAAGTGTTTGTAACTTTGTTAATGGTCAATAATTAAAAATCTGAATAACTGGCCAGTGGCCAATGTTAATTTTTATCTATATTTTGCACCAACATACAAATAAAAGATTGCTGTAAGTAATTATGCACATATCTGTATAATAAAGACATATACACATAAAGTATTTCAATTATTCAGAATTTTTAAAAAGAAAATAACATTAAAAATGCCTGACAAATGTTAAAAAATTCAGCATAATAATTGAAATATTGACTTCCTTAAAAACCTGATAAAAATCCAACAGTTCTTAATTTATGTAACATTTTTTTTCTTAAATTAAGATTTTAAATTGATATTATAAAATTTTGTTTAGCTTTCACTTAATCCTTCATTTAATTTACAGAAAGTTTTTGGCTTATGATAATATGCATAGAATTTTTTATTTTATATAAGTCTGATTATGCATATAAATTAACCTGCTTAAATACATACATAAGTGCTAAGTTAAAGAACATTTTTAAATGGGGGATTATGCGACTTACGACAACTTAATTAAACATGAATATGCTTTAACCCGGGAGGACGCGCGAAGGGCCTAAAAGACCCAGAGTGCGTATGGTTTTTACAAATGCAATCACTAATTTTTTTTTAAGTAATCTTCAATCTATTTTATCGCAAAATTTGTAAGAATTATCTTCGTCTAAATAAAGTGACTGTTATAATTTAATTTAATTGGTGACGAAGTTAAACTATTCATATCCTGGGTAAGCGCGCGATCTCCCGGGTTAATTATTTTTATACACTGTATAAAGAATACCATACAAACTTACCTGGTAGTTGTTTACATTCTAATCCACAAACTGGACGCCTTTTTTAACAGTTTATTGGTCAGTTAAATGAAACAGACCTAGTTTCTTTACGTTAGTGAGAATAATTGATCTTCAAAGTTAAAAATTTGAGAGGCAATTTTGGGAAATAGGCTAAATTTAAGAAACATGGGGGAGCTATAAAATCAACGATGTCTATTTGATCGAAAATCTCTAAGAAAATGTTATCAATGCAGAAAAATGCTTACAGTTTCGTTAAAAATCGAATGCCTTATTATATAGCATTTGGGATTCCTGTATTAAGATTTAAAGTAAAAAAAATTACCATATTTATGAATCACATTTAGGCACAATAACCTTGCCGCAAAATTAGTAATATTTTCTAGTAAGTAACTTAAAATTGTACCTTTCATCCTCTATAGACATATGTAGCTTGCAGATACTAAAGAAGAGAGGGGGGAGGGGGACAAAATTTAAACATTTCTCTACTGATATGACTTTAATTTCATGTTATAGACTCAATATTTTGAAAAATAAAATAGTTGGCCAGAGCTTCTCCCATTTCCCCTTGAAGCGTTGATTTTGTTTATAATAATTTTTATGCTAGATTTATTGTTTTGGGGAACAGTCGAACTCGCTTAAGACGTGATACCGATTAATACCTGAGTTTACTCCAGTTCCAACATCACCAGAACATCGCTCTTACAACAAATGTAAAAAATTTCCATTTAATATAAGATAAAATTTTTATTCTTTGGACAAAAGATCTCGCTTACGACGAGAATGCATATACCTAGATATTAAGTTTTTGATATGAGCATCAAACTGTTTCCGATTAGTAATAATCGCTTTATTTAATGGCAGAAAGATTACTATTCGGAAATAGTGATAGACATTGTAAAAAAATCCTCTAAACTGAATTGCTGATTAAATAAGGCGAATATTACTAATCGGAAATAGTAGGTATTTGGAGAAAAAGTTGCGGTACTAAGATCGAGAATTTCGTCAAATAATCACTGATAAAATAATTTCGAGAAACGATCATTGGTAGAATTTAGAAAAATAGGTTTCAAAATGCACAATAAGATGGGCATACGCACTTTCATTCCAAAGTTAGCTGCTCTAGATACCATAGTCTTTTTTTCAACTGAGGCAACAAAATGACCCACATGCAAAAATGCAGTTTATATGGAAATAAAGACCAAGAAGAGTTTTCAGAGTCTAAACTAGGAAAAAAAATTCGAGAATCACAATTAAATGCGTTGTTAAAGCTTCGGTAAAAATTAGTGACTCTAGTTTCCATTTTCGATTCATAACTAAGCGAGCAAAATGATAAACACACAAAAAATTAGTTTTTACATGTAAAATATAGCTCAGGAACTCTACAGGGCAGAAATTTGAACAAGAGCTTTGAGATGCACAATTAGAAGGGTATTCGCACCTTCGTGTTATTTTTTTATAGCGCAAGATCCCGTAGTGTTTTCACAACTGGGATAATAAAATGACAGACACGCAAAATAACGATTTTTTTGTAATTAATATATTAACCACAAAATAAGGAATATTACACACAAAACATATATAACTTTGCGCAGATTACCAATAATTTCTATTTTAGAATAAATCCGAAAAGTTACACAAAAGCTCAAAAATCCCTGTCGGCTGGGCCTATAGGCGAAGGTAGATTTCGAAGAGTGCTCATTTCAACAAAAAAAAAAAAAAAAAAAAAAAAAAAAAAAAATATATATATATATATATATATATATATATGATTAGAGATAAACCCAGTTTAATAACTTCATTTGGCCGTTTATGAAAAATTTTTAATTTCATTTTTCTGCAAAAACTGGTTTTATCAGAATCATCTTAAGAAAAATTCAGCTCCAATGCCCGTTTTGACAACATATTTTGAAATAGATTCTGAATTTATATAAAAAATCGACCAAAACAGTACATTATACAGCTCCTAAATAACAAAATACTGTCAGTTGAATGCATTTGAAAAAAAAAAAATTGAATTTAAAAATAAGACATGAAATAACCGATTTGTTGTTTGAATACATCCTAAATTCTTTAATCATGATTACTTCGGAAATTTTTGTGCGAAATACTCACTTTGACAGCATTTTAAAAACTATATTCTATCTTTATCAAAAAACTGGCCAATGCATCACAGTATATAGTTCCTAAATAAGAGAATCTGTAAATTGGATGCGTTTGAGAGCGAAAATGGATTTTAAAACGAGTCATAAAAAACGCAATTTGCTATGTGAAAACTTCCTTAAATTTTCAAATCACAAAGACTTTGGGAAATTCTGTTCAAAATACCCTTTTTGGTAGCCTTTTTTGAAATATATTCCGTCTTTATCAAAAAACTGACCAATGCATCACATTATATAGTTCCTAAATAAAAGGATCTGTAAATTGGATGCGTTTGAGAACAAAATGGATTTAAAAACGAGTCAGAAAAAAACGCAATTTCCTATTTGAATACTTCCTTCAATTTTCGGTCCCGATGACTTTCGGAAATTCTGTTCAAAATATCCTTTTTGGTAGCCTTTTTTTTAAATATGTTCTGTCTTTATCAGAAAGTTGACCAATGCGTCACTTTATACAGTTTCTAAATAAGAGGATCTAACATTTGGATGCGTTTAGAATCAAAAATGAATTAAAAAATGAGTCAGAATATAAGCAGTTTGGATTTGAGGTTTTTTCTCCAACTCCTATTTTTGTTTAATTTCTTTTTGCTATACGAATTGCTCCTATGAAAAACTTGTCAATATAAAAGTTGTAGATATTTTTAAGAAGATGTAAAATAAATTTAATCAGATTTGATATCTTACAAATTGACGGAGTTATGGATTTTTCTCTTTTTTCAGCGCCCTTTTTCTTTTCGTTTTTAATTTTTTTCATCGGTACAAGTTGGTCCTATCAAAAACTTGTAAATACAAAAGTTTTAGATATTTTAAGAACATTTACAAAAAATTTAGTTGGACTTGATATCTTGAAAATTGACGAAGTTATGAATTTTTTTCTCTCAAAATCCCTGTTTTTTTCGACCCTTGAGCCCACTTCTAAATTTATCAAAAATCTGTCATGCATTTACTTTTGGCCCATTTTTAAGAAGTAATATAAACTGTAAACCGATTTGATATCTACTTTAATTAAGGAGTTATGGTGTTTTTCGGTTTTCACAAAAACGCCCCCTATTCCGAACCCCTTGGTCCGATTTTACCCATTAACGAACTTAGTCAAGATTTTATCCCCTTTGATTTTATGTACAAGTTTGGTGGAGATTGGTAAAGCATTATAGAATTTATCGTGTCCATAAAAAAGTGAGATATATATATATAGATAGATAGATATATATATAAACTGGTGCGATTGCAATAGGTACTATTTCTTACAAAATCTACCTAAAAAGTATGCCCACTAAAACTAAGGAATGTTACACAGAAAATATTCGGAACGTTTCACAGTTTATCAGTAATTTCCACTTTCTCAACTATTCCGAAAAGTTACACGAGATTGTGGAAGATATTACACAAGATTTCTCGGTATTCTTGTATGAGTAGAAATAATCCGAGAAAACCCAGGAATGTTACACAGTAAATATCAAGAACATTACGCAGATTTTTTACAGTGTAGGAAGAGGATAATTATCATTTTCTGTATTTGAATTTACTGTGGATCTACAATCACCACAAATTCTAACAGTACCGTTTGGTTTTGGAACAATTACTATAGGACTAGCCCAATCTGAATGATCGACAGGTTTCAAAATACCCTCTTTTGTTAATCGTTCTAATTCCAAATCAGTAGCTCTTCTCAAAGCAAACGGAACAGGTCGAGACTTAAGAAAAACTGGTTTTGCATCCTTTTTTAAATTTATTGAAACGGGAGGACCTTTTATTGTACCGATCCCGTCAGCAAAAACATTAGGAAAATTTCTAATTAAATCATCTTTCGAAATACTTTTAATCATATTTACATTAGGCCAAAATAATTTTGATGCCTTTAACCAAGTTTTTCCAATTAGACTCGGACCTTCCTCTTTAATAACTAACATTTTTAAATCAGGTATACAATATTCATCAACAAAAACATCTACTTTTAACTCACCTAATACAGTTAAAAAATCTTTAGTATAAGTTTGTAACTTAACTTTACATTTAATTAAAGGTAGCTTACCTGAGAACAACTTTTCTGCCACATATTTACTTACTATAGTATGCGCCGCCCCGCTATCAATTTCAAATTTAACATTCACACCATTTATTTTTACATTTTTTTGCCATGTTACACTATTGGAGTTGTTGTCCACACAATTAAAACAATATTCCTCTTGAACAGTTTTAATTTTACTGTTTTTGTTCTGTTTATCATTTTTCATCATAAATTTTCGATTCCTACAACAAATTCTTAGGTGACCAAATTTGTGGCACAGATGGCACTCGGCATTCTTGAAAGGGCACATTTTAGGATTGTGGTGTTTCGCACATCTGAAACATGTTTTCTCAGACGCGAATTTTTCTTCTTTGGGCTTAAATGGATGAGAGAACTTTTCTGGTTTCGGTTTCTCCCCTCTAGCGCGCACTTGATTTACAGCTGTACTTTCGCCTATATGTAGTGATTTCACACCGGCTTCAGCAGATTCAAAAGATTCTGCGATCTCCACCGCAGTCTGGAAATTTAATTCTTTAGAATCCAGCAGCTTTTGTTGTATCTTTTCATCTTGTATTCCGAACACAAGTTGGTCACGCAGACGGTCATTTAAGGTGTTTCCGAAGTTACAGAATTCAGACAATCTTCTAAGTTCTCTTACAAACTCAGCTATGCTTTCCCCTGGCTTTCTAAGACGTTTCTGAAATTTAAATCTTTCCAGAATTTCACTTGGACAAGGAGAAAAATGTTCTTTAGCTTTTTTTTAAAAGATCTTATCTCCTTTAACGTCTTCGGGACAATAATGTCTCTTAAAATCGTAAATGTCGTACCAAAAGAACTAAGCAAAATATTCTTTTTCATTTCTTCATTCTTTATATTATTCGCACAGAAATAAAAATCCATCTTCTCAACATAAATAGTCCAAGGAACCTTTGAGTCATATTCTTCTAGCCGACCAAGTGAAATAATTTCTTTTTCAACAGTCATTTTTTTCCCCGGCGTTTACTTTTTTTTTTCACAATATTTTTCTTTTCAAAATAATATGGGTAAATAATCCCATCTTAGTCGCCACTTTATAATATCGTGTGGGTTCGAATTACTTGTATGGTAATTTCATCAGGGAAACAACTTTAACCCTCCAAGCGTCTTGCAAATGGGTAAAATTGTAATGTTGTTTTCTCTGCATTTTGTTTTAAATGCAAATAAAATATGATTCTTTGAATATTACATAAAAAATCTTATTTAGGACTATAGATGTAATCCTTGAGGGTCTAAATCATTCTTCAATACTTTGAAAATTCATTAAATTTATAGAATTATAATATCTTAAACATTGCTTATATTGCAGTGAAACCTGGAGCTTAGTGTACGGAATATTACGGGACAAACGCTTAGAGGGTTAATAGTTCCATCTCATTTATTTACACTATAATACAACTGCCGCTAAGCAGCATCCCGAACAACAAAACATTCTTACATCTCCGATTTTATTTGGCCAACATGCATTGCCTCACAAAACAGATCACGGTATCGTTGCGCCATCTACATTCAGAGAGTGCTACTATTCGAAGATATCACATTTCCTTACTTTATTTTTGTTTTATTTATAATCGCATGCACAAAAGTTATGTTCCACATGAAAAGATGAATAAAGATTCATTCGCTGATGCCATTTCATCCGCATCTTTTATAAATTCAAAATCTGAGCTTTAAAGATATTATATAAAATTTAAGTAGCGCCTTATCTTTAAAAGGCTTGTTTTAAGATTCAATTTAAATTATTTTTGGTTTGTTTAAAATTTTTTTATACATCTAACCAGTACTTTTAATTTCTCAGTGCATGGTTAAATACACTGCTCAAAACAATTAAAGGATATTGCAGTTTTAGGTGGATTTTGTACCTGGGAAACTTTTTAGCTGATTGATACATGGTCGACAGACATTAGTAGGTTATATGAGAATAAATTACACATGTTTGGCAGAAAAAAATGCATTTTATTGCGCATTTGTTTACAAAAGGAGAAAAACACAATTTGTGCATATGAGAAGAAAAAGAATAAGAAAAGGTGTTTTCTTCAAAGAAAATCATTTTCATTAGGAGGTATGTTTCCACGGGCAACCAGCAACGTTGAACACTTTTGAGGCATGAACTCAATGAGGCTATTAATGACGAGTTGGGGGTATTCTGCCCCACTCTTCCAGAAGAGCTTTTTCCAGTTCTTGGAGAGTTTGTGAGGGTTGTTGGCAGCCAGAAACTCGTCTTCCTAGAGCGTCCCAAACGTGCTCGATTGGATTCATGTATGGAGAACACCATTCGAGCGATTCCTTCCTCGAAAAGGAAATCCTCCACCAGGTTTGCACGATGTGGCCTGCAGTTATCGTCCATTAAAATGAAGTTATCTCCGATTGCTGCAGCGTAAGAGACTACAATAGGTCTGAGGATCTCATCGCTATATCGGCGACCAGTCAGAGCTCCATCTCGAATGATGTAGAGGTCAGTGCGCCTGTCAATGGAGATGCCACCATACACCAACACTCCTCCACCGCCAAATCTGACACTTTCGTGCACGAACGCAGGATTATTCCTACTGCCACGGTCCCTCCAGATGAAAATACGCCTATTATCCGGATGCACAGAAAAACGGGACTCGTCAGAAAACAGAATATTGCTCCATTCATTTCTCCTCCAGTTGACATGCTCGGTTGCCCACTCCCTGCGGTCGCGACGATGCCTTGATGTTAAACAAATACCATCGGTCGGCGAGCATACAGACCTACAGCATGGAGCCGGTTTCGAACAGTCTGAGTTGAAATCGTGGTGCCTGTAGCCGAGCGAAGGTGTTGTTGGAGAAGAGTAGCGTTCATGTTTCGGTGTCTAAGAGCTGTTAACGCTAAATACCGATCTTCATTGGGCGTTGTTGCCCGTCTAAAACCTTGCCCTGGTCTTCGGCCTGCACATCCACTCTCCAAAAAACAGTTCCAGATCCCGGAAATGACACTTTGTGACAATCCAATGGCTTGCGCTACTTCGGCTTGAGTTTGGCCCCCTTCTAACCTACCAACAATCCTCCAAGCTTCTGAATCTGTCAAATGACTTCGCTGAGACATCGTACTCATCGAAACAAAGCAATCACTGAATGCCGATCATCCTTGTCTTCATTCTCTTTTATCCAGTTGAAAGTCAAATTTCATTCGCTGCCGCCGAAGCGACGTTTTTGACGTCGAACTCAAAATTTGCATACTCCACAGTTTGAAAACCAGAAAAATTTGCATTTGTGATTCTCTTCTTCTATTTTCGGCAAAAAAAATTTCGTTTATATCTTTATTTTATATAAAACTTCAAATATCCTTTAATTGTTTTGAGCAGTGTATATTACTTTCACTGAATCTATATTATTCACTGAAATGTATTTATTTCAATAAATTGATTTTTCTTTTGTGCAACGCTATCCAGAATTGTAAGTAAAATTTTTGTGAATGTTTTTTTTGCGTCATTGTATCATAACTAAATGAAATATATGTAAATGGATAGTATAATACAAATGAACTATTTAAATAAATCTTGCTTACAATTTTGGATAGTGTCGCACAAAAGTTAAATCAATATATTTTTAAAATAAATACATGTTAACGCATAATACAGATTTAGTGAAAGTGATATTTTCAACAGTGTACTGGAAAATTAAAAATATTCGTTAGATGTGCAAATGTATTTTAAGCAAACCAAAAAAATTTTTAATTGAATTTTAAAACAAACTTTTTAAGGCCTTAGGATGTCACAGCTTTTCAAACCCATATTTTGAGTTTAACAGAGAGGCGGATGAAAGAGCATCAGCGAATAAATTTTTATATATTTTTCATGTTGAACATAACTTTTGCACATGCTATTATAAATAGAACTAAAATAACGTGATGAAATAAATAACGCAAATAACCCTCTTATGCCCATGGTCGCAAATATACCACCAGTTTTCGAATTCAGCGGAATTCTTTTCATTTCGGATGGTCTAAATTCATAACAGAAATTTAAAATAGCAATAATAGGTTTTATTTAATAACAGACATTCAGCATTTAAATAAAGAGAAATTTCTTATTGAAATTTTCTGGAATGAATTCAGATTTTCTGAATTAAGGAATTTCTAGGATGTATACTAACCTTGGGAATTAAAGAGTTAATAGCATAATACCACTCAAAATTTTATATAATTACTTTTAAAATCCATATTTAAAATCCTCAGAGCCTTAAGATAAAGAAATATGTCACAAACTTTCAACCCGTTTTTGTATTTATAAGGATTTTATTAATAAAGTTTAACAAGATTTTTTGTACGGATATAATACGTTTCCATACAAAATAAAGATTCTTAGACTATGCATGTACCTAATCGTATTCCCTTTTTAGAAACAGTTTGTTACTGAAATTCTCTTTGCAGACCGGTGTAATAACATTTTCTGGTTTTAACGCTGAATTTGCAAAGGAGGACTTACCTCAATATAGCTTTAAATGACATATATTCGGCAGGATTAATAGCAGGAGGTGGTACATTGTTAAGTGGAATTACACTTTGGGTAATAGTTCTTGTGTTATGTTAGGTACTTAGGGCTCCCAATTGTCGACTCTCTATAATTTTGCCGTATGTTTCATCTAGTTCTTTTTGACGTGACAACGTCTTGTAAATTGGTTTGCCGGGAGACACTTCAAGAAACTGCGTTACGTTACGTTACGCTCCGCTCACGATACGCGCTCACTTTTCTCTTAACTTTTTCCGGTCACTTGTGGGACCATTTTCTGAACGTGAATGTGAATTCGCTGCAAGGAAGGGGCGGTGCTTAATAGGAATTTTAGATAGTATCAAACTAAGACGAAATACGTTATGTATTAGTTATTAGTATAAAGTACAAAGAAAATAAGTGTAGTTTATTTCGTAATTCGGTGGTATATTATGGAAAACTAATGATATGTGATTAGTGAAAGCCATTTTACTTTAGTTATATTCTGCTCATTGAAAAATTCTTTAATATGCTGTTTACAAAATTCAACATTTGACATCAATAAACATGAAGTAAAATGTGTTTAACAAACACAGTGTATTGCAAGTTATTGTATGTATATTTGTATATAAATACGTATGTATGTGTAAAGGTAAAAATAAAATTTTGTTAATATGAAATTCAGTGCGAGATTCTTTGTATAAATTAATGTTTTAAATATAATTCTTTGTATAAATAAATGTTTTAAATTGTTACTTTTATTTCATCCTTCTTCCTACTATACGAATGAATATTCACATTAAAATTATTTTACAACTCAAAGTCGTTGTCACGTAAAACTTTCGCCCGTATACCGACTTTACAGGCAACCAATTTTTTTGCATTTTAAAAAAGTCATCAGCCTCCCAGCATAATTGTTTGCGCGCCTCATACACACGCATTTGATCTCCGGAAAGAAGATAACTGAGTAGGGCATCCATTGAACAGTCAACGAAGTTTATGCAATTCAAATTCAGATCGATAATTTTCCAATTCATCCCTTGTCGCACTATCTGTCTGGTCACCGGACTTATCGAACTTGTAATGATTCTTAAAGTACATCTCGAATGATTTTAAAACAATGTCGAGCGTCATGTCAATGTATTTCACTATTTGAAATTTCATTTACGGGAAAAGTATAGTTATGGTATTTTTTACAAATTAACAAGGAATGAAACAAATAACAAATAAATCAATAAATAAAGTATTTTTTTAAAGTTCAAACTGGTTTCATCGATTAAAGCCGAAGAAATAATAATAATAAAAATTCTCAAAAGGCAAAAATTAACAAAATTTTCTGTATTTCGCTTCTTAAATCACGAAAAATATCCATTGTTTCCGCAAGCATAATAGGCGGAACAAACAGAAATAATCTCCCATCATTTGTGGGAGAACCCAAATACCGCTTTTTGACAGCTCTTATTGAATATCCTTCGTAACTTTTTCATTACCATTCGAAAACAGTCAATAAATGACTTTGAAAAATATTTTCCTTCTGCTTCTAACGAATCCCAGCGTTCTGCTTTTGTGTATAAACAAAGCTTTCATTGGGAGTAACTACAACAAGCTGTCATGCAACGGCAAAGAAAATGCAGAGAGAAAACTAAATATTCCAAAAATTATCATTTTTACCCCCGCCTTGCCCCCTACTAAAGCAGTTTGACAACTGAGGTTATACCTCGAAAAAGAAAAAAAATCCACAACTTCCTTGTTAAAACTTGCCGTCAGGTTTATGTATTTTAAGCATAACGGCAACTTATCATTTCTTGATTCATCACCAGTTTGATGTCTTGAGTCCGGTTTTTACAACGAGCGCGAATCCCTATTTTTTTATTTATTTTTAATTTTTCTTTTCTCTTTCGGTTTGGTTTTCAGCCTTGGTGTGATCGGTGGTTATAAATGAGGATCGAAGTGGACGGAAGAAAAGTATTTGTTTACGGTCTGTTGCGGACATTGGAAGTGTTTTTGTTTCTTTCGTCTTTTAGTGTTTCGCTTTCGTTTTCCCTCTGAATTTTGATCAGTATGTTATGTTTCTGAAGATAATTGGAGGTTCAATTGTTGTAAGTAATAATCTTTTGATTTGTTTACGCTGTTTAAATAATACTAAAATTAAGTGATAATATTGTTCTTTTAGTGAAATGTAAAATATTAACAAGTTTGGAATTGCACGTGAAACGTAGCAAATGAGGTGCGTTGGTGCTATAACGAAGTTTTAAAAATATTTATATCTTGATGTAATAGTTTACAGAGCTTCGGATACAGCAGAGTATCCGAAGAATATCCACCCCTCATCTTTTTGCTACTTTTTGGGATCAATGAATTTTGAGCTTATAATATCGACGATAATTTTCAGAATTTTTAAGTTGTGTTTTGAGATTTTTATGAAAGTTGATCAATACATTTAGCCAACATATTTTGCAAACTATATTTTGTTTACTTTCACGCATACGCAGTGAAAAATTATTTACTAAACCTACTTCTTTTTCATACAATTTTGATAATTTTTAAATTTTGATTACAAGGTATTGTGTACAATATTGTTCGTCATGTTTTTTGGAAACATTTTTTTTTTATGTTAAGAATTGTGCAAATTGTAAGAAAAAAAATTAACAAAATTTAGGACTGTTTTTATGAAAATCTTAATTTTTCTACGAGTGTACGTTCTATCTTCATAAAAATGAACACAATTTATTCCAATAAGCTACTTAATCATAATCTACAGCTTGAACACTTTTTCTACATTAGTTTTGACAGGATTATCCAAAAAGTATTCGTTCTTTTTCAATTTGTTAACAGTCCCCCATGAATTTTCGGGAAAAAATCTTTGCCGAAATATTAGAGGTCTGCGCGGGCCGGAATTTTCAGTCCCGGGCCCGGGCCGGCCCCGTCCGTTGTAAAAGTCAAAAGTTCGGCCCGGGTTGCCACGATTTTAAAAGAGATATTAAAAGCTACAAAAAAATTAATATTTAAAAACAAATTAAGATACAGCTTTCAAACAAATATCATTTAAAAGTACATTTTTTTTCTACATGATGGTGTAAAAAATGAAAATATTCGACATTAAGAAGTTTAAAAACTTTTAGTAGCAAAAATTGCAATACCGAAATTAATTTAAAATTTGAAAGAGTTGCCATGCGCAAAATGACGTATGCTTTACGCACAGATATGTTTGGCCTTTATAATATAGATTTACAGAAACACAAAAAAGAATTCGACTACCGGCCTAATTGTGAGCGAAAATTGCTGGAAGTACGTTTACAGCTGTGGTATGCATTTTAAAACTTAACTGATTTTTAGTGTATTACGAGGTGTGTATGAATTCTTAGATCCTTTACAGGGCTGCACGAACGAAAGAATTTGAAAATATTAGCATTTATGGGTAGCAATAATTGATAATATACATTTTTTTGCGTAATGTGTTTTTTAGACCTCGGTGTACTATTTTTTTCTCCAGGCAATTAAAGTGTCATCTCTAAAAAAAAAGGTTACGTTATATAAGCTAGCCATAAAACAAAGTAGACGTATCACTCTATGATTAAATACAGATAATCTCTACTGCAATTTTTTTAAACTTCAAATATCGCACATTTTTAGCTTTTATATTGCCGTATTGGGAAAAAAAAGCATTTTTAAATACAATTTGTTTGAAAACTGCATCTAAATCTGTTTTTGAGACATTATTTTTTTGTAGCTTTTCAAGGATTTCTATAATGGTTGGTAACTGGAACTCCATTTCTATAGAAAATAAAGGAAAAATATTCGGAAAAGAGTAATTATATATTTTTGTTGCCGTTTTCTCATAACAACTGAAAAATAAAAAAGAATTAAAATGTGTGCTATTTTGAAAAAATATAAATGAATGGTTTCTAATAAAATCTGGAGCTATTATAAACTATATTTAGTTTTAAGTATGTATTATATTAATGTTATTAAGAAATGTAAACATATGAATCATTAGATAGCCTTTTTTTGTCGAGTTTATTAAATGACGGCATCGCTTTTTGTTGAATTTGTGTATTATTCAGTGATTGTGCTGTTATATACATATTTTACTGTAGATGTCCTTAAAGGCTGGATCGTAAATACGGTATTCTTTATCGGATTCCAATAACGTCATTTTATGTAAAATAAAAGCGTGTGTTTTAAGTATTAAATTTGAAATATATTTTGAAATACACTCAAGAGCCAAAACATTATGACCACCTGTCAATAACGAGTTGTCCCACCTTTGGCGCGCAACACAGCTTCAACTCGCCTTGGCATGGATGCCACAAGTTCTTGGTAGATGGTCGGAGACAGATTGTACCAGATGTTTAAGCAACAGTCACGCAAATCCGAGATATTGCGAATCGGTAGTCTATGAACTCTGAGCTGCCGTCCCATGAAATCCCAAAGGTGTTCTATCGGATTGAGATCCGGTGAGTTAGGCGGCCAGGACATTAACTGGAATTCAGTATCATGTTCCTGGAACCACTCCAACACAATTTTAGCCGTGTGACACGGAGCGTTGTCCTGTTGGAACATTCCATTTTCGGTTGGAAAAACAGAGGCCATGTAAGGATGCAACTGGTCTGCAATAATGTTTAGATACCCTGTAGTATTCATGGTCTGCTCTACCACAACCACGGGTCCCAGACACGCCCCCCAAAGCAAAATACCGCCACCACCGGCCTGTGTATGACCTACAGTACATTGGGGGAGCAGCTGTTCGCCTGGAAGACGGCGTATCCTGACACGGCCATCGGCGTGATGAATCACAAACCGTGATTCATCTGACCAAACAATTCTCTGCCACTAATCCATGGACCAGTCGCGATGTTCCCGGGCCCAGCGCAGGCGCAGTTGGTGATGATGCTTGGTCAGCAAAGGCACACGAGTGGGACGTTTGCTGCGTAGCCCCATATCCAACAGTGTCCGCTGAACAGTGTGCTCCGATACTATTCTACTTGGCCCTGCATTGTATTGGGCTGTCAGCTGAGCCACTGTCTGGCTTCGGTTTTGCTTCACCACAGTGGCGTAGCTAGGATGGGTGATACCCGGGGCGGATGTAAAAGGGTGTCCCCCCCCCTCAAATCCGCCATATTTTTCAATCACAATTCTACGTTATTACAAATAAAATTTCAACATTTTTTGCATGCCTGATGCGATTTTATAGATAATTCAAAGAAATGGATACAAAATTATAATTTAAAAATAAACTAGTTGGATGTGCCAATCCCAAAACTTTCTTCTATCTCATACATACATTTTAATATTTAAAAAAAAATAGTTTCTCATTTTAATGCTTTAATGATTTTAATTCAATACCATACCAACTTTGATTTTCATCTTAAATTTCTGCTTCAGTCAATTAATCGGAGTAAAAACGAATTTCCGTCTCTGGACGAGCCGATGGACAATAGAATGATAGGCAGATTTTTTTTTTTTCAAATTCAGGGAGGATCTACTTGCCATACCAAAAAATAATCATACACAAAAAACTTAGTTCAGTTCTAGAACTAACTTCATACACTTTTATGTTGTGCAATATTGAAAGTGGCATAAAATTCGCTATTACAGCGCCCCCTTCTGGCGGATTTTTTTTTTCAGATTCATGGCGATGCAACTAGCTATAGTGATACACTTACACAAAAAATTTCGTTCAATTCGATGCATAACTTCATGTACTTTTGGTCAGTACAATATTGAAAATGGCACAAAAATCACGATTGCAGCGCCCCCTTCCAACGGATTTTTTTTTAATTCAGGGAGGACCAACTAGCCATAGTCATACACATATACAAAAAACTTGGTTTAATTCGATGCATAACTTCATATACTTTTGGTCGGTACAATATTGAAAATGGCACAAAAATCGCGATTGCAGCGCTCCCTTCCGGCGGATTATTTTCAAATTCAGGGAGGACCAACTAGCCATAGTCATAAACTTACACAAAAAGTTTGGTTATATTCGATGCATAACTTCATATACTTTTGGTCGGTACAATATTGAAAATGGCACAAAAATCGCGATTGCAGCGCCCTCTTCCGGCGGAATATTTCAAAACTGAAGGAGGACTTGCTTGCCACAGCCAAAAACATTCACAAAAAATTTGGTTCAATTATATGCATAACTTCATACACTTTTTGATGGTAGAATAGCTACAGACACACACACACAGACAGACATTTTGTAAAAACATGTTTTTTGGAATCTCTGACCCCTAAAACGTGTAAATCCGTCGAAAACCGGAAGTCGAAAAAAATTTCGATTACAATACTTTCTTCTGTTGAAGATAGGAGAAAGTAAAAACTAAAAAAGCCCGTACATTTATAGGAAAGCCTATTTTGATTTTTTAACAAAATTTCTCTACTGTATTCTTTATCGAAATAAACTTATGCTACGATTCTTATCATTGCGTTTTTTTTTTTCGTGATTATTGGTTCATTTTTGAACAATTATTTCAAAAAGTTACCAGTCAATATACTTTTGAGACTTAGATTACAACCTAAAATTTATGCGTTTTTGGAAGTCAGGGGTGCTGACACAGACTAAAGTATAGATTATTATCTTTTAATATGGATTATATTGTATGCGAGTTTCATCTCTAAGAAAAAAAAAGGGGGGGAGGAATGAATGCATGGCACCTATAACATGGGAAATGACGAAACCTTTTTAGCTCACAGGCTATCATAGCCTGAGAGCTTATGTGCCCGTCCGTTCTGTATGTACGTGCGTTCGTGCGTAACGCGATAACTCATGATAAAAATATCCGATCCACTTGAAATTTTGTATATAGGTATATCCTGATAAGGCGCTTCCCTGGTTAGTTTTTGGAGTTCATTCGATATGTATAAGAGGGGGAACGGGGGGCTTACGCCCCTCCCCTTAATTGATATAAACGAGATTTTCATGCAGAATTAACAGTTTTCGTTCAAAATTTAGATATAGGATTATTCTGATGAAGCGATTCCGTGACTGTTATTAGGTGTTCATTGAATAAGTATAAACAGGGGGAACGGGGGGCTCATGCCCCTCCCCTTAATTGATAGAAACGGGATTTTCATGCAGAATTAACAGTTTTCGTTCAAAATTTAGATATAGGATCATTCTGATGAGGCGAGTCCGTGGCTGTTATTAGGTGTTCATTGAATAAGTATAAACAGGGGGAACGGGGGTTCTAATGTCCCTCCCCTTAACTTGTATAAATGGATTTTTCAATCAGAATTGTCAGATTTCGTTCAAATATCTGAATAGTTTTGGAAGTTTAATGGTTAAGTATAAAAGAGGAGAATAACTCCTCTTAAATTATATAAATGCTAAATGGGTTTTTATTAAGAATTATCCGATTTGCTCTGAATTTTGGATATAGATTTTTTAATATGATAAAGCATGTACTTGATAGTTTAGGAGGTTCAATGATTAAGTATAAAAAGAGAGAAAGAAGAGAGCTGTTTCCCCTTCTTAATTTTTTTTTTCGAACGGAATTAACGAAAATACAAGGCTGTAATGTACAATTAGTATGCGTAGCCTGTGAGCTCAATGCCATCAGTTTAACTGGGCAATATTCTTTTTATTTAGTTTATCTGCAGACCTCCCATATAAGAGATTACAGGGGCAATTCATAATTCATCCCATACTTCTCATAAATCAATGTGGTGCCTATATGTAAAAAAAAAAAAAAAAAAAAAAAATCTTTTTTTGTGTGATAAGCTGTAAATTTCATTTTTTTTCCAGAATACTTTCCCAAAATTTTATAAGATGATATATATATGTACTTGCAAATAAAGATTGGGTGTCACCCTTTAAGGGGTGACACCCGGGGCGGACCGCCCCCTCCGCCCCCCGCTAGCTACGCCACTGCTTCACCATGCGAGACAGTCTCCGACGACCTTTTTCTTTGATAGCGTGTGGACGCCCAACACCATGTCGTCTACTGCTGGTTTCACCGTAATTCATCCACTTTGTATACGTACTAACAACTGTAGATCGCGAACAGCCCACGAGTCGTGCAGTTTCGGAAATACTTGTTCCGAGCCTTCGAGCCATTACTATCTGTCCTCTATCAAAGTCGCTTAGATCCGCAGCCTTTCCCATCACACGGGAAGTAAGTGAAAGAATGATTCTTCAGACTCTCCAGCAACAGTTAAATACTACTTTCACCAGATCACGTGCCTTCCACGTTATTCAGGCGAGTTCATTGCAAAATGTAGGGGTGGTCATAATGTTTTGGCTCTTGAGTGTATATGCATCCATATCTATATCTGTATATATACATATATGTATTTTCATCGGGGGCGACACTATATTCTGAATAAGTAGAATTCCTGTTTTCTATCAATTTAGAAACTTGTTTGTATGCGACAGTTAAATATTGTTACTAACTTTTTAAAAATTATTTATTTAGATATCTTATTTTACTCTATGAAAAACTGGCATTTCTTAACAAGCTTTTTATAGTGTTGGAAAGTGTTTCACAATTTACCAGATTTTTCATTCCTGTTAATGGGATTTTAAAGAATGCGGAAATCTCATCATTTCTTCTTTACTATCGTACAAATTTCGAAATCTTTATCCACTGCAACATGTACGGAAACGTTACTCTTTGAATTTGAAATATTCCCGCATCATATTGTTATAGTTGAACCCAGTTAATGCGAACACGCATGGGGATTTTTTTTTTTTTGGTGTTAAAAGTAGTTCGCGTTATTCATACTTTAAAAATGTTACATATTCCCTATGTAACAAGAAGAAATATGCATAACGTATCTTCAGAATTTGCTCTGTTGTTGGTATCGATTGTGTTTCCTAAGATCGATCCTTCTAGAACAATTGGCGAACCTATTGCACGCGTGCCGTAAGTGGCATATGCTCAATTATTTTTGGCACGGCATAGATTTTAATTCTCAAATCAGAAGATATTTAAATATCTTGAATTGAATTGAATGCATAAATTTGAATTGAAGCAAGAAACAAAATGCATAAATTTTGACTACCTAGGTTTGTCTGAATTCGATTATTTCAATTAGCGGTTGTTGTCATACAGATTGAAGAGAATTTATAATAGTAATTACAATCTAGTTCCATATTGGCTCATAAAAGTTTCAGTTTATGAGACTGTCGAAAAAAAAAAAGGAAATATTCATTATAAGGCATTATAAGCAAAAATGACGATGATGAATTAGAATTTTATTAATTACTTATTATCAAACATTAACATGGAACAACAAAAACAGTACATTTAATTTAAAATGTAAAACTAAATATTACACATGTTTTTAATTAAAACATTCGATTTTTTCTTCTTTGGACACGTCAAGATTTTGTAAAGTATATTTCTGGAAAAAATTGCCAAGCGGGTGTGAAAAGGTTCATCAATTCTAGTCTGGAATATAGTCCTACACATGGAACATCTCTTGGTGGAAGTATTTTCAATGAGAGCTGGCCGGTATTTTTGTTACATGCGAAGAAAGCCAGAAAGGACCTATTTATAACGGAATTGTTTTTTAAAAAGTAAACATTCCATTGTTTTCGGTGATTTCGCTTTTATAGACATTATATATATATATATATATATATATATATATATATATATATATATATATACAATAAAACTGCAAAGACGGAATAACGTGAAATAGGAGAAGATTTTTATTTTAAGGAGGTATCCTTTTCGCATTTTCAGGTATAATAACAATGTATTCTTACCATAACGGTGAAATAAACTTTTACGTTTAAAAGAGGATTTTGTTGTAGACGGGTATTCTGTTTTAATATGGTTTATTGTATTTTTATGTCTCAATTTATAAGGTTTTATTCCGCTCTTTATTTTGTCTCACTATCCCGCTTTTTAAAACAATGGACTTGGCAACATAAATCCGGACACCTATGAAGATAGCCATTTAATATATACCCCGTTTCCTAACATTCTATACGTGGCATACAGATCATTAATGACAAATTAAAGCCTGACATAATTACTTTCATGTTTGTGAGTAAGGGAAAAAAGATTCGTATCAGCAAGAGTGCCTTATACTTCTTGGAATTTTCATGAAATTGGACATTACTTGTAATTAGAAATTTTTTATTTAATACTCAAATGGCAGATTTTGTAATTTCCAGACTATGTAATGCATATATATTTTTCGCGATTAAGGCGATACATTTTTTAAAAAATATCTAGATGTACTTCTGCTAGATTTTTTTTCTTTTTGAGAAATTGTTATTATTTTTTTTTTCGAACTAATCGATGTGGTAAGAAATTGTAGAATTTATACGTTTAAAAATCCAGTTTTAATGATAGTTCTTGGGAAAGTTTTTAAGGACTTTATGATTAATAAGAATTTATTGTAATTGTAAGTTCAAATTATTCGAGTTCGAATTATCGGATATCCACTGTATTTATGCATAAAAGTTTATAGGAATTTCGTGGACGTAAAAAAAGAGGATCGATAGGGGTCAAAGTCGGGCCCAAATGCGCTTGTGGGTGTGTGATTAATGAGCTAAAATGAAAGTACGGTTAAAGATTTCCTTTCGCTCTTTCTTCTTTAAAAAATTGTCATTTAATTATTTATTTATAAAAACACTAACAAACTAATTTGTCGTAAAGAATAAAAAAAAAATGTATATAAATATAACAGGAACAGCCAAATAAACAAACTGAAATTTCGAATGCTGTTTTCAGTTATAAATAATAAAGCATTAAAGTATTATGAATTTAAACGTCAACGTCAATCAAAATTTAAATTCCGAAATCTACATTTTTAGAAAAATAAAAAAGAGGGAGAATTTTAATATCCTGGAACTTTTTTAATTCTTACGAACTTAAAAAAACTTAGTTCATAGTTATTTTGATTTTTCTTAAAAATGTTTTTTTCTTTCTTTTTTTTTTCTTGTAAAATCGTGATTTAAATTTTGTTTTAACTTAATAAATAGTTCCATTACCACAATTTTTTAAAATTATACTTTAAATATATATTCAGAGAAGTAGATTTCTAATGATGTTTCTTTGAAAATTTTATGAGTTTACACAATTTTAATTTATGAATTAGGAACTTTTTCTTGGAATTTTCGACTTTGTTTTTTTATGCCCATAACTATTAAAATATTCATTTTATAGTTATAAAAATAATCCAGTTTCTGTATAATATTATTATATTTCATAAAGGGTTTCATAAAATGTCCTTATACTTAATAATTTAAACTAACATAGATTTGAGAAAATAGCATTTTTTCAATTAATTTTATACTATTTAAAAATATAATTAAATGTTTATGTCACATTTTTACAATATTTTTAACAATAATTAGCAATTTTAAACTTATAAATTACAAAAATTGAACAAATTTGTTTCGAAGGCATGGAACATTTTTTTAGTGCTTCTGGAAAGTCAACTTGGTAACTAAAGGCTATTTCTTCAACTATTTAATTAATGAGATCGTGTCATTCGTAAGTTTGAGTGAACTTAGGCCAATGTACTTTTCTTATCTATTATTCGAGTAGAATCCTAGAACGATAACGAATGTCATCTTTCCTTTTCGAGATCGAAAAATCTTTAAAGTTTGACATCAAACTTCTTGTTCGTCAATATTCAAGGTGAACAACCTCTTGCGGGGGTCACCGCAAAAAAGTGGATGAAAAAAAAAAAAAAAAGCTGCACTTTTTTTTTCTATTTTGTGGTTACATTTTCCTTTCGCCGTCTGTGTTATTCAATCTTGATAATTTACTGATTTATTAAATCATTTATAACAGCGATAATTTGATGAACTTTTTTCTTTAACAGAAAATGAGGTTTACATATATCTCTGAAGGGGGGAAACGACTATTCTTTTTAGGGTTTCGTTCATATCACGGAATCCTATTCGTCTCACTCCTCTGTCTGTCTGTCCGTCATAGAGTCCATATACAAAATGCCTTAAAATGTCTTAAAATGAATTCGTTAATTTTTAATTAAGTCCTAAATTAAGCTATAATATTCTACTGGTCATTAAAATACCCCTGCGTGCATGAATTTTGTAATTATAGCATATCAGGAAGTGAGTAAAAAAATGATTACAAATTTTCACCTTTACATACATTAACTAAATTAAGTTGGATAGTAAAATATAACATATCTTCTTTGCGGAAAGGTTGTTGTTACAGTGAAATGAGATTTACAGGCAAAGTTGAATGAATTAAATAAAACGATGATAGGGTTTCACCTTGGCGAAAACGAGTGCCAAACTCAGCTACAAATATAGCAAAATTTGACGCGACGAAACATGTCTGTAATGGAATCTTGTCTCAAACAGAGAAAATTCATGGCTCAGGTGAAAAATAAAAATATAATAATATCTGCTTCGATGAAAATCTGTCTAAAATGATTTTTTTCAAACCCTTCGCAATTCTGTTTTAGCAAGTTTTACTGTATTTATACCAAACAGTTGAGAAATCAGAATTTTGGATATTCAGATTTTTTTCTAATAGAGTATGCACTTATGCATACAGTAATCCCTTAACAATCGGGAGGGTTAGGTTCACGGAAAACTCCGCGAACACCGAGACTGTCTTCTCATGCTTAAAAGGGGGGTTACGTTTATAAGATTTTGTTTTAATTGGAAAAAAAGAAATTGAGATGTAAAAATATATTTATCAAGCATTAAAAGGTGCATGCTGTACGTAAATTTGACTATTTATAAACACATTGTACAAAGTTTAATTGCAAATTTATGGCCTATTTAAAAAATAAAATATTTAAAAGAAAAAAAACATATATATACGATTGTTTGGAAGAACAGATCTTTTGTTTATAAATTTCCGTTTAAGAAAAAATTGCAATCTCGATTTCGTTTCTAAATTTTAGACTCCTTACCAGTGAAGAATATCATTCATTTACTTTCTAAAAAAGTTGTTGAAATTTTTTAATTTCTCATACAATTTTTGCTGACTTGCAATAAAACTATTGCAGATTTAGAAAATTTAGGAATGTTTTATTTTTAGCATCGAGTCATGGTCCGAGTTTCTTGGAATTACTGATCTTAATTTTGCCCAAGGATTGAAGTTCTGGGAACACTGACTATATACAGTTCAGTGCATAGGGGAGATTGTTGTATCTGGGGACGCCTGTACCTCGGGACATTTACAATTTCTAATAAACTATTGACAACAATGATTTTTTGTTTATGTCTAATAGTGACCTATAACCAACTGATCTCATCACAGTAACAGACAACATAAAAAGAGTTAATTTAAGGATTTGGTGAGAAAAAGAAAACTTCACTAGCCCAAAGTAAATATTTTTCCCCCATTCAAATTTCATTTTTTAACAATATTCTTCTACAAAAAGTCAACTGCAACTTATTTTTTTTTATAAAAGAAAAGATATTTAAGTGTTTTAGCTATGGGAAAATAATGGTAGTGCTTCTAAATTTACCATAATCTTGATTCTATTTAAACTATGTGGTTATTGTACCTTGGGACAGTAAACTATTTTGTACCTTGGGACATGTCTGATGGTACAACAAATGCATAGTTTGTAATAATTTGCATGAATAAAAATATTTTTGTTACTTATTTTGAAGAAAATTCCACAAAACATGTGACATACAGTAAAGAAAACAACACAACTTTATTTTGGATATATTTTACAATGACAAAACTTTGCAAATATGAATCTGGTAATTTCTCATGAACATTTTTCTTTCCATATGATGTACTGTTCAAAAAAGCACATGTTCTGGTGTATTTTTCTGGGTTTTGAGTCAATTTTAAAGATATATTTATGTATTTTACTATGTTGTTAATCATGAATAACATAACAGCCATATTTCAATTCTTACAATAGAGAAATGCAAATAAATTGGAATCATTTTGTTTACAATTGCCATCTATTCTTCCCTTAAACTACTGCCACTTCACTGTGTTGTTTTTAGGGTGTAGAAAACATATTACAAGTCTTGTGCTGATGAATAGATGATACCACATTTTGGACAACCAATCACAGTACATGTTATAATAGAAGGAAATGTATTTTAAAAAACATTCACACCATCAAATATCAATAAAGATTTTGAAGTAATAGCCATTTATTCAGTCAATGAAAATGTATCCAGCGAAAGCGAATTTTTAATAATACAGTGGTGGCCAAAATTGTGGACACTTTTAGGTAGCTTTCATTACAAAAAGTAAAAAAACTACCTATTGCAACCGTCCGGGGAAATCCCATCGATAAATTTTACTATATTTTCGTCGATCATGACCCCTAGATCCAGAAACCACCTTCCGTTGAAATGTTGACTTTCATATATATACGATATATATATCCATATATATATTAATATAGATATTTGAATTTTTTCGTGCTGTAACTCTCAAATTTATGAACCGATTTGGATGAAATTCTTTGTATGCATAGTTAAAGTACTACCGACGAGTACATTACCGATTACATCGACCGAGTTCATTAGCTAGCTTCAACCGCCATCTTGTTTCAAAACGGGGGCCATTTGAATTTGTGGACACTTATGAAAATTTTTATATTTTATAACTTTTTCTTTAAAATGACCTATGTTGTTAACTTACATTGTGTGACTGCTTAAAATGTCTTTTGATGTTTCTAACATTCTGTTTAAAATGATATATAAGAGTTTTCATTTTGTGAAACGGAACTTTTTCGATAAGTATATAAAGTTAAAAAACATAAAAATTTCAAAAGAATCAAATGGCCGTTATTTTGAAACAAGATGGTGGAAGAAGCGGGTAACAAACTCGGTCGAGACATCAGTACTCTTATTATGCACATAAAAAGATTCATCCAAAGTGGTTCATAATTTGGAGAGTTGCAGCATGGCAAAATTCAGATATATATATCTATATATCTAAGGATATATCTATATATATAGTATATATATATGTAATATAACATTTCAAAGGTGGGTGATTTTCGGATCTAGGAGTCATGATCAACGAAAATATAGCAAAATTTACCGATGGTCTTTCCCCGGACGGTGGCAATGGGTAGTTTTTTTTACTTTTTGTAATGAAAGCTACCTAAAAGTCTCCACAATTCTGGCCGCCACTGTATGTAGCTGATGGACCATTTCATTCAATTAAAATGTTGAATGAAACAGCTGAATTTACAGCAGCAAACGTGTTATCACATATATACACTGGTGTCCAATAGTTAAGCATAATTGGTAATTAAGTAGTTATTTTTAGGCAATGAAAGAAATATGAATCGGAATGTGCTGAAACTCCAGGTGTGTAAACAAAATAGTACCCGTCGCATATTTTTGTGAAGAGTTTTCCCCGAAATCGAACAGGGGACCGTCAACAAATTGAAAAAGAACGAAGATCTTTTGGATAACCCTGTCAAAACTAATGTAGCAAAAGCATTCAAACTGCACATTATGATTAATTGGCTTATTGTAATGTACTGTGTTAATTTTTACAAGGATAGCATGTATACTCGTAGAGAAATTAAGGTTTTTATAAAAACAGTCCTAAATCTTTCCAAGTTTTTTGCTTATAATTTGCAGAGTTCTTATTATAAAATAATGTTCTTTTCTGAAAATATGACAAACATCATTGTACACAACACCCTGTCATCAGAATTTAAAAATAATAAAAATTGTATGAAAAATGAGTATGTTTAGTAAATAATTTTTCATTGCGCATGCGTCAACGATATCAAAATGTCATTTGCATATTGTGTTAGCTAAATGTATAGAGCAACTTCTGCAAAAGTTTCAAAAACATAGCTTGAAAATTCTGAAAATGGGAGCCTACAGAATCAACTCAAAATCCGTTATTCCTAAAGGAAGCAAAAAAATCAGGGGTTTTACCTAAATATAGTTTTACGTGCAATACTGTGTAGGCACTAAACAATGGAATATGGATACAGCCCCTCATCTTTTTGCTTCATTTAGGGAATAAAGGATTTTGAGTTGATTCTATAGGCTCCCATTTTCAGAATTTTCAAGCTATGTTTTTGAAACTTTTACAGAAGTTGCTCTATACATTTAGCTAATACAATATGCAAATGACATTTTGATATCGTTGACGCATGCGCAATGAAAAATTATTTACTAAACATACTCATTTTTCATACAATTTTTATTATTTTTAAATTCTGATGACAGGGTATTGTGTACAATGATGTTTGTCATATTTTCAGAAAAGAACATTATTTTATAATAAGAACTCTGCAAATTATAAGCAAAAAACTTGGAAAAATTTAGGACTGTTTTTATAAAAACCTTAATTTCTCTACGAGTATACATGCTATCCTTGTAAAAATTAACACAGTACATTACAATAAGCCAATTAATCATAATGTGCAGTTTGAACGCTTTTGCTACATTAGTTTTGACAAGGTTATCCAAAAGATCTTCGTTCTTTTTCAATTTTTTGACGGTCCCCTGTTCGATTTCGGGGAAAACTCTTCACGAAAATATGTGACGCGTACTATTTTGTTTACACACCTGGAGTTTCAGCACATTCCGATTCATATTTTTTTCATTACTTAAAAATAATTACTTAATTACCAATTATGCTTAACTTTTGGACACCAGTGTACATAACAAGTTTATCTTCACATTCTCAAAATATCCCATCCCCAATAATGATTGGGTCAGTTTTCATAGCTGCAGTTTGTAAAGGCGATGTCTATTGAAGAAAAAAGAAATCTCGCATTTTAAGAATTTCTTTACTAAAAGTCAAAATTGAAATTGCCAAGCGGCAAATTGCTGTAACAAAAGAAGGAAAAGACCACCACAAAACAAAGTAGCAGTTTTGAATATGTTGATGATAAAGTTGTTTTATCTAATACTAAAGATGGTGGCAATATTGATTATGATTGTACCACAGATGTGTTAGAAATAAGAAATCAAGAAAGTAGATTACTTTGTTACAAAATTATTTAGGGAAAAAAATTCTCTTCTATGGTTCTATGTATCTGAAGTTAGTTGACATCCTTGCCAATGATAAAAACTTAAGTTTTATTCCTCATTTCTTTCCCTATTCACAAAATTAATTATTGTTATTCTACAATTTTTTCGTTAGTTATTGTGTAAAATTATTAATTAATCATATGTCTATTGCCTGAATTATGCAGTATGTCCCAAGGTATAACATCTTGTTATGCGTTGAGACAGTTTGCCTTCTTTTGGAAACAAGATTCGTGAATAACCTAGTTCAGTATCGCGAATGTTGAAATGTTCTTAATTTTTAATTTCGTGAATAATCTAAATTTTAACTCTGGTGAGGCTGGAAGAACTCAACTTTTTAAACAAATAGATCAAGTTGGTATAGCTTCTTATTATGTATTTTTGTATTTTGAATCGAATAATATCTTCCACAAGTAGATACTATCATTAATTACAAAGTTACAGCAAGTTTTATGAATACAAAGTTATGAATGATTTCATAAATACAAAATTATGAATAAATGGATTTTGTCAACTGTGATGACCTTGAATAAAACTCTGATGACCCTGATTTTGACTGCTGCTATTTTAAGGCCATTTAAAAAATTGTGATTATTTAATATGATATAACGAACACGTTTAGAACATAAAATAAATGAAACACAGTTGTGCTCAATAAAAAAGTATAATTTTCGACTTTGTATTTCAATTTTGTATTCATAAAACCTGCCATAACTTTGCAGCGAATGATCGTATTGACTTGCGGATGGTGTCATTCGACCATGTTTTAATATTACACTAGCTGCCTTCGCCCGCTAAGCTGGTCGGTTTAGACGGACAGACGGGCATTAAATAGTTTAATTTTTAGTATTAAATAGTTTTATACTATTAAAATGCACACCAAACAATGTATCAAAGTATGCAATGGAAAACTTTTGTGTGGCCCTGTAAATCAATAAGAAATGTTATTTGCACCACACATTGTACAGAATGTATATTATAGTATATACTTCATAGATTTATATCAACTTTATTATGATCGAAAGAGTGTAAGACCATTAAAATGTACTTGAAACTTTTTTTCTCATTGACCGTAATGTTTCGGAATCCTTTTGATTGCCCCTGTAATTGAACTATTCATCCGATTTTCATAAAATTTTAAACGATTCCACAAAATTATCTAATAATTATATATTTTAAGTTTCAAACGATTTCGTTGGGTTGTTTTTGAGTTGTTATCTGCGGATTGACGGAGGGACGGTCAGACAGACGAACGGGCGGATAGACAGACGAATGGACAACTCGGGATCCCGAAACATTTTCCTTTCAATTCAAAACAAACGCGACATTTCTCCGTTTCCGGGATCGGAGGAGAAAGCGTCACATACATACATACATACGGTCGGATTTTAATAGTGTAGATAAGATACGACACTCAAACTCAACTTGATTTCTTTTGAAAAAAGTTAGCTCTCTCTTTTCCGGTTTAAAATGCATTTTTCCCCCGAGACACGGTGAAACGTCATGTTTTTTAAGGGAGCGCAGGACCTAACTTTCATAAAATCAGTTTTAATTTTTTTTCAATTCTTAAATATTTAAAACATTTTAAACAATAAGCAAGAAATTCCATTAAAAAAATATGCATAATTTCTTGTGTTGTAATCATTTATAGATGGTTATGTTCATAAATGAAGATCCTTAGATTTGAAACTTTGAAAGGTATTTTATCAGATTAGTACATCTGAGTGAACTTTTACTTCCAAATTATACGAGCTAAAATTTTTAAAAATTAACCAAACATGAGTTTATTTCTAGTAGTCTACATGCTAAAAAAGAAAAAAAAAAAACATTTTTTTTTTTTTTTTTTTTTTTTCACTTGAAAAATCTGAAACAATTTTTTAAACTTTTTCTTTTTCTTTCTTTTTGTGCTAAATTAAAATTTTAAACAAAACTTTTTCTGCATATTTTTAATTTAATTTTGAAGTAGGTGTGTTATGATTCTATTTTGTCCAAAAATGTTTTCTGTATACATAATTTAGAGTTTTATCATGCGCGCAGCATTTAACCCTTTCTGGCACAATGTGGCAGTCTGGACACACTTAATTTTAATTCCACATTTGCAAACGGCACTAATAATATTTTAATAAAATTTTGCTTTAATAATGAAAGGTTTAATTAAGGAATTCTTAATTTCTTAAAAAGTCGTTTGTAAATTCCGGTGTCAGTCGATAATTTCTCATTTTACTAACATAATTTACCTGTGCTGCAAAGGGTTAATGATTTTAATTCATACATTAGTAAGATAAATTTTAAAATTTAAATATTAACTTTATATATATAGTATTAATTGCTATGGATAATACAGTTGAGAATATATAATTTAGGCAGAAAGTAGAAAAAATTATGTTTATTACATATTGTTTGTGTTTTTGAAATTTAAAAAATTTGATGTTTTCATCCTTTCAATAAACTGAAAGGCTCCTTAAAGACTCATAAAATCTTCATTTCTAGTGGCAAAAACTAAATTCTTTCCAAAATTTCGTGAATAGAAATTTTGAAAATGGAAAAATGGAACTTTTTCTTTCTGCTGCTGTAAAAATTTATTTTGTCTGAACTAAAGTATAATTCTCGATTTTGTTTTCATAAAAATTGCCGACGAATGATCGTAATAACGTAACGGATGGTTTCAATCGATTCCGAACTAAAACTAGTCATTGGAGGCCACCGTAATACTTATCCATCATGGATATGCATAATATAAAAAATGAAAATAAAACTATTATTATTCTAAACTATTTATAAAATACATTGCAATTCCAAAACAAAATTTAAACGTATATTTAAATACCTTCAACAAAATGGAGCCTTATTGGATTACAATGGAAGTCTATGGCAAAATACTGGAAATAGTGCCAAGTTCGTATCTCTTTCGGGAAATAATTTTTGTGGTCAGAATTGGCAATATATCACCAAATTGGCGAAAAACTTGGTGACATTTTTTTGGTTGACGAGATAATCAAGTAGTACCGAATTGCGTGAAAGAGACACCATAACTCCAAAAATTATAATGATATTAACTAACAGTTTACTGCATCGGATTAAAAGTCTCATTTTCAATCAAAATACATCTTTGAATTGAAATTTGAATGATATACAGGGTCATGAAAAATCGAAGAGTGTCGAAAATAGGATTACAAATACCTCGGCAACTAATTATCCGATGGACTTTATATCTTATGCAAAACTTATGTTTTTATTGTATTTTACATTATTAACTTAAAATAAAAAATTTCGTAAATTTTTATATACCTTTCATCTGAACGAATGTTTCGAAAGTCCTAAAAAAATAGTTTCGGATAATCGAAGTTACTGATATTCAATAGGCTTATTTCAATTACTACATATTAAGAATACACAAAATTTCAAATCTCTATCTCAATTTGTTCGTGAGATAGAGCGTTTACAGACACGCAGACAGACAGACATACAAACAGACGTACGGCAAAAATTTTTTTTCTTCTAAAAATATAATTTTCGGAATCTGCAGTGTCTGAAACGTGTAAATCTGTCATTTTTTTCGATTTTCAAAACGATTGGAAGACTTACCCTATACTACATATGATGGGTAAGTAAAAACAGATAATAAATGATGCCGCACCTTACCTTTTCCCCCCTCTACCTGCGTTAAAATTAGTGCTCGCGATAGGATACGTATAGCAGCTATACGTTTAAACGATATACGTATATCCGTATAATACGTTTTTCTGCTATACGGATACCTTAAAATATACGTTTAAACGTATCCGGATACGTATAAGGCGTATTAGTTAAACGTATATTTTAGAATACGTATATTTAATGTATACGTATATTCCACGTATCGTATCTAATTTAAATATTGGACTTCATCAGTCTTATGTCACTGAATGAAGAATAATTTGGAAATCGGTGGCGTTACGACAGGAATCCGTATAATATGTCTTATATATACAAGATCAATCAATGAAAAGCGAATATTTTTTAAAACAGTTTGCAAAAATTTCGCAAAATATCAGACTCCTGATTGGCCAATCTCGTTTCACTAACAGTGAAATATCTATTTTCAAAATAGCGAGTTATTATCGTGAATTGCAAAAGAATTTTGCAACATTGTACTTTGAATTTATTTAGATTTTTTTTTTTTTTTTTTTTTTGTTCATCTCATGGTAATGAGCTCAGATACCCCGTTATTTTACATTTTGTGTAGGTAATGTATACAAATTGTATCCATTGTAAATAACCAGCAAAATTAAACACTTTTTAAAGAAAGAATGAGAGTATAAATGTTTCAGATTTATTGAGAATTCTTGTTAAATTTAGTTTTTTCTGTTTAATTATTTAAAAAGAAGTATTTAAATATTATTTAAATTCTTTATTCACTTATTGTTTTACACTCAAGATTGCACCCGAGCGTAAATGCTGTTCTTTCCATGGAGCTAATATTTTCTAACTCTGTTAATGTATAATAAAATTTCATTTTTAAGCTATTGCATAGCTTTTATCGCGGGCTTTGAGCGCGGCGACCGAATCCAAAAATTCCGTAACGAGAAAAATCCTAACACATCCGTAACGAAAAAACCTAACACTCGGCTACCGTCGTTTCACTTCGGCAGACTTCGGCATGGTATCCTTCGGTAGACTTCGGCAGACATTGATGCGGTATTTTTCAGATATTTAGAGGATATCAAGTCTCAAACTTACATATCTTATTTCAGTTACTATAAATCTATAGTTTCAATAATAAAAATTCCTGATAAAATGTGTATAGAAAAGAATCGTCTTAAGATAAAACAAGGTAGATTAATGTAGCTTTTGGTGAGTGCAGACCCGCCAATGGTGAGGATCGAAAAATTTAAATGCTTATAACTCGCGATCTAATTTTCGTAGCGCGGCCAAATTTTGTTTGGTAATTTATTATGAGACAGTGTTAATTTTTGATGACAGGAGACCCCCCACGGTGAGGGTCGAAAAAGTTAAAATGCTTATAACTCGCGGTCTAATTTTCGTTGCGCGGCCAAATTTTGTTTGGTAATTTATTATGAGACAGTGTTAATTTTTGGTGAAAGGAGACACCCCCCCCCCCCCACAGTGAGGGTCGAAAAATTTAAAATGTTTATAACTCGCGATCAATTTCCGTAGCGCGGCCAAATTTTGTTTGGTAATTTATTATGAGATGGTGTTACTTTTGGTGACAGGAGACCCACACGGTGAGGGTCGAAAAGGTTAAAATGCTTATAACTCGCGGTCTAATTTTCGTATCGCGGCCAAAATATGTTTGGTAATTTATTATGAGACAGTGTTAATTTTTGGTGAAAGGAGAACCCCCCCTCCCCATGCTGAGGGTCCAAAATTTTAAAATGCTTATAAATCGCGATCTAATTTTCGTAGCGCGGCCAAATTTTGTTTGGTAATTTACTATGAGACAGTGTTCCTTTTGGTGACAGGAGACCCCCCACGGTGAGGGTCAAAAATTTAAAATGCTTATAACTCGCGATCTAATTTTCGTAACGCGGCTAAATTTTGTTTGGTAATTTATTATCAGACGGTGTTACTTTTGGTGACAGGAGATCCCCCATGGTGAGGGTCGAAAAATTAAAAATGCTTATAACTCGCGATCTAATTTTCATAGTGCGGCCAAATTTTGTTTGGTATTTTATTATGAGACAGTGTTACTTTTGGTGACAGGAGACCCCCCCCCCACGGTGAGGGTCGAAAAATTTAAAATGCTTATAACTCGCGATCTAATTTTCGTAACGCGGCCAAATTTTGTTTGGTAATTTATTATGAGACAGTGTTACTTTTGGTGACAGGAGATCCCTCATAGTTAGGGTCGAAAAATTTAAAGTGCTTATAACTCGCGGCCTAATTTTCGTAGCGCGGCCAAATTTTGTTTGGTAATTTATTATGAGACTGTGTTAATATTTAGTGACAAGAGATACCCCATGGAGAGGGTCGAAAATTTTAAAATTCTTATAACTGGCGATCTAATTTTCGTAGTGCGGCCAAATTTTGTTTGGTAATTTATTATGAGACAGTGTTAATTTTTGGTGACAGAAAACCCCTACGGTGAGGTTCGGAAAATTTAAAATGCTTATAACTCGCGATCTAATTTTCGTAGAGCGGCCAAATTTTGTTTGTAATTTATTAAGGTATTGCAGAGCTTTTATCGCAGGCTTTGACCGCGGCGAAAGAATCTAGAAATTCTGTAACGAGAAAGAAAAACCTAACACTCCGGCTAACGTCGCTTCAGTTTGGCAGACTTCGGCAGACATTGACGCGGTATTTTCCAGATATTTTGAGAAAATCAAGTCTTAAACTTATTTTTTTTTATTTCAGCTACCATAAACGTATAGTTTGAATGATAAAAATTCCTGATTAACCTACATGTATTGTAAGTTAATAAAAATATTTTAAACGATATTAACTTCTCATTTGTTCAATAAAAGAAAAAAAATTGTTATCGGTCATCACGCTCAAAATGTTTAACTTGAATTAATATCAAAGACAAATAAAACTGCATAAATAAAAAATAAATAAATAATTATAATTTCATAAGTTAAATATTTTCATAAAAAATGCTATGCAATAGCTTTACCGCGGCAGTCCCCAAGTGCCACACGTATTTTTTAATATTGCCATTCTCACCAAAACATACATAGAATCACTTTATATCAAGTATTAACTGAATCTGTAGTTTGATGAAAATCCGTGCATTAATTCTAGAGATAGAGCTATTGCAGAGATCGTAAATAAAATACAGCAAAGTAGAGCTACCTGTTGAACGATTTACATACAAAACTAGTCAGCAACAATTTCTACCAGGGAATACCTGAATATATAGGGGAGAATGGGATGCATGTGAACAGTTTACATAAAGATAGCTTTTTGTCATAACTGGGTTAATTTCTATAAGCAAAACTACTCTATATAGTAAACAGAACTTTTTTTACGCATGGTATTTTTTTTTTTTAAATTAACTTTACAGTTCTTCTTACTTTTCTTAATAGTTTATTGAATTTAAAAAAAAAAAAAAAAATTCATGTGTGCCCCAACGAAAGAGCAGTTGTAAACACATAAGGGAAACATATGTACACAAGGGAAAAAAATCCTTGACATGTTTTTATTATCTTTTTCATAACATATGTTACCTTAATCATTAGTTGTACTATCTATTAAATTCACCATAAAGAAAAATATATGTATATTTATTTAGTTTTTGAGTGATATGTTTAAGCAAAATATTATAAAATAAAAATATGTAGTTTTTTTTTGGGGGGGGGGGGGGGCTTAGATAATTGATAAAATATTGTTACAATATAACAAAAAAAAAAAAAAAAGAAGTAAACTTGAGAAAATAATTAAAGAATTTAAATTTTGCTTAGGGCTTTTTGTTTGAGGGAGATTTTAGGGAGGGGGTATTTGGATAATATTTATAGGAAAACTACCAAAAGGCGAAAGATTCTCATTCCTATATTTGCCTTACTTGCCTGTAAATTAAGGATAAAAAATTGTTTTACATTTATAAGCTTCCTCCAAATTTAATTTCTTTTGCTTTTAAAAGAAAGGGGGGTGTCAATAATGGAGATTTCACGGTAGTTATACGTTTAAAAATTTTATTTTCTTAATGTATATATATATCTGTTTTCAAAACACCAAATAAAATAGCTGTTTTAAAAATGGAAGTAAACTAATACTACAAGTTTGCAACAAATGAAACAGAAAAATTTGCATAGTTGTTAAACGTAATATTTTTTGCATTAATGATGCATAAAAAATAGTATTGAAAACTGTTAAATAAAATAATGTATAGCAATTATTGCAATTTAGAAAACATGAAATTTATTTAAATTAGAAATTGAAAGTAAAGAGCTTGTTGCTTTTTATGTATTTGCTGACAGTTGTGTTTGTAGAAGTTTCTATTACACAAAATCAACTTTATATGATAGAAATGTCTTCTATTTCTATAAAAATATAGATAATGGAGCTGGCATTATTTTCACGAAGTTAACTAAAAGGAATAGAATCACTGAATGATTATTGGGCAATTTAATGACGCATTCAGATCTGCCCCAACTAGACTCTTCATAAGTGTCCTACATTCCCACAAGAGTTAAAATGACAAATCATTAGCATTTCTCAATTTTAAAAATACAAAATATCATAAATATTTATTAGTATCCATAGTATATGTTAAATAAAGAAAAAAAAGAATAAATAAATAAAATTATTCTTTTATCAAGCTGGAGATTTTACTTTTGAGTACAGTAAGCAGTATTTTCACTCCTGGGGACAAACAAAATGTCGAAGAATTTCAAAAGATTTTTTTTCCATATGGCTATAGGTGCTCCCATCTTTGGTAATTTTTTGAAATAAAAAAACATATAATAACTAGTGAAAAATGGCAATGTTCTCATATGCCCCATTTTCGCATGTGCCCCAGTCTCCCCCAATTCTGTGTATTAGGTCTTAAGATAGAGAACCCACAAAATCCATGCCACATACAAACAGACAAAGTCACAGACTCATAAATTGACAGGCAGATATTTTGCAAAAACATGTTTTTCGGACTCTCTTGCCCTTAAAACGTGTAAACCCGTCGAAAGTATTCCCGAATCCAATACTTTCTTCTTCTAAATATACAAGAAAATATAAAAAACTAAGTACTGCGTCGCAGATTTTCCAAATATTAGTTTAATTCTAGCCACAACTAACGTAAGACATTTTATAATAAATAACTTAGTTTTTTGGAAAAAAAAAAAAAATCTAAACTGAGGAAGTATTCAAACTTTTTTAAGTACCCGCATAACAAGTAGTAGTTAAGTAAACACATCGTAGTTCTTTGAACAAAGAATCGCGATGGGGATACTCTACCGGATATTTCTCAATGTCTCTAATACGCAAAAAAATATTGAAACATCAAATTTCATACATTGAATGAAAAACGTTTAAACGTTTATACGTTTAACCCCTTGGGTAAAATCCGTATATACGATGTACCGTATATGCTGTTTCGTGTAATACGTACAGGGTGATTCCAAATTTTTTTTACAATAAAAGAGGGGTGATAGTACACATCAAGACAAACAATATTAAATAGGAGACCAAGGGTCCAAAACGTTTTCCTAAGGAAATAGCCGCCATTAAAGTTTAGAGACCAAAATTTCAAATAAACATAAAAAACGGAAAAATCGGTCGATTGATTTGCGGTTTTCACTAAAATTATTCTTTATGTCGGCATTTTCTTGAAATTAAATTATAAAGATAAATTTTAAAAAATGCCGATAGAGGACGCTTTAGACTTTGGAGTAACGAACAACTATTTTTTGCCGGTATTTTTTGCATCTCATTAAATGTTTTCGTAAGCTTAGACTCAAACTTAAATTTTGAGCTCAAAATCTGTAGTTGGGAGTGGTTAAGTAACACAAACTGAGCTGTGTTCAGAGGGTTCAAATTTCAATTGATTATAAAAAAAGGAAAAATTGGTCGATTGATTTGCGGTTTTCACTAAAACTATTCTTTATTTAGGTATTTTCGTGAAAATAAATTATAAAGATAAATTTCAAAAAATGCCGATAGAGGGCGCTTTAGACTTTGGAGTAACGAAACACTCTTTTTTGGCGTTATTTTTTGCATCTTATTAAATGCTTTCTTAAGCTTAGACTTGAACTTAAATTTTGACCTCAAAATCTGAATAGCTGGGAGTCGTTAAGTAGACAAACTTAGCTGTGTTCAGAGGGTTCAAATTTCAAATAATTGTAAAAAACGGAAAAATTTCGTCGATTCGTTTGCGGTTTTTGCTAAAACTAATTTTTAAATCAGCAGTTTTCTTGATCAACCAGTGTTTTCTTGAAAATAATTTTTAAAGATAAATTTTAAAAAATGCCGATAGAGGGCGCCTTAGACTTTGGAGTAGCGTACAACTATTTTTAACTGTTATTTTTTTAATCTCATTAAATGCTTTCAAATGCATAGACTTAAATTTTGGGCTGAAATTCTGAATCGTAGGGAGTGTTTAAGTAGCGAAAAATTGAATTGTATTCGAGGAGGAAAGAGGGTTAAATTTTAACTCCTGAACACACTTCAGTTTGCGCTTCTTAACTCATCATAACGATTCAGGATTTGAGATCAAAATTTAAGTTTAAATCTAAGTTTCCAAAAACATTTAAAATGCTTTTGCAAGCATTTAATTAGGACCAAAAAATAATGGTTAAAATGAATTGTTGATTACTCTGAAGTTTATGGCGCCCTCTGACGGAATTTTTTGAGATTTATCTTTAAAAATTATTTTCAAGAAGATACTGACTTAAAGAATAGTTTTATTTTAAACCGCAAACGAATCGACCAATTTTTCCATTTTCTTTAATTACTTTAAATTTGAACCTCCCCCTCCCCCTTGAACACAGTTCAGTTTGTGCTACTTAACCACTCCCTATTATTCAGATTTTGAGCTCAAAATTTAAGTTTAAGTCTAAGCTTCCGAAATCATTTAAAGAGATGCAAACAATTCGGCAAAAAATAGTTGTTCGCTACTCCAAAGTCTAAAGCGCCCTCTATCGGCATTTTTTGAAATTTATCTTTATAAGTTATTTTCACGAAAATAACTAAATAAAGAATAGTTTTAGTGAAAACCGCAAATCAATCGACCAATTTTTCCGTTTTTTTTAATCATTTGAAATTTGAACCCTCTGAACACAGCTCCGTTTGTGTTACTTAACCACTCCCAACTACAGATTTTGAGCTCAAAATTTAAGTTTGAGTGTAAACTTACGAAAACATTTAATGAGATGCAAAACATACCGGCAAAAAATAGTTGTTCGTTTCTCCAAAGTCTAAAGCGCCCTCTATCGGCATTTTTTGAAATTTATCTTTATAATTTAATTTCAAGAAAATGCCAACATAAAGAATAATTTTAGTGAAAACCGCAAATCACTCGACCGATTTTTCCGTTTTTTATGTTTATTGGAAATTTTGGTCCCTAAACTTTAATGGCGGCTATCTCCTTAAGAAAACGTTTTGGACCCTTGGTCTCCTATTTAATATTGTTTGTCTTGATGTGTACTATCACCCCTCTTTTATTGTAAAAAAAAATTGGAATCACCCTGTATAACTGCCGATGCCGAATTATAGGTATAGCAAATACGTATTTCGTATAATACGTATTATACGTATACTCGTATAAACGTATAATCGGGAGCTCTAGTTAAAATACGCTTTTGTCCCAAAATAAGGTAAAACAATTCTTTTTTTTTTTTTAGAGACTCATCGAGTTTTTATTTCTAGTTACAAAACGAAGTTTTTCGCAAGTAATGGTGAATGGCTATCAATTATCTTTGAAAAACAGAATTTTATATGTATTATGGAAGCATACAATAGATTTGAAACTAGGAAGAAATTTAATGATGAAGAATTCATTAAGACTTAACCATAAAACACGAGGATAAAAGACCCTGAAATCAATTTAGTTCATAGATATTGATCATGCGATCATTTTAAAATTTTGATTTATTTTCTTAGGATATAAATAAATTATTATACAGGGATATGCAAATAACTGGATATATTACCTTCTATAAATGGTAATTTCCAAAATTGTGTTTTTAGTAACGTTAAATGTTTTATGCCTGATTTAAAGTTTAGTAAAATAGCTGGTATAAAGACCTCTAAATAATATGCAGATCTGTTCAAATTCATTCAAGAACACTTACGTTTATTTGCAGAAGTAACTGACGGCGAATTTTCAAAAGGATTATGCGATTTCTAACTAATTTTATTTTACCATACTATGCAATATGCATAATATATACAAATTCATACATTGTACAAAAGAATTCGAGTAAATTTCTGACTATGGAAGATAATTATAGAAATTTAGTTTCCAAATTTGTTATGCATTTTCTAAATTGTTTTCCTTAATAACTTTTTTCACCTTATTAAATGATGATGCTTTTTTACAGTATTCTAAAAATGTTTGAAATTGCTTCATGATTTATGGTTTGCGCATGATTTGTTTTTTCTTGCTTCCTTTGGACAGGATCTTCTCGCAAAAAAATCACAAAAAATCTCAAAAGAGATGAGACAACAATTTGGAAGGCACAGACGAAACAGCTAAATTTCGAAGGAAACAAATTTTACTGTGAAAGCTCAAGCGTCAAGCTACCTATCTTGTTTCCAAATGTTTCCAAACTTCAAATAATGGATGAATTGTAAATTTATGTTGGGCGAAGGAATTACAAATTCTTCTTGCATAATTCCATTATTTTCGTATTAGCTTGTAAGGGTAATTACCATACAGTCTTATTTTCGTTAACACAAACACGCTCAATGCAAATTATGCTGTTTGCGATTGCCTGGTCCAGTTGTACAATGTAATGTATTTAAATTCGGATAACACAAACAAAAAAAAGTTCCCCCTTGAGTGTTCGCGTCAACGAGGTTCGACTGTATTAACTTTTTTAAATAAAGAACAAATCGGCAGTCTTATAACTCAATCTTTTTTCTTTCTTTTTTTTTTTTTTTTTTTTTTTTTTTTCAAAAATTAGGAATTTTTTTAAGAGTGGTTATATTTGGAATCTCCCTAATTTCAGCATTTAACAATAGATTTATCCTAATAGATATTTGACCTCATTATATTATCCTTGGATTTAAATTTGTTGTTAGCATGGAAGGAATCCGCCATTCGTCACTTTGAAGGTAATAATAAAACATTTCAAATAATAAAGGTAAAGTTTTTTTTTTTCTCTTTTCATAGTTTGGCTTAATACCGCAAAGCAACCTCTATGAAACCACCATTCTATAAATGATTTGCTATTAAAATGTTACAGAAGCTAAAACAGATAATTTCAATTTTTTTCTTTCTTTTTTCTTTTTTTCTAAAGCTAGGTTTGTCTAGTGATCTTAGAATAACGAATTGTCATGACCTCTGAGATCGGGCATTGGCAGAAAGGTCACTGTGCCAAAGTGCCTTTAATTTGTTTCAGTTTTTCAACTGTATGACGTAAAATGCTTTAGCATGACGTACATTTTTTCTTTTTTGCAACGAATTTTGACCTCTGTGGTTTTTTCAGTATTCTGAAATTCTGAAATTCGTACTATATAAGCGTTAATAAAATATTTAACCTCAATAAAAAAGTATGTTTATATTGTAAATTGTTATACTTTAAATACAACGTTACGAAAGGTTATTTTTTTACTTTTTTTTTTGGGGGGGGGGCATTAGTACAGTAAAATCTATAGTAATGATACTACGGAAACTATAAAAATAACAACGCGAAGTTCACCCATTTTTCATATGTCAAGTGTAAAAAATATCTATAGAAGACTATACAGGGTGAGTCATAAATATCGAAACAATAGGCTATCTCCTTAAATATTGCCTTTAGACCCATACTTCCAATTGCAAAAACTCATAAAAAAGGTGAAATTTCTGATAATATAAGTTGCAACTCCATGGGGGGGTCTATTTGAAAAAATACGAAAATTAAATTTTTATACGGCCCCCGTAGAGCAAAATTTCCAATTAGGAAGTTATTCCTTATCCATTCCTAAATTGAACAAAAAAATTTTCATCTCCGTATCTGAAAATCTGACAGAGATATTAAAATCCAAAATTCTCAAAAATTCGTGACTTACACCACTTTACCATGCCTGTAAACGCGGTGTTTTTCATCCATTCTCAAAGCAAATAAGGGATCGTCCACAAATTGTTCGTTATTATCTGTCGGTTTAAAACCATGTCTCTTATTTGGACATAATAAAGCAGCATATTGATTTAAATCGAAACTTGTTTTCAAAACATGTTGATCGTTAGCAATGGAGATCTGAATAGATCGAAATATGTAGGTTGGGTCCTAAACCCACCAATAGGGAAAAAAATTCAGCCCGGCATGAAATAATGTTAAAATCATAATTCGGACCAGCCTGGAAAAAAGCTTAATCATAGCCGGCCCAGCCGTGAATTTCTACATAGTCTTTTACTTCAGTGTCGTTAAAAATTGTTTCACGTGGAGGAGTTCTAACCAAAAATACTTAATATAGAATTTCGTTTTTTATATTTATACTTTTTATTATTAAAGAGGCGCCAAACGCTGTGATATATTTATTTTATCAATGAATCTCTGTTTATATGTAAATGTTTCACTTATATTTTATTATCGCTAATCCATATCCCGTGCGTTGGAGACTTTGAAAAATGTTATACAGTAAAACTTTTTAAGACGGAATCAGATAGGAAAGAAAAAATACGTAATAGACAAATGCCCTTCCTAGGAGGGTTAAATGGAGTTTATTTTTTTCTCAGGTATTATATTTATTTTGCATGGATCAACACATTTTCTGTTTAAGACAGAATTCCGTCATAGGCAGATTTTTTTTCTCTGGTTTTATTTTGTTTAATTTTTTAGCATTTAAATATACTATTCTAAAAAAAAAAAAAAAAAAAAAAAAAAAAAAACCAGTTAAAAGGCCTTTTTTTTTCTTTCTTTTTTTTTTTTTTTTTTTTTTTTTGTTGTAAAATAAAAGCGATTTTAAAAGTAATGTGGTTTTCGTAAAAATATTGATTAAACCAAATTTTACTTATTTTATGCACGTATTAGGTCTGTTCTTTTAATACGGATTGTTCGATACTGGGAATGAAAATTTCGTCCAGTGAAGGCCTGGGAAAAAGGAAGCAGTTATCTCCGGTATGAAAAATACATTTGACCCGGATAGGCGAGTCTTCAGAAAAAATTAACATCTGGGTCCTGATCTGACCTGAGCCCAGAATACAGATTTTTTAACAGCCTCTCCAGGACGATAAAAAGCTTCAAGTTGTGAGAGCTAAATTTTTAAAAAGGACTTAATCTGCATCTTAGAAAAGCATTCTTTTAAATAACTGATGGGCAGTAAAACAGTACATTTCGTTTTTCTGTATAATGACTTTTTTTTCCGACTATTTCTTGTCTTTAAATTATTAAAAGTGAAGAATTGTTTAAGAAAAAAAGTACAAACTTGAAGCATGTCATTTTTAATTATTTTACATTAATTTTGTCAAAAAAATTGAAAAATTATATACTTTTGAAAATATAATTTTCTAAAAGTTATTATTTTTTAAGTAAATATTTTTAATAGTTCTAAAATAAATATTGAAAAACAAAAACCCCGAAACAAAACTAAAATCAGATTTTCATTTTTAATTAAATAGAAAGAAATTGAAATCCGATAAATAATGTTTGGAGTTATAACGATTTTTAATTATCCCATTTAAACCAGTAGTAACCATATGAAATTTTTATAAATTTTAGAATAAATTTTAGGGTGTGATTTTCTTAGCAAATTATGTAGCTAACCATCACAAAAAAGAAGAAAAATCAAAATTTTAACTCAAAAGAATGATTTTTACGCGTTTCCTACAACTATTAAAGTAACGTTGTCTTTTGAATTGCGCGCATTTCAATTTGTGTCTAATCCTTTAAAACCTGATGAATTATTCAAACGGTTATAACTCCGCGAATTTTGAAGATATGAAGATGCAACTTTTTGTGTATTATTCAGGACTGGATAAGGAAAGTTTTCCTAATTGGAATTTTTATCCTACGGGGGCCGTATAAAAAGTTAATTTTCGTATTTTTTCAAATAGACCCCCCATGGAGTTGCAACTTATCTTATCAAAAATTTCACCTTTTTTTATGAATTTTTGAAATTGGAAGTATGGGTCTAGGGGTAATATTTAAGGAGATAGCCTATTGTTTCGATATTTATGACTCACCCTGTATACAAGGATGAGCTATATAATGATAATCCCAGTTATATTAATACTATATATATATATATATATATATATATGTATATATACACATATACATACATGACGTTTTGACTCGCAGGCCCTAACTCACAAATCAATTCCTCCACAACGACGCAAAAACACATCTAATATTCATAAATACCACCTCCACAATAAAGAAGATTAGGTATAATTCGATGGGTCACTCGCAGAGTAATGTTTCGTGAAATGCGATGAATGTGTTTTATTGACCCGATTGGCAGCCGAGAGGATGATTCAGAGTGGGATTAATATTTCAAATTCCACAAAAAAATTGACCTTGGAAAAAAAAACAAGGCTGAGCCCCAATTACTTTATGTTGTCAAATGTACAGAAACTGTTTCACTAGTTTTGGATTCATATCTGAGTCTTATTATGTATAGAAAACAGCATAAAAATTTAGCATACTAAAGAAGAACTCTCGCTGACAAAAATCTTCTTCCAACTATTGTGGATTATTGAAGAAACCAAAAAACGTAGAATCTTAGCTCTCAAGTCAAAATAATGTCTTATATATCAAAGTGCGCACGAATGCAGGATTTTACAACAATTTTTAGCGTTACCAATTAACTTAATCGTGCGCGCGCTCCACACTCGTCTTATATAATGTATAGTACCTCTCATAGGGATAGTCATGCCCATGTAAAAATACACTATACAGGGTGTCCACTCTCAACGGTGGCCAATGGCTAATTTCTAAACCGTTGGTCATAGATATATAATTCCAATTGCAAAAATGCTTTAAAAAAGGTAAAGAATTGTTTTTCAAGCGATGTAGGTCAAAAAAATTTGTATTAAAAAATTACAAAAAATAACTTTTTACACGGTCCTCCGGTCCTATTAGTGATATTTAGTAGTAGTTAAAAAAAAAAAAAAAAAAAAAAAAAGAGTTATAAGACTGCAGATTTGTACTTTATTTAAAAAAGTTAATACAGTCGAACCTCGTTGACGCGAACACTCAAGGGGGAATTTTTTTTGTTCGTGTTATCCGAATTTAAATACATTACATTGTACAAGTGGACCAGGCAATCGCAAACAGCTCGTGCTAAAAGTAATTAATAAAAATAGTATTCGTAAAAATTTTCCATCACCCTATCAAGCAATACAAAAAAGGCCCTATTCATCTAACATTAAAATTGACCGAGTTATGAAACTTTAAATTTAATGACTTAAACCACTTTTCTGTAGCTGTAAACGAACGAATTGGAGTAAGTTTTCAGAGAACGTATTCTAAATGCTTAAATTATTATAAAGGGCGTCCATTTCCAATGTTGTCCAATAGCTAATTCCTAAACCATTTATCACAGACATATAATTCCTATAACAAAAGTGTTTCAAATGAGTTAAAGGAATATTTTTAAAGCAATTTAACTGAATGTGCTACCACCGTATAAGTTTTACGGTAGTGTTAATTTTTATTAATTAACTTCTAGATTGGTTAAAATAGTTGAAGACGTGAGTTTTAAAATTCTCTTTACCAAGAAAATCAAATTTTGGGAAATCGTGATTTTATTTTAAAAATGTGTATCATTATAATAAGCTTTTATTTCGCTTAAAACGTTTGTATGTTTCCCTAGTTTAAAATTTCCATTCAAATTTTAACTCTCTTCCGAATATCTGATCGAAGTTCAATTTGCACACTTATTTATATCCAATAACAATGTATAATACAAATTTAGGTGCGTACCATTTATTTATTTTATAGGACTACACCAAATTCTGTTAGGTTTAGTAATCTAATAGAATTTTTAAATATATGCCATTTTGTAACGACTTGTGACTGCTGCTTTTCATAATTTAAATTAACAAACTTTCTGTTATTTTTTTACTTATATTTTTAGTACAAATTTTGCTTTAATATGTAATCATCAACATAAATTTAAAAATAATATCGTAAAAAATATTTTACTCTCAATGCTTAATGTTAAATTTTATATCTTGCGTTTATTTTTACTAGACGGTTGCCCGCCCTCAGTAGCCCGAAGACTATCTGAATGCCAGTTCTACAACCCCACACATTCACGTTTCTGTGCCATGTCTCGTCAGTTTCCGGCAGATATGTTTGATCGGTGTTCTGGGGTTTCGTTTGCATATCTTTTTTTATTGTTAATGAAGAGGTCTTCCATTTGTTCTTCCATCTGTTCTTCTTTCTGTTCTTCCATCTGTTCTTCCATTTGTTCTTCCATTTGTTCTTCCATTTGTTCTTCCATTTGTTCTTCAATTATATTCGACGATTCACTGTTTGAGAGCCTATCTGTCCTTTTATTTATAGAAGTTCAAAATGAAAAAAGATTTTCTTAGCAGACGATTTTTTGTGATAAATACATTATCTGTTTTATATTTCTTCTGCTTTATTCCTTTTATTTATAGAGTTCAAAATGAAAAAAGATTTTCTTAGCAGACGATTTTTTGTGATAAATACATTATCTGTTTTATATTTCTTCTGCGTTTACCTAAGCTGTGTAAAATCTCTATAAATAAAAGGAATATAGAGGATGAGGGCCTATCTGTGCCTCAAATAATTATTCAATTATTCAATTAATTATCCTCGGAATTCCTTTTATATATATAGATTTCCAGTAAATTTGTGACTGACCCCTAATTTGCAACAAAAAAGATGCTTCAACTTTAAACAGTTATTACTCGGTTAGTTGTAATCGCAGAGGAATGGGACTTTTTTGTATTACTTGTTAGAGTAGTAGTAAAAATTTACTAAGTAATGTGTTTGATTTAAAATTTATCAACGTCGATTTGATAAGGAGGACAATTAGGGGAGCCGACAAAAAAAAAAAAAAATCAAAGAAAAATAATAATACTTGTGATCAAAATATAAATTAAAATACATGAAATGATCTGTTGCTGCAGACTACGAATGTAATATTGTACAATATTTTCACTGATTTTTGTAAGAATAGCACATATATTTATGGTGACATAGCAACTTTTATATAAAAAAAGGAGTAAATTAATTTTTAGTTCTATTTAAAAGCAACTAAATGATATGGGATTTTCCACAAGTTGTCATTTTTCTTCCACTACTTAGTTTTTCTGGGATAACCACCAGAATGAACCTATTCCATGATAAAAACAAGTATCGATATTGAAGCATTTTTTTTTTTTTTTTCAAATCTTTTTATTGGTATTCATTAACTCCTTCGAGAATTTTTAATCTTTTATCGCAAGTTTTTAAAATGTGTGAAAAAGAAAGACATGTGGTATTAAGATAATTAATAATCTTTCCTTATATAAATTAATTGAATTATGGATCGTCATTAAATCTTGCATGACCTGGCTATGGACTAGGAAAAATAATTGGGCCGTGCTTCAAAGTTTTAGTGCATCTCGATTTAGTGTTTCATAAGGCATTAGAAAAATAAAGTGAAGTTTAATTTTTGAAAACTTCTGACACATTTTTCTTCTGTTTTACAGAGATATCAGTATTTTTAAGGGTCGGAAATTGGTATCTCGAGAAAGGAAAGAGGATCAAATAGAGGCAAAGGAAAAGGAGGTAAGTAATAATATTTTAACAAACATTTTATATTACTTGAAAGAGGTGTTGCAAAAAAATAATGAAACAAATAACTTTGACCTGTTTCGGTTACAATCTGATAAGAACCATAATCATAATAAAAATAAAAATACAAATCATTTCACGGTAAGTGCCTGCATAAGCATAAAGCCTATGATAGGCCCAAATATGACTATAGAGATTTCATCCCACCCGAAATCGTAACCGTGCATCTGGAAGAAATGAGCTATGCGATCTTGTTGCTGATCTACGTCTTGAACCGTTTTTAAGATTTCATGGTATTTAAAACAAATGACACGGGGCAATGATATGTAAACAAAAAATACATGCTCTACACAATAAAAATTTAAATTAAAAATAGATCATGATCAAAATTTTTTTTCCAATGCGGTTCATCCCATTCAAACTTCCCACGAGGAATTTATTCATTAACTCTAACTATTACTAAGAAATAATAAAAGAAACAGTATCACTGCAAACAAACCTTTTACGCGTATAAATTTCAATGGACTCTCTTATAATCAACTTACGACGAAAATTTAATACAAAACATAATTTGCTTTCACTAAACAGAATTTTTATCCCCCCTCCCTTCTCATCTAAATATAATCTAGATAAAGTACCACCGACCAAATTTGATATAGGATTCATGTTCACCTTTTCCAATTCCAAACTTTCTCCCAGTCATGCCTATGTAATAATTTAAATCATCTTTTTCTATAATATAAGATATTTCATAAACCCCTGCAAGGTCCTCCTGTGCTGTAGGGTCAACTTGCTTATTAAGTAAACTCTTTAATTTTGGTGGCGTCGTCGCAATCAATTCAATATTAAACTTTAAAAAATTAAATTTTAATTTCTCAAAACTGCATTTCAAATTGGGAAAAGAAAGTTTTAAAAATTTTGTAAGATCACCCACCCCGCTCCCTTTATTGTAACCTTCAATTAATTCTAGACTTTGTGGTTACTGATGAACCACGTTTGATAGGAACCTGGACAGAACTGCGCATGGGCGAAAAAAGCGAGTTCATGTCGAAAATAGGTAGATTCGTACCATCTCGAAATGAGTTTGTTTATTAAACATCCTAGATCTGTAGAATTTTTTTTTTTTTTTTTTTTTTTTTTTGGCAAATATATTTTTGCTGCCTGTATATGCCTGTATGTTGCCTATATCTGTTTTTAAACATTATATTGTAATTCTGTTACATTAAAATAAGTTATAAAAAGACAAATATAATTAAAAAAGATGATTTAAAGCTGTGATTATTAAACTTAGCTTAATAACTTTTTCCCTTGCAACATAGTGTAACTTAATCTTTTTTAGAAATAGCGGCTGCATGGCGTGATTTTAAAACTTGCCAGATTGCGATTTTTAAAAATTATTTCTTTCTATTATTGTGTATCTTATTTATTTATATTATTTGCATGCATTGGATATGAATCTGGCGCAGATATCATGTACGCACAGAGCTTAGTACAATTTTTTTCCAACGTCAATTTAGCGAAAACCTCATTTTCGAATACTAGTTGCATATACATTTTTAAATTATTTTTCTATTATTTAAAAAAATAACAATAAATAAAACATTTTAAAACTATATTAAATTTTAAACAACTAATAACTGTAGAACAAAAAACATTTTATATAATTTGAAAAAAGATAAATTAAGATAAACAGTTTATCAAAATACAAACAACAATAGATGGGTTACCATATTAGGCAAAATAACGGCATTTTGGCGCCAAGTACATCCCAATGAGTATATGACTTACATGTGTCCTGAATATTTAAGTTGTTAAAATTGGCGAATTTCTCACATAGCCGCCAAGTCAGATGCCAAGCAATTGTTAAATCTTCGTTTTAGCCATAAATATAAACGTAAAGATAAAAACAGACATAATTTTATTAAAATTCACAAAAATGTAGGGGGGAAATATTTACTTTCGAAAGGCTTATTCCGAGAACTGATAGAAGGTGAACAATCTATTTAATTTAAAATAAAATTTTACTCAGAACAAAAAATGAAAACAATATTTAATATCATTTCCATGAATACATAGAAGTAATCTCGGCCTCATAGGCTATTCCCCCTAAAGTCTGAATGGAATCGGCTGGGCATTCTGCCAAGTGAGGCCTTACAAATGCGGTATATCAGTAAGGTTTAATCTTACAAAAATATAAAATGGTTATTTTCTGGTTACCGATACTATCTACTTTGACTTTTGAATGTTGTTCGACCCCTAAAAGTATTTCTAATCAGGGTTGGGAAAAAATCATGATTTTTTTTTAAAAAAATAAAAAAAAAATCGGATTTATTTGATTTAAATCGGATTTATTTGATTTTTTTAGAATTCTATTTTTAATTATTGTGTTTTTATGTTTTTACAATACATGGAGCAGTTTTTTTTTTATAAAACTAACTAAAAAAAGAATAAATAATATTTATAATTTATAAAAATAATATAAGAAATAATTATATAGTTCATTAAATACTATATTCTAGTTACTGATTTGTACTAAAAATTAAACATCTAGGCTTTAATCTAAAGCCATTCTAGTATTTTGTAATTGATTTCTGCACACTAAATAAGAAATAAACTTAAATAGGTTGTAAATGAATAGAAAATGGTAAAATTTAAAGAACAAATTAAATATTCATTTATTGCAAGCTATTTATTAAGGGATAAAAATCACAATTAATTCAATAGTTTTTAAGCAAATAGAAATAAATCTGGGATTTAATTGTTTGAACAAAAACACTAATTTTGAAGCTTTGTCCACTCATAATTTATTATGAAGGCTTGGATGAACTAGTCCAAAAGAAGAAAATTGTCTTTCTACTCCAGCAGATGAAGCCACGTCTTTTGTTATTTGGTAAATAAATTCAATTTTGCTGATTATCTTTTTACCTCCCATTATATAAAATGACTTCCACCAATCATAATCTGTCATAATATCTAAAACTTTTCTCTCAAGCATTGGTAATTTTTGGAATGGGCCATTTTTTGCTTCAAAATATGCTACAAAGGTGAGAAAATTTGGATAATTTTCTTTAATGAATGCCAAATCTTCATTATTTTCCTCTACACTAAGTGAAATTTCATTTCAATTTAAAACAAAGGGACTTAATAAAACTCCAGCAAAATGAAAGCCATTAATAGCTTGTTCATATTTTGCTTTAAATTTTTTAATTCTATCTCGGACTTGACAAGTTTTGAAAGTTAAAAATCAGGAGATATTTTTGTCAATGAAAACTTGTTAATTTGTTGATGTAAACATCTTTAGTAAAAGTTTGTTTCAATATTGCTTGGTTATTACTGAAGATTAAAAAGAAATGAATCACTCTTACTCAAATAAGGAAAGTATGTATTCTTTGCAAGTAGAACACATTTAAGAATATAATATTTAGGATATTTTAACATATTTTTAGTTTGACTAAATATTATAAAAAGAGGCATGTTTTTTTACTCATTAATTTATATAAAACTATAGTATAGATCATAAATAAGTCTTAATAGAGGCTAATTATTATTAATTCAATACACGACCATAGTAACAATAACAAACCTTAAAGATTCATAGTTTATAATGAATCAGGGTGTAATTCATCACATAAAACACTAGTGGTCAAATATACTAAAGAACAATTACACCTGTACTAGAGTTTTTCTCACTGAATCACAACACATTTGATTGTTAAATAACAGAATATTTAAAAAGCGTAAAAAATTAGGAGAAATATGTCAAAAATAAGGAGCATGGAGAAACATCTGAAAATCAGGAGACTTGGCAACTCTGCTATTTTTATCTAATACATTTTCTAACGTTTTACCCAAAAATTTTAAAAATTCGTAAGTTTTGATTGAAAGTTGCCAGTGCAATATGGCAAGTTTTAAAATTTGTTCCTTGCTTGCAGTATCCGATTTTTTGGTGAATATTAATGAATTTGTTTAATTATTAACTTGTGAAACAAAAAAGGATTCAAATAATTTAGTTGCCAAGATTGGCAAACGAAAAATGATTTATAAAGTGTTTCTGCGTTTCGCTTCATCGTCTAAAGTTTATTACAAAAGAACAATTAAAGGATTAGGAGGGGGACACCTGGACTTAAGGCCCCTGTCCTCGCTCGAGGAAACGTTTGCGAGTTAATGCTATTCCTATGGGGAAGCATTTTTCTAATAGCTCTTTCGCATTTTGACATTTTTGAATAATTTTGTTTTAATTGGATAGCTGAGGTACATGCTGACAGCACACCTTTTTTACTTTTTTGATTTTGGTTGCAGATATTTTTTACAAAGTTAGTTTCACTTTCAAAACCGGTTTCGAAACTGAAAGTGCTTTTTAAAAAATATATCTGCAACAAAAATCGAAAAAGTAAAAAAGGTGCGCTGTCAGCATGCACCTCAGCTATCCAATGCAAAAAAAAAAAAAAAACATTCAAAAATGTCAAAATGCGAAAGAGTTATTAGAAAAATGCTTCCCCATAGGAATAGCATTAGCTCGCGAGTGTTTCCTCGAGCGAGGACAGGTGCCTTAACCTGTACCTGCCACATTCTTTCTGATAGCAATCCTGAAAATACCAGAAAAACACCTGTTACTTATTTACACCTATTTCTTACTTCTCTGATGACTAATTTCAAATATGAAAAAAATGATTTAAATCAAATGATTTTTTTTAAAAAAATCAGTTGATTTAAATCTAGATTTAAATCTTGATTTAAATCGGTTGATTTAAATCATGCCAACTCTGTTTCTGATAGATTCTTTTTTTATAGTAGACCATTTTCTGATATGATAATAAGTTGATATTTTTCTGTTTAATTTCAACATTTCATTCTTCGCTTTGTATACGACTCCTAAAAGCCAGCTAAAACATTTTAGATAAAATAACCCACTTTGATGATACCTCGATTTGACGATGCTGGCTAATTGTGGTTTCACCGTAAGAAAGGCATATTACACCATGTATTTCGATCTCCAATTATTTTTATTCATTTTTTAACTAATCTTTCAATGAAAGACAAAATAAAGTACAAAAAATTCAAATTTTGAAATTTAATAACTGTATCAATTTTTGTACCACAGAAGTCAAACTTTTGGTGTTATATCTGTTATGATATGTGTAAACTTTTACTAAATATAATTATAGAGATAAGGGGACCATGTAAACATGTAGATTTCGTAATTTTTATAAAATTGATTTTTTTATTTTAGAAAAATGCCTCAACATGAACATTTACCTCATTTGAAACATCTTTGTAACTGGTAACGGTTGAGTTATGGTTGGCTATAGATAACATATTGCACCTTGTATATAAAATGCAATTGGAGTTTCGTTTCGGCTGCTTAAAACTTGAGTTCTTTAGGACAGATTTTTATGAGCCTTACATTGTTAGGATTTTTTTTTTTTTTTTCCGGGAAATATTTTAGTATATACCATGTCGTTTTACGCTGCTTCATTATGGAATTATGGGTAGGAAAATACTATAATCAGATGGATCCGATTTTGAAAGATGAGTCCTTTTAAATTATTATTATGATAACCGAATTTCGATGGGTCTCACATTGTTTCCCAGATAATTTCTTCGGGAATGATTTACTGTGTAACATATCGTCCTATATCGTTTAATTTTAGAATTATTGAGGAACTTTCTACAATAAATTGAACAAGATTAACTATTTTAAACACTTCTACTGGACAGATTTTGATGAGACTTGAATTGCCAGTTAGATAATTTTTCAAAGATATTTTTTGTATAATATATATCGTGTTTCATATTATGTATATTGTATATTTGTATATCATGTTTGATATTGTGTTCGTTAAAAATATGTTATAACTAATTATCTTACGTCATAAACTTGTGTCATCTAGATAACCCCAAAATACAGATGAAGTGAGATTCACCTAGATCACACAATTCGAATTTGGGGGTGGATTAGTCATGCTAATTTCTTGGATTAAATCTTTAATTAGGAAGCTCTAACAATCCACTTGAAAATAACGACCCTTTAAAAATAATATTACATTCAATGGAGCTATACTTTCAGTTCATTGTAATTAAATCGTAAAAAATTTTAATTTCAAAAAAAGTTTTGGAAGTTTTTTATGTTATTAGGCAAGACATATCACGAAATTTCGATTGTATTCATTAAATGTCTTATTTTGAACCTAGTTTGAATCGGAATTAGAAAACCATGTATATTATACACTATATTGCCATTGATTATGGGACACCTGCGATTTTAGACATTTTACTAAATATCTAGAAAAATACATGAGGAATCATCTCGAAACTCTTAGTGTATAAATATAATAGTATAAGTCATACATCTCCGTGAAGATTTTTTTCCGAAACTCCAAAGGGGACCGTCAACAAATTAAAAAAGAATGAATATCTTTTGAATAACCCTGTCAAAACTAATGTAGCAAAAGCGCTCAAACTCTAGATTATGATTGAATGCCTTATTGTAATCAGCCTTGTTAATTTTTATGCAAATAGCATGCATACTCGCAGAGTAATTAAGGTTTTTATAAAAATGATCCCAAATTTTTCCAAGTTTTTTCCTTATAATTTTCAGAGTTCTTAATATAAAATGTTATTTTTTTCAGAAAATATGGCAAACAACATTGCACACAGTACCCTGTAATCAGAATTAAAAAATAATGAAAATTGTATAAAAAATGAGTTGGTTTACTAAATAATTTTTTACTGCGCATGCGTCAACGATATCAAAATTTCATTTGCATATTATGTTAGCTAAATGTATAGAGCAACTTTTGAAAAAGTCACAAAATCATAACTTGAAAATTCTGACAATAATCGTCAATTGAATAAGTCGAAAATCCGTTATTCTCAAAATGAAGCAAAAACAAGAGGGGTTGTATCCATATATTTATTGATTAGTGTCATTATAGAATACACAATATGGGATATACTACTGCATTTGGATAAAATCCCTCATTTTTTTGCTTCATTTTGGAAACAACGGATTTTGTCCTTTTTCTATAGACGATTACTTTCAGAATTTTCAAGCTATGATTTTGAGACTTTTACAAAAGTTGCTCTATACATTTAGCTAACATAATATGCAAATGAAATTTTGATATCTTTGACGCATGCGCAGTAAAAAATTATATAGTAAACCTACTCATTTTTCATACAATTTTTATTATTTTTTAATTCTGATTACAGGGTACTGTGTGCAATGTTGTTTGTCATATTTTCTGAAAAAAATATTATTTTATATTAAGAACTCTGAAAATTATAATGGAAAAACTTGCAAAAATTTGGAACCATTTTTATAAAAACCTTAATTACTCTGCGAGTGTGCATGCTATTTGCATAAAAATGAACACAGTGTATTACAATAAGGCATTCAATTATAATCTAGAGTTTGAGCGCTTTTGCTGCATTAGTTTTGACAGGGTTATTCAAAAAATATTCATTCTTTTTTAATTTGTTGACGGTCCCCTATGGCGTTTCGGTAAAACATCTTCACGGAGATGTATGACGTATACTATTATATTTATACACTAAGAGTTTCGAGATGATTCCTCATGTATTTTTCTAGATATTTAGTAAAATGTCTAAAATCGCAAGTGTCCCATAATCAATGGCAATATAGTGTATAAGATATACATTACGTTTGTATGTTATCGTTGTTACGTTATGTTGTTATACTAATGGTTTTAAAACTAAGTTTGTGCTTGTAGTGGTAGACTAAACTATTCAGTGATGTTTTGTTTAAAGTGCTCGTTGAAAATATTTGAAGTGTGAATCGTATTTAATTAAAAGTTGCAAAAAAAAAAAAAAAAAAAAAAAAAAAAATTAAGACCGAGCGTTATTTATTTATGCTACATATACTAAATTTTCAATCTAATTGCACGTGGTATCTGAGTTTCGAATATTTTAAATATCTTGCACTATTTTTTCACTTAATACTGAGGATTTAAGTAATAAATAAATAATAAAAAGAGGTACATAGCCATAAAAAGTAATCGATTGGTACACAATGAAATATAAAATGCTAGTACAGACTCAAAGTATTCTGGGTACCAGAATGAACCAATGTCTAACTGTGTGCTATTCCATTTATATTTGTTCATTATAAATAATATGCATTATATGTTACTTTAAAATGTTATACCTTTCCTTATAATCTATACCTTTAAGATATACTATATCCCCACAAACTGGAGATATTGTTCCAACCTTATTATTAGGATGAGCGAAGCGAATCCTCTACTAGCCCACTCAAATTACATTTTGTCGTACGCTTTACAAAAAAACTATTCAATATTTTGATTTGAAATTAAACACAAATATAAATTATGATTTGTAGATTTGCAGAATATAATTTTTTTACAGAATAACTTTTAAAAAAGTTATTATTTTAATTAATTTATTTTACATGTTTTTCCATTACGGACGCATTTTTAGAAATAAGAAATAAAGCATGCATATTTTCAGAAGAATAAATAATTCATGGAGTTAACAATTGTAGATAGAATCATGATTAATTAAATAAATAAAATGTATTTTCTTTATTCCGACAAAATCATTTACGCTGATGTCACTTACGCATATTAAAAAAATTATATTGTGTTTCATTTATTTTTTTTTCGTAAAGTGGCAACAAAAAATTGTAAACAAATAAAATTAATTGTTAAATTCATTATATAAAGAGTTATTTGTATTCGAAGATGGAAAATTAAACCAAATGAAACATATATATTATTATTTTGGTAGATATAGTACTATTTTTAAATAGTTTGCCGTTTAAAAACAATTTATAGAATGTATTAGTTCTATTATAAAAAATGCCAAGGAAACATATACTTACTGGATGAAAAGAATGCGAATATGATATAGCTTTAAGGCAAGAGGTTAGATACCAGCGTAAAAAACGACGGCATGGATGTCATATACACAGCGCGATTTTTCCAACGCCAATTTGGCAAAAACCTGGTTTTCGAATACCAGTTACCATATATATATTTTAAAAAGGGAATAAAAATAAATTTTAAAAAGTTTAATTAATACCTGTGGAACAAAACAATTTATATAATTAAAAAAAAGAAAATAAAAGTAAATAAACAATTTATTAATAAATAAACAACATCCGGGTTACCATGTCAAGCAAAATAACTACACTTTGTCGCCAATTAAGTACTCCGGTGCATATATGACACTGGCGTCTGAAAAAAAATAGCGCCAATGTGGTGCGTATATGACATCTGTGCCAAAAGGACGACATGACGAATCTCTTCTGATAGAAAATGCATGTGCTCGGAAAAATGCTTTAAATTTCGAAGATGCACAAAAAAATTTTAAATTATATTTTTTTAAATTTTTCATCATCGTTGGCTTGGTATTCACTCAGGCGAATCTCAAAAGATTTGTCATAGAATATGTATGGTAATGGGTTCATATGTATAGTAAATAATGAACTAAATATTTTTTCTTTAGCTAATAATATGGATCCTGGTCCACATCCATAAATAATAAAGGGCTTAATTTTCGTCGAGGAGAAATTAATTGCCCAAGTTTGTCCTATTATTACTGTTTATCGCATTAAAGATGGTCAGCTTGAATACAGTGGGCAAATTATTAATTTTCATCAAGATATTATAGGATATTGTGCTTTATTACATCATTCCATAGATACCATAACACAGTACATTTTTGGGTACTACTTGATTATCCCGTCGACCAAAAATATAATGCCAAATTTCAGGATTAATTGCCAATAATGGATTATCATAAATGTCACATTGCATGACATTAAACGTAATGCACTTGATTGTAATGTCATCAAGTGATTTTTAATTCGGGTACTATTTGGTTATCCCGTCGACCAATTTCGTCAAATAATACAAATAGCCAAACATTTGGCCAAATTAAACAAATTGACATAAATATTTATTTTAAATACCGAAAGAACAAATAAATTAATGAAACATTACTGAGAATACAAATAAAACTTCATAATAAAAATAACTTGATGGCATAACGAACACATGATACGAGTTTAATGTTATGTGGATGTGATATTTTTTACCATCATCATTAGCATTTAATCTTTTAGTTTGGCGGTACGTATTTGGTCGACAGGATAATTAAGTAGTACCCAATAATATAAAAAAAGTTACTTTCCAATAAATAGCTAATGAAATAATGCTTCGCGAATCCAAAAAAAGCATGGCTTTTTCTAGTCATACAGCAATCACAGACTCCAGTGCTTCAACTTGTTAGTTTTGGGGGCTTTTAAAGCGTTGTTTGTTTATGCATGGTACTCAGAAATTTGGCCACAACCATGCCTTATACAAGGATAAATGCGCTGCGCCACAAATGGCTGATTTTAACCACTAAAGTTTAATAGCATTCTTTTTTTTTTATAAATTTCAGAAATCTTGCCATTAAATAAAACGAGAAATACTGTAAAACTTTAGTGGTACCAATCGGTCATTTGTTGCGCAGTGCTTGCATCTCTGCTTATAGCAGATTTCTGAATTTGTCAGTGAAGTACACAAAAGTTAATATTGTCTTACTGTGTACTAGGAATGGTACACAGTGGCGAATGCTAATATTATTTAATTATTTTTTCTGTTGCAATTAATGTTCGTTAGCATTAGATTGATGGAAAAGTTGAGTCTTATTTTAAAATTATGTGGAACACAATTATTCTGTTTCAAGACGTTTGGTGTGCCTTTCATCTGTCGATTGGTTGATGCGGAAATCCTTTGCAATTGCTCGAGTGGTTATATGGGTTACTCTCCAATATGAACTGAGAAATGTCATTATGGATGAGCGTCCAGATAGAAGTTGTTCTTTTAGGCTGAAATCTCCAGAACAAAAATTGACTACCCATATTTGACAGGTCCGAACATTTACTACTCTCTTCTTCCAACTTGTCACATTACTTTCTCGTATATTAGAATTCAATCGGTCTGCCAAGTCATACCTTGGTTAAAAACATCTGAACACTCTATTTTAGCGGTTGACTCATAGGTTTATCACTGTGTTTTCCTGCTCCCAGTCTTCCATTCTTTCATTCCTTTGGGTGCAGAAAAACACAATGGTAAACCTACGAGTCAACCGAAAAAATCAGGTTTTCAGGTGTTTTCCACTAAGATATGACTTGGCAGACCGATTGCGTTTGAATATGTGAATTGAGTTTTGACTAGTTTTAGAATTTTAGAACAATCTGTTCTTTACAAGTAACTGATTCAGGATAGTGAAAGTAGTCATTTTATATTGCACGATAGGTATTCCTATTAATGAAACCACACATGACACATTTTCTAAGCTTGCTTTGAAATGATAGGTAAAATTATTTGTAGGTTTTAAAATATATACGACACAAATTTTGCATCAACCTAATTAATTTGTTATACTAGATTACAATATAAACAGGTCAAAATATACAATAAATTGAATTTCTTTCGTCTATTGTACCGAGTTCTATATAATATGTTTAATTCGTACTATAGAAAACTCATATAAGGGAAAGTGGTACATAGATTTTTAATAAAATTTTTTTTTAAAAATCTGTCTCACTATATACGACTTTTCTACTTTGTTAAAGTAAGAATTAAACAGAAATCCATTTTCATGCATTGACATGTCAAGGTAGATATGAATACATAAATTGTTTAATATCAGGCATTATTTGTATGGCCATGAAAAAGGTTACAGGTAACATGTCCTCTTGAAAAATATTTAGTAACGCTGTTAAGCACAACCTAATTTGCATCACTACCATAACAAACCAAAAAGTTAAACAAGAACGGCATTGAAAGCGTTGTCTGGATCTGTTGAGGAAAGCTAACAGGGCGTCGACTTGTGTCTGAGACTATGAAACAAAATGAAAGTGAAACCGAAGCATGATTTAGGTGTGAATATTTTGTATTAATGAATTTTAAGATATTATTTCTCTCGCATGGTTAGAGATGTAAGGAGTCAACTCGGGCTCCGATAATAAAGTTTTCAAAAGGAGAGGAGTAGAAGATCATGTATGAAGAACATAAAAAGAGGAATTTTAGATAATAATATAAGGCTTGTTAAATTCGTTATTTTAAAATTAAAGTGAAATTAACTGACACATTTATAAAAACTTACTTTTTGTTAATTTTAATTTTTAAATGAAATTAATTGTTAATTATTATTATTTGTGATTTTTATGTAGAATGCATACTATTTAGATAATAACGTGCACATGTAACTATAAGTATGTATTATGAGCTATAAAAACAAACTGGAAGCAATATGTGTTGACAAAACGTAATTAAAGTTCTGCATAGTACGTGTTGCAGCGTTTTTACATGAAATTCTTCTTTGAGATGCACACACAGTAGATTAATGTGTCTCTGCTTAAAGCAGTTTCTCAATAATGCAAAACTTTCCAACATACTTTAAAACTTAAAGGCATAAAATTTCCAGAACTTATTCCTGAAGAGATTTGTAATTGAAACGAGTTTTCCATTATTTGGTAATTTTCATTATTATTGGTTATTCCGTCGACCAATTTCGCCAAATTAGACAAATCGCCAAACTAATAGCCAAATTATACACATTGACATAATTTTTATTTTAAGTAACAAAAAAACAAATAATTAGTAAAATGTTAATAAAAATACAAAATCGATGTTCAATTTAACGACACTTAATGACGGTTTAAATACGTATATTGTATTTAATGCCTTTGAAAATGACATTCACGATCATTCATTATTGGCATGTAATTTTATAGTTTGGCGATTGTTTTTTGGTTGACGGCATAACCAAGCTGTACCTAAATTACTTATCGAGTTGTAAGCAATTGTGCTCACTGAACGACCGGTTTTTCTCCCTTCTAACTTCTCAGGCTGTAGAATTGGGAACTAGGTTCAAAATGCCAATATTGACGATATCTTCAGAAAGCTCTACTGTTTTTAGAAAAAAAAGAAGCAAGAAAGAAAGAAAGAAAAATAAAACGGAAAATGTTATTGACTATTTAGAAGAAGATGAAGCGTCTCATCTATAATGTGAAACAGAATGAACGTGAAACAGAAGCATGCTTTTGTCGACATATTTCGTATTTATGAATTTTAAAGTGATTATCCCGTAAGAACGATGTGATCTCTGATTCTTAAAGAAAGAAAAGACCACGAATACTGTCTCAGTTATATTTCCTTGCACAAATAAAGCGAAAGTTAACACTTTTGGTTGTTATTATTTGATGAAGAATTATCGATCGAGATGTTGAACCAAGTCTTGAAGGCGCCTTTTATTAAGGAAGTGTCTCTGGAAATAGGTTAATTATTAGCCCTAAAATTTCCTCCGAAATTTGAAAATCAACTCCAAAAATAACTTCCAATAGCCAAAATTTTAGCTTTTATAATTTCAAAGGTTACTATTAAAATTATGTAAAAAGATGATTGATATTTAACTTAATGATGACAAAAATTGCTTCGATTATTTACAATTCACTGTGAAAGGTAATTCCCGTATACATATAGTGGTGATTTTATTTAAAACTTCGGTCTTTTAACGCAACCTTTTTGTTTTGAGTCAAAATCGCTCATTTTCTTGGAATTTGCGAAAAATTTCCTTTTTTGTTTTTACTAGTTGAATGTAAAAAAATAAAAATGTTCCTTCGAACCCAAACAAACAGCAGAAAGGTTATTTTTACATTGAGTAAAAGCAGAAATTGCCGTCAACCGAGGCTTTTTTAGGCCATTTAATGCTTCCACTAACATTTCCATTATTAAAAAATATTATAAATGAATTTTTAAAGTCGAAATTCAACTGTAAACAATTAACATGAAACAATGAAGCAAACTGTGTGGTTTAAAAGAGGCAATTTTTTACTTTTTTATCTTTTAAACACTTTTTATTGTTTCGGAGCAAAGTAGCTCCTTTGGTCCGTTCACTTAGTTTCCTATAAATTGAATACATTTCTTATGTTGGACTATTGAACCCGTTTCCTATAGGATGTGCTAATGAAATAATACTACAAACTCGATAAACAATTCTTTGTTAAACTTTTAAAAACAATAAACCAATTGTAAATATTAAAGTCACGAGAAACAGCTTTTATCATGTTATTTTCAGCAACTGGAACAAAAACAATTGATGTAACATTTAAAAAAAAATGGTGCTTAAAAGATTTTTAAAAAGGTTTAGTTATATATAAAGAGCATTCTAAGTAACTGAAGATATTTCAGACTAAACCAGATTCTGTCATAAAGTAGCATAAACTATTTTTCATGTTAGCTTTATGAAAATGCAAACATTTTCTCTCAAAATAAAAAGTTAAATAAAAATTATGATCACACATGGGTTACGGGTTACTAAAGATAACATTTTGACACTTATCTTATTTGTTGCTCTTATCCAGGTTTCTTTCACTGTAGAAAGTTTGTAGAGTTAAAATCTACCAACGAAAATAACAGTTTGCAAAAACATCCAGTGTTGCCAGTAACAAAAATTAAAATTACCCCCCACACTATTTAAATATTCTATAGTAGAGTATAAAATATTTTTTTAAAGGCAAAAGCTCCAAATTATCTTGTATTATTTGTTCAAAACAAATAATAAACACTTTTTTACGTGATGGACCAAACTAACCCTGCAAGGAGCAAAGCAGTTACCCGGTCGACGGTATCCAGTTAAATTTTGTACATTAAAAATTGGTGTTTCAGCCTATAACTTAGTCGTTGGATGTGGCCAGGTGGCGTAGATACCAGGGTATCATCCAATGATGAATACTAAGCTTTGAATCCTGAGAAAGAGAAGTATATTAGAAACAGGTAGGATAATAATCTCATACAAGTACTTGCTCCATATAAATGTGCAACAGTATACATAGCTATTATACAGTTTCTTTTTTTTAGTACTGCGTCATTTCTCATATTTATTTGTAAGAACAAAAATTTTCTTTCTAGAATATCAGAAAGTTCGCATTGTAAAAACGAGGAATTATAAAAATGAAGGTTTTGTGAAAAAACAAGGAATAAATGACAAAATTGCTGCTAATATACATATATACATAAAGATTACATAAACATTGTAAGAAATACTACCTACTGCAGTCTTTACCATGGTACGATTTTTGAAAAATTTCTTCATAACTTTTCATTAATAACTTTTAGACCAAAAAATCACATGGAATCTTAAAACATATTAAATTAGTTGTATGCCAAATTTCAAATTCATTATTATCACAAACATGTATAGTATAATTTGTTTACGGATTTAAAGGGCTTCGCATTGTATTAACTTCACTCAATGGTAACTAACGATAAGTTTAAAAATTAACTTTAATATGAATATACAAATGGCCGATCTGTGATCTACGATCTTGTTATAAAATAACGATAAACTACTTACATGAGAAAAAGAATAAAAAACATAAATTGGCCGAAAAAACAAACCACACAACGCCCTACCAACTTCTTTAAACGGCACAGACAACTGTTTCAATGCCATTTTTGTTGACATTTTAGATTGTTACGGTTGTGATGCAAATCGGGTTGCGCCTAACAAAGTTACTAAACATTCGAAGAGGACGCGTTACCTATAGCCTGTAACATTTTCATGGCCATACGAGTAATGCGAGCGATTAAACAATTTGAGTATTCTCATCTGCCTTGACATGTCATATCTGCTTCAAGTTAGCTTTGTGTTTAACTCTTACTTAAAAGAATTAATTATCTTTCTGTTCTAAAAAAAGAAAAAAAAAGTAAGTAACGCTGTCACTGCCGCCGTAAATGAATTTTTGTGACTAGAGTTTTCTTCGCTAATATTAACAAGTAAGAAAAATAATGCGTTAAGCATAGATTATGAAACATTTCCCAACACTTCCTGAAATCTTTAACAAAACTTCGTTATTTAAGGAAATAAGGTTACTGTCTATAACCAAATATGTATTTCAATACTTTTGAACAGCCCTGTATTTGATCTGTCGTTATATATATTTACTAAATAATGGAGAAATTTAGTTTAGCAAGAAAATACCTAGCAGGTTGAAATTTCATTCTCAGCAATTTATACTAACATATGGAAATACATTTCAGCCATGTAGTTTACCTAGTATCTTTATTACACGCCAATATTTATCTAAAATTTATTTTAAATTAAAAAATTCTTAAAAATACTGAAAACACTTTCTCATAAATTACCATTCATAGGCGACCATGTAGCCAAATCTTTTCGTGAACCTGTATATAATTTTATCTATATTCTACAAATATTTCTTAGTAAAGTGAATGCAGTTCAGCGTAAAAATACATAACTTATTTTTAAAATCACCTTTAAGTAAGTTACGCTCATATTTCACTACATACACTACATTCACTTCATACATTCATATGTATTACGCTCAGTAACATTTGCGAGTTCTTTTGTGTATCAACAACAACAATCTTGTATATCAACAATGATTTATACGCACCATATAATATGCATAGATTTAGTGAAACTTAAAAGTGCATATCACAATCAAAATGCATTTCATCTATCCATTAGCCATTATCGGATACATACACAGCATTTCGGACAGAATATACCATTTGAAATCCTTCATATATCCCTGTAAATGCTATGCACCTTGTATTATGCATGACTTTATCGTATAACTTATAATAAGCTTTAACAACGTATATCAATTTTATTCTTCATAAAATAATTTAACATAATTAAAATATGCCGCACATAATTTATCCCTTTACCATTATGTAATGGAATTCTTTTGTGGGGCACTGTAAATGAATAATAGCTATTTTTTTTCACCATATATTTTACAGAATGCATATTTTAGTGGATTTCGTAAATGTATATAAATTTTTATATGTTTGTCAGAGTGTAATATCTTTAAAATTCATTTGAAATGATTTTTTCCCATGGGCCGTAATGCAATGGACTTTTGACTACCCCTGTAAATAAGTTAATCGTGCTAGAATCTTCATTTGAAATAAGGTTTTTGCTGGGGTAAATGACAATAACGTCCAACAATTTCAGGGCGATCCAAGTACACTTACAGGAGCTGGAGCGCGGCCAGACGGCCAGACAAACCGAAATCATAAGCACGTTTCAAATTTGTTAAAAGAAAGAAAAAAAAAAAAAGAAAAAAAACTATTGCATATAAAATTACGTAAATTGATAGTATTATAGAGAAATGTTTATTAAACAGGCTGAAACAGACAGATTTTTACTCGAAGAAATATTTTGAGAGATGTTGTTTAATGTTTTGTTGGCCAAAATAGTTCCATTAAAAATTTCTAGAGGAACAAATCTATACATATAGTCGTTGAGCCAGGGGCTCGTGTGGTTTCATCTCGGGGGACTTGGTAAACTATATATTTTTGGAATCACCACAATAGCAGCAAGTCATTTATCCATAATACTTTCAAAACAAGGGTAGCTTATGGGCGCCATATTGGAAAATGGCCACCGTCGTTGAATTAGAGATTTCTGTGGTTTTATATTAGCGGACTAGGTAAATCATACATTTTTGGATTCATGCACTGTAAAAAAAATTCTGTAGAGGTACTAAACCTTTTCTAGGAAACTGAGATTCCAAGAATTTTTCCTGTAACGGTAACTGCAAAAATTCTAGTTTTAGAATCAGTTACATGGATTTTTCCTGTTATCGGTACATGAAAAGTTCTTGGAATCCACGTTTCCTAGAAAAGGTTTAGTACCTCTACAGGATTTTTTTTACAGTGTGACAACATCACACTGTAAAGGGAACCAACCAGGACACATTCTTTCAACCAGGACAATGACCGCCCCCCCTCCCCGAAAAAAAAAGTTGACATTGATGCATCCAAAATTACAAAAGAAGGATTAATTTCACAGTTTATCACATTTTTAGGTGCGTTCGTAATTATGTAAATACGTAGCACCTATTGTTGTCGCTCAGTCCGTCCGTCTGTCTGTCTGTCCGTCTGTCTGTCCGTCTGTCTGTCTGTCTGTCTGTCCGTCTGTCTGTCTGTCTGTCTGTCCGTCCGCATATAACAACGCAAAAACTACCCAACCGAATCATTTGAAATTTAAAATACATAATTATTAGATAATTTTGTCGAGTCATTTCAAATTTTATGAAACTCGGATGGATAGATCAATTGCAGGGACAATCAAAAGGATTCCGTTACATTACGGTCAATGGGGAAAAAAATTTCAAATGCATTTTAATCGTTTGAAATTTAAAACATATAATTATTGCGTAATTTTGTCGAGTCATTTCAAATTTAATGAGAATCGGATGTATAAATCAATTACAGGGGCAATCAAAAGGATTCCGTTACATTACGGTCAATGGGGAAAAGTTTCAAATGCATTTTACTCGTTTGAAATTTAAAACATATAATTATTACGTGATTTTGTCGAGTCATTTCAAATGTTATGAAAGTCGGATACATAAATCATTTACAGGGACAATCAAAAGTATTCCGTTACATTACGGTCAATAGAGAAAAAGTTTCAAATGCATTTTAATGGTGTTACACTCATTTGAATATAACAGAATTGACATGAATCTATGAAATATGTACTAAAAAATACATTTTGTACAGTCTGTGATGCAAATAATATTTATTAGTAAATTACAGGGCCACACAAATGTATTCCACTAAATAATGTTATACGGGGAAACATTGTTTGGGGGGTGTTTTAATTGTATTAAACTACTTCACATTTTATGAATAAGATATACGTTAATGAAGTATAATAAAAATTACTCCCTGCATATTTACAGGAACACAAAGATTTCAACCACTATACTGTATCCAAAGTACGCTCTACTATATCAGCAAGATCTGAACGTTTTAAAACTTCGTTATCAACGAACGCACCTCATTTGCTACGCTTTACGTGCAATATCCAACTTGTTTTATTATTTTTTTGTTGCTGGTTTGTTTTATTTTTGTCTGTAACATAGAAAATACCAATTAAAGTTGAGTTTTTTTATATTTTTTTTTGTTACATAATATTACTTAATACTGAATTAAATTATTAAACACCATAAAGAATATAGTACTACTTTTGATATTCTTTCAAAAATCCGGCATAGTCTCAGTCCCAATGATGCCGAATTTTTGAAGTTATTCGGTATTTCTTAAATCGGAATATTGGTTTTTGAAATATTATCTATTCGCAAATAAACATTTTATCTACATAGCTGGATTTACAGCTTTCAAAAGTTACAAAGTAACATTAGTTTTTATGCTAAGGTTAATCCTCTTAATTTATCATGCTGTTTGTAAAACGTGTCTATTGAACATGAATATGTTAAATTGAGAATTGATTCTTTTCGTTCCGGCGTCTCTTTACACAAATTTTATTTGGTTGGCACCACTTTTTAAAAAGAATTTACCTACAATTACACTATATATCAAAATTGTTTTAATTAAAAAGGCAAATTTTATTTTCCTTCGTTACTGGTGCCAAAAACAAATTTTGAAAAAAAAAAAAAAAAAAAAAAAAAAAAAAAAAAAAAAAACTAGTTGGATGTATTAATTTCAAAACTTTCTTCTATCTCATACGTACATTTTAATATTTAAAAAAAATAGTTACTCATTTTAATTCTTTAATAATTTTAATTCAACACTATACCAACTTTTATTTTCGTCTTAGATTTCTGCTTCAGTCAATTAATCGGAGTAAAAACGAGTTTCCGTCTCTGCACGAGCCGATGGACAATAGAATGATAGGCAGATTTTTTTTCAAATTCGGGGAGGACCTACTTGCCATACCAAAAAATAATCATACACAAAAATTTTAGTTCAGTTTTAGGCATAACTTCATACACTTTTAGGTGGTGCAATATTGAAAATGGCACAAAAATCTCTATTACAGCGCCCCCTTTCGGCGGATATTTTTTCAAATTCAGGGAGGACCAAATAACCATAGCCATACACTTACGCAAAAAATTTGTTTCAATTCGATGCATTACTTCATACACTTTTGGTAGGTAAATTATTGAAAATGGAACAAAAATCGCGATTGTAATGCCCCTTTCCGGCGGATTTTTTTCAAATTCAGGGAAGACCAACTAGCCATAGCTATACACTTACACAAAAAATTTGGTTCAATTTGATTCATAACTTCATACACTTTTGCTCGGTAACATATTGAAAATGGAACAAAAATCGCGATTGCAGCGCCCCCTTCCGGCAGATTTTTTTTCAAATTCAGGGAGGACCAACTAGCCATAGCCATACACTTACACAAAAAAGTTGGTTCAATTCGATGCATAACTTCATACACTTTTGGTCGGTACAATATTGAAAATGGCACAAAAATCATGATTGCAGCGTCCTCTTCCGGCAGAATATTTCAAAATTGAAGGAGGACCTGCTTGCCACAGCCAAAAACATTCACAAAAATTTTGGTTCAATTCTATGCATATCTTCATTCACTTTTTGATGGTAGAATGGCGACATACAGCACACACAAACACAGGCACACGGACAGACAGACATTTTGTAAAAACATGTTTTTTGGAATCTCTGACCCCTAAAACGTGTAAATCCGTCGAAAATCGGAAGTCGAAAAAAAAATTTCGATTAGAATACTTTCTTCTCTTAAAGATTAAAAAAAAAAAAAAAAAAAAAAAAAAAAAAAAAAATTGATGTTGAATTAAACGCGACAAAAGAGTGGAAAGGGTTAATAGCATCCAGAAAACCGACATTTCAGTTTTAGAAAACTGATTAATATTGATTAAACGACCAGGAATCGTTTCTGAAAATCCGTGACATAATAAACTTATTAATGCTTTTTTATGTCTCGAAAACACATTTTTCCTGAGGTTTCAAAAGATATAGAATGGTTTTCGGAAGTGTGGGTAATTTGTAAGACAATATAGTATATTTTCGATTGTGGTTATAAAAGTATATTTCCCCAGATTAAGAAGCACTTTTTTTTTTTAAATTGTAAGACATGTCTTTAAGTTCACTATTATTTTGACTTAACAGTTACTTTTTGACATTCTCTGCATGTAATACTAATGATAGTACGGGGTGTTTCTAATTGAATTTCGGGGTTTTAACGCTTTTTAGTATTTATTACATAAAACTTAAAATTATAATTAATACATAAAATGAAAGAGTAATTGAAACAGTTTTACTTACAAACTAACAAGTGATCAATGTGAGCATCTTTCGTCACACGGCATGCATAAAATCGATAGCTCAGTCCTCCCCAAATATTGATTAGCAAAGAAATTCTGCTCAGACGTTCACCCGATCTGACGTCATGTGATTTCTACCCGTAGGTGTTCATAAAGGATCGTATGTATGCAAGGGCGGATCCAGCCCAACCTCCAGGGGGGGTCACAACTTTTGACATGATTTAATGAAGCAATTTTAAAATACAGTAAATCTTGTGAAAACGAAATTACGATAAAAAAATAGCAAATTTCGCCGATCGGGCATGAAAAAATCGCGAATTTTGTCGATTATGCACGGAAAAATCACGAATTTTGTCAACCGGACGCGAAAAATCTCAGATTTCGTTTATCGGGCAAGGAAAAAAAAAGTCTAAATTTTTTTATAATACTTGAAAAAATTGCAAATTTTGTTCATAAGTGTCAGAAAAGTCGCCTGTTTTGTCTGTTTACCACGCGAAAAATACGCGAATTTCGTTGACCGAGCGCAAAAAAATCGAATATCGTCAACTGTACATTGGAAAATCGCGAGTTTTGTCTATCGGTCTTCGAAAAATCTCGAATTTTGTCTGTATGTCTTAGAAAAATCGCGAATTTTGTCGATCTGGAACGAAAAAATCGCTTATTTCGTTGATAGGGCAAGGAAAAATCGAAGATTTTGTCGATGATGCGCGGAAAAACCGAAAATTTTTTTGAGCGGCTGCAGAACAATAGCGAGTTTTATCAGTTTATCGCGAGGAAAAAAATTACAGATTTCATCAATTTACGGCGGGGGAAAAATGCAGATTTCATCAGTCAGTTAAGAATCGCGAATTTTATTGTTCGGTGCAGTATTTCAGGGACCAAGAACGGATAAAGGCGCGAATCTCGTCGATTGGGCACGGAAAAATCCCGAATATGGTCTATGGCTTTCGTAAAAAGCCCGAATTTATTCGATCAGGAACAACAAAATCGCTTTTGGTAGGGCACGGAAAAATTGCGAATTTTGTCGATCGGGAACGAAAAAGTCGCAAATATGGTAGATCAGTTTCGTAAGAAGCGCAAATACAGTCGATCGGGAATGAAAAAAATCGAAAATTACATTGATATGGAGAACAAAAATTGACAATTCCATCGATCGGGAAAGAAATTATCGCGAATATGGTCGATCGGCTTCTTAAAAAGTACGGATTCGGGCGATCGAGTACAAAAACTCGCAAACTTTGTCGATTCGGGACGAAAAAATCGCTAATTTTGTCGATGATGCGCGGAAAAATTAAAAAAATCTTTGAGCGGTTGAAGAAATTTCATCGAACAAGAACGGAAAAATGTGCTAGTTTCGTGGATTGGGCACAGAAAAATCGTGAATTTTGTCAATCATGTGAAGAAAAATTGCAAATTTCGCAGACCATTCGTGGAAAAATTTCAAATTTCGTCGATCACACCCAAAAAATCGTGAATTTCGTCGATCACAACCAAAAAATCGTGAATTTCGTCGATTAGCCATGGAAAAATTTTGAATTTCGTGGATCGGCTTCGCAAAAATCGCGAATTTCACCGATCGAGTGCGAAAAAATCGTGAATTTTGCTAATCAAGTGAAGAAAAATCGCAAATTTCGCAGACCATTCGTGGAAAATTTTCAAATTTCGTCGATCACACCCAAAAAATTTTGCGTTCCTGTTTTAGCACTTTTTACTTACACTGTACATCCCTCTTTGAAAAGCTCCAGGGGGGGGGGTCATGACCCCCATGACCCCCCCTTGGATCCGCCACTGTATGTATGTGCCTCCACTACCAGCTGACCATTGCTGATGCTGTTGCAACAATGGCCCCACAAATTTGTAGACGTTTCGAACTAAAAACTGGTCCCTCCTATATACAATAAAACGCTATTGTCATGAAAGGATTTCTAATTTCATCTTTCATGATTATAACGTTTTATTGTACTGAGGAGTGACCAGTCAGACGAAACATCTACAGATTGTATTTTAATTATTCTAATGTATTTTCTAAGTGTATTACATTGTCTGTGTATAAAAATTTAAATAAAGTTTAATAGTTTTGCCTTGACTTTTGGCATTTAGATAGCAATTTTTAATTATTCAAACATAAAAAAAAATCCTCCCTACTCCCTCGTAAAAAAAGATTTTTTAACTGTGCGCCCCACCCTTGCACTGTGATTTTTATTACTGCATAAAATTAGGATTCTGGTGCTTTTTTCTTAGAAATTAAGCCCTGTAGAATTATAGTAAATAACTGTTTAATAGTTCTAGATTATATGATATAGTTACAATATTTACAGATTAAAATTAAGAGGGATTTGGGGGAAATTACCGAACATTTTCTGACTCATTCGGCTATCAGTTTCGTAGAGCTCGATAGGGAAATCTTTCTCGTCTAATTGCGTGTTAGAAAGTATGATTTGATACAGCGGACAAAGGGCAAATGCGCTGGAATTAATTTTCCATTGTTGTAAAATGGTCCAGTTCTCTTGATTTGAAGTAGGTCAATTGATTTAATAAAAGAATTATAAATTTAAATCACGGAAGAAAAGTGCAGAGAAAACACATTAGTGATAAACACAAAACTGCATATGAAAGCAAACAAACAAAACTCAGTGTATGCAGCAAGTTTATAAGAATTTCCAAAACTACGAGAAATTCAGTAATGCTGCAGCATGTATGTGTGATTCGCGCCCTTGAAAACAACAAAATATCACTAGATGAAACGATTTCATTGTATAGCAATCTTAAAAGTTCATGAAATTTGATGATAGCTTTATCAGTATGAGCTTGATGGCAAGATAAATGAGCAATTTCTGCCTACGAAATTTCAAAACAACTGGCAATTTTTCCTTCAATGCGAGTTCAACTGATCTATATCTGGCACAACATATACGTTGTCAAGGAGCAAGCATGGAAGTACGATTAGATACTTTTTGTACTTCTATGGGAACACTCCTGCGGATTCCATATTCTAAAACGTGATACATAAAAAAAAGCATCATATCCGAAGAAGCCCGGAGTTCGGCTTATGGACCGACATTCTTGTGGGTGTCCGGTTTACTTAGGATTCCTGGGGGGAACTAGATCAAAAGCGCTAATATATAGTCCAGGATTTTAATCTCAGAGCGACCAGACCTCAAAGGAATTTCAGCGAAATGACTTGTGCTGCTCAGTTACGTGTTGGCACGCTGAAATTAAGTTCGTTCAGATCACATTCATAGAAAATGGATTTTGTTTTAGATCTCTTTTAAGTGGTGGATTTACTGTTACGCTGCAAAAGAGGGATGTTCATACGGTCGAAGACCTGTGATGTTTATCACCATCCTTGGAGAATTTTTGTTGTTGTTATTGTTGATTTTGTAAACTTTGCTTCCAAAACTTTTAAGAGCAATACAAAAGATGGCAACTGACCACAGAATCTTGGGGAAAAAAATCCCAGAGAAATAGTTTATGACTTCTCGTCACAAACTTTAAGAATGCGATTTGAAATTCTCTTTACTTGGTCGGAGCAGGTAGCTAGAGATGTCCATGTATTAACCCGGCCCTTTTGGGGGCCGCATTTAATATAAGGGCTCTAGAGAGCCCAACTTAACAGACTTTACATGTTAATGTGGCGATTCTTTAACAGTAACACGCTTCCATTAATATTAGTTCGCTTGGCGATTAAACTCCGAGGCTATAATACAGAAATATCAAACGTATATAAGATTACGACTATAAAATACATATATTCTTCTGTTCGTAAGTAAAAATAAATAAATGCCATCTTCATATTGAATAAGTTGCATAAATATTGGGAAAAAATGGTTGTGAGTATAAAATAGTGTGTTTAAATATAAAATATCTATGAATAATTTCTTTCTTTTACGAAAGTCATTTTCTCTATCATGACAGAGCCCCTGTAACAAACGAAGTACGGATGAAAAAATTAATCTTCCATTATTGGATCCAACAGCTTGTTTTTCAGACACAAGAGACTTTACTTGTGTCAGGGGCGACCCTTTATCTTTAACAATATCTTAATGATTTGAACGCTCTTTGTTGCCAACATTGAAGATGTTGAAAATCAACCCTTTTACAATGCATCCGATTATGGAAACGTAACCCTTAAAATAATTTGACAATATCAAAGTGGAAAGAAAAATGTTACTTATTGTTTACAATGATCTTATCGCGATAAATAATGCGGCGATATTAGATTTGGCAAAAATTAGGAAATTTTCAAAAGCATTTTTCAACAATCTTTATTTACATTTTAAATCGTCATAAGGCTGTATATCTTTATGAAATATCTGACAATTATGTCAAACACACAAGCAATTTATTTATTAGTTACACCATTCAATATGTAAATTTATTATCAATTTATTATACATAAAAAAGGCCACATAAAATAAAAATAAAAACATATTCAGCGCCGCCATTTCATTATCATGAAGTTTATGCAAGGTGGCATTAATTCAACTGTTAATTTGTACACCCAATAAAAAAAATAATGTTAGAAAAAATCCCATATTCTATGCTGGATTTTTTTTTTTTTTTTTCGACAAGTGTTTAATATAGTTCTTGTGTTCTTTGTTCATTTGGCAAGATAATTTCGTAAATTTATAAACAAAATGTAATATAATACTAGCGAGCTACGCCCGCTAGCTGGGCCTCTTTTTCCAAACGAACCTCGGTATTAAGCAGTAGGGGGAACTGGGGTACATTGATACATGGGGCACATTGATACACCCCCTCTACCGCTCACAGGGTCATTACAGGAAGTTTCACAACAGCTCCAAAAGGTGATGCTAGTGTATTCAACTACATACAGAAAATCTTGGAATGATTCAGCAGTTTGATGAAATGGGACGGGTGATTTATTGTTTTTGTTGTTCAAAAGTAAATTTGAGTTGTACAATTGAAATGCTATTATACAACTGTTCCAGTATTTTCAACCAAAATGAATACTCTCCCTGGTAAGTACAGCTACTCTTTATCAGTTCCTCATTATTTATTGTTAGATATATTGTGAAGTGTTGGATTTGAGACTCATTTTATTCAAAATCGCTGTATGGGGCACATTGATACAGTTTATGACGGGGCACATTGATACAGCCTAAATCCTTTAATAGTTCATATTTTCATTATCTTTTATTATTTTTTTTTACCATACACTCCTTAATCCAACCTTTTTTTCACGAAAAATTTCTAATATTAGTTTTTATTGAAGTGAAATAGCTGTAATTTCTTTATATTAGAACATTTTATAGTATTTCTGAAAACAGAAGACGTAGGAACTTACCCAGCATCTAGTGCTAGTAGAACTAATAAAAGAAAAGGACGGCATTCTGGCAAATCTCGAATTTATATCGATTCTCCAGAGAAAAAAGTATTTTCGACATGAGAAATGTTAAGTAAGAGAAACAAACTGCAGAACAGAAAATGATACTTATATTATAAACAGAATTTTTAATATAATTATCCTTTATTTTCTGTTTATGAACCTATTTATAAACAGAAAAACTGGTAATTTTTTCATCTTTCATAAGAAAGAAGATAATGCTGGGGTTGAAGTGCTAGATATGACAAAGTTACCACAGCCAACAATCAGACAAGAAACAGCCAGAACATCAGGTCATAATATATTTAATTTTGATTGCTTTAATATTGCTTAAAAATAAATTGTGGGTGATTTGAATTTTTATAAATAAATATAAAATGGTTTTCTAACTCATTTTTTATGAAAAATATGCATTGGTATTATTTTGTCGTCATTTTTCTTAAACGTATCAATCTGCCCCGGGGATGGGGCACATTGATACAAATGACTTTTTTTGATTTTTTTAAAATTACATGCAAAAATACTATATAAAACAATGGTTGTACATTTTTATAACATACTACACAAGTTTTGCTGTCACCTCATGGAAAAAAAACTTGAATTTTCTCCTTTCTTGACACCAAAAAAAATCTTAGAAAAAAACTGTATCAATGTACCCCAGTTCCCCCTATATAATAAGCAAAAAAAATTCATTAAATAAGCAAGTCTTGGTGTTCGAATCCTCAAGCACAAAAAAAAAGTAAATTAAAGAGCCATGGTCCCGTTAAAAATATGTGATTTCGCACTGTGGGCCACGTGCACTTGAAAAAAAAAAAAAAAAAAAAAAAAAAAAAAAAAAAAAAAAGATTGTGGATCGGAACTATGGTAGCTTCGCACCCATAGTCCCGTTCAAAAATATTTGGTTTTGCACGGTGGGCACTACGCGCCCTTAAGACATTTTTCCGTATTTTTTAGTTCATCAGAAGCAGATTTTTACGCAGATGCTGAATATGTAATCAGTTTTTTCTACTTTAAAATCTGTCTGCATGATGGTTTAAGAAAAAACGCGCAAAAAAAACGCAATTAGCGCCGGTAGAAAAAGCGGTTTTCGGCTGTTTCTTCTTTTAGCCAAAGGGGAAAAGTTAGGTTCTTCAGCGCTAGGTAGCGCAGTGTTCTGCCTCGGAGCTCCGTTTGAGCGCCGATTCGGATTTGAGACAATTTCCGTTCCGATTCCCAAGGGGTTTTTAATTCATAACTTTTTTAATTTTGGTCCCACGGTCTCGAAAATGCCCGAAATGACTTCCCCGGAATATTTCCAATCGAAAGACACCTCTCGCGACTTCCAACTCGCCCGCGTTGCGAAGTTTAATCGGCTTCAAGCAGACAGAGGCGCACGGATTTTATTAGTATAGATGAATAGTACATAAATAATATACAGGGTGTATCTTAAACTACTGGGCAAAACTTTAAGGGGTGATAGTACACATCAATACAAATAATATTAAATGGGAAACTAGGGGTCCCAAACGTTTTCCGAAGGAGATAGGCGCCATCAAAGTTTAGGGTCCAAAATTTGAAATGATTATAAAAAAACGGAAAAATTGGTCAAATCGTTTGCGGTTTTCACGAAAACTATTCTTTACGTCAGTATTGTCTTGAAAATAAATTATAAAGATAAATTTCAAAAAATGCCGATAGAGGGTGCTTTAGACTATGGACTTCGGATATCGGTGCGAAACTTCTGTTTATGCACATGACATCATTTCAAAGAGTTATATTTCCAATATAGGAAAATTTGGTGTTTTATTTTCTGTATTACTTTTAACATTTTGCATATTTCCAATTTTATATCCATGCATGGTTTGCTTTTCTTTTATAAAAATAGTATATGCAACTTTATATATAAGATTTTGTAATTCTATGATTCAATATTCTTATTTTCATCATATTTTATCACAATGAATGACCAATTAAAGGTAACAACTCATTTTCTTTACTTATCGCAAGTTATTAAATGTGTATTCTTGCAATATCGCTCAGACTAAACAAGCGTCTAGAGATCACACTTTCTCAATTTGATCCCGCGGGGGATCGGCCACTGCGCATATCGTTCCCCGCATGACGTAGCGATTTTCGCTGATTTTTGCATACTGCACATATATTTCCGTGCATGACGTATATTTTGACAAATATGAGTTATATATATATATTTTTAACCATTTTCTATTATTTTAATTAGGAAATAAAAATAAATTACAAAAGTTTAATTAATAATAATAGAACAAAACAATTTATATCGATTTATAAAAGGAAATACAAAGTAAATAAGCAATTTATAAATAACTAAACAACAATGACCGGGATACCACATGAAGCACAAAATCTCCATTTTGTTGCACTCTATTGATTAAAAAATATATAACTGATATTTGATAACGAAGTTTTTGCCAAACTGGCTGTCAGGATCTGATAGCACCTGTGCTAAAGAATGTAATGTCTACTCTTTCTCTATTTGAATATCTAGTATTATATGGTTGTGTACAGAATTTCCAAGGTGACATTCCTTCTTCGTGGAAAGGGGAATTGCCAGCTAATCCTTTGCAGGTGGTGTGTTAGAGAAAGGAGATGGCTCAGAGGCATGTCCATCTGTCAGTGAAGTATGCGGATGTTGAGCAGATTAGCAGCATGTCACTAAGCAAGAAAAGAATGGAGTATGTGTCCAATGAGGAAGCTCCAAGGGGGTTTATGTTGGGGAAAGCAGTGATTTGGAGAGGGCAAGTTTGTCTGAGAGAATTCATTCCGTACCTAGGTGTCGTACCTAGAGGTTGCTCTGTGTGGAAGAGCGTAAAGTGTGCGTTTTCTGGTGCGCAAAGGACACAGACGTCCTGGTGTTTAGTGTTCTGGGCTAAGAAGTGCAGGCCCAGTATACTTGTGTTGGGAGACTCAAGGTTGAGCTCTAAAAAAGTGAATTTAACGTGTATTGAGTGTGAGGTGGAAAGTGTAATTGGAATAGTACACAACCAATCTTTACGGTATCTAATTTAATGTTGAACCGGATCACCTATATCCGAGTTGTAGTTGTATATATTTGTAAATAGCGTTTTTTGTGTGTACATATATTCTTAATAAACTGATAATTCGGTTACTAGCGTAAGTCTTCATTTACATCAATCTCACAGTGGGTGACCGATATCATCTAGTAATATCGGTGGTGGCAGCTATATCTACCACGGACATTCTTCAAAGTTGTGTGGACTGAGGGGAACGTCCGACACTGGCATCAGAAAAAAAATCGCGCCAATGTGGTGCGTATATGACATCTGTGTCCTGATATATATACATATATTTTAAATAATGTTATGAATAATAAATTCCAATATCTTGATGTTATGTAATTTTTCTATTACAATATTATTTCATATGTTTTTTTCATTTATCTTTAAGTGAAATTTAACTATACATCTGCTGAAGAGTTAAGCTGCTTAAAATGTTTAGAATTAGAAATTATTACAAAACTACGATATAAGTCAGTCTATTTTAAAAAACAGTCTATAGAAATGTAATAACAACATGTACATAAACTGTAAACCTGAAAAAGAAAGATTTTTTATAGCCTTTTTTCATGAAGAAGGAATTATTATATCAAAGATATTATATAAAAAAAAAGTATTTGGCATATAGAATTAGTGAAACTTCAATTTCCATTAGCATAGTTTGGTGATGCATATGATTTTTTTTATCATTACAGAGTATAAACAACTACTGTTATAACTAATTAAGTGTTTAAATGTTATTATAATTATTTTATTGCTATTAATACTGCTTTTTCTGAAATGTCAAAAATAATGGTGAGTAATTTGTTTGGATACCAACTTGGACATTTTTTCGCCAAGTACTGGCAAAAATGTACCACTAAATTGGAAATTCAAATTTATTGATGGAAATTCAAATTTCATTAACTTTTTTGTAATAGGAATTGGAAGGAAAATCTTACAATTATCTATCAAAACAATTAACAGTTTTAAATAGAAATAGACTAAAATAAAAAAATAAATAAATAAATATGTATGCATTTAAAACGAAGGAGAATCGCGCTATCGATGTAGGAATTACGTGCATAAATGTATAATAAATATATTTCTGTGTAATAATATAAATGCGTTTCTTCATTAGAGAAATACTACATCTTCATCAATGGAGCGATGGAAAGAAACAAGCACGCGAGAATAAATTTATTACTATTTCTTCATCAGAGAAATACTACAATCTCCATGCACGGAAATATATGTGCAGTATGCAAAAATCCGCGAAAATCGCTACATCATGCGGGGAACGATATGCGCAGTGGCCGATCCCCCGCGGGATCATATTCAGAAAGTGTGATCTCTAGACGCTTGTCTCAGACTAATCCCTCTGAGGGAAGTCCTAGTTTAAAATTAATAAAATGCTATAAAACTCAACTGTGCAAAATATTAAAATTAATCTTTAATCGCATATGTAATCAGTAAAATATAATAAAGATCAGTTATTATGATGAAACTTTCAACTGAGGCTCTTATGTTTGAAATAAATGCGAATGAAAAAACAAAAACAAAATTTATTCCAAATTGACACGATCATAGAATTTCACGTGAAATCTAAACCCGTGATAATTTTCATCTTCTCAAAATTTTCATACACACTTTTCATATCCGTATTCACCATGGTTAAAAACTGCTATTTCAATTTGATCATTTTAAAATCACTTTAACTGGAAACTATCTAAAATCACTTTAGCTGAAGTTACGATTGTTAACATATTTGAAGTGAGTAGCGGATAGAGACAATGCAATAATGTTAAAACTTAGATTGAGTAACGAATGGGGAAAAAAATAAAAAAATCCCTACATGGTTTCGGCGAGTTGTTTTCTTGGTATTGATCTTAAAGTGATATTATACTTATAAACTTAGAGAAAGGTTATAACAAAAGGATTATTTCTTCAATTTTATTTTTTATTGATGATTTTAATTGCTATTTTATAGAAATGTACAATGAAAGCATATTATAATCTTTTTAATATTATAATATTAATAATAATAACTCATTCTTTTCAAATATTAGTGACATAATCCTAAACCAAACCAGACACTGGATTTTGGCGATTTTAGTGACAAGCACTCTCGAACGAACTGAATTTTTAGAAATCTAAAAATTCTCACGAATCAAAACACGGAATTTTCGGCAGACAATTAACGACGTGAGCAGTTCCAAAGATGATTCCTAAACGCTGCGCGCCTATTCAAACGGAACAATAACAACAAAAAAAAACATCATTGGGCACAAGAAACTGACTGTGCAGCCGGCTCTAAAATGGACGAAACGCGTCAAGGCCGCTGTCGCTAACGTACGTATAAATGCTGCGCGCCATTTAAACAAACAAAAAAAAAACACTGGATGCACGAAACTCGCTGTTTAGCAATCCCTAAAGTGCACAAAACTCGCTGTGCAGCAATCTCTACAGTGCACGAAACTCGCTAAAGCCGCAATCACTAACGTACGTATGAGCGCTGCGCGCCCATTTAAACCAAAAAAATATCACTGGATGCATGAAACTCGTTGTGCAGCAACCTCTAAAGTGCGCGAAACTCGCTGTGCAGCAATCTCTAAAGTGCACGAAACTCGTCAATGCCGCAATCACTAACGTACGTACGAGCGCTGCGAGCCCATTTAAACCAAAAAATATCACTGGATGCATGAAACTCGCTGTGCAGCAATCTCTAAAGTGCACGAAACTCGCTGTGCAACAATCTCTAAAGTGCACGAAAGTCGCTGTGCAGCAATCTCTAAAGTGCACGAAACTCGTCAATGGCGCAATCACTGACGTACGTATGAGCGCTGCGCGCCCATTTAAACCGAAAAATCACTGGATTCATGAAACTCGCTGTGCAGCAATCTCTAAAGTGCGTGACACTCGCTGTGCAGCAATCTCTAAAGTGCACGAAACTCGTCAATGCTGCAATCACTAACGTACGTATGAGCGCTGCGCGCCCATTTAAACCAAAAAAATATCACTGGATGCATGAAACTCGCTGTGCAGCAATCTCTAAAGTGCACGAAACTCGCTGTGCTGCAATCTCTAAAGTGCACGAAACTCGTCAATGCCGCAATCACTAACGTACGTATGAGCGCTGCGCGCCCGTTTAAACAAAAAAATCAATGGATGCATGAAACTCGCTGTGCAGTAATCTCTAAAGTGCACGAAACTTCCTGTGCAGCAATCTCTAAAGTGCACGAAACTCGTCTATGCCGCAGTCACCTACTTACGTATGAGCGCTGCTCTCTCATTTAAACAAAAAAAATCACTGGAGGCACGAAACTTGCTGTGTAGCGATCTCTAAAACGCATGAAACTCGCTGTGTAGTAATCTCTAAAGTGCACGAAATTCGCTGTGTAGTAATTTCCAAAATGCACGAAACTCGCTGTGTAGCAATCTCTCAAGTGCACGAAACTCGCTGTGCTGCAATCTCTAAACAGCACGATACTCGTCAATGCCGCAATCGCTAACGTACGTATGAGCGCTGCGCGCCCATTTAAACCAAAAAAAAATCACTGGATGCATGAAACTCGCTGTGCAGCAGTCTCTAAAGTACATGAAACTCGTCAGTTCCGCGGTCAACGCTCTTATGAAATCTGCGCGCCTATTTAAATAACAAAAAAAAAAAAAAAAAAATACATTACTGGATGCACGCAACTAGTTGTGCCACAACGAAACTCGTCAAAGCTGCTGTCTTTAACGACTCTAAAACCCAAAGAAACATCTCTGGATGCACGAAAGTCGCATTGAAAAAATTTCTAAAATGGACAAAACTGGTTAATGCCGAGGTTACTAACGCCGGAATCAAAATATTAAAATATGTATGCGTTTATTCAAAAATACGCGATAAAATTTTGAAATATTTTTCTAATATTTATAAGGCATAAATATTATGCTAATTTTTAAATAAGAAAAAAGTATTTTTGATACAGGAATGCACTATCGTATTAACATTTCATCTTCTTCTTCTATCTTCTATAATAATAAAGAGAGAAGGATGTTTGTCTGTCAGCGCTGTTCTGAAGAGACTGCTGCACGTAGAGTTACAAAATTTGGAGGGAAGGTACTTTTTTACATGTAGTTTTGCACCTCGAAGCCCGATTTTCGATTTTTTAATTAGATTTTTTTAAATAATTTTTTAGCCGATTTTTAGCGTTATTTTTGCGCTTTTATCCCATTCGTGAAAGGAATACGGTTTCATTCTTTTAACCCAAAATAGCAATTTTTTTCTCTTTTCAACAAAGTTTATTCGGAATTTGTACAGCGATTTTTGAATTGTTAACGATTTTTTAATGCTATTTTTAGTGTTTTTTCTCGATTTGCGGCTATTTTTTGAGATTGATAAAAAGAAAATCGTTTTAAACTTTTAGCCTAATGCCCTAAATTTTGTGTTTGTTACGATTTTTAATGCGATTTTCAAAGCGATTTTTAACTTTTTTTTAAAGATTTTTGCGTTTAGCATCTATTTTTTTCATAGTTGTTCTATCAAAAACTTGAGCTGTTGAGAATGCAATAAGTAGTATTTTTTTGTGAAATCTACCTAAAATGTCAAAAATTTAGGTACCACTATTTTCGAATAGCAATTTCATAAAATATCTTAAACTGCTTAAGACCGCTACCCCCTCGAGTAATATATCACCTGATAGGTTATTTAACAGAGTATCGTTTTGATAAAGTTTTTGAAGAATAGAGTGCGCTACCTGGTGGTGGAAAATGGAACTAACAGAACACGATTTTTTTTTTAATCTATAATAATAAAGAGAGAAGGATGTTTGTCTGTCAGCGCTCTTCTGAAGAGACTGCTGCACGTAGAGTTACAAAATGTGGAGGGAAGGTACTTTTATACATGTAGTTTTGCACTTCGAAGCCCGATTTTCAATTTTTTGATTAGATATTTTTTGATATTTTTTTAGGCGATTTTTAGCGTTCTTTTTGCAGTTTTATCCCATTAGTGAAAGAAATACGGTTTCATCCTTTTAACCCAATATAGCAATTTTTTTCTCTTTTCAGCAAAGTTTATTCGGAATTTGTACAGCGATTTTTTGAGATTGATAAAAAGAAAACCGTTTCAAACTTTTAGCCTAATGCCCTAAATTTTGTGTTTGTCACGAATTTTTGATTTTAACGATTTTTAATGCGATTTTCAATGTGATTTTTAACGCTTTTTCAAGATTTTTTGCGTTTAGCATCTATTTTTTCATAGTTGTTCTATGAAAATCTTGAGCTGTTGAGAATGCAATAAGTAGTATTTTTTTTTTTTGCAAAATTTACCTAAAATGTCAAAAATTTAGTTACCACTGTTTTCGAATAGCAAATTCATAAAATATCTTAAATTCTTGCTGACCGCTACCCCCTCGAGTAATATATCACCTGATAGGTTGTTTAACAGAGTATCGTTTTGATAAAGTTTTTGAAGAATAGAGTGCGCTAGCTGGTGGTGGAAAACGGAATTAACAGAACGCGATTTTGTTAAAATTTGGAAATATAACAATGTGATTTATTTTAAATTTTAAAATGGTTTATAATATATGATGAAAAATGTAAACAAAGAATGGTGTGACACCTTTCAAGGTGCATGAAAGGAGGGACGCGAACAAAATTAGGAAATTTAATGAGGAGATCTGTTTTACACTTTAAGGTAGTTTATAACGCATGTTAAAAATTTTAAAGTACTGGCGATGCTCTGGAGAGACCGCTGCACGAAGTTATGTATGTTTTACACCTTGAAGGCCGATTTTCAGTTTTTTAAATTTAATTCATATGCGAATTTTAGTGGGTTTCGAGGCGATTTTTCCACATTAGCGAAAAAGAAAGCGGTTTCATTCTTTCGACCTATTTTATTGAATTTTGTTCTGTTTTCAATATAATTTATTTGAATTTCGTGCAACGATGTTTGGATTTTTAGTGAATTTTTTAATGTAATTTTTCCCGCTATTATTTGACATTAGTTAAAGGAATTTTGCTTAAAACTTTCAGGCTGATGTATTAAATTTTAACTGTTAAGATTTATGAATTTCAGCTAATTTTAATGCGATTTTTCGAGATTTTTTGCGTTTGATGTCGAATTTTTGTCATTCATGAGATATTTCCAATTACAAAGTTTTACCCTATTAGAGTAAATTTTGACCCCTGTGATTTTTTAATATTAGTTATTTTTAATGCACTTTTCAATGCATTTTTTAGAAATTTTTCGAGTTTTATGGTGATTTTTTGATATTCGGAAGTAAAAATTGATTTCAAACTTTTAATCTAATATAATTTTAGGGATTTTTAACGCGAATTTTCAAGAATTTTTGTGTTCCGTGTCGATTTTTTATTATCTATAAAGGATTTCTATTTACTACGTGATTATCCTGTCGACCAATTTCACCAAATTATATCAATCGTGAAACAAGCCAAATTATGCAAATAGATGTAATTTTTATGTTAAATAATGAAAGAAGAGATAATTTAGAAAAACATTAATACAAATACATATAAAAATAAGAAGTAAAAACCACTTGATGACGGAACAAACATACTCCATAAAACTGGTGGCAGCCTTGTGCCTCCAATTTTGTAGAGTATTTTAACCGATATAATCGGTGTAACATTGCAATGTTACACCAGTATTGCATGTTTTTATTATACCATTATGTAAGTGAAAAATTACTCAATGAAGTGTAAATCGTAGCTGCCACCAATTTTATGGAGTAACGTTACCACAAATGTTTTACAGTGTATGTAACATGTTTAATGTCAAGTGAATATGGAATTTACGATCCGCCATTATTTTCATTTAATCTTATGGTTTGACCCAGATAGTTTCTTGGTCAGCCGGATAATCAAACAGTACAGATTTCCGTTTAGAATGTTTAGTGCATTTTTCAATGCGTTTTTAATAAACTTTTTAATGCGATTTAGTACTATTTTTTTCGATACCCACCAAAGTGGTGTTTTAACAATAAAAAAATTATTTTGGTTTCAAACTTTTAGCCTAATATAGTAAATTTCACAATTTACCTTTTTTTAATTTTGTCGATTTTCAATGTGATTTTTGATATATTTTGTGTTCTGCGTCGATTTTTTTGTAATTCATATAAAAAAGAATGTTGCTATGTTTTACACGACTAGAATATTTTTTTATTCACGGGATGTATTTACATTTAGCGATTTTTAATGAATTTTTCAATGGTTTTATATTGGTTTTTTGAATCTCACGGCTATTTTTTGAAATTTCGAAAAGGAAATTAATTTCAAACATTTACACTTCATTTACGAAATTTGAAATTTAGTGATTTTTTAATGCAATTTTTAGCAATATTTTCATTATTTCTCACGCTTTGCGCTGATTTTTTCATTCGTATTTACGAAAGAATTCAGATTACACTATTTTACTCTATTAATGTAAATGTTGTCCCCCGCTATTTTTAAATTTGAAACGAATTGTAATGCATTTTTGAATACAATTTTTAGATGTTTTCGATTTTTTCACAGTTGGAAAAGAAAATTTTAAATAATTTGTAGCTTAATGTAGTAAATTTTGACAACAATGATTCAGATTTTTTGTGTATTTTCATTAAATGTTTAGCAAGTTTTGTGTCGATATTTTTTAACTAATGAAAGAGTTCAGATTTCAATGTTTTGTCCCATTATGGTAAATTATGTTCGCAGGAATTTAATATAAATGTTTATCTTACTATGGCAAATTTTGTCTGGATTTTTGAATTTTACTGATTTTTAATCTGTTTTATAGTGATTTTTCAAGTTCTGTGACAGTTGTTGACATCGGTAAAAGAATTTCGGTTTCTAACTTTTAGCATAAATAGTACAATTTGTTCTCCATGCTTTTATGAATTTTGCCAATTTCTAATGCGATATTCAATGCAATTTTTAGTTAGCTTGGGGGATTTTAGGTGTTCCGTGTTGACTTTTCCTTATTCATGAACGATTTCCGATTACAATATTTTCGACTGAATATTAAATTTTTACAGCCATGACTTTTAAATATTCAGCGATTTTTAATATAGTTTTCGATACGATTTTTAGCCTTTTTTTTTAAGTTCCTTGGCGATTTTCTGCCATTCAGGAACCAATTTTGATATCATTCATTTTGTTTAATGTAGTTATGTTTCGAATGCAATGTTTTATTTCTTAATATGATTTTGGCGTTCCATGCCTACATTTTGTAATTTATGAATAATTTCGATCATACCCCCCCCCCCCCCCCCGCCCCGCCCTGCCTTAATGTTAATTTTTTAAGCATTGACTTCCAAATATTTAGCTATTTTTAATGCAATTTTCAATGTAATTTTTAGCCATTCTTCAAGTTCCGTGGCGATTTTTTTACATCCGGAAATCGATTTCGATTTCAAACTTTTTTGTTAATATGGTTAATTTCTTGATTACAATATTTTATGTTATAACAGTGAATTTTTACCCTAGGGATTTTTTAATGTTTTACGACTTTCATTACAACTTTCAATGCAATTTTTGGGCTTTCTCAGTCATTTTTTTAAAACATTTTTCAAAGGAATTTGATTTTAAATTTATAGACTAATAAGAGTTTGGTTTCAAACTTTTATCCTTTACGGTAATTGTTTTGCTCTCTTATTTTCATCTACAACAATTTTTAATGCAGTATGGTTTTTTTTTTTTTTTTTTTTTTTTTTTTTTTTTTTTTTTGAGTTTACGGCGATTTTTTTTTTCAGATACACAAAAGGAATTCGGTTTTTAATTTCTTCGCTAATATGATAAATTTTCTCTTGTGCGATTAAAGGTTTTTATTGCGATTTTTTTTTTTTGGATTTAAATGTTTTTTATATTATCAAATTAATTAGATTCAAAACATTTATCCAAGTTGAGTAAATTTTGAGTTCCGTGATTTTTGAAAATTTTGCCATTTTTAAAGCGATGTTTACGTTTCTTCGCGACCCGCTTCGATTTTTTAGACGTTCAATTTTTGGCCGAATTTATTAAATTCTGATCTCTTTTCTTCAAAGTTTATTCGAATTTTGAAACACAATTTTTGAATTTTGTTTTATATTTTTATGAGAATTTAATGTTTTTTGCGATTTGTAAGATTTTTCCACATTATTAAAAACAATCCAGCTTCAATTTTCTAGCCCATCTCTTTTCAACGAAGTTTAGACGAAATTCGTGCAGCATTTTTAAAAATTTTCGAGGTTTTTATTATGATTTTTAAAGTTTTTTCGTAATTCTTGCTATTTTTTGATGAACCCGGGCAACGTCGGGCAGAACAGCTAGTGTTATAATATTAAGAGTAATAAAATTATGAGAAAAAGAAAATACAAATGCACAATACAATGTAAAATATAGGGAAAAGTAACCGAAACGAACATCCATACCAAGAACACAACTTGCCAACACCGGGTAGGGATTTTTTGATCTTTTCCCCGTTGCATTATGCAATATGCAGTCTAAGTTTTAACATTGCTGCATTAAGCTGTCTCTATCTGCTACTTTTGAAGTGAACAGTCTCATTCTAAACTTGACTATTACAATTTTGGTACCGAAGAATAAAGATTGCCATAATTTATATTTATTTAAATGCATTTGTGTTAAAATGCTTAGTTTTATGTTTTATCTATGAAAATTATCGCTTTCTTTTAAATGTAACGTCATTTTTACTTACTTAAGCATTTCGCCTAGTCTCTCAAAATTAATATTGGTACACATGCAGAAGGAAAAAAATATGGAAATTTTATACGGAAACTTGCGTGTTTTCAAAAGCAGTAAATAATTTTCAACCCAAAATATTTTAGCGCACTATGTCGCTAATGAGATTTTGCACCACCAAACCTTATACAAAAAAAAAAAAAGGAGATTTTTTAAAATTTCAATTTTATCAGAAAATAGCATGAATGAAGATAAATAAACTTCATTATTCTCCCAATTCTGCATAATAAAAGCTATCTAAAAAACATTTAATTGGTATCTAAACTATTAATAGCTACCTAAACTAAAAAAAAAAAAAAAAAAAAAAAAAAACATTTAATTGATGAATAAAAACAAAGTAACACTGAAAATCGTCTGATTTATAACAGACGATAATTTTGAAATAGTATACGCATTTTAATTTTAATTTTTAGGTGCGTTCGTAATTATATAATACGTAGCACCTATAGTGGTCGTTCAGTCCGTCCGTCTGTCCGTCCGCATATAACAACGCAAAAACTACCCAACCGAATCGTTTGAAATTTAAAATACATAATTATTACATAATTTTGTCGAGTCATTTCAAATTTTATGAAACTCGGATGCATAGATCATTCACAGGGGCAATCAAAAGTATTCCATTACATTACGGTCAATGGGGAAAAAAGTTTCAAATGCATTTTAATCATTTGAAATTTAAAATACGCAATTATTACATAATTCTGTCGAGTTATTTCAAATATTTTGATAATCGTGTGCATAGATCAATTACAGGGGCAATCAAAAGTATTCAATTACATTATGGTCAATTAGGAAAAAGTTTCAAATATATTCTATATGTTTGAAATTTAAAATACATAATTATTACATAATTTTGTCGAGTTATTTCAAATTTTATGAAACTCGGATGCAATAGATCAATTACAGGGACAATCAAAAGTATTCCGTTACATTACGGTCAATGGGGAAAAAAGTTTCAAATGCATTTTAATCGTTTGAAATTTAAAATACGCAATTATTACATAATTCTGTCGAGTCATTTCAAATATTTTGATAATCGTGTGCATAGATCAATTACAGGGGCAATCAAAAGTATTCAATTACATTATGGTCAATGGGGAAAAAGTTTCAAATAAATTCTATACGTTTGAAATTTAAAATACATAATTATTACATAATTTTGTCGAGTTATTTCAAATTTTATGAAAATCGGAAGCATAGATCAATTACAGGGACAATCAAAAATATTCCGTTACATTACGGTCAATGGGAAAAAATGTTTCAAATACATTTTAATCGTGTTACACTCATGCGGACTTAATAAAATTTATATGCAATTATAAAGTACATATTATAATATACATCATACATAATTTGTGGTGCAAAGAACATTTGTTATTGATTTACAAGGCCACACAAAAGTATTCCATTACATAATGGTATAGGGAGAACATTGTTTGATGAGCGTTTTAATTGTAATTCACTATTTACAATTTTATGAGATTGATATATGAAAGTAATATTTTTAAAACTTCGCTATCGTACGAACGCACCTAATTTGCTACGCTTCACGTGCAATTTCCAACTTGTTTCAATTTTAAGAGAAAATCGAATGATTCTGTTGCCACAATTACAAAATTGGTACTAAAAACTATATATTATTATTAATATCTCAAAAACAAATTGAGATACAGCTTTCAAACAAATTACATTTAAAAGTATATTTTTTTCTCTATACGACGATGTAGATATGTAAAATGTGCAATGATTAGGAGTGTAAAATTTGCAGTAGCGAAAATTGCAAAATGGAAATTGCATGAGAAAGTGTTGCCATTCGCAAAATAACGTATGCGTTACGCACAGATACGTTTGGCCTTTATAATATAGAAGAAAGATAGATACCAAAGCATGCTTAGGCACAAATGTCATGTACACATCGGGTTTGACGCGATTTTTTTCTGACGCCAATTTGACAAAAGCCTCGTTTTAGAATATCAATTAGATATATACTTTTGGTACACATGTCATATACGCACCACGTTGGTGCGATTGCAACACAATGGCGATTTTATGCCTCACATGGTAACCCGATTATTTTTCATTTACAATTAAACCGTTTATCTACTTTTATTTTCTTTTTTATAATGATATAAATGGTCTTGTTACATAGTTATTAAATATTTTTTTATTTATTATTATTGTTAATTTTAAATAATTGAGACACAGATGTCATATATGCGCCACATTGGCGCGATTTTTTCTCACGTCAATGTCGCAAAAACATCGTTTTCAAATACCAGTTACGCATATTTTTTTAACCATTGAAAAATGGTTGTTGTTTTCGGTGGAAGATTGACAAAATGACGTGGTCACTTTTGAATTTAAATTAAATTCTTTACTTTTAGAAGAATTTTTATTTGAATTTAAATTAAATTCTTTACTTTTAGAAGAATTTTTACTTGAATAGGAAATTAAAATGTTTAAAATCATTGTGATAAAGGAGAAAACTAGCAAATTTAAAAATGGGTAGACGGAAATTAACAGATCCGGAAAAAGCCGAAGCCAAAGAAATGAATGACCGTGAATGTCGCATTCAATGACATTAAACACAATACGCGTACTTAAACAATCATAAAGTGATTTTTATTTCGACTTTTTATTAATGTTTTACTAATTTATTTGTTCTTTTGTTATTTAAAATAAAAATGTAGTCAACATGTATAAGTTGCTTATTAGTTTGGCGATTCGTATCATTTGGCGAAATTGGTCGACGGTGATAACTAAGTATCTATGTAAGTGTATTTGGTTTGGCGAAAAAACGTCTTTCAATGCAGAAAACGAGAAAATCAAAAGATTATTGAGCCGCTGAAAACCAATTACGTGTTGAAAGGCGATCAGCACGAAAAAGGAAGCAATTTAATACCGAACCGATTAATTGTAAAACATCATGTCTCGAGGGCGACCAATCCACTAGCATTTTACAATCGGTCGGTTCTAACCAGGAAAATTTGAGTGCAAATAATGATTCTAACAAGCCGGAAAATGTTATAGCTATTACTCTTGATTTTCCACCACCTAAAAAGAAAACTAAAAAGCAATCGGCTTGGGAAAAACTGGAAAAAAACTTTTTTGATTCAATGTCTGATGGACCCATTCACAGATGCATGTGCTGCGATCAACTTTGGTTTAAAACCTCCGTCACCAAAATTCTGCTCTGTAAAATCAAACAGTATATGCCAAAGTCTTACAAGTATAACAGTATATGCCAAAGCTGTATTTTAATAATGATTACTTTCGCACCAACAATGTTACATAGTTTGAAATGTTTCTTTCGTCGCCAACTTTTAGGCTTGGCGACAATGGAGTGATGTAACTTAAACGAACCGTACCTTCAATTTGCATATATAGAAGAAAGCAAAGCAATTTGCATAATATAGAAGAAAGATAGATACCAAAGCTTGCTTAGGCACAAATGTCATGTACACATCGGGTTTGACGCGATTTTCTTCTGACGCCAATTTGACAATCATTATAAAAGTAGGGAACAATTTTTTTAAACTTTTAATTCTTTTAAAATACCACTAAAAATCATGTTCAAAAAACTGCTCATTTTTTTTATTTATTTTTTCTTTGTAAAAAGGAAATAATAATAAACTAGTAAAAGCCATGCTTTGTTTGTATGCGCGAAGCATTATTTCATTAGATAACTATTCGAAAGTAGTTTTTTTTCTTTTCTTTTTTTTACTTGATTGTCCGGTCGACCAAAAAGGTATCGCCAAACTAAAAGATTAAATGCTAATAATGATGATAAAAAATGTCGGTACTACTTGGCTATCCCGTCTACCAAAAAACTAGCTGTATCTAATTTGGCGATAGTTTTTGGCCGACTGAATAACCAAGTACCCACTTATGTATGTAATAAAGGAACAGTCAAAATTAGCAACGGAATCACAGTAGAAAGTATGTAAAAAATATAATATTTTCGAATATTTGGCGTGAAAAGACGAAAGAGTGATTCGATTTGGCAAGCAGCCCTTTTCCTCACCAAAAGCAAACAATTATAATGAATTCAAAACTGTTGGATATTTAGAATGCGTGTAAATGTTATTTAATGAATTTAAACACAAGCAATGAGAGACTTATATTATATATACATATATATATATATATAATATATACACATTGTATTACATATATGGGTGATTCTCAAAATAGGGGACAATTTCAAAAGTGAAATCTTAAAAAAAATACTGTTAGCAAAATTTCTGAAAAAATAGGTGTTGTTAATATAGTATTAGGTATACTTTGTAGTCAGCAGAGCTAAATATTTAAAAATTAACTTTAAAAAATAATTAGTATTTTTTGAGCCATGCTAATGACAAAACAAATTGCATGGAATAAATATATTAAGAAATTTTTATTTTCTTCCTGTTTAAATATTTTTTTCTATATTTATTAGCCTTCCTTTTCAGCAAATGGTTTCCATTTTTACATCTTTATATATATTATAAATGTGAAAGTGTGTCCGAAAAATTGGAATGAAATTGGCTTCAAAACGGATGGATTAATGTCTTTGAATCTTTGCATATAAATAGATTATAGGAGTGGAATGAACATAGGCTAATTTTTATTTATTTTATTCAAATATTTTCCTTAGTAATTCAAAATTTAATTATTTTTCATACAAAATCACTAGGCATTTTTCAGATAAAATTTAACCATTTTCTTTTCCTGTTGCCAAGAAAAAAAAAATTGGAATAAAAATTTTTCAGCGGCAATGAATTTTTAATTAAAAACTTCCACGCGAAAAATTATAATAATATAATTTAAAAGAAAATAAATATGACGACATGTTTGAAATAAAAATAAAAGGTGTATTTTTTATAATATATTTAAGAAGGATATTTGTTTAGTTAATGGGAATTTTCGTGTAAAATATGGTGACATAAATTAAAAATAAAAAGAATGAAAAAGAATTACAAGATGAATGTAGATTCTACCATTGCAGAATTCAGTTTCGCCTCCGATTAGAAAAAAAAATCGATAGAAGTTTTTTAGAAGGGCGACCCCGTTTAGATTGCAATGAACTAACTTCATTTTTCTTGTGTTTATCAATATAATAGCAAACAGAACGGCGTAAAATACCCAATTGAATAGCAGTTTCTCTCTGAGACATTGGAATTGCGGAATAATAAAGCGATACAATTTGACGTGCTACTTCTTCATTGACTAGATTCATCAAAAACGGGTTTTTTCTTTAGTTTAAACGCTTTTTTATAGACTCTGAGTAAAAGGAAATGCAATTTAACAATAAAACGAATGGAATCCCGTCAAATTCGACGAATGAAATGTTTAAAAGACCCGATCGATTTGGTTTAAAAAAAAAGCAAAAGTAATTACATTATTGAATCAGTATATAATAAATATATTTACAAAGTAAATGTAAAATTTGCCAGTTACAATTTTGCATTCAAATATTCGCACATCTACAGTTAAAATTGTAATATGAGTGCCGGCGAAATTCAGAAATTTTATTTTATATGCACTCACAGAAAAATAGCTTTATTTAAAAAAAGAAAAAAAAAGTAATATTGGGTACTACTAGGTTATCCCATCGACCAAAAAATTATCGCCAAACTATAAGATTAAATGCCAATAATGGATGATCGTGAATGTCACATTCAATGACATTAAATACGATTCATGTGTTTAAAATGTCATTAAGTGATTTTTATTTCAACTGTTTATTAATATTTTTATTAATAATCTACTAATTATTTATTTTTTCGTTATTTAAAATAAAAATTATGTCAATATGTATAATTTGGCTATTAATGTGGCGATTTGTATAATTTGGCGAAAATGGTCGACGGAATAACAGAGTAGTACCTAATATCGTTATGAGTAAAAATACGATGTTTTAAATAGTGACGTCATTTTCTCTTCAAATGTTCTTTAAAAGTTACTGTTTATGAAAAAGGCATCCATAATAATATTGTAATTCCCTTTTGTCTGGTTGCTGAATGACATAATTTTCCTCATTTGAAATTTCTCTTATTTTGATTTAGACATTAATTTTTATCATAAATTATTTTCTGTCATTTTATTTACATTATTAATATTATTTCTCAGTAAATATATATATTTTTTAACTCAATTAGTGCATAATTATACGCAATCATTTTAGAAAATTTTTATTATCAAGAGAAAAGCTAAATTGTGTTGTCACCATTTTGAAGAAATGTCATGAAAAAGCTTTTAAAATTAAAAATAAAATATAAAAATGGAAATAAATTAAAAAATAATTAAAATGGGCACAACTACAAATAAATAGCTTTCATTTAAAAAAATAATTATCAAAATCGGTTGACTAGAAAATTCAGGGCTGATGGCACGACATTTTTAGCTTGTCTGAAAGAAATAGCATCGGATGCTAATATTTTTAATAAAATGGTTCACTTATGAAAATGTGACGTCATAGTTGAAATAAAACAGGTACTTTATAGCAGTCGTTAAAAATATAAGGGGTATGAATATCAGTAGCTAATGGAGCGAGATAAATAATGACGTCATATTTAAAATGAATCAGAAATATTTTTTACTTATACTAATTAATAATAAATAAGTTACATACAAATGAATATCTTTATTAAAAACTCATAATTATCAATGGAAGAAATTTTTTGTGGGGAAAAGGCGGAAAATAAAATCACTGATTAATATATTTTTGGCTCGATTTTTTAACACTTTCGAACAAAGTTGAAAAGTTATTATGCTTTCAATTTGTCTGTCTGTCTGGTCGCTTTCCAACTTTCGTAAATATACTCCGATTTCCATGAAATTTTTGGACGTTATTAACGTTTACCTAGCACGAATACCTATTGAAAATGAAGTTTCTACCATGATTAGTTTATTTACGGGGATAGTTAAAAAATTTCCTTACATTACGGCATTATGGGGAATAATCGTTTTAATTAAATTTAACGATGTTACACCCTGTGAAACATATTCAAATTTATATGCATTTACAAAGTGCACTAAAATATGCATTTTGTAAAGTATGTAGTGAAAAGGACACTTACTATTCATTTACAGGGTCACGCAGAAGAATTCCATTGCATAAGAATAAAGGGAGGAGCAGTTTCCGACATATTTTAATTATGGTAAACGATTTCATGTATAATCAAATTTATATACGTTGCTGAGGCTTAATGTAAGTTATTTCATGCATAATACGAAGTGCATAGCATTTACAGGGACACACAAAAGATTTCAAACATTATATATTCTATCCGAAGTACTGTATATCATGGATGATGACTGTTGCATGGATGAAATGCAATTTGAATTATGATATGTGCTTTTAAATTTTGCTAAATGTATGCATATTAAATGGAGAGTATAAATGGTAATAGTATAAATAGTTAAATTTAGATATACAGGGTTACACAACAGATCTCGGAAAGGTTACTGAATATGAGCGTAATTTACTTAAAGGTGGTTTTTTAATAAAATATGCATTTTCATTTTGAACTGCATTCAGTAAACTAAGAAATGTTTGTAGTATATATATAAAATGCTATACAGGGTCCCGCAAAGAACTGGATACAAGGTTGTCTTCGGATGATAATTTCTGAAAATGTAATTTAGGTAGTAATCTATACTAATATTATAAAGAGGAAAGATTTGATTGTTTGTTTGTTTGTTTGAATTGAATAGGCTCCGAAACTACTTGACGGTTTTGAAAAATTCTTTCACCGTTGGAAAGCTACACTATTTCCGGTGAACATAGGCTAATTTTTAATTGATTTATTCAAATATTTCCCTTAATAATTCAAAATTTCATTATTTTTCATACAGAATCAATTAAAATTTTTCCGATAAAAAATAACCATTTTCTTTCCCGTTGCCAAAAAAATCAAAATATGGAAAATAATTTCTCCTCGGCAATTAATTTTTAGTTGAACAGTATCCACGTGAAAAATTAAAATAAAAAAAATTCAAAGGAAAATAAATATGACGTCATTTATTATATTATCGGAAGTTTTGTTTGCACAGATATCATATACACAGCGAGGTAACTAATGGACACTAAATTAATGTTATTTTGCCTGGCATGGCAACCCGACTATTGTTATTTAATTATTAATAAAATGTTTTTTTATTTCCTTTCTCTTCTTTAAAATTATGTAAACTGTTTTGTTCTATACTTATTATTTAAATACTGATTGTTATTATTTTTTAAATAATAGAAAATAATTTAAATATATATATGAAATTGGTATTCGAAAACGATTTTTCCGCCAAATTAGTCAAAAATTATCGATCATATAATTATCGATCTTTTAGATCATAAATCCGATTACAGAAAATTAGTCATATTATTTAATTAGAAGTTATTAAATTTATGTTTTTTTATTATGAAACAGACGAAGAAAAGAAAATTTACTATTGCTGCCCGACTGGAGAATTAACCTTGATGTTATTTTAAAAAACTATCGAAATGGCGAATTTTTAATTATTTGTTTACGTTTTTTTTGTTTATATTATTGCAAACATTTTCCCACTTTTATACACGCATCACCTTGGCGTGATTTGTTTATGATGCAAATTTGGAGAACACTGCGTTTTCAAATACCAATTACATTTATATTACTCTTATTTATTTTCTATCATTTTAAAAAGGAAATAATAATAATAAACTAAGTCAATAAATAATTATGGAACAAAACAATTTATATAATTTTAAAAGAGAAAAGAAAAATAATTAAATAATTTACTCAAAAATAATCAACTATTACCGGATTACCACGTGAGGCATAAAATCGCAATTTGCTGCAATCGCGCCAACGGAATCCGTAGATGACACCTGCCCAACATATTATTGGCAATATTATTGTTTATACAATTTGTTTATATAATTTGGTAATACTTGATAATCCCATCGACCATTTGGCATTAAATTTGTTATACGTAATTGTTACTTCATAAACCAATTTTAATTCGATGTTTATTTGTATTTCTATTAACATTTTAGTAATTTATTGATTCTTTGGTTATTTAAAATAAAAATTATGTCCATTTGTATAATTTGGCGAAATTGATCGACGGAATAATCAAGTAGTCGAACAAAAAACTATCGTCAAGCTATAACATTAAATGCCAATAATGGATGATCGTAAATTTCATATTTATTTGAGGACAAACATGAAATAAGTCTGGTACATTTGTAACAATATCGTTTCTAGCACTTCTAATGTTTGACACTAAAAATCATAATGGAATCGATTACAGAAGGTAAAAGATTTTATTAGATGCAAACTAAAGACTTATTTTTCTACAAACTTTAGTCATCAAGATTATTCTGATTTAACGGCTACATGTTATCAACTGTTTTATAAAAGGAAGAGGCAGTGAAACTAATGTAATTTTAATGTTATTCAAATAATACAGCTTTAAAACATACTTTTTATGCTTCATTGTTCTACTAAATATATAAGTGAAACACCCTTCTTCGTCTGCACCCCCCACGGAGGGCATCCTTTCCTTAGGGCCTATATCCCACGTGTAGATAAATGGCCGTCATAAATACAAACAAACAAAAACTTTTCTTTATCTGTCAATAATTCTTTACATTTTTTACTCTATGTATTCTTGCTGGAACAGATTAAGGTAGATAGGAAACTACAGTAGACCTACTAGAAGAGGACGTTTATTAAAAAATGTAACATGAAATGACATTGTATGTAGGCTACCAGAAATACACATAGTGCAAGTTCAGATGTCGGGATTTTAAGAACTAAGAAATGATAATGTACAATCCGAAAGTTAACAGAGTTTGATAATCAATCTCACTTATCATTGCAATGCCCTCTAATGTAATAGTGTGATGACTCGAGAACATTTTGATTCCTGTTGTCATAACGGTCTCATGTTCATACGAAACTCTACTATAAATGATAAAATAAAAGAGATGGTGCTTAATTGCCCAAATTTTCGCCAAGACTTACAATAGTACAATATTGCAATGGCGTTGGCATGATTTTCAGCAATACGGAAGAACATTCCAGGGTGATCTATACTGCTTTAAAATAAAATTTTTAAATCACCATTTTTTTTTTTTTTTTTTTTTTTGAGTCAAGGTTTGTTTGGAAATATGGACCAGCGAAGCGGGCATAGCCTGCTAGTAAGGAATATTTTTGTTTGAACTAAATTGTAGAAAGATACTTTCGCGTATTAAAGGCACTTGGAAAACTACAGGGCTTAAAAAAGTATTCAAGAATGTTTCTATCTATTAGTATTAATCGCTGAAAGGAAAATTTTAACCAGCAGAAAAATTAGCAAATAGGGATTATCAGAAGTTTTTTACCATAAATTCGCGATAAAAAGTTAATTACACATGCTTTTCATCATCGAAATTTTTTGCTTGATCGATCAATTATTTCTTCTTTAAATGTTATGTGAACGAAGTCACGGGTAACTGCTAGTATCTTTATATATAAAAATCTTCTGTGCGTGTGTATGTAACTGAACTCCTCCTAAACGACTGGACCGATTTTGATGAAATTTTTGTGTGTGTTGCGGTGGATTCGAGAATGGTTTAGATTCACATTTCATCGAAATTGGTTCAGTACTTCGCATTGGCGACCAGTTTGGTCTCCAGGTCTTAGGATTTGGTCATTAACTTTTTTGTAAAAGGCCTTTAATGATGTCTACCCTTACATTAAATCAAAATATCGTTCATTTAATGCCAAAAAAAAAAAAAAAAAAAAAAAAAAAAGGTTATGGAATTTTTTCTCATTTGTAAAGAGCAAAAAAAAAAAAAAAAAAAAAAAAAAAAAAAAAAAAAACATCGCCAAATTACAATTTGGCAAAATTGATAGATGGGATAATCAAGTTAATTATAATATGCAACCATACATTTATAAATACTTAGGTATTTAGGTTCCGTCGACCAATTTCTCCAAATTGTACAAATTGCCATACTAATAGCCAAATTTTACATATTGACATAATTTTTATTTGAAATCAGAAAAAAAAAACCCATTAATTAGTAGAATATTAATAAAAAATACAAATAAAAAGTACAAAATAAATCATTTAATGACATTCTATTATTGACTTTTAATCTTACAGTTTGGCGATCATTTTATGGTTGACGGGAAAAAAAAAAAAAAAAAAAAACAGGTTATGGAATTCTTCCCCATTTGTAAAGCGCAAAAAAAACATCGCAAAATTATAAGATTAAATGCCAATAACGGATGATCGTAAATGTCCCATTCAATGACATTAAATATTATGCACCTGTTTAAAACATCATTAAGTGATTTTTATTTCGGCTTTTTATTTGTATTTTTATCAATATTTTTTTTTATTTATTTGTTTTTTCATTATTTAAAATGAAATTTATGTCAATATGAATAATTTGGCTATGAGATTGGTGATTTGTACAATTTGGCAAAATCGATAGATGGGATAATTAAGTTAATTATAATATGCAACCATACATTTATAAATACTTAGGTACTTAGGTTCCGTCGACCAATTTCGCCAAATTGTACAAATCGCCATACTAATTGAATCCGACATTCACGATCATCCATTATTGACATTTAATCTTATAGTTTGGCGATCACTTTATGGCTGACGAGAAAAAAAAAAAAAAAAAAAAAAAAAAAAAAACAGGTTATTGAATTCTTCCTCATTTGTAAAGCGAAAAAAAACAACAACAACAACAAAAAAACATCGCCAAATTATAAGATTAAATGCCAATAATGGATGATCGTAAATGTCGCATCCAATGACATTAAATATTATACACCTGTTTAAAACGTCATTAAGTGATTTTTATTTCGACTTTTTATTTGTATTTTTATCAATATTTTTTCTATTTATTTGTTTTTTCATTATTTAAAATGAAATTTATGTCAATATGAATAGTATGGCTATGAGATTGGTGATTTGTACAATTTGGCAAAATTGATAGATGGGATAATCAAATTAATTATAATGTGCAACCATACATTTATAAATACTTAGGTCATTTTATGGTTGACGAAATAACTAAGTAGTACCGATACTTATTATCTTTATATTGTTGTATGTATGTCGACCAATTATCTACACTATGGTATATAGGCCCTAAGGTGTGGGATGCCCTTCGTGGGGGTCTTTCTAAGGGAACCTAACCCGTATTTACGCAAGGTTCGAAGAAAACCACGGAAAACTCCGAACGGTTAGGCTGACGGTCGCGATTGGGTTCGAACCCAGCACCTACCGTCTACCAGTTTGAGGTCAGAACCTCTCGGCCACTGGTGGGGCTTATTATTTTTATATATAACAATCTTCTGTGCGTGTATATGTCACTGAAATCCTCCTAAACGACTGGACCGATTTTAATGAAATTTTGTGTGCGTGTTCCAGTGGATTCGAGAATGGTTTAGATTCACATTTCATCGAAATTGATTCAGTACTTTTTTAGTAATTTGGCAAAAACTAATAGTTAGTGATTTTTCGCTAATAAAAAGTGCTATATATATAAAAGAAAGTCTGGATTTCGAATTGATCACAGCACAAAAATATCTACCGAAACAAAAATCTTGAAAATTGGAGTAAAAATACTTCTTATAACATCGAGTGCCGCTAAGAAGGGATTTTCGAAAATTCCACCTCTAAGATGAGTAGAAAAAAGAAGGAACTTTTAAAAAATTCCATAAAAATCGGCTTTTGTATTTATTTTTCAACTGATAACATATTTTAGTGTACTTTTTCATTCTGAATCGAATGGTACTAAGCAAATTCGTTTAAATCCAGTAGTTCGTGAGATAATTCACATTTTCCTAATTTGGCGATGTCTTCGGCACAAAAACCTGAAATTTTCAATACTTATCTTTATATATATAAATCTTCTGTGCGTGTGTATGTCACTGAATTCCTCCTAAACGACTGGACCGATTTTAATGAAATTCTGTGTGTGCGTTCCAGTGGATTTGAGAATGGTTTAGAATCACATTTCGTCGAAATTGATTCAGTACCTTTTTAGTAATAAGGCAAAAACTAATAGTTAGTGATTTTTCGCTAATTAAAAGTGTTGAATAAGTTCGATGAATAGAGTGCGGACGGAATGTCCGAGCGGTCTAAGGCGCCAGATTTAAGCTCAGCTTCTTGAAGAAAGAAATCGCGTGTTCGAACATCACTCCTGACAAACGTGCATGCTTTACAATAATATTTCCTGTATTAAAATTTTGATTAACCGACTTCTGAAAATCGTTAACTTTTAATTAAAAAGAGAAAAATAAACTTTTCTATCAAAAATTTAGCCGACTTCAAAAAATACTGAAGAGTGAAAAATAATTTCCTTACATAATTATAATAAGAAATTAAATTAAGAGCGTAGTGTTTATTCTGCGTATTACCATATTTACGTACATTTATTTGATTTTCTGGAGTCGGTGCCAAGAAGGACAACGTCTGTCGGTGACAGGACAACGTCTGTCGGGTCCGCTAGTATACATATAAAGAGAATAAAAATTTTACCAAAGAGCAAACTTTGTTTACATGAGCAACATTCTGACACTAACAATGTAAGAAGTTGTCTTAGTGATTTTCTGACAGATTTAATGCATATTTTAGGAATAATAAATGTAATACCTAAATTTATATGTAAAATTAAACTTTATAAAAGATACAATATAAGCAATGGTTACATTCATGCACATAGGAGTCTTTAGCATGGACAGAAAAACCATGCTAATGACACTGATATTTGTCCATGCTAATGACAAATTTTAATTTAAATAAGATTATGAGCCATAATGTAATCACAATGCAATAGTCCTTTCTGGGGTTTTTTAAAACACAGAAGTCCTATGCAAATAAGTAAAATGAAAATTTTAATTATAAAATAAACATGAAAATTATTATCCATTTTAATGACATACAACTGATGTACGCCCCTAATATTCAACTTCTATTCTTAAAATACAATACATGCTTCTATTTTCAGGCTGAGATAAAATGGCTACTTGTTGCCTTGGAGAAACTTAATATTTTCAAACTATTGTCATATGTGAAAATGAAATTTTGATTAATAACCAGCTGTTATAGTATGACCTTGTTTTGAAAATAGAATATGGAGGACAAACTTTAATTTTTTTTTATATACTACTAGGGGGGCCCCGCCCCCCTGCTCGCTATGCTCGCCAACCCCCCGCGTAATCGCTTCGCGATTCCAAATTATTGTCTACCCCTGCTTGCTGCGCTCGCCAATAACCCATGGTAGGAATAAGCAGTTGCAGACCTTTAAAATGATGTGTCACACAATTGGTGTTGTAAAGAAATTACAAAATGCGCCCCCTCTGAGGGCAGAGGGGGGGGGGGGGTCACACACAAGGTATCCATAATATGAATAAGCAGTTGTAGACCTCTCAAATGATGTGTCACACAATTGGTGTTGTAAAGAAATTAAAAATGTGCCCCCCTGGGGGGCAGAGTGGGGGATAACACACAACACATCCATAATATGAATAAGTAGTTGCAGACTTTTCAAATGACGTGTCACTCAACTGGTGTTGTAAAGAAATTAAAAATGTGACCCCCCCCCCAGGGGAGAGCAGAGTGTGGGGGTGACACACAAGACATCCATAATATGAATAAGCATTTGCAGACCTTTCAAATCTTGTGTAACACGACTGGTGTTGTAAAGAAAATAAAAATGTGTCCCCCCTGGGGAGCAGAATGGGGGATAACACACAAGACATCCATTATATGAATAAGCAGTTTGCAAACCTCTCAAATGGTGCATCAAACGACTGGTGTTGTAAAGAAATTAAAAATTTGGCGAAATATTACAGTTATCGCCAAGTTGGCGTCACTTTTGGCAACTAATTTTGGTCGCCAAATTTGGCGATATATCGCCAAGTTGGCGACAAACTTGGCGATTGTTGGCGATGGTAACCTTTCCTCTCTTTATGGTAACCCATATGGCGATGCATAGACGGAGCCCTTTCCTGATTGGTCTATTCGACTCATGGAAGGAGTGGACAACCCGGATTCGTTAGTTCCGGAAATCTTCCACATCAGCATCATTCCAGGAGTCATTCCTTTTAAGGCTAGTTTTTTTTTACTATAGAAGGATAATTTTATTTTTAAAAAGAAATTTATTGGATAAATCCTCTCCTTGATTAATTTAAAGAAAGAATAACATTTGTTTTATTTTATAAACATGATATTAACTCTTGAAAAAGCTAGTATATACAAGGCACAGCTGCTGTGGACATCCATGCTAATGACATTTTGAACGTTTATTCTGTTATTTTAAGGTGTTTTTAACTAAAAAGTGAGTAATTCTTGAGTGCAAATAATGAATAATATTAAGACAAACATATCTAAATATAAAAACAAGAGAGAAAACCTCTCAATTTTTTTTGTATGCCGAAAGACATAAATTGTCCCCTATTTTGAGAATCACCCATATATCCTTCTATAGTAAAAAAAAACTAGCCTTAAAAGGAATGACTCCTGGAATGATGCTGATGTGGAAGATTTCCGGAACTAACGAATCCGGGTTGTCCACTCCTTCCATGAGTCGAATAGACCAATCAGGAAAGGGCTCCGTCTATGCATCGCCATATGGGTTACCATAAAGAGAAGAAAGGTTACCATCGCCAACAATCGCCAAGTTTGTCGCCAACTTGGCGATATATCGCCAAATTTGGCGACCAAAATTAGTTGTCAAAAGTGACGCCAACTTGGCGATAACTGCAATATTTCGCCAAATTTTTAATTTCTTTACAACACCAGTCGTTTGATACATCATTTGAGAGGTTTGCAACTGCTTATTCATATAATGGATTTCTTGTGTGTTATCCCCCATTCTGCTCCCCAGGGGGGACACATTTTTATTTTCTTCACAACACCAGTCGTGTTACACAAGATTTGAAAGGTCTGCAACTGCTTATTCATATTATGGATGTCTTGTGTGTCACCCCCACACTCTGGTCTCCCCAGGGAGGGGGGGGGCGTCACATTTTTAATTTCTTTACAACACCAGTTGAGTGACACATCATTTGAAAGGTCTGCAACTGCTTATTCATATTATGGATGTGTTTTGTGTCATCCCCCACTCTGCCCCCCAGGGGGGCACATTTTTAATTTCTTTACAACGCCAATTGTGTGACACATCATTTGGGGGGTCTGCAACTGCTTATTCATATTATGGATACCTTGTGTGTAACCCCCCCCCCCTCTGCCCTCAGAGGGGGCGCATTTTGTAATTTCTTTACAACACCAATATTGTGACACATCATTTGAAAGGTCTGCAACTGCTTATTCATATAATGGATGTCTTGTGTGTCACCCCCACTCTACCCCCCAGGGGGGCACATTTTTAATTTCTTTACAACACCAGTCGTGTGACATCATTTGAGAGGTCTGCAGCTGCTTATTCATATTATGGATGTCTTTTGTGTCGCCTCCCACTCTGCCCCCCAGGGGGGCACATTTTTAATTTCTTTACAACACCAGTCGTGTGACACATCATTTGAAAGGTCTGCAACTGCTTATTCATACCATGGGTTATTGGCGAGCGCAGCAAGCAGGGGTAGACAATAATTTGGAATCGCGAAGCGATTACGCGGGGGGTTGGCGAGCATAGCGAGCAGGGGGGCGGGGCCCTCCTAGTATATATATATATATATATTACTTGTTGAAGTAGTTATTTAATTAAATATATATCAATATATATAATTTGGCTATTAGTTTGAAGGTTTGTATAATTTGGCGAAACTGGTCGACGGGATAACCAAGTAGTACCCATAAGTATTTTAATTAGTATTTTTTTCATAAAATTCCGAGTATGCCCCGTATGGAGACCTTTCTTGTAAGTTATCCCGTCGACCAATTTCGCCAAATTGTGCAAATCGCCAAACTAATTGCCAAATTTTACATATTGACGTATTTTATAAAAATGAAAGAACAAAAAAATTAGTAAAACATTAATAAAAATACAAATAAAAAACAATTTGCACAATTTCGCCAAATTGTGCAAATCGGGATAACCAAGTAGTACCAAAATATTAGTATCACCGAAGAGTGCAATGCTCCTTTTTTACAGCTGTTAATAAATAAATAAAAAAAGGAAAATCAATGACAACAATGACAAAAGATTTCTTAATTTTACTTAATCTAACTGATTTCAAGATTTAATTTACACGTTTCACACAGCGCATCAGCAATTGGCGTTGACTTCTCAACCTTCCCTCCGGGACACATAAAAGAGAAAAAACGGAATTTTTTTGGCTCCTCAAGTTTTTTGAGATCATTGGTCAGCTTCTTTTCTTTCTTATTTGTCTTTTCGTCTAACTTTTTTTGACAACGGTCCACCTGCAACTCTTTCTCTTTTTTGCCTTTCTTCTGTTGAATTATTACAGGATTCGGGTCAATTTCCAGCACTTTCTTCTTAATTTTAATATTTTTCTTCACTGGTTCCTTTTGATACGCACCACAGTCATAATTTAATTTATCGACGACTTTAACGTTTCTTTCCTTTTGTTCATCTTGCTTTATTGCTTCATTTGTTTTACGAACAGCTTCTCTTTCTTTTGTCGTTTTATTTCTTTTGATAGTTGCAGGAACAAGTCCAGGTTTCAACGTATCTTCTAGGACAAGATCATTTCTTTCCCAAGCTTTATTTGGTCTTTCGCTATCCAGTGAATCATTGGTTTCCCATTTTCGATTATTTTCCGCTCTTTCGAAAGTTCTGTAGTAGTTTTCGTTTGGCGGAGTAATTTTACTTTCTTTTGGATGTGTAGTATAATCAAAATTTGTTTTATCAAGGATTTTGACATATCTTTTCTTTTGTGTATCTTGATTAGATGTCTCACCCATTTCAATCCTTTTCGTAATACCAGTAAAAAGTTTACGCTTCACATTATTTTCTAAGACAAAATCATTTTTTTCCCAAGCGTTCTTTGATATTTCGGTATCCAATTGACTTTTGGTTTCCCATTTCCTATTTTGATTATGTTCAGTGTTTTCAATAGCTTGGTGGTAAGAGTAATTTTTGTTTAGTTTCATATTTGAAATATCCTTATCTTTAAGATTGTGCACAGGGGTGTATTTAACATTATCTACATCGACTTTTATGGTTTCTTTCGTTTCCTGTGGTTGAGGTAACCTATTTTGGTGATTCCCATAAATGCTTTGCTTCATCGACGAATTCTCATTTCGTTTTCCACTAGGATGTGATGTGAAATCCACTATTCTCATTAACTTAGTTATATCTTCAAATTTCAGTTCATTTTTCTTTCTCAATATTTCGCGTAATCGAAGATTTTCTTCAATTAAAAGAGCCTGGTATTCTTTTATGAGTTTTCTTTGTCTATTTTCAAATTGTTTGGAGATGAATACTTTTTGATGAGTCTGAATGGAGATATAACATCTTCTAAGAAATATAATTTTGTTTATAACTGTTTCAACTTCTGACGAGAGGAAAAAAGGCAGCACTTTTGAATGCCTTGGTGGTTTAACAATCGGTTTTTCGGAAGTTTGCAGAAAAGTATTGTATTCATAGTTATAGGGCATGCGTTGCTTAATTTGTGTCTCTATCCTCGTATGCCGTTTGTTAGGGATTTCCGAAAAATTTTCATCCGTTCGTACACTTATACGACCAGATTCAACAACTGAACTTCGCTCGGTGCTATCATTCGCATTATTATCTAATTCAACATCATTATCATTAAATAATTTATTCAAACCAAGTTCACTGCTTTGAGAATCACATTCGACATATTGGTTTGTTGATGACTTACTATTTAGACAACAATAATTTTCCTTTGAAAGTTGTTTGAGCTTAATTATGTTACTATTATTATTTTCAGGTTTCAAAACTGAAAAAGTTTTGGATTGATAGCACTCATAATTTTGTTTCATTACATCTTCAGAATCTACATTAACTGCTTCCCAACTCTTTGCCGTTTTCTGTAAATCGGCAGTTATTTCTGCATCAACAATAGGATCATCATTTTTATAGGATGGTGACAAAGAAAATTCATTATCCTTTTCTACTTTAGTATTGGGTTTTAACTTTTCTGTAAGAGATTTATTTTCGCTTATCTGAACTGATCTCTTAGTTTGTTGCGTTTTACTTGATGAAGTTTCAGAAGTAATATTTGCTATTTCTCTTTTTTGTGCCCTTGGTGATGTACAACTGGTGGATGGGTTATATGTTGGATTTAAAAAAACTGTCAAATCTTCTCCTGGAAAATTCAGATTGGCATAATCTACAGGCAATGTACTTTCAAGGAAAGGACACATTTCATGAGAATAACTTGATGTCTTGTATTGGTCTCTGTTTTTTAAAAAGGATGCAATATGTGCGTATTTAACCGGTACCCTCTCCTGCGGCTTTTGCTTGAAGAAGAAGCGTTTTAAAAACTGTTGAAATTTTTTCAAATCTGATGCTAATACAACCGAGCCAGCATTTGCTGCCTGTAGCAAATCTAAAGATATGTCGTCTACAATTCGAATAACCCTTTTCGGCTTGTAATCGATGATTGCCCATGGAACCATATGAGCAAGGAATACATCGAGCATCAGAATTCCACTAGCCCATATTTCGGCTTTTATTGCATCAAAATGACCTTTTTTTGTTTCCGGAGCCATATACATTTCTGGTATATTTAATCTAGACCTTGTTACTTTTTGCTGCATAGTAAGACGATCAAAGTTAGTAATAATTGCTCTGTCATCAGTTTGAGAAATAATGATATTATCATCACAGAGATTCATCATGGCTAACGATTTTCCATGTAAATAACTTAGTCCAGAAAAGATTCCTTTAGCATATGACCGCTTTCTATCAAAGCATCTGGAATCATATACAAAATTTTCATCGTGAACGATATTTTTCAATGTCACTTCATTATGGATAGTCAAATAAATGTATAGATCATCCTGAATACATAAAATGTCTATTAGCCTGGCAACATTGTCATGGTCAAGTGAAGGCCAATGATACATTTCACCTTCATTAAATGATCGTACAATTTTACCCCGTATCTTTGTTTTACTGGATTCGTCAGTAAAAGTAATTGAGTCTTCTGTACCATTTAATTCAGAAGTTTGTATCTTAAAATTCAGTCCTGCATTCCTTAAAGCTAGTTTAACGTCTGATAACTTTAAAATAGATCCCGCCATTTGAAATCAAAAATTTAAGTAAAACATGATTCAAAATTAAGACTATACTTACAAAATTTTGAAATTTCTGAAGCTTGTAACAGATTATTTGATAATTCGAATATAAAATTCTGCTTGTTTAATTTTTAACTCAAGTAAAATTTATTGGATTAAATTAACTCACGCTATGACTGAAATGAGTTGTTTTTTCCCCTCTATTTACCATGAAATATTTTTAACTATATTAGTATTATCGCGTGAAATAATTGTATTGAAATATTCATAAATTAAAAACGATATTTAAAATCATGCACACGATTAAGAATGCAGAAACATTGAGCACCCAAGCATTAAATATTACTTGAAAAAAAAATGGTACTGCTTGATTATCCCTTCGACGAATTTCACCAAATTACAAAAATCGCCTAACTATTAGCCAAATTAAAGAAATTGGCGTAATTTTTTAAAAATAACTAAAGAACAAATTAATTAATTAAACATAATAAGAATATAAATAAAACTTCATATTAAAAATCACTTGGGGGCGTAACGAACACGTGATATGAGTTTAAAGTTACGTGAGTATGACATTTTGATCATTATGACATTTAATCTTTTAGTTTGGCAGTAGTTTTTTGGTCGACGGGATAACCAAGTAGTACCAAAAAATGTATGTATGTAATATAAATTATAACACAAAACTGCATGGATCTCAATGCGAATACGCATGAAATAAAAATTTCAATGAAAAGTACGTTTTCATGAAAAATTCAAGTGAAGACCGAATCGTTTTTGAACAGGGCCTAATTAACCTCTGAAACTATGAGAAGCAAGCGTCATTTCAGGGCTCCATTAATTCGAGAAGGGTTTTCTAAATTCAACATACCCAGAAACTTAGCAATGATTACGAATATTATTCCGAAGAGTGGCTCAGTTGAATTCACACATATTATTTTATTAAGCAACTTTTTTTATGTTCCCCTTACACAAAAATTGGATACAACCGAGAAAAATATGCACAAAGGAATTTAGTACATAGCATGAGTGTAAAAATGTAAGTTGGACAAAATGATTGATTTCAAAATGTATAGTACAACATAAAATATCAATATTTTGAAATACTTCTCGGTACTTACGTATTAACGCCACCGCAGCTACGAATTTGGCGGTTTTTAAGTATTGCCAATCTACATCTAAAATTTTTCCGACAAATCATAACTCTTTATTTAAAATCAAAACACTTTCAAAATTCAAAACACTTTATTTAAAAACAAAGTAGTCAATCTGATTTCTTAGGAAAATGGGCGATATAGAGTTTAACATGGATTCAAAGTAAAATTGCATCTTGTTCTGTTTTTGGCAAATCACAAATACGCATTTTCGTAGTACTAAAAAATGGCGTCAAAATCAGCAAACAACAAGGCAACAAGGCATCCAAAAGATAACTGCGTGCGAACAACAAGATTGCTCTTCATTGGCGCATTAAGCTGCTATCAGATTCCCCAACATTTCGTAAGGTTTTTGAGCCAACACTTGATTTCCTCCAACTTTTCGCGAAATATCCTCCCAACATCCAGTGTGATAGCAAACTGCAATGTCTCCCCAACTTTTTTCCACAGGTTCAAAAAAGCCTGGGCTAGCTTAGATTTTTCATCCAACATCGAACGTTTCAACTAATCAGAGATAAGCGATTGATATGAGTAGGCGATAAATAATAACGCCTGGAACTAGTAGGACTGGTTTTCCAGCTTTTTCTCCAACTTTTTCAAAGACAATTGTAACTTTTTTCTCTCTTTGAACGGGAAAATGTTGGGGCTAAAATCGGCTTAAAAGTTTGTTTCGCCTAAAGTCCGTGAATCTGATAACAGCTTTAGCCCAACTTCTGCTGCGGTAGCGTTAATGCGCAAGTACTACTTCTCTCAATTTTGGAAATAAATTATCAATATTTTTTTTTGCTCATACAAGCCAAATTCAATCTTACTTAAATTCAATATATAAAATAAATGTACATCTAAAATAATGAGCAAACTGAAGAATTGCAATCAGGTGGTTGGAGATGATCTATTATATAAAGACTGAATTTGTTATAAAAGCTATTTTCATGAAGCACTTTTTAATATCATGTATATTATAAAGCAGAAGTTCTGAAACTTCCAAACGAGTGTTTTCAAACACTACCCGATGGATTTTTTTGCCGATTGTATCATTCGATAGGAAATATTTTTCCGAAGGTTTATGATTCAAATTTACAGGAATAACTCTGATTTTTCGTAGTAAATTTCGTATTTTTCGGTTATTTTTGACAAAAGGGTTGCCAGTAGCTGTTTTTGGCGAAAATTATAATTGCTAAAAGAATTAAAATGGCTATATCTATTAGAAATATTACAAATATCTTGCAAATAATAGCAGAAAATAACTACTGATAATATTAATAATAAAGAAAGACCGCTTAAATGAGACGCAATATTATAAAAATATATTTATCTTGAAAATGAAAAAAATATTTGTAATGCTTAAAAAATAAATTAACGCGAAATATAACAATTGGTTCAACTTTTGGCGACTTATCCCTGGCGTTAGAAAAAAACATGAATTACAGAAATTGATTGAATGAATTTTGAATGATAGTTATTTCCCTTTTTATTATTTTCTTTCTCTTTTTTATCGAATTTCCGTATAATATAACTTACAGCAAAAAAAAAGCAGATCTGATTGTACAAGACACTGTAAGTTGTGAGTTACTATTCGTTTCTATACCATTTTCATCTTGCTTTTGTCGCCAAAGAATGTTTTTTTAAGCCGAAAATACACTACTGACTTAATGCCTGACTTAGGTTCTTAATGGTCGCAATAATATTTTTTTTTTCAAGTGAAGATACTTTTTAGAGTATATGTATTTTAATATTCAATCGTAAATTATCAGTGTTACTCATCCTAAGTCTGAATAAAGGGTAAAGATTTTAGTACAGTCAGGATCAGTCTTTAAATTGTCTGCTCATTTATCCCAACATTTATGCGAGCTAGGGTTGGTCTCGAATGTTTAGATAATCGGTGCTTTACTGTATTTCTATTTGTCTTCCTTTTTAGTTAATTTATTTAGTATTGTGCCAGTTTAATATTATCAATTTTAGTCAATTTATTTCATTAATGATCGTATCTAAATGAATTTACGTTTTTTTCTTAATACATGATTATTGAACATATAGGTATCAGATAATTATATACATATTTTGTAAACTCTAACATTTTTTAGCGGTTCGGATATAGCGAACAAAAACTTCGGTCCCTTGAAGTTCGTTATAACGGGGTTCGACTGTAGTTAATTACAATTAAAATGCGCACCAAACAATGTTCTCCTTATACCATTATGTAATGGAATACTTTTGGTGCCCTTGTAAATCAATAACAAATGTTCTTTGCACCGCACATTATGCAAAATGTATATTATAATATGTACTTTATAGATGCATATTAATTTTATTATGTTCGAATGAGTGCAACACCATTAAAATGCATTTGGAACTTTTCTCCCCATTGACCGTAATGTAACGGAATACTTTTCATTGTCCCTGTAACTGAACTATGCAACCGATTTTGATAAAATTTGAAATAACTTCACAAAATTATGTAATAATTATGTATTTTAAATTTCAAATGATTAAAATGCATTTGAAACTTTTCCCCCCATTGACCGTAATGTAATGGAATTCTTTTGATTGTTTCTGTAATTGATCTAAACATCCGATTTTCATAAAATTTGAAATGACTAGATAAAATTATGTAATAATTATATATTTTAAATTTCAAACGATTCGGTTGGGTAGTTTTTGCGCTGTTATATGCGCACAGACGGACGGACTGAACGACAACTATAGGTGCTACATATTTACATAATTACGAACGCACCTAAAAAACGGTGGCATAGTATGAGGGTTGAATGTGACCAGTGATGCGTTGGTGAAAAAAAGAAGCGGAAATTTTAGAGATTTTTTATGGAAAAGGAAATGACTGTAATATTAAAATGCAGAAGTTTAAGTTTATCGATCATTAAATTTTATTAATTATTTAAAAAAAAAAATAAGGATTAGTTGATTTACAAAACTAATGGTGTGCGAACTGTGTATACAGTATTTTTCATTTTCAGGGGTTTTAAGTCATTATTATTACTCGTACGAAGTACAAATAATTGTCTGAGCGAAGCGAAGTCTTTATACTCAGAGATACGTAACGATATTAAAATTCAAAAAATTCTTTCGTCAAGCAAATCTCAAAAAGTACTTGTCGGATTTTGATTCTGTTTCTACCAATAGGTACCTATGAAGGTAATCTGGTGAATGCACCTACTTTTAAAAATTAATTCCAAATAGTTTAAAAGTTATATTAAAAAACTGATAAAAAGCACAATTTATGTGCATACGTCACAGCAATTTGGTGTGCGTGATTTTCACCAGCTGGATATTTTCGTAGATAACCGAGTCAGTACATGGAGTAAATAGTAATCATTTACGCACTCAGAAATATTGAATGCAATAAAACATTTTGAAATTTAATCATGCAGGAAAATAAAACTGTTATTTTTTATATTAAAATATGTCTTAAAAACTTTGATTTTGAGATTTTGTGACATTCTCTTAATAGTATTTTTTGATCGCTAAAAGAATGTTTTATGTATTTCGCGTGTGAAAATTAGAAAGAATTATGTTTTTAAATAAAAAGTTTCTTTTATGACATCATTTTCCCTTTATATTTATTTTTATTGCATGTTTTCTTCTAACTTATATTTTGCTTGTGTGTGGAAGTCAATTCTGGTCACAAATTTTTCGGCACGGATGCTACACGCAGATTTGGCGCAATTTTTTTCAAAGCCCATTTGGCGAAAACTCCGTTTTCAAACAACGCTTACATACACATTTTTAAATTATTTTCTATTTTCAAAAATAACTTACAGTAAATAAAATAATAATAATAATTAATAACTATAAAAACAAATATTTTATATAATTTAAAAAAAATGAAAGTAAATAAACATTTTATGAGTAAATAAACAAATAATAAATAAATAAAGCCGAGTTACCATCTCAGGTAAAATAATGCCATTTTGACGCCAATTATGTACCCTGGTGCATATGTGACATCTTTTTCCATTTTTCATCCATTTCCTGTTGGCATACAACTTTGAAATTTGGAATATGTATGCATACCTGGGAGCAATACTGGAATTAGACATTGATTTTTTTTTTTTAATTCGATCCAAAAAGGGGCAACGGGGGGTGGTATTTTTTAAAGATTTATACAATTTATACTGCATAGGAGCTATTACGTTATCCTTTTGCTTAATATTTACATTGAGTTAGAGTTACAGCGCGCGGGTGTAGATGCCATAAAATAAACAAACAAAATCACTGAAGACATGACAGAGCCACTTACCTATTTTTATATACAAGAAGAAGTAAGTGGTATGTAAAAACAATTATAGTATACCTAAATAAAATATTTGAGATAATATACTAGAGATATAAGCACCGGATTTGGCGAGATTTGTTATGCCAATCAGACGAAAACATCGTTTTGATTACCAGATACATATAGCATGCTATAATAACACGTTATTTATTTATTTCAAAATGAAAAAAAAAGGAATAAACTAAACATTTTCTGTTATTAAAAAAAAAGAAATAACAATCAATAAATGATAATATTTTTAGAACAAACAGTTTGTTATAACATTTATATGATAACCATGTGAGGCAATTGGACGCCATTTTGGCACCAATTAGGTACCTCGGTGTGTATAGGGCATATATGTGCCATATTTATTTGTAAAACTGAGCATGAACGTTTACCAAGTGTGTTTTCATAGCCGCTTATATCTTTTTGCAACATAGCGCACCTTTCGAAGCCAAAACTGCACAAAAGAAAAAAAAATCAATATTTTCAGTATTTTTTTTTCTAATGTAATGCACATTTCGTAATCAGTAGGCTCGATAATCAGACCTCGTTTTTTTGCTTTAAAAGATGATGTTTCATACGACGTCTTTTTTGGATTCGTCGATTTTCCATATTTGATAGTATGCTTCTACTCGTTTTGTAACTTTTTTTTGTAATTTTTTTTTTATTAACAGCGACATTTGGATTTCCTATTTAAATAAAAATTCTTCTAAATGCAAAGAATTTTATTAAAATAAATAAATGAATGAAATGCGGACATCTATTGCTCAAAGCACAAAATTTTTCCTATTGAGTTAATAAAAATCAGTACAAACATAATTTTTATGAAGATAAAAAGGTGACTTATGTAATAACAGAGTCATATATTATGTACGTTATGGATTACGTATTAATATTTCTCCACCATTTATAAATAATAATAATAATAAAATAAAATGCGGACAGACCAAAGTCTATATTTGACTGAAAACAACAACCATTTTCTAAATGCTTCAAAAAATGGCCAATGAAAAGTGATATTTCAAAAGTATTATGAAATTAGTTAAAAACCATTTACTTTAAACTAAATGAATAAAAGATTTGTATTTTTAATGAAATAAATGGGATTTGAAAAATTATTGGAAATTTATCACTATAGATGTATCAATATTAAAATTGGTACCTTGTGTGAAAAATGGAACAATTTGCAATACTTTTTGTATCCGAAAAATGGTCGTTGCTTTTTTTAAGGTTACAAAGTAGAATACGAAATATTCCTATACAGAGATGCCAAGCCCCCGCTTATTGCATAGCAGAATTTTCTTATAGGAAAAGTTATTTTTTAAATCCGCAGAATGTTCCAATTTAATAAAACATTTTCTGTATTAAAATACCGGTATCCAAAATGCCGGAGACTTGGCAGCTCTGCCTATAACATTTTAATTAATCACGGTACTTTTTTTAATCGGATTCAAATTTAGTGAAGACTACGTTTTTTGGCCAAAAGCAGCTTTTTTCCACATGTGTAACCACGATACATTTCCTTGATGCTGAAATAAAATGTTTTGAATTATGCTATTATTGCTTCCTCTGATTTATTTATTTGAATTTTAAATAAGATGACTCAAAATCGTGTTTTTTAAATGTACGGAAAAAATGCATTTCGAGAGAGGGGGAAACGAACAATATTTGGCGATTTATTACCTGCGCTTGGCTAAGTGTCTTACTACCTTGTATTTAATACTCTTCACAATACTTCGCTGTTATATGGACTTTGGCGCTTCTATAAAATGTTTGACATAATTCGGGCTTAAGAAAGTGAGTTTTTTACTGAATAATACAAATAAATGAAAAATGAATACTAAGAAATATTAAGAAAAGAAAAATGAAACATTATATTGATCTATGTATATATATTTAAAAATGCATCTGCTAGCACTAATTAAATAATTTATGTGTATATAAAAGGAGATAAATAGCTTTTGATTCTGTATTTCTATGCTATAAAGCAATAACGTTTGTGTGTTTTTCGTTATCATTGGGAGTACCTAGCCGATTTAAAAAATAATGTGGTCAAAAATGTTGGTAACCATTTTTGCTGCAAAATATACTATATTCTGCGTAGGAACAATAATCACCATCAGTGCACGAGCAAAAAAAGTTCTAAAATTGAGAATTCTTTGATGTTGATATAACTAAAAATTTAAAATCTTTTTTTTTTGGTGGCAACTTTTAAGATATAATATTCTCGTTATGAACGATTTCTAAAACATTCGACGGTTTAATTTCACAAATTAAACATTTTTTTTTTTCTAGAAAAAGTTTTAAACCCAATTTATTGAGAATATTGCAATTTCTAGGATATTGTTGGGGTCAGAAACTATAACTTTGGCATCACAGTAACTTATAAGATGTAAATGCTCGTTTAGGACAATTTTTTTAAAAATGATTCCTTAACTCTTATCGACAACCTCATTGCATCCGTGGAAAACAGATGTTCAACATTATAAACTATTCGGACGGATTTCACACCATATAAAATACATTCCATTCTCTTCAAACATAATAGTTTTTGTTATTTATAGTTTCTCAAATCGGTGCGAAGCTTCTGTTTATGCTCATGACATCATTTCAAAGAGTTATATTTCCATTATAGGAAAATTTGCTGTTTTATTTTCTGTATTACTTTTAACATTTTGCATATTTCCAATTTTCTATCCATGCATGGTTTGCTTTCCGTTTTATAAAAATAGTATATGCAACCTTATATATAAGATTTTGTAATTCTATGATTCAATATGCTTATTTTCATCATATTTTATCACAATGAATGACCAATTAAAGGTAACATCTCATTTTCTTTACTTATCGCAAGTTATGAAATATGTATTCTCAGCAATATCGCTCAGACTAATCCCTCTGAGGGAAGTCCTAGTAACAAAATTGTTATTAAATGTGTTTTTGTGTGTGTTTAAATGTGTTTTTTTGTGAATACGCGAAACTAAAAAATGAAATAAAGAAAAACAATAACAAGCAGAATAAATTTAGCTTCTGATACATAACAGGAATTTTATATTTGAAAACTTCATAAAGAGAGCTGCTTGCTGTTTCAAGTAGCTTAAATTACAAAAGTATGAAGCTATCTGCCGCAGCCGTTCAAAGGGAAACAATTCCGGTAATTTTCGGCATATTTTCACTGATCATGATCATCAGATCCCAAAATCATCTTCCGTCCAAATGTAAATTTATCATTTCTCTCTATATGTAATATATATGGGTGATTCTACGGAAATACGCCATTTTCATCGTAGTGATGAACAATAAATAAATAAATAAATAAATAAATAAATCATGTCAGAACTTTCTAATTTTTTTTTTTTTAACAAGTCGCCAGAAAAGATATTTATTAGAAAACAAATAACTGTCAGAAGTAATATTGAGAAAATGTATAATTATTAGATTTTTAACATTAGAAACACCGAAAAATTCTCTCAAGTTTTATGAAATTTTTTAAAAAAAATGTAGGATGTGCCAATCTTAAAATTTTCTTTTATCCCATGCGTACATTTTAATATTTCAAATAGTACACCTAGAAAAAAGTTTTGTTGAATCAACAAAAATTTGTTTGGCCCAGCAAATTGTTTCGTTTAAATATGGGTCAGTAGAAATTTTGTTTGAATAAACAATATATATATATATATATATATATATATATATTATTGATTTTTTTTTCAATTTTCCGTCCACAATTTTATTTTAGAATGCATAATAATGTAATAATAAGGTCAATAATCCATCTCAATTTGAAAAGTTTTTATTATCCAAAAATTATGTTAATCCTTTACAGCTGTAAGTCAATTAAACAAAATTACGTGAGAGAGTTATGGCCACTGCACAATAATTTAAATTTTACAAAAACAACAAAATTTTGTCGGAATTACAAATAGAAAATACAAGACATTAGTAAGACTCAAATAAAATTTATGAAATTTTGTTAAAATTTTATAAGAGTGTTAACAATATCTTTTTGTCTGGGCAACAAAACCGATTTTTTACTTTAATTAAAAAAATCGCTTAAAACAACCAAAATGTACTCAACAAAACATGTTTTGTAGTTTGAATCAATTCCTTTTTCTGGGTGTAGGTACACATGTTTATACTTTAATATTATTAATCCAATACTCTCTCAACTTTGATTTTCATCTTAAAATTCTGCTTCAGTCAATTAATCGGAGTAAAAACGACTTAATGTGGATCATGATCTACATATTTAAAAGACCTGGCTGTTTTTTTAGTCATCAGCTCTGAGCTTTCTACTGGCCCGATTTTGATGATTATTTTTTTAAATGAAAGCTGTTTATGTGTAGATGTGCCCATTGTGGCTAATTTTTAATTTATTTCCATTTTTGTATTTTATTTTTAATTTTAATAGCTTTTTAGTGACATTTAATCAAAACAGTGGCAACAGGTTAAGCTTTTCTCACTATAATAAAACTGTATTTTGCTTTATTACTTTCCACCAATCTGGAGCTTGATCTCATGGGTGAATGTGCAATCACATTTCAAAGAAAAAAATATAATGGTTTACGTAAAATTTAACTCTAATAAAACGATTGCACATAATTATTAAACAAAAACATAATTTGCAGGACAAATTAAAAAAACAAAATTTATTTCCTGCACTATTTAAGCCCAAGAAGGGACAGATATTAAGATATTTGATTTAGTTATTTCTACATTTAGTATTACATTTTTGTATCAAATAATTTAAATTATGTGAACATTAAAAAAATAATAATGAAATTCAAACAATATGATACTTAAAACTCCTAAACCTTAGATTCCGTTCAAACGAAATAGAAACAAACTTAGACTTTTTCTGAACATTTGCTTTTTAGATGTGTCTATTCTTTTTATTTATACCTACCATAAACATTATACAAAATCTGCAAAACAAATATTTGCAAGTTAAGTTTGGAAAAAAGTCTCAGATTTATTTCGATTTCGTTTGAACGGAATCTAAGATTTAGGGGTTTTAAGTATCATATTGTTTGAATTTCATTTTTATTTTTTTAATGTTCACATAATTTAAATTATTTGATACAAAAATGTAATACTAAATGTAGAAATAACTAAATCAAATATCTTAATATCTGTCCCTTCTTGGGCTTAAATAGTGCAGGAAATAAATTTTGTTTTTTTAATTTGTCCTGCAAATTATGTTTTTGTTTAATATCTCAAGTTTTTTAATAACTACTGCATTCACATGAACTCATTTCAAAATTAATTGAGGGTACCATCATCAGGACTTCCTTTATACGGTATCGTATCACAATTACTGATGTAATTTGCCCAGGGCCATAGCTAGAAGTGAACTATGAGGGGGGTGGTGAGGGGCTCATATTTCTCTCTTTCTTTCTCTGACGCAGAAAAATTAACTATTGCATATTCACATTATAAGTACCATGTTTCTTATTAAATTGTTGTAATAGCTCCATTTTATGCTAAAAAGAATATGGTGATGAAAAATTTGAGTGTATAATTAGTTCAAGATTGAACATCTTGTTGGCTTCATATGTGCAAGTAAGATGAGCGAGTGTTGAAGCACTTACTTTAGTTACAATTTAGCAATTCTTCAAAACTATGAAAGGGCCTCAAAATTAAATTAGATTTTTGAACAAAATTTCATTTGATGAAATACTAACTATTACGTTCGCCCCTACGTAGAAGTTTCTGATTTATTTTTCCAGATCTATACCGATCATGATACCTAGACTCCAAAACCACCCCAAATTAAAAACTCAATTTATCTATCTCCGCGGTATCTGCGTAGATTTTCATTTCTCCATTGGGTTTTTCACAGATTTTCATTGATTCATTTCCAAATCATTTGCCTCCATTCCAAATTGTTATTATTATTTTTTTTACATCTAGAACTGTATTCTGTACATGCTTTCTGTCCTGATACCAAATATTTCAAAATCTCTGTTTCATTTCCAGTATGACGTCATAAATGTGTGCTTTTTAATTTTGAAAATCAATTTCACTTTTTACAATGGAATCACGCAAAAAATAGATGTCACTTTTTTCTTCGGCGAATTAATTTCTTATGAATCAGAAAAGTCTCTTCTGCATGTAACTGATATTTATACTTAACAATCAGTATTGATACATTGCGTAGAAGTATAGTTCTAGAATTTCACCTCTAGACAAAGTAATATTCCTCCAACAATATCTCAAGATATAGTATCAATAAAATGTATTTATTTTTTTTATTTTTTGGTATTTTGTGTATTACGTCATATGTATCTAGTTTCTGTATTTCTTCATTTAGAAGTTTCTTGATAAAATAATTAATGTTTGAATTGAAATTCTGCCCAAAACTGAAATTTAACTTCGATAGAACTTCAAACCGCTATCGGAGCTCTGGGCAAGGTTCAGCGTAGAAAAGTTGGGGATAGATGTCATATATGCAACACATTGGCGCGATTGGAACAAAATGGAGATTTTATGCCTCATATGCTAACCTGGCTGTCGTTGTTTATTTACTAATAAATTGTTTATTTTCTTTTACTTTTTTTTAACAAGTAAGAAAAATCGTGCGTTAAGCATAGATTATGAAGCACTTTCCAACACTTCATGAAATCTTTAACAAAACTTCGTTATTTAGGGAAATAAGGGTGGTTAAGTACTTAAAGTGTTTATTCTAAAACAGTAATATTTACAAACGTTAAATTACTTCATATTTCAGAAGTGACATTAATTACATTAACTGTTTACTTTAAAACCATAATATTTATAAACTATAAATTAATCCATTATTCAAAAGTGACATTAATGAAATATTTAATATCATTGTTTATTTAAACAATTCATAAGTGGATGATTGCACAGGATTGCGAAATTTTGTGTTGATTACTTCAAGGACAGCATTTTACTGTGAACGAACTCAGTTCAGTTTCTCTTATGTTTTTGTAAAGCACACACGGTGCTTATATTTCTCTTACTGTGTCGCATACTTGGATATGTTAATCCCGCAACCGCAGCAGGAAACTGCGTTCCTGTATCTTGTTTTTTTCAATTTACTAAATGTTTCTTTAAGTTGTTAATATAAAGCCAAAAAGATATTAGTGCGAATTTATTTTCACTTGACAACACTAAAGAACTGCTTCATGAATCTCGGACACCAACATATGGAGGCACCACCGGCGAGATAACCTGCGCACATCGCTTTTGATGAATTACGCCGTCTCAAAGTCGCCATAAAGGAGTACCATTCATCCCAGCTGTTTCAGATGTACCTGCACACATCGCTTTTTTTGGATTACAACGGTACAAAGTCACCATAAAGGAGTACCCTACAGCCCAGCTGTTTCAGATAAGTACATTTTTGGTTTATTATCAGTTTGGCTTTGTTTTTTAACTTGGTTCCCTCATTATTTTAATAATGAGTCAAGAAGATTTAGAAAAGACAGCAATAAATTTACGTGGCAGAGCTAAATCTGCATTAACACGTATCACGAACTTCATTGACGCTGATCAAGTTTTTCAAAAGAATGATTTATTGAATAAATTAGAAAAATTAGAAACAGCTTATTTCGATTTTGATAAATATGATGCACAATTACCAGAAGAATCCTCGGAAATGGAGGAATTTGAAACAAAATATTATGAAACCAAAGCCAAACTGCAATTAGAACTTGAAAAATTTTCTATAAATAGTATGAATGCACATTCTCAAGTTGTTAATGAACAATTACCTATAGTTAATACAACTAATAATTTTAAATTACCCAGATTGAATATTGAGCAATTTGATGGTAATTTCAAAAACTGGATGTCATTTAAAGACTTATATTTATCGTTAGTGCATAATAATGCCAGTATAACAAACATTCAAAAATTTCAATACTTAAGAGGTTTGCTCGGTGAAGAGCCATCGTCAATTATAAAACATATTCCCATTTCTGAAACCAGTTATGCAGAAGCATGGGAAAAATTATTGTCAAGATACGACAAAAGAAAACAAATTGTCGCAGCTCTTATCAAAACATTTATGGATATACCTCCCATTATTCATGCTAATGCACTTAACTTACGCAATATATCAGATATCTCTGACGAGGTAATTCGTGCTCTCAAATCAATCGATGTTAAAGCATCAGAGAGAGACATTTGGTTAATTCATATTCTTCTTCAAAAGGTTGATAATAAAACACGTGAAGAATGGGCTCAATATTCATCGAAGGATGATTTTCCTTCTTTTGATCAATTTATTCAGTTCATTAATGACAGATGTTTATCTTTAGAATTGTATAATAATGATTATACAGGGTTACATAAAAAAGAGAAACAATTTAATTTTCACAAAGCTCCCGCCAATAACGTTATCAAATGTTTATTTTGTAAAGCTAATCACTTATTGTACAAATGTATTAAATTCAAGGAATTAAACGTAAGAGATAGAAAACAATTTGTGAGAAAAAACAAATTATGTAGCAACTGTTTATCTGACAGACACTACACATATCAATGTAATTCTACATTTAGCTGTCATCATTGTCAGCTCAAACACCATACGCTGTTATGCGAGAATAAACTACAAAATTATGCGATGTCAACTTCACGTTCGAATGAAAAACAGAGTCGGAAAAGCAAATCTGATTCAGAGGACCTTTCGATTCCTGATGATAATAAAAAAGAAGTTTCTCCTTCAATAAATTCTGTTCAAACATCTTTCGCACTTTTGCCCACTGCTACAGTATATATTTATGATTGCATGGGTCAAAAGCATACGTTAAGAATTATGTGTGACAGTGGCTCAGAATCTACGTTCGTTTCAGAATCATGCATGAAAGTGTTAGGATTCAAAAGGAAAAATGCCCGATTTCCCGTGAAAGGTCTTTCTAATTCAAAAATCGCAGTAACAAAGGGTTACGTAATGATTGATCTTATATCAATTCATAATGCTGACAGTAAGTTGTCAGTGAAAGCTTTTATTTTAGACGAATTAACAGCTCCATTACCTTCTGAGAAAATAAGTGAAGAGCATTATTCACACTTAAAAAATGTAAACTTGGCAGATCCACACTTTGGGACTCCAAATAAAATCGATGTTATTTTAGGATCAGATTACTTTTTTTCTATTTTGCTTCCTGGTCAAATAACATGTGCTCAGAGCAGTTTAATTGCGCAAAATTCCATCTTTGGCTTTCTCATATCGGGAAAAATGCCGCATCTTAACACAACTCCTAATTCAATGCATAATTTACATATTTATGAACTTAATATTGATTATGAATTAAAACGATTTTGGGAAATGGAAGAAGTATTCAATAATAATGCTCAAATTCTGTCTCCAGAAGAACAATTTGTTGAATCACATTTTCAGAAAACTTACTCAATTAATTCCGAGGGTCGTTTTGTGGTAAAATTACCTTTTGTTAAACCTACGACAGAATTAGGTAATTCTAGACCTGCCGCAATTTCTCGCTTGTTGGCGATGGAAAGGAAATTTAAAGAAAACACAGAATTCGAAAAGCAATACAAGGATTTTATGCGCGAATATATACAGTTAGGCCATATGGAATTAATAACACAAAATGACATTAACGATTCTGAAAATGAACAATATTTTCTTCCTCATCATGCGGTTATTAAACCTTCTAGTACTACTACCAAGTTGAGAGTTGTGTTTGATGCATCATGTAATACTTCAAAAGGTAATTCCTTGAATTCAATTTTGGGAGTAGGTCCTAAATTACAAAGGGACATATTTGAAATTTTACTTAATTTTCGAGTTCCGAAAATTGTTTTTTGCGCTGACATAGAAAAGATGTACCGCCAGATTTTAGTTTCTGAAGAAGATCAAAATTATCAGAAAATAGTTTGGAGGTTTAACTCTAATGAGGAAATAAAAAATTTCAAATTAAAAACAGTTACTTATGGGCTAGCTCCAGCGTCTTATCTAGCCACTAAATGTCTCAAACAAATTGCTGATGATTATACAAAAAACGCTGTTATTTCTCAAACATTGGAGAAAGATTTCTATATGGATGATCTTCTTTCAGGCTCAAACACTGTTAGCGAGGCAATAGAAACTTGTAAAGAAATTAGCGATGTTTTGCACGCGCATGGTTTCCACTTAAGAAAATGGAATTCAAATTCAAGGGAATTTCTTAGAGAGTTTCAAGATGATTCCAATACCGAATCGAATTTTGAAATAATTCCTAGTGATAACGGAAGCTCTAAAGTTCTAGGATTAAGCTGGAACTCTTCTTCAGATACTTTTATTTTCAAGGTTTCACTAAATCTCACTCCACCTCTTACAAAGAGGCAAATTTTAGCAGAATCGGCTAGAATCTTTGACCCACTGGGTCTAATTTCATCATGCACTGTAACTTTAAAAATATTTTATCAAAAACTGTGGTTGACAAAAGGGGACTGGGACACTATTATTCCAGAACATCTAACTGAGGAATTATTCAAATTTCAAAATTCATTCAATGAAATCAATCAATTTTCGATACCAAGATGTGTTACGCTTTCATCCGAGAATGCCTTCGAATTACACGGATTCTCCGATGCGTCAACACTAGCTTATGCTGCCGCAATTTATTGCCGACAAACTTGCAATGGAAAAACCAATGCTTTTCTTTTGGTTTCTAAAACAAAAGTTGCACCAATCAAGCAAATTTCTGTCCCTAAATTAGAACTTTGCGGTGCTCACTTATTATCTAAATTATTCCGCACTGTTATGGACACACTAAAGAATTACAAGTTCGATATTTTTGCATGGACTGATTCTAAAGTAGTCCTTTCATGGTTATCCGCACACCCCCGCAAGTGGAAAACATTTGTCGCGAACAGAACCTCTCAAATAACAGAAGTTTTACCTACTAAGCACTGGGGACACGTTCCCTCAAAAGATAATCCCGCAGATATCGCTTCTCGCGGTATCGACCCAAAGTGTTTGCCAGAATGCGAGCTATGGTGGAAAGGGCCAGGCTGGCTACTTCTAGACCCATCTAATTGGCCGAAAGATGACTTAAATGTTGATGGATTCGATGAGCAAATCAAATCCGAGCAAAGGTCGGATCCCATTTTTTCATTTCACACGCATGCTTCAAATGATGTACTAGATAATTTGTTTCAAAAGCACTCTTCACTTTCAAAAATTATCCGCATTCTGGCATATTGCATAAGATTCATTAAAAAATGCAAAAATGCTAATGAATATCAAATCCCTTCAACAGTACTTACATTTAACGAAATAAAATCTGCTGAAGAAATGATCGTTCTTTGGATTCAAAATTCTTACTTTAAAGAAGAGTTAAATTGTATCAAAGAACAAAAACCTCTAGCTAAGAAAAGCAAATTACACTCCCTATATCCGTTTATTGATGCTAAGGGTATCTTACGGGTGGGAGGACGCCTGCAAAATTCACAGTTAGCATTTAATCACAAGCATCCGGTAATACTTCCATCACAACATAAAATGAGTGAACTATTGATAATACAACAGCATATTGCCACTTTACATGCTGGACCTTCTCTACTATCGCACATCATAAAACAATCTTTTTGGATAATTGGTGGAAAAAAGCTCATCAACAAATGCATTAATAGATGTTTAAAATGTTTCAGATACAAGAAAGCTATTACAACTCCTCCATTAATGGGGAATTTACCTAAACCTCGAGTAAATCTTGAACGCCCCTTTTTTGCCAGTGGAATTGATTACGCAGGCCCCATATCCATTAAATTTAGCAAGGGTAGGGGTGCAAAAACAACTAAGGGTTACATTGCCTTATTTATTTGTCTTGCTACGAAAGCGGTCCATATAGAAGCTGTAAGTGACCTAACAACTGAAGCATTTATAGCAGCTCTTCGACGTTTTAGTGCAAGAAGAGGTACCCCACGTCACCTTTATAGTGACAACGGGAAGAACTTTGTCGGGGCATCAAGAAAAATCGACCAAATACAGAGGGCATGGTTGTCATTTCCTAAAAATGAAATCATGTCTCGATATTTAACTGAAAAATCCATTGAATGGCATTTTATCCCTCCTTCTTCCCCTCACTTTGGCGGAATTTGGGAGGCTGCGATAAAATCCGCCAAACATCATCTAAAAAGAGTAATAGGAGAGACACTCCTGACTTTCGAAGAGCTCGCCACCCTACTTAGCCAAGTCGAAGCCTTGTTAAATTCGCGACCTCTCATACATTTAAATGACAATGATAGTGACTGCATAAATGTTCTCACACCCTCACATTTTCTTACAGGTGATGTAATCTTCTCAATACCGGAGGAGACCTCATCCATCACATGCAACCCTAGAAATCGCTGGGAGCTGCTGCAAAATTTAAAAAGAGGATTCTCACAGCGATTTAAGAAGGAGTATTTGATCTCGCTCCAAAAAAGAAGCAAGTGGAGAGTCGAGCAACGTAATCTTCAACCTGGACAAGTTGTGCTACTCCTTGATGATACCCAGCCACCAGACTCTTGGCCATTGGGCCGGGTAACAGAGGTGCACCCAGGAAAAGACGAACATGTCCGTGTTGTGACCATACAGTGTAGAGGATCGTTTTTGAGACGACCTGTACACAAATTAGCGCTCCTTCCTATATATCAGGACTAAGGCCTGATAGGGTGGGAGTGTGGTTAAGTACTTAAAGTGTTTATTCTAAAACAGTAATATTTACAAACGTTAAATTACTTCATATTTCAGAAGTGACATTAATTACATTAACTGTTTACTTTAAAACCATAATATTTATAAACTATAAATTAATCCATTATTCAAAAGTGACATTAATGAAATATTTAATATCATTGTTTATTTAAACAATTCATAAGTGGATGATTGCACAGGATTGCGAAATTTTGTGTTGATTACTTCAAGGACAGCATTTTACTGTGAACGAACTCAGTTCAGTTTCTCTTATGTTTTTGTAAAGCACACACGGTGCTTATATTTCTCTTACTGTGTCGCATACTTGGATATGTTAATCCCGCAACCGCAGCAGGAAACTGCGTTCCTGTATCTTGTTTTTTTCAATTTACTAAATGTTTCTTTAAGTTGTTAATATAAAGCAAAAAAGATATTAGTGCGAATTTATTTTCACTTGACAACACTAAAGAACTGCTTCATGAATCTCGGACACCAACAAAGGGTATAAAGCCAAATATGTATTCCAGTACTTTTGAAAAGCCCTGTATTTGATCTGTCAACTAATATACATAATATATAATGGGAAATTTTAGTTTAGCAAGAAAATCCCTAGTAGCTTGAAATTTCTCTTTCAGCACTTTATATTAATAGATGGAACCATATTTGAATACTTTGTTCAGCCTTGTAGTTTACCTGCCTGGTACCTTTATTACACATCAGTATTAAGCTAAAATTTATTTTAAACCAAAACATTTTTTAAAACAACTGAAATCACTTTCTCATAAATTATCATTCATAGGCGTACATGCACCCAATTCTTTGCGCGGTCCTGTATCCCATTTTATCTATATTATGCAAACATTTCTTAGTAAATTTAATGCAGTTTAGCGTAAAAATGCATAGCTTATTTAAGAACCACATTTAAGTAATTTACACTCATATTCAGTAACGTTGGTGAGCTCTTTTGAGTAGACCTGTATATTAATTATAGAATTTATACACACCATATAATGTGAAATTTATACACGCATATCATAATTAAAATGCATTTCATCCATCCATCGGCCATCATCGAATACATATGCAGCACTTCGGAAAGAATGTACTATTTGAAATCTTTTGTGTGTCCCTATAAATAATATGTACTTCATATTGGGCAAGGCACAGTATTGTATAATTTATATTAGCCTCAGTGAATACTTCAATTCTATTATACATGAAACAGTTTAATATATTTAATATATGTCACACACAATTCCCCCTTTTACCATTATCTAATGGAATTCTTTTGTGTGGCCCTGTAAATGAATAATAGCTGTATTTTCACCGCATATTTTAGAGAGTGCATATTTTAATGCACCGCGTAGATGCATATAAATTCTAATATGTTTGACAGGATGTAACACCTTTAAAATTCCTTTGAAACGATTTTTCCCCATAGGCCGTAATGTAATGGGAAACTTTTGACTTTCCCTGTAGATAAAATAATCATGGTAGAAACTTCATTTTCAATAGGGTTTGTGCTAGGGTAAACGTAAATAACGTCCTAAAATTTCATGGCAATCCGAATATATTTACGTGAGTTAGAGCTCGGACAGACGGACAGACAAACCGAATGTATAAGCACTTTTCAACTTTGTTGGAAAGTGCTAAAAAGGATGTAGATCATTTTGTTCTATAGTTTTTAATAAACTTTTTTTTATTTATCACTATTTCCTTTTTTAAATATTAGAAAATAATTTAAAAATATATATGTCATTGGTATTTGAAAACGAAATTTTCGCCAAATTGGCGTGAGAAAAAAATTGCACCAACATGGTAAGTATTAGATATTTATGCCAAAAGGTGACTCATTATGAATATTCCAAATGTGCTTAAATTTTATTAATTTATAGAGATAGTGAATAAGAAGAGTTTCATAAAAATATTAACTTAAAGTATAAAAGAAACTGCTATTTTTCAACAGAAACTCTTTGCGATATTTTAAAAATTAAGTCGTGCAGTATCTTTATTAAAATCATCGGAATAATGAATTTAATATAACTACGGTACTACGTGGTTATCCCGTTAACCAATTTTGCCAAATTATATAAATCGCCAAACTAGTAGCCAAATTATACATATTGGCACTTTTTATTAATAACAAAAGAACAAATAAATGAGTAAAATATTAATAAAAATACTAATAAAAAGTGGAAATAAATTCATTTGATTACATCTCTAAATACGTTTACGTATTTAATGTCATTGAATGTGACATTCACGATCATCCATTACTGGCATTTAATCTGATAGTTTGGCGATAGTATTTGGTCGACGGGATAACCAAGTAGTACCATTGATTCAAAATTGATTTTATCCTATGATTAATTAATTGTAAAATTACAAATTTAGGCACGATTTTAAAAAAATCTCGAAATCGGGAAAAAAATATATATTTGTGAACATTATTGTTTATATTTGTTTACATTGGATTTGAATATTTATGTTGATAGAATTAGCGAATTTATTGCAGTGCCGAAAAGTCTTACACCAAGTAGTTCATAATTCTGCGGTTTAGCCTTAAAAAATTGCTATGCTTGAAGTCGTAGTTCTTCAGATTTCCCAGTTTCATTAGATACAAAGGATGAAATATTATTATTCTAAAGTACTATTATTTTTAAAAACTTTTATTCACCTAAATTTTTGATTTTCTTCGAACATATCAGGCGAAGAAATTTTTAAAAATGTGGTATAAGTACGAAATCCCTGCGCAAATATTATATACCCACTGGGTTTAGTGCGATTTTTTTCTGATGCCAATGTGTCAAAAAATTCGCTTTCGAATACCAGTTACATATATATTTTTAAGTTAGTTTCTATTATTTTGTAGAGACAATAGGTAGAAAAAAGTGTAATTTACTTATTGTCTATATTTCTTCAGTTAGAAGCTTCTTGATCAATGTTTGAGAATGTCCTTTTATTATAAAAATCATGCTTCATATTGCTTTCTGTTGACGGTTCTTGTCTTTGTACCAAATGTTTGCAAATCTCCATTTCATTTCAAATGACGTCGTAAAAATACCATTTTTAATTCTTACAAGGGAAAAAAAAAAAATTTATTTTTCACTTATCACGAAAAAATGGTTAATTGCTACAGGAAATATGTCCATTGACCTCTGTGTATTTTTTTATTGGAGGAAATTATTTTTTAAACAATTAGATCCTTTGAAGAAAATTTGTGGCAGCGTGTACAAAATGTGGGAAAATGTCTAGTAAATAACTCGTTCAATGTTAAATTCCGTATTAAAATAACATTACGAAGTCACACTGGAAATAAATAAAGCATAGCACTACCGTGCTATGCTTTAATTCACCAATCGCGGTACAATACACAGATTATTTACTGAAAAATATTATTAAGTATTATGTAAATAAAATAACAAAAAATAAACTTTAATAAAATATAATATCTAAAGCAAAATTTTGTCGATGGAGAAAATTTCGTCATTCAGAAATCAGATAAATTTGTTCCATGAATATCTATCTATCTATATTATAAAGGCCAAACGTATCTATGCGTAACGCATACGTCATTTTGGGAATGGCGACAATTTTAAATGAAATTTCGGTATTACAATTTTTGCTATTACAAATTTTCAAACTTAAAAATATCGCACATTTTCCATTTTTACACTATCGTGTAGGGGAAAAAATGTACTTTTAAATGAAATATGTTTGAAAGCTGTATCTTTATTTGTTTTTGAAATATTAATTTTTTAAAGGTTTTAGTACCACTTTTCTAACTGTGGCAACAGGAATACTCCATTTCTATTATAAGCAAAGGAAAAAAGGGAAGAAATTGATTACTGTATCTTTATGTTGCCATTTTCTCATTAAAAGGGTAAAAATTGAAATTGAAATATCTGTTATAAAACCCGGTAAATTTTGATTTCATTTACACGTAAAAGATTATCAACAGTTTAATATCTGTTTCAACCAGAGCCGGTTTCAACTAATAGCATTGAGACTTCAAGTTTCGAATCAAAATGATCAAATTGAGACGCCAATTTTTTCTGAAAAGGTGAATGCAGATACGAAATGTGCATTTGTAAATTTTGATATGATGAAAATGATATCGGGTTTAGATTTCATGGGGAAAAAAAATTCTATGATTGATTCAAAGTTGAATAAATTTTGCTTTTTTTCATTTTGGAATACTAGCATAAGAACCTTAATTGATAACTTTATCATAATAACAGATCTTGATTCTTTTTTACTGCTAACATACACGATTAAAGTTTAATTTTAACAATTTCTACAACTGAGTTTTATAGAAATAGTATTTTGTTAATTTGACGTTAAATATCGTTTGTTTAAGAGTTAGACTTACGAATATAAAATGCATTTTTTACTATAGCTAATTTTGTAGGTTTATTATAAATCAATGAAACAATTCCTTTTTAAACATTTTCTTTCGTCGAAATTCGATGGGTTCTACTTTGTAAATATAATATAGATTCATATAGCTGTGTCAGTGATGATATCATATTCACTGACTTTTATTCCTGCATCTAAATAAAATGAACATCTATTTATTTAAAGGTCCGTGGTGTGCACAAATGAAAATATTTCTATTGCGCCATTTCTATATTTCATTATCTATACACATAATAAAACAGTAGGACCCGGTGTGTCTGTACATTGAAGATAATTGACAAAAATGGAGTCAGGGCGATAAAAGAAAACCAATGAAACACAAAAAAAATTTTTTTGAATTTTTTGTCTGTCTGTCTGTCTGTCTGTCTGTCTGTTTGTTCGAGGTTATCTTCGTAACTACTGAATGGATTTTTATGCGGTTTTCACTAATGAAGAATGCACACTCCCGGGCAGTGTATAGGCTTTGTTTCATCAAAATCGGACAACAGACAAAAAAGTAACAAAAAGAAACAAAAGAAACTATTAGGTGCGCTGCTCACGTTTTTTAGTACATAACGTTTTTTAGTACATATAAAATCCAATAGATGTCACTGTGCGATTTTAAAACGCGCTATCGTTATGTTTTCGCCAGTCTACTTAAGTATGAGAAAGTTTCAAGCTGGCTGTCGTTCCATGTGGTTTAGTCGGTAGAACGTCAGTGCGCCATACTGATGGCCCGGGTTCGATTCCCAGCATGGAATTTTTTTTCACTATGTTGGCATTAACGCCTATAAGCAATTAAAAGAATTTGAAATATTGTATTCAAGGCGAATTTTCTCTCTGGGAAAATTTCCTTGCATTAATATGTCAGTGTAATTTTTTTTTCGATTTAATTTTTTTTTTTCGAAACTTTGTTTTTCTTAAAAAATTACAGTAAATATTTGATATTTCCCAACGTTTTTTGAATGATCGACTTGCTTTTTTTTTTTTTTAATGTATGTCTGAACCTTATCTAACTACTTCTTCAAGATTTCTTTAGATAAACCGACCAGCGTAGCGGGCGAAGGCCGCTAGTAATAAATATTTTATAATTTATATTATTTTTTTTTATTTTTATTTTTCTAATAACAAAGATATCGTTTTTCTTTTCGTTGTCATAACAATAAAATTAATTTTGACAAGTTCATGGAGTCTGCAAACCAATAAATAAATTAATTTTTTTGGAAGAGCTGTAAATGTGTAGTGGGTTAGGTAGGCAGTTTAATCTTCAATAACCCCCTTTTCTATTATAATTAAAATGTAATTTAATAGTTATTGATATTATAATTATTACAGTTACCAAGCGATATTTAAACGGAGAAAAAATAAATTATGCAGATGTTTTTGAATTCGTCTTCTGAGGTATTATATTAACTTCCTAAATAATTTCGCATTTAAATAATGTTTAAGGTTTAGAAACCGCATTAAAAAAGATTTGTACCTGAAGTTAAGTCCAATATAATAATTTATCAGTTGTTTTCCTTATTTTTTGTTATTTTCTGAAGTTTGTGTATCTTCATGATGAAAAGTTATATTATCCCTATTTTAAGAGGTAGCAATTGTTTATTTCGCTCAGTATCTTATTGTGTATATAAGACTGATATATATCATATCTTAATATGTATTCTTTTCCGTCGAATTACGTCGTTTCGTCTTTTCCGGTGCAGCTAGTATTTATTAAAATTAATAGTTTTCAATTATTCTGTTATCACTAGCTCTTTGCAAATAACAGGACGCGAATTCTCGTCTTCGCACGAGTCGATGTACAATAGAAAGGCGAGAAAATTATACAAAAGACAGTATCAAATGCTCCTTTCCCACATAATGTTTCCAAATTCAAGGAAGATCTATTGGCTAGCCAAAAACATATATATATATATATATAAATTGGTTCAATTTAATGCTTAACTTTTCGATGGTACAATATTGAAAATGGCACAAAAATCGCTACCTACAACGCCCTTTTCTGGCGGATTTTTTTTTTTTTTTCAAATTTAGGGAGGATATTTTAGCAATAGCCAAACACTGACACAAAAAATTTTATTCATTTCTATGCATAACTTAATACACTTTCGGTGATACAATATTAAATATGGCACAAAAATTGCTAATATAGCGCCTTCTTTAGGCGCATTTTTTCATATTCATGCAGGATCAACTAGCCATAGCTAAACACTTTCACAAAATCTTGGTTTAGTTCTATGCATAACTTCTTACATTTTTTAGTGGTACAGTATTGAAAATAGCCCCAAAATCGTTTTTACAGCGCCCTCTTCAGAAGGATTTTTTTCAAATTCATGGAGGACCAACTAGCCATAGCCAAACACTTACACAAAAAAATAAGAAAAATCTTGCGTTAAGCATAGATTATGAAGCACTTTCCAACACTTCATGAAATCTTTAACAAAACCTCGTTATTTAGGGAAATAAGGGTACATAGCTAAATACAGCCAAATATGTATTCCAATACTTTTGAACAGCCCTGTATTTGATCTGTCAGTTGATGCATACTAAATAATGGGAAAAGTTAGTTTAACAAGAAAATGCGTAGTTGCTTGAATTTTTTTTCAGCAATTTACATTAATAGATAGAAGCATACTTGAATACTTTTGTTCAGCCTTGTAGTTTAGCTTGTAACTTTATTACACGTCAGTTTTAAGCTACAATTTATCTTAAACTAAAACATTCTTAAAACAATTGAAGTCACATTCTCATACATTATCATTCATAGACATCCATGTACAAAATTCTTTGCATGGCCCTGTATATCATTTTATCTATATTCTGCAAACATTTCTTAGTAAACTTAATGCAGTTCAGCGTAAAAATGCACTCAGTGACGTTGACGACATCTTTTGGGTAGCCCCGTATATCAACTACAGCTTTTATACACACCATATAATATGCACAGATTTAGTGAAAATTAAACGAGCATTTCATAATTAAAATGCATTTCATCCATCAGCCATCATCGGATACATATACAGTACTTCCGAAAGAATATGCTATTTGAAATCTTTTGTGTGTCCCTGTAAATGCTGTGAATTTCATATTATACAAGACAGTATCGTATAATTTATATTAAGGCTCCGTGGCATATATGAATTTTATTATACATGAAACAGTTTAATATATTGTAAATATGTCGCACACAATTTCCCCCTTTGTCATTATCTAATGAAATCCTTTTGTGTGGCCCTATATATGAATAATACCTATATTTTCACCGCATATTTTATAGAATGAATATCCTAGTGCATCTCAATAAATGTGTAACGAAAAATTAATAAAAAAGAATATTGCCCAGTTAAACTGATGGCATTGAGCTCACAGGCTACGCATACTAATTGTACATTACAGCCTTGTATTTTCGTTAATTCCATTCGAAAAAAAAAATTAAGAAGGGGAAACAGCTCTCCCCTTTCTCCTTTTTTATACTTAATCATTGAACCTCCTAAACTATCAAGTACATGCTTTATCATATTAAAAAACCTATATCCAAAATTCAGAGCAAATCGGATAATTCTTAATAAAACCCATTTAGCATTTATATAATTTAAGAGGAGTTATTCTCCTCTTTTATACTTAACCATTAAACTTCCAAAAGTAGTCAGAGATTTGAACGAAATCTGACAATTCTGATTGAAAAATCCATTTATACAAGTTAAGGGGAGAACCCCCGTTCCCCCTGTTTATACTTATTCAATGAACACCTAATAACAGCCACGGACTCGCCTCATCAGAATGATCCTATATCTAAATTTTTAACGAAAACTGTTAATTCTGCATGAAAATCCCGTTTATATCAATTAAGGGGAGGGGCATGAGCCTCCCGTTCCCCCTGTTTATAATTATTCAATGAACACCTAATAACAGTCACGGAATCGCCTCATCAGAAAGATCCTATATCTAAATTTTGAACGAAAACTGTTAATTCTGCATGAAAATCCCGTTTATATCAATTAAGGGGGGGCATGAGCCCCCCGTTCCCCTGTTTATACTTATTCAATGAACACCTAATAACAGCCACGGTATCGCCTCATCAGAATGATCCTATATCTAAATTTTGTACGAAAACTGTTAATTCTGCATGAAAATCCCGTTTATATCAATAAAGGGGAGGGGCATGAGCCTCCCGTTCCCCCTGTTTATAATTATTCAATGAACACCTAATAACAGTCACGGAATCGCCTCATCAGAAAGATCCTATATCTAAATTTTGAATGAAAACTGTTAATTCTGCATGAAAATCCTGTTTATATCAATTAAGGGGGGGGGGGCATGAGCCCCCGTCCCCCCTGATTATACTTATTCAATGAACACCTAATAACAGTCACGGAATCGTCTCATCAGAATGATCCTATATCTAAATTTTGAACGAAAACTGTTAATTCTGCATGAAAATCTCGTTTATATCAATTAAGGGGAGGGGCATGAGCCCCCCGTTCCCCCCCTTATACATATCGAATGAACTCCAAAAACTAATCAGGGAAGCGCCTTATCAGGATATACCTATATACAAAATTTCAAGTGGATCCGATATTTTTATCATGAGTTATCGCGTTACGCACGAACGTACATACAGAACGGACGGGCACATAAGCTCTCAGGCTATGATAGCCTGTGAGCTAAAAACAATTAAATTGTTTTAAATTTTTCTCTACACCTCTTTCAAATAAAATAAAATAGTTTATTCAAATGTTTATATATAAAAGGTGAATTTTTTAAAATCTTGTGATTTAAAAATCTAAAAAATTTAATAACTTTTTTTTTTTTTTCTTTTTCGAAAAGTTGGAGGAAATCAAGTGTTAGCTCAAAAGTCTCTCGAAATGTTAGTGAATCTGATGGCAGCTTTAGAGTACTAGTACTCCTTTGCTCCATGGTACCTTATAGTATATACTTTTTAAAAGGGGATTAATATGCTGAAAGGATTGTTCCTGACTGAAGGGAATGCTATCGTCAAAATAGTTACAAAAGCATTATTGTTAAGCCTTTTTTTTTTTTTTTTTTTTTTTTTTGTCAATTACAGTTTTTTTAATCACAGTTATGTCGATCACAACCTTGTCCGCTTTTATATCTGCCTCCAACCTATACTTATATAAGATAACTTAAAAGACTTGTCCATTTAATGTTTGTCTGGGATTTTTTTTTTTTTAAACTAATTCGTGTATAAGACACCCCTCATTTTCAAATCCCAAATTTTGTTTAAAATTCTTCGACATATATACGAATATATAAGGTAATTATTCTTTGTTTACTTTATACTATTACTTCTGAATAATGATTGAAAATGTTTATAGATGCTATCTTTTAGTAATTTGAAGGACATGAAAGCGAAAATACAGTATTTCTCCAACTGAACTTAAAAAACGGCAAGTTCTGATTGCCGTTTATAGACGTGTAGAAAGTTCTGCATAAGAAATCTTATTCCATTTCATTACATTTGTTACCGACCGAATTTTCAATCTGCATTAATTTGCATTTGAACTCGCATTTTTTTATTATGCAGCATACAATTAATTAAACTTTACTTGCCCACAACTTGACCTTTTATTTCTAGAAGTTGGGCTTTTTAGCGGCCTTGCGACGGTAATCCAGCTCTTTAATGAAGGCCGTTATCACCCTTAGAAGATGGCTTTCTATTTATAATAATTTCAGATGCAATATTTTAAGCGAGACAATACTAAGATCTTTATTTTAAAAAAAAGGATTTACTTCAGTGGTTTTTGGGTGTGTATATAATTGGACGCAATTTTCGTTAAACCTTGAGAAAAAGTGTAACTAGGGTACATTAAATCTTTGCATTGTAGTGATATGATATTTGTTGGAATTTATTGCCTTGTACACAAATCTTGAAACCTTCACCAAATTTGATCAAAGAATTATTGCTGCGGGAGAATTGATCAAGAGATCTATAAGGGCTTGAGAAACTGCACCAATTTGGATAGTATAGCATTCACGGCTTTCATGTAGATTATTTTTCAAGATATATATATTAGATATATATGTATATAGCAAACAATCTTATACATATCTTATTAGATATACATAAGATTGCATATGCATGGTGTTAATTGCTGTACAATAAAATATTTCACCTCTATGATATGAAATTAAAAAAAAATATGCGTCTGTATAAAGGCCTTCCCAATACATTCGAGAACAATAAATATATATAGTAATATTCCGGTTATCCGAAAAGCATGGGACTGAAGTATTTTCGGTTAATCGGGATTCCATAAGAATTTTCGGATAACCGGGATTCCATAGGAATTTTCGGATAACCGGGATTCCTTAAGAATTTTCGGATAACCAGGATTCCATAGGAATTTTCGGATAATCGGGATTCCATAGGAATTTTCGGATGACCGGGATTCCATAAGAATTTTCGGATAACCGGGATTCCATAAGAATTTTCGGATAATCGGGATTCCATAGGAATTTTCGGATAACCGGGATTCCATAAGAATTTTCGGATAATCGGGATTCCATAGGAATTTTCGGATAACCGGGATTCCATAGGAATTTTCGGATAACCGGGATTCCAAAGGAATTTTCGGATAACTGGGATTCCATAGGAAATTTTGAATAACTGGAAGGTTTGTGGTGAAAATTTGTTTGATGAAAAGCTGTGATCGTAATTGAAAACATCTTTGTAATAAAAATGTGATTGTATCGTATTCAAAGCACTCTGAATGACAAATAAAAATTGCAAGTCGCTCCAACAACAAGGCGATAACTTATTGGTTAAAATCGAAGGTCAATACTGATAGTAACGTAACAGGAGTTCGATTTTTAAACATGCGAAGAGAAACATTTCGGCACCGAGGAGAGAGATGGTGCGCCACATAGCGCCGCCGAAAGCAGATACAAACGATAAATTTTATAAATAATGAATAAAAAGATACATGTTTAAAAAAAAAATGCACATCGCAAACTGAAATGAAATACGTTGGAAATTGTACATGAAGCGTAGCAAATGAGATACGTTCGTACTATAATGTAATTTTAAAAATATTCAAATCTTCCTGTTATAGTATATAGTATAATCTTGCTGTTATAGTATGCAGTATAATGGTCAAAATATTTTGTGTGTTTCTGTAAATACATCTGCTTTCTATAATACAGTAAGTAATTTGTATTAAACCTCAGTAACGTATATCAATTTCATAAAATGTGAAATAGTTTAATAGAATTAAAACACGCCCCAAACTATGTTTCCCCATATACTCTGTATGTGGGATACTTTTGTGTAGTCCTATAAATTAGTAATAAATATTCTTCGCATCACAGATTGTACAGAATGTATATTTTAGTATATACTTTATAGATTCATGTCAATTCTAAATATTCGGAAGAGTGCAACATCATTAAAATGTACTTGAAACTACTTTTTCCTATTGAACGCAATGTAATAGAATACTTTTGATTGTCCCTATAATTTAACTATTCATCCGACTTTCATAAAATTTAAAATGACTCGACAAAATTATGCACCAATTATACACTGTAAAAAATATGACTATTTTGCTGCATCGTCACTCCCCCGCTTTTATAGAATGTCACTCCTTAGGCCAATGAGAATGCTCCATGATAGCCTGAAGTAGTCGTTTTCTATAAAAGCGGTGGAGTGACGATGCAGCAAAATAGTCATATTTTTTACAGTGTACATTTTAAATCACAACCGATTTGGTTGGGTAGTTTTTGCTCTGTTGCATGTGGACTGACAGACGGACAGACGAAACGATAGTCAGATGGACAGTCTGAACAACGGCTATAGATGCTACGTATTTATGTAACTACGAACGTATCTAAAACATTCAGATCTCAGTGTAATAGTATATAGTATTTTGGATACGGTATAGTAGCCGAAGTCTTTTGTGTGCCCCTATAAATACTCTCTACCTTCTATTATACAGGAAATAAGCAATTGACATCAATTTCATAAAATGTTAAACAGTTTAATACAATTAAAACGCGCACCAAAGCATGTTTTCCCTATACTATTAAGTAATGGAGAACTTTTGTGTAGCCCTGTAAATCAATAATAAATATTCTTTGCACCATGAATTGTACAGAATATATATTATAGTACATATTTCATAGATGCATATTAATTTTATTATGCTCAACAGAGTGTATAACCATTAAAATGCACGAATTCCCCCCCCCCCCCCCCATTGACCGTAATGTATCGGAATACTTTTATGTGGCCCTGTAATTGAACTATACATACGGTTTTCATAAAATTGGAAAGGATTCGATAAAATTATGTAATAATTATGTATTTTAAATTTCAAACGATTCGGTTGGGTAGTTTTTGCGTTGTTATATGCGGACGGACGGACAGAACGACAACTATAGGTGCTACGTATTTACACATAATTACGAACGCACCTAAAAACACCGACCCCCCCTAAAAGATATAAAAAAATATATAAATAAGTTGACTCTGTTTATTTATTTCGTAAAGAATATGCTTTTTAACTTTATTTCTACCAATGTCCAAAACACCTTCCAAAATTTTTATTTTTACTTGTTTTGCTTCTAGTTTTTAATGCTAATGCGTATTAAAACAGCTTTTTAATGTATTAAAAATGATTCGGAATTGTTTTGATTAAAAACTGGCAAATAAAATAGTAATTATAAATCAAAAGATGTTGAAAGGTACCTTTTGACATCGTTAAAAACGGTGTTCACAATAATTTTTTTATATTTAAAAAGGACGTTAAAGAATTCCAAGGTCTTTCGGTTAAGCCGATTTTTGGATAACCACACTGTAAAAAAAAAAGTGTCGATCTACTAAAAAAACTTTAGTGATCCTTGTAATTACTAAAAAATGTTTAGTAATCTTAGTCGGTTACAAGAAAATCTGTAAGAATTACTAGAAAAAAGTTAGCAACGAAAAGAGTTAATAGTTTTATATTTTTAATAACTATTACTAAAACTCACTTGGTGTGGCCTTGATAGCATAGTGGTTATAGTAACGGACTCCAGACTAAAAGGTCCCGGGTTCGATTCTGGCCACTGCCAAATACACCCCGAATGTATGTAGTGTAAGTGCTCGTTAGTAAAGGATTATGAAAATCCTGTCGGAGCAGTTAGCAATGTTTGGTGCTGCCATCTATTGCAGTTTTGCCGAAAATTTTCCGCTTCAAAAGTCTGGATGCAGCTCGAAGGAACCTCCTGCCCTTCGGGCGCATGTAATGGTTATTCAAAATAATTTTGGAGCTATTACTAAAATTTGTTTGGTGACTCATACTAAAAATTTTTAAGTTAGTTAAACAAAAAATTCTTTTGTTCAGTTTACAAAAGAAATGCTTTTTTCACTTGCAAAAAAAAGTTTGTAATGGTTACTAAAAAAATCTGTGGAATACAAATTTACTAAAAAATTTTTAGTAACCTCTTGATTTTTTTTTTTTTTTTTTTTTTTTTTTTTTTTTACAGTGCAGGGTTCTACTATATTTACTTATTTTTACAAAGTATTCAGTTGAAAAAAAGGTATATCTTATGGTTATAAAATGGAATTTGTTAATGCTCATACGTATTGGAAGCATTTATGTGTCGAATACTACAAAACTTTACATGGGTTTTAATTCATGTTTTCTAAATATTAATTTCACAATTCTTTTTTATATCAGAAAATAATTAAAATTGAAAAAATAAGCTATCTATATTGTGTTTCTAAGTACTATATTTTATGTAAAGAATTAGCATTATAAAATTATAATTTTAATTTCATAAGATTATAATTTTAGGAAATACGAATGGAAAGATATGAGAGATTAAAGAGTCAAAGCTTTATTTATTTATTTTTTTATTCCAAAGTTTTAAACATAAAGGGCAAATTTAAATGTAGAATAAATTTAATTAACTCTTCGCTACTGAATATTTAAAAATTACTTTTCATCGTAATATATAAGAGAACATTAAACCTTAATTCTTGCATGCCATTTTACATACATTTTCAGTAGTTATATAAATTTCTATTGTTGAAAGTGAAAAATTTTAAAACCAGTAAAAATATGTTTATTTTTTACGGTTTACATGTTTCCACTCACCTGAGTCATTTTCAAAACAAATAAAATTATTACCCTAAATTTTCCATAAAGAAAGACAAGTAGGCGTTGTTCCCAATCGATAAGTACCTGTTTCTTTTTAAATGTATAAGATCACTGTGCCTAAATGTGGCAATGTTCTTTTACTTAAAATCTTAGTGCAAGAATCATAAATAAATTTTTGTAATGAGACATCCGATTTTAATTAACAGAACCCGAAACATTTTCTGCATTTTAAAGGTTTTCTTTACAAAAAATCCCATTAATATACACATTGTTCCTTATAAAGCGCCCCTATATTCTCTAAATGCGACAAAAAATCCCGAAAGTTATTCACAGTTTTTATTTTTTAATTTTGAAGAACTAACTTTATGGACGTCAATGACTACAAAGCCTGTTTCATTTACCAGAGGTGTAAGAATAGGCGACCAGTTTTCAAATTAGAGCTATAAAATTCTAAGAATTTTGATGCCTTGGTCTTGGTGACTTCAGATACTTATGAGCGACAAAGCAAATGACCTAAAGACGGGAAGACTTTTAGGAAATTTACGAAGTATGATTATATAGTATTTCTCATATATTGTATTAAAATGATGTTTATAGCAGGTATTTAATTAATGTTGCGTTAATAAATTATGATTTCCAGCATAATCCTTAAATAATGCATTTCTTTAATTGGTTAATTAAATATGTGTTTCAAATCATCAAAACAAAAATACGCGTCTTTAAAAATTGAGAAAAATGGAATAAAAATAGTTTTGTATTTCGAGACAGAGAATGCAGTCACATGATTAAGGGCTTCACATTAGCAGTACTTTTATATGGTGAAAATTCTGAAACACTCAATATAGATTGAAAATATTTAAATTATGTTTATTTTAATGACGTTAAGTAAGTTAATTTCACAAGTTTTCTGTTTCTTAAATACCGAATAAGATTAAGGTATGATGCAGTTGGTGTTCCCAATTTTTCTTGGCACGTTTGTTAAATATACTTTTTCACCTTTCATTAATTAAAAACAGCATTTTCTGATTTTAGAATAAGATCAAAAATAGAAAACTGTGTTTATTTAATGACTATTTATGTTTTTGTATACATTCTAAGAGATAGAAAATATTAAATTTTTGTGAAAGTGTAAGAAAACGAAAGGAAGTGGGGCAACAGAATATCAGAGCATATGCTTAATAAGGTCCGATTAATTGGCATTATTAGAACATTGGACGATTTTAACTGTTTTTAAGTCTAATATTTTGTCATGTGACATTTTATAATAACTAGAGTTATATGTAATATATATTTTTGCTAGAAGTATTATATATATCTTATATATACCTTTTAACCCCTGAACTCTACATTAATGCGGATTTGCACCGATCAAAAATTAAATGTCGGCGTTATTTAAATCAGACTTTAATTAATTTGTATTTTTAATTAACAACAAAAAAAAAAAAGATTTTTGATAAAAATCAATATCTCTGTTAGATTCTTTATTAAATTTCGTGCAGTGATCATGTAATTATATTTCATTATCACTATATTGCGAACAACAATTTTTGTAACAAAAATCATAATTACTTATAACTAACACTATAAATTTACTTCGGTACTTTTAGTTTTCTTAACAAATATGAGCAAAACGTGATATAAAATTACATTAGAATTACACAATTTAACGCATATTAAAATTGTTTAACTATGCCTGCTAACAAATAAACAAAGCTGTATAAAAAAAATAGTTATACAAAAAAGTTCAACAGTTATACAAAATGTATATTCCGCGTTAAATTCAACCATGTTGTCATTACTCTTAAATTGGCAGTACTGTGTTAAAATCACGATCTAATTTTTAAAAATACATAGAAACATTTAAAGTTTTATATTTTTAATTTGAAAAGAAAAAAAGAATAATAATCACATTGCTTACCATGCATATGTTTTTTTTTATCGAAAATTAGAAAAATAAAACATTCTTTCAGTACATCAGGCATATACGTCGCGAATACAGACTCTGCTTTTAATTTATTTATTTATTTATATATTTTTCGTAAATTTAGCGCCAGCTTGACACAACGAAATAAATTAAGATGTTAAAATAAACACCTGCAGATTGGGGGGACTCTCAATAGGAAATACATTAACAGATTAATCTTCAATCATTATTGATAACATAGCGGAAATCACAGACGAAATTCTGATGGAACTTCGCTAATTTAAAGGAATTTCAAAATGGCGTACTGATATATTGTTTACAATTTCCATTCTTAATTTGATGTAAAGTTTCCACAACTTCTATAAAAGTGTGGAATTACACAACTTTTAATATATTAAATTACTGAAAATTGTGTTGAAAGAAGAAACCACCGGAAGGAGTGCATGTGTAAACTCCATCCGTTATTTTACAAGCCCAAATTAAAAGTAAAAATACTCCTCTTTCTTTCTCTTTCTCTCTATTTTTTATTACAATGTATAAGAATTAATTACTGTAAACTGGTATAAATATAAGTAACTATTTAATTAATATTTTAAATGACTTAATTATTATTTTTAGATGAAATTTTCAAAAGTTTGACTTACTCATAAAAAGCAATTCAAATGCCGTAAATCGCGTAAAAATCCGACAATTAAGCATCACTGTATCGTGTAGCCCTAGCAACAATTTTTGGATTGAATAAGAATTTAATAAAGAATACTGCCCAGTTTTAAACTGATGGCATTGAGCTCACAGGCTACAAATACTAATTGTACATTATATTGCCTTATATTTTCAAGGGTTAATTCCGTTCGAAAAAAAATTAAGAAGCTCTCCTTTTTCCTCTTTTTTTATACTTAGTCATTGAACCTCCTATACTATCAAAGACATGCTTTATCATATAAAAAATCTATATCCAAAATTCAGAGCAAATGAGATAATTCTTAATAAAAACCCATTTAGCATTTATATAATTTAAAAGAAGTTATCCCCCTCTTAACCATTAAACTTCCAAAACTTTTCAGATTTGAACGAAATCTGAAAAATCTGCTTGAGAAACCCATTTATACAAATTAAGTGGGGGGGGGCGCATTAGAACCCCTGTTCCCCCTATTTCTACTTATTCAATGAACACCTAATAACAGTCACGGAATCGCCTCATCAGAATGATCCTAATCTAAATTTTGAACGAAAACTGTTAATTCTGCATGAAAATCCCGTTTCTATCAATTAAGGGGAGGGGCATGAGCCCCCCGTTCCCCCTCTTATACATATCGAATGAACTCCAAAAACTAATCAGGAAAGCGCCTTGTCAGGATATACCTACATACAAAATTTCAAGTGGATCGGATATTTTTATCAAGAGTTATCGCGTTACGCACGAACGCACGTACATACAGAACGGACGGGCACATAAGCTCTCAGGCTATGATAGCCTGTGAGCTAAAAAGTGCAAAAAGCTGCACTTTTAAAAGTGCATTTAATAAAAATCAATTCGTCGGATTCTGCTTTACTTTTGTTTTCTTAATCACTTTGCACGCCTCATTCCATAGAAATAAGAATTTTGTGTCTATGATAAATAGAACGCTAGATATAGAGGTGTAAAAATCCGCTTTTGATAAGTCATATATAAATTAGACAGAGTACTAAACTTTTTGTAAAATCGTTTGGCATATTATTTGGCGAAAATTCCTTTCATTTACTATTCATTGGTTTAATTGTTTTTTTTTTTTTTTTTTTTTTTTTTTGCTTGGCGAGAAATTCTGTCGAGTTTCTAAGATAAATTTAAGAACAAAAATTTCTTAAAATTCTATTTAAAAAAAAAAAAAAATCACATTTTACAATGCAAGTTTAGACATTTAGAAAATTAAAAGTTGAGAAAATAAATTAAGCTTAGAGTAGGAAAAATCAATTGATGTGCAATAGTTAGAGTACAATAAATATCGTTTGTATAAATCAGTTATTAATCCAGTCAGTTACTTTAAAAATTTAATTTTTTATAAACAAATAGACCGGGAGGCGGAAGCACAGACAATGATCTCAGAGAGTTCACAGCCGAATTTTCAGAATTAGATAAAACTTGATTAGCATATTAAAACGCAATCAAGTCATATCTTGGTGAAAAACACCAGAACAGTGTTGAATTCAGACTTTTTCTCTGGGGACTTCTGTGGAGACATTATAGAATTCTGGGGGGGGGGGATGTCCCTCCTGGGCAACCCCCTGAATTCAACATTGCATCTGAAAACCCGATTTTAGTGGTTCACTCGTTTGTTTGTTATTGTGTTTTCCTGAACCAGAAGAATGTAAACATAGAGGATTGGGAGCAGGAAAACACAATGGTAAACCTATGTGTCAGCCGTTAAAATCGGGTTTTTAGGTATTTTCCACACTTGGCAGACCGATTATGTTTTAATATGTAAATCGAGTTTTAACTAATTCTAGAATTTCAGCCGTGAACTCGATGAGGAGATTGCCTGTACTGCCGCCTCCCGGTGTAAAATCAGAAAACGCAATTTATATTTTGTTGTTCTTTAGAGTCGGCCTCTTTATTAATTCGAATTTTGAACTACCGGAAGAGATTTGGTTGAATGGGAGTGGGCTACATTTTCCTTTCAATTCATCATCTTTAATATTGACATCTTTATATTATATAGTGATAGATGTTTACAATCGTGAAATATATCATCTGAGGTCGATTATCACATGGACATCACATGTCCTAAGCATGAAATTTTACAAAGAATAGTAAAATTTTCAGAAATGTCATTTAATTCATTTGTGAAATTTATTTTTGCAATGGAAAATCCAATAATGCTCAGTACTTTTGCTTTAAAAAAATATTTTTCTGAAATATATCACTTAGTTTTGATATGGTGTTCTTCACCTAGGTTCCTTTTACAGCCTTTTGGTTCAAGCAAGTAAGTTTTCAAGATCCGTTAAAAATTTAAAGCAAATATGGAAAAATCATAGAATAATGTTAAACATTCTTTTCCTAAATTTATTTTTCTGTAATCTTTGTTTCCAAATGTTAAATTGTTGCATTTATTTACTATGTCTTAAATTTTATGAATTATTTAATATATATATATATATATATATGTATATATATATATGTTACAGGCCAAACCCGATTTTAGGCCAAACTAGATTGGCCTAGGCCAAACCGGTCTATCCTAACGCCCTTCGGATAAACTAGTTTTTCCTAGGCCAAACCGGTCTATCCTAACGCCCATCGGATAAACTAGTTTTTCCTAGGCCAAACCGGTTTATCCTAACGCCCATCGGATAAACTAGTTTTTCCTAGGCCAAACTAGTCTATCCTAAGGCCCATAGGACAAACTAGATTTTCCTAGGCCAAACTAGTTTGGCCTAACTCTTATAGGATAAACTAGTTTAGACTGCTGTTTACTGGTCTGAACTAGTTTGTCCTAGGCCAATTCAATTTGGCTTAATTTTATTGAATTCAATGACCGCCTCATCGCCAACATTCTTGTTTGTCCTAGGCTGATCTAGTTTATCCTAGGCCATTGTAGTTTTACGTGTTTTTAGCTCACGGGCGTCAAAGCCAGAGAAATAATAGGCTCACAGGTTCTGTATGTACGCATGTATGTACGCATGTATGTACGAATGTGCGTACGTATGTACGTAACGCGATAACTTTTGATAGAGATATCCGATTTGGTTCAAATTTTGGATGTGGGTTCATTCTGATAAGGTACTTTTCTGATTAATTTTGGGAATTCATTGGATAGGAATAAAGGGGGGCGAACGGGAGGCTAATCCCCCACCTTTAACTTAGAGAAATGGATTTATCATGCAGAATTATCAGTTTTCATTTTAAATTTTAGATATAGGATCATTGTGACAAGGCGCCTCCGTGATTAGTTGCGGATGTTTATTGTTTAAGTCTAAATTAGACTTAAAAAATAAAAATCCACAACTCTAAAAGAAAGGGCAATGTAGGTAACACAACATAATTTAGAGGCCTGGCGGCCCGGTCAGGCGGGGCCCTGGCCTGGAAATTCCAGTCCGTGCAAACCTCTGACAATATTCTACAACCCTTCGAATAAAATATATTATATAAAGTTGATAACAAAACCACTTTGCGCAAGGTTAGTTATGGAGCAGTAGTCGGGATCAATATTAAAAATAATATTGCCCAATTAAAGTGATAGCTTTGCATTCACAGGCTATTTACACTAATTGTGTATTACAGCCTTATTTTTTTAAAGAATAACACCCTCAAAAAAAAGTAAGTTGGATTACATTTTCCTATTTCCCCGATTATAGTTAACCATTGAACCTCCAAGACTAAAGACAGATACGCCTTTATAAAGTTACAACAATTATCCAAAATTTGAAGCAAATCAGATAATTCTGCTCAAAAAACAATTCATTTGATTTAAGGAGGGTAATCCCCTATTCATCCCTTTATACTTAATCATTAAACCCTCAAAACAATTCAGGGATTCGCCTTAAAAAATTATATTCAAAATTTGCGGCAAATCGGATAAATTTGAATAAAAACCTATTTATCTAATTTAAGGAAGGCGATAAAACGTCCACTGCCCCATTATACTTAAACAAAAGAAAAACTCAAATTAATTAAAGAAGCGCATGATCAAATGAATTCATGTCCAAAATTTTAAGCAAATTAGATAATTCTGAATTATACCCAATCTATCTAATTTAAGGAAATAAATGAATTGTAAGTTTCCCCTTTATATTTAACCGAAGAACCATGAAAATAAATCAGTGAAGCGCTTCATTAGAATGAACAAATCCAAGATTTGCAGCAAATCGGTTAATTCTGCATGAAAAACACATTTGCCAAAATTAGGCGGGATCCCCCCGTAATTCTCGTTGTTTTTATTCAATTAACCCCCAAAACTAATTAGGAAAGCGCTTTACCAGTTTGAATTTATTTCTAAAATTTGAAGCAAATCAGAAAATTCTGCGTGAAAAAAGGCATTTACATAAATTACGGGGCCTTACTCCTATTCCCCCCTCCCTTTATACTTAAATAATGAACACTCACAACTAATCATGGAGGCCCCTCAAGAGAATGCTCCTATATCTAAAATATGCTAATAATGCATGGAAAGTCAATTATTTGAATTAAGGGAAGGGGCGAATCAGCCTCTCGTCCCCCTCTCCACTTATTCTTCTCCAATAACCTCCAAAAGTAATCAAAAAAGTTCCTTATAAGAATAAACCTATATTGAAAGTTTGATGCAAATCTATTATTTCTATCAAGAATAATTGCGTTACGTACTTACGTACATACATAGATACAGAACCTACGGACACATTAGTTCTCAGACTTTGGTAGCTTTATTAGTTAAAAGCTAAAAACAAGTAAAACTACATTGGCCTAAGATAAACTAGATCAGCCTGGGACAAACAAGAATGTTGGCGTTGAGGCGGTCATTGAATTCAATAAAATCAAGCCAAATTGAATTGGCCTAGGAAAAACTAGTTCAGACCAGTAAACAGCAGTCTAAACTACTTTATCCTATAAGAGTTAGGCCAAACTAGTTTGGCCTAGGAAAATCTAGTTTGTCCTATGGGCCTTAGGATAGACTAGTTTGGCCTAGGAAAACTAGTTTATCCGATGGGCGTTAGGATAAACCGGTTTGGCCTAGGAAAAACTAGTTTATCCGATGGGCGTTAGGATAGACCGGTTTGGCCTAAAATCGGGTTTGGCCTGTAACATATATATATATATATATATATATATATATTTTTTTTTTTTTTTTTTTTTTTTTTTTTTGCTATTTTGTGTGCAGTAGAAAAGAATGAAATGTTGAATTTATAATAGAAATATTTTTTCTAATTTTAAAAGCACATTTTTTTACAATCATTTTTATTCTGTTATAAAAACGTTTAATATAGAAAGGGTGCGGGGGTCCACTGTCATGTCTAATAGTGAAGACTGGTATTTATTTATTAGAAGAAAAGCGAATGATTATCTGTAAATCACATTTGTTCGCAAAAAATGACTATATTGTTTCCAAACACATCAACCAATTTACAGGAACAAACATACTCGCAAAAATAAGATAAAATAAAAAACAACAACAAAACATTGTTCAAGGGCAAAAATATTTTCGACACACCCTGTATATTTCCTTAATTTTTCCTTCTTTAGCTCGACAATATAAACTTATTCTGAAGATGAATTAGTTGTCAATATTTTCAAAGTCTGTTTTTAAAGACAATTTCGTTATTAAACTTTCTAGCAAGGAGATTAACCGATGTACAGCACCCACCTACGGCCTCAGTGGTCCAGATTCTTGTTCCAACGCCCTCGTTCCCTCCTTTTGCAGGCTATCTAACGACATGCAAATCAATCGGTGCCCTACTTTGAACATTTTTAAGGATGATATACAACAAATTCTTCTCCTTTACCACGTTTTTTATTTTATTCTTTTTTTTCTGTAAGAGATGATCTTCGATTATATTTTCGCAGAAAGTTCGGAATACTTTTAAATCGGCATTGAACGGCATTGAATTTTTTTTTTTTTCAAAATATCTGCCATTTTTTACGACTAGTAAATTTTCACTTTTTTAAATCTCAGAATGTACTTCGTTAAATAAAGCAAATATTTCTATTCTAGAATAGTGATATATATTTTGAACTAAAAAAAAATCCTCATACATATTGGCAACAGTTTTTAATCAATAAAAACAATATAGTTTAAAATTTTAATCTGAATGATTTTTGTACTCTTTTGACATTACAAGAATACCAATGACTCATAACGCAAGCTAAATGTTATGAGTTATTATCTATAGGAACATTGTCAATTTGCATTAAGAATGTGAATACATTATCAATACAAATACAAATAGTATAAATAATAAATATTATTAATAACTAGCAAACCCCCTGGGCTTTGCTCGCATAATAGTTGAAATATGCCAAGTGATTATATGTCTAAATTTTATTATAAGAAATTATACTTTTAGGAATAATTCAAAAATTAACATTTAAGCCACCGTTTGATTAACCTACATCATTGCACTGCATTGGACACAAAAGAGATGAAGTAAATGTGAAGAATTAAAGCTAATTCTAAATAAGTGATAATTTAGAAAATGTTTTGAAATTTTTATGTTTAATCCATACGTTTATTTCAGTATTCATTTGAAGTTTTGAATTTTTTAGAAACTATCTCCTTAGTACGCATTTACATCTTAAAATTAACCATCGTGACGAGTTCCAAGCTTCTTTTGTAACGTCTACCATCTCTCGAGTGGTAGTGGCACCAGCATCAAAAGCCTATATTGAAGCAGGGACTGACACCATTAATTTGCCATTTAAATTTATTACGTATTTCCAATTATTCCACAGAAACGTAATTTTTCAAAATTTCAGAAGCTTTTTTAGAAAGTTCGTTGTTCTTGCGAAGCCCAGTTGGCGGCCGTGGCACCGGCTTAAAATCATGCCCGTAGCCAGGATTTTCCTTCGGGAGGGGCTCAATTTTGGAATTTTTTCTGTTCTTACAAAAGTAATTTGTGTAATTTTCAGCAAAAAAATTAATTAAAAATAATCTAGGCTTATCTTAATGTGTGTTTCTACATAGAATACTTGTTAACTATGTCAACTATTGTTATTTCATATTTATTTTTTTCTGTTTCTGTTGAAATTTTTAACTTTTAAGAGCACTTCCAGTTTCCTAACTGGTTCGGAAACCGGAGAGTTAAAAAAAAAGACTTAAAAAGCACAAATTGACAATGTTTGAGATGAGCCTCAAGTATCCTATGAAAAAAAAAGTTGTAAAATAATGAAATGCAAACAAGTAATAAGTATAGATTTAAAACACAGGCTTAATATTAACGTGCGAGAGGTGTGCATTACTAGTGCGAGGTCTTGAAGTTATTGATCCATAAATGAAATTAATTACACGCAATACTTTTTACAAAGAAAAATTAATTGCTACAGTCATATGTAATCATAAAAATTATGCTTGTATTTCACATCCTCTGATTATAATAATTATAAATGACACTCTTGGTACAATAAATTTACTAGTGCAACAGAAGCAATCACCATAATTCCTTCTTAGCCATGTTGCTGATTGACTTATCAAGATCTACTGTAATATCCCAATGAATGGAAATCACTGAAAAGTTACTCAGTCTGTCATCGACCATAATGCTTCGAGTCAAAGATTTAATTATTTTCTTTGCCGAAAAATATTTTTCAGTACTAACTGTTGTTACCCGGCTTTCAACCAAAACTGTCAGCAAGTGTTTGATTTTATCTTAATACGTCACATTACATACTAAAACTTTTAAAACCTCTGTGTTGGTGTCAATATTAGCAATTTGTTTGCACCCTAATTAAATATTCAGCTTTCACTTGCTACATTGACACTTTATCCTGAAAATATTGCGCCGGATTCTCTAATTTGCTTGCTTTTTCCACTGAAGCACATCCTGGAAGATGTAATTGGAAATCTCTTAGAATGTCTTCATTTGAAATGAATCGATAATTTAAATTCTGAATAAGACTTTCTACATGGGGAAATAAGACCGCGATATTGTAATACTTGTCAGTGGATGTAATTTGAGGGCTTGTACCTGTTGTCTGTCTAAATGTTAGTCTTGGAATCTTTGTTTCAGTTTGGAAGATGTCTTCCCGAAGTTTTGACGCACAATGAAATATCACAAAAGATTTCTACTTCATTTTTCTGCATATTTATGTAAAACAATTAGAGCATCTTTAGCATGGGTTACAGCCAATATTATAACCACAAATTTTTTTTTTGAAGAATTCACTATGACTTTCTCAGACAGAAAACCTTCTGACAAACAAACAGGCTTCTGAGAAAATTATTCTTCTCCCTGACTGCTAAAAAAGCTCCAGCTATTGAAGAAATCTTCCATGTGTTTTTCGAAATATTTTCTGAGCTAATAGAAATGTATTTAAGTAGATCAACAAAAGTCAATATGCTTTCATGCCTCTCGATAAAATTTGTGTCACAAATGCGGAGAAGTCATTTTTTTTTTCTAGTTTTCTAGGATATATGATGCAATTGCTTCTTGAAGCGCTAAATTTGCCTTCAGGTGATTCTTACAAACTTTTGTCGCTTCTTTAACAAGTCCATGATACTTTTGAATGACGGGAATCAGCATACTGTTGGACAAGGGAAGATTCAACCAATGGCTTTCACAGAGGACGTATCTAATTTTTAGATACTCTAAAGAATTCTAGAATGAACCCCGCAAACATGACCAAACTTATTGGCTACTTTGTCATACGCCTACGGGACGCATTATGCATGTCACGGCATAATTCATCACAATGTTGTAATTACTTTTCTTGAATTTTTGGAAGAGAAAACACTTATTGGAATAAAACGTAAAAAAAATTCCGAATTATTGGGTTTTGTAAATTTTCTAATAGTTCATATATCTAACACAAATGACAAACTGTTCTACGCTTGAAATGTCCATAGTTTCATCAGTAATTAAGCTAAAACAGATCGCGATATTTATTTTGATAATTAATACTTCGATAATTGTATCCAGAATATTTGAATGATTTCATTCTGAGTTTCTGGGGTGAAGTAAGTAGCATTTTTAAGGATATTTATTATATCTCGTTTCAATTCATTCTCTCCAGACATTGCTCAAAACTTAAAAGATCTCTTAGCTAACAGTCTTTTTTATACCAATTTCTCCAACGTTAGGGGATCGTCATCGTGGTCAGTGGCTATTTTGTTCTGCACAACATAAGATTGTTTCAAATATTAGTACAAGAGCGGCTCTAATTTCTTCTTTTCCTGGAGCTCTTTGAAAACTCAACAATGAAATAATTCTATTTCTATTTTCCTGAATATTGATCTTCTCTATTGATTACTAAATCATTAAATTATTTGTAGAATTATTGATTTTTATTTCATATGCAAATTCTGTGAATGCAGAAAGTATTAAAACATTTAAAAGAATTTTATTTGAAGTAATCAATCAAAAGTAATTGTTTTGCAAATTTCAATTTCTCACTACAAATCTTTCAAGTGTTCATTTACTATACTTATAACTTTTAATTCTTTATTATCAGCAGTATTTACAAAAAAAGTATTCAACTGCTTTGCTCATTTTAAGGCTACAATTGCTCTCAATCTCTCAATTGCAACTTTCTGAGCTAGTGAAAAATATTTTGACACATTTACAAATTCATTTTTTTAACAGAAAGGTATAAAACTGGAATACCTGACAGTGGAAATGATTTGTAATTGAACTGTGTTTTCACTTTTTTGGTAAACAAATTACCTATTAGCAATTTTGATTGAGTGACAAATACGTTTTCCATCCTTTCCGAGTAGTTGTTCATCTTTTGCGTGGAAATTTGGTTCAAAATACCACTTTGACAATATTTTCTTTAAAATTTATTGTGTTTGCGGAAAAAAAAAGTTAGGCTACATAGAACAACATTCTGAATGACAACACCTGCTGGTTTCCAGGCATTTCTGTATAAAATTAAACTAAAACTTATGTCATAAAAGTTGCCTTTTTGGATTTGAGAACAATCTATAAGCATCTGCAAAGTTCTTTTTTTTTTTTTTTTTAATTTCGTTTATTCTCCATTTTCAGAATCATCCTCAAAACTTTCAGCATTATTTTCAATAAGGATAAACGCACTGATGTCAAATCAGAATTGTGGGTAAATAAATGCTCGTCAATTATGTCGTATGCGTCTGTACATGACTGTCATTCTGTTTGCTAAATTCACAAAAATCTATAGTTTCTTTTTTATCACATTTTATTTCATTTTAATCTGAAATGCAAAAAACATTCTCTTTGATCTCATTTTCAACTGTCCCTTAAATCGAGTGTCCCTTATTCAGAGGTAAATACATTACATGTCCTATACCAAGGGACTGGGACCGGAAGTTTTGTCCCTTAAATAGAGGTGTCCCTTATTATCAGTGGCGTAGCTAAGGGGGGTAAGGGGGGCGTCCGCCCTGGGCGCCGAGGCCTAGGGGCGCTAAATTGAGAGAAATTGTTATATATCTATATTGGGGTGGGGGCGCAAAATTTCTTGCTGGCCCCGGGCGCCAAAAAACATAGCTACGCTACTGCTTATTATTAGTGCCCCTTATTTGGAGGTTTCACTGTATATCCAAATAACCGATATAATGAAGGATTACCGTTACTGTAATTGAATAAATGAGTATTTTTACAATTAAAACTGCAATTGATTTTAATGCAATGGAAGATAAAAACAAACAAAACTTTTTGTTATCATACACATAATTTTGTAAAGTATTTTCAAACTTTCGGGAGGGGCTTCAGCCCCCTTATCCTCCTCCCTGGCTACGTGCCTGCTTAAATGTAGCATGTGTAGGATCAGTTCTAATTTACTTCATCTTTTTTGTGTCCAATGCAGTGCAATGATGTAGTTTAGTCAAACGTTCACTATTGTTTCGAAACTATAATCGGTTTATTATATCCTGAGATTGCATAGAAATCCTGCAGTGGTGTGATGTAGTTTAGTCAAACGGTGACTTATAAATGTTAATTTTTGAATTAATTCTAAAAGTATAATTTCTTATAGTAAAATTTAGACATATAAATATCACTTGGCATATTTCAACTATTATACGAGCAAAGCCGCGGGGTTTGCTAGTTATTAATAATACTCATTATTTATACTGTTTGTATTTGTATTGATAATGTATTCACATTCACAGCAGTGCAATTTAGAAAGTTTTTTGCTTTTATAATCCGCTGGTGGTAATAAAACGGACATAAAGTATAGCTTATGTTTAAACAGGTTCTATCATCACCAATTTGCAACTATTAACTTTTTTAATTGGTTTGGTATTTCATAAGATTCATAAAAATCTAATTTCGAATGTATTTAGAACGTTTTAAAACACTTTTCGTTCACTTCATCCTTTTAAATTTCGAATTTTCTTTCGATGGTTCTTGGAATTTCAAAATGTTAAACACCTCAGTTGTACAAAAAACGCAATTAAGAACATTTTTTACTCTTGCAGACTCCAGACGGTAGTAACAACAGCATGGCATTTAGAATGTTTTTAAAACTCATTTTCATAGTTTTTAAAATTTCATTTAAAAAAATGTTATTAGACATTATTTACATCGATTAAATAACTACCATGCCAAATTTCATGAATCAACTCTCTTCAGTATTACATAATTGCACTTTCAGAACGCTTTTTGCTCCTACCCTCCCCATTTGGGGTAGTGTTAACCAACATAAAACATAGCTTATCTTGCATCAAAGGCTGTCATCATCATTGTCACACCAATTTTTTTTTTAATCGGTTCGGTATTTCGTGAAATTGTGTAAAAATCGCAATTTCGATTTTTTTAAATGCTTCTACCGCAGCCCCCCTTTTTTATTTTGATATTTTTAGATATAATTTATATCGTAGGCATCCTATGTACATAAGTACAGTAAGTACAGTACAGTATCCTATAAGCAAATACTGTGCCGAATTCCGTAACAAAAAACAAACAAACCCTGAGGTGGTATAGTAACATGGACATAAAATAGAGCCTATAAGAACAAGAGCTATCACCAGAATTTTTACATCATTATTTTTTTTAAATTGATTTCGTACTTCCTGAGTTTGTGTAGAAATCGCCATTTAGAACGTTTTTTAGAATGTTTTTGTGTGCATCTCCCCCTTTTAAATTTCATAATTTTTAGGAAATGTTCTTAGAGATCATTTATATCTTAAAAGCAATTAACATGCCAAATTTTCTGTTTCTGGGCACTTCAGTAACACAAAACTCGCATATTTAGAACGTTTTTTGATCCTGCACCCTCTTTGGGGTAATGACACCGACATAAAATATAGCCTATGTTGGAACAACGGCAGTCGTCACCATTTTGACATCATTATTTTTTAAATCGGTTCGTTACTTCCCCAGCCTGCTTAAAAATCACAATTTAAAACGGTTTTAGAACGCTCTTCGTACAGTTTCACCCCTTTTGAATTATATATTTTTCAGGAAATGTTCTTAGAGACCATTCATGTCTTATAAATCTTAACATGCCAAACTTCATGTTTTTAAGCCCTTCAATAACTCAATAGGCGCACTTTTAGAACGTTTTTTGCTCCTGTACCCCTTTTGGGTTAGTGGCATCGACATAAGATATAGCCTATGCTTGATTCAGGGCGAACACCAGCATTTAGGTACCATTATTTTTTAAATCTGATCGGTAGTTCCGAAGATTACCTACAAATAAACAAACTTTACATATTTATAACATAGGTACAGATAACACTAGCAATACATGTATAAGGCATCCTCACTTAGTCCAGACTTTTAAGTCCCTGAATAATATTTTTTTTTAGTACACATCTTTTTTTTTAATTCTTATATTAGGAAATTATGCCATTTCATGACTGTATAACAATATTAACCGGATAAATAAGTTTTGGACGATGTAGGGGTTCAAAATGTATCATGAAATTCCTTACCATCCAGTATTTGTTTATATATATATTTATTTTTGGAACTGTCAGTAGAAAATTTTGACAATCAAAGTACTATTTCGAAATAATTATTTTCCGAAATCGGTACTATTGACAGAAATCATCTAGGACTGAAATCGTTTTGCATTTTAAAAGAGCAAGGTAGAACCCGTCGAATTTAGACGAAAGAAAATGCTTAAAAAGGAACTGTTTCATTGATTTATAATAAACCTACAAAATTAGTTATAGTAAAAAATGCATTTTATACTGGTTAGTCTAACTCTTAAACAAACGATACTTAACTTCAAATTAACAAAATACTATTTCTATAAAACTCAGTTGTAGAAAATTATTAAAGTTAAACTTTAATCGTAGATGTAGGCAGTAAAACATAATAAAGATCTGTTATTATGATAAAGTTATCAATTTAGGTTCTTATGCTATTCCAAAATGAAAAAAAGCTAAATTTATTCAACTTTGACTCAATCATAAAAATATTTTTCCCGTGAAATCTAAACCCGGCATGATTTTCATCATATCAAAATTTACAAATACACATTTCGTATCTGTATTCACCTTTTAAGAAAAAAATGGCATTTTAATTTGATCATTTTGATTCAAAACTTGAAGTCTCAATGCTATTTGCTGAAACAGATATTGAACAGTTGATATTCTGTTACGTGTAAATCAAATTTTGTAAATGAAATCAAAATTCACTGGGTTTTATAAAAGAAGATATTTAAATTTAAATTTTTCCCCTTTTAATGAGAAAATGGCAGCATAAAGATACAGTAATCAATTTCTTCCCTTTTTTCCCAGAAATGGAGTACTCCAGTTGCCACAATTAGATAAGCGGTATTAAAAACTACAAAAAAATTAATATTTCAAAAACAAATTAAGATACATCTTTCAAACAAATTTCATTTAAAAGCACATTTTTTTTCTCTACACAATGGTGTAAGAATTGAAAACGTGCGATATTCAGAAGTTTAAAATTTGTAGTAGCAAATATTCCAATACCGAAATTTCATTTCCAATTTGAAAGTGTTCCCATTCGCAAAATGACGTATGCGTTACGCACAGATACGTTTGGCCTTTATAATATACACTGGTGTCCAAAAGTTAAGCATAATTGGTAATTAAGTAATTATTTTTAAGTAATGAAAGAAATATGAATCGGAATGTGCTGAAACTCCAGGTGTGTAAACAAAATAGTACGCGTCACATATTTTCGCGAAGATTTTCCCGCGAAATCGTACAGGGGACCGTCAACAAATTGAAAAAGAACGAAGATCTTTTGGATAACCCTGTCAAAACTAATGTAGCAAAAGCGTTCAAACTGCACATTATGATTAATTGGTTTATTTCAATGTACTGTGTTAATTTTTACAAGGATAGCATGTATTCTCGTAGAGAAATTAGAGTTTTTATAAAAACAGTCCTAAATTTTTCCAAGTTTTTTGCTTATAATTTGCAGAGTTCTTATTATAAAATAATGTTCTTTTCTGAAAATATGACAAAAATCATTGTACACAATACCCTGCCATCAGAATTTAAAAATAATAAAAATTGTATGAAAAATGAGTATGTTTAGTAAATAATTTTTCATTGCGCATGCGTCAACGATATCAAAATGTCATTTGCATATTGTGTTAGCTAAATGTATAGAGCAACTTCTGTAAAAGTTTCAAAAACATAGCTTGAAAATTCTGAAAATGGGAGATTATAGAATCAACTCAAAATCCTTTATTCCCTAAATGAAGCAAAAAGATGAGGGGCTGTATCCATATTCCATTGTTTAGTGCCTACACAATATTGCACGTGCAACTATATTTAGGTAAAACCCCTGATTTTTTTTGCTTCCATTAGGAATAATGAATTTTGAGTTGATTCTAAAGGCTCCCATTTTCAGAATTTTCAAGCTATGTTTTTGAAACTTTTACAGAAGTTGCTCTATACATTTAGCTAACACAATATGCAAATGACATTTTGATATCGTTGACGCATGCGCAATGAAAAATTATTTACTAAACATACTCATTTTTCACACAATTTTTATTATTTTTAAATTCTGATGACAGGGTATTGTGTACAATGATGTTTGTCATATTTTCAGAAAAGAACATTATTTTATAATAAGAACTCTGCAAATTATAAGCAAAAAACTTGGAAAAATTTAGGACTGTTTTTATAAAAACCTTAATTTCTCTACGAGTATACATACTATCCTTGTAAAAATTATCACAGTACATTAAAATAGGCCGATTAATCATAATGTACAGTTTGAACGCTTTTGCTACATTTGTTTTGACAGGGTTATCCAAAAGATCTTCGTTCTTTTTCAATTTGTTGACGGTCCCCTGTTCGATTTCGGGGAAAACTCTTCGCGAAAATATGTGACGCGTACTATTTTGTTTACACACCTGGAGTTTCAGCACATTCCGATTCATATTTCTTTCATTACTTAAAAATAATTACTTAATTACCAATTATGCTTAACTTTTGGACACCAGTGTAGATGTGAGGCTGGGCACGTTTTATACTATTTAGATTTCCTTAGAAATCTTTAGTCAGAATTAAAAGTTTATACCTAAGTGTAAGAAATTAAATCACCAATCACAATAACGGTAGCTCCTTAGTTTGTTTGAAAATGCTTTTGCCTAATAAATATAAAATCATACAAATTTGAAGTAAGTTTGCAACAGGCCGCGACAGGAGTAAAAATTTAAGAATATTTTCATCATATCTGTGTTTAAAAAAATTATATCCCACAAAATTTCATCTTTAGAGTCTGATTCATTCAAAAGTAATTTCATCTTTAAAAAAACTTTCATTCTTCTACAATAAAATCTTACAGCGGTGTTAACTAAAATTTGTTGTTAATCTGTCTTATCTGATATCCGAGTTATCTCGCACTTGTATATATTACACTTAATTATTACCACAAGATAACTCGGGCGCGGTGTAATTTTTCACTACGATTTGTTTTATCGCGTTTTTACTAGGCCTTTAAAAAGAAAGAAAATATTCTTATACAGGGTGTCCCAGAAGTATTGGAACAAACTTTAAGTGGATGTAGGGGACATCACAAGGATTCAGTTTTACATAGCAACCCATGATCGGAACTGTTTTCCTGGCACGTTAGGGAGACACAAAACACAAGAAACACCGGACACGAATAAGAGGAGAAAACATGTTTATTATCCTTAATACAGTAAAAAAAACTAAGAAAAATGAACATTAAAGAGACAACGATCTTCATTAAAACAGGTGTTCAAAATTACGATCCCGGGCCGTGATGCATGGAGCGCATCTCTGACGCATGAATGATCTAATGATCTCGAAAACACCAAGAATGTCCCAAACTTCCCCAACAGCTGTCACGATGCGTGTAACAAGTTCCACAGCACTTCCCAGCATTATCTCAGTATTTTTGCAGTACTAAGAATAATAAATATGTTTTCTTTCTCTGTTCGTGTTCTTTCTTTCTTGTGCTTTGTGTCGTCACTACCGCGCCAGGAAAGCATTTCCGACCATGAGCTGCTATGTAAAACTGAATCCTTGTGATTTCCTTTACCCCCCCCCCCTTAAAGTTTGTCCCGTTACTTCTGGGACACCCTGTATAATATAATAACTGTATATAATTAAATTACGTGTAATATTTGATTGACAGTTTTCCAATCCAATGTGATATGAAATGCAATGATGAGATCCCAAAAAATGTGATGATTTTTTTTCAATTAAAAAAATGAAAAAAAAATTACTAAGGGAGCGGAGTTAAGTCTGTTTTCTTTAAGTGTACCGGTTTGAGATGAGAAATTTATGTTGAACCAATTCGAGTAATTGTTTAACGTTAACAGAAAGAAAGAAAGAAAAGAAAACTCATTTTCGTATTACTTCAAAGTAATCAGCAATGATTAAACGGCACGTTTTTCCTTCTTTATTTTTACTGTCGAAAAAATTTGACAGCTACTTCTATTCGACCTCCATTACGCTTCACAACAGAGAATGGATAATGAAGTACGAAGTTACAAAAGGAGTTGATTTTGATTTTATCGTATAATTTCCAGAATTTCTTTTTATTTTTCTGAAATACACTGGGTAATATGCATATTAGAAATGATTAAAGAAACATTCACTAGATGTTTCATTTCATTTAACTCTGAATCCTTCAAAGAACTCACTTAAGAATTTCTGGTATAGTCTGTTCATATTTTCTTTTGATTTATAATTTTTAGCAAACAAATAAAGTGAAAATATTTACGTAAAATGAGGGATCATTTTTAACACTTTCTAATGTAGCTAAAAGGTGATTATGACTTTGTTTTGTCTGTCTGTCTTCCATCCGTGCTCTATTTTGCGTAAATACAGTCCGATTGCCATGAAATTCATGTTTTTGGGTATCACTATGGAATGTTCGGTATTAAAAATATGTACACTGTAAAAAAAAAAAAAAAAAAAAAAAAAAAAAAAAAAAGATTTTACGGAGATTGTACTGGTAATCGGGACACTAGTCCAATTTACTATTTTTTAACGGAAAAATTCTCGTAAATTCCAGGAAAAAACGGAAAAAATTTCTGGAATTTTTCTGTTTAAAAACAGTGAGTTCTACTGGCGTCCCAATTACCAATACAATCTCCGTAAAAACCGTTCAGTTGTTTTTAAAGTGTAGTATTTAGGGTTTATTTACAGATACATTCAAAAGAATTCTGTCGCTCAAAAGAAAAGTCGTTTGCCATGTATTTTAATGATATTACACTACTTTAAACATACTGGAATTAATATAAGTCACTGGGGTACATTACACGGCGCTTACTGCAGAATAGGCTGTGCATAAAATGCATAGCTCATTTACATGGACTTAAAAAATTGGCTACATATTAAATTGAACAATAATTGATGAAAGTTTGTTTTAGGTTGAGGTACGCGTTTTTTAATTGAACTAGTTTTCTAAATATTACTTGGTGTGTATAAATAATATTGAGCCTAACATCAGGGCTGCTCAACCGATCCCAAGTGCATTTCGGTTTTTTTTCTTTTTTTTTTTCATGGAAATTGCTAAATGAAACATTCAAATTTTCTATTTTATCATAATGCTAATTATTTTATCTGAATTAACTTTTAGCATACTATATAGTATACATACAAATCTACAGATCATATATAGGGCTGCACAAAAAAATCGGATATTTTTCCTATTGATGGTAATAGCTTTTGAAAATTGCTTATTTAGACATCACTTTTTGCCTTTATAGGCTGTAAAGTTTTGTTACAGTACTCAGAATGTGTTGGAATAGGAAAGTATTTCATGCTGAACGCTTGATTTTTCGTTCATGTTTTGTTTTAGTTCACAAATTATTAAAAATACTTTATTTTTTAAATAAATAAAAATAATAATGATTATAAACATAAATACATATACAATGAACTCCATTTACAGTGGAACTTCAAAGGAGGTCATTTTTCGTCTGCACTAGCTGAAGTGTCCATATTAAGAGGCTACTCCAGTCAAGCAAAAGGACCCGTTCGTTAAAGCTAATTCAACGGAAGAAATTAATAAGGCTATCTCGATTGCATTTTAATATTTTTAAACAATTTTCGTTTTTTTTTTTTTTTTTTTTTTTTTTCCCTGTTATTGAATAGCAGAGATCAAGTTGTACAAAGGCCGTTTTTTACTATTTCAGTTTTGCTTGCAGATATTTTTAATGAAGACGCTTTTATTTTCAGAACCGATTTCGAAAGTGAAAGCATCCTGATGAAAAAATTTTATGTAGAATTATGTAAATTTATGTAAATGTAAATGATGTTATGTTATGTATTATGTTATGTAAATGTAAATTTATGTTAATTTATGTAAATTTTATGTAAATTTTATGTCTCGGCTACCCAACACAAAATAAATCATTACAAAACATTTGAATGCAACCGAGATATCTCTATAAATTTCTTCTATAGGATTAGCATTAACGAACGGGTCTTTTCGCTTGACTAAAGTAACCCCTTAATCGAGAAGCTTAACTTTAATTATAGTATGATGCGAGGGAAATTGTCCGCATTAATTAGCGATATGTCTTAAGTGGAAACACATAAAGAAGGGTCTACTATATATGAGGACCCCAGAAGCCAAGGGGTATAAGAGACAAAATTGAAAAAAATAAATTAAATACACAGACGACCTAAAAATATGCTTTTTTCATTTCAAATAAAGAAATATAAGTGATTTTCTTATTATTTGCTGAGTTATAGAGGCAAACCACTTTTTTCGAAAAACAAACAATATTGATTAATTATACATTTAAAGAAAATTGTACTTTATTTTTTAACATTTATTGAAATAAGAGTTCAAACACCAGAATGCAACAAGCAGAAATTTCCTATTTCAATTCACTCAAATGTTATTGATGTTCGAATTTAACATCAATTATCTTTAAACTCAATTTACTCCAAATCGAAATTTTGTCAGTTGTACCCCTTGGCTTCTGAGGTCGTCATATATAGTGTGTTATAAGACAAGTATTTGCCGTCAAACGCGGGTGACTTTGTCTTATTTTTGGTTTCTTATTGCCTTTAAATATTCGAAAAATTATTGACATTTGTATTTAAACAATTTCTAATTCTTTTTCCTTTGCTCCAAGATGTAAAATCTAAATATAAAAAAATCAATTTAGTATTTTTTAAGAATAGTTTTTTTTTAAATAATTTTTTAAAAATTGGAACAAAGTCACGTGGTTTGGGGTAACTTTGTCCCACAACTAAACAATTGCGGAATAACACTTAAAATCATTGTAGGACAATGCATCCGTACTGTTATGATAAAGTAATAAAACATTAAAAAAAGTTATTTTATCATTTAAAAAAAGCCTACAAATTGCGTATTAAAAGAACAGAAAAACGAAATTTTATTCAAATTTCGTTTTCCAAACTAAGCAAAACAAATAAGAACAATTAAAAATTAAGCTATCTCAAGATTAATGTTTTTCAATAAAACAAAATTTTAGATAGATTTACTTATTTCAGCACTGTAAAAACATTTTTTTTAGAAAAAAATCTTGGGGGGAGGGGGGTAATTATTTTTAATATATTTTAATTTATTCTTCAAAGTAGTGATTGGAAATGAATACAGTCGAGTCTCTATATAATGAAATCCATTGTTACAGTAAAAATTTGTTATATAGAGAAATTTGTTGTATAGAGAATGACGTAAAAACTCTTATTTAATGTGTAAATTTTGAACAAATATTATTTTTGATATGTTTAATTAAGAATTTGGCATGTTTACTTATAAATATTAACCTATATTCAATTTATTAATTATTTAAACAGTTTCAAAAAAGAAAACAGACATTTATTTTAAAGCCTAATCAAAATCGCATTAATTTAAAACGAAAAAAATCTAATTTTTCGTTATTTTGATTTCAAAATTATTACACTCTCATAAAAATGTTGACATTTTAGCAAGAAATGAAAATTTGTATAGGGAACATTTTCTTCCATTTGAAGTCCTCGCCTGATTAAAAGAACTCATCAAATCACTGCGTGATAGTTTTTTCCTCTTGTTGTAGGTTGTTCTTATGCTCATTGTCACTCTTACCAACATTGTTTAGTACTCTACTCAAAAGGTAGGCAGTTTCGTGGTAGAGAAGTAATATAAAGAAATTAAAATTGAATGATAAATCAAGAATAAGTGATGAAAAATTGATTCCACGTGATTTTGAAGATTTTTTAAAAACTGAATAAATAAAGAACATTTCATGAAAAAATTCGTTATATAGAGATAAATATTTCGCTATATAGAGAGTGTTTTTAATATAATCATGGAAAAAGGGGACCGTTTTTATTAAAAATTCGTTATATAGAGAAATTCGATGTACGGAGTTTCATTATAGAGAGACTCGACTATATTTCCCACAGATTTTTTCTAGATTAATGCGAATTGTAAAACAAAATATAAATAAAATAAATTTCGGTTTCATTTCAGATTCTGACAAAGGATGAAACTGGAAAAGAAGATCTTAGTGTTTTCTTTCGTGATAATCTTGCTTATTACAAAACTGCAAGCATATATGGATACAGTTCCAGTAGAAAATAAAGGTAAACTTTATCAATGTTTGAATACTTGCGCCATGTGCGTAGAGCATTGGGAATCTGGACTGTACAACGGACCTCGATGTGCCAAGCAATGTTTAAAACACAAAGGGCAAAAGATTGTCGACCCAGACTGCGTCAAACTTAACATGTTCAATTATGATCCAGAAGTATTAAAAGAACACAGAAAATTCTTGCGGAAGCAGAACGAACAGAACAATGCTGATGACTGAAGAAGGTTAACCGAAGTATCTTCTAACTGTGATATTATTCATATTAAACGCTGCTGTAATTATGAAAAAGATTCAATTAATTGTTATTGTACAGAAATAACAACCAAATGAGTTGATTTGATGAAGACATTGCACATTCATTTCTTAAGTTCAGTTGAATTGATTTTACCTTATTTCCATAATAAAATTTTAACAACTTGATTAAAACATAGCAAATAAGAAAACACAATGTCGGAAAGAATAAAGTTTCCAACATAAATTTGCACATAATAAAATATATATTGTAAAATAAAAATACACCAAAGAGCCATTACAGTATGATCACCTGTTTAATAAGACGTAGGACCACCTTTCATCTTCAAAACCTTTAACACCCGACCTGGTATCAACTCGATAAAATTTGCATAGATAATTTGAGGTTTTTCGTATCAAGTGCTCACCAACTGGTCCTGCAATTTCCGCACATTGCAAAGTGGAAGCGTGGGAGCACAAATGTTCTACTGGATTAATGTCAAGTGAATTTGGAAGCCAGAACATGACTTGAAAGTCACTAAAGTGCTCCTCGAACCATTCCCCGACAATTCGACCCGTGTGACAATGTGCATTATTCTGATGGTAAATGTAATAATACGCCTGAAACATTTTTGCCATGAATGGGTGAACCTGGTCATCAATGATATTCAGGTACACACAGACGTCAGAGATTGTTGTATGGGAGTTACAGGTCCTAATGTACTCCATAAATATATCGCCCACACGATAACAAGGCCGCTACAGGTCTGTCTCCGATCAATTGCGCATCCGGGAGTCAGAGTTATCGTTGGAAATCGGCATATTCGCACGCGACCGTCAACGTGATGGATCAGAAAACGTGATTCATCAGATCATGCAACTTTCTTCTATACTTCTATGGTCCGAGTCCGATGTTCATGGGCCCGTTGCAAGCGCTGTTAGCGATGACGTGCTGTCAGTGCAGGAATGTGCTTAGTCCACCGGCTGCGTAAGCTCATATGCAACAGTGCACGTGGTACTTTAAAGCATTGTCTCAGTCGTCACTGTTATAGCTGTTGGTCATTTCGGCCGTTGCAGCCTTTCGGTCACGACGAATAATCGATTACAATTTCCGCTCTTCTATGTAATCAAAGTGTCCTGGGCGACACACCAGTGTCCGTAGATTTGTCATTTTACCATCCATACACCTCTTTTCATACATGCTCACAACGTCTGCATGTGAACAGCCCATCAAATACATCATTTTTGATAACAATTTTTTCAGTCGCCCAGCCATAACAATTTGACCTTTATAAAAGTCTGATAAATCCACTGAGCCCGACAATAATACGGAGAGCTAACTCCCTATTCTGATTCATTAAATCCAGCGGTCTGTACATGAATATAATAGATTTCTTCCCATAGGATAATGTGGGGTAGATATTTTCAAATTGAATTTTCTTTTAAAATTATGACGAAATTGTTACAATTTTCACTGATAAGTAGTCTTTTATTAAAAATTTATTGATTTTACTTAAATTCCTCGCAATTTTTTAATTTGATATTAGTTAAAAAGGAAATTCTAGTTAAACTTAACTAAAAATAAAGAAATATTTGTTAATTATTGCTCATAAAAATATCATAAAGGGATAGAAATAATAAAAAATAATAAAAAGTTTGAAAAAAAAATGGTTGTAATAGTTTAAAAAATGGAGGATTTATTACTTGTACACATTGAAAAGTGTGATGCAGTCCCGGCAGAAAGTAGATCGGTGAGTAGGCTCTCCGTATTATATATGGAGCTCAGTGGATAAATTTACTGCATTTCCCATTATGCCGCTGATTATACTATGTTATGAAATATAATGCATGGGCGCATTCTATTCTCTAATATCATGCGCGCCGAAGTTTTTCTTCTGGGCGAGCTCATTTTTATAGATGGAGGGTGATCATAATGCAACAGCTCTTCGGTGTATACATTGCCTTAGGAAAACGTGTGCTTAAAATCCTAAAATTTGTAGTGCAAATGAAAGGAATATATGCGTGTAATCACAATATATTTACCGAGATTTCATAAATTATTATATTGCATTTTGTATTTAGTGTTTTTCAAAAATGATTGAATATCAAAACGAGCTTAAATGTTATTTCGCAAAAAAGAAAAAAAAAATCTGATAAAAAGGTATAATTTATATTGTAAATGTATAACATGATGCATAAGAATAAAATTTTATTCTCTACTATTCTATGTGATTATTTTAAATGTAGTAGCAGAAAAAGCATCAGTAACAAAGAACAAGGCTTAACGAATACTTTATTTGCGAGCAAAAATAATTGTATGCTTTACTAAAATTATGATTAAAAAAAAAAAAAAAAACATAAATACAGTAGATTTTCTTAAATCCGCACACAATTTACGGATGTAATCAATGAAATATTCAGTTCAGATATAGGGACAAAATTTGACTTTTTTAATTTTATATCAATTTCATATATATTTTAATTTATAATTTTTGTTAATATTACCGAATTCATGTTTTTTTCATGAAGGAAGAATAAATTTATTTTTGAAAAAATTCAAGATATTGATGATATCATTGGAATCACAATCTTCTTATCAAATATATTTAAGTATTAATCAAGCTTTTTTGGTTATTAAGTCTGGCTAAAACTGGAATAAAACTTTCTTATTTTATGATTTTGATGTGAATTAGTAATGTACTGTTATGAAGAAATATTCATTGAAGAGTTTAGAAAAAATACATTTCATCTTTACAATGAATATTTAATCATACATTATTGATTATTAATTTGACTTTTGCTTTTAATATCTTAATCATTTTAAAAATTATCTAAATTTTTATTACTTTAGTTTATTATTTATTTTAATTTTTTATTACCAATGTAAACGTTCATAATACTTTCGATTGCATTATTAATTACATTCAAATTGCTGTTTAAAAAAATATAAACAAAGCAATGACCAGAAGTTCGCAAAAATCTAAAATCCACACAACTTCCGGTCCTTGGCTGTGCGGATTTAAGGGAATCTACTGTATATCGAATATTTTGTTTATATTTATCTCAAGATTGTATTAAGAAATCCCATTATAAAATTAAGAAAAAAAATGTGAGAGACAGTTAATATGACATCGAAATTAGTCAACTCTTAATTTTTATCAATCTCAAAATGTAATTTGTGTTTCAATGTATAATCTTGCATTTCAATAATGCAAAATTATATAAACTAATGTAAGATATTGAAACTTTTTAAACTTTAAATTTCATTTCAATACCCAATAAAAAGATTACTGATTCTCATTGATCAAATCTTAACACAAAAGTGAACTACATAATAGAACGTTTGAACACGTTTTTCAATTATTAAAAACTTAATTTGTTTTTAAATACTCTTTCTTTAACATTTTTAAAGTAATATATATATATATATATATATATATATATATATATATATATATATATATGTGTGTGTGTGTGTAATAATAATTCGACGAAGGCTATGTTCCGTAAACTTCCAAGAATGTTACTTCTAAGAATCAGCAGCAGCACGAGCAGAGCAGTCGCTGCGGCAGTTGGCAAGCAGTGGAAGAGTTGCATTGGGGAATTTCCCCATTATAAAAACAAAATCCATGAGTCTTTCAATTCCTTTATTTATTAACTCATAAACTACGTAAGTTCTTCCCCAAATTCACCTTGGCCTGATCATCAAATATTCCAAAACTTCGTGATTAAGCTGCATTCCAAGATATTAGAATTTTTCGGGGAAAAAGAAACAGCATTCTAATATTTTAAAAGTCAATCGCATTCTCGGAAAAAATGACATGGCTTCCGAGTAGTTTAAAGGAGAGATGCATTCTAACCTCCTCAAAGACCAAATGAAAAAATCATTTTCACGACAAAACTAGCGCCCTCCTACTCCGCGTCAATCATTTTAAAAAACCAATTAGGATGAACTCGAGCCTCAAACGGACAAAAATGATCAATTCTAATTGGTCGTAGCAGGCGGTCCTTGGCAAGAACTATATTTTTTCCTCGGAAGAACAAACCCTTTAGCTACGCGTAGTAACACCTGTCACGCGATGTTAAAAATAAAAAATAAAATTAAAATCCCAGGAATATTCCAGAAAGTAAAAAACTTACGAAATACCTCCCGCCTTTTTGAGAAGCAAGAAATAATTTATTAATAACTAAAGTAAGAAAAAGAATTTTAGCTGTTACAAGTTACGAAACTAAGATTGAAATATGTTCCACAAATTTAGAATTGAAGCTAAGAGAGAACAAAAAAAAAAAAAAAAAAAAAAAAATGGCGAAAATTTTTTGATTTTATTACATATATATATATATATATATATATATATATATATATATATATATATATATATATATATATATATAGTACTTTCTAAAAAAGTCGGAGGTACCAACCCCAAAATTTTTTGCTATCTCATACATGTTAATATTCCAAAATTGGCTATACTAGAGCCAAAATTAAATGAAAATCAATATCCATAAAAAGGATTCTACAGAAATGTCAAAGTGTAACAGAATATGAAGTTTGAATATACCTCATATACATTCGTTTTTCAGATATAGCTATCGCGAAAATAGTGATAAAATAGCGTAGAAGCACCACGTGTTTTATGATTTACACAAAAATCTATTTAGTAACAACTTATGTCAATGTCTGAGTGAATCTGAAGTTTGATGAAAATCTGTGCATTAGTTCTTGCCTGAACTCTAGTGAAAATCTTTGCATTAGTTCTTGAGATACAGCTATTGCGGAAATCGGGAAAAATGCAACACAGCAGCGGAATATACACCAAATTTATTAATGCGCCATTTATATCAAAACCTAAGAATCATCATCTTATGTCAGCGTTTAATTCAATTTGAATTAAAATTTGAACAATATTTTTAAAGATAGCACTATTTTGGAAATCATGAAAAATGCAGCATAACAGAGCAATATTCACCAAATCTACTATTGCGTGATTTTACACCAAAACCTAAGTAGCAGCATCTTAAATCGGCATTTAACAGAATTTGAAATTTAACTAAAATTCCATACACTAGTTCTAAGATATAGCTGTTGCAAAAATAATGCATCATATCAGTACCACCTGTTGGGCGATTAACAATTAAAAACTAGTCGTTGGGGGCCACCGTAATACTTACCCATCATGTAGATGCATACTATAACATATGAAAATAAAACATGTGGAAACTACTTACAAAATACATCGCAATTCCAAAACAAAATTTAAACGTATAGTTAAATAATGTTAATATACATAGTAATGCTCTATTATGAATTGCTGACGAACCCATTTCGACACATTATATAAAACGAGGTGACACCCGTCGAAATTCGACGAAAGAAAATGTTTAAGAAGGAATTGCTTCATTCATTTATAATAAATCTACAAAATTACTTACAGTAAAAAAAATGCATCTTATATTAATCAGTCTACCTCTCAAACAAATATTATAAAAAATACATTTTATATTGATTAATCTAACTGTAAAACAAATATTTTAAGCTAAGATTAACAAAATACTATAAAACTCAGCTGTCTAAATTTTTTAAATTAAACTTTAATCGCATATAAAATCAGTAAAATATAATAAAGATCAGCTATTATGATGAATTTATTAATTGAAACTCTTAGGTTTGGTATAAATGCGAATGAAAAAAATAAAATTTATTTTAAATAGGCACGATCATAGAATTTCACGCGAAATTAAAATCCGTCATAATTTTCATCTTCTCAAAATCTTCACACGTACTTCTCATATCCGTATTTACAATGTTTAAAAAAATCGTATTTTAATTTGATCATTTTAAAATCACTTTAACTCAGAACTTGAAATTATTTAACTGCTGAATAAAAACGAAATAAAACAGAAGTCACGGAATTTTATATCAGACGATATTTTTTGCAAAGTATACGCATTTTAATTTTTCTTTCTTTCTTTTCTTTTTTTCCCAATTTTAAGCGAAAATGGAGTGATTTTGTTGCCACAATTACAAAATTGGTACAGAAAACTATTAAAAAATTATATCTCAAAAACAAATTGAGATACAGCTTTCAAACAAATTGAATTTAAAAGTACATTTTTTTCTCTATACGACGGTGTAAAAATCGTAAATATGCGATGTTCAGAAGCATAAAATTTGCAGTAGCGAAAAATGCAAAACTGAAATTGCATGGGATAGTGTTGCCATTCGCTAAATGACGTATGCGTTACGCACAGATACGTTTGGCCTTTATTATATAGATGTCAAACTGCTCAAGCAGAACAGAATTGCGTAAAAGAAACATCCTTATAACTCCAAAAACAATAATTCTATTAACTAACAGTTTACTGCGTCGGATTAAGCGTCTTATTTCCAATTAAAATATATCTTTGAATTGACATTTGAATGTAATACAGGGTCATGAAAAATCGAAGAATGGGAAAAACAGGATTACAAATATCTCAGCAACTAATTATCCGATCAACTTCATTCTTTATGCAAAATTTTTGTTATTTTATTTCCTGTTACGTCCACTCCTTAAAATAAAACACTTCGAAAATTTTTATGTACCTTTCATCAGAACGAATTTTTCGAGAGTCCGAAAAAAATAGATCTGGATAATCGAAATTACTAATTATATTAAATAGGCTTCGCCCCATTCTTACATACTAAGCACATACAAAATTTCAAATCTCTATCTCAATTTGTTCGGGAGATAGAGCGTTTACAGACAGACAGACGGACGGCAAATTTTTTTTCTAAAAATATATTTTTCAGAATCTCCAATGTCTGAAACGTGTATGTTGTGTCGATATATTTGAAGAATGCAGTAGACTGTATAATCACTTTTCACACAATTTAATAACACATTTCACAAATAAAATCCGCTGAGGGAACACAATGCACATATCGTCGAGATTCACAAACTCAACATAAAGTAAACATAAAAGAACAATAATATCCCTGCGCAGAGGGAAAAACACATATTATCCCTACGCAGAGGGAAAAGCACTGGGATAAAAAGCAGACGATTTTTTAATTAAACATACTCCCGGCCTTGAAAGCCGAAAGGGTTTCAAAAATTTACTCTAAAGGTAATTTACACAACTTAGTTATTGGCCTTTTTAATTCACTATTTTCAGCTTTCAGGGTAACTACACGAACCTTTTTATCAGATACAGGGTGAGTTTCGATCACTCTAGCTAATTTCCACTGTAAAGGGGAGAGGCCTTCATTTTTTATTATAACTAAATCACCTATTTTAATATTAGGCTCTTCTTTAAACCATTTTACTCTCTGTTGTTGGGTCGAAAGGTATTCATTGCTCCATCTTTTCCAAAAGTGTTGTTGTATTTTCTGCACTAATTGCCACCTGGTCAATCTTGATGCAGGTACCTCTGAAATATCTACTTCTGGTGTTGAAGTAAGAGGAGCACCAATTAAAAAATGACCAGGGGTTAAGGCCTGTAAATCATTAGGATCTGAACTTAAAGGACAAAGGAGTCTAGAATTTAAACATGCTTCGATTTGAGCTAAAAGAGTTGAAAGTTCTTCAAATGTTAAAACTGAATTGCCAACGGTTCTTTTTAAATGAAATTTCATCGATTTAACGCCAGCCTCCCAAAGTCCTCCAAAGTGAGGGGCTGAGGGTGGGTTGAAATGCCAATTTATTTCTTCCGAACTTAAGTATTTTGTCACTTCTTCATTATGCTGAGAAGAAGCCACAAATTTATACAATTCTTTCAACTCCTTGCTCGCACCGACAAAATTTTTGGCACAATCACTTACAATTTCTTTTGGCTTTCCTCGTCTGGATATAAATCGCTTCAGACAAGCTAAAAAAGCCTGAGTAGATAAATCAGTCACTAATTCAATGTGAATTGCATGAGTAGAAAAACATATAAATAATGAAATATAACACTTAAAAGATTTTGAACCTCTACCTTTTTTAAATTTACACAATATAGGTCCTGCATAGTCAATTCCTGTAATAAGGAACGGACGAGTAGGTTGCACTCTAGTTGTAGGTAAATCAGCCATGATTTGTTTAGCTGTAGAAGCAGAAGCACGAGCACAGATTACACAATTCCTTACGAACTTTCTTACAGCACTTCGTCCACTTAAAATCCAAAATTTCTGTCTGATAACACACAATAATAGCTGAGGGGCAGCATGAAAATGAGATAAGTGAAAATATCTGGTAATCAACACTGTCATTGGATGATTTTTTGGTAACAATATTGGATGGATTTGTTCTTGTGTGAGATTTGAATGACGAAGACGTCCTCCAACTCTGAGTATTCCTTCTTTATCAAGGAATGGAGAAAGATTAATCAGTTTGCTATTGCGAGGTAAACACTTACCAGAAGTCATACATTTAATGTGATCAGGAAATGATGACTCTTGCACTTGTTTAATTATCACCTTTAAGGCACTCTGAATTTCTGTATGTGTAAGAAAGCCGAAGTTTCTTTTTGAAACAGGTAAACGAGAATTCGTAAGAAATCTCAAACACCAAGCAATAACACGTTTTAGCTTAGTAAATGATGATATATTTGAGAGAATAGGCATTTCCACACTTAATTGGGCTGTAGCACAAAAATAATTTTTCCTTTGTTCTAATAAAGCTTCTTCACAGAAAACACTCCCTAATTGTGATTTTGGAGAAGCGAAAGATGGATCACTGAGCCAACTGGAGCCATTCCACCACAGATCATGCAATGATAATTCTGAGGGTGATAGACCTCTTGATGCACAATCTGCTGGATTCTCCTTTCCCTTTATATGATGCCAGCACTCAGTAGGAACAAGTTGCTATATTTCAGAAACACGATTTGCAACAAAAGTTTGCCATCTTCTTGATTCGGTTGATAGCCAAGAAAGAACTATTGTTGAATCCGTCCAACAATTAATTTTAGAGATGTTCAAGCACAATGAATCTAGAACAGTTTTTACCAAACGGGCTGACAGCAGGGCGGCACTCAATTCTAATTTAGGTAAAGTTATTGTTTTTAAAGGTGCAACTCTTGTTTTTGCTGCTAATATTCTAACTGATACAGCCGAATCATTTGATAAGGATCTTAAGTAAACAACTGCACCATATGCCACAAAGGAAGCGTCACTAAATGAATGAATTTCAAATGTGTTAGCTGAAGGAATAATTGCTAAACGAGGCACAGTAATTGATGTTAAACATGCGAGTTCTTCCCGAATTTTTATCCACCTATTTTTAATCAGAAGTGGAACAGGATCGTCCCATGCCAGATTACTTCTCCATAATTCCTGAAGTAGAATTTTTGCAGAAATTATAAAGGGGGAGATCCAACCAAGTGGATCGAAAAATTTTGCTATATCTGACAATATGGATCTCTTTGTGACTTCTTTTAATGTTGGTTCTATGGTGACACTAATTTTAAAGACATCGCGATTTGAGTCCCATTTTAATCCTAACACCTTTATTGAGTTATCGTTTTCAATTGATAAATCTTATTTAGACTGAATTAAATTTTCAGGAATGTTTTTAGTACACTAATGTCATTTGAGGCCTACTTGCGTAACTCAAATCCGCCTCTTTTCGTTAATTCTTGTAACTCTGATATTAATTTTATAGCTTCTTCGGGAGATGATGCACCTGTAAGTAAGTCGTCTACGTAAAAATCACGTAATACAACATTTGACGCTAGTGGAAAATTTAATTTTCCATCCAACGCTAATTTCTGTAGAACTTCAGTAGCTAAATAGGGGCTAGACGTTAGTCCGTATGTAACTGTAGTAAGACGATAATCACTTATATCGTCGGAAAATTTATCCTTCCAGAGAATTCTTTGAAAATTTTGATCTTCAGGAAATATTTTAATTTGACGAAACATTTTTGCAATGTCAGCATTAATAGCTATAGCGTGTGTGCGTAATCTTAACAAAATAAAAAATAACTCTTGTTGAACCCTAGGACCTACAATTAAATTTTCATTAAGAGAAACATTATTTGTAGTTTTTGCGCTACCGTCAAACACAACTCTAAGACGGGTTGTTGTACTAGATTCCTTGATTACTGGATGATGTGGCAGATAATATATTTCATTAACGGGTTTTTGAATTTCACTCTTTGGTATTTTCTCCATGTGTCCCATTTCAAGATATTCATTCATAAATATACAATAATTTTCATACAAATCGGGCTCTCTATTAAATCGTTTTTCTAAATTTAGAAATCTTTTCATAGCTAACGATTTTGATTCCCCTAATTCTTTACATTGCTTTTTAAATGGCAAACGCACAATATATCTTCCATTAATATCGCGTGAATGAGTTGTATCAAAAATTTCCTCACAATATTTTTCTTCATTTGTGTATATTTTTTTTGAGGGGATGTTTTCTAACTCCCAGAATCTTTTTACATAATCTGTTTCAACATTTGCAAAATTAACTATAATATTTGGTTTATTTTCTGAAAATGTATCACTATCTCCTGTTATTAACCACCCATAATCTGAATTTACTGCAAAAGGAAGTCCTGGTTTTCCAAATATTTTTTCTCCTCTAATTATAGATAATGATAATGACACACCAAATAATAAGTCTATTGGTCCCGGTTCATTCCATTAAGGGTCAGCTAGTGTTATGTTCTTTAAATGACTGAATGCATTAATATCATATGATACAACTGGTTGATTACTCGTTATCTTTTTCAAAATATAAAAAGTACCTAATCGCGTGTTTTGTTTATCAAAATGTGGAGAAAATTCCAATCTTACAACACCACGTGTCTCTTCGGAGTATCCCATTCCCAAGCATTTAATCTGTAAATTAGCAGAATTTCTTTTTATACCTAATAATTGTATTGCACGCTCACTTATAAAATTGTTAGTACTTCCGACATCTATTATACATCTCAATAATTTATTGCCTCCATAATTATCTTTCACATTAATTAGCGCAGTTGCAAGTATGCCAAATGATTTTGAATTTATTTCCCCAAGACATGAATTTATGGACAAATTTGTATTATTAGATGATTCAGGAGCAGTCTCACTAGTATGATACGAGGACTGAGGCGTTACTTGATTTTTTATATCTGGATAGTTAGTATCTCGTCTTTCATAGTGTAATAAGCTATTATGACTCTTCAAATTACATTTTGAACAAACTCTTTTTGACTGACAATTGGTTAATTTATGGTCAGCAGATAAACATGCAAAACAAAGATTTTTATTTTTTACAAATTGCACTCTTTCACGAACAGATAATTTTAGAAACTCACTACATTTAGGTATTTTATGACTTGGTGAAGAACAATATTTACACTCAATATTATTAACAGAAACATTCATCGCAGTTAATTTAGGATAACTGTTTTTCTTATAAACACTATTTCCTTTAGCAGATTGTAATGAACGAGCATAATCTTTCAGAAAATTTATTAATTGATCTAAAGTTGGAAGTTCGTCATTTTTTAACTGACGTTCCCACCACAATTTAATATTCGAGTCAAGTTTTTGCAAAAGTAAATAAATCAACAAAGTTTCTGAAAAGCCACTTACCTTCTGATCCAAGATTTCGAAAGATCGAACACATTCATTCGTCATATCCACTAAATTAAGTATTGCTGCCGGTGAATCGCCTTGCACGAATGGAAAATTTAATAATCTTCTAATGTGAGAATATATTAATTCTCTTTTATTTGAAAACCGTTCCGTTAATAACTGCCATGCTACATTGTATTTCGAATCTTCAATAGGTATTGATTTTATAATTTTTAACGCGTCTCCATGACACGATAATTTTAAATATTGCAGTTTCTGAGCAGGCGATAAATTAGCATTTTCGTGTATACTTGCTGTAAACAAATCTTTGAAGCTTAACCATTCATGAATATTTCCACTGAAAGATGGTAAAGAAAGTTTAGGTAATTTCATTTCACTCACCTTCTTTTTTGGATTGTCCGTATTTATTTTTCTAGCATTAATTTCACGTTTAATTTTTACCGTTAATTCATCTAAGATGTCTTGTTGTTCATCCTTCTCTTCTATAAATAAATCAATGTCTTTTTCTTCACATGCATAAAAAATCGATTTAAATAAATTCTTTAACTCTTCATCTAATTTTTCAATTTCTTTTTTAAATAACTGAATTTGTTCTAAGTCACACACACTCAAATCAGTTTTGAAGAATTTATTTTTCACTCTTGTAATTGATGATTTTAAAACTTTTTTATCAGTCAATATTTTCTTATCCATTTTTTTTTTTGCGTTATTCTATTTGGCACAATTCCAATTAGCTCATTTTACTTTTGAATGAATTTCACTCACGAATTATTCTATTAACTTTTTAACTTAAATTTCGCAACTCTCCGGCTCGACGGACCAAAAATGTTGTGTCGATATATTTGAAGAATGCAGTAGACTGTATAATCACTTTTCACACAATTTAATAACGCATTTCACAAATAAAATCCGCTGAGGGAACACAATGCACATATCGTCGAGATTCACAAACTCAACATAAAGTAAACATAAAAGAACAATAATATCCCTGCGCAGAGGGAAAAACACAGCTTTCAAACAAATTGAATTTAAAAGTACATTTTTTTTCTCTATACGACGGTGTAAAAATCGTAAATATGCGATGTTCAGAAGCATAAAATTTGCAGTAGCGAAAAATGCAAAACTGAAATTGCATGGGATAGTGTTGCCATTCGCTAAATGACGTATGCGTTACGCACAGATACGTTTGGCCTTTATTATATAGATGTCAAACTGCTCAAGCAGAGCAGAATTGCGTAAAAGAAACATCCTTATAACTCCAAAAACAATAATTCTATTAACTAACAGTTTACTGCGTCGGATTAAGCGTCTTATTTCCAATTAAAATATATCTTTGAATTGACATTTGAATGTAATACAGGGTCATGAAAAATCGAAGAATGGGAAAAACAGGATTACAAATATCTCAGCAACTAATTATCCGATCAACTTCATTCTTTATGCAAAATTTTTGTTATTTTATTTCCTGTTACGTCCACTCCTTAAAATAAAACACTTCGAAAATTTTTATGTACCTTTCATCAGAACGAATTTTTCGAGAGTCCGAAAAAAATAGATCTGGATAATCGAAATTACTAATTATATTAAATAGGCTTCGCCCCATTCTTACATACTAAGCACATACAAAATTTCAAATCTCTATCTCAATTTGTTCGGGAGATAGAGCGTTTACAGACAGACAGACGGACGGCAAATTTTTTTTCTAAAAATATATTTTTCAGAATCTCCAATGTCTGAAGCGTGTATGTTGTGTCGATATATTTGAAGAATGCAGTAGACTGTATAATCACTTTTCACACAATTTAATAACACATTTCACAAATAAAATCCGCTGAGGGAACACAATGCACATATCGTCGAGATTCACAAACTCAACATAAAGTAAACATAAAAGAACAATAATATCCCTGCGCAGAGGGAAAAACACATATTATCCCTACGCAGAGGGAAAAGCACTGGGATAAAAAGCAGACGATTTTTTAATTAAACAGTGTAAATCCGTCTTTTTTTTCCCCCCCCAAACCGATTGCAAGACTCTATATTACGTATGATGGGTAAGTAATAATCATCAATTTATGTCAAGGATTAACTGAATGTAAAGTTTGACGAAAATCCGTTCATTATTTCTTCAGAAGGGCTATTGTAGAGATCAGAAAAATGAAGCATAGCAGTGTCATCTATTGGGGGACGATTTACAACAAAAACTAATCGAAAGTTTTATTAAAATCCGTGTATTAGTTTTGGAGATACAGTGCCCAAAAGATTCCCTCCACATTTTTGACGGATTTACACGTTTCAGACATTGGAGATTCTGAAAAACATATTTTTAGAAAAAAAAAATTTGCCGTCCGTCTGTCTGTCTGTCTGTAAACGCTCCCGAACAAATAACCGAACAAATAAACGGAGATTTTCGGCCGAATACCGAATATTCGGCCGGCCGAATAGCAATTTTTTTTCCAATAAAGAAAATAAATTTTGATTACATATAATTTAAAAAATAGGAGCTCATTAATAATGATTACTCTTAAATATGCTTTTAAATGTATTTTTAAATTTAAAAAACCTATTTTAACACAAAAAAATTATGAAATTACATTATATCCTTTATTCTAATGTACATCAAATTGATTTTCAGTAAGTCAAGATGGGAAAATATTTCCATTAAAATATGAAGAATGTACTTCACTTTTACTATCAATTGATACTTCTTGTATCCAAAATCAATAATATTCTTAATCTCTCTCTCTCTCTCTCTCTCTCTCAGAACTCATAAGGACATATTTTCTGAAATAACCTTTAATGAAGTAAATTTGATCATTTAGAGTTTGTGTCCCTAGTGATAAGCAAATTTGTAAGAATGAGACTGTTCTGAAATCAGATGCCAAGCTTTAAATTACAAATTACGTTAAAGCAAAAGGTTATGATTAAAGTAGAATGCATATGTTAACAAAATCTTTGACATTTGAATCGGCACATACAATATTCAACTTGAATATTCCACTTATTCAATAAGCATTAAAAGCATAAACAGAAATTGATAACAACATGAAGGAAGGAAGATTAAATTAAAAATATATACATAATAATGTTACATATTTAAGTCAGTAATTATGCAAATAATTATTTAAAAGTGAAAACTATAGAATGAAAAAATTCTTTTGTTGAGTATTTAGAATTTATATTAAAATATTTATAAAACCATCTTCATAAAGCAAGTTGTGTCATCTAATGTGTATCGAGTTTGACACCAGTTCTGCTTTCAGATGTACCGTTGTATTTGGAATGGTGATATATTATATTTAATTTTGAAAATGAATCTTCATTAACACACCTAATGAATGAATTTTTTCATTTCTTACTTTATAGAAAATAAGCTATGAATTTCATAAGAGCCTTTTTTATATGCGCATGGAATTTGCAGACATTAATAAATATTAGAGTGTTTTAGAATAAGGCAGTATTTTTATATTTTGAATTGTAATATATCATTCTCTAATGATGACATTTCCCATACAATTAAATCTTCAACTTGGGCAGCATTTTCTAGAATATCACTAACTTTTATAGGAAATACAGAAAGGCTGTATATTTTTTAGTATCTGAATAACTATATTTTGTAAGTAAGAGTGAAAATGACTTCATAAATGAAACAGCCAATTTGGATTAGAGGAAAAAAGAATTGCAAGAATGAAATTCTTTAAATCCGAAATTTATTTGGCAAGATATCTTTCACTATTCGGCGAGATTTTAGCAATATTCGGCAAGATATCTCTAAATATTCGGCTACAGGTATTCGGCCGAAGTATTCGGTCAAAAAGCCTTCAATATTCGGCCAACCGAATATTCGGCAAAAGGGCCGAATAGGCCGAATACCGAATAGTGGCCGAATATTCGTCCCATCCCTAGTTTTAGGTGTCATTTTTGTATAATTTGTACATATATGCTTTGCATACCATAAAAATTTATAGAAATTTATTATAAAAAACATTCTTAAAAGTCACAACATATTTTTACTTTTTAAGAGCTAAAAAAATGTGCAATTAACATCCATTTACAAACCTGTTTCCAGTACACTTTGAGCACATTATGCCAAATTGAGATATTGACTGAGGGAATGTATTTTCTCACAATTACATTAAATCTTTAGATTTTAAGCCCGAAAGTGCATCTTTAAAGTGATATTTATTTATATTTTCAGACTTGAACAATTTTCAGAATTAACACACAAAAATATATTTTTTTTTTTTTTTTTTGATTAGTTGAGCTTTTCTTACTTTCTAAAAATGATAAAAAGTTTTTTCATTATCATTACGTCATTTACGATATGTATAAATTATTAATATTTTCTAGTCGTTTAATATTTAACCTTTAAAAAAACTTATTTCATTTTAAAATTAAATATTAACCACGCCCAGACTAAACTTAATTTTCTTTAAATAATAACTTTTGATATCATAATTCAATCTCATTTCATTGCAACATCAGATATATTTATTTTATTTTCAATATGTGACGTCACAGTCGTCTCTTTTTAGCACTTACTCAAAATTACATTGTATTAGTAAAAATGAAAACTTGAAAACTTATACTTTGTTTCATATATGACGTTACATTGATATTTTTAAAATTCTTAATGGAAAGTATTCCTCTGACGTCACAATTGGTAAAAAGTTGAATTTTATAGCCTCGAACCGAAAAAAAGAAAAAGGTTCATTTTGATTACGGATTAATATCTGGAAAAACTACTAAAATATTTATATTCTTGTAAAGTGTGAAGTTATATTCTTGTAAAGTCTTCTAAGTGTAAAAGAAATTTTATATAATCGTTTGCGTGATATAAGAAGAAAAACAGTATTCCTCTGACGTCACAATTGGTGAAATTGCGGTTTTTAATCTCGAACCGAAAAACAGAATAGGGTCCATTTATTTATTTCATTTTATTTTATCACGTGAAAATCTTTCAGTTGAAAATTAATTACAGAAGAGAAATAATTATTCCGTTTTTTTTTTTTTTTTTTTTTTTTTTTTTTGGCAACGAAAAAAGAAAGATAATTAAATATTATGGAAAATTTTTCAATTTATTCTGTATGAAAAATAGTGAAATATTGAATTATTAAGAAAAATATTTGAATAAAATAAATAAAAATTAGCCGATGTTCATTTCAGGCCAATAATTTACCTATATACAAAAATTCAAAGACATTAATCCATCCGTTTTGAAGCCAAGTTCATTCCAATTTTCGGACACACTTTCACATTTATAATATACTAGCTGTTACCCGTGACGTCGTTCACGTAGCATTAAAAAAAAGATAAATGCTTTAATTAAACAAAACGGTTCATTAACAATAATTTAAAAAATATATAACATATATCTTATAGAAGACTATGCAGTAGTTTTTTTATAGGGGACTTAAAGAACTCAGTCAAATAAAAGGGAAATGTGTTAAATAATATGAACAATTGCGAAAATGAAATTGTAACCACTTATACTGTAGACAACTGTAACGCACCCCAATTGTACATTAATCATGTTGTAGTGCATTTCAGAATTCCATATCAAAGAAAGAAAAATCATGTGTTAAACCTAGGTAATAAAAAAATATCCAACATTTCCATAATGCATAACTTCACCGGGACATTCTTTTCTGCAGCTGTGTATATGATCTATGTGTTTGTAAATATTCTAAATACAATGTTAAAAAAATTTTTAGTGAGAAAAAGTATAACGAATATTAAAATTCACCTTTAGCAATTTCTAATTATAGACAGAAACTTACTTGAATTCTTTTTTACAGTCCTCTATATTACGTGCAAATATGTATAAGATCGCATATTTAGCTTAAATTATTCAAGCAAAAAACCCGATTCAAATTATTGAATTCATATTTCCGGGAATCGCTATTGCACTGGTGACCAATCCAGTTTTTTGTATAGTCCGATACATGATTTATTTAAATTCTACAAACATCTCTTATTATATCAAATGTAGCTGAACTTCAGGATGCATTAGTTTTCCAAATACATACGATAATTGAAAAAGCTCTTCAGCAATCTTTTCTAATAGACCATACTTTGGATACAATATCTGAGAACTGGACACATGTCCAAAATCTTTTATGCGTCTCTGTAAATTTATAACAAATGTGATGCAAATGATACTTAACTGCAAGCATATTGTAGTAAATTTCAGTATTTATCATTGTATTGATTCTCTCAGTATATTAATTTCATCATGTTTCAAATAGCGCAACGCAATTAAAATACGCTGGGAATATTTTTTTCTCCGTAGACTATTATATTACCGAACATTTTTCTGTAATCTTGTAAGTGTTGTCTCTATTAAATCTTTTCACCCCATTTTCTACAGAAATCCTATTTTAGTGCACTTCAGAACCTGATATCAATTTCAATATTATTAAAATAAGCTTAATAAAATAACATTATTAAAATATGTTGCAAATGGTTTTTCTTCACAGACCATAATAAATTGAAATACTTTTGAGCTCCCTGTACGCACACTATAAGTGCTACATTTAACATATTCGATAGTAACCATGTTCTTCTGAACCTTAAAAACGCATGTAAATTTCATTACATTTAAAATTATGTAACATTATCAAAATACACCACAAATGATTTTTTCGCCTTAGACCATAATGTAAAGTTTCCTTTTGAGTGCTCCTATGATTCAGCTATAATTGCTACCTGGTTCATTTTCAATGCCGCATATGCTATGGTAAATCTCAATAACGTATGTTATTTTCGTATGAATTCCACTATATTTACCCAAGTTGAAAAACGGACAGACAGACGGCAGACCCCAGGCACTCGGCATCCGGTATACAGACAGGTTGAAGTCGTAAACACTTTTAGACCATGTTAGAAAGTGTCAAAAAGCGGGTAGTTTCCGTAAAACGAAAAAAAAAACAGTGTTAGGAAAAATATACTACAAAACTGTGTTTTAGGTGGCATTTTTGTATAATTTGTACATATATGCTCTGCATACCATAAAAATTTATAGAAATTTATTATAAAAAACATTCTTAGAAGTGACAACATATTTTTACTTTTTAAGAGCTAAAAAAAATGTGCAATTAATATCCATTTACAAACCTGTTACCAGTACGCTTTGAGCACATTATGCGAAATTGAGATATTACCTGAGGGAATGTATTTTTACTGACAATATGTGACGTCACAGTCGTCTCTTTTTAGCACTTTCTCAAAATTACATTGTGTTATTAAAAATGAAAACTTGAAAACTTATACTTTGTTTCATATATGACGTTACATTGATATTTTTAAAATTCTTAATAGAAAGTATTCCTCTGACGTCACAATTGGTAAAAAGTTGAATTTTATAGTTTCGAATCGAAAGAAAGAAAAAGGTTCATTTTGATTACGGATTAATGTCTGGAAAAACTACTAAAATACTTATATTCTTGTAAAGTGTGAAGTTATATTCTTGTGAAATCTTCTAAGTGTAAAAGAAATTTTATATAATCGTTTGCGTGATATAAGAAGAAAAACAGTATCCCTCTGACGTCACAATTGGCGAAATTGCGGTTTTTAATCTCGAACCGAAAAACAGAATAGGATCCATTTATTTATTTAATTTTATTTTATCACGTGAAAATCTTTCAGTTGAAAATTAATTACAGAAGAGAAATAATTATTCCGGTTTTTTTATTTTTTGGCAACGAAAAAAGAAAGATAATTAAATATTATGGAAAATTTTTCAATTTATTCTGTACGAAAAATAGTGAAATATTGAATTATTAAGAAAAATATTTGAATAAAATAAATAAAAATTAGCCTATGTTCATTTCAGGCCAATAATTTACCTATATACAAAAATTCAAAGTCATTAATCCATCCGTTTTGAAGCCAAGTTCATTCCAATTTTCGGACACACTTTCACATTTATAATATATATAAGGATATAAGGATATAAGGACTAGTAGATCGTACCCAGGCTTCCCGGGTTACAAAGTAACGATAAAAACCATCTTTTTAAAATTAAAATTGAAAATTCTAATAAATTTTCTGGATGTAATATGCTGTTTTAAATTACTAACTAACACTGAAAAAGCATTTTTAATACTTTAAGCTTCTTGTAGATATTTTCATTCATGTTTAAATCATAAAATAATAACTGTGAAAAGTATTGTTATGAAGAATTGTATTTGATAACTTTACGGAGCTTTTATCTTATACAATTAAAAAAGTTAACATTAATGGCAATCGTGTGTACTTGTGTTAAATAAGCTTTTAAATTGAAATATTGCACGATGAAAAAACACGGCTAGGCTGCTTAAAGGATTAAACGGAGAACATTAATTATGGTATCAAATAAAGCTTTGAATTTAGCTTTTTTTGAAAACTTTGAAAAGAGATTAAAATTAAATGCTTGAAAAATATAAAGTCGTAATAAGTGAGTTTTTAATCAAATTGCATTTGAAAGAACATTTATTTTCCTATACGACGGAATAAAAATTGAAAATGTGCGACGATTTAAAGATTAAAAAATTGCAGAAAAAAATCATTACCCCGTGAAATGTTGTCAAAATTACGTCTGTGCTACCCACGGACACGTTTGTTAGTTATAATACAGATTTACATGTTGCGCATATGAAAAATCTTACGCGCATAGTAAAATGCAAAAGTAAAGAAACAACAGCACATGCATTTTTTCAAAGAAAGTTTGTTCCAAACTTAACTCTATGACAAATTTAAAATTCGTTTTGTAAGTTAAAGACAAGCACTGCCTGACGTTAATTCAATGCGCAAATCGGCTGCCATATTTTCCGTGTAACACGCGTACATTGATTTATATATATGATGACAAAACAAATATTCAATTGTAATTAAAACTACAGATAATGGTGAATTATAAACTCTCATTTCATCATTTACATCTTTCTTTTTCCATTTCGAATCAATTTTCTGTGTAAAAAATGTATACTTTTTTTTTTTTTTTTTTTTTTTTTTCCTAAAACGTATTTCAAAAATACGAATGATTCTACAAAGAAAGTAAAAATAAATTACATAAAAAGAATCCAAAAAAGAAAGAAAAAATAAATAATTTTGTTTTGCATTTTTCTTCTGGTAAAATGACAGGTAACAAAAAAGAACTAAAAAAATCGTCTGCTCAAGTAAGTTTAACTGAAAATTATAAAATATTACATTATGCAAATTAAGTTATTTTGGTAAAATTACAGTATAATGCTTAAAGAATAACATTTCTTTTCATTTGAGAAGTTTTTGGACAAAAATTCAAAGACCCTGATTTTTTTAAGCCTCTAATTACTGCCAAGATCATCTTTGATTGCTTGTCTAAATCAGTTTCGCGGCAGTGAAAATTCAACCTGGAGAATATCGCCAAGCTCTGTAATAAAAATTTCTGTATTTTGGACAATGATATCCAATCTGATGACGCACACTGCATGTAGCTTTTCCTTAAACACGGGCTAATTTTTTAAAACATTGTGTTTCATCAGTGCATGATTTCAATTATGTTACTTTCAAAAACAATGCATTTCCACTTGTGAAGAATTTCAAAGTCACTGGAGTGAAAATTAAATATTTCTACAAAATATATTTTAGTTTTAGGATTTTAAACACACGATTATATAAACATACTAGTTGGATATGTCAATCCCGAAACTTTCTTCTATCTCATAAGTACATTTTAATATTTAAAAAAAAAAAAAAAAAACGTGGTGACCCCAAAGTTACCCACTATCGAATTTCCTCGAACATTTGACCTAACCTAATGAGATTCTGGTATCCGAAAAAGCTAAAATGCAAAATTTAATTAATATTCTGAGAAAATGAGCTTAGTAGTGTTTCATGTTGGGTAATTTATACTAAAACCTAATAACCCTATTTATGTCAAGACCTAACAGAATCTGAAATTTGATGGAATTTCCTCCATTAGTTCTTGAGATATAGTTATAACAAAAAATTTGCAAAACGTAGCACAGAAACACCATATCTTGGTCAATTTATGCCAAAACGTAAAAAAGCGTCTAATTACGTTATGGTGTAAAAGAATCTGAAGTTTGATGAAATTCTGTGCATTAGCTCTTGAGATATATCTAGTTTAAAAAAAAACGTGTAAAATATAGCACAGCAGCACCATCAGTTGAAGGATTTATAACAAAACGAAATCATCGTGTAATTATGTTATATGTCATTTTGTAACAAAATCTGAAGTTTGAGGAAATTCTTTGCGTTGGTGTTGAGATATAGCTATCGGAAAAATCGTGCTAAATGCAGCATAGCTGCTCCACCTGTTGCAAGGTTAATACCAAAATGCAATCAGTGTCTAATTATGTTATACATTCTAGTGTAACAGAATCTAAAATTTGATGAAGTTCTCTGCATTAGTTCTTGAGATATAGCTATCGCAAAAATCGTGCAAAATGTAGCATAGACGCCACCTATAAGGCAGTTCACACCAAAACCTTACCAGCGGCTATGTATCTCAAGGTATCGCGGAATCTGAAGTTTGGTGAAATTCTGTGCATTAGTTCTTGAGATATAGCTATCATGAAAATGATGAAAAACGTGGCATAGCAGCGCCACCTGCTGGCCAATTTTCACCAAAAACCAATAGGCACTAATTCATATCAAGCTCTAACTGAATATAAAATAGTATTAAATTTCGAGCATTAGTTCTTGAGATAGAGCGCCCACAAATTTTTTGTCACATACAGACAGACTCACAGACAGACTGACAGACTCACAGACAGACGGACAGACTCACAGACAGACATTTTCTAAAAATAGTCAAAACGTGTTCAGGACCTTCTAAAACGTATAAATCCGTCGAAAACTTTCATGAATCCAATACTTTCTTCTTGTAAAGATAGAAGAAAATAATAATGACGTCATTTGCATTCGCCAGAGCATTCGACATTTACAGTCAAGTCTTATACAACATATATAGAAAAATATGCATTTGACGTCAGAAATCCAACAATAAAGCGATTTCATCATTTAAAAAAAAACTCAGCAACACATATCGATAGTAAAATGATTCATAAGCCTTCATTTTTTTTCTTCTTCTATGTGTTATCAAATGCCATTATTTTTTTTCCAAAATTCGAAAAATGTTATTTCACAGAAATTAATGAAACTGTAGCCTTCTGATTTTTGATGTGAATTAAACAAATGCTGAGCAAATAATCCACAAAAATATTCAATAAAATACATTTTTGTAAAGAGAAATTTATATTTTTTTATGTAAAGTATGTTTGCAATAAACTAAAAATCATTTAACTGATCTATAAAAACGAAATAAAACCAAAACACACCGGGTTTTATAGCAGACGATACTCTTGAAATAGAGATATGTTAATTAAAATTGTTTTATGTTGAAATGAGAAAATTGGAACATAAATGTACGGTAATCTGCTATTTTCTATGGAGGAAAGAGATAGATGGAGGTGCAGTATAACGGAAAAACAGTTTGCAATATTGTGCGCGTTATCACTAAATTTAAATACCGTATTCGGCCCAAACAAAACAATCGCATGGAACAGATACCAAATTCTTTAATATCAACTGTGCATTTTTTTCACTAAATGAAAACGATCTGTTTATATTAAAGCATTCTAAAGTAGAATTGCATTTTATTATAAACTATAACTGTAAATATCCGTAAATTATAAACTGAAAACAGCAGCACTAAAAGTTTTCTTCTTTTTTGGAAAGCACACGGTTGCGTTTGGGCTTTTTGTAGAGGATTTCAGGTTTACATTTTTTGCATCACTCCCAGCTACTATAAGTCCTGTTTATACTTTCTTTTTACTTTATGGCTATTTTCCATGGAGGAAGAAGATAGGTGGAGGTGAACTAAGCCTTAAAAAAGGTTTGCAATGTGAATCCATTTATCGCTCAAATTTTAGTGTACCAAACAAAAGCACGTGGAAAATTGGAAAGCATCCAAAAAAGGAAGGGATTTTGTATTAATAAGACGAATTGAAAGAAATGAATTACAGCTGGAGCATTTTTTAAGAAGAAATAGGAAATTTTTAAAATGGTCTTTGTTCTATTATTATTTATTAAAAGAAATGTTTACTTTTAAAATAATTGAAATTGGGAAATTATTATTATTATTATTATTATTAAATGTCATTATTATTATTAAATTTCAAATTAAAATTAAATAAGAAATTGAAAACGTTTGATACGAACTAAAAATTGTATTATTAAAAGTTTTCTTTTTACAGTAATTTTTATTAACACTTTTCAACAAAATTGAAAAATGTTTATGCATTCGTTTTGTCTGTCCGTCTGTCCGCGCTCTAACTTTCGTAAATATACTCGGAATGCAAAGAAATTTTACCATGTTATTGAAGTTTACACAAGCACAAACACTATTAAAAATGAAGTTTCTACCACGATTAGTTCATTTACAGGGACAGTCAAAAGTTTTCGATTATATTAGGGCCAATGGGGAAGAATCGTTTCAAATTAATTTTAAAGATGTTGCGGCCGGACAAACGTTTTCACATTTATTTGCAACTACGAAAAGCACACTAAAATATGCAGCTAAAAGAATAGTTATTCATTTACAGGGCCACACAAAATAAGTCTAATACATGATAATAAAGGAGGAAATTGTTTGCGACATATTTTAACGATGGTAAACGGTATCATGTGTAATCAAATTGATATACGTCGCTGAGACTTAATATGAGTTATTTCACGCATAATACGAAGTGCATAGCATTTACAGGGACACACAAAAGACTTCAAAAAGCATATTCTATTCGAAGTACTATAGTATATTACGCATGATAACTGTTCCATGGATGAAAGGCATTTTTAATTATGATATGCGCTTTTAAGTGTCACTAAATGTATTCACATTATATGGTGTGCATAAATGCTATAATAGTTACACAATTAAGATATACAGGGTTACTCAAAAGAACTCGGAAAAGTTACTGAATGTGAGTGTAATTTACTTAAAGGTTTGTTTTTAAAAAAGTTTTGCATTTTTACGTCAATTCGCATTTAGTTTATCGTGAAATGTTTGTAGAATATAGATTAAATGATATACAGGGTCACGCAAAGAACTGGATACAGTTTTGTTTAAGGGTGATAATTTCTGGAAATATGATTTAAATAGTTTAAAGAGTACTGTTGTTTGATTAACATTTTTTATTTATTTTTTTATATAATTAATTTTAGCAAAATACTTTCGTGTAATAAAGGTACTAGGTAAACTGCAGGGCTGAACAAAAGTATTGAAGTATGTTTTACATCTATTCGTATAAACTGCCAAAAGAAAAATTTCATCCAGCTAGGCATTTTTTTGCTAAACTAAATTTTTCCATGATATAGTATATCAACCGACAAATCAAGTACAAAGCCGTTCAGAAGTATTGGAATACATATTTGGTTATGGGCAGTAACACTTATTTCCCTGAATAAGGAAGTTTTGTTAAAGAATTAAGGAAATTTGGATAGTGTTTTATAATCTATGCTTAACGCGGCATTTTTTCTTTTACTGGTTAATACTTTGTAACGTAGATGAAAAATGTTTATGACTCCGGTTTATGTGGCCGAGTTTGAACTCTTGTAAATAAACTCTGATGCTCGTAGCATTTTTTATATGTTTTTGACGTGTACTACACCATGATCGCTATTGAAAAGGAAATGTGTAGAATTTATAGTTCATTTGCATAGATAGTCTAAAGTACTCTGTTACATTATGGTCAATGGGAAAAATCGTTTCAAGTTCATTTCAATGACGTTAGACCATTTAAAACATAAAGAAACTGATATGCATTTATAAACGGCAGTATAACAAGCATTTTGTAGAATATGGGGTTTGTTAAACATTTATTATTTATTTAAAGAACCTCACAAAAGAATTCCGTTTATGGGGATAATGATATATGGTTGGGAGCTTTTAGCGGCCAAAATATGTTACTAAATTATAGTGAAATAGACATAAATTATTCACTGATTCTCCTCAACGCTACATTTCCGCACCCACATTCCTTTACAAATCTGCTCATTAATGTTCCCGCTAATTGCCTTTACATTTCTGATGCATAACTTTGAAAAACCCTGTATAGGCATATTCAAAATGTGAAGAGTGTAGCTCAATATAGTTTAAAACCGGGCTTTTTCAATATTTTTCGTGATGATATAAAATTTCACGCAAAGGAAAGTAAGAGTGTTTAAAATGATATAATGTTGCTTAAACTTTAATGTTGAAAAATTATAATATTGCAACATTATAAAAAAAGTGATATTATAATTTTGTTTATTTGCTCAACGCTTAAAGCTGCACAAATAAAAATGTATGTTAAACTTGCAGCGAGACTAGATCCTTGAATGGGTCGGGTTGTGTATTTTACCTGAATACGAAAATTCTATTCAAATCGGAATCCAGTATAAATGTTTTTTTATCGATCTGAACCGCTAATATTTGAATTCGAATCCGACACATAAACAGTATTCCGCCTGAAGCAGAGCTAATTTTAATACTTACAACGTTATTAAAAAATTCCAAAACATGTTTTAAAACAAATATTGTTAGCATATAGTCATGCTTTACATTAATAGAAACAATTTCTGACAAATATAAAAATTTTACTTCTTCAAAATAACAGCTTTATCAATAAAAAGTTTTGAGAAACAATTAATAAACAAGTTGGAAATTACACGTGAAGCGTAACAAATGAGGTGCATTCGTACGATAACGACGTTTTTAAAATATTCAGATCTTGCTGATATAGTAGACAGTACTTCGGTTACATTATAGTAGTAGAAATCTTTGTGTTCCTGTAAATATACAGGAAGTAATTTTATTACACCTCAGCAACGTATATCATATTCATAAAATGCTAAATAGTTTAATGTAATTAAAACACGCCCCACAAACAATGTTTCTCCGTAAGCTTTATGTAATGGAATACTTTTGTGTGCTCTTGTAATTTAAAAACAAATATTCTTTGCATCACAGATTGTACAGAATGTATATTTTAGTATATATATACTTCATAGGTTCATGTCAGTTTTATTATGTTTGAATTAGTTTAACACCATTAAAATGCATTTGAAACTTTTTTTCCCATTGACCGTAATGTCATGGAATATTTTTTATTGTTCCTGTAATTGATTTATGCATCCAATTTTAATAAAATTTAAAATGACACGACAAAATTATGTAATAATTATTTGTTTTAAATTTCAAATGATTAAAATGCATTTGAAACCCCCCTTGACCGTAATGTAACGGGATACTTTTGATTGTCCCTGTAATTCATCTATGCATAATTGATCTATCTTAAATTTGAAATAACCTGACAAAATTATGTATTAGTTATGTATTTTAAACTTCAAACGATTCGGTTGGGTAGTTTTTGCGTTGTTATATGCGAATGAATGCGAATGTTATATGCCTAACGACAACTATAGGTGCTACGTATTTACATAATTACGAAAGCACCTAAAAACAACAGATATAAAGCATAATAAAATTTGAGAGCTGTAAAATAAATGAGCTGATTTTCACGCAGTAAAAATTTCGATTCTTATCATGTTTTTAAAATTATTAGAAAATAAATTACACATATTTTAAGATTAATCGCATTTAAATGCGAAAAATGAAGCATAAATACAGGGTTTCGATATTACAAATAGATTTATTCTAAATAAATAATTCAGGGATAAAAAAAAATCAAGATGAACATATAAAAAGAATTTTTTTTTGTTGCATATTAATAATTGCATTTAAATAATATTTAAAGTATAATAATGAAAACATTCTTTTAAAATCATGTATGAAAACATAAGTAATAAATATTAATCTAAAATACAGATTTCTGATTGCAAACGATTTTCAGATATTCGCAAAATAATGTCATCTTTTCAAGAAAAATGTTAAAAGATTTTCTATTTTGATATTTAAAACACATATAATTAAATAATCAAAGAAATTTTTACCTGTGAAGCGCTGTCCAATAAAAAATTCGACGATAAAAAACAAGAGCAATCAAATACGGGTTTTAACCGGTTTGAATTCATACGCGAATCAAAGCACGTGGTTTTGTTTGGACTTAATGTGACTTAATGTAGGGTTACATTTTTGGCATCACCCAAATCATTATAGTTCACCTCCAGTATATTCTTCCTCCATGGCTATTTTCTCTTTACTTCCCACTCGACTTCGCATAGAAATGTAGTACTAAAGTTGCCACCTCTAGAAAAATTGAATCAAAAACTACAAAAAAATTATTACCTCAAAAACAAATATAGATACAGTTTTCAAACAAATTACATTTAAAAGTACAATTTTTTCTCTATACAATAGTGTAAAGATTAAAAATGTCCGATGTCTATAAGTTAAAAAAATTACAGTAGCGAAAACTGCAAAAGCGAAATTTCATCAGAAAGTGTTGCCATTCGCAAAATGACGTATGCGTTACGCACAGATACGTTTGGCCTTTATAATATAGATATAAGGATTCAAAGACATTAATCCATCCGTTTTGAAGCCAAGTTCATTCCAATTTTTCGGACACACTTTCACATTTATAATATACTAGCGGACCCGACAGACGTTGTCCTGTCACCGACAGACGTTGTCCTTCCTGGCACCGACACCAGAAAATCAAATAAATGTACTTAAATATAGTGATACGCACGATAAACACTACGCTCTTAATTTAATTTCTTATTACAATTATGTAAGGAAATTATTTTTCACTCTTCAGTATTTTTTGAAGTCGGTTCAATTTTTGATAGAAAAGTTTATTTTTCTCTTTTTTGTTAAAAGTTAACGATTTTCTGAAGTCAGTTAATCAAAATTATAATACAGGCTATAATACTGTAAAGCACACACTTTTGACAGGAGCGGGGTTCGAACACGCGATCTCTTTCTTCGAGAAGTTGAGCTTAAATCTGGCGCCTTTGACCGCTCGGACATTCCGTCCGCACTCTATTTATCGAAATTATTCAACACTTTTAATTAACAAAAAAATCACTAACTATTAGGTTTTGCCTAATTACTAAAAAAGTACTGAATCAATTTCGACGAAATGTGAATCTAAACCATTCTCGAATCTACCAGAACGCACACACAAAATTTCATCAAAATCGGTCCAGTCGTTTAGGAGGAGTTCAATTACATACATACGCACAGAAGATTTTTATATATAAAGATGAGCATTGAAAATTTCAGGTTTTTGCGCCGAAGACATCGCCAGATTAGGAAAATGTGAATTATCTCACGAACTACTGGACTTGAACAAATTTGCTTAGTACCGTTCGATTTAGCATGAAAAAATACACTAAAATATGCTATCAGATGAAAAATAACTACAGAAGCCGATTTTTAAGGAATTTTTTAAAAGTTCGTTCTTTTTTCTACTCATCGTAGGGGTGGAATTTTCGAAAATCCATTTTTAGCGGCACTCGATGTTATAAGAAGTATTTTTACCCCAATTTTCAAGATTTTTGGTATGGTAGATTTTTTTGTGCTGTGATTAATACGAAATCCTGACTTTCATTAATATATATAGTACTTTTAATTAGTGAAAAATCACTAACTATTAGTTTTTGCCTAATTACTAAAAAAGTACTGAATCAATTTCGACGAAATGTGAATCTAAACCATTCTCGAATCTACCGGAACGCACACACAAAATTTCATCAAAATCGGTCCAGTCGTTTAGGAGGAGTTCAATTACATACACACGCACAGAAGATTTTTATATATAAAGATATAAGGATGTGTTCTTTACATCAAAAAATCTACAATCATTTTTTAGTCTGTTATCTATAATTAAAAATACAAAGTTATTATTAGAATCATTAAATGATAAGAATATGAATGCGATTTTAAAAATAGGGATTGTCTGCATATTAAAAAATGCACAAACTTTGAATTTTCAAATGAAATCATCCATTTTTGATACCATATTTGAGTTTCTTTAATCAAGGCACCCCAGAAAAGATTTAGTTTACATACTTTTTCTTAAATAGATCTTTATTTTATTTTTTGATTATTTAAAAAAAAAAAAAATCACATTATTAAATGTTTTGGTGAGAAACAATGAACAGTACCATATCAGTGCCACCGGCAAGGCGATTCACGTCTAAAGTTAATCAAAGGAAAACAGCACTATGCGACGATATTACCAAACTGTCGAAAAGGGATTAAAATATTGATTTTGTTGAAGTTAATAAATGGTAAATGTATTCTATTATTTATGATTTTGTGGAAAATTTCTTAGAATGATATTAATTTTGATTTCATAACATCATTTAAGAATTGAAGTATTACAATAGAAGAACATTTATTTAAAAGAGAATAAACACTGTAAAAATAAACTGTAAAAACAAAGGCACGCCTTTTTTTTTTCCCGAAGGAATGAATTCGTTTTAAATTCCGATATGTAACCTGCTCGCTGTATTTATATAGCTGATTGGTTGAGGTGTGTTGAAAACAGATTCTGAAATCTGACATATGAGCAAGTACAGTAAAACCCCGATAATTCGGATTAATTGGGACCGGACCCAATCCGGATTATCGAAAATCCGGAGAATTAGAAAAAAAATGAAATAACATAAAACATACTTACAGAAAATCACCTTTATGTTAAACTTATGGAATATTTACAGACAGTAAAAATGTTTACTTTGCCTAATTCTTTCGAATAGATTTTTATAAAAAGTTTTTTTATTCAGAATACAACGATGAAACAAGTTAATCTTATGGAAATTAGCCAATCGCTTCTCAAACTTAAAAAAAAAAAAAAAAAAAAAAAAAAAAAAAAAAAAAAAACATTTCGGAGATTTGTATTAACGGAGTCCGAATTAGCTGGGTTCTACTGTACCTTTTTCACGTCTTTTTTAAGTCTGATAGATGGCAGCACTAAGCATTTTAAGAAAAAATTATTATTGAAACCTGTTAGGATTAGGAGCTATGCACATATATAAAGTTATCAACCTTTTGATAATTTTGGATCCCTTACCTCTTTAATCTTTACGCTATCAAATTTAACATTTCTCGACCTCTGCCTAGAGGTCTGCACGGGCCGGAATTTCCAGGCCCGGGCCCGGCCCGGCCCGTTTAAATTTTTATGTTTTAGGCCGGCTCGGCCCGTACAGAAATCAGTGAAACCAGGACCGGCCCGGCCCGTTACAATTTCTACGATTTCTAAAAAATCCAGATTTTTTATCATATAATTAAGATTCCTTAAAAGAATACTGCATACAATCTATGGAATGATTTTACAGTATACTAGCTGCACCCAGGGCCTGTTTACCGAATAGGCCCGTGAAGCCCGTGCTTACCCATTGATTTTTAAAAGGGCCCCAAAATTTACTTTTCAAACTTAACTTTTAGATGAAAAAAAATTTATGATAAAAAAAATAATGGATTTTTTTGCATAAGGATTTTGTTTTTCTTATTATGTTGTAATTTGAAAATCATAAAAAGATATTTTGAAGTTGAAATATTCTTAATTATAGTTTCATATTTGTTTCTTACAAAATTAATTTGTTATATTTAATTATGTATCTAATAAAATACTTTTTCATATGTATAATAAACATATAATCGTTTGAGTTTAATATTAAAAATGTTATTTATCGAAATTTTGATAGCAAAATTTCATATCATCTAAGCATGTGAAAAATAGATTATTAAATAAATAAGTTTAAAAAAATAGTTGATTAATAGGGGGGCCCCCAATTGGACGCCGGGCTTCCCCTACTTCTAATTCATAAGCGGGCCCTGGCTGCACCCGTCGAAACTCGACGGAAAAGAATATATATTAGGTATGATATATATCAATCTTATATAGACAGTAAAATATTGAGCGAAATAAACAATTGCCACCTCTTAAAATAGGGATAACATAGTTTTTCTTGATGAAGAAACACAAACTTCAGAAAATAACAAAAAATAAAGAAAACAACTCATAAATTATTATGTTGGACTTAACTTCAGCTAAAAATCTTTTTTTTTTTTTTTTTATGCGGTTTCTAAACCTTAAATATTATTTAAATACCAAATTATTTAGGAACTTAATATTATATCCCGGAAGACGAATTCAAAAAATCTGAATATTTTATTTTTTCTCCGTTTAAATATCGCTTTATAACTGTACAATAATTATAATATCAATGAAACATTTTAATTATAATAAAAACAGGGACTTGCTAAACTGCCTAACCAACCCACTACATATTTACAGCACTTGCGATAAATTTAATGTATTTGTTGGTTTGTATCCTCCATGAACTTGTAAAAATTAATTTTATTGTTATGGCAACGAAATAAAAAAAAAACGCTATCTCTGTTATTAAAAAGAATAAAATTTTTGTATTTGTTGCTGAAACGCAGAATTTTTTTATTTTTTATTTTAAACAATAACTTAATACAATGAAATGATTTTAATTATTTTTTGATATTATGTAAGATAGAAATATAGTAATACCGGCATATCACAGGTTTTATTCTTTTTTTTTTAATATGACATCATTTACACCTTCAGAAATACTCATATTTTCTTAAATAAAAGCTTGATTTATGCAGTTATTTAAGAATTCTTTAGTTTCATAAAATAGTCATTATAATTAAATAGAAATGGCACAGTTTATAGAAATATTTTCATTTGTTCACGCCTCGGACCTTTAAATTAATAGAAGTTCACTTTATTAAGATGCAGGAATTAAAGTCAGTGAATATGACATCATCACTGACACAGCTATAACAATGTATATTATTTCATGGAATAAATTTATCTGGTTCTGTATGACCACATTTTCTCCATCGACAAAATTTCACTTCAGATATTATATTTTATCAAAGTTTATCTTCTGTTATTTTACTTACATAATACTTAATATTATTACTCAGTAAATAATCTGTGTATTGCAGGGAATAACTATTTGCAATCATTTTATTATAATTAAATTTTACGAAAACCTTTTTTTTTTTTTTTTTTTTGAAATGCGATTATACATTCACCGATGAGATCAACCTCTTGATTGGTGGAAAATAATGAAACAAAATAAATTTTGAGAAAAGCTTAACCTGTTGCCACTGTTTTGGAGAAATGTCATGAAAAAGCTTTTAAAATTAAAAATATAAAAATTGAAATAAATTAAAAATTAGCCAGAACGGGCACATCTACACATAAACAGCTTTCATTTTAAAAAATAATTATCGAAATCAAGCCAGTAGAAAGCCCAGGGCTGATGACCAAAAAAAAAACAGCCAGGTATTTTAAATATATAGATTTTACTGGAAATACACATTAACAGCATTAATAATTACTTAGATATTTAGGCTTTCAACATTCGAATAAAGATTCATTAAAAAATTAATATGGCTTAGAATAAAAGAAAAAAGAAAGAAAGTTAAAAACATCATAACTTTTGAAGCTGTTTAATAAAAGAAGATTTATAAAAATATTTCTATATCATTTTATTAAAGATTTTAAACCCAAATTCATTCTTAAATTCAAAGAAGCTCCTTTCTGATATATTTTTAAATTCTTTTCTCAGAAACGCGTAAGTTTAGCAGGTATCTTTATTCAGAAACTATATAATCGAATGGGGTTATCCATTTTTTTATACAAGCAATTTAAGAATACTGCAAGTAAATCAAATACTGTCATAGTTAGCGTTTTGAATAGAATTTCCGGAAGTGATAGCATGGGAAGGGAGAAAAACATGCAATCATTTGAGAAAGTATTATATATCTCAACAAGGTTACACAAGTATTTTATTTACCAAAAATGAAAAACTCTATTCGATTCCAAATCCCTTCAATAGCCAGGCTTATCACTTTTATACTTTTACAATTTAAAATTAATCAGAAAATATGTCAAACTTTCGCATTATTGAGAAATTAATTTAAAAACCATCAAGAAGTATATATCCAAAGATTAAGCTAACATAAGTTTTTTATCGCTGTTAATAATTTTACAAATCATGTTGTCCGCCCTACAGATCTTGAGAACAATTAAGTCTAGTTCCGATAAGGCTAGTCTACAAGTAGAAAAATAATGCAAGCTTGATCTTGGCCCGACACAATGAGCTAAAAAAATATTAAAACGAGTTACACACAATGTAACTGTCCGATGCCGACTGTACATTTTTATACTAATGCTGTCAAACTAGTATGGCTCGTGATGCACATTTATACTTATTCTCGTTAAAATCATTTCTTTGAAAATAGCTCATATTTTATTGTATCTGCTTAAATCTTGCAAATGGGTCGGCAGGCCCGAGAATTTTTTTAATGGCCCGGCCCATTTAAAAAACTATTCTAAATCTGCCGGCTCGGCCCGGCCCGTTACAAAATTCGAAACGATTCTGCCGGCCCGGCCCGTGCAGACCTCTACCTCTGCCCTCCTATCCCTAATGATATCAGTGTTTAAAAATCAAAGGGTATAGCCATGTTTATTAGTAAAATATCCCTTGAATCAACCACTTTGAGTCCTACATGGATAGATAGCTTAGTAAAAGAAATTCATTTCTCCCCAGTTTTAAGTTTGTATCTCAAGACCATGGGGGGTAATGGTCCTAAATGCCTGTTTTGGATAGAGCGTATTGTGACGAAACTACTAAGCAGATTTCAACGAAAAAAATAAGGGATGTAAAAAACCACCATACGAATGTTTGACAATTTTTACAGATTTTTTTTAAACAGAAGAACAAGTTTTCTAAATTTTTTCCTGTTTTTAAATGTACATTTTAATTAAAAACAAACTGAAATTTCTGAGTGACCACCTTAATTTTTTTGCATGAAATACTATGAGACATGATGCATATTCACTATCAATTTCAACTTTCTACGTATGGTGCATCATATAAAAAAAAAAAGGGCAAAATCATATTCCGGCGGGAATGTTGGGCGTGTCTCGGACAAATTTCACGCCTTCTTTTCAAATCTCACATATTAATTCACACGATATTTTTAAAAGAAGGCATGAAATTTGTTCTACTGACCAATTAACATATGAGTTTTAACATGTAAAATGTAAAGTTAAAATTAAAAAAAAAAAGAAAAATAATGGAAAAAGCACAGCATATAGAAAGTGAAAAAAAAATAGTAATAACAATAAGAGCATATGAATACCACTTTTTTACATAAATATTTAATAACCATGCCAGGGCACAGAAAATGCAGTGAGGTGCAGAATTCAGATAATTTTATGGAATGTCAAACCTTTCTTACAAAAAACAGATATATGTAAAGAAGTTGCTATCATACAACCCCATACCATAACAATGACTGGATGCTTCTTGATGCTTGTAATGCTATTAAGATACAAACCTTCTCTGTCTCTGATTCTTCTCCTTACATACTTTATGCCAATCTTACCAAACAGACAGATTATTTTGGCCTTGTTGGACTAAATAACATTATCCTGATGTTCTTCTTCCCAATGAACCACTTCAATGGCAGCTCAAGATAAATTGAGGTAAAAAGACTGTTTCCTTATATTTGCTACAGGTGAAATGGTAAACATGAGTTTTAGTTCAGTTTAATCTTTTCAACCTTTGTTGGAAAGATAAAATGGAATTTTTTCATGGAATTCTAGAATTTAAACAAGATTCTTGAAGTCTGCAATGAACAGTCCTTGCACTCAACATCTCACCGACTTGGGCCTTTTCACCATGTATACATATAAATGATTTTTTTTTCTGTCAACTATGCACAGTACCTTAATTCTCCTATTATCACTACTGCTGTATCTTTTCTCTGCTTTTATCAGTTTGGTTTTTTGTGGCATAGTCTACTTATACCATTTCAAAAATTTAGAAATGCCACAGTTGGTTGCATTCCCACCAATTTGCCTTCAAATTTCTTCATAACTATAATCTTGTTTGCTCAACAGTACAATTTTACATTGCTTTCAACTGACCATCAGTCAACTCTTTAATTTCCGTACGTTTTACATCCAACTCTAATAACATCAATCACATAAAACTCTGACAAATGTTTACCAAAACAAGAAAGCAACAGTTAAATCCTACTGTTATCTGATTAAGTCATTGCTAAAATATGACACCTGATTGGCTAATTAAAGACCCATGCTAATTGGCTGCATTCCAGTGATGAATTCAGGCATTTTTCCCTGGGAGATATTTCTGTGGCTCTGAAAAGGGGAAGGCATTTTAGAATTCAGAGGGGGGGGGGGGGGGGGTGGTACTTTTGCTCTAATAAAAAGCATAAAATTTCAAACCTCCTGGGAGGGACATTTCATTATTCCAAGAGGAATGACACCCTGGGCCACCCACTGAATTCAACATTGCTGCATTCAAATAAAGGAAACTCACTTTACATTGATTAAAGCTAGTTGTGTTTCTTTTTTTGTTGTTGTTAATTTGTCAATAACTTTTGACTAAATTAGCAAAAATATTTTACAAATATTTTACAAAATACAAAGTAGCCATAATTAGACTGACAGTATTCATAATGTTCTGTATGTAACCTAATTGAGAGAATGAGGCCAAATTTTGTAAGATTAAACAAAACAAAAAATAAAAGATTCCAAAAAAAAAAAAAAAATCTAAAAGTCATTGCTAGGGGAATATGCGACGCTGTGTAAAAGAAGAGAGTTTTTAAAAAATGCAGAATCAATATTAAAATCGTTAAATGTGCTAAATAAAAAATAATTTTATTTCAGTATTAATTCCAAATTTTTAAAAATTCTCTTTTTTGTTACACAGGGCCCACATATTCTCTTAATGGTGATTTTGAAGCTTTTTTTTTTTTTTTCATGGAATTTTTCATTTCTAACCCCCCAATCTTGTTTTATCTCTTTATAAAATGTGACATCATTCTTTCAATTAGATTGTACTAAAGAAACTCTGCACACTGAGTACTGTCAACTTAATTATGGCCACTTTGTATATTTCATCAAATTTTTAATAAAATTATCTTTTCAGCGATACATAATTTTATGGAACTACTCAAATAGAAAGTGGTGTTATGCGATATCAGACCTCAAAAATAAACTTTTCAAAAAGGTTTTCACAAATTTGGACACTATTGTAGGTCACATAGGTGCAGATAGGTCACCACATGCATTAATTTTTACATAAAACAAATCACATTTGTCAAAAACTCATGTTTGAACACAAATAGTTCATTCCAAACATTATTTTTAGAGATATAGATAAATTTTTCTGTTGCAAAGGCATCCAGAAAAAAGAAAACCTTAAAAAGTAATCTGAAAATTTTTGCGAAATTGTCTTTTACAATGAGTTTATTCTATAATGAAGTATTTCCTATAATTTTTCAGGTAAATGCTGTGTGTTCACAATACAGCAAAAGAGAAAGAGAGATAATGAGAAAACACCACACATTTTAACTGTCAAATTGTTCCCGAAAGAGGAATAAGGAAATAATCATTCAATAGAAAATTATGTTCAGGGGTACAGAAAATGTTTTTATTCCCAACATTTCCTTCAATCTATATGAAATTTCACCCAAAATTTTACGATATGTAACAGGCTTACATACATTTTGTATTACTATAGGTATAGATAATCTTTTTATTTCCAAAAATTTCTCAATTTATGCACAAGTATATATGTTACATATTATTCTGAGAGCAATTTTCTGAAAGTCGCCATACAGACCTTTTTATTTGTAGTGAAATTTTTTTATGTAAGAGAATTTGTTATTCATTGCTAAAATAAAAATTAATTGTATATTTTTCTAGAAATATACAATTTTCTAATATTTTTGAAAAAAAAAAACACACACACACACACAAACACACACACAAACACACACACACACACACACACACACACAGAGAGAGAGAGAGAGAGAGCAGTATTATACATGAATATATATATATACACACACACAGAGAGAGAGAGAGAGAGAGAAATACTATTGCCTCACAAATGTTTATCACATTCCAGTTAATTTACATGTATTTGCATTACATGTTTCCAGTATTATACATGAATATATATATACACACACACACACACACAGAGAGAGAGAGAGAAATACTATTGCCTCACAAATGTTTATCACATTCCAGTTAATCCAAAATAAACCCTCTGATAATTTGCTTTTATTTAATTTCAATACTGGGATCATACTAATCATACAATTATTCTTATTAAGTTTGTTGAAAAAACTGTAGAGACCATATTTCTCATATTTTTGAAAAATTACATAGGAAACATAAAAACAGAAGTAGAACATTTATTTAGACATTTTTAGATAATTTTTCTCTGTTTATTTTGACAATAAAAGTACATCAAACATATTATAAATATTTTCAAAAGACAACATTTAGGGCTCCAGAAACTGTGGTTGATTGCATTAAAATAAAAGTTATGTTGGTGATTATTTTTTGTCAAAGTTTAAAAATTTTAAGCTGGTTTATGTTTTTTAAACATCACCCTTTTTCACACAATAAATTCAGAAATAGTATACTGGTCATCTAGTTTATGTACTTTTAAAAGCAATCACCATCACATAAGCCATTACTGCAAGTTTTAGTACAGCAAAATAATACTACTAATAAGGATAAATAAAATAAAAATATATACAAAATATAATAATATACACAAGTATAAATATATTATATATAAAAAGATATTCAGTAATTCCACACAAAATTTAAGAAGAAAATAGACTTTTATAAAATAGATTTATGTTTGGCTGAGAACAGATGCCTGTAGAACATAGATAATCCTACCCAGACACCTTTATTAAGGTCTTAAAAAAAAAAGGTTACAACAACGACTCAAGCCACCGAAAAAAGAAACGCAAGCAAAGGGCAAATGCATGAAACATAAAAATGTCAGACTATGGTCATAAGCCAAGTTGCCATAAGTGCGACAATGGGCCATAGTAAGGCCAAAGCAACAACTGTTTAAGGTGAGAGATTTTTTCTATCTATAATTTCTATCTAAGGTTATAGAAATAAAAAGAGAGTATTCTTGTTTTTGTCGTGTTTGTGTAAAATTTCTTTTAATTTTGAATGAAGTGCTGAATAAGAAAAATGCTACTAAGTCAATTTATAGGATTGTTAAGATGTGCTGAATATGCCAGCATAAGGTTGTTAAAAAAGTCAGATAAATTAAGATTTTAAAAAAGTAGGAACATTATACACATAATAAAATCTAAACATGGTCATATTCTGAGTATATTTGAAATTATTACAACTTTGTCAAACTTATTGCTATGTGTATAATTGAAAAGTTGCATTTATCATGAATTTCTATTTCTTAGTTGTAAGATAATGAGTTTTAATTTTCAATGAAATATTTTCAAATTTCAGCTGAATTTATATATAACTGAGAATATGCAAAAATTTTCCAGTATCCTTCAATTTGTTCAATTGGTTAATAAAAAAAGACAGAGACTCCATGCATTTTAACAATCAAATTGCCCCAGGAAAACTGAAATAATTAATCTACAGAAAATAATGTCTTCATTCAATTTATGTTGTAAAAATAAGCTTAGGGCATATTTTTACATGGCATGGATATATTGGCATGTCTTCATAGTGAAATTGCACTAAACTCAGAAAATTCTAATATGAACACTTAAAATTAACATATTTGGTCTTTTTTAGAGAATTGAGTCATAACTTTTTCGGATCTGATTTTTTTTTTTTTTTTTTTTTTTTTTTTTTTTTTTTTTTTTTCAATTTTTCAAAAAATTTTTTTTTTAAGTTAATGACATTAACACTAGCTAGAATAGATAGATAAAAATAATCCTCCAAATAGATAAATTAGAGTTTAATGAATATTTCATTGTCTGAGACATAACGAATGTTGTTGTTTTGTATATTATTCAATTCATATTCATATGAAAATTAGACTAGGAAGTGTTTTTGGAGATGTTAATATTATATTACAACAAGATTTAAATGATATTACAATTTTCTAATATTTTTTGCATTTTATTATACATGATTCTTTCAAAAAAGTAATCTTTATTCTAAATTTAAAGAGTTAAATATATGTTTAAAATAAAAGATTTGCAAATGGTGCAAAAAGAATTAAAGAAATATTTATTAAATTATTATTGTTACTAAATGTCTAAACATTAATAAAGTCATTTAGTAAATGCATAGACACACACTAAAATTATTACATGTAAACAGTAACAAAAGTATTTGTTAAAACAAAATAATGCTCAATTAAAAAAGACATGTACTATTAATGGTAAACCAGACCCCAGGGGTGTAGTCGTAAAAAATACAGAGGATATACACTCTAAGCAGAGGGTATACGATCAAGGTAGAGAGTATACCCTAGAGTGTGTATACTATAGCTTTCTTGAGAAACAGGGGATATACGGTGCTCCTTTAAAAAATCCAGAGTGTATACAGTGTATACCCCCATATGTCCTCCACTACATCTCTGCCAGAAATGAAAAGGTTAGAATACCAAACAGAAAGTCATTCCATCAAGTAATTTAAAAAATCTGAAGGCTTAAATTTTGCAAAGTCTTAACATTAAATTAATTTGTAATCATTGCAAAACAGATTGGAATGCAAGTAGAGACTCTTTAAAGTATAATTCAAAATTACTAGGCAGAATTGATGTAAATTTGAATACCTGATGCTTCAGGAAATTGATTTCTGTAAAATATTCATAGATTATATTTATTCTTTTGGAAATTTATATATATATATATATAAATTAATTTTTGAGAAAGAAAAGAATTGAAATCTATAAGTTTTTCTTAACATAAATCAATTTTTAGAAATTTCAAATATTTGAATTCAAAATGTAGATAATTTCCCTAATTAATTTTTGATTTATATTTAAAAAACTATCTGTAGGGCAATCTATTTTCAAAAGATTATGAATCAATAACATTTGAAGTTTTAAACTTAATTTCTAATCTACCGAACTCAAAATGAATGATGTTCCCACTATCTTATAATAAAATTTATTGTAAAAGACAAGTATAGTTTCAAAATTAATGTTTTATATTGAAAATTCAGAGTTTGATACAATTTTCTTATGACCCCCCCCCCCCCCTCCAAGCTTATTTTTATAACATAATTTGAATGAAATCATTATTTCTAGTTAAATGGCTATTTATGTTTGTTTTTTAATGTGACAATTTGTACATGAAAATGCATGGTATTTAGGATTTATTTTCCCCTGCCTGACTTGGAGAATACTGGGGCTTAACAGATTAAAGAAAATATTAATGTCTTACAAAGATAAACGTTTAATCTAGATCTGGACCTAAATCTATGAACTATTTATTTAAATCAATGGAAAATACTAACCATTTTAATTTTTTGTAGAGTAGACATAATAGTTTAACTTATCAAAAATGCAAAATGGAATATTTAAAAGATGAATGAATAAAAGATGGCTGGCAGCATAAATGTTTTATATCGTAAAAAAAAAAAAAACTTATTTATGTTTTTCTAAATACATTTTTTAATTACTATATTCCTAATATTGCTCCATGTATACTACTTATTTTATTTTTTTATGTAATAAAGTCTAATTTCATTTTCAGTATGACAAATTGTGCATTAAACAATTTGATTAAATAAAATATATAAATCAAATTTAAGTACACAATTAATTAATTTAGTTTTTTTTAATCTGCCAATTACAAAATAATAAGTTTAAATAAAATATGCTAAAAATTAAGCATATAGCAAATGAAAACATCACATTTACCTTTAAAAAATAATAGTAGAAACTGATTTGTAATTGAAAAAAAAAAAAAAAAAATAGCAGTTTGGTAATGGTAAATCAGATGTAATGATTTTAAAATACTCTTCAGTTAAAAAAAAAAAAAAAAAAAAAAAAAAAAAAAAACATTTCTTGATGTAATTTTTAATTTTAATAAATCATGTAAAATTTGCATGCAAGCACTTGCTTTGTATTTAAAAGTTTGTATTTTGGGTATTATTGTTGTTATCTAAGTTGTGTATTATTTACATTACATACATTTTGTTATTGTTTTATTCATAGATGTTGTTGTTGTTATTATTATTATATTATTCATATGTACTATTATCACCATTTCACTTCTGTGAATAAAATTGTTTGTAAAACTCTTAGGTACCAATCATTTAATAATATCCAAACTTTCTTTGGATACAATTTTTGCACTTATTGATTATATCACATTCATAAGCAATACAACAGATATCCTTGGCAACATTAAAATTTAGTATACCTCTCTCAACCTATACTAAAGTACAAACATGTCTGTCAATAAAATTAAGTGTACGAAATTCACATTTGATGACATGTGCTATTTCCTTTGCTTTGATTACATACATCTTCATTTTGAAATATTGTATAATTTCAATCTTTATCCTATTCAATAGAACAAAACATGTGCTTTTAAATAAAGTTTGTTTGAAAACTCAAAATTAAATCTCATATTTTTACATGCTTTTTTAAGAACAATTTTCAAAAATGTAATTTTTTTACACAAACACATAACACATTCAAAAGAAAAAGTTTGCTACAATAATATATATACATAAATAAAAATCAGTAGTATAAATTAATATAGGATAAACATACAAAACTAAACAGAAGCTAGTAGAATTACCACTACTAGACAATTTATTTAAGACTTGTATTGACCAAGTCCAAGTTTGGTAGAAACACTTTCTTATTGTTTTTATAAAATAAAATTTATTTGTGGGCGCATGTAGAAATTATAAGTTTCATTTTCGAACATTATATCCAATAAATAAAATTACATGTGAAACCATATAAAGGATAATTCCAATGAATGTGTACAATGAATATGAAACGTTATAAATTAAAATATTATGATAATGAAAAATTAAAAAATACATTTGCATAAATAATTTTACCTTAAATAAGAAAATATGCACATAAAGTATGTTCCAAAACAGATTATAGTGATTATCTTTTAAACCATTGTTGATGATAGAAATATACTTTTAATTATCAAAAAGTTCAGAAGTAATGTACAGATATTTTAATCAGGAAAACAAATTAATAAATTACACGAACAAAATATAAGTAGTAGAAGCCAGAAATGTATAATGACTAATTAAGAATAACTTACAGAATCATCAGAGGAACTTGCAAGTTAGATAATGAATTCTTAGATAGTGAATTCATAGTGAATACACATATCATGTGTGAGTCAGATCTGAATTTATAAACTATAACTTTAAAATGAGTATAATATAGTTCAAACCTTTGATGTATGCATAATATACTAAAACTTATAATCTGAAACAGATTTGCTTGTTACCATAGTTAACTTACAGGCAAAATTGAAATGCCCAAGACAGAACTTTTGATATTTTCATCCATTATGGTATTAAAATATCACACTGACATGAACACTTACATGAAAATTGGAATGTGAATAAAGGGATAAAAATAAGGCAAAATCAAAAATTTCAATTTTGCATGAAAGTGGTTATGAAAAAGAAGTTAAATAAAGCATTTATTTTTGTATAATCCTATAGCATTTTCTTTCTTAATAATTTAATGAACATAAAAATAGCATATTTTAAGATAGGCATAATAAAGCAATATAGTAGTCTCTCAACTATCTGACCAAGTATGGCAGAATGGCAAGGCAGATAAGCCAAAGTACTATAAATATCCACATACTGCAAGTACCTATAATTAAAAACATACTTTTTAGTGTTCTTATTCATATATTCTAACTCCTTAGTGCAGTTTATAAATATCTGTAACCATTGCACTGTACAGTTTAAGACTTTCTTAAAGAAAAAGAAAGTGCAGGAATAAAAATATTGTACATGATTTACAATATATTTTACAATATCTAATTTAATTGATGGAACTGGGGTCATTCTCACTTGGAAAGATTTGTAACAGCTTTTGGAACATAAAATAAATTTAACAGCAGCAATATTTATTTTTAGAAAAAGGAATTTTAGGAAATAAAAATCAGCTTTCTAACAGAAAACAAATCTTATAGCAAGATAAAACAATATAGAATTCACGTTCAAACAAAAAGATTAATTAAATGTATGTGTAAAAGAACACTATTGAAATTGTACAAAATTTTGATTTTGCTTCAATTTTTCAAAAAATTCTACATTTTCTAAAAAAATCCTGAATATAAAATAAAGAGACTGGTGAAAAATGCTTCCCATACTGCTACTGACCGAAAATCTCTTATATGAATACATATTCTTGCAAAGCTTTTATTCAAACATAAAAAAAATTTAAAGGTAATGCTAACTACTAGAAAAACAGAACAGAGCATAATAAAAATCAATTTACATAGGAACAGTAGCAACCAAACACAGCAACTGAAATGCAATGATTCAGAGGGAAGAATTCACCGAAAAGAAAAGATTGAGATCATACTAAAAATATGTTACACTCTCTCACACAAGGCAATTTTAAAAAGATATCAACATAAAACATAAGAGAAATTTAATAATTGAAAAATATTCAGGCTAGCACAGAGGTATTTGCTCACAAAAATAAAGTTTCTAAATATACAGAAGTAAAAGAAAATTTAAATTAAAAGACAAATAACATTTTTGAATTTTAAAAAGAGTGTTTAAATAGAATTTAAAATTGCATTTACCACTATTCATATTGCCAAATAGTAACTAATGAAAATGAATAGATATGTACAGTGAAATTTCCTTAAACAGCTACCTCTAAACAATGGCCACATGTTGATGGAACCAAACTCGTTTCATTGTATTAACATTATACAAACATTTAAATAAGAAATTCTGAGCAACTCCACTCAAAATCCAGAATACAAAATTTTTTACAGCTTCAGGTACAATTTCATATTTACTAGCAAACCAAAATGTCAAACAAATCAAAGAAAATTTGCTTGATATGTTTACAAATAGAAAATGAAAACATTAATAATGATGAGAAAAATTTAGATAATATTCTTAGAAAGACAGACATAATTAATATTTTTTTTAAAAAGTGAATTTGCGTATTTGGACAAAAACCAACAGCTTCAACAGTTACTGCATAATTGATTCCTTACAGCAAATGATGGAAGACAGGAGAGATGAAGGGGAAATGGATTATAGATTCACCCGAAATTCCCAGTATTAACACATATACAGAAGATTTTATGAACCTTTGAGAAATCTAAAATTTTGCATTAAATCATAATGATGATAAGTTTTACAGCAAAACAGCTTATAATGTTATTTCTTTGGAGAATGATATTTCCATAACAAAGCAAAGCAATCAGAAATCACGGATTTTCTTAATAAATATATTTAAAACAATGAGGATAAATTAAAGTGAATATGTGCATTTCTTTTTAAATTTAAGTAATTTTGATTTTTTTAAAACTGAAACCTCTGAATAACATTCACTTCTGAAAAGCAGTCACTTTTCACAAGTTCTATGAGTAACTGTTATTCAGAGGTTGCACTATTATATATACATGATGGAACATGATATATATACAGAGTGTTTCGCTACCAGACCGATAAACTTTGAGGGGTGATAGTAGACATAAAGACAAACATTATTAAATAGGAAACCATGGGGCGCAAACGTCTTCTATAGGAGTTAGGGGGCATTAAAGTTTAAGGTCCAAAAATTCAAACGCTGATAAAAATTAGAAAAAAGGGTCGATTTGTTTGCGGTTTTCTCTAAAATCATTCTTTATATCACGTTTTTTTATTTTTTTTATTTTAAAGGTTACGTTCGAAAATTGTCGATAGAGGGCGCTTTAGACTTTAGAGTAACGAACATACTTTTTGCCGTTCTTTTGCGCATGGGGTTGAAATTATTCTAAAGTTTAGACTTTAACTTAAATTTTAAGCCCAAAATCGGAAACATGGGGATCGGTTAACTAGCGAAAATTTAACTGCGAACCGAGGGGGAGATTTTAAACGCTCATAAACATTGGACAAACTAATCGATTTTGTTGCGGTTTGCGTGTAGGTCATTCCCTTGGTAATTATTTTATTCAAAATGATGTACAGCTGTGTTGTCTTCATTTTTTCATAGAGGGCGCTTCCAACACATCTCCAACATTTCAATGGCATTACTCCTGGGTGTTTTACTACCAGACTACCATACTTCCAGGAAGTGTTAGGGATGCGAAAGCGACACGAAATCACATAGGAATATAACGTTGAAAATGTCTTTTTTTGCGAGTTATGTATAAAGGAAGCAGAGAAAAAACAACAGAAACAAGCAGAAAAACAGCAACACGTTAATATGACATAAAACAGTTTATTTAAATGTTTTACAAGAAAAGATGTTCGAAATTATGACCAGAAGTAATTCGACATGCTTGACAGCGGCATCGTATGCAATTCCTCACGCTTTGAAAGATTCCTGGAATGTTTGATAGATTTCCGGAAGCTACAGAAATACCAGCGGCTAAATCTTTAGTTGATGGTACAGGATTCTCATACACCCAACTTTTCATGTGACCCCAGCAGAAGAAGCTCATACTTGATAGGTCCGGTGATCTGGCAGGCCAATAAACCGAGACACCACGACCTATCAACCACTGTCCATATGTTACGTTGAGGTATCAGTGAACATCATTGGTAAAATGTGGAAGAACCCGATCGTACTGGAACCACATAGAGCTGCGCAACGAGAGAGAAACTTTCACACGCATTACCGTTAAGCGCAATCTACCGCAAGAAAATCGCAGCGCCATCTACTATCGCTGTCAAGTAGTTTGCCGGACAAATTCTGGTCGTAATTTCGAACACTTTTTGCAGTAAAACCTTTAGATAATCTTTGTTTTGTCACTTTAACATGTTGCTGTTTCTCGGCTTGTTTCTGTTGTTTTTTTCTCTGCTTTTTTTTAACCATAACATGCAAAAAAACATTTTTCAACGTTACATTCCTGTGTGATTCCGAGTCGCCTTTGCATCCCTTACACTTCCTGAAAGTATGGTGGTCTGGTAGTAAAACACCCAGGAGTAATACCATTGAAATGTCGGACATGTGTCGGAAGCTATCAAAAAATGAGGACATAAAAGCTCTACATCATTTTGGATAAAATAATTACCAAGGGAATGACCTACACGCAAACCGCAACAAAATTGATTAGCTTGTCCAATGTTTATGAGCGTTTAAAATCTCTCCCTCGGTTCACAGTTAAATTTTCGCTAGTTAACCGATCCCCATGTTTCAGATTTTGGGCTTAAAATTTAAGTTAAAATCTAAACTTTAGAATAATTTCAACCCATGCACAAAAGAATGGCAAAAAGTATTTGTTCATTACTCTAAAGTTTAAAGCGCCCTCCATCGACAATTTTTGAACTTAACCTTTAAAATTAAAAAAAATAAAAAATCATGATATAAAGAATGATTTTAGAGAAAACCGCAAACAAATCGACCCTTTTTTCTAATTTTTATCAGCGTTTGAATTTTTGGACCTTAAACTTTAATGGCCACTAGCTCCTACAGAAGACGTTTGCGCCTCATGGTTTCCTATTTAATAATGTTTGTCTTTATGTCTACTATCACTCCTCAAAGTTTGTCGGTCTGGTAGCGAAACACCCTGTTTATGTAAAATAACTTTAATTTTAAAATTATATAACTTAAGAAAAATTCAAAACTAAAAAACTTAATTTTTGGAGCCGTTAACTTAGAATAATTTCAAGAAAATAAGTATACGTTTCTCATAGATTGATGAGCAGGACACCACTAACTATTAAAAAATGAAGGACTTATTAGAATAAAAATAAAGTACCTGTTCACAGGTTTACACATGGCGATTATCTTCAGAAGAACTACCCCTAAGTGACCTCTGTGTCATTTGTAGAGTCAAGTTTGCCCACCCGAATCGGTTCTGTGGGCTTATCGAGCCACCCGGAAATAGCTTTCAGAAGCATCATTTCCATGTTAGGACGGAAAATTATCTGCTCATCACCTGAGAAAAACTAAGAGAAGATTTTTGATAGCCAAGGATAAAGAGGCATATAAATTTTGGTGAAAAGATGAAATATGCACAAGTACACGCACATCTTCCTAACACATGAGATTAAAACAATGTTCAAGCAGTTTAAATTTTAAAGCAACATGCTTCACATTTCTCAGAATAATTGGAAATGATAACAATATAATGTACTCACAATTTCAAAAATTTTAACAATACAGAAAAAGATTAAAACAGTACATATGAAAATTACAATGAAACAGAATATTTGAAATCTAAAACTGAAACATTTTGTTATTTAGGTTGTAAATACAGATTTAACGGGACATTGGAGTTTATTTTGACAGAAATAAGAACACAACTTCAAAATGAAAAATCAAACAAACTTTTTTATTTTAAAGAGTCAAGGAGAAGGTTATAGGATAACTGGACAGTTCAGTTTTATTAAAAATATTGACAATCTGTCAGTATTTCATTCTTCTATACTAATAAAAGAAGTTTTGCTCTATCTGTATGCAATTACTAGCGAAATCTATGGGATGTACAGCATTGAAAATTTTTGTGAAGTTATGCTATAATGCACACAAGACTCAGAATTTTAAATTTCTAATAATTAGTTGAGTTATTAAGACCTGCAAACATTTGAAATGAGAAATTGTGGTATATAAAATTAATCTGGAGGTTGATTGGCTTTTTTTGTGTTTTGTGATAATTTTTTTGACATTCATAAAAGGAATATGGGTTTAACTTTCCTGGACTTTCAATTCAATATAGTAAATTTTCTTCTCTGAAAAATATTAAGCAATTTTTTAATTTTTTTCTTGTTTGACACACTTTTTTTTTACATTTGTAAAAGGGGGCCAATTCCAACTTTAGCCCAGTGCAGTAAATTTTGACAAAATTCATGATTTTTTTCTGTGATTATTTCACAGTATTCATAATATATTATCCACAATTTTAATTTAGCTTTTTTTAATCTTGATTCTTTGTTGAAATCTGTATTTTTTGCCGCAAACTTTTAACGAAATTCTTACTTTTTACGATGATCCCCTGATGAATTTTGCGTTTTTTACTATGATTCTTTGATGAAATTTGTACCTTCTTCTTGCAATCCTTCGATAAAATCTGCATTTTTTTTATTGATTTTTCAATGAAATTTGCGTTTGCTTTCTGTGATCTTTTGACTAAATTTGCATTTTCATTCCTCGAGATATTTACAAATTTTACGTCTTTATAACGACCATTTGACGATTTTTTTTTTTTTTTTTTTTTTTTTTTATTTTTTTTACATGGTCATTTGTAAAAATTCATGATAGTTTATCACAATATCGTTTTGGGATGAATTAACAAAATTTGCTACTTGGGGGAGGAGGGGGGATTGCAAATTTTGCAATTCATAGGAGAAAAAATCACGGATCTCCTCAAACAATTAAAAAAAAAGTCTCAATGATGAAATGTGATTTTAGGCATTCCGTCGCGGAAAAATCATCAAATCCCGTGCAAAAAATGCACAAAAAATGTGAATTTTGTCTTCCAGTCATAAGAAAAAAAACACGTTTCTTCAAATGGTCACAAAAAAAAAAAAAAAAAAAAAAAAAAAAAAAAAAAAAAGTGAATTTGGTCAAAAGTTAAGAATTTAACCAAATGATCATGCAAAAAATCAAGAATTTCGTAAATTGGTAATGAAAAGAAAATCCTGAATTCATATTATTTAATCCTGTTATTCATATATTCTAACTTCTTAGCACAGTTTATAAATATCTGTAACACACTGTACTGTACAGTTTAAGACTTTCTTAAAGAAAAAGAAAGTGCAAGTATAAAAATAATGTACTTGATTTACATAAATTTTACAATGTCTAATTTAATTGATGGAACAGGGATCATTCTCACTTAGGAAGATTTGTAACAGCTTTTGGAACAGAAAGTAAATTTAACAGCAGCAAAATTTATTTTTAGAAAAAAGAATTTTAGAAAATGAAAATCAGTTTTGTAACAGAAAAACAAATTTTATAGCAAGACTAGTATATCACCCCGTCAAAAATGATGGAATTTTCACTTGCATTTCATTTTCATAATACTTCATACAAACAAACAGAATGAAGATTTTATTACTGAAGAGTTTGTATTGTAGAAAAGCACATTTTTAAGAGAGCAATAAATTTCTACAAATACAAATAATAAAACCTTTTTTTTAAATTTGATTTTTATGGCAATCACTTAAATATTTTAAATTTTTTCTATTGGAAAAAAAAAAAAAAAAAAAAAAAAAAACGGGGGCTTTAGGGGGGCCTCCGTCTTTCATGACATTGTCTAAATTATTCATTTTTTATATTTACAAAAATGCAATTTTTCAGGAGTTTTGAAAGTGATCACTGTATTTGTAAACAGGTTTCTCATGCAGTTTCGTTTGGCGATCGTTTTCGAAAACGGCTTTTTGCCGCGAAAAAAATCGCTAAGGTTATGGTGCACATCTATAAGTTATCTGTTCCATGTCATACACTAAATATATTAATTACATCAAAGCAGATAAAATTTTGATTTAAGAGGATGTGAAAAAATAATATTCAATTATACTAATGCAGCTATGATAATATGTGATATATCCATTACAACTTGAAGGGGAAAAAAATCTTATTTTATTTATAATAGGAAACAAAATTTAAAAAAATAAACGTCTTATGCTAGCATCTTAAAAAAATTAATAAAACTAAATTTAAAAAGTCCGCAATAGCTAAGTAGAACAATGGTTTAAAAACAGGTTTGCAAGTCCTTTGTTAGTTCATAAATGGCAGCACTAAAGTTTTGTGAGATCAGAGAAAAACGGCGCTTTGAGCCAATAATATACAATCATACTTTTAAATTATTAAGAACTTATCAGTTCACACTTCCGCTGTTATCTTTATGTATTATAATTGGGTTTTATATGAAAATATGCTGAGCAAATATTATTTCAAATGGAAGAAATTTTAAAACAATCATTTAGGCATTTGTTTTCAGCTAAGCCTAACGTGGCGTTTAGCTGCAGTCGATATCCAAATTGGAGTGGTTTATGCCGGAATCGTTCCTACAGTCTCTGAAGTCGCTTTTTATTATAAGTAGATAAAACAATATAGAATTCATGTTCAAACGAAAAGATATATTAATTAAATGTATGTGCAAAAGAAAACTATTGAAATTGTACAAAATTTTGATTTTGCTTCAATTTTTCAAAAAGTTCTACACTTTCTGAAAAAATCCTGAATATAAAATAAAGGGACAGGTGAAAAATGCTTCGCATATTGTTACTGACCAAATATCTCTTATATGAATAAATATTCTTGTAAAGCTTTTATTCAAACATTAAAAAAAATTAAAGGTAATTCTAACTACTAGAAAAACAAAACACAGCATAGTAAAAAATCAATTTACATTGGAACAGTAGCAACCGAAACGCAATAATTCAGTCCAGAGAATTCACCCAAAAGAAAAGATTGTACCAAAAAATTCTTAGTATGATCTCAATCTCTCACAAAAGGCAATTTAAAAAAGATATCAACATAAAAACACAAGAGAAATTTAATTAACTGAAAAATATTCAGGCTAGCACAGAGGTATTCGCCCACAAAAATAAAGTTTCTAAACGTCTAGAAGTAAAAGAAAATTTAAATTAAAAGACAAATAACATTTTTAAATAAAAAAAAAAGTGTTTAAATACAATTTAAAATTGCATTTATCACTATTCATATTGCCAAATAGTAATAAATGAAAATGAATAGATATGTACAGTGAAATTTCTTTAAACAGCCACCTCTAAACAATGACAACCTCCAAAAACTGCCCACATGCTGATGGAACCAAACTTGTTTTAAAGCATTAACATTATGCAAATCTTTAAGTAAGAAATTCTGAACAATTCCACTCAAAATCCAGAATAAAAATTTTTTTTACAGCTCCTGATACAATTTCATATTTACTAGCAAACCAAAATGTGAAGCAAAAAAAAAAAAAAAAAAAAAAAAAATACTTGATATGTTTACAAACAGAAAATGAAGACATTAATAATGATGAGAAAAGTTTAGATAATATTAGAATGGCAGAAATTATTAACATAAAAAAAGTGAATTTCTATGTTTGGACAAAAACCAACAGCTTCAACAGCATATTCTTGCATAATTGATTCCATACAGCAGATGATGGACGACAGGAGAGATGAAGGGGAAATGGATTATGCATTCACTCAAAATTTCCAGCATTAACTCATATACAGAAGATTTTATGATCCTTAAATTTTGCATTAAATCATAATGATGATGAGTTTTACAGGAAAAATAACTTATAATGTTATTTCTTTGGAGAAAAATATTTCCAGAAAAAAACAAGGCAATCAGAAATCACTGATTTTTTTTTAGTATATTGAAACAATGGGGATAAATTAAAGTGAATATATGCATTTCTATTTAAATTTATGTAATTTTGATTTTTTAAAATGAAACCTCTGAATAACATTCACTTCTGAAAAGCAGCCACTTTTCACAAGTTCTACAAGAAACTGTTATTCAGAGGTTGAACTATTACATATACATATATATGTGAAATAATTTTAAAATTATATAACTTAAGAAAAATTCAAAACTAACAAATTTAAACTTTGGAACAGTTAACTTAGAATAATTTCATGAAAATAAATATACATTTCTTAGAGATTGATGAGCAGGGTACCACTAACTATTCAAAAATAAAGGATTTATTACAGTAAAAATAAAGTACCTGTTCACAGGTTTTCACATGGCGATTATCTTCAGAGGAACTATCCCTAAGTGATCTCTATGTCATTTATGTATTCAAGGTTTGTGCCCACCCGAATCGGTTCTGTGGGCTTATCGAGCCACCCGGAAATAGCTTTCAGAAGCATCATTTCCATGTTAGGACGGAAAATTATCTGCTCATCACCTGAGAAAAACTAAGAGAAGACTTTTGATAGCCAAGGATAAAGAGGCATATAAATTTTGGTGAAAAGATGAAATATGCACAAGTACATGCACATCTTCCTAACACATGAGATTAAAACAATGTTCAAGCAGTTTAAATTTTAAAGTAACGTGCTTCACATTTCTCAGAATAATTGGAAATGATAAAAAAATAATGTACCCACAATTTCAAAAATTTCAGCAATACAGAAATAGATTAAAAAGGTACATATATGAAAATTACAATGAAGCAGAATATTTGAAATTAAAAACTGAAACATTCTGTAATTTAGATTGTAAATACAGACTTAACGGGACATTGGAGTTAGCTTGGAGAGTGCTTTGCAATCATTTGATGCAAAAATTAAGAAGATTGCAGACATGTTTGATTTGCCATGACTGAATGCTACAATTTCCATGTTTGTGTAAACATTAAAAAAAAAAAATAATAATAATAAATAAATAAAAAAGCTGCTTTGGAAAAGAAAGAACAGGGTGCAAAGAAATAAAATTTTGGTGCAGAAAGGAAAAATGAAATGTTTGTTTCAGCATGAACACAGTCAAAAGAGCATGATTGTAGCACATACTTTTGTTTGACACAATTGAAGCAGGAGTGCAACCTCTGCTGGAAATATAAAATCATGTACTCTGTACAGCATCAATGATTTTCACACAGTTTTAAAATAAATAAAACCTTAGTGTAAAACATAGTTCCCACCCTCCCTTAAAAACCATGGTTTACATTTATTTTATTGTTTGTTGGTACAGAAATTGCACAAATGTGAAAAGTTAAGATGAGATAATATAGTCAAAATTTAGTTATTAGTTTTTGGGGAAAAAAAAAAAAAAAAAAAAAATTAGAGATGTCTGCTTTTTTTAAGTCTACTTGAACGATGTCACATGACATACAGGAGGTTCATAGATCTTAACAGATACCTGCATCTAATGCTCTAGTAAAAAAATTTCCAATATTATTATAGAATTATAGAGAATTTTTTTTTTAGTCATACTGGATAGTATTGAGGTCATTTAGTCAAGAGTCTACTGTACTTCACAATGTTCTATATTAATTCTAAATTAATAAAATCTTTTGATTGTTTAGAGGTAAATTCAATTCATACAAATACGCATATTTGAACATTAGTTTTTATGTAGATTAATTTTTAAACATATTTTTTTAGGAAAGCTCAGACCAGCAATATCCACGGCTCACTTATTAATATTAATATGATTTAAGTCAGCTTAAAATTAACTGATTGTTACAGATCATGATGGTCTTTTTTTTAATAACATGGAATGTTTACCAACAAATAAATATAAATTTCTTTACACGTGAATACAAAAAAACTTAATTACTTGAGCACTTTTTGTATACTTTCTAGAAAAATTATCAAAACTGTTGATAAGAATGATCACAAAGCTTTTAGATGTGAAAAAGCATGTAAACAAAGCTACAAGTTCAAAAAGTGGTATTTTGCAGTTGTTTGCATCCCATTGAAATAAGGCACGTAAAATAGGTACTACCACAAGTTTTGTAGTCAAAGAATTTGAGTTTTACATGGTGTAACATCGAAATTAATGTAGTGACATTTGCACCTTTATGAGGTACATAATCTGTAATGATATTAGAATGCCTCATGGATCATAGATACATTATGTTTTCTGTCTTAGGATTACAAATATTTCATGCAAGCGCCCACTTTACAAGCCCTATTCTGTTAGTGGTGGACAGTATGGATAAATTTAATGATAGATAAATAGACTGTGAAATACCCCATATTATACCTGTGATTTTGTTTATCTCTAAAAACTTTGTGAGATTCCTCTTTGAGAAGTCCAAAAGCTCCCCTTATTATATCAAAATCTGTAATGCTTAGGAGAAACATTATTCATTGTAAAAATTACTATTTTTTAAAAGTATTTTTAATAAAAAATAATTTTTAAAAAATAGAGGAAGAGGAGGGGATCAACTTCTGAAATTGCTTAAACAATGTAAAAAGAACATTTATATTAAACAAAATTTACAAGCTTTTACAGTATCAACAATCAAAACAGACACATTTAAATCACTTTACATCAGACAGATTTCATTTTCAGTCTACTTCTCAAAGCTTCAATTCTTTTCTGTATTTCATCAATATTATTCTGAAAGTAATGATAAAAAAAATATTTTGAAAAGAAATTTTGAAATAATAAAACAAATATTCAAAAATAAATAATAAAGTGACCTTTTAAAACTCTCATATACTTAAATGTCACCATGCACATACAACACCAGTTTCTTACTGTGTCAACAAACTACAGTAAAACCCCAGTTATCCGAAAAGCATGGTACCATAGCATTTTCGGTTAACCAGGGTTCCATAGGAATTTTTCGATAACTGGGGTTCCATAGGAATTTTCGAATAACCAGGAGACTTATGGCGAAAACTTGTTTGATGAAAAGCTGTGATTGTAATTTAGAACATAATTGTAATAGTAATGTTGTGATACTGTATTCAAAGTATCCTGAATGACAAACCACAAAGCGAAGCTAATAAGATCTTAGACGCAGCACTTCGATATATTGAAGTACAAGCAGATGTAACAGTATCTAATGTGTTGTTATTTAAATGGTGGCATGATAAAGCAGCATTAAAATGATGCAAAGTTAAAAAACAAAACAAAACAAAAATAAATAAATAAATAAATAAAAAACCCCACAACATATAAAAAAAAAGAAAAAGTGTTGTATGTTTATTTAATAAAGTACCTGAAATTATGCAACGGACCAAATAAGTAAATTGACTCTGTTTATTTATTTCATACAGAATGTTCTTTTTTAACACTATTTCTATCATTGTCCAATAACACCTTTCAAAGCTTTGGTTTTTACTTATTTTGCTAAATTTTTTTAAAGTTACTAAGTATTAAAACAATCCTTCAATTTATTAAAAAAGATTTGGAATTGTTTTGATTGATAACTTACAGATAAAATAGTAATTATAATCATACTATGTTGAAAGGTGTCATTTGACATTGGTAAAAATAATGTTCATAGCAAAAATTTTCATATTTAAAATGGACTTTAAGGAATTTTAAGGTCTTTTGGTTAAGTCGATTTTCAGGTAATCGGGGTCCTACTGTATATAAGAATATAGTACAAAAACATTCTTATAAATCATCACTAAAAAAATGAAACTCTGTTATATTATTACTTTTAACTTTTGATTTCCTTTTTTTCTACAAAAGACACTTGATTCATAAGAGTAGAAATTGAAATTTTTAATAACGAATTCAGCAAAAAAGAAAATATTGAAGAGCAATTAATACAAGCAGATTTCCAAGATGCTGTAGCTGCATTATGTATTTAATGTAGTTTTTGAAATTTCTTACAAAAAATTGAAGAAAACAATTTTATAATATTCATGAAAAAAAAAAAAAAAAAAAAAGACTGAACCAGCAAAACACAAGAAAATACGGAAATCACTGACAATTTTTATTTATTTATTTTTTGTTTTTTTAATTCTTGTCTACTGCAATTTTAATAACAGTAGAATTTTGCATTAAAAAACTAGGGTAAAATATTTTTTGTGATGATTTTCAGATGAATATTTTCTTTTTACTATTTCTTTTTTCATTAAGTGTGTTGTAATAGGGTTCATACTCATTTTCCAAGAAATAATCCACTGAGAATCTCCTGATGTATATTTTGGGATGCACAATTTATCCAAGTCAACAGTTAACGACATTTTAAAATCAGTATCATGACACTCCTACCACTTCAAAATAAAACTAAAACAAGGTAATCTCAAAAATAAAGTTTATATTAGGGATGCACCGAATAGTGATTTTGGCCGAATACCGAATGCCGAATATTCGGCCAACAGGTGAACCGAATACCGAATATTCGGCTAGCCGAATAGTAATTGTTGGGCCGAATACCGAATATTCGGCCGAATACCGAATATTCGGCTTTCCAAATATTTTTTACATTTCAAAATTTAAAGGTATTAAAATGTTACTTTTTAAAACAGTTTTACATAATATTTAATAAAAGAAACTTACATTTTGATAAACAAGATCTTTTTATAAGAGCATTTAGTATTGAAAAAAATCTGGCTTGAGTTATTTAAGAAGCGCAATTATGAAACTAATCAGGGTTCGTGATTTTTTTGATTTTTTTAATAAAAATCAAAACAATCGGATTTTTTTTATTTAAATCTGATTTTTTTGATTTAAATCTGATTTTTTTTATTTAAATCAGATTTTTTTTATTTTTTAAAAAATTGCCACACATTATTATTATTTTATGACTTTTTGTTTAATTTAAATATTATAAAATTTACATACATAGACTATTACTAATATTACACAATTTACATAAATGATTCATATTATTTCAAGGTAAAATTTTAAGCTATGAAAAAAATCTTGATTACACAAAATGCATGAAAAACTACAAATCAGATGTCAAAAATTAATTCAACCTTCAATATTTTAATTAAAATAAAAAACATCTGCAACACATAAAAAATTTAAACAAAATTGGAAGCTGAGAAAAAGGAGTTCACTTGCTGCCATCAAAAATCAAAATACTTAAGGCCAGAGGACACAAATTGAGATGTCATCACTAATCAACTGACTTCTCAGTAGTGTTGGAATTTACATAGGAAAATTTTAAATAGCAATTTTATTTTACTTGTGGAATATTTATCATCTTATAAAACAATAACTATTTAAACTCACTAATAAGAACTTGGAATCCCTAAATAAAAATTCAGCCAGGGAAGGAATGCTACAGTGTTGCCGCATCTGGATATTTTTTTATTGGGGGATTCCAAATTCTCATCTGTATGTTTAAGTTTAAGAAGTAATTAATCATAAGTTAATCAGTATGTTCAGTGTTTTATATGATGATTGATATTCCACAAATAAAATAAAAGTAAATTGTTATTCAAAATTTTCTAGTATGGATTCCAACATAAGTGAGAAGTAAGTCAATTAGTGCATACCTCATAATTTGTGTCCTCTGGCCTTGAGCATTTTGATGGCAGCGGTTTAACAGTTTTATCTGTTGATTTCTAATTTCTGAAAGTATCAAACCAAAGGCCAAAAACATTTGTTCGATTGAAGCAGATAAATCTATTGCAGTAAAAAGCTAGTTCATCATTAATTCTCTTTTTAGTATGAGCTTTTTCGATAACTGTAACAAAAATACCTTCCACCATTCTAAAGGACTGAGATCAATTATATTAAATTAAATAAATAAATCAATTGCTGATTCAGATTTTGCTCAAATCCTTATATAGCAGGCTTCACCAAAGTACAGCACATAAAGTCATACAATTTTATTTTACCTCAACTTGCAAAAGTTTTTCTAAATACTAATAAGTAAATATTCAAATATTTAATATATTTCTGCTTAGATTTCTTTACCGTTGCAAGATTATTTTATAATTTGATTCAAATGAAATTTGAAAGCATTTTTTTTTCTAAACTTTACATTTATTTTACTTTTTTACTAAGCTTAAACTTTATCTTTCTGAAAGTTGTTTGATTATATATGGTATATAAAACTAAATTATATCACATTATTTTGTTTGTTTCATCTGAAATTTATTAAAAAATAACTTAAAAGAAAAACTGATTTAAATCAATGATTTTTTTTTTAAAATCCGTTGATTTAAATCATGATTAAAATCAAGCCGATTTAAATCAACGAACCCTGACTTTAATTAATAAAATTTTCTACGAGTCAAAACAAACATTTTAAAATCAAATAATGAAAAAATGGCCAAAGAAAAATTTTACAGTCTGATAATTGCCCTTTTTAAATAACTCAAGACAGATTTTTTTCAGTATAAAGTACAAATACTTTCAACTTAATTCTGAATAAAGGTATGTTTGGCTCAAAGTTCTTTTGTTATGAATGGTGGTATTTTCCACCCTTCCCATCATATCATATTTTACAGAAATCAAAGCATGTGAGTTGAAAATATGTTATTTTATTTATTGTTAATGTAATAAACGAACACACAAGTTTTAACCTGGAGTGAGATGAAATACAATGTACTTATGACTCAATAAGTTGATTATGATTATGGTTTCATGAACAAAAATTGTCTGCTTTGATAGCTATTACTAATCTCAAAAGTTTTTTTTTTCTTTTAAAGGACTTTTATTTGGGGAAAAGAAAGAAACAGATTATTTACTAAACAAAATTTAGAAACTTGTATCAGCACATAATTTATTCCTAAGGAGAATCCTAATAAATCACCATTTTAATCCTTCTCATGGTTAATTTTCTTAAGTTATACTTTACGAACAGCAAATAAATAATGTAAAAACATTTTATTTTATTTTAAAATGATTTTGTTTCTAATTATTTTAAATATAAATAAAAAAATTGACAGTTAAAATTAGAAATAGTGAAAAGTTTTTAAAAGTTTTTATTAACTATTGGATTCGGCCGAATACTTTGATATTCGGCAGGCCGAATAGTTTCATATTCGGCTCAACCGAATAGTTTAATATTCGGCCTAACCGAATATTTGGTAACATGGCCGAATAGGCCGAATACCGAATATTCGGTGCATCCCTAGTTTATATACCATCTATATAAAAAATATAAACAGAACTTTAAGGGAAAAACATTTTTTTTTCCTTTTTAACTGAGACAAAGTCTGTATACCTTGTGAGGCTATTCCTAAAGACAAGGCTACAAGTGCCAATATCAATTTAAAAATACACTTTATTTTTCATAACTTTCTCATTTTCGCGAACTGATATATCTGTTCACTATGCTGTAAGTTTTATTGCAATAAAAGTATTTTTTTAAATTAATGTAATTCTACAAATAAAAATACAGTTTTGAAAAATTAAGTTATGATTAATATTTTCAAGGTTTATATGCTGATACATAATTAAAAAATAGATGTATATCATGTTGGAAAAAAATCTTTGATGCAAAGTAAGAAAATTAAAAAAAAATAATTCAGAAATAGAATCAAGAACATAGCTGAGGGGGAAAAAAAGCAGAATAAATAATAAATAAAATCCAACATTTAATATTATTTAGCTTAATAACTTTCCATTTCTATTCCATTATTACTATTACATGAAGTATTTTGTAATAAAATTATTTTTTGCAAGAATAAAAATTGTCAGATGTGGCAATCCCAAAACTTTATTTTATCTCATACATGTTAATATTTTAAAAGGGTCTATCAGTGCCAATATTAAATGACAATCTATGCTCATTGTGAGGATTCTAAAGGTAGGAAATTGCATGAATTATTTCTTAAAATAGGACTATTGTGGATATCAGAAAAAATGCAACATAATAATGCTACTTCTTGGGCGATTTATACCAAAATATAGGCAGCAATAAATATTTATCAAGCTATACTAGAATCTGAAGTTTGATGAAAAAATTTGTGCATTAGTTCTTGAGATAGTGCTACTGAAAGAATCAGGAAAATACAGCATAGCAGTGGCACCTGTTGGGCTATTGACACCAAATTATAAAGAGAACTAGTTTATATCATGGATTTACTGAATCTGAAATTTGATGAAAATCCATGCATTAATTCTTGAGGTAGCTAAATTGCAGAAATCATGAATTTTATAGCATAGCAGCGTCACCTGCTTAGCGATTTACACCAAAATGTAAACAACATCAATTCATGTCAAAGACTAACTAAATATGAAGTTTGATGGAAATTCGCACATTAGTCATTGCGATAGAGCTGTTGCGTAATTCGTAAAAATGCAGCATAGCAGTTCCACCTGTTGAGCGATTTACACCAAAAACTAATCAGCATCAATCTATATCAGAGACTACTTGAATATAAATTTTTATTATTCTGTGTATTAGTTCTTGAGATAGAGCTAAAGCAACAATCATGAAAAATGCAGCATAGAATTGCCACCTGTTGAGAAATTTACATAAAAATGTAAACAGCATCAATTCATGTCAAGGACATACTGTATCTGAAGTTTAATGGAAAACCATGCATTAGTTATTGAGATGTTTTTTAACGATGTTGTGTAAATCGTTAAAAAAGCAGCATAGCATAGCAGCACCACTTACTGATCGATTTACATATAAAATGAATCAGCATTAATTAATATTAGGGACTGCCCAAACATAATTTTTTTATTAAATTTTGTGCATTAGTTTTTGAGATAGAATGCCCACAAAATTTATGTCATATACAGACAGAGTCACAGACAGACATTTGGTAAAAACATGTTTTTTGGAATATTTGACTCCTAAAACATGAAATATAAATTTTTATATCCAAATTTTATTACAAAAATTTATATACAAATATAAATTTTTATTAATTTTTGGGCATTAGTTCTTGAGATAGAATGCCCACAAAATTTATGTCATATACAGACAGACAGATGGATATACAGAGTCACAGACAGACATTTGGTAAAAACATGTTTTTTGGAATTTTTGACTCCTAAAACATGAAAATCTGTTGAAAACCAGAATTTGAAAATGTTCACAAATCCTATACTTTTTTCTTGTGAAGATAGAAGAAAGTAAAAATGGAAATATTAATGAAAACAACAGAGTAAAAGAAGAAAAGAAAAAAAAAAAAAAAAAAAAAAAAAAACTAAGAGGACAACAACCTATGTCAAGAGATCCAACAGAAAACAGTTGAAATCTGCATACCTTTTTCTTGGGTTTCTTGGTATTAAATTGGGATCTATTGATGGAATTTCAATGATAAACATTTAAAAAATATTATATTTAGCTGTTTTTCAAGAAAAAAAAAAAATGTTTTCTTGAAAATTTATTTTTTTAATATTAATAAAAACTATTGCACTTCTTATTTTTGTTTCTTGCCAACAACCAATTTACAACTACACTATCTGTAAAACAAAATACTGATGTCAATTCAGTAGTTTCCAAGAAAAAGGTATTTCAATATTAGATATTTTTCATATGATTTTGGAACTATCACTATTCCCTTAAGAAAATTAATGCTGATTAAAAAAAAAAAGAAGCTACAAACTGAAGAAAAATTAAAATCATGATAAATATTGTTATATGTCATATTTGTACAAAAGCTGTAGAATAAAAACATAAAATACACTTATTTAAAATACAACTTACTAAGTTAATTTTCTCTTCAGAACTTTTCATCTTCTTAGGAGAAAAATCTGGATTCTACAAAAATAGTGATTTAAATCCTTAATAAACAGAATAATAAATTGAAACAAAAAACATTTGGACAATTAAAAAAGATAAAAAAAATTGTTCTAGAAGTTTCTACTTTTAAGGACACTTACCCCTCCCCATATTCTATAATACAATAGTAATGAACAAAAAAATTAGCATACATTCTTAAATGAAAATCATAATATTAATGAAATATGTGATATCAAATTTATATATTAATAACAAAACATAGATAAAAAATTATATATATACACACATTACAAAATGTTAATTTTTTTTCGTCAAGATTAACCTTTAAACTATATTAATTTCCTTATAACAATATTCCGTACTTAGTTCAACTTATTAAATTAAAATCTTGTTTCTCGATCTAATGTATTAATCTTTATGGAAACGATATAAATTCTTAATTCGTTTAAAAAAACATTTATTCCAATATGCGTAAATTTAAAAAGATGGCTCTAAATTAAAAATATTCTTAATTAAACTTTATTTCTTAATATTCCAAATAAATCTCATTTTTTTCTATGTTTTTATCAACCCTTTTTGAGAAAGTCTTATTAAATTTATTCTAAAACCATACCTTTCAAAAAATATCATTATTTTTATTTATCTATTTATTTTTTTACTCTATGATTGAATCCCCATTAAAGATACAAGACTTTGTAATTTATGAAGAATTTAAATACCCTAACACTCGAAAATTAGAATCTATTTTCCCTGGACCATACAAAATTATAAATAAACTTTCTGATGTAACTATGAAATAGATAAATTTAATTATGAGACAGGACAGAATTCAGTTACTGTGCATGTTTCTAAATTAAGACCCTATTTTTCACCCGAAGATTTTAAATTGTTTCATGAGCAACCCAAAAAACAAATAAAATCTCAGATACAATCACAATCACTAGATGAAACTAAAGTCAAGACAGTAGATTAAATTTTAATTCTTATTCTTTAAATATTTTATCACCATAATTTTCAACATTTGCAGGTATGTTCTTGGTGGCCAACAAGAATATTACTTGTTTTTGGGAGTTTATAGGGTTAAATTGGGCTCCTTATGCAGGCATAAGGTGTACACTTTGATTGTAAAAGTTTTCAAATTGATGTTGATAAATTAATTTTAAGTGTATTTAATTCTAACTATATTTACTCATTTATTTTACATTAGTATTATGCTATTTATTCAACAGATATTTATGTGATAACAGTTATAAAATTTGATGATTTTACTCAAACCTATAACTTTATATGTGATTTTCAGTGATTGTGAAAACTACAGATATTAAAAGTTTTTCAAAAAGCAAATTATCTTTATTTCCATTTCTCAATTAAGAATGACACCTTTTATTCCTATTTGTTTTATTATTAAAGTTTATAAACCATGTGTAGATAAAACATTACTCTACATTTGGCATTTGAAAACTTATAACCAAGTTTGACAATTTTGTAAAAGAGTGTCATAGAGGAATTATTCTAAGGAAATACTGGTTGAGAGTCCATTTTCTAAATAGTTAGATTTAATTTTATTTGGATTTTGGAATTATTATTATTATTATTATTTCGTATATTTTCGGCTAACAAAAAAATACTTTCTTATACTATTAGAAGATAAGAAAATTATTTGATTGCTATGTAATTATTTTTATCCTCAACCAATATTTTTCTTATCAATAATAAACAAACTGTGATATTTTCTTTTGATTATACTCTTGTTTTATTATTATTATCATTATGATTTCTATAATGAAGTATAGTATGGAAACGATATAAATTCTTAATTCACCTTAAAAAACATTTATTCCAATATGCGTAAATTTAAAAAGATGGCTCTAAATTAAAAATAGTCTTAATTAAACTTTATTTCTTAATATTCCAAATAAAACTTATTTTTTTTATGTTTTTATCAACCCTTTTTAAGAAAGTCTTATTAAATTTATTCCAAAACCATACCTTTCAAAAAATATCATTATTTTTATTTAACTATTTATTTTTTCCCTCCTTCAACATTTGATATTTGTGCATATCAATAAATTCATTTCTTTTCTTTTTCTCTTAAAATTAATCATGTGTAAAAATATTGCCTGCCTAATATATTTGAAATTTTAAGTTGATTATAAATTAGTTAAATAATATTTTTAAAAAATAAAATTATTGTCTGAATGGAATAAAAATCTCGATGCTGGACATGAATTACGTTTGCATGGAAAAATGATGATTAGAATAAAGGGTTTGTTGTGTTTAAAATAAAGGGAAATCAAACCATGTATGGATATAAACTTGGAAGTATGCAATATGTTAAAAGTACTACATAAAATAAAACATTAAATCTTTGAAAGGGTACCAAGAGCATAAACAGACGCTCTGCTACCATTTGAGTAATTCTAAATAAAAAATGTTTTATGTTTTAAGAGAATGCATTGTATTTTATGTGGCATGAAATCCCTCCGAATAGTTTACGTTGTTGAATACCGGTTTTCCACAGATGCAATGAGGCTGTCAATAAGAGTTAAGCATATTTATTTTTTAGAATTCATTCTAAACAAGCATTTACATCTTATAAGCTATTGTGATGCCAATGTTATAGCTTCTAACCCCAATTGTATCCCAGAAATTCCAAATAAATCACGATTTAAAATCTTTCTAGAATTTTTTATGTTTATTTGTATAAAATTAAACAGTCCTATATTTATAGTCCTATCCTTTTTTTAGTCCTATTAATGTAAGAGAAGTTGTAATTTTAGAGCTTTTTTGCCCCTGCATTAATGGAGGTTGTTGTACCTAAATAAAATATAGTCTATTTTGGAGAAAGATGGTTACTAACATTTTTTTCTCCAATTATTTCCTAATTTAACTAGGTAATTTCACTGATAACACCTCAAAAACACACAAACGGTATTGCTTTTTAAAGATTGCTATGGAATTGCAGAAACAGAAGCAATTTGTCTCTTATTACCTATACATAATTTATCTAATTAGTCTTGACAAATGCACTTTTAAATATACATAGACCAGTATAATACTTCATTTTCCTTTTTTATAATCATGGTAATAAGGTAATGCAAGGTAATAAGGCACTTAGCGGGATGCAGGTGATAAATCACCAAATATTGCTCTTTTCTACCTCTCTAGAAATGTATTCCTTCCGCTTAAAATACACAGATTTAAAATACATATTAAATACATTTCAAAAACATGATTTTAACTTATCTGATTTAAAATATCAATAAATAAATAAATAAGATGAAATAATAACATAAGTCAAAGCGTAGAAGAGAAAATAACATAAATTTCAACGTCAAAGATTTGAAGATGCATCTCTAATGTTAAAGACTAAAATTTGCCTCTTAATAACTTTGGACCCAATCATCGGATCATGATGAAATTGAAAAGGCAAAAAGCTCTACTCTAGACTGCAAAGTTTACCATATTTTATCCAGGTCTACTGATTAGTTATGTAGATCCAGAACCCCAGGTTTGTCACCTTTTTCTTCATGAAACAAGATAAAAGGACAACTCTATTAAAACCCAAACCAGAAAACATTCAGAGACATGTAATATCTTGTTCAAAAGCTTTTAATTTAGGTATGTGCCTTTTGAAGGTCTTGTCAAAAGCTATCTAATATTAAGGAAATGTCACCCATTTAAAATTTATATAGCACTGCACCTTCCATAATTTAACATTATAAAAATCTCTCCTTTTTAATTGCTGATTCAACTATTTTTTTTGAGTTACCATCAACTAAAAAACAGCACAATAATTTTTAAAAAAAGTGATAACATGTGCTTTTTTTTTTTTTTTTTTTAAATAAAAATATAATATCAAATAAATAAAATTAAAAATAAAAAAAATTAAATATATATTACCAATAAAATTAAAAAAAATTAGTCAATAAAAATTCAGATTATCCTGATAGATTTTTGCAATTTTGAAACTGATGTCATTTGAAACAGAAAATACACATTTTGCGTAAACATATATATATATGAACACATATGCATAAACAGTAATATAATACTAATATTAGTTTAAGTTTGTAAGTTGAACTTTGCTGTTCAAGTTCCTGAAAGGATCTGTAAAAGTTGTGAAATCATATAAAAAACTGGTGGAACCAGAGAGAAAAGTAGAGCTCAAATTAAAAAAAAATATATTACAGTATAAACTGACAAATATTTTCAATCTAAAAATGTGTGTAGAAAAGTAATAGAATCAGATTATCTGTAAAGATCATTAAATTACCCAAATTTTTGTTGATAGCTGAATATGTGAAATGAGCTTTAATATGGTGCTTTTTATTCAGAATCATACTATTATCTCAAAATTATTACTGAGCAAAGAAGTTAATAGAATGTATAGTTATGTTGCCTCAATTCAAGCTAAGCTCCACAATGCCAAACGAATACAGACTATGAAGTGATAATTAAAATATAACATTAATATAGTTAGGTTGTTGAGGAATTGATGTGGATAAATATTTCTAAACACAAATATTTAGTATATGGTCGAATTGTATATGTTTCAGGTTCTGAGTGTACTTAGAGTTTTGATCTGCCACTTATCAAAACCCCCTGAAATGGAATTTTCTTTACACTTTGTACTGAACTGACCATTCAGGTTCTTGTTTTTTATTACACCAGTTTGTAACTATAGTTATGAACCCAAATTTTTAATCTGGTTATGGATGACTAATATATGGAATGGGTTAAAAATATCCCTTTATCCCTGATTGATTTTAAGCACCAATAAAGCTCAGTCCACATTTTCAGCTATGAACAAAAATTTGGGTAATTTTATGAGCTTTATAGATAATCTGATTCCTTTACTTTTCTACACACTTCTTTAGATTGAAAATATTTGCCAATTTTTATTGTAATATCTTTTTAAATCGAGCTCTACTTTACTCTCTGATTCCACCAGTTTTTTTAGATGATTAGTGTATGATTTTGATATCATAATTCTTTTCATATAAAAATCAAAATCTACAAATAGATACCAGTTATCACTTAGCTTTTCACATTGGAACATACTACATAGGAAAAATTAGTTACAGCATAGAGTAATTTTGTTTTCTTAAATAATTTTAGTTAGAAATATATAATATTCAAAATTTTGTGAAAGTAGATATCTGAAACAATAGAAAACTGATTCTAATATCTAAACAAACACTTCACTAGGCTAGTCTCAATGGAACTACTTTTAGTGCTGCTTGTCGAGATCTGGTGGATTTTGTAACCTTTATACATGAAAAAGAAATGATAAAATTTCTCTGTTAAAAACATATTTATTATATTTTTAATGATTTCTAAAACCATCAAAATTTAAAAAGATGAAATGAGCAGAGAATGTTCTAGTAAAACTCTAAATCACAATTTACTTGGATCTATTGATTGTTTATTTGGATTAGAAACTAGAAATTTAAAATACTGGTTAATTCTAAGATGCAGATGTATATATTACAAACAACTGATTCAAAATTTAAAGATGTGAAACAAATAGCACACATTCTAAATTATGGTTTATTTAGAATTTTTAGGGATAGAAACTTAACATGCCTGTTGACATGTCCTTTGACATGCCTGTTATCTTTAAAACATAAATGATTGGACAGAACAATGGTGCAAAGAAGAAAAAAATGCTTTAAAATTGTGATTTTTGTATATAGTTATTACAGAAGCTCATAACTAGAACTTTGGAATTTGATAGAGTAGTGACTTTTATGATGTAAATATTCGTTAAAAATGCTTTTCAAAAATTTTTAGACTTCAAATAAAGAATGAAATGAGTACAAAACATTCAAAATATATACTAAATTATTATTTATTTGAAATTAATTTTAGTTATTTTCCTTAATTTAAATTTCATGTTTACCTAATACAGTATAAGAATGAAATTTATTCAAAATGTGGCTTGATGATTATTTTTCTATTTATTCAGTATAATTTTATTTTCTCTAGTATAAATAGCCACACAAGTATGACTTATATTTTTATATACACAAGTTTTAATATACATAAGTATATTTTTGACTCATATTTCAACAATTACATGAAAAAGGCCACATGTTTTGCTAGTATAAAATATAAACTATTTGAATTAGAATGCCTGACATTTATGAAAATGTGCTACGTAAAAACATGTTTCAATTAAAAAATAGCCTTAAGAAAAAGTCTCTTTCACAAAATTGTTAAATGTATTGAGTGATTAATGGTAAACTAATTAAAAAACATGCACTAGATTTGATTAATACTTCATTCTGTAGGAAGGAACTTTAAATAACCAAATAAAAAATAACACTAATTAAATATCAAGCCTAGATGTATTTAGATTAGAAATTTAATAAAATAATTTCTTCACTATCTAAATTATTAACAGAATTTTTAAGAAATACCTTAAAATTGCTTTTTTTCATTGGTGTTTAATTCATCATCATCACAATTACCATCCTTTTCAAACATGGCAAGATCTCTGTTTTATCCATCACATTAATGCAACATTTTTTGAAAGATCCAACAGTTATTTCTTGTGGTAATTCAAATAAAAAAATAGGAAGTTTAGTTTTTATGAATGTGTAGGTCATAATAGAATAAGCGAGGCTCAACTAAACAGATTTGATATCATGCCAAGACAGAATAGAAGAGATCCAATAATTTTGGAGAGTGCATTTTTTCTATTATCAATGTACAAAATAGTGCTAAGTTTTCATTCACTTAATTTTTTATCACTATTTTTAATCTTAGCTTCTATCAGGGCTTGAACAATAATGTTCTTGGGATCCCGGGGAACCCAGAATTCATTTCTTAGAATGTGTAATTTTTCACTTAGGTTCCTGGCCGGGAACCTAACAAGTCGTGGCTGGCAGCTAAGCTGCGGACATGTTATAATGCGTACATTATGCAAAAAAATAGCTTTTAAGTAGCTGGTGGGTTGCGTAATTTCATCAAAATATTACAGGAAAGGTCCGAATTTTATCAAAGGATTGCAGGAAAGAATGCAAATTTCATCAAATAATCGCAAAAAAGTAGAAAATTCCATTAAAAAAAATTGCAAAAAACGGCAGAAAAATTTCATCAAAAAATCATTTAAAAAGTGGCAAATTTCAACAAAAAATACTGAAAAGACAACAGATTTCATGAAAATATCATGAAAGTAGCCCAAATTTTGTTAAGAGATCACAAAAAGCAATGCAAATTTCATTAAAAAATTGCAAAAGAAAAGGCAAATTTTGTCAAAAAATATTAAAAAAAGGACAGGTTTTGTTAAAACATCGCAATAAAGCAAAATTTTTCATTAAAATATCACAATAAAAGGGGACATTTCATCAAAAAATCACAAAGAAATGGCAAATTTTGTCATAATATTCATAATTTCTTTTGGGAACTTACACTTTTCATGTAGGTTCCCAACTGGGAATCTTAAAATTTTTAGAATTTTTGTGCACTGGCTTAGATACATGTTTTCGATATCGGATGATTTTTTCCAGAAAAATTGTATTCATGGAAATATACAGTATGTACTTTATTTCATATCTATAATAGCATTTAAATACTTTTTATTACAAAACTTCCAGTTGAGGTAGTAGAAGCAAATTTCAACTACAATCAATTGAAAAAATAAAACATCTGATCACCATAATTAAAAGCAGATAAAATCTTTGTAAAATCATACTTAACTTACCAATACATGTAAATATTCAGGAGAAGTGCTTTCAATAAATAATATTTTATCTTCAAGTGACTTTATTCGTTTGAAGAGATTTTTCCTTAAATTACTATCTAAATCACAAGAAAAAAAAAAAAAAAAGATTCAGATATTTATTTAAAACTTATACAAATGTGTTTCATTTAAAATTTTAATCCACATGCATAAATAATTCCTCAATGCTTTTGGGATATATTTGAATATTTTAAATTTAACTGATAAAAATTTCTTAAAAACGCCATTAAATATAATGAAATATGTTAGGCCTTTCGAAAGAACTGAGTCTTTCTTTGTCAGGCAGAAAAAAGATGTCCATCTACTATGAAAGCAGTGGCACGGTCGTGCCGCTGCTTTTGTTTGAAAGCAAATTGCATCAAATTTACAAATTTTTAAAATATAATTTTTGTTTGATCAGTGTTATAAATATGTTTAACACTTATAAGAAATTTAAAACAGTTAATAATTCAAATTTTCCTAAATTTAAAAAAAAATTAGACAAAATTAAATAAATGTAAAATAAAAACACATCAGGTTGCCATTTTTTAAATCACATTTTAATGTAAAGATTGTAAGATTAACTAATGTAATATCTATAATAGATAACACTTATTTTACTATATTTAATTTAGTCAAACAATTCTTATAGAAAAAAAGATAATCACTAAATTAAAGAAGTCTATCAACCACTTGCTATTAACTATAAATTTCAATAATTTTCCTTTATAGCTAATCACATTTCAGAATAGATTTCCAAAAACAATAAAAAAAATTAGTTTCGTTCATACAAATTATATTATGTTTTACCTGTTTTTAATTTTAGATGAGTTTCTAATATTTGAAGTCTTTCATCCATAGCTTGCAATGTAGCATCATTTGGTTGGCTTTCAACTTCATCTGGTTCTTGTTTTATCTTTTTTGCCTCAGGTTTCCACTGAGTTTGAGGTCCCCATACATTTTGAACTCTTGAAACTAATAATATAAAAATAAGTAAGTAATTATACAGAATTAAAATTAACATTTTACAGTAAAAGTAAAAGCATAAATAGTAAATAAATTAAATCTACAAGTTGACTATTTATTATATATATATGTTACAGGCCAAACCCGATTTTAGGCCAAACTAGTTTATCCTAACGCCCATCGGATAGACTAGTTTTTCCTAGGCCAAACCGGTCTATCCTAACGCCCATCGGATAAACTAGTTTTTCCTAGGCCAAACCGGTCTATCCTAAGGCCCATCGGATAAACTAGTTTTTCCTAGGCAAAACTAGTCTATCCTAAGGCCCATAGGACAATCTAGTTTTTCCTAGGCCAAACTAGTTTGGCCTAACTCTTATAGGATAAACTAGTTTAGCCTGCTGTTTATTGGTCTGAACTAGTTTCTCCTAGGCCGATCTAGTTTATCCAAGGCCAATTCAATTTGGCGTGATTTTATTGAATTCAATGACCGCCACAGTGCCAATATTCTAGTTTGTCCTAGGCTGATCTAGTTTATCCTAGGCCAATTTAATTTTACGTGTTTTTAGCTCGCAGGCATCAAAGCCTGAGAAATAATGGGCTCGCAGGTTCTGTATGTATGAATGTACGTATGTATGTACGAATGTACGTGCGTATGTACGTAACGCGATAACTCGTGATAGAAAAATCCGATTTGCTTCAAATTTTGGATGTACGTTCATTGATATAAGGTACTTTTCTGATTAATTTTGGGAATTCATTGGATAAAAATAAAGGGGAGCGAACGGGAGGCTTGTCCCCCACCGTTAATTTAGAGAAATGGATTTTTGATGCAGAATTATCAGTATTCATTTAAAATTTTAGATATAGGATCATTCTGACAAGGCGCCTCCATGATTAGTTGTAGATATTTATTGTTTAAGTGTAAAGAAATGGCAATGTAGGTTAATCCCTCCCCATAATTTAGATAAATGGTTTTTGACGCAGAATTTACGTATTTGCTTCACATTTGTATGTAGGTTCTTTGTGATAAGGCGATTCCCTGAATAGTTTTGGGGATTAATGGTTAAGTATGAAGGGAAAAATTACATCTCTTACATAGAAAAAACTAGTTTATCCTATGGGCATTTAGATAAACAAGTTTGGTGTTGAAAAAACTAGTTTATCCAATTGGCATAAGGATAAAATAGTTTGCCCGAGGCTAATCTAATTTAGCTCGAAAACGGGTCTGGACAGTAAAAAACATATCTTTCACTAGAAAAAGTATAAATGTGCGTCAAGAGTCATTGCTTATGACACCAATACAGAAATTTAACATGTTCACCTTAGAGACATATGATGCATTGGACATGGTATTTGCTTTTTTTCTGCACACTCGTGCCAGCTGAGATCTGACTTGCATTTATTATTATTATTATTATTATTATTATTATTATTGCATATTCGAGCCAGAATGAAGCTGAACAAAATTTGCAATCGAGCAACGTTTTCCATTTTTGAGAAATTAATTACCTGTCGACATATAAGCTATTCTTGTCACGGCGTCATTTTTTTTTTTTTTTTTTTTTTTCGTGAAGTCGTAACTGAAAATTCGATTCAAAACGTAGTTTTTTTATTTTCTCAAAGATACATTGCTTTTATGTAAAAATGGTTTATGCCATTCGATTATATATTATCTGAATCTGTTAACCTTATGCATTTCCGAAAAGGAAGTAGTTCATAAATGTGTTAGGATGTAGCTCTTTAGGATTTGAGAAAAGCCTTAAGGAATGACAGGGAAATATGTTCACAAATCTACTTTTTACTGAACGGATTCAAAAGTTATGATATTTATAACTCTCATATTTTTTCTTTTGTTCTAAACTACATTGATTATTTAATGAATCCGTATTTGAATATTGAAACTCTAAGAATCTAGATAATCATTAATAAATTGTGTATTTCCCATTCTGTGAACACAACATAATTTAAAAATACATTGTAAATTTATCCAATAAGTATATAAGCAGTATTTTTTAAAGGAATCTTAATTGTATGTGAAGTAAAACCTGAATTTTTTTGCAGAAATTGAGTAGGGTCAGATCGAGCCGGACTGAGTCTTTTTTCACTGATTTTTGTACAGACAGAGCTCTGCCTGTACAAAAATAAATAACATTAAAGTAAATAATAATAATAATTTGCTTGAATAAGCAAACACCATGTCCAATGCATCATGTCTGTAAAGTGAACATGTTAAATTTCTGTATTGGTGTTATAAGCAATGACTCTTGACACACATTTATACTTTTTCTAGTGAAAGATATGTTTTTTACTGGCCAAACCCGTTTTCGAGCTAAATATAAGAGATTAGCCTCGGCCAAACTATTTTATCCTTATGACAATTGGATAAATTAGTTTTTTCTACACCAAACTTGTTTATCTAAATGCCCATAGGATAAACTAGTTTTTTCTATGTAAGAAGGTAATCGTTCATTTTTCCCTTCATACTTAACCATTAAACCACCAAAACTATTCAGTGAATCGACTTATCAGAAAGAACCTGTATACAAATGTGAAGCATATCCGTAAATTCTGCATCAAAAACCATTTATCTAAATTATGGGGGGGGGGGGGGTGTAACCTACATTGCCATTTTTTTACACTTAAACAATAAACATCCACAACTAATCATGGAGGCGCCTAGTCAGAATGATCCTATATCTAAAATTTTAAATGAAAACTGATAATTCTGCATCAAAAATCCATTTCTCTAAATTAAAGGGTGGGGGATTAGCCTCCCTTCCGCTTCCCGTTATTATTATCCAATGAATTCCCAAAATTAATCAGAAAAGTACCTTATATCAATGAACGTACATCCAAAATTTGAAGCAAATCGGATATTTATATCACGAGTTATCGTGTTACGTACATACGCACGTACTTACGCACGTACATTCGTACATACATACGTACATTCATACATACAGAGCCTGCGAGACCATTATTTCTCAGGCTTTGACGCTTGCGAGCTAAAAACACGTAAAACTAAATTGGCCTAGGATAAACTAGATCAGCCTAGGACAAACTAGAATGTTGGCGCTGTGGCGCTATTGAATTCAATAAAATCACACCAAATTGAATTGGCCTAGGAGAAACTAGTTCAGACCAATAAACAGCAGGCTAAACTAGTTTATCCTATAAGAGTTAGTCCAAATTAGTTTGGCCTAGGAAAAACTAAATTGTCCGACGGGCCTTAGGATAGAGTAGTTTGGCCTAGGAAAAACTAGTTTAACCGATGGGCGTTAGGATAGACCGGTTTGGCCTAGGAAAAACTAGTTTATCCGATGGGCGTTAGGATAGACCGGTTTGGCCTAGGAAAAACTAGTCTATCCGATGGGCGTTAGGATAAACTAGTTTGGCCTAGACCAATCTAGTTTGGCCTAAAATCGGGTTTGGCCTGTAACATATATCAGACATGCTACAGGCTCAGCAAGAAAAAAGCTGAACTTTCACGGCCTCACAGACTTTTGGCGAAATCAGCGTTTTTCTGCAATTTTTTAATGAAATTATCATTTTCCTGCGACCAATTGACAAAAAATCACTTTTTCTCCCACAGCCTTTTTAATGAAATTTTCATTTCTCCAAAATCCTTTAGCGAAATTCGCGTTTTTTCGTCAAAAATTTGCGTATTTTCAGCGAGCTTACGTGAAAATTTGCATATTTTCCGCGATCTTTCATCAACATATGCATATTTTCCGCGATCTTACGTCAAAATTTGCATATTTTCTGCAATCTTTCGTCAACATTTGCGTATTTTCCGCGATTTTTCGTCAACATTTGCGTATTTTCCGCGATTTTTCGTAAAAATTTGCGTATTTTCCGCGATCTTACGTCAAAATTTGCGTATTTTCTGCGATCTTACGTCAAAATTTGCATATTTTATGCGATCTTTCGTCAAAATTTGCATATTTTATGCGATCTTTCGTCAAAATTTGCGCATTTTCCGCGATCTTTCGTCGAAATTTGCGCATTTTCCGCGATTTTTCGTAAAAATTTGCGTATTTTCCAATATTTTTCGTCAAAATTTCCTTTTTTTTTTTCGTGATCTTTCGTCAAAATTTGTGTGGTTTCCGCGATCTTTTGTTGACATATGTGTATTTTCTGCGATCTTTCGTTAAAATTTCCGTATTTTCCGCGATCTTTCGTCAAAATTTGGGTATTTTCTGCGATCTTTCTACAAAATTAGAGCATTTTCCGCGATCTTTCGATAAAATACGATTATTTATTACGATTATTTGACAATATTAGAGTATTTTTCCGCAACCTGTTCACAAAAGTCGTGTTTTCCCAGCAATTGTTTGACGAAAATCGCGTCTTGTTCGTGATCATTTAACAAAAATCGTGTTTTTTCTCGCGATCCTCTGAAGAAAATAGCATTTTTTCCCACGATTGTTTGAAGACTTTAGTTTTTTTCGATCCTTTGGAGAAATTTCCCTTCTTTTCTGCAATCCTTTGGAGAAATTTTAATTTAGCGCCCTTTGACTCGCGTTTTTGTTGTAACACATCGTTAACCCCCCCTCCCCCCTACATATAAATGTCATCAAATTTTAATGCATATTTGCATTGATCCCAGGGATAATAAAATTCGTCGCCGAAAAAGCGGAATTCCGCGTTTCCGCGGAAAAGTAGCATGTCTGCATATATATATATATTTCTTTATATTAGACTGTCTTTGATACAGTAGAATATGGCTATTCCAAAAATCTGCCTATTCCAAACAGAATTCAGAAAAAAATACTGATTTAAATAAATTAATTAATAAGTGGATAAAAAGATGTTTTTGAAAAAAATGTACATTTATTGTTATACAAAGAAGTTTCAGTAGAAACATACATAGAGCCTAAGCTTTATTAAAATGTCTGAAACCAAATTAGAATGAAAGCTGATTGCTTACAGTACATGCCGGCTTAATTTACACAATTTCATAGATCACTTGTGTAGATTTTTAATCAACACAAAAAATAATAAATTTACACACACTTAAGAAGTAAAGTCAGTGTTTTTTTTTTTTTTTTTTCTGATGAAGAGCACTGAATCAATTAAGTAGCTTGTTTTGTTGACATCGTTAACTGAGATTTATAAGAGGAGAAAAAGCATATATTTATTGCTATGACACTATAGTTGTTTTTTGTATTTGAAGAGTCTGTTATACATTAATTTTAAATTAAGTTATTAGATATAACAAAAACTGTTCACCACAAGCCGATCAACCCTGTATAGACCTGACCATAGCAGATGTCTCTGCACTAAATTTATGCCTTAACAAATCAATATGTTGATTATTATTAGTGAAATCTGCCTATTTCGAATTCCTGCTAAACCAAACAATGTTCAGTCCCAATTAGTTCAAAATAGCGGGACTTTACTGTATTATGTAATATATATATACATTTATTAAAGATGAATGTTATTTCCTTTTCATATATATTCCCCTAGAATTTTTAAAAAATACATAAAACGATTGATAAAAAAAAGTTTTTGGAGTGTACTGCTATGAATAAAAGCCTAGTTATCAGTACTAAGGTACATTCTTAGACTCAGAACATGGATATTGTTATGGAGATAATTGAAAAATATCAATATTTGATGATATAATGATAAATAATCCAGTCTTAATCTTGATATAAGAGACCTAACAGATGATTTATATATGCACCTAATGACTAAGTCTTAAAAAAATATATACCCAAAATAATATTTAATACAATGCATAATTATTTAATTGTTCAACAAAAATCACAAACAAAATAATTATATGAGTATTTTACAAAACAAATTTTTTGTATCAAGATAATAAAATTTATCTTGAAATTTTAAGCTCTGTGTATTTGATTTTGCTTATATTATGAATGACTCTTTAATTATTTTTATTTAGAATTACTATTTTTAACAAGCAAGGAATTTCTGTTATGAATTAAGTGGCATCTTTTCTGCAAAAATAACTTGAGAAATAAAAAAGCTTCTTACTAAAAACTGAGTTTACCAATAATAATAATTTCACAGAGACTGCTGTATAAGTTTTATAACAACTATGATTTTTCTAACAAATGACATAAAAATTAATAATCGATTTTTACTACTAACATGTATAATTATTCTTCCAAAATGTCACAAATTGAAAAAATCATTTTTTTTAAAATTAAGTACTCAGGTATAATGAAATATCTGTTCTCTGTATAGTATCTTTTGTATACACTACAGTTAAAAAATTTGATACACATCCAATCATCCAAAGAATTACAAAGCATCTTCCGAAAGATTAAAATAATTATGCTCTTTTAGAATCAAACCACAGGCAGAAATATATAAGGTGTTTCAAATTTCATTAATTATAATTTAGCAGTTTGATACTAAGAAAAAGTTTCAGTATAAAAAATGCATATGCTCCGGAAATAAATTTTAGTTTGAAAGCATACTTATTTTACACATTTATTATTATTTTATACATTAACAAAATTGAGAAAAATTTGAAGAAAAAATATTTAACAAAAAAAAAAAAAAAAAAAAAAAAAAAAAACTAGTCTGATGTGGCAATCCCAAAACTTTTTACCCCAAACCTATGCATGTTAATATTTCCTGAAAAATGCAGCATATCAGCGCTATCGGTTATATAATTTAAGCCAAAATCTAGTCAGCAACAACTTATGTTAACTTATAACTGAATCTGAAGTTTGATGAAAATTCGTGCTATTAGTTTTTGAGACAGAGCTATTGTAAAATCTCAAAAAAGAAACTGCATAACAACACCACATGTTGGGTAATGTACGCTACGCCAAAAACTAATTAGGATCAATTTTTTTTTATCAGATACTAACTGAATCTGAAGGTTGATGAAAATCCCGTCCATTAGTTCTTGAGATACAGCTATTGCAAAATTGTGAAAAATTCCGCATAGCAATGTCATCTGTAGGGCAATTCCCACCAAAAAGTAATCAGCACCAAATTTCTGAAGGATTAACTGAATCTGAAGTTTTAGAATTTTGTGCATTAGTTCCCGAGATACAGCTATTGTGATAATCATGAATAATACACCATGGCAGTACCAAATGTTGAGCAATTTGCACCAAAACATAATAAGCAGCATGCTATACCAAGTACTAGCTAAGTATAAAGTTTAATGAAAATCCATGCACTAGTTTTTGAGATATGGCTATTGTAAAAATTGTAAATAATGCAGCAGAACAGCACAACCTGTTAAGTGATATACACCAAAAACTAATCAGATTTAGTTTATATCAAGGTTTCACAGAATATAAAGTTTTGCTAAATTCCATGCATTAGTTCTTGAGATGGAGTTATTGCAATAATCACAAACAATGCACCATGGCAGCGTCACCTGTTGAGCAATTTGCACCAAAATATAATCAGTACCATGTTATATCAAGTACTATCTATACTTAAAGTTTTATGAAAATCAAGGCATTAGTTCTTGAGATAAGGCTATTGTAGAAATTGTGAATAATGCAGCATAACAATACCACCTGTTGAGTGATATACACCAAAAACTAAACAGACCTAATTTATATTAAGGTCTAACAGAATCTAAACTTTTCTGGAATTCCGCACATTAGTTCTTGATTTGTGAGTTTCATTGAGTGAATGATTTATGAAAATCATGACATTTTGTCATGTAAATGTCATCAAATCATGTAAATTTATGACAAGACAAATAATAATTAAATAAGAAATATTAAAAAAACATTTAATCACTTTTTTTTTTTTTTTTTTTTTTTTTTTTTTTTTTTTTTTCTGAGGGGAGAGAGATGAAGTGAATAAATAGTTAACAAATTCATTCACAATCTAATATAATTTAATCTAATTAAATAAAAGTAATTTCAATTGACTAAAATGATTTACTCGAACAGTTTACCTTTAATGTGGCTTTTGCAACCACGTCTAGGAACAAACACAGCATCTACTCTTGCACAACTATCTAATTGCTCTGAAGAAAATAAAAAAAAATTTAAAATAGTTTTGAGTTATAAAAATGCATAACATTTACAGAATAATTGAAAGGTAAAAATTCATTTTCAATAATTTTACTGAAACAAAAGAAACAAATGCCTTCCTTTTTTTTAAACAGGATTTAAATAGATTAAAACCAACTAACATGGAAAAAGTATTAAAAAAACAGTGACTTTTAGGAGGGTTTTCATTTATTATAATTATACTGCGTGCCTTTTGACAAGGATATGTAAATTTTCTGTTTAAGGCACGATTCCATTACAAACAAATCCATTTTCTCATAGGTTTTACTGTATTTAATTTTTTTTATGTAGATCATCACCATTAAATAAATTAAACACAAATAGCAATGAATAATTTGAAAATTTTGAATTTAAAGGAATTAATGAAAGAAATGAAAACAAATAGCTTGAATAGTAGAATTTAAAAAAAAAAAAATCATCACATTATAAGTCAATTTCAAAGAATAAAATATTTTAACTATGTAATATGAATCTGCATTACAGAAAAAAATTTCCATGACCATAAATGTTACCAAAAAAAAAAAAAAAAAAAAAAAGCTTTTTCATCATTTAATTACATTTTCAGGACTAAGAAAGATATAACATCACTATAAGAGCTGGAATAATGTCTCAAGATGCAAAAAAGAAGAAGAAAAACAACAACAAAAACAGACAAGTGCAAGTAAGATTCATCTTTGAAGATTCTGTACCATTAAGTCATATTATTGTAAAACTTATTAAGTGCTTAAGTTCTCAACAAATATATAAAAACATAAGAACTACCTATTTACACCTTGATGGTTTTTGTAATTTGTTCTATCATAAAGTTATAATTTTCTTAATTATACTCATTTATTTAGCTTAAATTGGCATTTGTAAGGTAAAGATGGAATTTTGTTATAATTTTTTTTGCTCTTTTTTCGAAAAGGTAAAATTATAAAATGTTCTTTCTGCTTGTAAAAGGAAAAGGAAAAAGTAGCTCCCCTATTTTTAAGAAGCTAACTTTACTCAAACAGATAGAACTAATATGCTTTGGAGCTCAATTATAGAAGATTTGCAGTTTTCATCAATATTGAACTTGATTGAAATTTTCAAAAACTAGTCAGCTATTGTCAAGTTGACTTCATTTATGGCAATTTATTTTTGTCATCAAATTTGGAGAATTTTGATATTAAAAGTTTGACTTATCAGATAAATTTTAAATAATCTCATATCTTTATCAGATTAGATTATCTTTATTAGATTAGAGGATTTAAGCCACACTTACATGCAATTTAAAGAATGACAGCAAAAGTTTTGCTTTAAATTTTCAAGCTGTTCTCTTTCTATAATAATCTAGTATTTAATACTAGATATTTTGTGGTGCTTTTTCTTAATGGTTTCTGCAGTTTCAAAATATTTGATATTTGTAGCACTTACATAAGTCTGGTACTAAGTTTATTTGATTAGGACTTACAGTTAAATATAAATTAACAAAAATCTAATTAGCAGAAAAAAAAAAATCTCACCTTGTTTAAGCTTGAGAAGGGACAGGTAATTCAATTTTATTCAATTTGTTCGCTATTTAATGTTAAATTTTTGCAACAAATACCGTATTTACTCGTGTATAAGGCGCACCCCTAATTTACAAGTAAAAATGGCGATATCTTAAAATCTCGTATATAAGGCGCACCATAAATTTGATACGCTAATGAAGAATGGCCAAATAAATTTCAGTAAAAAAAAGTTGAAACAAACATTACACAAGACCAGAAAACAAGATGAAAATGCATTTTTAGACTTCGGGTTGTAAGAGAATGATGGGAAATAGAAATGAGTGAAGGTAAAGAGAATTGCTAATTATTGTTTAGATAATGTCATTAGCTCTGTTGTATAAAAAACGGCAAGGAATGAAATAAATATGCAGTAATACTTCAATTAAGTAACATTTTCCGAGTTTTAATATCTTCTTTGAATAATTTCTTGTTTCTTATGTATATCGTTCGACTGCATTCAACAGTAAAAAAATTATTCCATGTATAAGATGCACCTAGGAGTTTTGCCCTAATTTTTTGGAAAAAAAGTGTGCCTTATACATGAGTAAATACGGTAAGTTAAACCAATTGAACATTAAAAAATAAAAATAAAATTCGTACCATATGATACATTTAACACTCCAAAAACTTAAATTCCATTCAAATCAAATCAAATAAAACCTTAGACTTTTTCCGTTTTTAAAATGCAAATATCTGTATTTCAGATTTTGTATTATGTTTATGGCGATTGAATATAACTGAACATGCAAAATTGGCAATTAAACATGCAAAATACAAAACCTTAAAAAAGTCAGATTTATTTTCACTTCATTAGAATAGAATCTAAATTTTTAGGATGCTAAAAGTATCATATTTTATGAATTTTATTTTCATTTTTTAATGTTCAATTGGTTTATCTTGCTTGTTACAAAAATGTATAACATTAAATGTTGAATGATTTGAATTAAATACCTTAATATCTCCTTCTCAAACTTAAACAATGTAATTTTTTTTTAAATTATGTTTTTGTTTAATATGTCAAGTTCCTTTAATATCTACTGCATTCAGGAGAACACATTTTAAAATTTAATGGAAGGTACCATAATTAGGTTTTGACGTATGTAGCATTGAATATTGGTATTAAGTGGTATTGAATCTCTATTTATGGTGTAATTTACTTATGTACATTCCAAAATGTTTCAGCAGTGCGGTAATGCAGGGTGCTGTAGTTTGGATAAAAACTTCCAATCCGAATTAAAAAAAACTGTTTGAAAATGTCATTTTTATTACACTATGACACTATTGCGATTTGTGATGCAATTTACCTATGTATAATTCAAAATGTTTCACCAATGCAATAATGAAGTATTTAAAATTTGGACAAAAATGTCAAATCTGAATGTAAAAAAAACTGTTTGAAAATATCATTTTTATTTCCACTATGATATCATAATAATCTTTTTAATTCTTAAAAGAAAAAAAAAAAAAAAAAAAAAAGGCTTTGTTTTTCACATTGAAATATTTCAACTGAAAATAGACAAATTAATCACTTTTGAATTATTTCAAACAACGAAGAAAATATTTTAAATTGATAGGGAAAATAATCCAAATAAAAAAATGAAACTCGGAATTATTAAGAAAAATATTTGAATAATGTAAATAAAACTTAGCCCATGTTATTATCTAGGTTATAATTCACTCATATGCAAAGGTATTTTATCATCCATTTTGATGTTGACATCAGGCAAGCATTTTTATACTTTAAATTTATAACATTTTTAGAATTAACAAAATTTATAACATTATTAGAATAAAAAAATTGTGCCTTCAGGGACAAAAAGGTGGGAAGAAAAAATGAAAAAGTTAAGTTCCATATGATTTACTTTGTTAAATTAACTTTGAGAAGTCACACTGGAATGATACTTAAGTATTGTGTGGTAACACAATACTTAAATATCCATATAATAACAAAAAGAGCCTATACAATTTTTTTTTTCGTAAATAGTTGAGAGGAATAAACAAATCTGAATTTAGAAAAAAAAAAAAAAATCATTCAAGCTAATAATAATTTTTAAAAAGTCATAATTTAACAAATTACAACAAACATTTGGAAAATAATTTTTTTCAAAGACTAAAATTTAAGAAAAAAATTCTGTCTCTCCCCCTCCCACATACACATATATATAAAATACATGCTCCTTTACAATCAATTAGTTTAACATTAGATTGTTTCCTTTTTCATGATTGCCATATATTTCATAATCAGTGGAATCAATAATCAGACCTCCCTTTTTAGGTGTGTTCGTAATTATGTAAATACGTAGCACCTATTGTTGTCGCTCAGTCCGTCCGTCTGTCTGTCTGTCCGTCCGCATATAACAACTCAAAATCTATCCAACCGAATCGTTTGAAATTTAAAATACATAATTATAACATAATTTTGTAGAGTCATTTCAAATTTTATGAAAATCGGATGGATAGATCAATTACAGGGACAATCAAAAGGACTCCGTTACATTACGGTCAATGGGGAAAAAAGTTTCAAATGCATTTTAATCGTTTGAAATTTAAAACATATAATTATTGCGTAATTTTGTCGAGTCATTTCAAATGTTATGAAAATTGGATACATAGATCAATTACAGGGACAATCAAAAGGATTCCGTTACATTACGGTCAATGGGGAAAAAATTTTCAAATGCATTTTAATCGTTTGAAATTTAAAACATATAATTATTACGTAATTTTATTGAGTCATTTCAAATGTTATGAAAGTCGGATGCATAGATCATTTACAGGAACAATCAAAGGTATTCCATTACATTACGGTCAATGGGAAAAAAAGATTCAAATGCATTTTTATGATGTTACACTCATTCGAACATAATAGAATTGGCATGAATCTATGAAATATATATTAAAATATGCATTCTGTACAATCTGTGATGTAAAGAATTTTTATTATTAAATTACAGGGCCACGCAAAAGTATTCCACTACATAATGCTATACGGGGAAACATTGTTTGGGGCGTGTTTTAATTATATTCAAATATTTCATATTTTATGAATAAGATATACGTTTCTGAGGTGTAATAAAAATTACTTTCTGCATATTTACAGAAACACAAAGATTTCGACTACTATACTGTATCCGAAGTACGCTCTACTATATCAGCAAGATCTGAATATTTTTAAAACTTCGTTATCGTACGAACGCACCTCATTTGCTACGTCCACGTGCAATTTCCAACTTGTTTTTCTTTAAAAGACTATCTTTTACATGACATCTTTCTTTGGATTAGTTTTTTCCCCCCATATCTGATAATTTGTGTTCCATTTTGTAACCTTTTAACTTTCTTGTTTATTAACAATGAAATTTTCTCTCCTATTCAAATAAAATTCTAAATGTAAAGAATTTCGCAAATAAATAAATAAATAAAATTAAACAATAAACATAATTTTTATGATGATCAAAATGTGGCTTACATAATAACATAATCATATATTACGTACATATTAATATTCTTGAACCAATCATAAAAATGAAAAAAAAAAAATTCAGTTTTATAACTTTTGGTACTGCAAATTTTTAAACTTCTAAACACTGCACATTTTTAATTTATATACCATTATATAGGGAAAAAATGTACAATTAAATGCAATTTGTTTGAAAACTATATCTCAATTTGTTTTTGAGTCTTTAACTTTTTTGACATTATGACAACAAACGCAGGGTTCTCGTTGTCGCTCATCATTGCGCCTAGTTGCGACTAAATTTTTCATTTGGCGAGTAAACAAACTATTACATTCGCCGAATTGCTAGCGCTCGATTTTTGCTTTTTCTTTTTCTGATAAGGCGCTTCACTGATTAGTTTTGAGAGTTTACTGGTTAAATATAAAGAGGAAATAATGAGGAACCAATCCACATCTTTAATACATATCAATGCATTTTTGATGCAGAGTTAATCTATTTGCTCCAAATTTTGTTAAGTTCATTATGATAAGGCACTTTCCCTGATTAGTTTTGGGAGTTCATTTGTAAGTATAAAGTTGAGTAGAAATGGGGAGTTGATGAATTCAGATAAATAGGTTTTTTATGCAGAATTATTCGATTTGCTTCAAATTTTGCAAATAGGTTCATTTGCTAAGGCACTTCCCTGATTAGTTTTGGGGGTTCTTTGATTAAGTATAAAGGGGTCAACAGAAACTAATCCCCCTTATAAAAGGTTTTTCATTCAGAATAATTTGCTTCAAATTTCGTATGCTGGTTTATATTTATAGAGCACTTAACTGATTGGATTTGTTATTCTATTGGTTAAATATAAACATGGGAACAGAAGTTAATTCCCACTTTTCTCTTTTATGTTTTGAAATTTTATATGCTTTTATTATAACATTCTTTTTTCTTTTTCATTGCAAATAGGTTCATTCTGATAATTTGATTGGCTTTAATAATTTGATTGGCTTTAATAATTGATTGGCTTTCGCTCTAGTTACCTAGAAATACACAGATTGAGAGCAATTAAAATTATTATATATTTTATTATTTATAGGAATCATTGAAATATTTATCATATACTAAAATAAATAAAGCAATAATTTTACCCCAAGCTGGATCTTGTTCATCTACATAACTGCGGCCACAAAACTCTTGCACATTCCATTCATCTACTTCTTTACGCTTTCTGGAAATGAATGCTGATATCCTGCGCTTCATCTATAAAGGTTTTAAAAATTGCATGATACGATGACACTGGAATTGCATAAGTTTCAATATTATTTTGGTTTGTTTTTTGTTAAATGGTTGTAAGAAATTAAGTTAGAACAACTAAAACAAGATGATTTACCAAAGAGGGAGGGGAGGAGAGGGCTCTAATATTCTGTCTTAATTTTCATTTTGATAAAAAAATTTTGAATCAAAAAATGTTTTAACTACTTTGATACTAATGAAGTCAATAGCATTAAAACTTCTGCTCAGTCACATGAAGGCATTCACAAGGCAACATTACACATTTCTTTAAATAAAAATCTATGACTTTTAAGGACTAAAACACACACAAAAAAAAGCATAAGGACCTGAAAATTATTATATTTTGTAATACATAGATTTATTCTTGTAAATAAAGCTTTTGAGCATTTCAATGTGTGTTTGCAAGGAATTTCAATATGTGGCAGTGTAGAAATATAAAAGACTATTACCTATACTTGCCTTAAAGTAACAAATACAGAATTGTAAATTTAGTATGCAGATGAAAATGGAAAGGATGAAACTAAATCCAAAATAAAGCAAATTTTTTTTTTTTTTTTTTTTTTTTTTGTGTGTGTGTGTGTGTGTGTGTGTGTGTGTGTCTGTGGTGGGAATGGGTAGAAAGAATTCTGTGATATGATTATTTATCATTACTGTAGAATTACAATGTTACAAATAATGCAGAAAGATAACATTGGTTTACACAGTTTATATACTTTCGCTAAAATGCATATTTTTTCATAGATTCTAATGCACTGAGTACGGAAAAATTGTTTCAAAAAATCTGTCATGTCTAGTTTTAAAAATATTTGTTAAATACTCAAAAGAATAATAACATGAAATATAAAAAGAAAAAAATTAGAAATGATTGATTTCCTTCTTATAATTTTCTTGATCTGTTTCTCTTAAAATAGACTAGCAGTAGTTTCCTAATATACTTTTGTCCCCAAAACCTTTGTGTCTGTCTTCAAAAAGTTTAAAGTTTTGATAAAAATGCTTGCCCTGCTCATTGAACACAGCGCTCAAGTATTCAGGGGGAAAAATCCAGGATATGGATAGATATATATCAAATGGATAAAATGTATCTTCAGAGATATATTCACACCCATTGCATGATAGTTTAATAAAACAAATTTTTTTTCAAAACAAAAATATTTTTTCAATCTATCACAGACCAGTAATAATGGAAGGTAAATCTATAAATAAAGAGAAAATTGTATTTGATGCTTCATGTAAAGATAAGGGAGCAAAATCTGATAAATGATTGTTTATTTTTTAAATACAATTTAAACAACAATATACTGGGAATTATTTTAAGATTCTACCTTCATAAAACTGCTTTCTCAACAGATGTAGAAAAAGCTGATTATAATAAAATCATCATTGTTTTCCAAATTTGTGCTAAAATTTATTATCTAAATAGACTGATTTCTCTTTTTATAATAAAGTTTTTAATGCAAGAAGTCTGGGGGACATAAGATTGATTGGGATTCTGGATTACCAGATCATTTAAATGAAAGTCTCACAAAATGGTATTATGAAATCAATAACTTAGCAAATTCTGAAATTTCTGAAAAGTATTTTGGAAATATTACAAAATTAAATTTTTAAGCATCTCAATACACAGCTTTTCAGGTGTTTTCTGATGTTTAAAAGATCATGGTTCAGTTGCTAAAGTCATTTCTTCTCCTGTGAAACCTTATCTATTAAGTCATAAACAATTGAAGCATCTCTCAAGAAAATAAACTTGCCTTGTCTTGAACATTTTAGAGCGTACAAATCTACAAAATTAGCTAATTATTTAAAGGAACAATTTAGAATCATATATGAAAATATTTTTAAAGTAATTCACAAATTTTCAAGCATTAGACTAAAAGTAGTGCTAGTAACTGAAAAGCCTCTGAAGCAAATGAAATTAGTGAAATTCAAAATCATGTTGCTCCAGCACAGTGAAAATTTTGTAAAGAGGAAAATCCTGTATGTTCTCTCTGATGGTTGCTTAGCATCTGAATTTATACATAATGATATATGATTCTATAAACCCATCAGCCTGGAAGAAGAATTTTTAGCAGTGCTTTCCTCTGAAACATAAAAAAATCTAATTGATGAAGAGATTGTGTAAAAGCAATGTAAAATTCTTGTTTTTCTGTATTGAAAGATATTTCAGAATTTAAACTTTTGTTTCAAAATTCATCTTAGATTAGAATAAGATTGTGGCTTGTTGGCTCAGGTTTATCAAAATATATAAAATGCTCATCTGAGCAAATCACTCATTTCTTGACAGTTCCAGATTTTGAAAAAGCAACAAATGCTATCAAGAAATTAATTCAAAATATGAATTTGGAAAAGAACTGAAAATTATAAGATCTAGTAAGAATTTGAATTCTAGCAGCAAACTTATCTCTTTACAAAATTTTCTTGACAAAAATAATATTCTTTGAGTTAAAGTTGTTCTCCAACCTGTTCAGCTTATGATCTGTCGTCAGTATGTGTGATAGAAGTGATGCATTTTCAAGGGTTGGTGTGGATTTGGCTGTTTCTTCTGATCAAAATGATTCGACTGTTCTGACATCTGAGTATCATTGTAAGTGCAATAACTGCCTAGCCTGATCCCGATAATTCATCTATTTATATAATTCTATTAGAATGATGAAACTACTGCAAAAGATTTTTTCAAAGTTTTGGAATAGATGGTCTGGTCTTCTCACCATCTCTCCTAACTTCAACAACAAACTAAATGGCTGAAACGGAAACCAAACTTAAAAATAAAGGAGTAGATGCTGAAAAGAGATGAAAATCATTCCTCATTAAAGTGAAAACTAGTCAGATAGTCTAACTGTTTCCTAGTGAAAATAACTATGTTCATTAGAGAAATTAAAGTCTGTTCATGAGGAGTTGAAACATACAAATATTAAATATGCCTTGTCTTTCTTATGACAAATTTGTGTTTTATTTAATTTATCTTATTTTTCTTGTGTGTGTAAAAATATTGAATAACAAATTCTTGTGTTATATTTATTAATATTCTATCTTCAATTGTACATGCAGAGCTGCATTGAATTTCCTGAGCCTACAAGTACTATACTTTAATTAATTATTTTAATTTTATATTTAGTAAAAAAGCAACTGATTGCCAAAAAAAACCATGAACGGGGAAAAGCACACAGCAAAAGTTTACAATGCCAATTAATAGAGATGTGATGGATGTTGATTTGGCCAGATGCTGGACATCAAATATTTTGCAAAACTTTGAACTAGATATCTGATGACAGCATGCTGTTTCACTCTTTTCCTTTTTATTTATTTTTGAAGAAATTGGGCATAATCTAAGATTAACCAATAATATACTTTTTTGTTTTTATCTTTCTTTTAAATTTTCTATTAATACTTATTATTTTGATAGCTTCAGTTATCAATGCATCATTTAAATTATTAAACAAAAAACTTGTTCACATTTGCTATTAACATAAAAAAAAAAAAAAGTTTATCGCCATTCATTAATTAACCATCTCTATTACTCAAATATGTAGCTAGATATTATGTGTTCACTTTTAACAGTTTACCCTGTGTTTTTTGGATTCTTAAGTATAGTTTTTTAAAGCATTATTTTATTTTTAAAACTACATTCAATATTTAAAAGCATGAACAATCCTTTTAATACAAAAGAATCAGTTTTTACAATGCAAGAAAATTTATGTAATACAAAAAAAAAAAAAAAAAAAAGGAGTAAGAGCATATTTCTGACTGAAAGGGAAACAGAAACAAGAAGGGTATTTTGTTTTGATGAGAAGCTAAAAAGATCATGCATCTTGTTGAAACTCTGAATTATAGTTTTTCACATGATTGTTCCTGAACAGGATAAAAAACAAAACTTACCATAAATTAAAATAAATTATTGTTAATTTAACATCTCCAGTTCTGAAGTTAAAATAATAACACAAATATTTATTCATTGTTTTTCTCCAAACAAAATAACATTATAAATGACAGAAAAATATCTTTTCTGAAATTGATCCTTTAGGCACTTAGTAATTTAGGTTCAAAAATATGGATCTAAAATTAAAACATGAATTTAATAATCATTAAATTAAATTAACACAACCACAAATTTAAGAGCTTAAAATAAGTAAATAATCTACAAATCTTAAGAAAAATTAATGGAAAAAGATTTAAGTTAAATACTTTTTAAAAATTTATCATGTTCTCGGACACACTGTTTTTTGGACATTTTGCAAACTTAGATGAAAATAACATTTATTTTATGAGGGATTCAGCTTAGATGCAGGCATTTATTTGTTTGCTTTCAACATAAAACACATTCAACTATTAAGAAGTGGCATAAAAAAAAATCAGACATTTTACTTTTTATAAGTAAAAAAAACAGCGACCCAGTATTTGGGGTTATATATCCTGGTATTCTGGTCCCGAATAAAACCCAAGTACCAAAGAGGTTAATAAATTAACACATTGTATTTTTAAAGATTAAATTAAAAAAATGGCTTTAGCATCTGAAAATTTAACAATGAGTTCAATGAACAATAAAAATATAATATGACTTTAGAATTTAGTACTGCTAGATAATCATAATATCTGGTAACTAACATCCAGCATACTGGCCAGATAGGGTATGCTTGTTAGATAATTGTTGCAATCCTGCTAATTAAAAAAAAAAAAAAAAAAAAAAAAAAAAAAAATGCAAAGATAAGCAACATAAAAATAGATTTACATCCAAATTTGTAAAAAATATGATTTTTTTTTTTTTTTTTTTTTTTTTTTTTTTTTGTGTGTTTTACATGTAATTCTATTTTGATGTTTACATTATTGTAAAAAATGATTTTTTTTTAAAAATTATTATATTAAGAATTTAAAAGTAAACATTTAAATAAAAATGAATATAAGTTACTTCATTTGTATCAACATTAATTTGAACTAAATTTTTCTTCACTGAAGCTTCCAGCTCATCTTTTTCTGTGACTTCTTTTGCCCTTTCCATATCATTTATGATTTTTTCAGAAGATACCTAAAACAACATTTGTCCTTAATATTTAAACAGGTCAGGATATGCCATGTAAAAATCACATTTACTCATGTTATTTGGTTTCAGAGAAATGATAAGAGTAAATAAATCATAGATTTTTGCCATCAGTTTCATAAAAAATGCATAATTTTAAGACTAAAACACAATATTATGTCTCAATTACAGCCATATGCTTTCATAAATAATAAAATTAACATTAATTAAATTATTATTACATGCTTAAAAAACAATTTAGAAATCCTGAATAGATCAATTAAATAAGGTGATTTTTCTTTCCTGTTGCCATATCTTAATAAAGAAGAGAACAAAGATTATATAATAATAATTGTTAGTTTGGGCTGTCTAGTGTCTACCAAGTGTAAATTAAAGCGATGACTTTTCCATAATTGGGACAGTTATATAAATTTGTCAGATAATAAATTGATATAGAATTATAAATTAATAATTTTCAGATTTTTCTGTTACAAGAGCTATCAGACCTTTCTTTGGGCCAAATTTTAAGATTTTATGTCAATAGGAAGTACCATAGAGATTACTATTAAAAAATAATGTAACACCATGCTAGCAGCTATACATTTTCAAGATACTGCAAGACATAAGTCAAAGCTGATTTTTTTTTTGTTGTTGTTGTTAGAAATATTAATCATATGCCTAACAATAGAGACTGATAAGTGTTTAAACAAATTTTAATTACAAAAGCACATTAATTGTTCAATTTGTCAATAGTTTCAGAATATCTTTTAAGTTTTGGATAAAATAATAACTAGTATTAAAAAACAAAAAAAAAACATACTGTTTCAGTGGAATGTGGTAGGTCAATATTTGTTTTTTCTTCTTCATTAATCTGTTCAGCAATACATGAATTGTAACTGTCAATAGATGCCTTAAGAAGAATAAAAACAATTAGCAATGTTGATCAAATTAAATTCTTATAATAGATAAAATATTCCAAGAAAAATGTAAAGTATTTTGGATAAACAATGTGTAACATGCAGATTCCATACTTTCAATATGGCCATTCTCAACCACTTAGAAATGCATAATCAGGGGCTGCAATAACAAGAAAGTACTAAAAATTTTTTTGTTAATGTGTAAGAATGGCTTTCAAAGTTCAGTAATACTGTAATTTTTTTAAAATGTTACATAAATATAAGAGAAAAAAAATTCAAAATTACATTTCAGCATGTTATTAAACAAATTCATAACACTACCTAAATTTTAAATTTTATACGTGTTTAGAATGCTTAAATTCTAAATACAGGTAAATAATGATGTTATATGAATTAAAAAAATTCCTAGCTGCTGTTGGAGTATCCTGCATTTAAAAAGAATTGTAACTTAATTGTAACTAATGAAACACAAAATATATATTACATTTTATGTTATTAGTGTATTTTAACAAACAAACTCCTTGAAACAAAATTAACATGATCAAGTAGGTTTCTTAATGATTATGGGTACGAGCAAGCATTGTGAAGGACTTATTCACTTAAACTTTAGAAAATTTAAAAATATTGCTGTCAAGTAGAGTGCAAAAAAATCATAATTTTTTCATTAAATCAAAATCAGATTTTAATGATTTTTTACAATAAGCTACAAAAATTTTGTTTCCAAAACAACTAAACATCTAATTGCTAATATAATCTATGTTTTATACTTTAATTAATAAAATTATAATTATAAAAGCAGCAATTTAATAATTTCATTAGTTAATAGCATTAGTATAGAAAATTCGTTAATGTACCATACATTAGGTACATAATATTTTACAACACAATGAAACTTCCATTTAACAAAGTATCATCGTTCCACTTAAACACTTCATTATGAAGAAAATCCGTTAAGGTATCCAAACACCTTTAAAACATTATTTTCGATTAAAATATCGATTTTTCATTTATGCAATAATATTAAAATTGATTCTTTTATCTGTCGAATTCTATTTAAATTGTATGTGTATCTTAATTATAACCAAAGTTGCAGCCATTTAAAGTTACAATTATTACAACTTTAGAATTGTATTTAAAAATTATTGTTAGCTTTTTCTCAAAATGAAGTTTTTCAGATTTTTACTGTACGCAAAACATCCTAAAATAAAAAATTATGCATGAAATACCATTAAATTTTCTGTACTTCTTTTACAAATGTTTTTTGAGGGAAAAGATTACACTCATAATAATACATTAAATAGTTTTATATTTACACTGGTATAAAATGATAAACTTGAGACAAATTTTATGAATATTTTATTACATTAGTATTTTAATGCCATAACATCTGAGATAGCAATGCAATTATAATATGTATAGTCTAAGTCTGAGGGAAAGTTATTCTGTTTATTATACAACTTATAAAATGTCAATACATTGTTTTAATTTTGAGTTATCACGTTTTGCAGAAACGTCAATTTTAAAAATAACTTTGACTATTTTTCTCTTTAAAAAAAACTATTACTTTGCACTAGTTTCTTATAAAAAACACACTGTTCATAAAAATATTTACACTAATGTAATTATCACAATAATTCACAATATCACTTTTTCATAAAACTTGAATCCCCTTTTACTGTATCAAAGATTTTTAGCATTTCTTCTTTTAAATGGAAATGATTAACTATATAAATAATTTAATTATTAATATTTGCATTTAGTATTAAATTGTCAACACTGCTTAAAATTAATAATTTTTAAACAATTAACTCTCAAATTAGAAAAATAACATACAGTTTTATGCTTTGATTACTAAAATGATAATTCATTCTTTGAAGAAAAAGAGAGCACTGTGCTGGTTCAAGAGTCCCAGATCAGTAGAAAAGGGTAATATTTCATGAGAAGATACATTAGTAATGTATCATTACACTAAATCAGTTCTAGCTATTTTTACAATGATTCCATATGTATGTGAGAACATATGCTTATAAATTAAAATTTCCTTATGTTTTCAGGATTTCAAGAGTTCATCTTTGTAAAATTAGGATCTAAGTTTTTCTTATTTGAATTCACCATATTTTAAAGAGTTCTGACAGTCGATTTAAGTCATTCCAGATTTTTAAAAGTAAATTTAAAAAATGGTTATGTTATGAATCTATCTTAATTTAGTAAAGAAATTTGTAACATATATACAAATCATGGTGTATGAGATCTATAAGACAAGCTCATTTGAGTTTAATATAGAAATCAATTGCCAGAAGATGTTGCAATCTTGCCTAAATAAATCTGATCAATAGTATGAACTCTGAAACAAAACTCTGACCATGTGGGCAGAGTAGAAATCAGGTTTTTCAATGCTAATTTGGACAAAGTTTGTGGTAAATAATGTAGCTTAAGCCAGCTGTGCTGTTTTGGCAGTTTTCAGCAGGTCGTTATGTAAATTGTACGCAATGGTTATAAACAGATATCTTAAAGACACACGCAAAACATTTTCTTGTATATTATATATCTTAATTTTTTAATGTCTTAGATTATATTGCATTTATTTAACTGCATCCCAGCAGATGTGATGCAATCAATGGTCATTGTATTATTTGATCCCTGTCTGCAGTTTCGAATGCAACTTAAATTTTTTGACAAAATATGAAAGTTGCAAAGCAGCAACAACTTTTGAAAAGTAATTTGCAGTTAATATTTTTCATAATAAGTTGTTAAGTTCATTTTCCTTAAAGTTGTAGTTCACTACAGAAAAAAAAAAAAAAAAAAAAAAAAAACAGTTTTTCGGATCCGAGTACATGCATTAAAATTTTCATTATTTTCATAGATTTCATTAAATAACACCTAATACTAGGAATTTTCTGTATTTTTTGCTTCTCATATCTACCAAGTTTAATTCTATATTGTTAACTTGGATAATCTTTTTTGTCATAAGAACTTAAAAATATTACAGCACATAAAATTAACAAATTTATCAAAGTAGCTTATAAAGGAAGGCAAAAGTGTAAAGCAAGTAAATATATAAAGTATTTATTCATAAAAAGATAATAACATAATACAAATACAACATAAAATTATTTAAGGAAATTTTATACTCTATTTTATTATGAACTTGATGACTAAATTTTCAAAAGATTTAAACAGCTTTTCAATTAAATTAATAAGCATTAAAATTATGGTACTTCATCTGTGTTCAATGGCATCTCAGAATTTTCATTTGCAGGTGAGTCAGGAGTGCATTCACTTTCAGATATTTTCTCATCTTCTACAAAAACATATTCGTCATCTGATGAGCTAGTTTTTGGAGGTATCTGTAAGTGAAAATGAGGGACTATGACTTTGCACTGATAAAATAAGAAATAGAAAGACAACATGATAAGAAACCAAATAACAAAAAATATGGATCATTAAAAGTAGACAAATATTTTGGAGATTCTAAAAGCTTCATATTTTGTTTTTGAAACCAGTTCCAAAAAATGAAAGTGTCCACGTAAAAAATATTTGCAATCAAAATCAATCAAACAAAAAACAGGCTTTGTACAGACTGATCTCAGCTATCCAATGCAAACAAAAAAACAACTACAATATTACGCTAACATATGTGGCACAAAAGTTATGATTATTTGTTAATTGTTTAATTTCAATGTTCAAATGAAACACATCTTAATGGTTACTGTGCAAAAGTCCTTTGATAAGACTTGTATAAAACCAAAAACTTTCTGCGCACGTAATATTGGGTTAAAAAATTTCTGCAAATTAATTTAATGTTTAATAAAATTACGTATTATATTATTTTGACATGGACAAAATTTGCTTTTTTGACGCAATTCATGGATCTAATTCGCATTTTATGTGCGATTCATAGACGTAATTTGCATTTTTTGAGCAATTTATGGACGAAATACGTGTTTTTTGAGTGATTTATGGACGGAAATTGCATTTTTTGAGCAATTTATGGATGGAATTCGTATTTTTTGAGCGATTTAAGGTTAAAATTTAATTTTTTGAACCATTTAATTACGAAATGGGCGATTTTTGAGCAATTTATCGATGTAATTTGCATTTTTTATGAGATTCATGCACAAAATTCGTGTTTTTTATGTGACTCATGTACGAGATTCGCGTTTTTTATGCGATTCATGCACAAAATTTGTGTTTTTTATGCAAAACATGCACGAAATTCACATTCTTTACGCAATTCATGGATGGAATTTACACTTTCAGTGCAGTGTTTGGACGAAATGTGCGTTTTCTATATATAATCTTTAGATGAAATTAATTTTTTTTGCACGCCCCTTTGTTGAAATGTTTGTTTTTTACGCGATTCTTTGTCATAATGATCGTTTTTTTTAACTTGATTCTTTGTCAAAATGTTTGTTTTTTACTTGATTCTTTGTCAAAATGCACATTTTTATGTGATTCTTTATCGAAATGCATGCTTTTTTATATGATTCTTTGTTGAAGTGTGTATGAATGCTTTGTTTTTTATGCGATTCCTTTTGAAATTCTTGATTTTTTCAGGTCTTTTCACGAAATTAGCAGTAACAGTAAATAATTTGTACAGAAAATAGAGGGAATATTTTTTTTTTGTACTAAAAAAAAAGTTTTAAAAGTTTCTAATTTTCTGCTAAGTTTATAAAACTTTCTGCGCACAGCGTGCATGCATGCATCTATATTATACAACTCTGTATTTAGGCTGTCATAAATTGGATTTATTTATATTTTGTCCCTTTGCTGCAATTATGGAGCTTCAAAATATTATCATTTTTATTTTTTTCTGTTCTTTTTACTTAAAAGAAAAAAAAAAAAAAAAAAAAAAAAAAAAAGTCTTGAATTTTAAATTTTTTAGTTTCAAATTAAAGTTATGTATTATATATAAAATGAGTGAAAGGATTATATTATTTATTATATTTTAAATAATTAATGAAATACAAAAAAAATGCCACAGGTACAATATTTGGCATTTTATTATCTGTGTCAGGCTAGCATAAAAATAGAGCTCTTGATTTATCAGCACAGATGTTATCAGGGATGTAGTGCAGGGCATACACCATATACCTTCTGGATTTTTTTAAGAAGCTGCATATACCATCTATTTCTCAAATAAAGCATTAGTGTATATATGCTATTGGTGAATGTGCTTGACATCAGCGTATACCTTCTTCCTATAAAGTATACTCTCTGATTATTTTACAACACTGGGTGTCATATATGCACCCCATAGGCACGATATTTTTCTGACGCTAATTTAGAGAAAACTTTGTTTTCAAATACTAGTTATAGAGTTATATAAATATTTTTTAACTAATATCTATTATTTTAAAAAGGAAATAATAAATTTAAAAAAAGTTTAGTTAATAATTATAAAATAAAACAAGTTGTGTCATTTTTAAAAAGAAAATAAAAATAAACAAAGTTTATTAATAAATAAATAACAAGTGTGAGGCACATATAATTGCCTTTTTTTTAGCAATCGTGCCAATGTGGTGCATATATGACATCTGTGTCTATTTCTCTAACAGAATCTTCTAATTTGGCAAAAAAATTAGCAATTAAAATAAATTATGGATAAAACAATATGATTTAATGCTTAGTATATGTCGATAGAGTGGACTGAATCCTTGATATTCTTTTAAAAGTTTTTAATTGCACATTAACAAATACACAGAACACATAAACACATGAAACTACGAATGGTGAACTAATTTGCAATAATAAAACTTAAAATATTCCATAGCTTAACAGATGTATGGATGATTAGTTATATGAGCACGTGTTGATACTTTGACTATCAACAGCTTAACTGTCCTTTTTTACAAGTGCTCGCAATGTGGGGCCAAACACTTCCGGAACAAAACAGTATACATTCAAGGGAGACCAAATTGTTTATCAAGGAGGGCTAGTCTTTATGAATTTCGTCAATAGGATTAGCACTAGAGGATGGTTCTTTTCACTAAATTGAAGTTGTCTCAAATAAAGTCTTAAATAAAGATTTAAACAGACAGAAAATGTTATGATGAAAATGTGATGTTATTCAGTTTTCAAATGTGTTATTTGCTTTCTAAATGACCCTTAAATTAAACTCAAATTTCTATGATTTTATATCTTAAAGTCCATTTTGTCAAAATTTATATTTTTAAAACGGAAAAATCGCGAAAAGATATTGTATTGAAAGCACATGCTGTTTGATATTTTGTTTTCTGTGTAATTTGATTTTTTGGAAACTATGCGAACTGAGAGCGAACGAAACCACGACGAAATTAGGAAACGAAAATAATTCAGGTTTTTACTGAATTCGTAAAAATTTTCACACATTTTATTTTGTAAGAAAAGAATCTTATCCATACGAAAGTTCCAAAATTTTTGAAAGTAATGTAAATCTGGTTTATTGAAAGGCTAAAATATGGGCATCTAGTTACTTTTAGCCGGGATGTAATTTGTGTTTGTTGGTGTATTTGAACGGGTTAAATCTCATATTTTTTTAAAACAAATTGCAGTCATCTTGGTACGAATATACACCTTGTAATTTACTTTCTTCAATAATTGCATCAATTAACATTTGAAAAGAAGAAGCCGCAGATTTGAGTCCAAACATTAAACGTGAAAAACTGTAAGTACCCCATTCGGTAGTAAAAGAAAGTTTCTTGCGAAATTCTTCTGGGAGGTTTATCTGGTGATAAGCTGATGGAAAATCTAACGTTGTAAAATACTTAAATTTAGAAATATTGTTAATAATAGTATCAATTCTAGGTAACGGGTATGAAGAGCTACGAATCATGGAATTAACTAATCGCAAATCAAGCGCCATTCGAAATTTAGGTTTTTCTGTTGGAGAAGATGGTTTCTTTTTAACCATTAACATCGGGCAAGCCCATTCAGAAATATTTTTTTCAATAATGCCAGCATCAACCAACGTCTCTAATTGCTGTTTTGCATCTTCCTGGATAGATTGTGGCACAGGAAAGGGTAGGGTATTAACAGGAACATCAGAGATAAACTGAATATGCGGTATAACTCTGTCAGTATGACCCAAGGATTTCAAGGTGGAAGAAAACACAGTATCATACTTAGCTAGTAAATTTTGCAATTCTGTTTTTTGATATGGAAGTAAATGATCTAAGCTGAAATTACTAAGTTTGAATTCTGATTTTCTTAATTTTAAAATATCATCAGAAGCTTGAATGACATTAATTTCATGAGATGAAATAATATTTTGAGGATCAATATTTTCCTGAATTTCATCTATTTCATGAATTACCCCTAACATTGAATCTTTATTGATGTGAACAGGTTTTTCAGCATTATTAGTGATTGGAACATAAAAATAGCTACTGACTTTTTCACAATTTTTAGATTTCGAGATAAGGTCTGCTAAAGCCACAGATTGATAAGTACATATTGGTGAATCATATTCTTTTGGTTCAAACAAAAATTGTTCACAAGAATGAAAAGAAGACATTGCAGGTACATACATAGTAGTGTTAGGTGGAATAATGACTTTCTTTCTGGCAAAACAAGAATTATTTGGAGAAAGAGAATCGTTTACATTATTACTAGAGTTGATTAACATATTAACATTGGGATATTCAGGTAAAGAAGTTTTATGAGATAAAGTGTTATGTTGCAAATTCTGTGAATGATCAACTTCTTGTGCAGAAACAGCGTCTAAAATGTCTAGTGAGTTGTTGTTTATTTGAATCTTATTATTATGTAAATCAATAACAACTCTATGTGATTTCAAAAAGTCAAAGCCTAAGATACCAATGAATTTAGAATTCTCAGGAATGTCAAAGAGAAAAAAGGAATGTTTGTAAAAATATTTTCCTATTTTAAATGATAAGTTTATGCATCCCGAACAAATTACAGTAGAATTTACAGTTGTAATTTTAACGTTTGAAGAAATTCTGGTATAATGTACTTCTTGCTTTATAAATTGAAAAAAAAAAATTTGATAATAAAGAAATACTTGCACCCGAATCGAGAAGGAAATTGGCAGGAATTTTGTTAATTGATAATTGAATAATTGGAAGTGTTGGCTGCTCAACTTCTGCATGGAGAAGAAATTCAATAGACTCAACAAAAACTGAGTCATCTTCAGTAGCCATTGTCTGTATAGAAGAGTCTGCCAATAGAGGAACATTCTTGCTTGTTTGACTGGCTACTGATTTTACAAGTCGTTGAGATGAAATTGGATACCTAGCTTTAGTCAACGGGGATCTTGGTGCAACAATTTCAGTCTGAATATGAAAAGGAGTAAAATCACTGGCAGACATTTCTTTAAAAGTGTGGATATTTGTATCAGAGGATGAGTTTTGGAAGGACTGATAGTTCATATTAGAATTGTAAAATATTCTGTCAGGAAACATATTTGACGGAAGTTCAATGTTTTTAGCAGAATGTGAATAATCTGAAGCTGAAACTTTGGTGTAGGATTGTGGAGAAAAACTATACAGGGGTGAAGTAGCTCCACACCCACTTCCCCCCACATCATGTCAAGGTTTATGAGGATGTTTATTCGTGTCGTTCCTACGGGAGGTTGAATTTTTAGTGGATGAATGAGAAGAATTTGATGAATGCATTGTGTTCTTAGGGGAGGTGTGATGTTTTTGACGAGATCTTTGATTAGGTTTGGAATCTAAAATATCTTTCAGTTTGAAACAGTGATTTACTGAATGACCAGGCCTTCTGCACCATTGGCAGATTATCCTTTTATAAGAATGTTTGATGAAATGAATGTTTCATTTATTTCTATCTGTAGAGTACCTGGTTTGTGTATTACAAGAACTATCACTTGGATTAGTTGAATGGGTTTTACTACTCGGCTCTGACTCGTCTACAGAAGAATCATTATGTGATGTAGGGTCTGTAGATTCATTATATATACTATGTAGGGTACTGTATGATGGTGGAAGTGTTGCAACAGTATGTGCAGGAGCTTGTACAGAATCTAAAATCTCCTGATATGAAGAAGCAGCTTCAACCATTTTCTCAAAAGAATCAATATTTTGAGTTAGAATATGAATTTTTAAATCATCAGGAATAAGTTCCGTAAATTTTGACATTAAAATTTGTTCAATAGAAGAATCGGGCAAAAAAGGGAAATGTTTTTGAACAATATTGTCTAATCTTGTAGCAAAATTTCGAACAGATTCTGAAGGTAGGATTTTAATATTATTATATTTAAGAGCAATAGAGTTAGAAGATTCTGATTTGAAGTGTTTTCTGAAGATACTGAATAAATCTTCAGGTGAAGTTGCTTTCTTACAAGCAGTAGATGATATATAGAATTTTAAGGCCTGATCTGAAAGTTTTGACTTAAGGAAAATGAGTGCCTGTTCATTATTCCACTTGGAATAAGAAATACATGCCTTAACTTGTTCAGTAAAAAAGTCTAACAAATCAGGATCACCAGAAAAAGGTGTCACAACTATTCTTAACGGCTTGCTTGTTGAAGTCATTTTTAAGAACAAATTTAATTAACTTATTCAAATTAAAAATAATGATTTCAACAATATATGCATATTACTTAATTTCTATTAAATAAACAATTTACGTTATTATTTGCCATAACCTCATACATCTTAAAGAATAACATATACCAAGAAAATATTAGATGTCAACTGAAAATATCCTCTTTAATATATATATTTATTGAAATTCACAAATTCTTCAATGTAAAATGCCATTAAGTAAAACCCAGAAAAAATATAATCTCAAAAGCCACAGCCTTTTTAAATATAATGTTCTTGAGAACATTTTTTAACAATCAAATAATCTATTAAATTAAATTAATTCCACACTAATAAAGTTCTTGAAAAATATATTAATTGCAAGTTGTAAAATAAAGAATAATATGTATCTGTCTCAGAAAACCAACTTTATCTTCTTTAAAAAGAATTATAGCAGTAATTCCATCTTCTATTAAAATATTTTACCAATTTTAAAATTAGTAAAAATTAAAATTTTATTTTATCATCATCTTCAGAATAAATCTCTTTAAATCATGAAATTTGAAATTATCAAATAAATATTACAACAACATCGGCCATTTGCCATTAGAATATTGATTTTTAAAATGAATATTCATTTAGCGTTGAAAATGCATAATAACCGTTTTCGTTCTTTGATAGATCGGCACCAATTGTGGTGTTAAACATTTAATTTGTACTATTAAGTTGATGATGAGGCCATGAAATTAAATATAGTCAATTTAAAATGTCGGTAAAACAAAAACATAATAATAAATTAGATCTCACCAAAATCCCATGGAATGACAACTAGGCAATAAAAGGATGACTTCTCTTTAAATTAAAAAAAATCCTCTTTATTTTTTCTTCCTTTGAGAATAGGAAAGAAGAAAGACGAAGTCGATGCCGGACACTGTACATTAGCACTGCAATTAAATCCACGGAAATTCTCCCTTTAAAATTCTGTAGAACAAAAATTCCGGACTCGGACGATCGGATGAGATATTTCTCATTGAACGGCAATTCATATTAAAATAGGAACTTGGATTCACCCTTTTAACAATCGATGTGCCAAAAATAAATTTTAGAATTGCGATGACATTAACATAGAATATGAATAATAAAATCATCATTCCGATATTTTAAATTAAGCGCACTCCTCGGATTTTTAACGGGACAAAAAACACACCGTCAAAATCCTACGTAAAACTTTTTCGTTCTTCGCTTAAAAATTCGTTGCATTACTTTTTATATCACACAAACGGGGTCTTCAGAAGTTAAAACAAAAGAGATTTGAAACCATTAGTTAAATTAAGATGACGTAAAATAAAACGCGAGTATAAAAAAATTAAACCAGATTATTTAAATTACGTGAAAACTGAACTGCAATCCCATTGGTTTAAAGAGGCGCATCTCTCCCTACGTAGCCTCCCGGAGCGCACAAGAGGCGAAGAAAAAAGCTGACGCCAGGGACGTAGCGTTAGGGGGGAGGGGGGGGAGCTTCCCCTCCCAATATGTTCATGTAGTACGGCGCCAAAGAAGTTTAAGGGCGCCACCAGACGCCCGGAAAAAAGATTTTATTAGTAGTAACAAGTAATTAATTATAAAATATAACTTAATTTTAAATGTAAAATTACAAAGTAAGTTAATTTTTACTTACAAAACATGAATATGGCATTTAATTTTAGACTTGTTACTACCTCTATTCCCTCACTCCTATCCCGAAGAAAATTTATGCATCCAAAGTAAAAAATTTCGAAAACAGACTTGTAATCAATTCCAGGATAGATGTACAATTATTTCCTTCTTATAGTTGTTGTTGATCACCGTTAAGGACCGGGCACATAGCACTAACTTCTTGTGGTTAGGCTTGGCTATTTTTTATCTTTCGTGTCGGCGCTTTGATGTAAAATTGCTTTTTCAATGCACTGAATCTGAACTTTCCCTTCCTTTGTCAATTTGATACGATTCTTACCCTCAAAACCATTTAAAGAGGTTCCAAAACGCAATCTTTGTTCCGTTCGGAAATAAAGATAGATTTATTGCTTTTGTAGTGTAACTGAAAGTAGTGCTGTTTGCCCGCAGACTTGGAAATAGATAGAAAAGGAAAAGAAGTGTGGAAGCTATTGTAGTGCGTTTGAATGTTTCTATAATATGTTTTAGTAGTAGGGCGCCACGAAAGGTTTAGGGGCGCAATCAAACACCTAAAAAAAGGGAGTTTCAAAAAGGGCGCCATGGAAGGTTTAAGGGCGCCGTTAGGCACCGAATTTTTTTATTATTAATGTGGCATTCTTAGATTATTTTTTACACACACACACACACACAAAAAAAAAAAAAAAAAAAAAAGGAAAAAAAAATTAAATAACAAAAACATGATTTGGTATTAATATTATTGTAAATTTATAAGAATGTATTTATAAAAATTATGGGAGATCCATTACATTTGAGACATTTTAAGATTACTACCAGGTGCTATTCCCATTGCGAAAACAAGAACACATTTCGGAAATGGGCATTGTTCGATCACTGTATGTAATTTGATCTTTGGGAGAAGAACTCTCTCCTTATTACAATCCAAGGTTGGTGATCTTCGTTGGGGTCTTCTGACCTGTAAGGCCCAAACACATTTGACCACTTTTTACGGTTAGGTGTCTGCTCGTTTATAGTGGCGACATGGTGTTTTTGATCTTTAATGAGTTTTGCAGGAAAGGGACGATTGTCCGGCAAAATAAAAACCTTTCCGTCATGTAGGGTGGATTGCTTATCTCCCGATTCTTTTGTTCACTCCCTTCCATTTTATTATGAAGCAATCGCAAATGGGTTCTATACAAAAGGCTTTTCCAAAAATTCAGTTAAACTGAAAGTATTGCGATCTGAATGCAGCCTTAAGGGTGTTCTTAACAGCTTCGCTCAACAAACGCAAAACGTTTTGACACATTTACAAATTCATTTTTTAACAGAAAGTTATAAAATTGGAATGCCTAACTGTGGAAGTGATTTCGAATTGAACTTATTTTTTCATTTTATGATAATTAAATTACCTATCGAGTTCTAAGCTATTTCGATGACGTAATCACCCATTTTTCTTCTGCTTTTCAGCCGGTTTTTCTGCTTTCGTCGGTAAATGAGCTCAAAATTGTCAACTTTGAAGGCTTGTTATGAAAAATCTATAGTGTTTTTAAAAAAACAGAAAATTGAGTGCAATTAGACAGTTTCTGATTAATAACACCTGCTATTTTCATGCTTTTTCGAACAAAAATAAATTAAAGCATGTGTCACAAAGTTGCCCTTTTTGATTTAAGAACACCCTTAAACTATTTTAACTCCCCTCTTATGTTATTTCTTGTGTGATAGATATTTTCCGGGCGTCATCTACATACATCTTGGTTTTCCAGTATCCAGTGTTGTCAGATTGTACTGAAGCTGATAATGCGACTTTTCAAAACTAGCGATTTCTTTCGTCCAATTTTTAAAATAAAAATAAAAAACTGTCTTTCGTATTCGTCCAGAGAAAAGATATTCAGTTATGAGTGATCTGACTGAAATAAAACATAAAAACAGTAAGCCAGAATATTACTACAGAGAACAAAACAGAAAAAGAAGTTATGAAAGGATGCAAATTTATGAAAAAGTGGATGAAAAAAGATGATGCAGTCGAAGGTAAAAAATTTACATATTTTCCTTTAGTTAAGCATGTTCTTAAAGTACAATGTTTATATTTCTGATGCAATTGTGAGTTCATTTATTACCATTGCTATTATTAATGGAAAAAAAATCGAATAGCATTCTCAGTTTTCCGGTAAATTTAAGTTTTAATGATTTCTATTATTTATTTCTTAAACAGATCGTTATTATTATTATTATTTTTAATAAATGGTGATTTCTGAAACTTTTACATTATTAATAATCGACCTAGTTTTAACCCAGGACTGGTCAGGAATGAAGTTTTCCCCTAAAATAAAAGAAATATATGTTTAAGGGTGTACTCAAAAACATGATTTTCCAGCTTTAAAACCTCGAAATTTTCAGATACAATTTCTGACTCATTTTTAAAAATAGAAACATGAAACTTGCTGGAGTGATTTTCGAAGAGATGTACAAGGTGCCTATAGAAGTCTGCATGGGCCTGGCTGGGCCAGCGGAATGGTTCCGAATTTTCTTACGGGCTGGGCCGATAAAAAAAATTAGCAGACCTACTGGCCCGTTATAAAGATTTACGCGAGAACGTTAAAGTATGAGTTATTTTCAATGAATATGGCTTTAACGAAAATAACATGTAGAAATTAGCGCCACGAGCCGATTCTTAGTTTGACAACATCAATGCAGAAATGCAACTTGTACAGTGTAGAGATTAGCATCAGAAGTTACATTGTGTGTAACCCGGACTTAATGTTTTTTTTAGCAGATTCGTGCCGGGCCGAGATCAGGCTTGCAATTTTTTTTTACATATAGACGAGCAGAAATGGAATTAGACTTAATTGTTCTCAAGACGTTTGGGGCAGACAACATGATTTGTAAAATTATTAATAGCGATAAAGAACTTATGTTTACATAATCTTTGGATATATACTTTTTAGTGATTCTTAAATTCACTTCTCAACAACGCGAAAGTTTGATACATTTTCTGACTAATTTTTAACTGAAAAAGCATAAAATTGACAAGCCTGACTATTGAAGGGATTTGGAATCGAATAGCTTTTTTAATTTTGGTAAATAAAATACTTGCACAACCTTCTAGAGATATAAGAGATTCTTGTCAAATGGTTGCAGATTTTTCTCCCTTCCCATGCTGTCACTTACGGAAATTCTTTTCAAAATGCTAACTTTGACAGTATTTTCATAAATTGCTCAAATCAATTGCTCTATCAAGAATGTATCAAAAAATAGATAAATCCATTCGATTACATAGTTTTTGAATAAAAACACCTGCTAATCTAATGAGTTTTCGAAAGAAAAAAAAATATGAATTCAGAAATGTATCAGAAAGTAGCTCCTTTGGATTTGAGAATGAATTTGGATTGGAAATCTTTAATAAAATGTTATAGAAATATTTCCATAAATCTAATTTTACTATACAGCTTCGAAAATTACGACGTTTTTAACATTCATTTTTTCTTTTATTTTAAACCATATTAATTTTTTAAGGAGTCTTTATTTGAATGTTGAAAATCTAAGAATCCAAGTAATCATTAATGTTGCTAATGTGTATTTCCTCTAAAATATATGTAAAATCATGCCATAGACATGTAAGCTGTATTCTTTAAAAAAATCTTAATTATATGATAAAAATCTGAATTTTTTAGAAATAGTAGAAATTGTGACTGGCCGGAACGGACTTGTTTTCACTAATTTCTGTACAAGCCGGGACGGGCTAAAAAAAATTTCATACAGGCCGGGCCCGAGCCTGTAAATTCCGTACCGTGCAGACCTCTAAGGTGCCATATGATTGTATTTTTCACTCCATTCATTAGAATTTGATTGATAAACAATTATTGTTTCAACATGGTCCTTTTTTTTTTTCGTCTCCAGCTCTTCCGCTTCGGAAAATTCGATTTAAAACGTCAACAATACAATTGTTCTTATTGTTAGGATTTAACAAGCTTTCATATTCTCAATGCCCCATTTAATATATTTTTCCAGTTAAATTAACATATAAAAATATTTAATTCTATCGGTCTTCATACATTCAATATAACTTTATTTTATACATATTATTTTTTTTAAAATAAACTTACCTTTTGCTTAAATTAATCCTATTAGATAGTGTTTTTATTGATAATCCTTTATTTTTATTTATAGTCTGGTTAAATTTCTTTTTGACTTATACTCTTTCTTTATTTACATTTCCCGGTTCTTTAGTCAAACATCTGTCACTAACTTTCGTTTCTCAAAGACACGATTCGTTATCTTTTCGCCAGGAGGCAATAGCATTGTAATGACGTAACCCTTGAATACATTAGCGGACGTAATCAGCTGTAGCGAATCGTGTTTGATCGAACGTTCTGGAGTGAGAGGGTGTGTCAGCACGTGTGCCTTTCGTAGGCGTATTTAAAGATATCTGTTTTCTCCTCGTGGTTCTTCACCTGTCATATCTGTGAGCGTTGTTTTAGAAGTCTTTAGTTTCGGCAGTGCTTATAGTGGAGAATGTCGCTGGAATTCGATATTAAAATGAAGCCGTTGATTTTTGATTGTGTTCGTGGACTTTTAATATTTCATTGATCGTCAGGGAGATTGACATTTTTTTGCAAAGTGAATCTTCGACGGTATTTTTAGGAATGTTAGTGAAGTTTTGGTCTACGATAAGTTAATTCTGTTTAAAGAAGTTTTCAATCATCGACAACTTTGTTACGTGTAGATTTAGAGGTTTTTCATGATGGGAGCTTTAATTATTATTTTTCAACGTAGTTCATTTTTATGATGCCTAGATTTGTTTAAGAGTCTTGCCAAGTAAGTTCTGGGAGTATCTACATTTAGCCTCATTAGATATTTATGTATTTTTTTGATGTGATATATTTTTATTAAGAAATTAAGTAATATATAGATTGTTGTTATGTTTATTATCTGTCTTTAATTTTTTTTTAATAAATGTTTTTAGTTATAAAAGGTTATCTTTATTTTTGTCTTTACCAAAACATTTGTTTATTACTAATTGAATTACTTTGAATTAATCTTTACAATAACTATTTAATTACTTTAAAGTTATTGTTTAACATCGAGTTAGGTTATGTCGTGAATCAGCAATAAACGCTTACCGCTGTTTAGGCTTGCTCTGCTATTTAGTTTTAATGTTGGCCATTACTTTTGTAATGGCTAACACTTATCATGTCAGGAAAATGGGTTTAAAAATCCAGAATTCGGAATCTCTATGAACTTTCTACATTGCCTTTTTAGACCTTGTAAAAAAACAAGAGCTGGGAGAGATATTTTATCAGCACATTTGCATGAACGCTTAAAATGGAAATCCAACCATGGCTGCATCACTTACATCCCCTAAATAGATGCCATTGCTATGAATAAGTAACTAAAGATAAAAAGTAGCATAACTACCCCCCCCCCACACACACACTAAAAAGTGAGCAAATAATTCAATGGCGGCAAAGCATTAAAAGGCGCCAAATTTTGGTTCTCCCCCCCCCCCAATAAAAATTTCAAGCTACGCCCCTGGCTGACGCATGCGTACTACCGAGCACCTGCGCATATTCGTATCCTGCTGCGCCAACGAAGTAAGTGAAACCGGAGTAAAGCCGAGAAAGCAACATACAGGCACGAGATGTGGCGAGAGAAATCGTGACAATCGGTGCCTAGCAGAAAAACAAAACACAGGGGCGGAACGTTACAACTAAAAATGTGATAGTTATATCACAATGAGAATGTTTTAGCTTTAGGAAAATATTTTCGGTTTGTTAGGACGTATATAGAATTGCGCCCTGCAAGAGCGAAACCGCAATGAAACGATCTGGTTTTTATTGATTTCCTCAAAGTTTTCGCACTTTTTATTTTGTAAAAATTATTTCTACTCGTCCAAATGTTTTAAATTTTTTTAAGAAGGTGTAAATTTGATCTATTTAGATGCTTTTAAAAGTTTGGGCTGAAATATGTACGCTTAGATACTTTTAGCGTAGAAAAAATATTCTATTTGCGAGTCGCAAACTGCCTCCTTTTGACGGTGTATTTGAAAGGGTTAAATCTTATATTTTAAAAACCGATTGCATCATAGATTATAAAAATGTTTTTAAGCTTAAAGAATATATTTTTTGTTTACGGGTACCTATAGGATTGCGTTTTGCTAAGTCAAAACTGCAATGAAAATGATCTGTTTTTTATTGATTTCATCAAATTTTTTGCACATTTTATTTTGTAAAAAATATTTTTATCCGTTCGAACGTGTCGAATTTTTTGTAGGGAGTATAAATTTGGTCTATTGAGAAGATTTTAAAGATTGAGTTGAAATATGCACGTTAAGATAATTTTAGCATGGAAAAAATACCCTCTCTGCGAGTCGCAAAATGACCTTCTTTTGCCAGTGTATTTGAAAGGGTTAAAATCCAAATATTTTAAAATCAATTGTACCATCAGTCAGAAGAAAGTTTCAACTTTAAGATTTCTTTTTGGTTTGTTTATACCTTAAAAATTACACCCTGGAGGGGCACTGACATAAGGGAAAAAAATAGTTTTGGAAAAAACGACCATTTTTGAATATTTGTTTTCAAAGGGTTAACTGCATTATTTTTTCGAATTGATTATTGCATTTGAGACCTAAAAATGTGATCTTTCGAAATATGTCTCTTAAGTTTAACTATGTCGAGCAGTTTGATTGATTTGGATTTAAACAAAATGATCCAAAAACAGAAATAAGCCGGGGGAAAAAGGTTCTTCCTCTTATTATATGTGTAACTGAGTTTCTGCGCATGTGCAAATGTTTTCTTTCCCAGAACATTTAAAAAATGACTTTTTGATGAGAGTGAGTTCCGCTTCATAATTAATATCTATAAAACTAATAAAAAAATTAAAATTCTGAGTCTCAGGTGCATCTGGAGAGGTATTGGGCTACTCTCAAAAAAATTTTGAGCTTCGTACGCGCTGTAGATTTTGCTAGCCATCGCAGACAGAGCGTTTTGTTCTTTTATTAGTATAAGATGACAGGAAGTTTGTTATGCCTGTTCTTGCCACTTTCCAGCCATAACTCCATTTCTATGGCTTATCTATCTTTATTTACTTTTACCCAACTATATCCATCCTTTATTAAATAGTTTATTCATTTATTATAATTTTTACAGTCTCTTATTTACCTTTTATTAAATACCCTTTTCTTTTTCATTCAACAGATTTCTTTTTTTTAATTAAATCTACTTAACTTTATTTATAATTCTTTAATAAAGGTCTAATACATTTAAACAATAGTTATTTAACTTAATTTACCTTTATTTCCAACACTATCTTTAAAACTCCCAGTTTCATTTCACTGTTTATCTTTATTTTCCCGGCATTCACCTTTAGCATATTAGCTTACAATCTGGAGCACGGATGACGTTTCTCTCAAACACCACAAGATGGCGTCGTTCGTTTGAGCCTACTGCTCATCACCGGTATGCCGTTTTGTCACAATGAATTTTCATTTGAGAATCATCATTTCGTCTGTTCCTTGCATGCATAATAAGCTCTTTTTAATTCTGCTTTCAGAACAAATACTTCGCTATTCACGCAATCCTTGCCTTATGTTCTGGTATAGTCTGGTTATGTTTGTCTCTTTTCTTTAAACCTTTATGATTTATACTGCTAATCTTGGTTTTGCATTATGTGATCACTCTGTATCATTTATCAGTTGAAGTTAAATGCTTTTACTAATTAAGTGGTATGAGACCATCTAACAGAAGTTTAACAAGTTATCCTTCTCCATTTATTTTGACCAGTGTTAAAGAGCTAGCGGCCGTAATGAAGTGCACTAGTGTTGGACTGAGCCATCTGCTTCATAGTTTTTTTTTTAGTCCGGCAGCTGATAAAATGGGAAAAGGCAAGTAATGACAGTTATGTTTATTTTGTATAAAGTTTCTCAAGCTCAAGTATTTGTCTTGCCTTTGAATAGTGACATTAACTCTTATATTTCGGGTCATCAAGACTTCAAATGGAATAACTATGTCCATGGTTACAGCTGTGTTAATCTTTAGCCATGAAGTCAGTTTGTTTTATTTATTGCTTTAGTTGTATAAGATATTTAAACATTGTTAATTGTATTTTATTTTGTTTTATTCCTTTTTTAAATAAACGTTAGTTTGATTTAACATACTTGTATTTCTTTCATCATACAGTACTTAGTTATTTGAATTTCTGGACTTTAACTTTTACAGGTTTAGAGACTAAAAGCTAGGCTTTCATTGCATATCTAATTTCTATCTCTGCTAATCAATTATCTTTAAAATTTAAATACATCTTTTAACATTTGTAACTGATAAAAAAATCTTGACTCTTACAATGCTTCAAGATTAAACTGCATAGTAAATTAAAAACTATAAAACAAGTCAGCGTTAGAATTCCTAAAAAAAAGTCACTGGTCCCAAGGACCAGTAAGAATGAGAATTTACTGGTCCGCAGACATCATCACTGGTCCGCTACGTAAAATTCTATTAAATAATTTTAACACTTAGAGTGGCCTCCCCCCCCCCCATCATTGAAAAATAAACCAATCTTACCTTGCATTTATCCAAAATTTTCAACATAATAAAATAAAATGTAAAATTATAATTTGCTAAAAATTAAATAAACAGTATGTAAAGAAAAACTATTGAATTATTAATTAGATATTTTATTTGCCATTACTTATTTCAACTGACTATAAGGTTTAATGCATTTTTTTTATATTTTTCTCCAGATTGTAGCCAGAGTTGTGGAATTGTAGCTAGTGTTGGTAATGCGGCTGGACTTGAAAAATCCTGGTTCCCCGGGACCCAGGACTTCTAAAATTCTGTGTCCTTTTTCTACAAAAGCGGGTCTCCACTAATAATAAGTCATATTTTTTGACGCAAAAATCGAACTTGTTCATTTGCATAAGAAAAATAAAATGTAGTAATTGTTCTAATAATAATAAATAATTAAAACCAATATTAATTTAAGAGAAATTTTCTGTACTTTTTAAAGAATAAATGTGCAAGATACAAATTTAATTACAAAATAATGCTTATTTAAGTGTAGAAGATAACAAGCATTACTATTGTTTGCATTTCTTTTAAAATGGGGCAAGACAGGTTTATTGAAAAAAACATTTTTCCTTAAAAACGGGATATTTTTGTTGAGTAAATGGGAACTTTGCTTAATGAAATGGTGCTTTCAGGAGTCACATTCACTCAGAAAGATTTGGAGCAATAAAAAACCGATTGGAAAGCAGGAAAATCAGTTTACAAAATTTTGAAGCCGGAAAATTAGTTTTTAAAACAGAAAAATTAACTTTTTTTTTTTTTCGTGCTTTTTTGTCGAAATTTCCATTTTTTCGCATTGTTTTGACGAAATCTTTTGTTTTTTCGGGATTTATTGACGAAATATACTGCTTTTCGCAATATTTTTTGACAAAATTTGCCGTTTTATCACGATTTTTGGACAAAATTTCCCGTTTTTTTTTCGCGATTTTTTGAAGAAATCTGCCGTTTTTTCGGGTTTTAGGATGAAATTAGCCATTTTTTCGCATTTTTTTTTATGATATTTGCCGGAAATTAGTCGTTATTTAGCGCTTTTTTAACAAAATTTGTCGTTTGTTCGCAATCTTTGAGGAAATTTGTCGTTTTTCACTATTTTTTGACAATTTTTGCCGTTTTATCGTGATTTTCGGACAAAATTTGTGGTTTTTTGGTGATTTTTGGAAAAAATCTACCTTTTTTCGCAATTTTTTGAAGAAATCTGCCATTTTTCTACAATTTTTTGAAAAAATCTGCCATTTTTCCGCAATATTTGAAAAAATATGCCGTTTTTCACGATTTTTTTGAGAAAATTTGCCGCTTTATCGCTATTTTGGGGGAAATTTGCCGTTTTCTCGCGATCTTTTGAAGAAATCTGCCTTTTGTTTCGCGTTTTGGAATGAAATTAGCCATTTTTTCGAGAACTGTCTGACAAAATTTGCCAGAAATGAGTCGTTATTTCGCGATTTTTTAACGAAATTTGTCGTTTTTCGCGATCCTTTAACGAAATAATTTAATAATAATAAAAAAAAGCTCTTACGCGTCCCAGAGAACGCGTAAGAGCTTTTTTTTTTTTTTATTATTATTTTTGCGTCTCATCGCCGATTTTTGCGTAATTTACGTGCTATAGCGCGTCCGCGGCATTGCTGAATTATAATAAAAAAAAGTCTTATGTGCGATCGGTTACGGTTTTCTCAGGGTCTGAAAAAAAGGCACTGGTCCTGCGGACCACTAAATTTTTCAAATTAGTGGTCCGGTGGAATTATCGGTGGTCTCGGACCAGCGGACCACCAAGGATTTCGAACGCTGCAAGTTTTACTATCACTGTGATGCTTGATAGATTTAAAAATAAATGGAGATTTCCCATTTATTTTTTATTATTATAACATTTAATTGTATTCCTAAGATTGAATTTAGTTTTTTACATATGAGAAAGCATTTTCTTTCACTTCTGTGTTATTTATTTCCAGTATGATTACTACATTTATTGATAAATTAGAATGTAAACAAAGAAATGAACTACAACAGGGCTGTCTAATGAGGCGTCCTTTGAGGCTTTTCTTGGCACCCATTTGAAGATTTCGTGTCACTTGCATTTTTAAAAAATAAAATTCTATTTTAACCCTTTCCTGCACAGCTAATTCTGTTTGTAAAATAAAAATGAGTAATTATCGATTGAATTAATGAACTTTTTAGAAATTAAGAGCCCTTTAATTTAAGCTTTCATTGTAAAAGCAAAATTTTAGTAAAATATTATTGGAGCAGTTTGCAAGTTTGGAATTAAAATTAGATTTGCCCGGACTGGGTACTATATGCTGGAAAGGATTTTAACGGATGCTTTATTTAAAATCCTTAATATTTCCTTGGAGACGTTTTTAAAAGACCTGCAAGTATACTTTACAGTGTTATTGCGTTTCTTCTGTATTTTATAGCTTTCCTTATAAAACATTTCAGGAAATTCTATGATGATGAGAATTGGCAATAACTTTTTAGGCACAGTAGAACCTCGATCCATCGTTTTTCAAGGGGTACGGAAAAAAAACGATAAATGTGGGAAAACGATGAATGCGAATTAACTTCAAAACACGAATAAACACAGTTTTTATGCATTGCTAATGCATGCAGGATTATACATATACTAATAAACACTAATATATTGCTTTCTAAAATGCAGGGTTAGCACTTTGATTCTCCAAAATTTTAGGGAGGAATTTTAGGAATTTTCCTACAAATTTTAGGGGCAATTGAAGATATTTTTAACATTATAAATGTTTAATACAGGCATTTTTGTGCTAATCATACACAGGTAATATGCTACCAAATAATATTCCTGTAATTTTCAATTTAGTTTCATTCATTTTATTTCAAATAAATTTAGTTAAAATACACTTTTAACACATCTCATGAAAATGAGAAATAAATAATAATATATCAAGATATTTCAATTCAGTGATTTTTAATTTAAAAAATCATGAACTGTGATTTGCACCAGGATAACATCCAGGGATCAATCTAAGGAAAATGTTGGGCATATATAAAGCCTCTTCAAAAAGCATTTAATATTTAATAAAACATACATCACTACACAAAATTCTTTTTCATAAAAACATACTCTTCATTGATTGCTTTTATTTTGTTTGGTTTGGTTTTAAAATGTATAATTTTTGGGAAGGAAGAAAAACACTTTAACAGGAGGAATTAAAGATGTTATTAATAAATACTTAATTCGAATAACATAATTTCATCTTAGTTACAAAATGTTACACCTAATGTATATATACCTTTATAAAAAGTATAAAACCCTACAGTAATTTGATCCTACAAAGTATTTATTAACAGAAACATTGAAGCTTCTTGAAAACATTTAAATTGATGCATATAAAATATTCAGTCAAAACTTTAGACTTAATTATTTGTTAATTTGTTTATCATTTTTTTAAACATTATTATTTTCTATAGATAGGAATATAATTTTACTTAATGGTATGTCAAAAGCAGGTACAGCATCTAAAAGTTCTTTTGAAATCATGGGTGGCTGTAGCATGTCCAAGAAAAAGACTTTTTAAGTATCTGCAAGTCCCTAAATTAAACCTTTTTGACCAATATCTTGCATATCTATTCAGTTTCCATTTTACTTTCATCAAACGCTAATGTTACTCCAAGTGAGCTGTCAGCGATATCTTTAATTGAAAAATTTTCAAAACGCTTTGAAATTTCATATTTTAACACATAGAAAACTTTTTCTTTAAGCGTTATTGAAGATGCAATAGTAGAATTGGGAAACATTTCTTTCATCAATTCAAGCGTGTCAATGCACTAAATGAAAAGTTTTCATTTGCCACATGCAAGGCTCAAACAGTTTCAGATTTTAAAATCTAATTTTGCTGACTAAGGGAACCAGAATTAGCATAACTTTGATCTACAGTTTTAATAATTAATTTGTTTTTTAATCTAGTATTAAATTTCAACAGGAGTTTTTTACCATTATGATGAGATCGCACTTGGCAAATTCCTCTTCCAGATATTTCAAATGTTTCAGAACACAAAATGCATTTAGCAGAATATATATCTTTAGGTACAGCTTCTAGCCATTTACCAATTAAAACACCATCCAGTTCTTTTTGTAACCAGGAATCTTAATGTTTTATTTGGCATGATAAATTGATTTGAATTTACGAAAAAAATGACATAAATAATAATACTCAAATTCTAAAAGAAACGCTACTGGTAAAAACAGTTGTATGTGAACAATAAAAACGAAACGCTGAAAGCGATTACGGCTCCTGCTTGATTCAGCTTATACAGAACGAGTGTTCTTATATTTTTTTCTCCTTCGGACGTTCTCAGTGAAATAGGGCACAGTAGTAGGAGGAACTACATTAGGGATGACTATGATTGGAAGAAAAATACTGACTTCATGTTATGAATTTTAGGCGGAATGCAAGCCCTGAAAATGTAAAAGAAAGAAATCAAAGTTAAATTGATATTTGTTTAAAAAAACAATAATTTTGTTTTCTGTTCCTTTTTTTAAATGAAAAAATAAATTTTCAATGTATACAAAATTTTTTAGTAATTTCATATGCATATGTAAGAGTTCATACAGATAAAAAGCCGTAATTGCATTAAACAGATTTGGCAATGGAAGCTCAGCTTAATCGGCATGAGAGTTATCCTCTGCTTCTTTGCTATTATTTTCATTTTTTGCATTAGCACATACTTCCTCTATGTGTAGAATAGTACATGTTGCAACATCTTGATCAATGGAAACATAATCACAACCTCTGCTATATACAGCTACTCTTCATTTGTATTACTGTCGCTAAAGGGCAAAATTAGCACTAGCCACCGGCCACAGGGCCAGTACATGAGAAAAAGTGGCCAGTGAAAAATTGTCTATCAGCGGCCACCTTCTGGCCACTTTTTTACAAAGAGAGAATACAATTTATTTACATTCCATTAAAGATTCTACTTTTTTAGGTTCCAATACATTTTATTAACATATTTATTTGGGCTATTCGGTTTTAGATTAATACTTATAGAAATTTACTGTTTAGTATTTTTAAATAAAAAAGTGGCCACTTGAAAAATTAGTCTAATTTTTCAGTGCCAGTGGCCACTGATGAAATTTCCCAATTTTAACCTATAACTGTTGCCATCATTAACACAAGCAGCATAAAAGAGCTATCTTAGGATAAAAGAAGTAATTCTAGTTTGTATGTCATATGGATTCGTATGATTTTCAATTTCATTTTGATGAGGAGAAAAAATTTCACAACGATGAATGCTGGAAAACAATTTTTGAAGAACGAAGCTTGTAGGTTTTGTTAACATTATTTAAGTATAATTTGTGCAAGGACTGTAGAAATAAAATGATCAATGCAGGAAAACGATGGATGCGAGAATGATAGATTGGGGTTTCACTATATATTAAGAAGTAAAATGCGGAAAAATAAGTGTACCACCATCATGCATGGAAGTTCAACTCTTTTATTATCGTTGTTGATATTGTTTCAAAGGCCCATTGACTGTTTTATAAGACATGGAAAATGCTGCCATTTCTCCTCAGACCACTGAAATATTCAGCAATTTCACCTATTTTGTTTTTAAAAAATCTATAAAATCATTCAAAATGATTTCAATTAATTAAAGCTCTTCTATACTATCTCTTTAGAGTTCCCATGGATTGGTCTTTGTTTCTGTATTTTTTATACTGACAAATTTGTGCCTCCATAATAAATCAAGGAATATTTTTGCATTTTAAAAGAAAACCCAAGCATATGTCTGATTACCATTTTATTTTAATTATTAAAAATTTAAATTTTCTAGATTTTTCCACTTAAAAAATTTTTGGAAACAGCTTCTCATGTGTATAGAAAAATGTATAGAATCCAAAATTTACTGCTATTTAAAGTTTTTTTTTTATACATGGATCTTTAGATTCACAGGACTCTTATGTCTTCAACTGTTAGATGCATTTGCATATGTGTTTGCTTCTAATATTGCGAGATAATTTTGTTGCATGTTTTGAAGTCATGTCCATAATGGCACCCTCTGTTGTTCAGTAAGAGCTGAGATACATCCTTGCTTAGCAAAAGGTTGGACAGGCTTGACCTACAAGTATAATCTGCAAAACTCTTAGTCCGAACACGTGTGAATTAGGAGGAGTTCACTGTATTTACATATACATGAAATTCAAAATTATAATTAAGGAGAAGAAGCACTTGGTGGCTTAATTTAGGTTTTAAAAAAATGTAAACTTACAGGTATGTCATTTAATCTTTTCAAAAACTGAGATACAAAATGATCTGCTTCCGACACTTCTTCATAATTAGCATAACTTTGGATAAGATTGAATTCTTTGACTAAGCCAAGACTTTGAGCCTGAAAAATACATTAATTAAATGCATTAAATTTGAAAAGAATTGATAAACAGTTTTTAATCAAAGATTTATTCACAAATAAAAATAAAATTTATGAAATAAAAGCAGTATGTAATATCAATGTAATGCGAAAAATAACATTAAAAAAAGTAGAACTAAGCATACATAAATAAATTATCTACTGATATAGTAAAACCCCAGTTATCCAAAAAGCATGGGACCAAAGAATTTTCGGTTAACCAGGGTTCCATAGGAATGTTCGGATAACCAGGGTTCCATAGGAATTTTTAAAGATCCGGAAGTCTTATGGTGAAAACTTCTTAATGAAAAGTTGTGATCTAATCCAAAACACAGTTGTAGTAAAAATATTGTGGTACCACTTTCAAAACACCCTGCAGTTGAAAAACAAAAGAAAATCACGGCATATTTTTTAATAAAAAAATGAAGTGACATATGTGTCTATCTAATAAAGAGACCAAATTACACAGTGGACTAAATAATAAGTTGACTTTGTTTATTTAATAAATAATACTTTTTTTAACATTATTTCTACCAGTGTGCAATAATACCCTTTCAAAGTTTTAATTTTTACTTATTTTGCTTCTAACTTTTAAAACTAATATTTATTAAAACAACTCTTCAATGTATTAAAAATGATTCAAAATTTTTTTGAGCTAAAACTTACAAGTAAAATAATAATCCTAAATCAAAATATGTTAAAAGGTATTATTTGATATCAGTAAAAATAGTACTGACAATAAAATTTTGCACATTTAAAATGGACTTTAAGGAATTTTAAGGTGTTTTGGTTAAGCCGATTTTCGGATTAAACAGGGTTCTACTGTATATATAAAATACAAACAGAAATTTTCAGTTTTCTGCTTACTCCTCCGGTTCTACTGAAGAGATTTTAATAAAACTGATACTATTAGACTGATATTATTTCAGGGAAGGTTTTCATATATAGTAATCATTCTACATACTTCAGTTATGAAGTATGTTAAACTTTCATAACATATTTTGATGTTATGACTGAAACTTCTTTTATTTTATTCGAAAAGCATTTGTTTTTCATTTGGCAACAACATAGCTATTTTTGTTAAGGAATTGAAACATTTATTTTAATTCAAAATAAAAAAATATAAACATCTCCCCCCCAAAAAAAAGCTATTATTGATTTTATTTCCAATACAAATCAATTAGATATAAGATAAAAATGTTTAATTTAATTATGAGATCAATCTTTGTATGGCTTAAAATAAATATTCATTATCAAAGTCGATTTATTAAATCAATAATGGGCAATTTATCACTTTTTTGCCTATATATTTGCTATTTGGCTTAGAAATAACGAAACATTTATCTGAAATTAAAATTATTTAATATATAAATGATGCCATTTTTGTAACAGAATTTTTTAAGTATGTCAGAACTAATTACAAGAACTACCTGAAGTACTTTTAAAGATTATTTACATCATTGTACAGGTTTGCAGAGTATTCATAATATAACGATACAGTAACTTTTTAAACCAAAGAAAACAAATTTCTTTCTTAAAGTTTTATGTTTGAAGCTTTTATGATTTAGAGCTAATAATTAGGGTAGACAATTTCATTGAAAAGTAAACTGTCTAATTTAGATAATCAGTTACACACATCTTTATTAGAAAAGATGTTTAGTTGAGAATAAAACAGGAGTGCACCAAGAAGTACTTTGGCCAAGTAGTCAAGTACTGAGGCCGAGTAGTTGTGACAAAGGAAGAACTATTGATGTGTACATGAAGTAGAGAACTGCATGGGCCAAGCTGGGTTCAGGCCGATTTTCATTAACAGCATTTGGGCTGGGCTGGGCACAGGTTTTACTCTTTTCTGAAGACTCACATATACTACTTTTAAATTGCCATTATTCAGGGATTGAAAATTCTAAAAATTTTAAGATTCCCAGCTGGGAACCTACATGAAAAATATAAGTTCCCAGATGAAAACTATAAGTTCCTGAAAAAATTTATTTATGAGTATTTCAACAAAATTTTCTGTTTTATCGCGACTTTTTAAAAGAAATTTGCTGTTTTTTGAGATTCTTTGACGAAATCTGCCATTTTATCATGATGTTTTAACAAAATCTGCCTTTTTCAATTTTTTTTTTTTTTTTTTTTTTTTTTTTTTTTTTTTTACGAGATTTGTTTGTTTTTGTGATTATTTTTTAATGAAATGGACTCTATTCTCCGTTTGAGTTCGAGGCTGCAATTTCGGCAATGTTTCCCCAAAACACGTGACCTCACGTCACAAAAATATGTTCCGTTACTATTCTACGGCATACAACCCCGAGTTTGGAAACGAGTCTTTGCATAATTAATGGCTATGATGTGGGGAATGCTTCCCCAAAGCATGTGACTTTGACGTCACCAGAATAGAGTCCATTAGCACTGTTTTGCATGACTTTTTGACGAATTTTGGAGCATTTTCACAATCTTTTGACAAAATATGTTGTCTTTTTGCTATTTTTGGACAAAATTCGCCGTTTTTTTTGCGATTTTTTAATGAAATTTGTTGTTTTCCATGGAGTCATTCCATGTCAAATCAACCAAAAAAATTCAATATTCAACCTGACCATTTCCGATTTTGATGAAGCTGCTAGGGATCATTCTCTATGATGATATAAATTGGAGCATATTTTTATTTTTTGTTTATCGCTTTAAATTTTTATACAATTAATTATTTAAATTTTGAAAAATCATCATTTTTTGACTTGCATAAATATTTTCAATTTTGAATTTCTCAAGTTCTATCAAACATAGAATATTTTATGACCACTCATTTCAAAGAGGAGTTTATAAGGTTTAATTTGATATGCAAGTCGACTATGTATAGTTAAAATAAATACAATTTTAAACTTTTTAAAATTTAAAATTTGAAAATTTTTTAGATAGTCATTTTTAAAAATTTTGAAAAAATTGTATATTTGTTGTAATATTATAAGCTTAAAATTCTGAAATTTTTAGAGTGGGATCTCGATGGGATCAAGAGTTATGAAATAAAAGCTGAAAATGACCATACAAATCATAAATAAATAACAAAATAGACAGAATTAAATTGCTATTTTAATGATAATTTTTGCTTTTATTTAATAACTCCTGATCCCATTGAGATCCCACTCTAAAAATTTCAGAATTTAAAGCTTATAATATTACAACATACATACAATTTTTTCAAGATTTTTAAAAATGACTATCTAAAAAATTTTCAAATTTTAAAAAATTTCAAATTTTAAAAAATTTCAAATTTTATTCATTTTAACTATACATAGTCGACTTGCATATCAAATTAAACCTTATAAACTCCTCTTTGAAATGAGTGATCATAAAATTTTCTATGTTTGATAGAACTTGAGAAATTCAAAATTGAAAATATTTATGCAAGTCAAAAAATGATGATTTTTCAAAATTTAAATAATTAATTGTATAAAAATTTAAAGCGATAAACAAAAAATAAAAATATGTTCTAATTTGTATCATCATAGAGAATAATCCCTAGTAGTTTCATTGAAATCGGAAAGGGTCAGGTTGAGTCACTGGTTGATTTGGCATGGAATGACCCCATGATTTTTTAACAAAGTTTGCTGATTTTTGCGATTTTTTGATGAAATCTGCCATTTTATCGTGATATTTTAAGGAAACTTGCCATTTTATCATGAAGTTTTACGGAAACTTGCCGTTTTATCGCGATGTTTTACTGAAGCATGTCGCTTTTCAAAAGAAAATTTTTACAAAATTTGCCTTTTTGCAATTTTTTAATGAAATTTGTGTTGTTTCATGCGATTTTTCAACGAAATCTATTGTCTTTTAGATATTTTTAGATGAAATTTGCCAGTTTTTCATGATATTTTGACAAAATTTATTGTTTTCTATGATTTTTTAATGAAATGTGCCGCTTTTTCACGATTTTTTAATGAAATTTGCCATTTTTTAAAGACTTTTGACGAAATTTGCCGTTTTATCTGTGATTCTTTTGTTGAAATTTGGGCTTTTCCCGTAATATTTCGCCGAAATTACGCACCCCCCGGGCTGCTTAAGAGCTATTTTTTTTGCTTAATTTATGCGCTATAATGCATCTGCGGCATTGCTAGTGGACACGACGAAAGGTTAGGGGGCATTCCATGTCAAATCAACTGAAAAAAATACATTTTCTGACCTGACCCCCACAGATTTCTATGAAAATTGGTCCACTATTAGAACATATAAGAAATGTGATAAATTATTTTTTTTAGATTTTTTGGACATCGGGTCACTGATTTATAGCTCATCAAAAATATCAAAAAATTGAAAATTGAAAATTTTTGAATTTTTGTAAATCAGCTCCTAATTAAGGTACAGCCTTAAATTTAGTGTCATTTGAAAGCTTTTGAATTGTAATTTAATATGACATATAACTTGATACAGTAAAATAAAATTTTAAATAATTTTAAAAATTTTAAAAATTAAAATTTTTAAATTTTAAAAAGTAGTATTTTTAAAAATCTGAAAAAAATATATTTGTTGCAAAATGTGATAATCTACAAATTCTGAAATTTTCATAGTGGGCCTAAAATGGGTTCATAGGGAAAAATTATTTTAAGTGAATTGAGAACAAGAAAATAATGCATATACTCACTGGTTAAATATTCACTGCACTCTTGAAATCAGTTAAACTTTTTAATTTACAATTTCAGTTTTTGTTTAAAGTAGATACTTTTCCAGTGACTATTTTGAAATTAACATTTTTCAAAAGCTGGTTATAGCATTTGTGCAAAACAGCAAGTAAAAATCTATGGGTGTTGAGAACAGATAACATAGCTAGTGTAGTACCAATAATTTAAAAAACAATTATTTTTTTATGCTCACCAAACCTACTTGTATTGTAAGAAAAAAAAATAAGTTTTATATTCAGAATAATTTTGATCATGAGCCACGAGATGAAAAATGTTCTCAAGAATGGATGCAAGTTTACTACAGTTACAGAACAAAATTTATAAAAACAATAGCGATTGATATGAAATAACAATAATAAAAATTATCCATCATAAACATTATAAGAATAAATTAAATTGTTGAACTTAGTTTTCTAAAATATAAGTTGATTGATATGTTTCTATGATAAGCTCTCTGGAGATAAAAGAAATGATGACTGGGGAGATTAATCAGCCCTTAATTTAAATAAATGTGTTTTTCTTGCAAAATTATTAGATTTCATTCAAATTTTCAATATAAGATCATTCTGGTAAGGCGTCTCGAAGATTAGTTTTGGGTATCCTTTGGGGGGGATAATAAGGGGGGGGGATTGGGAGCAGGGGCCTCGCTAAGGGGGGAAAGGGGGGAGCCTCCCACCCCAAAACATTCGCAAATGTTGTTACACTTGGCACATTTAATGAAAATTTTAATAAAAATTGTATTACATTTTCTATTTTTGATAGAATTTGCAAAAGTTACAACTCTAATTGGAAATATTATTAAACTTTTTACAAATAAGAACTGTATTACATTTTCTAAGTGTGGTAACTTGGCAAAATTATAAAACGAGTTGGCAAATATGAAAATTTGACTTGGCAATTTAAGATCTTCTCCCCCCACCAATAAAAAGTCTTAGCGATGGCCCTGATTGGGAGTAACCCCCTTAATTTAGGTAAATGGAGTTTTTGCGCAGAATTTACAGATTTGCTTCAATTTTTGGATATAAGTTCATTCTGGCAAGACGCAACCTTAATTAGTTTTGAGGGTTCTTTTGTTAAGATAAATAACGGAGACAATTGCCTCCCCACCTCCCCTTAAATTAGATGTGTTTTTATACAGAATTATTAGATTTGCTTCATATTTGGATATGGGCTCTTTCTGATAAGGCAAATTCTTGAATATTTTTGGGGGATTTAATGGTTAAATATAAAGGGGGTGGGGCGGGGGATTCCCTCCTTTAAATTAGATACTTGAACTTTTATGCAGAATTATCTAATTTGCTTCAAATTTTGAATGTAGATTCATAGGAGCCGAGTTTGGTCTTAAAGCTGGGTCTGCCACAAGGCCAGTTTGTTTGAGGGGGTGTAGCTGAACATGTGATTTGCCGAGCTACAAGGGAATTTAATGAGCCGAATGAAATAGGGGGGGGGGGGGTCTGGAGGAGCTTTCCAGGCCCCTCCAGTGGGATCTGGGGTAAGGCCCCGGGGGCTGATGCAATTTGGGCATTTTAAAGCAAATTCAGAATACTTTAGACCTCTTACCACTTTTTGATAACACATACAAAATATTACTAGATATCTGCTAGAAGCAAAATTTTGTGTGTCAGTCTGCAGTATACTAAAATTTATCAGCGATTCGACCATGCTCGATTAAGCCTACTAAAACAATATCCCATAAAATAAGAAAAATTTGCCTTTATAAAGAAAATATAATAAAATTTGGAAAGAAATACCAGAAATCTAGAAATTTAAAATATATTTCTGCTTTTTTTTTTTTTTTTTTAAGCTCAGCCTTTTTTTTTAAGCTGGTGAATTAATCTGCAAAGTTTAAAATGATCTGTCGTCCAGCACCTGCTGCTGTGCTGGACGATTTCTGTTAGTCGGGATATCTAGATATGGATACACTAAAAACATTACTATATCATATTGCAAGTTGATAGAGCAAAGAAAATTAAATATTTATTGCCACCTTAGAGATTTTTGCGGACTACCGATGTTCTTTTAGAAGTCTGATGCAAATTCAGAATATTTTAGACCACTTTTAGATAACACTACATACAAAATGCTACCAGATATGGCTTCATTAAAAAATCGCTATATCACAATCATGGGTGCAAGTTTGAAGCATGGCCGAGACTGAAAATATTTTGAATCCTCCTCCACTAAAGCTACTGAGCACATATGCATGCGCCCATGCACCACTTAGACAAAACCCAACACATTAAATACTCTATACTAGAGGTCTGCACGGGCCGAAATTTCCAGGCCCGAGCCCGGCCCGGCCCGAACGAAAGAAATATTGGCCCGGTCCGGCCTGACCCGAAAGTTAAAATTTCGGCCCGAGATCGGCCCGGCCCGAACGAAAAAAATATTGACCCGGCCCGAAAGTTAAAATTTCAGCCCGAGCTCGGCTCGGCCCGGAAAAAAGTTACAAATTCGGCCTGGCTCGGGTGAATTTCTACAGAACATTGATCTTTACTCTAACGGAAAAGTTCGGACCAAAAAAATTTATGTTAGTCTTTTTTTTTCTTTTATGTTTATTATCTCTATTTATGTAGAAGTGCCATAGGCTGCGATATTTACGCTTTAAATGAACCTTTGTTTGTTTTATGTAAATGTTTCAGTTATCATTAGTATTATTAATACATAAACAAAAAAAATCTAAAAAATGGTATATGGTAAAAGTTAAATCTTCTAAGATATTGGAAAGAAAAAAATACGTTTCTTTCTTAGCATATGTAAATGTTTAATATATTTATTTTTTCTCGCGTGTTGTATTCATTTTTCATGAATGAACAGTTTAAAAGAAATTTGCAGTTTTCAATTTAAACAAAAATTCCATTAAAATCATTTTTTTTTTTTTTTTTTTTTTTTTTTTTTTATGTGTTTAATTATATTTTAAAACGCCTAGTGATCTACGATTTTTTAAAAAGAATAAATTCTAATGTTTAATTGTAGAATAATGACGACTTAAAAGTATGCCTATTTTGCTAAAAATTTTTGGACCAAGCCAAGCTTTACTGATTTATGAACAGACTTTTTCACGTCGAGAAAAGGATTTTCATACGGGAAGATTCAACAGGAACTGATTATTTTAGTCCGAAAAGATTAGGAAGAACGAAATCAGTCTCGCTTTCGCACGGAGAAAATAAGTTAGTCTTGGCCCGGCCCGATACTCCAGGGGAAAAAAATAAGGCCCGAGCCCGGCCCGAATGCCGTTAATGGAAATCAGCCCGAACCCGGCCCGTGCAGATCTCTACTCTATACTGTAAAATTAAATTATGATGAAATTGAATTAAAAAATAATAAGTGTATAAGCATGTAAAGCATTCATAATCATGTAAACCGTAGTATTTGAAAAGTTTAATTTATACAGACTGCAGCTAAAAGCTATGAAGTTGACATACTATGATACTTAAAAATGCAAAATACTCAAGAACGTGCATGGGCATTACTTATGCACAATGTTTTTGTAATTTTAAATGTGTATTCTCGTAAATGATATTAAAAGAAAAAAAAAATATCCGCAGATCAATCTCGTTAATTTCTAAGCTAGTTAGTTGTCTTTTTATTTATTTTTTTTAAATCTTTAATTACAACACACAGATTAAAAAGTGTCCAGTTCACTACATTAACAACTAATAATTAGCAATAGTTTAACACATAAATAACAGAAAAAACTGCAAAAAGATATTTTAAAAGAAAGTGAGGAAAAGCATGTGAAGCGGGAAAATGAGAAATTACTTAAAATAGCTTGAGTTTAAACATCCTCTTTATTGAATAAAATTACATTATTCACTATTTTTTTATATAATTTTGTTCAAATGCTACTTTATTTGAAGGAGAAGTGGGGGGACCACAATTTATGTAAATACTATCAGTAATTTTAAACTGAAAGTTTCTAGTTTGAGTCCATGATTCTGATTTAATGTTTTTTTACACAGCCATCTTTGCTAGCTGTGCAGTGCACATTTTCCCATGTTTTACTCCGTATATCAGTTAATAAATATGGCAAGCTAATTTCGTTTTTTTTCGCGATCTTTTGCCAAAATTTGCGTTTTTCTCGCGATTTTTTTTCCGAAATTTGCATTTTCTCACGATCATTCTCCAAAATTTGCATTTTCTCGCAATCTTTTGCCGAAATTTGCATTTCCTCGCGATCTTTTTTTCCGAAATTTGCATTTTCTCGCGATCTTTTACTGAAATTTTCGTTTTCCCCGCGATCTTTTGATGAAATTAGCGTTTTTTTCTGCGATGCTTGGTCGAATAATGCGTTTTCTCACAATTCATTGATAAAATTTGCTTTTCCCTGCTATTTTTGAAAGAAATTTGAGTTTTTCCGCGATTCTTTGCGTTTTTTCTGCTATTTTTTGACAAAATTGGCATATTTTTTCCGTGATCTTTTGCCGAAATTCGAATTTTTCCACGATATTTCGCCGCAATTTACGTTTTTCTTGCGATCTTTTTTTCGAAATTTGCATTTTCTCCAAGATTTTTTGATAGAAAAATTGCTTTTTATCTCCTATCTTTAAACGAAATTAGAGTTTTTCCTGCTATCTTTGAGTTTTTCCAGCTATTTTTTGACAAAATTTGCATCTTTTCTGCGATTTTTCTGTTTTTTTTTTTTTTTTTTTTGCTAAAATTCGCGATTTACCTTTGGCCGAAATTCGCGTTTTTCACGCAATCTTTTGTAGAAATTTACGTTTTTCTCGTGATTTTTAGTCGAAATTTGCATTTTTCCTCGCAACCTTTTGCCGAAATTTGTGTTTTCCCCACGATTCTTTAATAATATTTGTTTTTTTCTCTGCTGTCATTGAACGAAATTTGAGTTTTCTCCGCTATTCTTTGTGGGTTTTTTGCTATTTTTTGACAAAATTCGGGTCTGTTTCCGTGATCTTTTGCCGAAATTCGAATTTTTTCCGCGATCTTTTGCCGCTATGTATGTTATTCTCGTTTTTTTCCGCTATTTTTTAACGAAATTTGAGTCTTTTCCGCGTTTTTCGGTCCGAAATTTGCAATTTTTCTGAGGTTTTTTGCTAAAATTTGTGTTTTTCTCGCGATCTTTAGTTGAAATTTGCATTTTACCTCGCAACCTTTTCCCGAAATTCGTGTTTTTCTCACGATTCTTTGGCAGAATTCACTTTTTTCCAACTTTCTTTGAACGAAATTCGCATCATTTGCGCGATCTTTAAGAAAAATTAACTATTTTCTTGAGAGTTTTTGAAAAATTCAACACGTTTCATTTTTTCTGCTATGTTTTGAAAGAATTAGTATTTTTCCCGCTATTATTTGAAAAATTCGTATTTTTCTGCGATCTTTTGCGAAAATCTACGTTTTTCTCTCGATTCTTTGACAGATTTGCGTTTTGCCCCACTATCTTAGAACGTAATTCGGATTTTTTCAGTGATTCTTTGACAGAATGCACGTTTTTCACGCTACTGTTTGATGAAATTTTCAAAGATCTTTTGACAATTTTCAAGTTTTTTTCACGATCCTTTCAAAAAATTGACGCTTTTTCGCGACCCTTTGACAGAATTGGCGTTTTCCCCCCCAATGTTTCGACGAAATTTGAGTTTTTTTCTCGATTTTATCTCTGAATTTTCGGATTGATGACCTTTTTTTTTTTTTTTTTTTTTTAAATTTCGGAACAAATTATTTCCACAAGAAGCAACAAAAAATCGGAAAATCGCTGATCCACGAAAGAGTATCATGCCTGCATTTTGTATAGGGTCTGCCAAGATATTGCAAGGTCTGCAGATATTTTTCAGGGTCTGCGCGGCAGACCAGCAGACCCGGAAGTCGGCGCCACTGTGTAGATTTATTACATGATAAAGCTGATTCCTGATTAGTTTTGGTTGTTCAATGGTTAAGTATAAAGGGGAGTTCAAAACCCCTTACTTTGTTTTCTGTGTGGCATTATTCCTTGAAAAAAAAAAAATAAGGCTGTAATATACAGTTAGTGTGAATAGCCTGTGAGCTCATAAATAGTAACTCATTAATAGGAATGAGCTCATTAATAGTAAAACTATAAATGTTTTCTATAATATAAAGCAAAAAATACTATAAATTGTGTTAATATTTTTTTAGTTTTTTTTTTTTTTGGGGGGGGGGGGGATAGAGGGGAAATATAGTTTGTAAAAATGGTTTATTATGAAAAATCAAATCTATTAACTAAAGAAGAAACTGAAAATAAAAAATTTGTACAAAAATTTTAATCAATTTCAAGAATACACTGAATATATAACCAGTGAGTATATGCATTATTTTCTTGTTTTCAGCTCACTTAAAATTATTTTTCCCTATGAACCCATTTTAGGCCCACTATGAAAATTTCAGAATTTGTAGATTATCACATTTTGCAACAAATATGTTTTTTTCAGATTTTTAAAAATACTACTTTTTAAAATTTAAAAATTTTAAATTTTTAAAAAAATTAAAATTATTTAAAATTTTATTTTACTGTATCAAGTTATATGTCACATTAAAGTGCAATTCAAAAGCTTTCAAATGACACTAAAATTAAGGCTGTACCTTAATTAGGAGCTGAGTTACAAAAGTTAATAAAATTTAAATTTTCAAATTTTTGACATTTTTTAAAATTTTTGATGAGTTATAAATCAAAGACCGGAGGTCCAAAAAATCTTTAAAAAATAATTTACCACTATTTTTATATGTTCTACAAGTGCACCAATTTTCATGAATATCTGTGAGGGTCAGGTTGTAAGCTTGGTTGATTTGATATGGAATGACCCTTAGGTTCCCGGCCAGGAATCTTAGTGATAAAATATGTGTTCCCGGAAAGGATTTCTGGATTCCCCAGGAATGCTATTTTTCGAGCCCTGCATTATTCTGCAATTAAACATTAAAATTTATTATTTTTAAAGAATTGTAGATTTCTAGGCTTATTTAAATAGAGTTGAATGCATTAAAAAAAGTGCCTGCCTATGATGGAATCTTCTTTTAAACTGTAAATTTCTTTTAAACTGTTCATACATGCAAAATGAGTACAATAATATGCTAGAAATGAAATCTATAACATATTTTTTTCTTTCTGATGTGATCCCGTTTTAGAAGATTCTACTTTTACCATGTACTATTTTTTTTTAGATTTTTATGTCTCCATTACATGGATTATGGATTAATAATAACTGAAACATTTACATACAACAAACAACGATTTGATTAAAAAGATAAATATAGCAGCCTATGGAAATTCTGTATTAATAAAAATTAAAAATATGAAAAAAAAAAAGACTCAGATAAGCTTTTTTGGTCAGAACTCTTCCATACGAATAAAAAACAATGTTCTGTAGAAATTCACACAGGTCAGGCCAATAGTTTTCTTCTATGCATCGGGCCGGGCCAGGACCTAGACATTTTTGTCCGTGGAGACCTCTAGCATGAAGTGAACTTAAGTGTAACATTTCTCTGTATACATACAATGATATATAAACATACTTCTTGAGTATATAATCATATATTCAATTAACTTAAAAAAATAATTAATAAAAATTTGTAATTTAACCATGCACCCTTTTAAAAACAATTTTTAAAAATTCAAAAAAAATAGTATTGTTTTTAAAAAATAAGTAAGACAAAAATTATACATAAAAAGTAAAACAATATTAAATTAAAACTGATTCTTCCTCATTCTGATAACTGAAATCAATCTATCAAAAATAATTACTGGTTGCTGCAATTTTGAATAATGCAAAATGCTGATATTAAAAGTGTAGTTTACTAATAAAATCTGGTTTATCATCCCAACAAGCTATTTTTGACATTTTAGCTATAACTAAAAACATTGTAGGGGGTGATATGAGGGTGCTTATAAGATGGATTTAAACCATTTATTAAATATTTATGCTTCTAGAAAATTATAAACAAGACAAATTACTTTTTAATAAACGTAAAGAATTTTAATAAGTTTAAACACTGAATTCTAGATTAGTTAAAAGAGAGAGTGGAAATTTAGGATATGGGAATTAGAAACTAAGAGGAAATTTTAAAAAAAGAAGTCCATTGAAATACAGACATTTCTGTACTTTGTATAAAAAACAATAATTAAAAAAAATTAGGCTTTTTTTTAAACTTTTTTATGCAATTATCCAAAATTTTATTATAATTTTTTAAAAATTTAATTTTTTTAATGTAAATTTAACAAGTCTTTAAGATATAAATGTAACAATAATAAAATATATTGCAGGAACAAAGTCATAAATAACGAAAAAATTGTATGAAGAACACAAAAAAATTGCAAATTTCATGTAATCAGCGAAATTGATTAGCAAAAAGTTGACTGTACCTATGTCAAAATAAATAAAAATATTTTATTTTAAAAACACAATAAAACCTCACATCATTTAAGAAGTCAACCACAGCAGATATTACTAGTTTAAATAAGGCCATGAAGAAAGAAACTGAAACGACTAAAACTCCTCAAAGATAAAATACTCGAAAAAAAAAAAATCAAGAAACAAAAAACATTTCTATGCATTACCGGTAAGAAACAAAATAAACAAATATCGATTTTTATCGCGGTTAACAGTCAAAAAACTCCATAATGCCCATTCTCTACTAGCATGTGATGAAAATCTCTTGTGTTATTTTACAGTTTTTAAACTATTAATTAAATAAGCTTGAATTTATATATTACATAGAAATATTACCTAGTTAAATAACAACCATGAATTTCAGGATTATTTATTTCTCGCAGTTTATGAAGTTAAGAATGTTTAAATGAATTTATTGACTTTTGCTTTCCTTTATCTGGATATATTTATCATATGAAATTGATTTTTTTAAATGCTTTTCCTGAAAAATTCCCATTGAAATTTTTTTAGAGAAATTTAATATCGTATTTTTACATTAGCTTCGATGGCATTACTTGTTACTTCTCATGTCTACTGTCTTCTGTAGCTTTTTTGTGTTTGTGCGTGAAATATGAAAACTTTATTTTGATTAATTATGAATTTAAATGAAGACTTTTGTAATCCATCGACAATGACGGTAGATCATAAAATGTTTATAATTCATTTACGATTGAAAAGGTTATTATAAGGCGGTATTGCAATATTTAACTATTAAGGTATTGTTTCCTGTTTCTTTTGTTTCTACACTTTTAAATATTAAAATAATTAATAATTTAGTAATAGTTTCATCGATTTCAAGTTGCAGACCTTCCATAATTCAATGTACACAACTGAGTTATTTTTAAGTTAAAATTTAAACAATGTATTGTATTTACCTTTTAAATTTTAAAGATTTTTATTAAAGTACGAATTTGAAACTTAAATTTTGATAGAAATTGTGTTTGAAAACGTTCTTTTTCTGCAGTAATGGGAGCTTTTTGAAATATTTTCGTTCTGTTTTTATTTTTTCTCTTATTTTTTGTGCTAATGAGGATATTAGTAGTATATTATAAAAATGATTAATTTACATATGTTTTATTTATAAAGTTACTAATCATTGTTAGCTTTAAAACTGGAAATTCAACATGTTCTACACTAAAAGCTTCGTAAGCAGTAATGTGTCAATAAAATAAAAGCATTTGAAGGCCTCAGATAAGATAAATTCATTTAAGTGAATTCCAATTAAGTGCATATTTAATGAAGCATCTTGATACTTTTATACTAACCGGTTGTAAGTTTCGCCAATTGTATTTTTTATTTTCCGCATAATATAAAAATAAAAATAATGTGGTACTATAATAAATTGCAGTAATGTCACTGGGCTTTTGAAAACCTGTTTCTGTGGGACCCAAACACTTTGAAAAAACTGGGTTCTTTCTTGCAAAAGTAACTCTTTTTTAGGAATAACAAGACACATTTAATGTATTTAGGGTAGACTGAAGTAATTCCTCATCAATGTGTTTTTGGGTTAGTAATTAATAATCATCCACTTTATATCATAAAAATATGCTAAAACAAAATTTAAAAAATATTTTTAACAATCTTAAGAATTATAGTTTAATATACAAAATAAAATAAGTCTGCTTTACTGCTGGAAATTAATTAAAAAAATAGGAACTGCTACAAAACATCTTGAAAAAAAATTGTTACTGAAAATTGCACACTTTACTAAGATCTTTAGAGATACAACATTTGTATTTGATTGTTATTTTACAACTGTATATAGAACTAGTTTTTAAATTATATTGATTATGTACTTCTATAATTTTGTATACAGGTTATACAACTATGTTGATTTATACTTCAGTTTACCGGTGTAATTCTTGATCAATAATACTTAATAAAGCCATAAAAGTAAAGATGAAAATAAGGAATTTTGCTTAGTAGCCACTGGCCAGTAGGTTGATTTTTTTTTTTTTTTTTTTTTTTTTTTTTTTTTTTTTTTTTTTAGTAGTCAGTTATTGGTTAGTGAGAATAATTTCTTTAGTTGCCAGTAAGTACATTTATGTTACTGAATATTTAATTAGATATAGACGAATTTAGAATAAAAAAATAATATATGAACTAGATAAAAATATTTTAATTTATATTGTTTGGAGAGTCATTCCATGTCAAATCAACCAAAAAAATTCAATATTCAACCTGATCATTTCCGATTTCAGTGAAACTGCTAGGGGATCATTCTCTATGATGATATAAATCAGAGCATATTTTTATTTTTTGTTTATCGCTTTAAATTTTTATACAATTATTTAAATTTTGAAAAATCATCATTTTTTGACATGCATAAATATTTTTAATTTTGAATTTCTCAAGTTCTATCAAACATAGAAAATTTTATGACCACTCATTTCAAAGAGGAGTTTATAAGGTTTAATTTTATATGCAAGTCGACTATGTATAATTTAAATAAATAAAATTTAAAAATTTTTAAAATTTAAAATTTGAAAATTTTTTAGATAGTCATTTTTAAAATTTTTTAAAAAATTTTATGTTTGTAGTAATATTGCGTTATATATAGCTTTAAATTCTGAAATTTTTAGAGTGGGATCTCAATGGGATCAGGAGTTATGAAATAAAAGCTGAAAATTACCATACAAATCATAAATAAATAAAAAATTGACAGAATTAAATTGCTATTTTAATGATAATTTTTGCTTTTATTTAATAACTCCTGATCCCATTAAGATCCCACTCTAAAAATTTCAGAATTTAAAGCTTATAATATTAAAACAAAGATGCATTTTTTTCAAAATTTTTAAAAATGACTATCTAAAAAATTTTCATATTTTAAATTTTAAAATTTTTTTAATTTTATTTATTTTAACTATACAAATTATCAAATTAAACCTTATAATAACCTTATTATAGCCTTTGAAATGAGTGGTCATAAAATTTTCTATGTTTGATAGAACTTGAGAAATTCAAAATTGAAAATGTTTATGCAAGTCAAAAAATGCTGATTTTTCAAAATTTAAATAATTAATTGTAAAAAAATTTAAAGCGATAAACAAAAAATAAAAATATGCTCTAATTTATATCATCATAGAGAATGATCCCTAGCAGTTTCATTGAAATTGGAAAGGGTCAGGTTGAGTCACTGGTTGATTCGGCATGGAATGACCCTGGAATAAACTTGAGATACTAATTTCTTATCTAATTTAAAATTAATTTAACAGCAAAGTTATTTGCAACATGCTTATGTAGCAAGCTACATAAATCCAACTATGCTTAGGTACTTGTATAGCTAACAACATAAATAAACCCCTACCCTCTTCTTTTTATAATTATTTTAATATTCTTTCTTTTTTATAATTTTTTTCACAATTCTTTGACAAAATTTGCATTCATTTTCATGATTTTTAAAATGATATTTGCATGCGTTTTCATGATTTTTTAATGATATTTGCGTTTGTTTTCACAATTTTTTGCAGATATTTGCATTTTTTCGTGATTTTTTGTGATATTTGTGTTTTTTTTCACAATTCTTTGCCAATATTTGTGCGTGGTTGTTTTTTTTTTTTTTTGCGAATTTTTAGCAATATTTGTGAGTTTTATTTTTTGCAATTCTTTGGTGATATTTTTGCGCTTTTTTTTTTTTGAATCTTGAAAGATATTTGTGTTTTTTCATGATTCTTCGACAATATTTGCTTTCTTTTCATGATTCTTTGACAATATTAACGTTCTTTTTGCGATTGATGATATTTGCGTTCTTTTTGTGATTGATTGACGATATTCGCATTTTTTCGCGATTCTTTGACAATGTTCGTATTCTTTCTGCGATTCTTTGATGATATTCATGTTATCTTCCCTATCTTTACACGAAATTCACGCCTTTTTTGTATTCCATTGACAAATTCATGTTTTTCTGCGATCTATTGCCGATATTTGCATTTTTTCTGCGATCTTTTCATGAATTTTGAGCTTTTTGCTATTTATTGACAAATTTCACAGTTTTTTATTCCGAGATTCTTTGACAAAATATATTTTGGAAAATCATGCATTTAGCCAAAACTTTCTATATTTTTAGACACCAGTTTTTCACATTTAGTCGCTGTGTAGTGACAGGCAGAGTTTCCCCCAGAGGGTTTCAGGGGGGCGCTCAGCCCCTCCTGCCCTTTAGTTTAAAAAATAGCACCCCACTTGCCCCTCATCCAAAAACTAGCGCCCCTCTTGTCACTCATTCAAAAAATTGCGCCCTTCTTGCTCCGCATTTGAAAAAACACAGCCTTTCAACAATAGTTAAACGATATCTTTTGAAGAAATTTGCCATTTTTTGTGGTCTTTTAACAAAAATAAAAATTTTTGTGATCTTTTCACAAAATTTGTCGTTTTTTCGTGATTTTTTAGCAAAATCGGCCAGTTTTTTCATTTTTTTGACGAAATTTTTTATTTTTTCTCGATTTTTTGATAAAATTCCAGTTTTTGCACGATTTTTTAATCTCTAGATTTTAGATTCAACTCTTAAAAGTGCCCTGAAAAATGTAAAAAGAGCCCTTTTCAGAACAGTAGCGCCCTGCCCTTTTTAAACCTGGGGGAGACTCTGCGACAGGCAAGTGCTTATTTTCATCTTTACATAAATGCACTACATATATTACTTACCTATGTTTAAATATATTTTAGTCATTATTTAAAAATGTATACACATGTAATATAAATATATATATATACGTAAAATATTTTATATTTAATATTATGACCAATGTAAACAACTCCTGGAACAATTTTCAATACTTCAACTAGAGCCTTACCAACACAATATCCTAATTAAATAATATTGTTTTAATGTTCATCAAAAATTCATTAAATACGTATTTTGCTTAAAAGATAAACTGATTATGTTATAGGTTTCATATCAAAACAATCTATCAAAGCTAATTCTGAATTGCATTGTAAGCATAAGCAATAGAGATCATGATCACTATACATTGTACTCAATATGAATAAATTAAATTGTATTGTATACAGGGTTTCTCTGCCACTCACCATTTTGTCAAAGTGAGACAAAATGCTTCATTTAGTGAGTAAATAAGCAATCAAATTTGCCAAACTGCTTAATTTCTGCTCTTTTTGCACTGTTCAGGGGTCAGAGTTGTTCTATATTTCCTATATATCCTATATTAATAAAATAATCTTCGAAAATGTCCTATATTGTCCTATATTTCTTTAACTGTCCTATATTTCCTATATTTATTTACTTTCATATATTTCGTATTAATATCATTACCTGCTAGCATTTACAATTGCTTCTGTGTTTTTTTTCCTGTATCTCCATGCAACAGCAATAGTTAAATCCTGCACACATTGCTCATGCTTTCAGTCAATACACAAAACAGACTCATTAATTCCTTAGGCTTCGGTTTACATTTTTTTCTCTTTTGGATGTGACATCAGTAAATAAATGTTTTTGAATGACTCGATGTTTTTGTGTGCATCGGTTTGCTCGCTGAGTTAGTTCTAACGTTCAATCATACATTACGATTATTTTAGTTTCTCTTATCCTGTATTTAGCTGCAATACATGGTTTTTATGGGAACATAGGTTGATGAAATTCTGTGATGCTTGGATACATCAAATTAATGAGTGTGTTAAAATGTTGAATTATGTGTAAAGGATAAAAGTAATTACAGTAGACTACTTCATCTGCAACCCTAAAATCCACAACTCTCTAAAATCCGCACATAATTTACAGATGTAAACAATGAAACATTCAGTTCAGATCAGGGTTAGAAATTAGCGGTCATTAGTCGCCAAATGCAACTAAATTATTGCATTTGACGACTAGACAATTATACCTAGTCGTCAAATTTGACGACTAGCTTTTTCCCACTTTAATTTTTGTTTAAAAAACGCTCTCATTCTTTAGCGCAAGGTGTTTTTTTTTTTTTTTTTTTTTTTTTTTTTTATTACATAGTCGTTTTGTCACGTCTGAAATAGCCTGTTTCTTTCTTTGTTATTCTTTTTTTTCCTTCTTTTTCAAACACATGCTACTGTCCATTCTTTTATGGAAAACAGGTGTTCTTCACGTGAGTGCAGTGGGGGGGGGGGGGGGGGTTCAATAGGATTTGTCAATCACCTCCTAGCTGACTTCTTTTTAACCAATAACTGATAAAACTGACCAGAGAGGCACCTGTCTCTAAAAAGCTTGCGCACTTAGTTCAAAAGCCTGGTTTAAAACTGCTATGCACCTGTCAATCACCTCTAAGCTAACTTGATTTTAACCAATAACTAATAAAACTTACCTTAAAAACCACACCCTTAAAATTATTGCACTACTTGTTTGAAAGCATGGTTTAAAATTGATATTTGAGTTCAGTATAGCTTCTAGATGACACGAGTGTTTAAAAATGGTGAAACGCGATATATCTTTGTTTTTTTCCTTACCATTTCCAAATAAACGTTTAAAAATCGAAAATAAAGAATCGCTACATTCTAACAATGAGAATTCTAAATTAATTCGCAAAGAAGTCAGCAATTCAACATTCCTAAAATGGAAAAAAGAGCACTCATGGCTCATTCAAGAAGAAAATTTGATGCTATGTACCCTATGTAAAGAATATGCTAAACTGGAAGAGACAAACTTTGTTAATGGATGTCCAGCATTGAGATATGAAACGGTAAGTAATTTCATTCTAAGAATAATTTGTTCTGTTATTATTTTTCTTTTATAAAATAATATTCACTGTCACTCATCTCTCCACTGAGTAAATTGCAAAATCGGGAACTATCAATTACTTGAACCTATTATCGCTGATATCGCCCTTTATCGCCGATAATGCGAATTGAAATTAATTTCAAATTTCACTCACAATATTATCTACTTTGCATATTTTTTTTCCTAAGTTGATTATTCAGAAATACTATCAAAATGCGGCATTTTGAACCTAATTTCCGACGTCGCAATTCGGGAAAGTCGAAAAGTGTCGTCATGTGACACGAATCGCGATAAATAATTTATTTCCCAAAAACGAAAAACTCATCAGAACCACCTATCAGAAATAAATTGTTACTTTATGCGATATGTTCGTAAATATTTAAAATAAAATGCCCTAAGAAAATTTTAAATATTTTAAAATAAATAAAAAAATAATTAAATTTGAAAATAATTTCTAAAAGATGTATTTACCAAATATGGAAAACGCTATTCGATTACATTAGTTTCTTGGTAAGAAATCAACTCCCAATTTCATGCATTCTTAAACAAAAACTAATTTAATTTAGAAAGTAACTTTGGATCTTAGAACAGCCGTGCACAAGTAGCCTCATTATAATTTCTTTTTCCCTCTTTAAAGCGAGAGCAACTATTCAAATTCTATTCATATTCAACCTCACATATAAAAAGAACTCTGCAAATGTTTCAGTGGAAAAAAGAAATTATTGCGCTGCAAGCAAACAGAATAAGTATACAAAAGAAAAATAAATGAAAAGCCAGCTCTGCTTGTGCTTTTCCTTGCTATTAAAAAAAAAAAAAAAAAAAAAAAAAAGATATCTTCGTTGTTAGTGGAGGGATTTTCTTGAAATTTTCAGCAAGTTACAAACATAGTAAATTACGCAGTGAAATAAATTTTTATTATAATGTAATAAGTGATTAGAAAATTAGAGCCTCTACAAAAATCACTCACTATAGAACAATTCTAAAAAAGAACCAATGCGGTTTGTTTTGTTTACTTAAACACCGTGAGGTTGGAAACATTATCAAAATAAGATGATCTGCTTTGGATGGATAACATTTTGTTATGCAGAAAGAAACTGTGTGGAGATTTTTTTTTTTTTTTTTTTTTTTCGTATTCTATTTTAAAAACATCTGTTATCTGGTAAGCATGCTGGATAATTGGCAATAGCCGTAATTATTAAGGATTGAATTGATGGAAACGGAATTTCGGCGTTCTTTCTCTTTTCGGCCGAAAACAAAAACATTGGAACTTTTTTTAAAGTAATCAGTAATCAATACATACATAATTATTAATTATATGTTTTTATTAAATTTATATAATTATTAATTATACATGCTTATTAAATATTTATAACTATTAATTATAAGTGTGGCCAAAATTGGCTCTGAGTGCCTTAGTCCCAAAACTTTTTATTTTGGGATATAAATAAAAAAAATATAATTCCATATAAAATAAAACGTAATTAATTTATCAACGAATACAGATTATATATATATATATATATATATATATATATATATATATATATATATATATATATATATTTTAATGTATAATTTAATAAAAGATTTACTTTTTTAGGGGGGAGAGAGGGATAAGTAGCATACTGTAATTTTATTTTGTTTTGCAACATCTCTATGTAGGTGAATAAATAACTTAAAATTAATAAGAAAAATTAAGTCATTTTTAAATTTTTCATCATTTTTACAGCACATAAAAAATATTTAATTAAAAAGTTCTGACCTTTTTAAAAAAATTAATGAATTTTATTTTGAGTTTGTATTAAAATATTTTTTTTCAGGTAAAAAAAGCATAGTATGTCTGCTACGCATTATAATTCTTGCAAAGCAAAATTAGCCAAAGATAATCCATCTAAAGCACCACTGATGTCTGCAGTTAAGAAAATGGATTCCCAATTACTTTCGAATATGGAAAAGCTCTGCAATACAGCATATCTAATTGCTAAAGAGGATTATGCTTTTGATGACTTTCCCAGTTTATGTGCACTCCAACAAAAAAATGGAATAAAGTTTGGCAACACATATGTGAATGATAAAGCAGCTAAACAATTCGTTAAATATATTGCAGAAAGCATGAGATCAGAAATTAAAGAACAGTTTTCTTCAATTGATTTTTTTTCTATGATGGCTGATGGATCCACTGACAGGGCAACAATATCATCAGAAATAATATATGTTTATTATTTGTATGAAGGAGATGTAAGATGTACTTTTATTGGTTTGAAAGAATGTGAAAATGAATGTGCTTCTGGAATAAAATCCACAATAGAAACTGATGTACAAGAATTTATACCAGATTGGAAGGAAAAACTGGTTGCAGTCAGTTTTGATGGTGCTAGCGTAAACATGGGACCTGTTTCTGGTATTGTCAAATTAATGGAGGACGGCTGTGGAGATTTAGCAACAGTTCACTGTGTAGCACACAGATTAGAGCTACCTTTAGCTGATGCACTAAAATGTGTGAGGTATGTTACTAATGTTGAAGACACAATTAAAGGAATTTATTCCTTTTACCACAACAGTGCCAAACGTACAAGGGAACTTAAATCGCTCTCCGAAATCCTTGATGAAAAAGTTTTGCGGCCTGTTGGTTTGCATGGCATTCGATGGTTGCAATCACGGCATCGAGCTGTTCAGGTTCTTATTAAGAACTGGCATGCAGTTATAATTCATATGGAACAGGTTGTTGCTGCTGAAAAAGAAAAGACAGAATGTGCAAAATTAAGAGGATATTTAAAAACCTTGAAATGTGAAAGATTTTTGAATTTCCTTCATTTATATGAAGATATTTCTCACATTCTTGCAAGACTTTCTGAAACTTTTCAGCAAAAGTTCTTGCTTCTGAGCGATTTTTTTGTAAAGTTTGAATCTAGTAAAGAAAGACTTTCAAAAATGATTTCTGAAGATGCAAAAAGCCTTCAGGAGTTTAAAAATGCCCAGAGTTTTCAAGGTACTGAAGTAAAGTATAAAGATATAACACTGTCTCGGAATGATTCGAATTTACGTTTGTTTGAAGAAGACCGGAGAAAGCTTATAACTGAAATAATAGAATCTTTAAATAAACGGTTCTATAATATGACAAATGAAACCATCTTTGCAAATTTAAAAATATTTGACCCATGCTCCCTTTATGAATTGAAAGAAGATGATGAGAACAAAGTTAATAATCAATTAGAAGAACTCATAAATAATCTTCCACACAATGAAAGAAAAAAACATTAATAAAGATGCATTAATCGAGGAATTCTCTGACTATAAAATGTGGACTAAAGATAAGTTAAATATTCCATGCAAAGCTGCTTGGCAGCGATTAATCGCAGAATCCAAATCTAATACGAGTTTTTATAACATCAGGAAAATTTTGGAATTTGTTATGGTTCTTCCCTTGAGCATTGCTGAAGTGAAAGGGGTTTCAGCCAACTTAATCTTATTAAGACAAACACAAGGAATCGTTTGTCACTGAATTTGATCAATGACATTCTTTTAATAAAACTGTATGGACCAACATTAGATAATTTCAATCCACAAAAAGCCATTAATTTATGGTACTCTGATGTAACACTCGGTCGAGTTAGGAGGCCTGATTTTAATTCAAGATATTATTTTAATTTTTGTATTCTTTGTTTGTGATTTTTGTATTTTCAACTTTTGTATTCATATAAGCTATATAAAAATAATTAGTTAAACATTTTTCTAGTATCCATATGTTGTAGTTTAATCAAATTTTACTGTTTTATAGAAAACCAGTTTTTACTTTGTTTTAGTGATTAACAATGATAGTGTTTTTAATATATACCCCCTTACCCTTAACACATAAAAATAGGAACAATATTAATGTTAACACGGTTGTGAAAAGAAATGAGAAAATATGATACAACGTAAAATTGCAACCATGAAATGCAGTTTGGTGCCTAGAAAATAAATTGTAGGCGTCATTTGACGCCTTACTTAAAATTCCCAATTTCTAACCCTGGTTCAGATATAGGGACAAAATTCGACTTTTTTAGTTTTATATCAATTCCATATGTATTTTAATTTGTAATTTTTTTAACATTACTGAATTCATATTTTTTCATGAAGGCAGAATAAATTTATTTCTAAAAAAATTCAAGATGTTGCTTATATCATTGGTAATCATAATCTTCTTACCAAATGTATTTGTGTATTAATCAAACTTTTTTGGTTATCAAGTCTGGCTAAACCTAAAATTAAACTTTGTTATTTTATGATTTTAATGTGAATTAGTAATGTACTTTCATGTGGTAAGTTCCACTGAATAATTTAGGTAAAGTACATTTCGTCTTTATAATGAATAATTAATCATACATTATTGATTATTAACTTGACCTTTGCTTTTAACATTTTAATCATTTTAAAAATTATCTAAATTAAGTTTGATATTTTTATTACATTGTAAGCTTTCATTACAGTTTCGATTGCATTATTAATTACATTCAGATTACTGTTAAAAAAAGTAAACAAAGCAATGACCAGAAATCTGCAACTCCTGGTGATGTGCAGGTTTGAAGGAGTCTACTGTACCATGTCTGGTTCCCATCAGCAGCATAGGTTATTCGCAGTTAATGTATCATGCCAAAACAACAAAGCACAAAGATAACTCAAGAAAACAAATTGAATAGTCTTAATCTCACTTTGTGGATTCTAGTGGTAAAAAAAAAAACAACTAAAGTTTTAATTAAAAAAAAAAAAAAAAGTTGATTGAGTACTTGCATTTGAAATGAGGAAGGGATCTGCCGTTCCAAGATTTTATGGATAATTTATATGGCCCTATTATGTATTTCAGTCATAAGATGGAATAGAAAATTTATTTTGTGAAATGTTTACAGATTCCTTTTTGCCACAAGATGCACAGTTAAGCGCATAGTATCATATGCAATATCTCATGACTTTGGCTCATTTTTTAAAGCAAATTGGTGATGATTTCAAGCAGTAATTCCTTTTTTTGGGGGGGGGGGGGGGGCACCAAGAAGACTTAAAAACAACAATGGAAAAATTCATTTTATATTTGTTTTTTAATATTGCATCTTGATTTAATATCGTTAATTAGTGAAAATTCATAAACTAACATGGATTATGTGCTAAAAAGCATTATATAGCAAAATATTTTCAGTAACATTTTTTTTTCTAAATGTCCTATATTTGTCCTATATTTTTTAAGAAAAATGTCCTATATTTTATGAATTGGTCACTCCTACCCCTGACTGTTGTGTGTATGATGTGCGAGATTTTTATCCGTGTTACTGAATGATTGATTTCATTTTAGTTGTTCAATAGCACTGCAGCGTTCGAAATCCTTGGTGATCCGCTGGTTCGAGACCACCCACCGATAATTCAATCAGACCACTAATTTGAAAAATTTAGTGGTCCGCAGGACCAGTACCTTTTTTCAGGCCCTGAGAAAACTGCAACCGATCATACATAAGATTTTTTTAAAATTATTATCAGCGATTCCGCGGACGTGCTATAGTGCGTAAATTACTCAAATAATCGGCAATGGGATGCAAAAAATAGCTCTTACGCGTCCCACGGAACGCGTAATTTAGTTAAAGAATCGCGAAAAAATGGCAAATTTCGTAAAAAAAATAGCGAAATAATGACTAATTTACAGCAAAATTGTCAAACAATTCTCAAAAAAATGGCTAATTTCGTTCCAAAACCCGAAACAAAAGGCAGATTTCTTCGAAAGATCGCGAAAAAACGGCAAATTTCGCCCAAAAAAATCACGAAAAAAACTGCAAATTTTTTCCAAAAATTGCAGAAAAATTTCATATTTCTTCAAAAAATTGCAAAAAAAGGCAGATTTCTTCAAAAAATCGCGAAAAAAGACAAATTTTATCCGAAAATCCTGATAAAACGCGAAATTTGTCAAAAAAATTGCAAAAAACAACAAATTTCCTCAAAAGATTGCGAAAAGACCACAACTTTTGTTAAAAAAGCGCTAAATAACGACTAATTTCCGGCAAATATCATCAAAAAATTCTCGAAAAAATGGCTAATTTTATCCTAAAACGCGAAAAAACGGCAAATTTCCCCCAAAATCGCTATAAAATGGCAAATTTTGTCAAAAAATATCGCGAAAAACAGCATTTTTCTTCAATAAAAATAAAATATTTCTTCAAAATAACATGAAAAAACAGAAATTTCGACAAAAAAGCACGAAAAAAATAAATAAGTTGAATGCCGGGCGAGAATTCTTTTGTTTTAAAAACTAATCTTCCTGCTTCAAAATTGTTGTTGCTACTCCAATCGGTTTTTTATTGCTCCAAATCTTTCTGAGTAAATGTGACTCCTGAAAGCACCATTTCATTAAGCAAAGTACCTATTTACTCAACAAAAATATTCCTTTTTTCAGCAAAAATGTCTTTTTCAATAAACCTGTCTTGCCCCATTTTAAAAGAAATGCAAACAATTGTGATACTTGTTATCTTCTACACTTAAATAAGCATTATTTTGTAATTAAATTTGTATCTTGCACATTTATTCTTTAAAAAGTACAGAAAATTTACTCTAAGTGTTAAAATTATTTAATAGAATTTTATGTAGCGGACCAGTGATGATATCTGCGGACCAGTAAATTCTCATGCTTACTGGTCCTTGGGACCAGTGACTTTTTTTTAAGAATTCTAACGCTGGCACTGTATCGATTACCGTCAAAGGCAATATTCCTATTGCTTTTTTTTACGGGATGGAAAGCATGTAATATCTTTTCAAATTATTTTATATTATAGATAAAAGTGTCTATCTTAAATATTCAAATGCTACTTCTCGCCTTTTTCTTCTTTTCTTTTTTGCTTCAGGATTATATTAAAAATGACGAGAATTGAAGAATTCATTATCTAGTAATTTAAAATTCCTGTAGATGGCAGCTCTATTTTCCCCTTGAAATTATGCAGTATTTTAAGAAAAGAGTGCAAATTCAAAGAGAAATTTTGCATGGAATGTAACAAAATTACTTTTTTGAACCCCTTTTTTTTTTTTTTTTTTTTTTTTTTTTTTTTAATTTTTTTTTTTTAATGTTAAGAACCAAAAGCCAATATTGAAAATTTTCTAGCATATTATGGAGTTATTTTAATATTTATGTCTTGCAATATTGCTAATGTTGGATCGTTCCTTTATGTTTTGTGCATACAAGTGAGGAAAAATTACGATTTAAAAGTTATGTTCCTAATTCTCTCAAAATTCACACATTTTCAATTTTTACGACTAATTTAAAAAATCATGGTGTTACCAAATTATTATTATTAAATAAAAAAGAAAATAATTTTTCAAAGGTTATAATATTATAAGCAAAATTTATTTCTGTTAAATAATTTTCAAGATATAAAACTTCAAACTTGCAACTTTGGACGATTGCACACATTCCATTCTGTAAATTTTTTAACATTCCAAAACTGCTAAAATAATTTATTTTTTATCAAGATATTTTGCAGAGCTCTATTTGAGTATGAATTGAACCTGTGTATAAAATTTTATTAAAATCAGTTATCATGGGGTCACGATTTAAAAAAAAAAAAAATTTCTCCATTTTACGTAGGATGACCCATAAGCATTATTTTATATTTAAATTTGTATCTCATCATGCACATTTATTTTTTAAAATTCATCAATTTCATTTTATTTTTATTCCAAATGAACAAGTTAAATTTTTGTGTCTAAAATATGATTATTATTTGTGGGCATCTGCTTTTGTAAAGAATGGACCTAGAATTTTAGAAGTCCTGAGTTCTGAGGAGAGGACCTAGGATTTTTCAAGCCCAGTGATATCACTGGTTTATTAAGGATATGCTAGCAAAAAATAAATAGCTGAAATGAAATATAAAAAATTACAAAAGTAGTAGTTTAGATGTTAGAGTTTTTGGAGAATTTCCACGGTCCACTCTACTACAAAATTGGAATCTTGCATTTTTTTCAATAGAAAAATTTAAATTATGCATCTTGTTGGATCTGCTACATTGTGTGAACGATTCTCAAAAATGAATGAATTACCATGATAGTTCAGCATTTGTTTATACTAGCAAAATTAAACACTGTTTCTAAAATAGTTTAACAGTTAGTCTGAAACATTAAATTTTTCTAATTTCGAATATTTTATAAAAAAATATGCTGAATTGACCAGACATGATTTAAGATAGAAGAAATTATTTATTAGATTTCCATAAATTGATGGCCGCAATTAATGAATCTATCCAATCGAAATTGTGAGAGACACACAGACTTTAATTTAATATAAAAGCAGGGCTTGAAATTCAATTTTTCGAAGGAGGGGAGTCTCCCTACCAACATTTACAAATGGAGGGGAGTTTAGCTGTTTGGGAGGGAGAAAATTTTTTTTTAAAACCCACTATTATTTATGTTCTATTTAAAGAATTACCAGAAAACAGACATGATAAAATATCACTGAAGCAATTTTTATCAACAATTCAGAATAATTATGCAAATTGTGTAAAAAAAAAAAAAAAAAACCTTTATACTATATAGTTTTTACCAGTGGTAAATCTTTTCCCAGTGCTGATTATTTTTGTTGCAGGTCTAATTATTGTTTTAACAATAATTAATGCTAATTATCGTTTCAAAAATAATAAAACTTCTAATTTGATAAATTTATATTTATAATCAGAGTTTCCCCCAGGTTTAAAAAGGGGCAGGGCGCTACTGTTCAGAAAAGGGCACTTTTTACATTCTTCAGGGCACTTTTTTGATTTTTAATTGCACTTTTATAGTGATGAATCCAGAATCTAGCGGTTCAAAAAAGTCGTACAAAAACAGAAATTTCATCAAAAAATCTAGAAAAAAAAAAAAAAAATCCAAAAATTTCATAATTTTTTTTTTTTTTTTTAAAGGAAAAAGGTAAATTTTGTTAAAATATCATGAAAAAATGGCAAATATTGTTAAAAGACTGCAAAAAATGGCCGATTTTGTTAAAAGGTTGCAAAAAACAGCAGGTTTCGTTACAAGATCACGAAAAACGGTAGCTTTTGCTAAAGAAGAAGAAAAGGGAAAAAACTACAAATTTTGTTAAAAGATCACGAAAAAACAGCAAACTTGACGGATTGTGAACAAAACCGTGCGAGGGAGAAGGGGTCGCCGCGGGCGCGGAAATTTAGGGGGCGCCAAATTTATACTACAAACGTCAATTTTGGGCTGTCACAAGAAAAAGTTGAGGGGGGGTGCATCAAATTCTAATTATGCCTCAGGTGCAATTTTCTCTTCGCACGAAAATGATTGAGAATCAGAAAAATCCGCTTTAGGAGCAATAAATTCACAATTTTGAAGCAGGGAAATTAGTTTTGAGAACACAAAAATTCACTTCTGGCATTTTGTGTGTGTGTATGCTTGTGTGTATGCTTGTGTGCAACTTTGTCAAAATTTGCATTTTATGCGATCTTTTGACAAAATCTGCCATTTTTCGGGATATTTTGACGATTTTTCGCGAATTTTTGACGAAATTTGCCGTTTTTGCGAATTTTTTGACAGAATTTTCCATTTTATTACGATTTTTGTACGAACTTTGCCCTCTTTTTTTCGCAAATCTTTTGACAAAATTTGCCATTTTATCGCAATTTTTTGACAGAAGTTGCCGTTCTTCGTGATCTTCTGGCGAAATTTTCCGTTTTTCACGAATATTTTGACAAAATTTTCCATTTTATCGAGATTTTTTGACAAAATTTATTGTTTTTTCACGATCCTTTGAGGAAATTTGCCACTTATTTGGGATTTTGCGAAGAAATTAGCCATTTTTTCACAAATCTTGTCGGAAATTAGTCGTTATTTCACGTTTTTTTTTTTTAAACGAAAATTGGCGTTTTTATTACAAATTTTGATTTCCGTGGGATGCGTAAGAGCTATTTTTGGGTTCCGTCGCTGATTTCTTGCATAATTTACGCGCTATAGCACGTACGCATCATCGCTGAAGGACTGCGTTTTTTCAAAGGTGGGGCAAGAAGGGCGCTATTTTTTTGAATGAGCGACCAGAGGGGCGCTAGTTTTTGGATGAGGGGTGCTAATTTTTAAACTAAAGGGCAGGAGGGGCGGAGCACTCTCCTGAAACCCTCTCCTGGGGTAAACTCTGTTATAATTCTTATAATTGAAACCAATATTATTTTTCTGTATATTAAATGTACAAGATACAAATTTAATTATAAAATAATGCTTATTTGAGTGTAGAAGATAAGAAGTATCACTATTGTTCGCATTTCTTTTAAAATGGGGCAAGTCAAATTTATGGAAAAATATTTTTTCTTAAAGAACGAATACTTTTTTTAAGTAAAGGGGTGCTTTTTGTTTAATGAATGGCTACTTTCAGGAATTGCATTAACCCAGAAAGATTTGGAGCTGCCAGAAACTGATTTTAGAGCAGCAAAGAAATATATAAAAAAAAGAAACAAGAAAATTAACTTATTTAACAGAAAAATGCACTCCCGGCAATATTTTTTTAGGGAGGTCAGGTGAGAAGGTTTCCTTTGTCGGAATTTGCATATTTTAGCTATATTTTAAAGAAATTTCTTTTTTTTATGATCATTTCAGGAAAATCTGCCATTTTTTTCGGGATTTTTTCACAAGAATTGCCGTTTTTTCACGAATTTTCTGAGGAAATTTGTCGTTTTTTCGCGATCTTTTGATAAAAACCACCGTTTTATCGGGATTTTTTGACGAAAGTTGCCGTTTTTCATGATTTTTTGGAGAAATTTGTCGTTTATAGTGAATCTTGTCAAAATTTGTTGTTTTTCGCGATTTTTGGACGAAATTTGACGTTTTTCATAGACTTTTTTGCTGAAAACTACCGGTTAACTACCGCCATTTTTCCAGGCCCATAGCTAGGGGGGTGCCAGGGGCGGCTCAGCCCCCCCTAAAAATTTTTGAGCCCCCCCTGGAAAAGATTCCAAGGTCACTAAATAAAACTGTTTAAAAAATCAAAATGAGAAATCAGCCCGAACCCGGCCTATGCAAATCTTTTGAATGTCTATAATAGTACATTATGTTGTTTTGCAATCAATATAAATTTGTGTATACTTCAAAAATTTATCTAGATTATTCGGATTATGTTTAGCAGAAATAAAACAAACATTTGAATCTAATCATCAACGTTCATTATTTATCGATTTCCATTTTAAGTTGAGCAATCTTTTCTGAAATGGAAAAAGTACTTAATTATGATCCAGGGTTGGTATAAAAACTGGTTTTTTTGAAAAAAACCAAAAAACCGGGTTTTTTTGGTTTAAACCAGGTTTTTTTGGTTTAAACCAGGTTTTTTTGGTTTAAACTGGGTTTTTTTCAAATCATTATTTAAATAGCATTTGCAAGAAAAATAACTTGAGTTTTAGAAAGTCATGAGGATTTTTTGTAATTAATAGTTAATTAATGTTAAACATTCACATTAATATTTATTTTTTTGATAATTTAATAACTAAAGCATAAAAATTTATAATTAAATTATCTTATAAGTTTAGGTTTCTATAGGGAAATATTCATTGTGTGAAAAAAAAAAACTATTAATTTATTAGTATACTTATATAAACCTTTTAGATGATAATTTAAGAAATAATTATATGCAGGTTGATAATGAAGAACATAGTAAAGGGCAAACAAACATATTTTACTAAATTAACAGAACTAAGCTGAAATAGAAAACTAGTGTTCACTCTAGAAATAAAAAGGGCATGGTGCTATTCACTAAAAAGGGCACTACTGCAGCAGAAAAGGACACTTTTGCTAAGAAAATATTTGTTATTGCTTTTAGAAACAGAAAAAAGAAAGCTGGAAAATACATATTTTTTAAATCATGATAAATCGAGTAACATTTTGATCAATTTTATGATATAAAAACTAAAAATACAATTAAATTAAAACATGATTGGATAGTTTCATGTTCTTTTTCTTAAAGTAATGAAAAAATTCTATCATTTTGGGGCACACAAATTTAGAAATACTATGGAATAAAAAAAATTTCTTGAAAATCTTTGGGTCAAAACAGTGGTGCATTTTACTGCTTTTAAAAAGGGCAGGGTGCATTTTGTAAATCTGAAAAAGGGCAGGGTGCTGCACCCTTCAAAAATGGCCTAGAATGAACACTATAGAAAACATTTTCTTGTGCATAATTTAGAAATTATTTACAGTATTAACATCAACAAATGATTATTAATCTCTTACTACATATATTTACTTAAAAAATATCAATATGCATTTTATTAATGCTAAAAAATACATGTGTATTGACTTACTTCATACATCAACGAATGTAATGCTTACACAAATTGAGACATAGGCTTAGAAAAATTATTATTATTATTATTATTTAAATACAAACTTTATTTTTTCTGTTTCTTTGTTCTTCAAAAGGTGAAGATTTAGAATTAAATTTTATTATCTGTGCAAGCATCGAGTTACATGGATATTTTTGTTTTGTAAAATTTAATGTATTCCTTTTTTCTTGTTCACATAGTTCACTGTTCACTTTGACTGTATTGTGGTTCAAGCATGGGGGTCCAAGCCTAAAAAGGCATGGGTGCTATTTTATACCTGGACTAAAAAACTATGAGACTTCTTTATTTACATTTTTTTTCTCTTAATATTTTTTGAAGACCTGTCCAATTATAAACTGCATTAGTAATGAAACTTATTACTTTAGATATTAACCAGGGCAACTGCAATAGAATTTAACAGTTTAAACATATCTTCAACATTTCTTTTTAAAATAAAAATTAGACAGATACGAGCTTTTGAATTTTTTTATCAATAACATTCCTATTTTCTACACAAATTTTAAGTGGGACAATTTTTAAGGTAAACATCTAAAGCATCTGAAAATGAATCACACCTAGTATTATAAGGAAGAGCTAATTTGACAGCATTTACATTGCATGCAATTTTTACATTTGGCTCTTAAACATGTTTTTGATGTATTTCTTATTCCCTCAAATGAAAACCAGATTATATTTTCCTTTTTTCTAGTTTTAGACATTCTTTTATTTCAATATATACAGTGGCGTAGCTAAGGGGGGGCAAGGGGGGCGTCCGCCCCGGGCGCCGAGGCCTAGGGGCGCCAAATTGAGAGAAATTGTTATATATCTATATTGGGGTGGGGGCGCAAAATTTCTTGCTGGCCCCGGGCGCCAAAAAACATGACAGTAGGTGGCTACGCCACTGAATATATATAAGTAGGTTTCTTAAAATAAAATACAATACAAAGTAACTAGAAACAGAAAAAAATAATGTAAAAACTGCAAATCCAATCTAAGAAAAACCAAAGCTTACTAAAACCAATAGCTATGGAACAGAGAAAATTCATAGCCAATCATTCATTAGCATACAGAACAAGAGTAACCAATGGAAAGAATGACTTATGATTATGTCATTATTGATGCTTTGATACATGATACAATCCTTAGTAAATCATAATCAAGCTATCTAAGTAGTAAAATTGCATTTTTGGATGGCATATGCCATTTTTGCATTTTTAAAAAAATAAAAGGTTTAAAAAAGAATTAAAACTAATTACCTTTTTTAATCCTCCATAGTTCACTGTAGAAAAATATTTTGCCATGTCAATTTATAGCTAGTAAGAAAAATTAGATTGATTAAAGATGTTTGTCACTTTAAAAATTTAATTTGCCTTTAGCTTTGCTTGTAGCTCCTCCATAACTTTGATTTTGCACATTTTAATAATGTGTAAAATAAATGAAAACATTAGGGAAAAGGGAAAAAAACCAAATTAAAAAAAACCAGCATGGTTTTTTTAAAAAAACCACTTGGTTTAAACCACGGTTTAAACCAGCGTGGTTTAAACCAAACAACCCTGTTATGATCATAAAAAATATTTTTGCTTTTAACAATCAACAGTTTGGTTTGGCAAATTATCAACAGAAATATTTATTATCTTAACCCCCCCCCCCTCCATTTGTCGGCGAGGTGAATGAGTTACTTTTAGATTTGTAAATTTAAATCGTTGGTATTTTGTAATGTGCATCCTATCTAATTATTATTGGTATTATTGTCTTCTACTGCTAGTATACATGGGTGACGTATGTGTGGCGCCATGATCAGCTGGCGCCAAAAACCCGGTAACGCATTATAATTTTTTTTTTTTTTTTTTTTTTAAGCAAATGTAGAATTTAGCTTGGCTAGGATCCAGAAAGTGTAAATGACTCATTTTTTTATTATATATTTTTTTATATTTATGTTAATAATTGTTTTTTCTTGTGTGTGTGGTTTAATTAAAAAAAAGGGAATTTTTAAATTATCAATTTATTTTATAGAAATCTGCTCTTTGCCGGGGAGGCAAAGTTTTCATTCGGTCAATGAGGTGTTGTATCCCCCCCTCTGTTGTTGGAAGTGATTTTATGATTTTTAGTCCGTATTACGCAATCGGATATTAGAAACTCAACAGGCGTGAGGGTTATTCTTTCGGTCTTCGGTGACTTATCAGGCAGGATGAATGCCGATGCACCTAGTGACATATCGAAGGTGGGCGATAGAAATTTAAAAAGTACAAAATTATCAGAGTACCCAAAAAATGCGGATAACAGGAGTTTTCAACCAGATTGTATGAAAAAATTTAAGTGGCTGGAATATTCCAAGAGCAGAGATGCTGTATTTTGTTATCCTTGTCGACAGTTTCCTCATTCAGGGACTAAAGAAAATCCATTTATCTCAGCCGGTTTCCGGAATTGGAAAAAAGCATTGTCCAAGGACAGAGGGTTTCAAAAGCATGGTTCATCACAGAATCATATAATATCAATGAGCATGTGGACAGAAAGAGAAGAACGTGAAAAGATGAATTTAAGTGTGTCATCTTTGATATGTAACGATGTTCTAGAAAAAAACCGATATTATGTTCAATCTATTGCAGCAATCGTACAATTCTTAGTTATAAATGAACTTTCATTACGTGGTACGTATGATATAGATGAACACGAGGAAATTAGTTTATATCAAAACCTTTTTAAATACACGATCAAAAAGGACAATAAACTTGCAGAATGTGTCAAATCAGTGCCAATTAATGCAAAATACACTTCACCTGAAATACAAAATGATGTAATACAAATCCTTGCTGAAAAAGTGTCAGAAGATATATCAAATGACATTAACAATGCTGATGTTCCCTGGTTTTCGATTTTGGAAGACTGAACGCGTGATAGAAATAATAGAGAAAATGTTGCATTAGGAGCAAGATACGTAAAGGACGGGAAAATAAAAGAATCAATTATCGCAATAAAAACATGTTCTGACTTGGATGCAAAAACATTTGCTGATTTAACTTTAAAGATCCTTCATGACTGTAATTTAGATAATTCTAAAATTTTGAGTCAATGTTTTGATGGTGTTTCAGTCATGAGCGGTGAAAAAGGGGGGGGGGGGGTCTAAGCTATATTGCAGAAACATCTTGATAGAAATATCCCATATGTACATAGCTGCAGCCACAGACTTCATTTAGTAATTATAAAAGCAATAAATGATGTAAGTGAAACCAAACAGTTTTTTGATCAGTGTTCCATGCTGTACAACTTTTTGAGAAAAGGTAACATAGCTAAGAAATATGAAGGTCAATCCCTTGTTCGTTTATTAGAACAGCGATGGAGTGGACATTTACATGTTACAAAAATTGTGTATAACAATTATAAAAAAATTCTCAATACTCTAGAAGAAGTAAAACTGGACAGAAAACAAGATGGAGTAAGCATTGCAGAAAGCACTGGTTTGTTAGTGATAATGAAAACTAAAGCTTTCAAATTCTGCTTAATATTTTTGAAGAGAATTCTTGAAACGCTATATCCTGCAAACCAGTTATTGCAAATGCAAAAGCTAGAAACTAGTTTAACTGATTCTTTAAGAATTGTAGATTCTACAATAGATTCACTTACTTGTTTAAGGTCAGATGAAATTTACGAAGAAATTTTAAATTTGATGTCCACTGAATTTGTTGTTGAGGAAGAGAAAGAAGAAATATGTTCAAAAAAGCGAAGAAAAACCACTTCTACAACACTCAGAGATTATTTAATTGTAGAAACTACAGGTGCTAGCTCGAATATTGATGAAACATTACATCTAAAAGCTGTTTATTTTGAAACTTTAGATATAGTATTAAATGAAATGAAAAGGCGGTTTAATAATAACGATAAGTTACTTCTAGCGCTGTCAAGTGCAGAGCTTGATATGGATTTAAATAAAATGAAGGTATTAGAAAATTATAATGTTAAGCTTCCATCTAAAGATGAAATAATTGTTGTAAAGAATTTCATAAAAAGAACCATTGAAGAAAATCCAAACACCGTTGTATTTAATGAACTTTTTAAATATAGGGTTGCATTTGAAGACACTTATAAATTATTAGCAACTGTTAAAACTTTTGGATGTAGCACTGCAATATGTGAATCAACATTTTCAGTCCTTACAAGAATAAATCGTCCACAAAGACTAACAATGTCTCATCAAAGAATGGCCGATTTGAGTTTTCTTGCGTTTGAAAAAGAAAGAACAGAAACAATCAATGTGGAAGTTTTACTTAAAAAATTTAATGAGAAAAAGAATAGAAGACTTCAATTTTTTTAAAAACAGGTGAACTTCAGTTTGTTGACACTACTTTATTCCTTTTAAACCTACTTTTTTCAGTTTATGTATTTAGTATACACTACAAGGTTAGTTTTCACATTTATAATGCTTATATAACCATTCGTATTTATATATCTATTTAACTTAAATATTTTATATTGTTTCATGTATCCATTAAAGCATACTTCATTATATTTTTCCAAATTGGTTTTAAAAAAATTCCATTTGTTACAAAAGTGTGTTTGTTACATGTACTATTGTCTGTTTTTATTATTTTGTTTTCGTGTTACATGAAAAATGCAGTTCGTTGCAATTTGGTATTTTAGCAGTTTGCTATAAAGCATTTTTTCTGAAGAATTTTTTAATCCTGTTTTGCTTCTAGTATAAAATAAAGTTTTAAGTATTCATATTTTGCCTCGTGTTTGAAGTTTCAGTCATGGTATTTCAAATTAAAGAATTTTTTTAATAGTATACTCAATTGCAAATGTTTTTAACATTTGACTGAGCATAAAAATAATTTTAAAATTATTTATCTATGAGTGAATTTGTTTATGCTTTTATTATATAACAATAATTGAAGTTCTCTTTTTGTTAAAAAAGATAATGATTAGAAATGAAGATTACAACTCGTTTTAAATAGGTGAAATGCGAGCATTTTAATTACTTTTGACATATTATTTATATTATATTGTATCAGCATTAGTTATATACTGAAAATATTTATTCTGTAGCGTTTTCTATTACTAGCATAGATCAAACTTATAATTAATTTTATCATAAATATTATCTTATGATAAACATTTTGTTGTATATTGGAATATTTCTAGTTTAAAATTTAAAAATATATATAGTCCCAGGGGTGATTCTCGTCCGAAAATTCCGAAATTTCTGAAAATTTAAGGCATCCTCTTCCGAAAATTTGAAATTGGGTTATCAGTTCTGTATAGTTGCCAACTTGTACGGTTTGCACACGGAAAAAACAATTGCGTAGAAATTCAAATTTCATGATAGGATCGCCGAAATAGCATACATTTTGTCAATATTTCGTGGAAAAACGACGATTTCGTCAATGTTTTTATAATTGAACTTTGTCAAAAGATCGATGAAAAACGCGAATTTCCTGTGCGGATCGCGGAAAAAACGGCAATTTCACCAAATATCGCAGATAAAAGGCTGATTTCTTCTGAAGACAACGGGAAAACGCCGATTTCGTCTAAAGGTTGCGGATATAACGCCGATTTCGTTAAAAGATCGCGGGAAAAAACGCCGTTTTCGATAAAAGATCACTTAAAAATATTTTGTCAAAAGAATATTTGAAAAAATACGCCGATTTCATCAAAAGATCACGGGAAAAATGCCGATTTCGTCAAAATATCGCGGGAATAAAACGCCGTTTTCGAGAAAAAAATCGCGCAAAAAAAAAAAAAACAAAAAAAAAAAAATTGTCTAAAAATCGTCGAAAAAACGCCGATTTCACTTTAAAAAACATGGTAAAATGCCGATTTCGTCAAAATATCGCGGAAAAACTGCCGATTTTGGCAAAAGATTGCAATAAATCGCCCATGTGGCTGAAATATTGCTGATTTCGTCTGAAGATAGCGGGAAAACGCCGATTTTGTCCGAAGATCGCTGGAGGGGGGGGAGGAACTCACGACCCCCCCCCCCTTCCCGCCGATTTCCGAAGATGCGATGTGAATTTCCGAAAAAAAAATTTCATCCAGAATCACCCCTGTATAGTCCTTGATTTATGAATGGTAATCAAAGAAAAATGCCAACAGCCAATTCAAATGTACATGCTTTTAATTTTTGAATAAACACAGTAATAATTTTAAATGCAAAATATAACTTTGATTTTGTTAATGTTTTTACTGTAAAAGAATGAAACTTAAGCTTCCTGGAGGGCAGATTAAAAAAAAAAAAGATTAAAGGTTGCAACTATTTCGAAACAAGTGAACTGTAAGCTTTTATTTACTTGTTGATATCATCATTTATTTCACCAGTAATAAGTATTAGAGATCGAACGCCAATTCTTTTGCGCTTTCGACCAGAATTCTGAGTTTTACGAAAATTCGTTTTTGACGAAAATTCTATAACCTATACATTTAAACCTATGAACTTCTTTTTTTATAATTATCTGTCATGAATTACTCAAGACGTGAGTGCAAACTATAACGATAGCAATGCATATATATGACTAACTTTTTCATGTGCTTTTTTAAACAAGCAGATTTAATGTTATATAGAAAATTTTAATTCGAAAATGCAGAGGCATTTCAATTACTCTGTCAGAAAGTTCTAGTATGACAGATAGGGCCGTAGTTAAGGATGTGCTGGCTCAGCCCTCTCCCCCTCCCCCAACCCTTAAAGCATTTTGAGCCTCTCTTAGAAAAGATTTCATGGTTACTCAATGGATTTCTTTTTTGAAAATTCAAATGAAATTCTGCTCAAAAATCTAATTTAGTTTTGAAGCCTTTTCAAAGTTTTGTAGAAATACTAAATTATAACTAAAATAAGTTTCAACACTCGCTCTTCCTATTTGCTCATACGAAGCTAAGATGATGTTTAATTTTGCACTCGTTATACACTCGAATTTTTCATCAGCTTATTCTTTTCTTAGTTTAAAATGAGGTTATTACAACAGTTTAATAAAAAACATAGTACATACAATATGAATATGCACTAATTTATCTTTCTACATCAGAGTGAGAGAAAAAAAAAACATGAGCCCCCCCTACATTTTCTTGAGCCCCCCCCTATTATTCACTTCTGGCTACGGCCCTGCATTTTTCGCGATCTTTTGGAGAAATTTATCGTTTATAGTGAATCATTTGTCGAAATTTGTTGTTTTTCGTGGTTTTTGGATGAAATTTGACATTTTCTATCGACTTTTTTAACGAAAACTATCGTTCTTTCGCGAATCTTTTGACGAAATTTGCAGGAAATTAGGCGTTTTTTCACGATTTTTTAACAATAGTTGCCGTTTTTTGCAATCCTGTATGAAATCACGCGTCCTGTGGGACGCATGATAGCTGTTTTTTTATGTGTCATCTCCGATTTTTTGCGTAATTTACACGCTATAGTACATCCGTGGGATCACTTTTTCATAATTTTTTTAATTAAAAGCATTAAGTTTAATTTTTTTAAATTTAAATTTTTTATTTATTTATTGAAAATTTTGAACAGAATCACCTTTTTTACGCCGCAGAAAATAGAACGAAACTCGTCAATCGATTCCAAGAAAAAAAAATTTCGATCAGTCGCGGAAAAAATCGTGATTTTCAATGATTTTTCGCAGTAAAAAACTATCAAAATGTGTCGATCAGTAGTACGAAAATATCACAAACTTCGCAAAACGGTCGTGGGAGTTGATCACAGTTTGAAAATGTAAAATTTTTTGGGCGGGAGCCTCCCGTCCGCGTTATTCTTTTGGGCGGGATTTCAAAATTTTGGGCGCGAATCCCGCCATCCCGCCCTGAAAAGGATGTCTGTTTTTTTTTTTTTGTGTGTGTGAAAATTTCTATTGATGACAAATAATTATTTTTTAAAAATTAACACAATTCAGTAATTAATTTTTTTGTGTCATAAATGTATTCTCTATGAACTTAAAATTTGAATGTATTTTATAGATAAATATTTGACAAGATACTGTTTATTCATCGAAAAGTAATCTTTCTGCACAAGTTAGCTTTAACTGTTTTCTTTCTTAAAATGGTAAGTAAGTTTGTGTACAAGTTGAATTTTTGCAAAACTAATATGTTTAACCTATATAATAAATGTGACGATTTTTAGTTAAATTTCTTTAGTACAGAATGTCCTTGAATCCATGAGCCAAACTGTAAGAGAAGAAATAGACATAAAGAAGCAATTTTCATATTGCTGTGTGGGGTTAAAAAAGAAAAGATTTTTCAAAAAACAAGAAATGCAAAAGAAATGTCTCAAAAGAAAAACCCCAAGGAAAGCACCTGAAAGTAGGGTAGAATTGAACTTTGTGTCAGTATATAAAGAATGAAATACAACGTTTATAAGACACAAATATAAGTATTATGCAATGCATATGACTACTGTTTCAAGATCTCTGACATCCCATCATGAATGCATAAAATCTAAGTTAAAATTAAATAAAAAACATAAAAAAAGTATATGTGTGTGGTAAGGGGTGGAGGGGGGGGGGGGAACAGGAGGACCGAGAGGTGTACCTCATTTCCTGACTTTCACCGGCGAAATGCAAAATCCTGATGATAAACAACTGAGGAGTTAAATGCTCGCGCACGCGCACATGGAGAGACCAATCAGAACTGAACATTGGTACTGGCTGAGTCCAAGCAAAAAAAAAAAAAAAAAAAAAAAAAAAAAAAAAGAGAGAGGGAGAGAAGGGGGGGGGAGAGTAAGAGAAGAAATTAGAAAAGTTGAAACCAGTTTAGAAAAATTAGAGGTGCTAGATAATAGTGTTCACTCTAGAAATAAAAAGGGCATGGTGCTATTCGCTAAAAAGGGCACTACTGCAGCAGAAAAGGGCACTTTTGCAAGAAGAAAATTGTTATTGCCATTAAAAGGGAAAAAAGGAAGTGAGAAAATACATAATTTTTAAGTAAGATAAATCAAACAATATTAATTTTGAAGGATTTTATGTTATAAAAATTAATAATATAATTAAATTAAACCATGATTGAATAGTTTGATGTTCATTTTCTTAAAGAAATGGAAAAAATTCTATCATTTTTGGACACACAAATTTAGAAATACTATGGAATAAAATAAATATTTATTAAAAATCTCTTGGTATAACCAGTGGTGCATTTTGCTACTTTTAAAAAGGGCAGGATGCATTTTGGGAATTTGAAAAAGGGCAGGGTGCTGCACCCTTCAAAAATGGCCTAGAATGAACACTACTAGGTAAGTTGTCAAAAAAAAAAAAATTGCTGGAATTTTTCCATATGTGATAGGTTTTCCAAAAGTCAAGATTATAAATATACGAGCATTTCTGTATTATTGAAACTTCAGAAAATTATGATTATTGAACCCGCAGTGATTAGCAATAGTGGAACATTTGATTGTTATTGTGTCATTTTCTAATAAACACAGCAACAGTTCACCTAATACTTTACCTGTGGTTAATCAGAATTAGAGATGGGCATTATTTAACATAAAAATTAAAAAAACACTGTTATTGCTTTGAAGTTTGTTTTTTAGTAACAGAATATCAAAAACTCCCTATTAATTTTATAACAATTTATCCATTTACACTGCAAAAAATCTGAAAAAAAAAAGTTTTATTTTAACTTTTTACTGCACTGAAAATAAAGTTAAAAATTTTTTTCAAGCTTCTAATAATTTTCTGATAAAAAACGAAAAAAAAAAAAAAAAAAATCTGCTATTACAAACGAGTAAAGTAAATCCTATTTCAGCAAGAAAAACAAACCGCAAAAACAATCAACCGTCTCTATGAATGAAAAAGAAAACCCAACACTCAAAATCATTTCTATTCTTGCTGTTATTTCATTCATTAGTCACCCTTACTAACAATAATAGATCCATCCTAGGGTCATTCCATGTCAAATCAACCAATGGTCTGAACCTTGACATCTCAGAAATTTGCAATTTTTGGTGCAGTGGTAGTATCAGTCAAGTTAATAAGAAAAATCAAAATTTCTGATTTTTTGGACTTTTATTTTTTGTGTTATTGACTTTCAAAAAATGAAAAATTGTTGAAATTTGGCTCCACTTTGACACCTTTAAACAGCTGTAGACAAAAAACTATTTGACTTAGAAAGTTCAGATTGTTGTCATTCTCTTCTGCTTTTTATGATCTTTAAAATATAACACGATTAATTTATTTAAAATTTTAAAAACACCCCTTTTAATTTTTTCAAAAAAAAAAAAAAAATATATATATATATATATGTTTTAAAGACATTAACTGACTACATGTATGCCAACTTTCATAATGGGATGACCTTGGGTTCCTATGCAAATTAATATTTTTGTATCATCATGTATGCTAAATTTGTTTTCCCATGTTAAAAAAGTAACTGTAACTTCATTGATTAAGGTTTGTTTATTACTATTAATCCATAAAGTAGTTTTTTTAATATGAATAAACATGAATATTAAATCTGTTAAATATAATATCAAATAATAACAATTTGGGTTTTGTTTGGTTTAGTTTATGATGGCCATAGAGATGCCAAGTATTACGATTTATCCATAATTATTACGGATACACATAAAAAATTATGGCGTTACGGACATCGAATAAAAATTACGGAAATATACTAAACTTATCAGGGGATAACTGTTTGCAGAAAGTTCAGCTGTTACTGCAACTGGGAGGGTTTATACTCTGGGTGACGAAGAAATGAAATTGTCTTCACTTTATTTGGAAAAGTTCCTATCTTAAAAGTCCTTGATATTTCTTCTATATTTATGTATTTAATTTTTAATTATAAACAAATTCTAATTTTTAACATCATAAAATATGAAATATTAATTGTGTAGCAAATATTTTAAATTAGTGAAGTCATGTGTGCAATGAAGATTCATGAATTGTGCACAATTGGATTCCCCCCCCCCCCCCCTCAATGACTACACCTGAAACATTCCATGGAAGATTGTTAATAACGTTCATGTAATATGTCATGCAATTTTAGTGATCTGAAAATAAACCTGATTTTGACTTAGTATAATTTGAAATTCATTATGGAGAGATAATTTTAAACAGAACCTGTAAGTTATTTTTCTTTTGCATATTTTTATATTTATTGTTACAGTAAACCATGCAATGGTATCCTACTCTATTATCATTAAATAAACAAGCATTTCCCAAATTGTTATTGCTCCACCTGTGGCTGCGGCTTCTGCCCTCGAAACTGGTAGACGTTGGGTTCGAACCCAATCGCGGCCATCGGCGTAGCCGTTTAGTGTTTTCTGTGATTTTCTTTGAACCTTTAGTAACCTTGCATACCGTAAATACAGGTTAGGTTCCTTTAGAAAGATCCCCATGGAGGATACCCTCACCCTTTGGGGCCTATACCCCACGTGCTGATAATTGGTCCGCAGAGGTGCCAAGTTTCATTAAAAGTTGCTAGTAACCAGAGATCCGGGATGGAGAAGGGAGAGAATATTCACAAATTTCCACAAGTTAATTCATTCATTTATTCTGCTACTTTTTTGACGAAATTCTCATTTTTCAGCATGCTTTCAATGAAATTTGCACGTCTTTCTCGATCTTATAATGAAAATTGCACGTTTTTAGCAATCTTGTGATGAAAACCGTGCATATTACGAGACTTTTTGATGAAACCGCACATTTTTAACAATCTTTAGACAAAAATTGCATGTTTTTAACAATCTTTTGACGAAATCTGTGCATTTTTCACCATTTTTTGACGAAAAGTATGTTTTTTTCCGATTTTTTTTATGAAATTTGCTGGTTTTTTTGTGATTTATTGAAATTGGAACGTTTTAAGTAATCGTTTGACTAAATTCGTAGTTTTTTGTGATTTTTTGGCTAAATTCTCGCTTTTACGCAAACCTTTGTCAAAATCCACATCTATACATATAATAAAACAGTAGGACCCGGTGTGTCTGTACATTGAAGATAATTGACAAAAATGGAGTCAGGGCGATAAGAGAAAACCAATGAAACACAAAAAAAAAATTTTTTGAATTTTTTGTCTGTCTGTCTGTCTGTCTGTCTGTTTGTTCGAGGTTATCTTCGTAACTACTGAATGGATTTTTATGCGGTTTTCACTAATGAAGAATGCACACTCCCGGGCAGTGTATAGGCTTTGTTTCATCAAAATCGGACAACAGACAAAAAAGTAACAAAAAGAAACAAAAGAAACTATTAGGTGCGCTGCTCACGTTTTTTAGTACATAACGTTTTTTAGTACATATAAAATCCAATAGATGTCACTGTGCGATTTTAAAACGCGCTATCGTTATGTTTTCGCCAGTCTACTTAAGTATGAGAAAGTTTCAAGCTGGCTGTCGTTCCATGTGGTTTAGTCGGTAGAACGTCAGTGCGCCATACTGATGGCCCGGGTTCGATTCCCAGCATGGAATTTTTTTTCACTATGTTGGCATTAACGCCTATAAGCAATTAAAAGAATTTGAAATATTGTATTCAAGGCGAATTTTCTCTCTGGGAAAATTTCCTTGCATTAATATGTCAGTGTAATTTTTTTTTCGATTTAATTTTTTTTTTCGAAACTTTGTTTTTCTTAAAAAATTACAGTAAATATTTGATATTTCCCAACGTTTTTTGAATGATCGACTTGCTTTTTTTTTTTTTTAATGTATGTCTGAACCTTATCTAACTACTTCTTCAAGATTTCTTTAGATAAACCGACCAGCGTAGCGGGCGAAGGCCGCTAGTTTTTTACTAAAACGGAAGAAATTTGCATATTTTATGTGATACTTAGATCTAAATTCACACTTGTCCACGATCTTTTGAATAAATTTGCACTTTTTTCATGACTCTGATAAATTTAGCATTTAAAAAAAATATTTCAATGAAATTTCAAGGTTTTCTCGTAATTCTAAGTCAAAATTAACATTTTTTCAAGCGATCCTTTGAGGAAATTTGCAATATTTGAAATTTTTCATAATTTTTATTCGATGTCCATAAGACCATAATTTTTTTGTGTATTCGTAATAATTACGGATAAATCATAATACTTGGCATCTCTATGGCCGTCATAAACTAAACCAAACAAAACCCTAATTGTTATTACTTGATATTATATGTAATAGATTTAATATTAATGTTTATTTGTATTACAAAAACTGCTTTATGGATTAATCGTAATAAACAAAACTTAATCAAAGAATTTACAGTTACTTTTTTAACATGGGAAAACGAATTTAGCATACATGATGATACAAAAATATTAAATTGCATAGGAACCCATGGTCATCCCATTATGAAAGTTGGCATACACATAGTCAGTTAATGTCTTTAAAACATATATTTTTTTCAAAAAAAATTAAAAGGGGTGTTTTTAAAATTTTTTAATTTAAATTTAAAAATTTTTTATAAAGAATTAAAATTTTAAATAAATTAATCGTGTTACATATCATTTTAAAGATCATAAAAAGCAGAAGAGAATGACACCAATTTGAACTTTCTAAGTCAAATAGTTTTTTGTCTACAGCTGTTTAAAGGTGTCTAAGTGGAGTCAAATTTCAACAATTTTTCATTTTTTGAAAGTCAATAAAACAAAAACTAAAAGCCCAAAAAATCAGAAATTTTGATTTTTCTTATTAACTTGACTGATACTACCACTGCACCAAAAATTGTAAATTTCTGAGATGTCAAGGTTCAAAAATATTATTTTTTTTTGGTTGATTTGATATGGAATGACCCCCTAGCAAAACTCACCTGCTTCTTCTGTATGCCTGGGAAGCTTACAGTAACCTTTGTTCTCATTCTGTGGTTAGAAATAAAAATTATGTTATAGTTTTAATTATCTGTTTGTATCAAATATTCTATACCAATTGTTAAATGTTAAAATGTTATGTTCCCTTTCAGCATGAAATCTGTATTTGTTTCAATCCCAATGCGTAAAAAAAATTTAATCGCTCCTCTAAGATATTAAAGTTACTTGTAATATATAACTATGAAGCAGTTATATTATTCTAAAAATTTGGATATATTGAAGGGTAGTATTAGAATCTGAAAATTTTTATGTAATTGGGAGAGAAGGAAAGGTTTTTCAAAGTTTGTACGTTGGAATCGCACATCATTTGTCGTTTGGTAATATTTTGAGGTAGCTGGTAGGATAGGATAGTTCGCGTTTGTTTAGTGGTGCAGATGATGTGTCTGGGCAGGGTTCGAACCAAAGAAACCAAGGTCAGAAAGCAAGATCTTAAGTGCCGAGCAAAAGGCTAGCTGGATCGCTTCCTGCAAGAAACACGTTTTACTGACCACACAAGATGGCGTCACCACAGTGGTTGACGATATTTTAAGACGAGGTAAAGTTTGTTTTCGATTGCGTGTTGAAGGATATTTCTGTTGATATGCTATGCACATGCGGTAAAATTGTTTATTTATTTATTTGTTGTACATTTTGTCATAACTATGATTGCTAGAGAACTATTTTTTTTTTTAATTAATTTTACTAAAGCAATGAAATTCTTATTTTATAGGGCAGTTTCTTAAAGTTTAAAAAGTACTTTAATCAATTTGGGAAAATATCTGTTGTCAATATGAAGGCAAAGACAACATTTTAAAAACTGCTTGTTTATATAATTTTGATAATGGAATATTTTAATTAACAAATTTTGTCTTAAACCTAATTAGGTCTAAAAGATTTTATTAAATTATTTTAAATAATTTATTTTACATCCCATTATGTTATTGGATATTGTAAATAGATAAGTTAAAATACACAGTTGATCGTATCACCGTTATTTGATAAATAGAACAAATGAAAAAGTTAAGTGTTTTAGAAAAAATGAAAAACACTTTTAAATGGAAAAAAAAAAAATGTTTGAGAATATACAAAATAAACTATTTATTTTAGTATGATAAATTTTGTTTATTGAATATATTTAAACAGTGAGACTATAATATCTAATTACTCTAATTTGGTCTCTTTAATAGATATTGAAACATCGTTTTTTTAATATCAAACGGAGATATGTTGGTAACCGAAGAATCATATTGAATATAAACTCTAATGTTAAAGATATATACAATACAAGGGGTCTGCCCGTACTTTTCACACAGGGTCCTATTTTGGACAATTTCTTATATTTGTAAAAAATCTAGTCGTAATTTTATTAAATTTAAATGATCGTTATATTTCAGGTCTTGTTTAGACAATATATGCATTTAAAAAGCATATATCGTCTAAACAAGACATCTATCGTCTATTTTCATCGTATATATAAAAGTGACACGTCAGATTTTACATATATATGATTAAATTTACAAAAAATTTGTAAAAGTTAAATTTGGAGATGGAAATGATTCGTGAAAGGTCTATTTTCAATACAAAATTTTTTGAGAAGGGTCCTGTTTGAAGGGTGAAAAGTTTTGAGAAAGGTCCTGTTTGAAGGTGAAAGATTTTGTGAAAAGTTTTTTGAAGGCAAAAAAAGTGAAGGATCCTGTTTTGAGATGAAAACTTTATGAAGGTTCATTTACAAGACCCAATTTTTTTCTAATCAGAACCCTGAACACTGTTTAGTTTTTCTTATCCTCACTGCTGAAGTACGAAATTTTTTTTTTTTTTTTGATTTTTTGTAAAGTTTAACTCTACTTTTTAAAAGCGAGCTTGACACTTTTTATGATATTAATGTTTCAAATAAAAAAATATATCCAAAATATTAATCAAAACTCTAAAAAATGTTCTTTACCTACAAATACTTATCCAGAATTTATAAAAATGACCTAAACTTTTAAAAAAGAACTCCTAAAAGTGCAAATTTAAAGACATTTTTAGCCTAGCATTAAAAAATTATTAGCTTATTGTAGGGGTGCACAATCTTTTCAAGACAAGGGCCATTTACAAAAATGTCTGAGTGGTCGAGGGCCACATCAATAAAACGGAGAAAATTCGATTTAGAAGAGGGGTCATTCCACATGAATTCAACCAATGGGTGTTGCATCATAGTCACAGATTTTTTTTTTAATTTTATCATAGATAGACATAGTAGTGAAACCCTCAAATCTGAAATTTAAAAGTAATTTTCACAATATTGGCCGAGATATGGCCATTTGAAAACTGGCCATTTTTACGAAATGGCGGCCATCTTGGAATTGTATCACTGTCTAAATATGGCCATAACTTGACAACTAATGGCTCAAATTTTATATATCTGGTACCAATTTGAAGCTATTTGTACAAAGAATGAATATTTCACATCAAAACAATAATAAATTTTCATTTTTTTACTTTTTATTATGTGCAAAGTGAAAATTTCACCGCAAAAAAGGGCAGATTGTAATGGCTCATAAAAAAAATGAATCATCATGAATTTTTCTGAAACTTGGTAAAAACGTTGTTCCATCTGTGTGCTTTAAATAAAAAAAAATTGGAAAGGTAAAATTTGTTGTTATAAATTAAATGGTTTTTTACACATAAGGTGTCATTAACCAAATAATGATATTTTTAGAATCTGTAAGCATTCCTGATTCAAAAAATAATGGTTAAAATAAAATTTTCTAACATCTAAATTAATGTAAAAGTATAATCAAAACCTCATTTGTACTAATTTTGTAGAAATCTGCCCCCAGCCCCCCTCCCTCCCCCCCCAAAAAAAAAAAAATTAGACAATTCAAAAAATTTTACACTGAAAAAGATAAGAAAATAATTAAGGAATATAATGTATAATTATAAAATACCTATAAATGCAGTGCATATATATATGATAATTTACTTCACATATAGGGGCGAGTGGGGTGGAATGGGACAGTAGGTTTTTCTCTTTAAGTATCATTCTAAATATTTCATCAATCACACATTAGGTGAAGTAATGGTACCCCAATCTTCAGTTGAAAAAAGTAGCTGATTTACATAAGCTTGCAATTATATAAAGAAAAAGATTATTTCAAAAATGAAAAGTAAATTTAGTTCATATACTTTTTACGCTTTCTGTATAATGATTTGATTATGCATAGATGTAACAGTTTCTCTATATATGGAACATTATACTGTAAAATTAGAGAGGTAAAATTTGTTGTTTTAAAAATGGTTTTCTACATATAAGATGTCATTGACCCAAATAATGATTATTTTAAAATCTGTAAGTATTCTTAATTTAAGAAATATTGGTTAAAATGAAATTTTCTAGCATCTAAATTAAAGTATTGTGTTTATATTATATAATTCAATAAAGAAATATCAATTTGCAGTTATTTACACTAAATATTTATTTTTACAGTACTTTTTATTTCATTTCATTCAAAATATGATAATATAATTCTCAAAACATATTTACATAAATATTTTAAATGCCTTACTATGGAATGCATGAAAAAAAAAAAGGCACATAATATTTTCTCCAGAAATGTTGGAGAAATACTAGCTGTAAATTACAGAGTTAAATTATTCAATTGTGTAATTTAAATACAATAAATATATATAAATGAGTTAATTGAGTTGACATTTGTTATTTTTTGTTCACACTGAATTAAAATTTATATGAACAAAAATCTAGATATGATGAGACAAAAAAATAAATAACAATAATATAATACAAATCCAGGGCAAAACATTGAATATGATGAGAAATAAGCCAAAGTTTAAAATTACACATGGAACAAATCTAGACAAAATAAGAAGAAAATATTTACTTACATGCATATAACTTTATAATATAGCAGTTTTTTCTTCAGATTTAAGCTAAAATGGATTTAATTAGTAATAAAGTTTAAAAATAATGCTTGAATTGTTCGAGTTTCCTCTGGTGGAACAGTATATGTTCTTCCTGTAGCAGTTAAAAGGAATAGACACTTCTTTTATTATTTGTTCATACGGAATCCAACAAACATCTGAGGATTTTGGCCATGAATATGAAGAATTGGGGAGGAGGCATGAACATAATTTTATAGTCGTTCAGTTCTTCACAGTAATCTAAAATTTTCCCAATCCACCAATTTATCCCATATACACATGCAACATATTGTTCACTTTTAAATGTCAATGGTCTGACAATTTCACCGATTCCCAAAGTAGCAATAAATTTTGTTGATGAACTGTCTGACACCCTGGAAACCAGTATTTGGCAATCATTGATTGGTACAAAGCAGTGATTCAGTCTTGTTCCTATGATTGTATCTGCTTTTGCATACCTACCTGCTAATTGACTGTTTGCGGTTTCAATTTCAGATTTTGTTACAAAAAAACTTTCAATTCCTTTAACAGATTCTTTTGCAAAATTATAGAGATCAAATGCATTTAATATACCATCTTTAAATGGTCGCTGAAGACTTGCTTTGGTAGCCAAGCGCTTTATAGTGCCACCTATACCATCACAAGCTCCTTTTCCATGGCATGAGGCAAAAAAAGCCATTCAGCTTTCACTCCATGGTCTTTTTCATGATGACAGAGATTAGTAAAATTTTTATAATTTTTGTATTGAGCCGATGATCCGTCACTAAAATATTGTATGTATTTAATCTCTGGAAATTTTTTAATCAAATACTTAACAACTACTTTTTGGAAAGACCAAAATGTTGTAGTGTCATGAACCAAATGATCACTTATTACACACATAGGAATAGATTTTACAATATCAGTGTTATTGTCCTTTATATAGGCTAGAAAGGGATGAACTGTAACCTGTTCTTTTTTCCAGTGAATATTTTGGATAGCATCTTGCACAATACAAGTATAGTTCTCAGAAAAATCTGCTGAAATAACAGCATTACCTTTTTTCAAATTCTCCTTTGCTTTCTTGAAATATAAACTTTGAGATTTTGCAAAAAAATGGTGTGTACATAAATCATGGAGTTTTGTAATTAAATCCTCAACAAATTCATCAACTGATGCAATCACTGTTTTTAATTCTGCACCATCAGTCTTAACCCATTGTTTATAAATAACTTCATTGCTCATTTCCAATTCGTCTAAAAGCATTAAATCTTTCTTTAAAATGTCTGGAGATGGACATTTATCACACCTGTGCAACATACATTTTTCAGATTCAATGCAACAAACAAGTTTCTGTAATAGTGCTATGTAGTCATTAATATGAATAGCATGAAGCATGAGTTTAACATTTTGATGGTATACGCACACACAGACAGAATGAATGCCTTTGCTTCCAACAGTAACACATTCTCTTGGACGTAGAGAGCAAAACTTAGACAGTCCAACTTTTAAGTTATGTTGTTCCTTAAATGCAATATATAGATCCTTTAAATTGTGCAAAATCAATCTCTTTTGTTTTAATATTCTTCCATTTTCAGTTGGGATAGATATGAAATCTTTTTTTCCGGGACACATGCGGCTGTTACTATCATCATAATAAAAATTAATAACTTTTTCTATAATGTCTGGACTCAATTTAACACTTTTTCTTTCACTAGGCATTGATAACACCCCTTCAGCTGTTTTAAGCTTTCTTGCCTTTTTTACAAAATATTGTGTGGTATTAAAATAAATCATTGTTTGCTGGATTGTCCATGAATCTGGAACTAGTGTCAAAATTTGAAGCTTTTCTTTAAAAGATGCATTTGTAAACTTCTTCAATAATCGTTCCATCATAGATGTACAGTCGGGGCAAGTCATGTCTTTAATATTTTGAGGCTTACTGATGGTTTCAACACCTAATACTGTAGCTGCTTTAGTTTCAATACACTTGCTGATTTTTGTAACTTTTGTCTGCAAATAACCAAGTTCCCTCTTTGAGCTACGCCTATTCATTTTTATTGGCGATAACTCTAACATTTCACAGCTTTTGTTTAATTGTTCCATTACTACTGTGGGTTCACTAAATTCTGGATCAGAGATGCTTTTCATGTCAACAATAGAAATCATCTTATTTATTGATGAATAGCAGGAAGTACATAATTTTTTTCCTGGAATGAGGATGTCTGGATTTGTCATAGACATATCTAAAGAAATTGTTTTCAGTGATTTTGCTCTGTTACTATTTGGATGTTTATTAAATGGATCACAACACTGTCTCTGATTTAAACTATAAAATTTTAGAAATTTATCCTTGTGAACCTTGCATATATTCGCATGCAAAAAACTTTTTTCATCTGGGATTATATAATGTAACCTTTTTTTTAATAAATGTAAATCCCGTGGGGATAATTGAAGAACAGAAATAACATCAGTACTCAGAGAAACATTGAGTTTTTTACATACAAAACACTCCATCTCCACTGTATAATAAGTACAAAATAATTATTGTATGTCTAAATACACTTCATTGAAAACTTTAGAAGTGGTATATGGTATTTAAAAGGAATTACTCAAGTTTCTTGGACATTATGATGCAAGATTACATCATACTTTAATTATAGCCAATTAAGAAGCAGATGAAGTAAAGCAGCAATCTTTTCTTTAAATTGCATCAGCTCATATAGAACATGATGCAAGATAGCATCATACTTTGATTATAGCCAATTAAGAAGCAGATGAAGGTACAGTAGCAATCTTTTCTTTAAATTGCATCAGCTTATATAGAACATGATGCAATATTACATCAGCTTATAGAAACATAATGAAATTTTTACATCATGTTTTGAATTCAAAATTTAAAATTTTGAATTCATGTTTTGATTCTTGAAATAATCTTTTTCTTTATATAATTGCAAGCTTGTGTAAATTAGCTACTTTTTTCAACTGAAGATTGGGGTACCATTACTTCATCTAATATGTGATTGATGAAATATTTAGAATGATACATAAAGAGAAAAACCTACTGTCCCATTCTACCCCACTTGCCCCTATATGTGAAGTAAATCACCATATGTATGCATTGCATTTATAGGTATTTTATAATTATACATTATATTCCTTAATTATTATCTTATCTTTTTCAGTGTAAAATTTTTTAAATTGTCTAATTTTTTTTTTTTTTTTTTTTTTTTTTTTTTTTTTTTTTTTTTTTTGGGTGGAGGGGGAGGGGGGCTGGAGGCAGATTTCTACAAAATTAGTACAAATGAGGTTTTGATTATACTTTTACATTAATTTAGATGTTAGAAAATTTTATTTTAACCATTATTTTTTGAATCAGGAATGCTCACAGATTCTAAAAATATCATTATTTGGTTAATGACACCTTATCTGTAAAAAACCATTTATTTTAAAACAACAAATTTTACCTCTCCAATTTTTTTTTTATTTAAAGAACACAGATGGAGCAACGTTTTTACCAAGTTTCAGAAAAATTCATGATGATTCATTTTTTTTATGAGCCATTACAATCTGCCCTTTTTTGGGGTGAAATTTTCACTTTGCACATAATAAAAAGTAAAAAAATGAAAATTTATTATTGTTTTGATGTGAAATATTCATTCTTTGTACAAATAAGCTTCAAATTGGTACCAGATATATAAACTTTGATCCATTAGTTGTCAAGTTATGGCCATATTTAGACAGTGATACAATTCCAAGATGGCCGCCATTTTGTAAAAATGGCCAGTTTTCAAATGGCCATATCTCGGCCAATATTGTGAAAATTACTTTTAAATTTCAGATTTGAGGGTTTCAGTACTATGTCTGTCTATGATAAAAATTTAAGAAAAATCTGTGACTATGATGCAACAAGTTTTCCTTAAATTGGTTGATTTCACATGGAATGACCCAGAGGTGATCTGTGGCCTATAGTCGTATAAAAGTTGAGTGTGGTTTCAGAGGTGAGTCAAAGGGGGTTATCCCTTTAAGTTCGCTTAGCCAGTCAAAATATTCAATTCAGTTGGTAAGGATATATCAGCAGTTTTTATGTTTTTGTACATAACAGATATAGGAAGGATTATTTTCAAGATATAAAAATATACCTTGAATTTATTTAGGAGAGTATGTTTTATTTTATTAAAACTGTTAAAAAACAAGCATAAATGACTGGTGCTGAAAAAAATGTGAACTTTATGAATGAAGAAACTGATCAATAAGATTTTTCCGCGCCTGATCAACGAAATTCCCGATTTTCTATGCCAATTAATGAAATCTGTAATTCCTCCATTCTTGATCAACACAATTTGCCGTTTTTACGAAACCAATCGACAAAATTAGCAATTTTTACGAAGCCGGTAGTGAAAGTACACGATTTTCCCTCACATGATCGACGAAATTCTCTATTTTGTACCACGTCAGGCAAATGAAAGTCTCGATTTTAACTTGACCAATAAAATTTGCGATTTTTATGAAGCCGAGCGATGAAATTCGAAATTTTTACAAAGTTGATCTATGAAATTGCCTATGTTCTTTGCATGATTAACGAAATTCGGGACTTTTACGAAGTCTGTTGATAAAATTCTCGATTTTTACGTAACCGATCGATGATTTTTGCAATTTTCTTCGCATGATCAGAAAATTTTGCGATTTTTCTTCAAATGTTCGACAAAATTCATGATTTTTCCGCGCTTTATCAACAAAATTTGTGATTTTTTGGAGCTGATTGACCAAATCCGCTATTTTTATGAAATCGATCGAGAAAATTAACGCTCTTTCCGCGATTGATCAACAAATTTTGCTATTTTTACGAAGTCGATCAGCGAAATTCGCAATTTTTACGAAGCCAATCAACGAAATTCGCGATTTTTCCTCAGATGATCGGAACAATTAGTTTTTTAAGCGCCTGATCGATGAAATTTTTTCTTTTTTCCGCTCCTGATATATAAAATTCGTGGTTTTTACGAAGTCGATCGACGAAATTTGTGATTTTTATGAAGCCGATTGACCGTAATTCGCTTTTTTCCGAGCCTGATTGTCGAAATTCGTGGTTTTTTTCGAAAATGATCGACAAAATTCGCGATTTTTATGAAGTCGATAGAAAAAAATGATTTTACCGCTCATGATCTACAAAATTCGAAATTTTTACGAAACCGATCGAGGAAATTCACCATCTTTCCGCATCTTTTCAACAAAATTTGCTATTTTTACGAAGCCTATCGACGATATTCGCGATTTTTATTAAGCCGATCGATGAAATTTACAATTTTTTTCACTCATAATCAATAAAAATCAGATTTTTTCCATGTTTAATCGATGAAGCTCGCATTTTTGCCATACCTGATCGACTAAATTCCCCATTTTTCCACGCCTTATTGGCAAAATTCGAGATTTTTACAAACCAATCGACGAAATTCGCGATTTCTTCGGATGATCGGCAAATTTCGTAATTTTTCCATAACTTGTCGACAAAATTCGCGAATTTATTTGAGTGTAATTGACTTAATTAGCGATTTTTCCGCATGTGATAAAAAAAAATTCGCAATATATTCCCCTCTTCAACCAACAAAATTTGCGATTTTTTGGAATCCAATCAATAAAACTCGCGATTTTTTGGTGTCCAATCGACGAAGTGTGCCCTTTTTCCACCCCTAATTGACAAAATATGCAATTTTGCTCCCAATCAATGAAATCTGCAATTTTTATATTAACTCTGGCGAAATCTGCGTTTTTACGCGGCAAGATGAAACACGAGATTCTTTTCTTTCGATAAACTGACAAAATTCACGATTGTTTCGGAGCTGATCAAAAAATTTCCACGCTTCATCACTAAATTCGCGATATTGCCGTGCCTGAACAACGAAATTTGCGATTTTTTGTCCTTGATCGACAAACTGAGATTTTTTTTCGTACCCGATCAACGAAATTCGCGTTTTTCCACGCAATAAACCGAGAAAACATGCGATTTTTTTTTTGCAACCGATGAATTTTATTTGCAATTTTTTCGAACATCATCAACAAAACGGACGATTTTATCTTGCCCGATCAAGGAAATGTGTGATTTTTCGCTTCCGACCGACAAAATTTGCGATTTTTCCGTGGCCGATCGGGTAAATTTGCTACCTTTTTTCCGAGCCTTAAAAGCAAAATTCACGATTTTTCCATATCTTATGAGCAAAACTTGCGATTTTTCCGAGCCTCGTCGACAAAATTCGCTTTTTTCCGCACTTGTTCAATAAAATTCATAATTTTTCCATGCCGATCAATTAAATTACCAATTCTTGAATGACGATATTTTGTACTTTCTCGTGGTAAATTGACGATTTTTTTCACTTGTAAATTGACGAAACTCGCGGGCCACTTGTTAACTTATCGCGGGCCACAGGTTGTGCATCCCTAGCTTATTGTAACTTGTTACCAAGCTAATGATGTAATGATGGAACATGTTAACAAAAAGTAACTTTTTCCCATCTCTAATAAGAATGTGATAGTCAATCTTTCGAGTGCTAACCTTTCTCAGGATGAAATCCATGAAATTAAATAATAATTTTGCACTTAGTACTAATAAACCATCTTTTCCTTGCTCTTATCGAAAGAACCTTCACATTCAGTGTCTCAGAAAGATTCAAGTAGACATCTAATTGATGACAATGTGGACTTCAATAATAGCCTTCCTAAATCTAATATCAGCAAACTTGCATTGAGTTGTATAAAAAATCTCAAATTTGATATCAATATAGTTATCAACAAGGCTAATTAATAGGGATGCACCGAATATTCAGTATCTATTCAGTATTCGGCCATGTTACCGAATATTCGGTTAGGCCGAATATCAAACTATTCAGTTTAGCCGAATATCAAAGTATTTGGCCAAATCCAATACTTAATAAAGCCTTTTAAAACACACTTTTTAAAACTTTTCACAAATTCTACTTTTAACTGTCAATTTATAAATATATTTAAAATAATATGAAAGAAAATCATATTTAAATAAAACAGAATTTTTTTACATTATTTGCTGTTTGTAAAGTATAACTTGAGAAAATTAACCATGAGAAGGATTAAAATAGTGGTTTATTAGGATTCTCCTTAGGAATAAATGATGCGAGTGCAGATGCAAGTTCCTAAATTTTATTTAGTAAAAAATCTATTTCTTGCTTTTCTTAACTAAAAGTCCATAAGCAAGAAAGAAAAACTTTTGAGATTAGTAATAGCTATCAAGGCAGACAATTTGTGTTCATGAAACCATAATTATAATCAACTTATTGAGTCATAAGTACATTTTATTTCATTTCACTCTAGGTCAAAATTTTGTTTTCGTTTGTTGCATTAACAATAAATAAGATATCATAACTATATTTTCAACTTGCATGCTTTGATTTCTGTAAAATATGATATAATGGGAAGGATGGAAAATGCCACAATTCATAAGAAAAGAACTATGATCTAGACATTCCTTTTTTCAGAATTAAATTGAAAGTACTTATATTGAAAAAAATCTGACATGAGTTATTTAAAAAGAACAATTATGAGACACTACAGTTTTTCTTCAACCATTTTTTCATTATTTCTCTTTGATTTTAAAACGTTTGTTTCAATTCATAGAAAAAATCATGAAATTAAAAATTTTATTAATTAAAAAAGTCTCAGAATTGTGCTTCTTAAATAAATAAAGGCAGAATTTTTTCAATACTAAATGTTCTCATAAAAAGCTCTTGTTTATCAAAATATAAGTTTCTCTTATTAAATATTATGTAAAATTGTTTTAAAAAGTAACATTTTAATACTTTTAAACTTTGAAATATAAAAAGTATAGTGGAAAGCCGAATATTCGGTATTCGGCCAAATAGTTACTATTCGGCTGGCTGAATATTCGGTATTCGGCCCAACAATTACTATTCGGCTTGCCGAATATTCGGTATTCGGTTCGGCTGTTGGCCGAATATTCGGCATTCGGCCAAAATCACTATTCAGTGCATCCGTACTAATTAAAAAAAAAAAAAAATAAAAAAAGCCCTGATTGTCACTATGGATAGGTCTGATTAGCTGTCTAAATCACAGGATTTGATAAATGTGGATCCTTATTAAAAAAAAATTATATATATATCCTGATCCTACTCAAAAATAACCGAAAATTATTAAATCTGTTATTGAAGACTTTCCCCTCATTCCCAACAATGCTAAATCCTCCTTTATTTTCTCAGTATCACACTGCGCAAGCACTTCCAAAGATCCATGAGCAAAGCATTCATTTCAGAACAATAGTTTCAAACTTTGATACTTTTTCTGGTAGATTAGCGAAATATCTTACTTCCATTCTCTTCCCCTTATTCTTTAACAACATTCACACCTTGCTGGAACTCTTATGCGTTAGTATGAACTCTTATGCAATAGTATGGTTTTATTTGATGTAAAATCTTTATTTACTTATGGTGTACCGGTTCAAGGTGCTTTAAATTGTCGCAAATTACACTTACAAGAATTTCATTATGCATATTATGAAATTGATGAGCTTATACATTTTACTAACATTTGTTTATCACAAAATACATTCATTTCTAATAGTACTTTTTATTGCATGACTGACGATATGTCCATAGGCTCTGCCCTTAGTTCTATCCTCAGTGATATTTACATGTACGAATCAAACTTTTCAAGAAATTAATTTTTCCATTCTACATTCGATATGTTAACAATTGTTTTGCATTACTTAACTCTGATTATCTTAATATTCTTGATATTATGGACTCTATAGATGAACACATTCAATTCACTTTGGAGTATCTTTACTACCATATCGTCTTTCATCCCATCCATCTAATCAAAAATAGGCTGTCTTCAATACTTATGTCTACCGAGCCTTATACACAGGGTTGGTAAGTTTTATACAGTATGCGATTTTATCCTGTTTAAACCATAATTTAAACCGTCATGCCAAAAACCTCGTCAGAAACCTCAAATACCACACTGATCTGTAAAATTTTGCATTGAATATCTGTCATACTTGTACAACATTAGATGTAATATTAAAAATTCACTATTATTGTATTGTATATTATCATTTTCGGGGGAAAAAAAAAATCTGTCATAAATCTGAAAATTTGATCTGCCTCCAAACTTGCTCAACTGGCAATGCTTCTGCTATCAAGCCCTGCTAGCCCAGCCAGGGTTGGGATTTTGATGTCAAAAAGTCGTTTTTGACAAGACAGTGGTTAAAACCGTGTTTTTACCAGTTTATTCCATCAAAAATCTATCATTTTCAATTTTCCTCCAATTTATAGTGTAAGTGTAGCATACAATGCATTTCTAAATTAATTTTTCTTTGTTGTTCTTGCTATTATTATTCACAATTACATTTGTAAAATTTTTTTAAAAGAAGAGCATTTTTTAAATAGTAAAATTTTTAAATACTGAGTAAAAGGAAAAAACAATATTTGTCATACTAATCTCCTTTAATATAGATTCTAGTAATTGCAATGGACATTAATATTAAATGATAATAAAATGTTATAATTATTAAATAACATTAAATTTACATTTTTAATAAAATACATTAAAATCATTGTAGAGATGCAGTTTCCCTCAGAAGGTTTCAGGGGGGCGTGGCACCCCTGCTACCCTTTAGTTTGAAAAATAGCGCACCTCTTGCCCCTAATCCAAAAACTAGCATCCCTCTTGTGGTTCATTAAAAAAAAAATAGCGCCGTTCTTGCCACACTTTAGAAAAAATGCAGCTCTTCAGCGACGATGCAAACATGCTGTATTGTGTTAATTATAGAAAAAATCGGCGTCGGAACAGAAAAAAAAAGCTTCTATGCATAATGCGTAATTTTGTCAAAAAATCGCGAAAAAACATCAAATTTCATTAAAAAATCACGAAAAAACATCAAATTTCATTTTTAAAAAATCAGAAATTAACGACTAATTTCTGGCAAAATTAAAAAAAAAAAAAAAAAAAAAAAGGGGGCTAATTTTATTACAAAATCCTGAAAAAAAGGCAGATTTTCTTAAAAGATCGTGAAAAAACAACAAATTTCGTCCAAAACTCATGATAAAGTGGAAAATTTTGTGAAACGAATGGTGAAAAACGGCAAATTTCGCAAAAAGATAATGAAAAACGTCAACTTTTGTTAAAAAATCGTGATGAAATGGCAGATTTTGAGAAAGATTTGCAAAAAAAAAAAAAAAAAAGGCATATTTCGTCCAAAACCCATAATAAACCAGAAAATTCTGTGAAAATATTCAGGAAAATGGCAAATCTTGCCCAAAAATTCTCACAGAAACGCAAAATTCATCAAAATACCCCGAAAAAACGACAGATTTCGTCAAAAGATCGCAAAAAAAATGCAAATTTCGTCAAAAGGGCACAAAAGAATGCCAGAAGTGAATTTTTTTTTAATTTACGTTTTTTCGTGTTTAAACATGACAAAATTGGCGTTTTTTTCACTATCTTTTGAAGAAATTTGACATTTTTTCGTGATCTTCTAATAAAATTTGTCGTTTTTTCCCAATCTTTTCATGAAATGTCTTTTTTCGCGATTTTTTAGCAAAATCTGCCGTTTTTTCGTGATCTTTTAACAAAATCTGCTGTTTTTTGCGATCGTTTAACAAAATCGGCTGTTTTTTCGCGATCTTTTAACAATATTTGCGGTTTTTACTTACCCATCATACGTAGTATAGGGTAAGTCTTGCAATCGTTTTGAAAATCAGAAAAATTTTTTTGCCGGATTTACACGTTTCAGATAGTGGAGATTCCGAAAAACATATTTTTAGAAAAAAAAATTTGCTGTCTGTCTGTCAGTCTGCTTTTCTGTCTGTCTGTCTGCGCTCTATCTCCTGAACAAATTGAGGTAGAGACTTGAAATTTTGTATGTACTTAGTATGTAAAGATGGGACGAAGCCTATTTAATATCAGTAACCTCGATTATCCGGAACTATTTTTTTCAGACTCTCGAAAAATTCGTTCTGATGAAAGGTATATAAAAATTTTCAATTTTTTTTATTTTAAGGAATGTTCGTAAAAGGCAATAAAATGACACAAATTTTCCATAAAGAACAAAGTCGATCGAATAATTAGTTGCCGAGGTATTTGTAATCCTGTTTTCCGCATTCTTCGATTTTTCATGACCCTGTATTTCATTCAAATTTCAATTCAGAGGTATATTTTAATTGGAAGTGAGACGCTTAATCTGATGCAGTAAATTGTTAATTAATAGAATTATTATTTTTGGAGTTATAAGGATGTTTCTTTTATGCCATTCGGTACTACTTGAGTTGTTTGGTGTTTCATATAATTTGTCGAAATTGGTACATCAGCAGTTCTTTAATAGAGCATTATTATGCATATTAACAATATTTAAATTTTGTTTTGGAATTGCAATGCATTGTATAAATAGTTTTCTCATGTTTTATTTTCATATGCGTATTAATGATGGGTAAGTATGATGGTGGCCCCCAACGACTAGTTTACAATACTTAACTTTTTTTCTTTTTTTCAATTTTTTGACGAAATTTTTGGATTTTTTTTCTCGATTCTTTGACGAAGTTTTTGTTTTGCCACGATTTTTTTAACTGCTACATTCTAGATTCAACACTATAAAAGTGTCCTGAAGAATGTAAAAAATGCCCTTTTAAGAACAGTGGCGCCCTGCACCTTTTTAAACCTGGGGAAAACTCTGGAGATGCAAGAATACTATTATATGGTTGGCAATAGATGCCAAGCATGGATTGGCTATTGAATAAATTTGAATATTCTTAGATATAATACAATCGGCTCTCGTTAATTCAAACTCATCAGGACCACAAGAAATGTTCGAATTAAGGAAAATATAAAATTAAGACATGCTTAATATGATACTATTACAAAGCAATTAATGTTATAGTGTTTTTTAAGTATATTTCGTCTGTAATCATTAGAATATGATTTAATAGTAAATTTGAATGTATAAATACATAAACTACTTACATGATTAGAAACAAGCACAATGGAAGAAAAAATTGAGATGTCACCGATTGACAGACGGGGCACTAAGGAAGTGGATGTCAAATGCACTGGGTTATGTCTATGCTTGTTTGGAACAATGCCATTCGGACACAAAAATCAAAGAAAGAAAGTTATTCAAGTGATCTGAAATCCATGAGAAAGAAAAGAAAAATGAAAAATCTGAATTCTTGTTAGTTCGAATTAAACAAAGTTGAGAGAAAATGAGTTCGAATTAATGAAGTTTTTAACGTTATTCTGCCATTGAAAATTTCGGGAAATTTTCAGTTTGAGATAAGCGAAGATTCGAATTAACAAGAGTCGACTGTATTTTAAAATGCATATTTTAAGCATTTCATAAATGCAAATAAATGATGTTTTTCACTTTCACTTCAGTAAGCAGAATCTTAAAAACTTAAGCTGCAAGATCTGATTTCAAGTAAAAGCTCCTAGACTTAAAATTTAACACAACAAAACAATATTTAAGAAAAATCAGAATATAATAATTTATATATTTATGTAACATAGTTTTTATATGCCGGGATGAAAGACTTCTGCCTTTTTGAAGATGATTTTGGCCATTCTCTGGATCGATGCAAAAATGCAAAGAAAATATTGCGGGCAACTTGGGGGGACCTCTGATCAAAGTCAGCGGTCAATTTATGTTCAGGAGCTTCAGATGCAGTACATTTCATGGGGCGAAAATCTATTTTTAGAAAATGGGAAGTAAGGCTGCAGACACACACAGTTTTTTTTTTTTTGTGGATAGCAGGCGGCACCTTTTATGTTCGCAGGCAGCGCATTTGATGCAAATGAGTTTTTCAGTTCAACTTCAATCCAAGAGTAGCACGGGAATCTTTCCTTAGTGATCTCACCTGACCATTGTATCGCCCTCGTTTTCCATTGTCAGTAAACCGCAAGTGGGAGAAAAGAAAAGGGAGTTCCGGGAATAAAGTTTAACTTCAGAGTAGTTATTTCTTCCCAGTCCTTAACTTTGTGAACTGGCAACTGTGTTTTTTTTCTTTTCTTTCTTTTCTTCTATACTCAGAGTAAGCAGTGCTCATAAGTCATGGGTCCATAGGTCACTGCAACGCTGAACAGAAAGAAAATATTGAGAGAGGTATGATTTAATCCGGATTAATGTGCTTTAAAACAGTAATAAATGTTTCGCTACTAGTTTTCCAGTTGTTTTGTTTTCCAGAATAACTATTATTTTGATACTTGAATTGTTTATTTTTCTGCAATGATAAATCACCGTTTAAGAAAAACTTATTTGAAGAAATATTTTAGATATTTTCTTTCAGAAATCATCAGATCAGGCAGGTAGCCCGATTTCACTGGGTTGGGTTGATATCAATTTTTTTCGTTTCAGAAGGACATTAAAAAAAATTCTTTCTTAGGATTATCATTAGCAAACTGTGTAGTTTTGATCTAATACTTTTTTCTTCTCCGGGAGACATTATGAATTTCCGGGGAGGGGGGGGGGGGAATGTCCCTCTAATATCAACATTGTCCGTGTGAGTAAAGTACAGTGCCAAAATTAACGGGGGGGGGGGGGGGGGGGGGCAAATGGGCATGTGCCCCAGGCTTTAGAACATAGGGGTGCCAAATGCAGATTTTGTGTGTCGATTTTTCTTATGTCTGTATTCTCTTGGCCAAAACTTAGAAGAATCTAAGGATGATATGGAATAAGGATCCTACTTAAAACGGATTTTTTTACTCGATTCTTTCTGATTCTGTTTGCAAAATTTTAACGAATCGATATTTCACAAAGCAAATTACGTAATTCAATATTACATATTTTAAATTTTAAAGTAAGTTGGCTATTATAAAATTAGTAAAATTCTCTTTGTAAATACACTTTGTGGAGGATGTGATGTCAAAAACCATGTTCATCCCGGATGCAAAAAAAGGCTAGTTTCGTCCCTGGGGAAGTAACCCTTTAATTTCTCACTTTAGAATATTTGGTATTTATAATTTTAATGCCTATTAAGTCTTTAATCACAGTGTAGCGTATGCGCAAGGCCATAAATTATTGTAAGATAAAGCATTTCACTTTATGCAAACAAACTCAGCACTGCACACATTTTTGTGAAACGATGCTTTCAAATTATTTTTTGGAATTTGTATTTTAGAATTTTCGGTGTAAAATAAAATGCTTACTTATTTATTTATTACTTATTGAGAGAATTTTATTGAATAAATTCAGGAAGAATAGTGACTCTTTTTGAAGGGTTTGTTTTAAGGACCCTGTTTTTACAAGCAGGGTCTTAATTTTTATAATTTAAAAGTCATGTTGCTTTTTTGTAAGTGCAACTGACAGCAAAGATTTCTTACTTATCGGCTAAATTGTTCAGCTGTCAAATGTCTGTAATCGGCGCCCACTTTCTGTCAATAATAATTAACTTTAAATTCATCTTTAAATTAAACTTCAGTTTCCCATCTAACCCATATTAAACTTTCAATTAAAATAAAATAAATTACATTAATGTTTTTCTCCTCCCGAAAGATTCCACTAACCATATTGAATTACAAAAACTTTCTCTGTAGCTAATTCTTACTGCCACTAAGAATACCACCCACAACACCGGCCACTGCCACTAGCGGTGTACTCCAAGAAATCCCATATCTGCCACATGAGACTATACTTGGAGGGCGAGAAAGAAAAATCTAAAGATTCCCCATACCACGGCAAAACAAAATCTTAACAAAGACTCAGCAGCGAAATCCGTCTATAGAGTCTTAAAAAGAAATTGACCCGGTTCCTTTAGGCCTGGTCACATTACCACAATACGGGAAAAACCATTCAAGAAAGAAAGAAGTTACCTTAAGGGAAGGAGAAAAAGAAACTTTAAAAATTAAACTATTTCCAATTTAAAAGAAATATAAAAATGAAATACCAACTAATAAAAACATGTCGCTGGTGACGTGGCTGTCTTCGCCCATTCTTGAAAAATTAAAGTCCCAGACTTGATAACCTCACGATATATTATTCAAGGCAGCAACTTCATCTTTATTATTCATGTGCCGAGCAAAAAGAAACAAAGTTAATCTTTCATTAACTCAAGAAAAACTTTCCACAATATTTCTCAAATAACACGCATCGGTAACAGTTTAGGACTTCACTATAAACAAACATGACGACGACAAAACAAAACTATAACAACGGACATGCAGGCAAAAGCAAGCGTACTCACGGTCTTTCCACTGAGCTATAAATAGCTCTCCCATCCTCAGTCACTGCCCACTTACGTCATTTCCTATGACGACATCCAAACGCCACCTACTGCCTCTAGAACATACCTGAGCGGAAGAATCAATAGCAATCATCCACGACAGGTAGGCACGTGCACTCGAACAGGTAACGCCATCTACCTAAAACTGCCGTAACCTTACAGATTAAGGTTTGCCGCTGTTCATGATGACAGGATGGAAATATGTTTACCGTGATACAAGTCAGCAAGTGAAGGATGAACGTAAGTTAAACAGAAGTGACCAAACATTAAGTTATATTTTATTTAGAATAAAATCGTATTTAAATACTGAAATAAAGATAATGAAAGTATTTAAATTAGATTTACACTATTGAAACTTAAAGTGATTTAACCAGAAATTATTTAATAATATGTATAAAGAATAAACAGGTCTATAGAAGGTAAGTTGGATGAAATGGGGAAGAATGGAATGGGACAGAGTTTGAGTGGAGTGATAAGAATATGGGGAAAATATAAATATATTTTCCTAACAGATTCTTGTTCAAAATTTCCGAAAATTTGAAATTGGGTTATTAGTTCAGCATACTTGCCAACTTGTACCGGTTTTGCGCGCGAAAAAAACAATCACGGAGAAATGCAAATTTGATGAAAGGATCGCTGGAAAAGTACCCATTTCGTCAATATTTCGTGGAAAAACGATAATTTCATCAATGTTTTTGTCAACGAACTTTGTCAAAAGATAGCTCAAAAACGTGAATTTCCTGTGTGGATCGCAAAAAAAAAAAAAAAAAAAAAAAAAAACGGCAATTTCACCCAAATATCGCAGATAAAACGCTGATTTCGCCTGAAGACCGCGGGAAAACGTCGATTGCGATAAAAGACCTCTTAAAAATATTTTGCCAAAAGATGGCAGAAAAAAAACGCCGTTTTTGATTAAAGACCACTTTAAAATATTTTGTTAAAAGACCAGTGAAAAAAAAAAACCGCCGATTTCATCAAAGATCACAGGAAAAACGCCGATTTTGTCAAAAGATCATGAAAAAAAGGCAGATTTCGTCGAAAGATTGCGGGGATAAAATGCTGTTTTCGAGAAAAGATCATGTAGAAATGCAACATTTGTCTAAAGATCGTCAAAAAACGCCAATTTCATAAAAAAAAAAACAGCCCCCCCCCCTTCCCCGCTGCCGATTTCCGAAAATGCGGCGTGAATTTTCGAAAATTTACTGTGTGATTACATTTACTGTGTAATTTTTGAAAAAAAAAAAATTCTTTTTTTTTTTTTTTTTTTTTTTAAATGAAACTTTTTTAGGGTGGCTACAGATTCTGGAAATCATGGAATCAGGGAAATATCAGGGAACTTCATAAAAAATACTAAAAAATCAGGGAAATTTTTCTCTCTGGAAAATATTTCTGTAGGTTTTTTGCAATTTTTTGACTAAATTCTTGCTTTTATGCAAACCTTTCACAAAATTTGCATTTTTATGTGATCTTTAGGACTAAATTTACAATTTCCTGCAATCTTTTGACTAAATTTGTTTGTTTTTTCACTATCCTAAATTCGCATCTTTTGACAAAATTAGCAATTTTTTATCAGATGCTCCTAACATCGTAATTTCTGTTTCGTATCCGTAATAATTATTGATAAATTGTTATACTTGGCACCTCTGCTAATTAAATACTGTGCAATTTTTGTTTTTTCCTCCCTAAAGAGATATTTGCTAGCTGTATAAGTATGTTATACAAAAAGCAGCATACATTAAAAAAAATACCGTACATATTCTTTAATAATAAAAATCATGGAAATCTGATATAGATAATCAGGGAAAAATCGGGGAACTTTTTTTCATTACTTCTGTAGCCACCCTGTTTTTGTAATTTTCATGTTTATGTAAAATTTAAAACTGCACTGCAATCTATAAAATGTCGTCATTAGATTCTCTTTATATTTGGCATCTGAAGTCAAAAAAAATTTTCCTCCTTTTTTTCTTTGGTCCACTTCAGGAGTCAATTTAGAAAAAGAAAGTTGCATAGCAGTAACTGATATACAAAGTCAGTTTTGAATAGCAGTTAGACACTTTTGTATAGCAAGTAAAAAATAGCTAACGTAACTTTTAAATCTTGAAAATTTACAAAAAAATTTTTTAGCGAGTAACAGTGATTCAGTAATCAATCACTGCGTCAGGGCGGGAACAAATCATGTGTTTTCTGGGAAAACTGCACCCAGCAATGGCGTCTCGCTGTACTTCCATTGTAAATAAACACTTGAAGAGAGTGAAAACACAACGTATGTTGTGTAAAAAACATATTTAAATTTTAACTTTATGTGTACATGACATAACAAAGGTGTGGGAAATATGCATCGCAGTGATTGCGATTTAATGCATTTCTTGGATCGCATTTTAGTTAAATTTGAATTGCAAATTGCGATGCAATACCGCTTAAATCGAACCCTGGTCCACTTTCATGCCTGTATATGTTAATGGTACCTTTTTTGAATTTTGTAGACCATTCCAACACTTATACTTTTAGATGTTAATTTGTACCTGAATAGTCATAGAATATTTTTTTTAATCAAAATTTACTAAAGCTTAGTCAAACTGTTTTTGTCCTGTATATATTTTAGTTAAAAATATTCAGATGTTATTTAAAATGAATTGAAAGAAATAACTTATGCGTTATAAGATTTCTTCAAAAAGTCTAATTTTTTTTAGAATATGCCAAATTGCTTAAGATTATTGTTTAGATCTTCTAATAGAAATATATATATATACTAGTTTTCTAATGCAATTATTTTTTTCTTTTTCTTGGATGGATAAATATACTTTAGAGTGTTTTTAATATTGAATATTTCGTGTAAAGCAATTTAATACCATAGATGAAATGAAAATTAATAATAATTGCAATGTAAAAGCAAATTTTAAAAAATGGGTTTTTGACAGTTTTCAACATTTTTGACAAAGAGGTTTTTGACATGATGGTAAAATCTGATAAAAACTGTCATGCGTCAAAAACTTGCCAACCCTGCCCAGCATCAATTGAGAGTATTTCCTAACTTTAACTTCATCTTCATACACTCTAAACTCAGAAATAGTTTGGGTGTAAATGAATGTGCTAAATTTGTTATGTGCTATAGGATCAGCGTCATGCGAAATGGGAGGGTGAAGAGAGTCATTGTACCGGCCACGGAAGTTTAGGAGGACAAAATTTATTCTAGTAATGTCATTTTCGGCCTGTCACAAGAAAAATTTGAGGGTGGGGGTACTAAATTGAGACTATACCCTGGACACAGTTTTCTCTTTGCACACCCCTGTATAGAATGCTGGGGAGTAAAATTGATCAAGATTATTAACTATACTAAATCATTTTCTTCTGTTTAAACATTCTAAAAAACAAAAATGTTTTATTGCAATTAAAATAATTTAATTTTTTTGTAATTATTAAATTACAGCAATTAATGTTGAATAAAAAATCATTAAGACTTATTCATATAATCCCTCTTGTTCTTAAAATGTTTTAAAGCGTATTACATGTTTTTGACAATTTAAGCCAGTTTTTGACAGTTTAAACCAGTTTTTGATGGTTGTCATGCCATAAACCAGTTTCTGACATCAGAAACACAACCCTGCTTATACATATATTCCTCGAAGAGTTTACTAAAAGCTGAATAAGGTTACATTAAATCAATTGCCATTGATTGAGGTTTTACTGTTAAAATCATTGATTCCATTTATACTAAACTAAGAAAATGTAAACTTCAAAGTTACTACTGCCAGCAATGATAATTTAATAATACTGCCATATTTTGCAAAAATAAGCCATCAAATTTCTAAAATCTTGTTAAAATTTGTCTTTAAGGTAGTTTTATATGCTTTTTAACAAAATCATATTCTCAAACATCCGATTGGCATTCTTTATGTAATAACATATAATACAAATATGTTAAGATGTAAGCTTAAATTTTTAAATCTATTATAAAGAGTTCAAATCCTAATATTAGGAAAGCTGACAATTTTTTTAATTTTCAAGAGTTACTTTTTACTTATGGATAAGAGAGTAAACTCATATTATGGATAAGAGAGTAATTTCATATTTTGCATTATAAACAATAGATTTTCAGCATTGTCTGAAATCAAACAATTTCTGTTATCCATATATATTTGAATTGCTGTTCTCTATTAGATATTTACTCAGCGAGATGTGAGTAATATTGCTCAGATATCTCAATCATCCAATTGAATATTCGTATAAAAGGCTTAATAACAATCGCATATCCCTTACAACCCTATTATTTGCTTACTATTTTGAGATCATAAACATAAATATGGGAAAAGTAGTTTTATCTTTTTAGAGTTATTTTGTATTATAATAAAAAAGTTTATTAGCTTGTCCTTTGGGTAATTTTATTGATTAGTGATTTTAGGAAAAATGTATCTTTACTTTTTTATGATATTAAAAGATCTAATGATATTTTATTATTGCTTTATATAAATAATTTTATTCATACTTCATGCAGTTTTATTACATATAAATGATTAAATGTGTTTTTTTTTTTTAGTAGTCACATTTTTGATTGCTGAGTTAAGTTATTAATTGTGGCTTCCGATAACCAAGAATCTGCCATTCAGCTGAAGCGTAGATTAGATTCTTGTGGACATATTAAAAGACATAGAGGTAAAACATATTTTGAATGATTGTGTGCTTTTATAACTAAATCTAAATTTTAAAATGTAATACAGCCAATTCTGAAATTTATTCTGATGATGATGAATTTTGTAAACAACAGCAAATTACTAATTTTATACTTGGGTGCAAGCCCTTCAATCTTAGGTCTGTTTTAATTCTTAGAAAGATGTTTCATTGATATTAAATTCTATTTTATATACTTAAATAATCGCAGTTTTTTTTTTTTTATTGTAAAGAACCATTTTTTGAGCCATAATGCACAGTATAGAAATTTTCAAGTTTGGGTTCGTTGATTTAAATCAGTTTAATTTTAAATAATTGATTTACAGTTTTTTAAAAAAATTATTTAAAAATAAATTTAAGGTATAAAAAGACATAGTAATGTTCTTTAATAGAATTTAATTTTATATAATACAGATAGCCAAACAGTTTTTAGAAAGATAAAGCTTAATCTTTGTAAAAAGTATTAGTTCAATGCAAAATTTAGAAAAGAATGCTTCAAATTTCATTTAAAGCAAACAGTATAAAAATAATCTTGCTACAGTAAGGAAATCTAAGGAAATAGTTGTTGGAGGGCCACCATAATACTTATCCATCATAGATATGCATAACATAAAATATGAAAATAAAAAAATGTGTAAACTATTTATAAAATGCATTGCAATTCTAAAATAAAATGTAAACATATATTTAAATATCTTTAACACATAGTAATACTCTATTAATGAATTTCTGATGAACCAGTTTAGACAAATTATATAAAACGCCAAACTACTTAAGTAGTACTGAATTGCATAAACAAAACATTGATACTACTTAGTTATCGACCAATTAGACCAATTTCGCCAAATTATACATGACATAATTTTATTTTAAATAACAAAAACAAAAATTAAATAAATTAGTAAAACATTAATATAAATACTAATAAAAAGTCGAAATAAAAATAACTTTGATGTTTTAAACAAGTATTTCATGTTTAATGTTATTGAATGTAGCATTCAGGATCATCCATTATTGGCATTTTATCCTGTAGTTTGGCAATAAGTTTTTAGGTCAACGAGATAACCAAGTAGTACCGAAACATCCTTATAACTCCAAAAATAATAATCATATTAACTAAGCTTATTACATCAGATTAAGCGTCTCATTTCCAATTAAAATATATCTTTGAATTGAAATTTTAATGAAATACACGGTCATGAAAAATCGATGAGTGCAGAAAATATTATTACAAATATCTCGGCAACTAATTATCCGATCAACTTCGTTCTTTATGCAAAATTTGTGTTATTTTATTGTCTTTTATACCTACTCCTTAAAATAAAAAACTTCAAAAAATCGTGTATACCTTTCATCAGAACTAGAGATGTAAATTTTCCGGAAAAATATAAGTGGTGGAAAAAAACTGGTTTTTTACCGTTTTTTTTTTTTTTTTCGGAAAAAAAACGGAAAAATTGGAAAAATTGATTTTTTATGACTGTTTCTCCCAAATAAATTATATTTTCTTAGAGAATATTAAGTAATAAACTTTTTTCCCTATTTATTTGTATTAAATGAAAATTATTTTCACTTTATATTACAAAATAAAAAGAAAGTAGCAAAGCCTGCTTTTAAAAGCTGTTTTTTTTTTTTTTTTTTTTTTTTCCCCCACAGCTTAAGAATTTTTAAAACACTATTGTTTGTTATATCATATCTCTGTTGAAATGATTTTTCAGTTACATGTTTAACTACCAATTGACCTAATGTAAGAACCTGAGCCAATATGTCTGCAGTTTGGAAGGAAATAAATTATGCATTCCATTTACATAAGTATAGTTTTTAAGTAAATGGTACTAGTTTAAAGAAATTGTTGCAGTTTTGTCATTATCAATATCAGTATTCAAAAAATTCCATTGTTTGTTTAAAAAAATGTATATTTTTACATTATTACATTTTTTTTTCTTACAATTATAATTTTATTTCTTTTAAAAAATTTTTAGTTTTGGTATTGCTTTCCAATCTCAACTCAAAGTTTTGATTTAGTTTTATTATCTAAATTCAAACAAAACTAAGTTTTAGTTTTAGTTTGGCTTACTCAGGTCTGCAACTAAAAAATAGCATAGGATTTATTGACTGTTAAATTTTTACTCACTAAAACCAGATTTTTTTTTTTTTTTTTTTTTTTTTTTTTAAGTTTAATTAAATGTAATTTTTTTCTTTTTATCATTAAATCTGGTATTCTATTCTTGAATAAGAAACCATATTCAATAATGTTTCCATATGATAATTTCATATTTCTAAGAATGGAACTCAAAAGTTATGAAAACAGAACACTACAAATAGAAAATGCTCGCTATTTGAGGAATCAACAAAAGCAGTTACATACAGAGATAAACTTCTAGTGTGCTTTAAAAAACTGAAAAAATTCAAAGTTTAACCAAGAGGGAATGTATAATTTGGAACGTAATTACTTCTAATAAAATATGAGGGTTTTTCATCGCAGTTGTACTTTTCTAATGCAAACTGCCCTTGTTTTTGCAACATTACTGTACATTATGGAGGTAAAATGGAGGTCAATTTTAAATTCAATACCTTGAAAAAACATTCAATTAATCAGCTATAACAAAATCTTGAAAAATGCAGCATAGTAGTGCCACCTATAGGGCAATTTGCACCAAAAGCTAAACAACATTAATAGGGTCACCCGGGGTAAAATGGGTATAAAAATCAGCTTTTTTAATTTTAATGTTTCATAGCAGAAATATTATGAAATAAATTCATGTTTTTGTTCAATATTTTTGACATTGTGTATCTTAGGTCTAAATTAAACATAATTTGTGTTTACTTTTTTTTTAAATTTTTGTGTAAAACACTACACCTATTTTACCCCGGTGTATACCCATTTTACCTCGTGGTTCGGGGTAAAATGGGTATGCACCGGGGTAAAATGGGTATATGCTGGTTAAAGTTGAATAATAAATTAAATATACTTAAATACACTATAATTAATGTGTAAACCATTTAAAAGTTTTGTACTTTCATCCTCTGAATCATGTGTAAACTTGGAAGGGGCTTCAAAAACTCCCCACTTCAATTTGCTTAAATTTTTTTCTTGACATATAAAAACACTGTTATGAAACTAATGTAAATAAGATGAGAGTACTGACAAATCCTATCCTTCACCACATCAGTTTACGCACATGCTGTGAATCGTGTTTCTCTTGAAAAGTATTTTTTTTATTTAATGAAATTCAAAAGCAGATAGATATCAGCATGAATATCTGTAGGGAAAAAATGAGAAATTAAATTACACTGGAAAATCAATGTTTAATCAAAAGCAATTTATGCAGATAGGTAATAACATAATAAAAATTTACATGCAAAGTGTATATTGGCAAGGACTATTGCAGCTCTGTTGAGATAGCTCTTAGGCAATTAGGATGCGTTCACATCAGCAACATAGTCTTTCTCAGGAAAGATGTAAAAATAATCCAGCAGATGACTTTGTTGCAAACTTCACAGTATTTTCACCTTCATCAGGGATATCAATAAGACCTGTGAATTCTTGAACAGACTTCTTTACATTAACTTTTACAGGGACTCAATTGCCAATCACTGGATTCATTGCAGTGAAAACCTTTGGTTTAACTTCTATTTTATGGGTTACTTCGATTCTTTTAACTGTTTGTACTTTTTTAGACTTGCAGCTACCTGCTCTGTAGTTAAAACTTCTCCTACCTTTGCTTGTACTCTCTTGCGTTTTTTCTGAGTTATTTTATAGCCTCGCCAGTACTAGAAAATGTGTTTTAATTTAATTTTGCGATATTTTTCTTACCTTGTGTTCCTGTACATTAAGTCAGTTTGCATGTATTATAATGTCACCCGAAATAGCCTAATTTATAATATAAATCATAAATTGATGATATAAGTAATAGCCCAATTTCATATAACAAAGCATAATTTCAGTTTAAAACATAGGATCAATAACAATTTGCCCTCAAAAGTTTCTTTCAACTTTGATCAATCTTCATACATTCATATCTTGACCTATACCCATTTTACCCCATATGACAAAACACGCTATAAAATTTTTGTGAGTAAATAAATTTACTTAATTTAACAGTTTTCAGTTAGAAGAATCCTTCTTCTGTAAATATCAAACAGTTTATTCCTAAAATTCTTCCTGTATATTTTTCTGGAAAGAAGTTTTTCAACCACTAAAAACACTTTGTTCTATCTTCTGAAAAACAAAATGGTTGCTAAGCCCATTATATGCGCCGCCAGTTTGTTTTTATAAGGTTTAAGTATTGCCAGATATGTAAGCACTTTGTTCATAATTTTAATTTATTTTAAAAATTTGTCTGGTAAAATAATAAAATATACCCATTTTACCCCGGCTACCCATTTTACCCCGGGTGACCCTATATATCAGGAACTGTCTGAATCTGTAGTTTGACTAAATAAAATCGTCCTTTAGTCTTTGAGATAGAGCTATTGCGATAATCATGAATAATGCAGCATAGCAGCGTCATCTGTAGAGCGATTTACACCAAAAAGTAATGTGCACAAAGTTATGTCAAAGATTAACTTAATCTGAAGTTTTATGAAAATACATACATTAATTTTAGAGATAGAACTATTGTGGAAATTATGAATAATGCAACATACTTATACAAAATATATTCAGAACTTGTGAATAAGAAATTATTACTATTTTTTGAGTTCTATTTAGACATTTTTAATAAGGTTATTTATGATTATATACAACTTGATAAGATTCAGCTGCTATATGGCATGAGATTTTTTTTTCTTCAATCACTGCATTTGCGAAAGATTCAATTTGTAGATTAAACTTTTTTCTGAAATGTCTATTTTCAAGAGAAATTTCGCGAAGTGTCTCGTGTTTCAAATAAGAAAAAAATGTGAAGGATCCTTTCAAGTCTTCTCAAACAGATTTCTGCTCAGAGATCAGATTACCCACATTAAAATTTTCATGTGGGACACTCAAGATAAAAATAAATAAAATGAAAAGTATGAGAAAATAGCTATTACAAAATTTTCACTATATTATTTCATAAATGAAATTTCAATTTTTCCAGTTCAGAAAAATTGAAAAATAAGCCTTCGGAAAAAAACTGGGTTTTTTTCCCAATTTTTCTGGTTTTTTTTCCAAGTATTCCCATCTCTAATCAGAACTAATATTTTGAGTCAAAAAAAAAAAAAAAAAAAAAAAAGTAGTTCTGGATAATCAAGGTTACTGATATTCAATAGGTTTCTTCTCATTATTACATACTAAATACGCACCAAATTTCAATTCTTTATCTCAGTTTATTCGAGAGATAGAGCATTTACAGACACACAGACAGGTGGATGGCAATTTTTTTTCTAAAAACATGTTTTTTGATATATCTCTAATGTCTAAAATGTGTAAATCTGTCTTTTTTTTTTTCTTTTTCCCCCCCCAAAACGATTGCAAGACTTACCCTATATTACGTATAATGGATAAGTAAAATATATTAAATATTCATTAACTATTGCTAAACTTGTTAATGTTTAGAAAAATTTCTTCAAGTTGAGCTAAAATAAAATTGTTTGACTTTGTGTGCTCTACTTTGTTAATGCCTATATTAAAATTTGAGCAAAATCTGAACCATTTAATGAATTTTTGTATGGATCTAATATAAAAGATCTTGGTCTTTTAGAATGTCTGAAGATATCTGATACAGTTATCAGAAAGGCTGATACTGAAAAACTTCTAAAATTCGTGATCAACTACCTTTTTACTGTAATAATTTCATCTTCTTCAGTAATACCAAAGGCAGAATAAATGTTTTCTGCCTTTGGTTTAATAATTTCAAAATTAAGAATAGGCTGATAAAGTTGTTAAAATCATTTTTCTATACCTGCATTTTAACAAAACAAAAGTTAATACTCTTGTTTTCTTCCAAATTTGTTTGAAATTTCTATGTGCTACAGTTATTTGTATTTTAATAAAAATATTTAAGGTTAAATTAATTTGACTTGTGATATGTAGTTTTCTATGCATTTTGTATACTAAAGATTTTTCCAGGGGTGATTCTCGTCCGAAATTTCTGAAAATTTAAGACATCCTCTTCCGAAAATTTGAAATTGGGTTATCAGTTCCGCATAGTTGCCAACTTGTACGGTTTTGCGCGCGGAAAAAACAATTGCGTACAAATGCAAATTTCGTGATAGGATCGCCGAAATAGCATACATTTCGTCAATATTTCGTGAAAAAACGACGGTTTCGTCAACGTTTTTTAAACGAACTTTGTCAAAAGATCGATGAAAAACGTGAATTTCCCGTGCGGATCGCGAAAAAAACGGCAATTTCACCAAATATCGCAGACAAAAGCTGATTTCTTCTGAAGACGGCGGGAAAACGCAGATTTCGTCTAAAGGTTGCCGATATAACGCCGATTTCGTTAAAAGATCGCGGGAAAAAACGCCGTTTTCGATAAAAGATCGCTTAAAAATATTTTGTCAAAAGAATATTTGAAAAAATACGTCCATTTCATCAAAAGATCACGGAAAAAACGCCGATATCGTCAAAAGATCGCGGGAATAAAACGCCGTTTTCGAGAAAAAATCGCGTTAAAAAGCAAATTTTGCCTAAAGATCGGCGGAAAAACGCCGATTTCGTTTAAAAAAAACATGTGAAAACGCCGATTTCGTCAAAAGATCGCGGAAAAAACCGCCGATTTTGGCAAAAGATCGCAATACATCGTCGATTTCGCTAAAATATTGCTGATTTCGTCTGAAGATAGCAGAAAACGCCGATTTTGTCCAAAGATCGCTAAAGGGGGGAGGGACTCACGCCCCTCCCCCCCGCCGATTTCCGAAAATGCGATGCGAATTTCCGAAAAAAAAATTTCATTCAGAATCACCCCTGGATTTTTCCATAGCTTAAAATTTTGCCTTTTAATCATTTTACTTAACTTATGCCATATTATTAATATATATTGATAGTACAGTAGACTCTCTTTCCACAACCTTAACATCTGCAATTCTCAAAAATCCACACATCATTTTAAACAATAAAACCTTTAGTTCAGATATAAGGACAAAATTTGACTTTTTTTATTTTTATATCAATGCTATAGCTATTTTAATCTGTAATTTTGTTAATATTACTGAATTTATGTTTTTTCATGAAAAAAAGAATAAATTTATTTTTGGAAAAATTCAAGGTATTGCTGATATCACTAGTAATCACAATTTTTTTGATAATGTATTTATGTCATTAAGTTTTTTGATTATTAAGTCTGGCTAAACCTGAAATAAAACTTACTTTTTGATTTTGAGTGAATTAGTAATGCATCTTTATGAGGCAAGTTTCATTGAATAATTTAGGAAAAATTTATCTTTATAATGAATATTAACTATATACAGTAGACTCCCTCAAATCCGCACAGCTTGGGACCAGACGTACGGATTTTAGAATTTTGCGTATTTCTGCTCATTGCTTTGTTTACATTTTTTAAACAGTAATTTGAATGCAATTAATAGTGCAATCAGAATTATAATGAATACTTACAATATAATAAAATATTAAAATAAGTAATAAACTAAAGTAATAAAAATTTAGATAATTTTTAAAATGCTTGAAGTACTAATAGCAAAGGTCAAGTTAATAATCAATAGTGAATGATTAAATATTCATCATAAAGATTAGATGTATTTTTCCAAAATTATTCAACAAAACTTGCCTCATAAAAGTACATTTCTAATTCACATCAAAATCATAAAATAGATTTTTTTTCTAAGTTTAGCCAGGCTTAATAACCAAAAAATCTCAATTAATGCATAAATATATTTGGCAAGAAGATTGTGATTACCAGTAATATCAGAAGTATCTTGAATTTTTTCCAAAAAAATTTATTCTTCCTTCATGAAAAAAAGCATGAATAGAGTATTATTAAGAAAATTACAAGTTAAAAAATATATGGAATTGATATAAAACTAAAAAATCAAATTTTGGTCCAGTATTTGAACTGAAAGTTTTATTGTTTACATCCATAAAATATGTGCAGATTTTAGAGAGTTGCGGATTTCTGGTTTGCAGATTTGAGGGAGTCTACTGTATTATTGATTATTTATTTGACCTTTGCTTTTAATATTTAATATATATCCCAAGCTGTGCGGATTTGTGGAAGTGCACTGTATTTATAAGATGAATGTATGTGTGTGTATAATTTTCATTTAAAAAAAAATATAAAACAATAATACTATGTGAGATTAATATATATATATATATATTTATTATTCTGTTGACCAATTTCGCCAAATTTTACAAAATGACAATTTTTATTTTAAATAATGAAAAAAAAGCAATTAGCAGAATAGTAATAAAAATACAAACGAAATGTCGAAATAAAAATCACTTAATGATGTTCTAAATGTGTGTATCGTATGTAATGTCATTGAATGTGGCATTCACGATCATCCATTATTGGCATTTAATCTGATATTTTGGTGATAGTTTTTTGGTCGACAGAATAACCAAGTAGTAGCAAAATATCTATTTTGATTTTCATTTTTAAAAAAAACAAGATCTGCTTCTAATCTATTTTCATTTGGCTATGTGTAATACCCAGGATTTCAGTCTTGGCTTGAATAGAGTTCTTGCATCCATGAATTTATATGACAAAAGATTTAATATTTTACATAACAGCACAATCCGGAAATAAAACAAAATTATAATTAGCAAAAAGTATTAATTGCTTAAATTACTGTAAGACCACAATTGTTGGATCCCAAGATGGCAGAATGCCAAGCCAATTCTATTGACATTGTAAAGAGAATAACCTTTGCAACCGAAGGAACGGTGTTCAATATTTATTTTTCTTTTTATTCCTTTTTCTTTTCTGATTCAGACATGCTACTTTTCCGCGGAAATGCAGAATTCCGCTTTTTCGGCGACGAATTTTATTATCCCTGGGATCGATGCAAATATGCATTAAAATTGTTGTCATTTATATGTAGGGGGGGGGATGGTAACGATGAAATGCAACAAAAACATGAGTACAAACCGCGCTAAATTAAGCAAATTTCTTCAAAGGATTGCAGAAAAAAACGCAAATTTCTCCAAAGAATCGCAAAAAAACCCTGTTAAATCACCAAACAATCGCGGAAAAAATACTATTTTCATCAGAGGATCACGGGAAAAAACACGATTTTTGTTAAATAATCACGAACAAGACGCGATTTTCGTCAAAAAAATTGCGGGGAAAACATTCTAATTTTGTCAAATATCGTGATAAATACTCGTATTTTATCGAAAAATTGCGGAAAATGCTCGAATTTTGGCGAAAGATCACCGAAAATACGAATATTTTGATGAAAAATCACGGAAAATATGGAAATTTTGACGAAAGATTGCCGAAAATGCGCGTATGTCAACTAAAGATCGCGGAAAATATGCATATGTTGACAAATATCGCGGAAAACACGCAAAATTTGACGGAAAATTGCGGAAAACATGCAAATTTTGACGAAAGATCGCGAAAAATTGCATATTTTGACAAAAGATCCCCAAAAATACGCATAATATGACGAAAGATTGCGGAAAATATGCATATTTTGATGTAAGATCGTGGAAAACACGCAAATTTTGACGAAAGATCGCAAAAAATACGCATATTATGACGAAAGATTGCAGGAAATACGCATATTTTGATGTAAGATCGTGAAAAATACGCAAATTTTGACGAAAAAAGGTGAGAAAAACCCCGAATTTCGATAAAAGGATCTTGGAGAAATGCAAATTTCATTAAAAAAGCTGTGGGAGAAAAAGTGTGATTTTCATAAATTGGTCTCGTAAAAACGCTAATTTTGTTAAGAAATGGCAGAAAAACGAAGATTTCGCCAAAAGTCTGCGAGGCCGTAAAAGTTCAGCTTTTTTCTTGCTGAGCCTGTAGCATGTCTGCTGATTGAAATTTTATTTTAAATTAAATGATCTTTCATCTTCCATTAGTTCATGCATTAGGTCTTTCTGAAGTATATGTAAATGTAAATATATTTGTTACATTTTTATGAATTTTAATGTAAGCATGTTTGTTTTATTTTTTTTTTTTTTACGCATATATTTATCATTAAACTGCAGATTTAACAATTGCTTGGCTTGGTGGCTATGTGATAAATTTGCAAATTCTAACAACCTAAATATTTAGGGTATATATGTGTCATATACTCACTGGGATATTTATATGGTGCCAAAATGGCGTTATTTTGTTTGATATAATATCCAGCTATTGTTGTTTATTTATTTATAAATTGTTTATTTACTTTAATTATCTTTTTTCAAATTATATAAAATGTTTTTTGTTCTATAGTTATTAGTTTTTAACATTTAATATATTTTAATTTTTTCTTTTTTTTTATTATTATTCCCTTTTTAAAAGAATAGAAAATGATTTAAAAATGTATATGTAGCTGGTTTTCGAAAATGAAAAAAAAATCATACCAAACTCTGTGCATATGTATATCTGTCCCATATTCATATCCAATGCATGAAAATAGTATTATTAAATAATGTAACAATAATCTCAAGAAAAATTAAAAAAAAAACATTGCAATTTTTAAAATTATGCCACCCAGTCATTAATTTAAAAAAGATTGTTACATTATTTTGTGAGGCAAAGTGTTAAGTTTAATTATCATACCTTTAACATACCTATTGATTTAAAATAGAAAGTCAAGCTTTCATACAGTCTATTTATTTTTTGCAGCGGGTGAACTCCCTCCTGGTGCCAATTATCTTGTTACAGATGTAATGAACTCTGTTTTTGGTTCAGATCAATTTTTGGTTGAGTGTAAGTACCTGCAAGTTGGGTTTGGGTTAAGCCCACTTTTACAAAAGTTAGTACAAAAACAATATACATTATTCCCGATTAAAAATTATACCTTTAATAATAAACGTATATATTTGTATGTGTGCTGTTTTCTAATGGAGACAACTGCATTGTTTTTTTCGTGACGAAATTTACATCTTTTTTGTGATTCTTTGATGAAACTTGCAGAATGTTTTACCAGCACTTCGATTAAATTCCAGTTTATTCCCTGACCTTCAGATGAAATTTACACATTTTTTGTTATTTTTTGATGAAATTTGTGCTGATTTAGCAACCTTTTGACTAAATTCAAATTCGATTTCAGTCACTGAAAAAAAAAAAAAAAAAAATGTGAATATCAAGTCTTTCATAGTAAAATATTTCGAAAAATGTATCAATCAGTCACACGAAAATATTTGTCATAAAATTTGCTAAATGATCATGATAGTCAACCGTATTTTCAAAATGTGCAATTTTTTGGGGCGGGAGCCTGCTGCTCACGATATTCTTTTGGGCAGGGTTTCAAAATTTTCGGTGTAAAGCTTACCATCCTACCCCGAAATTCAAGTCCTGGACTTAAAAATAATTAAACTATTACGCACAAAAAATTTAATAGGGAAAATTATGCCATAGTAAAAAAGACAAACAATATTTCCTAACACATCTTTCATTCTGAAAGCCATTTCTAGAATTATCATTCAATTTTTGTTGATTTTATTAGTGTTTCTTTTTTGCTTAAATTTCTGAAAGTATTTCCTTTCTAGTTATGGACACTGAGCCAGCTCTTGAGGACATTCCTAATCACTGTCCACAAAATTCACTGAAAAAAACTTGGTTAGAATTGCGGCAAGAAGTTAGAAATGTTCGCCGTCAGCTGTCAAATTTATCTTCAAAAATACCAACCTATTTTGAGTTTAAAGAGATGGTGGCTGAAAATGACTCTAGAATGTACCGTATATACTTCTTAAGTGTACCATCATCAGGACGTGAAACAACTTTGTTATACTGTGATGTTCCTGTAGATTGTGTTAAAAGCAAATTGGAAACTTTCACATGGCAGCCTTTACTAGAATCATCATTTCAAGCATATCATCCACAAGGTAAATTTTCACGAGAAGAGCAGCTACAATGGGAACGGAAAAGACTTGTTATGTGGGGGATTACATCATATGATTTCCAACCATCAATTGGTCGCTTTGTATTTCCAGCTTGTGGAGCTGTTTTTTACTGTGATGATGACCTTTTACAGGTAAAAATATTTGTAATATCGCCAGAATATAAAGTCTGTCTGAATTTTGATGAAATACTGTTTAGAAATTTTTTATTAGTAGACAAGTGTTTTTTCCTTGCAACTTTTTCAGTTTTTATTCTTCTTTAATTACATATTTTCTGGTACTTTGCATATGTTGTTGTTATTGCAAATGATTAAATATCCAATTCTCACAATGATTAATGTGTAAATAGAAATTAGGGCCTTTTTTGCATTACAGCCAGGGGTGTCACTACTTTCTTGTAACATAACAATTGTAGAAATTATTAAAAATATATTTTAAAATGACTGTTCACATGTTTTCTACTTAAAAGATACAAGGTGGATGGATAATAAAGGATAATCCTTCATAGAATGCGTAGCAGTGACAAAAAATAAGTGTTGTGGAGTTCTGAGAACAAATTAAGATGTAATACTAGACTAATAGTACATGAAAGAATGACTGGTCTGCCTTTGCATATTTTAATATGATGCAAGAAGTAGGAAATTCCAATTCATCATTTTGATGGTACGATCATATTATTAAATTTCAAGATGGAATTAGTGCCAAATTAAAGTTTAACCTCATCGGGTCTGATCTATCCTATGGATATCCATCTTTATTTTTCTCATATATAAATAAAAAAAGGAATTGCAATAAATGGAGCCTAACATACAGCAGAACTAAACAAAATAGAAATTTGTTTCTTATAGTGCTATTTTTAGAGAGATGTGTGTAGCAAAAAAGTATGAAATGTACAAAAACATAATTTTTTTTTCTGTACATTTAGATATCATTTGTAATGTCCATTAGTAATAAAAAATTATTAAATGTATAATTATTATTTTTTTTCATTATAAAATAATAAAATACTTGCTTGTTTGTCCTACAAGTGAAGATAAATTTCAAAGTTAAGGACTAATTTTATGAACAAAAATTAAATCAAGATTGCAGATAAACCCTGCTTCCTACTAAGAATTAGCCTTAGGGACATAAAACTTTTGTGAAAATTCTAATATGCATGCATATATAAGGAATATATGGCAAAAACAAAATCAGAGAACCTCAAAATGTTAAAATATGCCAATATTTCCACAGTCAGATTTTTATCATGTTTCAATATGTTTTTTCAAACATGCATACATATGCTCTAATATAACTTAAATTTAAATTATAAGTAAAATTGTTCATTTAAAAACATCATAAAAGAAACTAAAATAAATATCTTATTGCAACTTAAATGTATTAAATCATAATAAGTTTAAGGAAACAAAAAAAAGGGAGCATTAAACTTAATCATCAAAAGGTATTTATACAGATATTTATATAGGTATTTATATCAAAAGGTATTTATACCTTTTCAGAAATTAAACCGGACGATTCCATTTATGAAAAAAGGTAGATCTAAGTCTAGCCAATTATGGAACAGCTAATGTTATCTATGGGAATACAGATGCTTCATGTCGATACTTTTAAGTTAATTTATGTTTTAGAAAACAATATTGTATTCCAGGTAATAAGTTATTACTTTTAAAATAAAGAAATCTTTTAAACACTAAAATATAGAGAGGGAAGCTATTAAATTAATATAAGTTTATGTAAGGTTTTAAACCCAAAATAACCATAAATGATAAGTAAAATCAGCTGATTAGCTAACAAGCCCCCCCCCCCCCCCCCCACACACACACACACACTTGTCATGGGAAAGGCAATTCAAACTACAGTTTAAAAAAAATGCTAGAATTTCCAAAATTTGCTTTGAATTTACAAAGGTCAAACAAAATTTCAGCTTAAATTTACTATTACATCTTTAATCTTATTTTTAAATCTAACACTTCACCTAAAAATATCTTGTAGCCATATAGCAATAACATGCAATTAAAGATTAACAAGATTTATAACAATTATAACAATTCATCCTTATACATCTAAAATGCAGTATTTCCATCCAAAGTACCTAAAACTTAACTCTGGTTTAAACTGCATCAATAGTTTATCAGCTTCAATTATCATTTCTAATACATTACTAGATAAATTCAAAATTTCCGGAAAAGCAAATCATATACAAAAATTTAACATAATTTCACTTTAACAGTTTCAATACATTATCAAAAAATATAAACTTTCATTCCTGTTTGTGGCAAAATCAGCGTCTTGATACGCAATTACATGAACATTTTAAAAATTCAAATTTAACTTTAAAGATTTAGTTAAACTTACAGTAGCAGCTTTAATAATCCATGCCAATGTACTAATCCAGAATTATTCTGGAATTGACTGAAGATATTCACTGCATACATAATATTGCACCTGGTTCTAATTAGTTAGGAACGGCAAACCAGGGTTGGATTTCTTCCAGAAGAAATGGTAAAAACCACCAGAAACGATAACAAATACTCAAAATTAAAATACATTAACTATATAAAAGAATTAAAGTATAATTGCATGAAATCTAAATTAAAAAATTTAATTATTAAGAATATTTTTGCAAAGTTTTTTTTTTTTTTTAAGTAACAAACCTCAAGTTCAGCAGATATTTTTAGGTGATGGATTTTTAATACTCTAAAGGTAGAGGGATTTTTTTTCCCTTAAATTAATCTCTCTCTCTCTCTCTCTATATATATATATATATAAACTTACAAATTGCTTATTTTTCATATAAAAAGGTATTTTTTTATATAAAAATGCCTTATTTTAAACTGTGCAACACAGTAAATAAATTTGTAATTATTTATACTAACATCTAGCATGAATATCTCAATGCTGGTTTTAAAAGATTAGTGTTCTAAAAATATCTATGGGTATGTCAAAATGCTTTTAAACTATCCTGAAATGTAGGACTTGGAAAAAAAAAAAATCTTCATTTTTTTGCATTAATCAAATTTAAGTTAATTGCAGCATCTTTTTTGCTATACTATGCTGCACTATACTTAGAAAAAATAGAAATTTAATGATTTTTTTAATACTAGGATCGACCAATACAGTTTTCCGAGGATATAAGTTGAGAAAGTGATTGCAGCATCTTTTTTGCTATATTACGTTGCATTGTACTAAGAAAAGTTAGAAATTTAATGATTTTTTTTTTAATACTAGGATCGACCAATACAGGTTTCTAAGGCCAAAATCAAATTTCAGTGACTTTCCTAGTTTCAGCCAAAAACATAAATATATTATGTTTCAAAGTAATTAATACATACATAATTGTAAATTAATTATATGTGTAGTATTTATTATTTATGCTCAGTTGTTAATTATCTAAAAACTTTATTTTCATATATAATAAAACATAATTAATTCATCAATGCCATAGGAAGATTTTCTAATTATATGAATTGCATTTAATTAAAAAATATTTTAGTTTTAAGTATACACATCTTGATTTTTTTTCTATAATGATTTTTGTAAATGATCATTTGTTATTCTGGAACTTTTTCAAAGAATATTTGAAACACTAATGCAATTTAAACTAAAAATTTTCTATAAGATGATATATAATTCATGACTGATAATTATAAACAATGAAGGTCACAGCAATCGACTCATTAGAGCTGATGCAGTTCAAAACAATGATTAATGTTAAAAATTTCTAAAGGAAGAAACAAGATTTTTGGAATACTGTGAGAGTATCAAGCCAAATTTTCAGCTTTGTTTTTGGCAAAACTCTGATTTTAGGCCGAAAATGAAACCATATTTTTGATCAATCTATATTTAATACAGTAATTATTGTATATTACATTAATAAAATTGATGTAAATTAAGTTTTTTTTTTAAAAATATGTTTCATTCTATTGTTGGTAAAGAATCCCTACTATTTACTACTAGTTTCAGAAATTTAAATGCAGTAGACTCCCTCAAATCCACACAGCTTGGGACCAGAGGTTTTGCGGATTTTAGAATTTTGCAGATTTCTGGTCATTGCTTTATTTACATTTTTAAAAAATAATTTGAATGTAATTAATAATGAAATCAAAAGTATAATGAATGCATACAATATACTAAAATATTAAAAAAAGTAATAAACTAAAATAATAAAAATTTAGATATTTTGTTAAAACGATTAAAATACTAAAAGGAAAGGTAAAGTTAATAATGAATATGTACAATTAAATAAATATTCATTATAAAAGAGGAAATGTGTTTTTCCTAAATTATTCAATAAAACTTGCCTCATAAAGGTACATTACTAATTCACATCAGGATCATAAAATAATAAAACTTTATTTCAGGTTTAGCCAGACTTAATAACTAAAAAAGCTTGATAAATGCATAAATATATTTGGTAAGATTGTGATTACCAATGATATTAGCAATATCTTTATTTTTTTCAGAAATAAATTGTTCTTTCTTAATGAAAAAACATGAATTCAATAACCGTAACAAAAATTATAAATTAAAAAATTTATGGAATTGATATAAAACTGAAAACATCAATTTTTGCACTTACATCTGAACTGAATGTTTCATTGTTTACATCCGTAAAATATGTGCAGATTTTAGAGAGTTGCAGATTTTAGGAGTGCGGATTTGAGGGAGTCTACTGTAATTAAAAAATATGTTGGTTAAATTGAAATGAATAACATTTAATTTGTGTATTTTGGATAAAATTTCTTTTCATTTAGCCAACGGTTGAAGATCTTTAGACAGGTGTGTGTGATCTTGGCTAAAAAACTGATGTAATTATTAATTTAGCATATATATTAAATTAAATTTATTTTGATCCAATGTTATTAATTTATATAAGATTATAGGAAGAAGATATTTATTATATCTTACAAAGTTGAAAGTATATAGTAAATTCTTAAAGAAAAACAGTTTCTTCTTATTGGAAGAAGCCTATTTCTTCTGGCTGGTTTTTTTTATGTTTTTTTCCACTGCAAAAAACGTTATTTGCCTCCTCAAATTCAATCCCCAATAGTTTTCTGGTTTTTCTTGATATATTAAGATCAAAATAACCAGTTAAAAGTTTAAAGACCTTTTCCACTACTCTTTCAATTTTACCAAAAATTACGATGTCGTCTATTTAAAGAAGCAGGATAATGTTATCACTAAAACAATACACACATTTGCACCATTCAAACTTTATGAAACAAATATGTAAAATTTTGTTCAGTTCAAAATACCATATTCTTCCAAAGTGATGTGGCCCATATGAAACTTTTTCTAGTTTACATACTAAGTTTTAGTTTTCCACAAACCCTTGTGGTTGGGACATATATATTGTTTCGACCAAAAATGTGTATAAATAAGCAAATTTTATATTGCATTGCAGGTGGGTCCATTATTTACAGGAGACTAAGAGAGAAAGGAAAATCTAATGATGGCAAAGTTAACAACTGGGGAGAAAATTTCATCAGAGATTTCCCCTTTGTTTGAAACCTTATGCCACTAGTCAAGCTTTATATCTTACAATTTTACCCTTGTCATCCTTTTTCAATGTGAAAACCTACCTACAATGTAAGGGCTCAGTATCGTTTGGTAATTTAACTAATTTCCAAACTCCCCTTTCTCTCGTAGTTTTTTTCTACTCTCGGCCTGTTCCTAAAATTTTTTTTGTGGATTTTTTAAAACTTGTTTATAAGTATTTGGTATTTTGATGTCATCTAGTCATATATCTTTACAGAGGTGCCAAGTATTACGATTTGTCCGTAATTATTACGGATATGCAACAAATGTTACATTGTTACGGGCATCGGATAGAAATTACGGATAAAAAAAATCGCGAATTTTATCAAAGGATCGCTTGAAAAAACGCAAGTTTCGATTTTGAATTTTGGGAAAAAACAGAAAAGATTGTGTAAAAATATGTGCATTTCGTCAAAATGATGCGAAAAACGTGCAAATTTCGTAAAAAAGTTGCGAGAAACAGGCAAATCTCGTCAAAAAATCACTTAAAACGCGCTCATTTCGTCAAAAGATTGCGAAAAACGCGCTCATTTCGTCAAAAGATTGCGAAAAACGCGCTCATTTTGTCTAAAGATCAAGAAGAATGCGCACATTTCTTCAAAAAACGTGCGCATTTCGTCCAAAAATCGCATCAAATACACATATTTCATCCGAAAATCGTGAAAAATGTGAAAATTTCGTCTAAACATTGCAAATATCCCCAAGAAATCGATGGAAACTTTTAAAACTTTGCTCCCCCTCCACCCAACCACCCACCCTTCTCTGAACTCTAGTTACTGATAACTTTTATTGAAACTTGGCACCTCTGTCTTTATCATCAGAAGTCTCCATATTTGAACAAGATCTACCCTCATAAGCTGAAACTAATCTTTTAAATTTATTTGAACTTTTAAAACAGAAAATATGTGGTTCAAACTTAAGATGATGCTTTATATAATATTTTCCCAGATCAAATAAGGATCTTAACTTTTCAGATTTTCCCTGTTCGAAATAAGAATTATAGTTACAACTGTCATTAGCACTCATGGCAACTTTTGTTAACCAAGCAGTACCTGAGAGTGGAACCATTTTCAGAACATCTTTACTTGGTTTTATTGAGAATAGGTTGGTTGGTTGGTTGGTTGTATTGGGTTTTATGGCGCAAGCAGGGCCGTAACTACCGCCGGGGCACTGCCCCGGGGCCCCCAAGCCTGAGGGGGCCCAAACTGATGGTTAAAAAAACTATTGATTTTAGTTTCTAGTCTAACTTTCTATAAAAGGCCCAGCACATAGCTAAAAGTTAGTAATAAAAAAAAATCAAGTAGTTTTTGCGTGTCCTTCGCTTCGCATGCAAAAGCAGTTCTAGAGCAGACAACAGAATGTCGAGCGAATGTGTCATGTCGCGGCAACATGTTTGCTTACCCCACCAAAGCTAGTATAAGAAAGAAAATATAGACTTCTGATCGGTTGAAAAACATAAAAAGCATCTAAAAAATCCTAGAAAATCTTTCTTCTTATCTATACTAATAAGATAACAAAACGCTCTGTTTGTGTGTCTGTGTATGTGCGTGTGTGTCTGCGATGGCTAGCAAAAGCTACCGCACGTAGAAGGGTGTAATTTTAGGTGAAGATAGTCCAAGACAGGTCCTGATGCACCTGAGGCTCAGAATTTTAATATTTTATGGGCCAGGGGCCCTGGGGGCCTTACAATTTTTATGCACTAAATTGTTAATAGCTTGACGCCTTTTTATCTAATCTTCTTTCGTTTTGAGGCACCTTTCTCCTTTTAGATATTCTCGCCTTTTTACTTTTCAGCAGGGTTCGTTGATTTAAATCGGCTTGATTTTAATCATGATTTAAATCACGATTTAAATCAGCTGATTTTTTTAAAAAAAATCATTGATTTAAATCAATTTTTCTTTTTAGTTATTTTTTTTTTAATAAATTTCAGATGAAACAAACATAATAATGTGCTTTAATATAATTTAGTTTTATATACAATATATAATCAAACAACTTTCAGAAAGATAAAGCTTAAGCTTAGTAAAAAAGTAAAATAAATGTAAAGTTTAGAAAAAAAAATGCTTTCGAATTTCATTTGAATCAAATTATAAAATAATCTTGCAACGGTAAAGAAATCTAAGCAGAAATATATTAAATATTTGAATATTTACTCATTAGTATTTAGAAAAACTTTTGCAAGTTGAGGTAAAATAAAATTGTATGACTTTATGTGCTGTATTTTGGTGAAGCCTGCTATATAAGGATTTGAGCAAAATCTGAATCAGCAATTGATTTATTTAATTTAATATAATTGATCTCAGCCCTTTAAAAAGGTGGAAGATATTTTTGTTACAGTTATCAAAAAAGCTCATACTAAAAATAGAATTAATAATCAACTAGCTTTTTACTGCAATAGATTTATCTGCTTCAATCGAACAAATTTTTTTGCCTTCGGTTTGATACTTTCAGAAATTAGAAATCAACAGATAAAACTGTTAAATTGCTGCCATCGAAATGCTCAAGGCCAGAGGACACAAATTGTGAGGTATTCGCTAATTGATTTACTTCTCAATTATGTTGAAATTCACACTAGAAAATTTTGAATAACAATTTACTTTTATTTTATTTGTGGAATATCAATCATCGTATAAAACACTGAACATACTGATTAACTTATGATTAATTACTTCTTAAACATACAGATGAGAATTTGGAATCCCCCAATAAAAAAAAATATCCAGATGCGGCAACACTGTAGCATTTCTTCTCTGGCTGAATTTTTATTTAGGGATTCCAAGTTTTTATTAGTGAGTTTAAATAGTTATTGTTTTATAAGATGATAAATATTCCACAAGTAAAATAAAATTGCTATTCAAAATTTTCCTATGTAAATTTTCCTGTGTATAATTCCAACACTACTGAGAAGTCAGTTGATTAGTGATGACATCTCAATTTGTGTCCTCTGGCCTTAAGTATTTTGATGGCAGCAATTGAACTCATTTTTCTCAGACAACACTTAAAAAAAAAAAAGTTAAAAACTTCCGATTTTGTTTAAATTTTGTATGTGTTGCAGGTGTTTTTTATTTTATTAAAATATTGAAGGTTGAATTAATTTTTGACATCTGATTTGTAGTTTTTCATGCATTTTGTGTAATCAAGATTTTTTTCATAGCCTAAAATTTTACCTTGAAATAGTATGAATCATTTATGTAAATTGTGTAATATTAGTAATAGATAATACTTATAATATGCATGTCTATGTATGTAAACTTTATATTATTTAAATTAATCAGAAAATCATAAAATAATAATAATGTGTGGCAATTTTTAAAAAAATCAAAAAAATCTGATTTAAATAAAAAAAATCCGATTTAAATAAAAAAAAATCCGGTTGTTTTGATTTTTATTAAAAAAATCAAAAAAATCACGAACCCTGCTTTTCAGATATGACCCTGGATCCTTGGGGTCCCTTTCAGGGCCCCTTTAAACCTTTGTGATAATAAATTGTTAATAAATTGCTTCCATTTAATTCAATCTTCATTTTTGGGATACCTGTTCTATTTAGATATTTTCAAACTTTCACATTCCATATAAGACGCTGGGGCCCCCCCTAGGTAATCATAGGGCCGACCCAGGGTCCATTGGTCTTTTTGTGACTAAACATTTTTCACTCCCTAAATTTCTCACCTTCTCAGTGCAAAATTTTAAAGCTGAATCTTGGACTCTTATTTCAGGAGCAACACCCTGATATTTTTATTTGGGCCCTGGGGCCCTTTTTTTAACGCTTACCCAAACAAGTGGTGCATTTAAAAAAAAATATTATTCTTGCAAATAATTCATACTCTATGCTTAATTTTGACTAATTAAAGATCTAAAGCGCTATGTACAAAAAATTTTAACATGTTTTCATCCTAGGGCCCTGGTTGTATTTGTCAGTTGGCCCCTATGGGGGCTCTCTATCATAGATCCCTTAAAAATGGTCGGATTCACAAGCTTTTTTTTTTCTAACAACTTTTTAGGTCCTCCAACTACGACATGAACAAAAAAATAAATAAATAAAATAAAAATAAATCCTTAGATTTCAGCTACCACTATTTATGAACATTAATCGCTTTCTTGGGGCCCTTGGTGCAGCTTCTTTAAAAATGATCCCAATTTCTTTCAATTTTATTCAACTTAGCTTTAGCGTCTTCCTATTATTTTAATAACTACAAAAATATTTTTATACCCAACTACATGCGAAATAAATTCCTGGCCCTTTGGGGCGCGGTTCAGACCCCTTTGTAAAAATAAATTGTTAATAAATTGCTTTCTTTTAATCTGATCTTCATTTTTAGGATTCTTTATTCATTTAGATATTTTAATGTTTTGACATTCCATATGACACTATGTTCCCCTGTGGAATCATAAGGCCCAGCTCAGGGCCCCTGAACATTTTGTGAAATAAACATATTTCACTTTTTATATTTCTGATCTTCGTAGTGCAAAACTGTAAAGTTGCTTGGGACTCTTCTTTCAGGGCCAATACAGAAAACCTGATGTTTTTATTCGGACCCTAGGCCCCTTTTTAAACATTTACCCAACTAATCAGTGTATTTAAAAAAACCTTATTCCAACGAATAATTCCGACTATATGCTTAATTTTGACTAATTAAAGATCTAAAGCGCTATGCACTAAAACATTTTAACATGTTTTCATATTAGAGTTCTTGTTTTAACTGTCAGTTGGTCCCTACGGGCCCCCATATTATAGTTCCCTTAAAAATGGCCGGATTCACTAGCATTTTTTTCTAACAACTTTTTATGTTCTCTACCTATTACATGAAAGGCAAAAAAATTCTCACAAGGGCACCACCAAACATGGTGCTCACAGATTTTAATGATTACAAAGTATGTTGTAGGGGTCATACCATTAATTATTCGGCTAAAATGGTTCCTTCAAATGGCCCTTAGTTTTTGAGAAATTGGGGGGTCAAAGTTTAGCGTTTATTTCAAATACCTGTTAGTATTGCTTTTGCTCAGCAGCTTCGTGGCTCCGAGGTAAAGTGCTGGACTCCAGAATCGGAGGTGGCAGGTTCAACTCCAAGTGGAACCTCCCTTTTTTTTTTAAAATCTTTACATACTTTTTACATGTTACATATTTTAAGCTGAATTTGGAATTCTACAGCTTTGAACTTATTAACATTTTCATATGTGGATTGTTTATTTTTTTACTTTTATTTTTCTTACTTAAAAAAATATGGTTCAAATGATAAACTAATTGCACTTGAAAATTTATAAAATAAATAAAAAATGCTTATATAATTAAAATTTTCAAAAAGCATAAAAAATTTTGAATATTTTAAAATCCCTTTTACTTTAAATATTAATAATTTTGCTCAATTACTTTTTTCAGATTTTCAAATGAATATTACACAATTACATATTATTTTTATCTTTACATACTTTCTACACGTTACATATTTTGAGCAGTATTGGAAATTCTACAGCTTTGAACTTTTTGATATTTTTTTAATTAAGTAAATTTATATTTCCGAATTTATTTCATGAAAATTCATTTTTATCTGCAATTTTAACTAATATTTTTATTGACAAAACGGCATAATTAATTTATGCATTGAATCTTTTTTTTTTTTGGTTAATTATTATGTAATTTCTTTTTTTATTAAGCACAATTCTGAAATAATAATTTTTCTCTTTTCTATCGCCTTTTTTGTGGACTTTTTTAAATGAAAATTTATCCTTTTTTTTGTATAAATTATACAAAATAATTTTCAGGTGCAATTTCTCAGACATTTATATGATTAGTTAATTCAAATAATGCATACCTTCGAAAGTCTAATAAAATATTATTGCAGTAGTGTTAAAATATTACCCAAATTTTTACTGATCTTTAAATACATTTATTTCTAAAGTTCATCCTCAATATCATTTATCGTTTGCACAAATAAGAAATGACGGATTATATTTAAAATAATACATATATTTTTTATTTTAACAAATTAAAGCACTATTCATAAAAAATCAACTAAATTGGGGAAATCGTTTGCTAATGAAATAATATTTACGATAGATAAAAAAAATATATGTATTTATTTTATTCGTCTGCTTTTATTTTCCCGGTAAAATCACGCAAAAATAGAAATTCCTTTTGCTGTTGTCATTTAGTTTCTTTTGCAGACAAATAAAAGATTTGAAATATTGGTAGATATATGTATAGATAAAATTATATAGATAAAAAAGTAATTGAACAAAATTATTAATATTTAAAGTAAAAGGGATTTTAAAATATTCAAATTTTTTTATGCTTTTTGAAAATTTTAATTATATAAGCATTTTTTATTTATTTTATAAATTTTGAATTGCAATTAGTTTATCATTTGAACCATATTTTTTTAAGTAAGAAAAATAAAATAAAAAAAATAAACAATCGACATAAGAAAATGTTAATAAGTTCAAAGCTGTAGAATTCCAAATTCAGCTTAAAATATGTAACATGTAAAAAATATGTAAAGATTTAAAAAAAAAAAAAAAGAGGGAGGTTCCACTTGGAGTTGAACTTGCCACCTCCGATTCTGGAGTCCAGCACTTTACCTCGGAGCCACGGAGCTGCTGACCAAAAGCAATACTAACAGGTATTTGAAATAAACGCTAAACTTTGACCCCCCAATTTCTCAAAAACTAAGGGCCATTTGAAGGAACCCTTTTAGCCGAATAATTAATGGTATGACCCCTACAACATACTTTGTAATCATTAAAATCTGTGAGCACCATGTTTGGTGGTGCCCTTGTCAGACTTCAGCTACCATTAATTTTGTTTATCAATTGCTTTCTTGAGGCCCTTGGTGCAGCTTCTTTAAAAATGAACCAAATTGCTTTCAATTTTATTTAACATAGTTATAGCGTCTTCTCATCATTTTAATAACTACAAAAAATACCTTTATACCCAACTACATGCGAAATAAATTCCTGGCTCCTTGGAGCCCGTTACAGGGCTCCTTGAAGTTTTTGTAATAATAAATTGTTAATAAGTTGCTTCCTTTTAATGCTATCTTCATTTTTAGGATTCTTTATCCATTTAGATTTTTTAATGTTTTCACATTCCATATAAGACACTTTGGCCCCCTATGGAATCATAGGACTTAGTCCAGAACTCCTGAATATTTTGTGAGGCAAACATAGTTCACTCCTTAAATTTCTCTCCTTCTCAGTGCAAAATTTTTTAATTTGAGTCTTGGACTTTTCTTTCAGAACCAACATTCTCATATTTTCACCCGCGCCTAGGACCCTTTTTTAAAACATTTTCCGAATCAATTTGTGCATTTCGTTAAAATATCATTCAAATGAATAATTTATACCCTATGATTAATTTTGACTAACTGTAGATCTAAAGAGCTAAGTACTAAGACATTTTAACATGTTTTCCTGTTAGGGTCCTCTTTTTAATTGTCAGTTGACCTTTTTGGGGCCCTTATCATAAATCCCTTTAAAATGGTTCAATTAACTCACTTTTTTTTAAAACAACTTCTTAAATCCATCAACTAATAAAAAATAGCCATAGTCTAGCTACCACCAATTTTGAATATTAATCGCATTCTTGGGGCCGTCTGTGCAATTTCTTTAAAAATGATCCGAAATGCTTGCAATTTTTTTTAACATAGTGTCCTCTCATTACTTTAATAACTACAAAAAATATTTTATATCCTACAAACTATTAACAACATGCGAAATAAGTTCCTGTCCCTTTGAAGATTTTGTACCATAAACTGTTATTAAACTGCCCTCTCTTAATTCAATCTTCATTTTTGGAACTATTTTTTTTAGTTATTCCCATGTTCTTACTCCATTTAAAAGTCTGCGACTCCCAATGGTCCCGGCTCAGCGACCTTGAAATTTTTGTTCTCCATGCATATTTCACCCACTCATTTTCGCACCTTCTAAATGCATTATTTTAAAGATGAGTTTTGAACTCTTCTTTCAGGACCTACACCCTGATATTTTTATTGAGGTCCAAGGGCCTTTTTTAAAGCATTTACTAATTTTTTTATGCATTTCTTTAAAATATTATTCTAATGAATAATTCATATCCAATGCTTAATTTTGACTAATTGTAGATCTAAAATGTTAATTGTTTGTTTAAGGTTATCATAATGGGTCCTGGGCAACGCAGGATGGGTCAGAAATCGAAAAAAAAAAATTATCACAATCCACTTTTCAAAAGGTTTTTTACAGAAACGCTTGATAAAGTTACATATACTCAAAAATGAAGCTAGATAAAACGTTCTTTAAAGTATTCAACCAATCAGAAGTCTGTATTTTCTTCCCTATGCTAGCTTCAGTGGGGATCGGCAAAAATGGTGTCGCCGGCAAGTGCCTGCCGAATAGAGTTGCCCAATTCTACGTTTTTTAGTCATTTTTGGGCTTATCATACTATGTACGTTTAAACAGCAGTGTGAAAAAAAAACTGTTCCAGGGGCAAAGTTTTAATTTGCCCTCCCAGGGGGGCCTCCAAGTTTATAGTTACGGCCCTGGGCGCAAGGTCCCTTTAGGGACATGCTGTGCCAAGACAAGGGTGAAATGAAAACATAAGGCTATTTAAAATCAGGCAGCAATGAAATGTATGATAAAAAACAGACTAAAAGAGGACAAAAATCATAAAAAACACTAAGTGACAAAAAAAACATAGAAGTTGGTAATAAATGGTAAAATATAAACAATGAATATGATGAGTGAATATGACATAAAGACAAGATTAAAAATAAAAGAATGCAATGTCATGATATAATTAAAATCAGTCAAAGGTAAAATAGGTTGGTTGGTTGGTTGAAATGAGTTCCATGGCGCAAGGTCCCCTGTGGGACATGCCGCGACAAGAACAAAATAGGCGTAAAATAAAGTCAAAACTAAAAAAAATGAATACCACATTAAAAACCTCTCATAGATACGAATTTATAGAAAATGAAAATGCGGTGACATATGAAATTAAAAACAATTAATACCAGTCAAAGACATTTAAAAATGTAAAAAGTTAAAGTTCCAAAAATAGTTAAAATTCTAAAGTAATTAACAGCAACATAAAAGAAACACAAAAGGCCAAATACAACAGAAAATCTAAAACAAAAAGCAATAGCCAATAAAAAACAAATCAAGTTCAACCAGGCACATATTCCTCAAACACAGTGTTTTCCTCGGAATCCGAGCCACTGCCGTAAGCTTCGGATTCCGTAGCCTCTTGAACATAATGCTGGAGTTGCCTGGGATCTTTAACTCTCTGAAGACCAGAGCACAAATTTCCCTTATACCTCAAAAGAACGGAGAATCAGCCCGAAGCCTGGAAAATTTCGCCCCCATTTCACTCCGTTTAGCGCAAATTAGTGGGTGGAGTTTCGTTTCAGAAGTTCACCGATTACTTGGAGAGGGAAAAGACGATAGCCTTTTTCTCCGGTGAGAAGGTATTGGGGAAAAAACATTACTGTTATCAAGTAATTGTTATTTGACAACGCACATTACACACTAGTGGATTAAAGAGAAATTCTGAAAAATTTTAATATGAACTTTTTCAGGAGTACACAAGTAATTAAAATATAAATTTAAATAAATAATAAAAACATCTAAAATGGTACTATGCGTGTACGACTTTTGATTTTCTTCGAAATGGAATGTTTTTGATCATTTGAAATAATGACAATTTGCTACATGATAATAACATATGGTGAAATTGGCCTACATGAGAATTAATGTAAAAAAAAAACACTATTTAAAAGAAAGAAAATTGTAGAGAAATCTCATTTCTTTCTACAGTTAGAAAATACTTATAATATTAATAATAATAAGAAAGAAATGATGTCGCATCTAATGTGATTTAGACCAAAAATTGCGACATTTCGTCACCTGAGAATAATAAGGTTCTATCCGTGTTTTTGAAAAAATTAACTTATTGATATAGAAATGTTCTATTTGTATCTTTGAAGACATTTCTGGATTAAAATCTCATATTATGATTGTAAGGTTATATTGAAATTATATATAACATCATTTTGATGCAAAAATGCCTTCATAGTTACAAATAGAACCTATCTATATCCATAAGTCAATTAAAAACACTGATAGAATTTATTTATTCTATGGTGACGATTTATCTTTTGATCATTTGAAATTCTTACTTTGAAGTTTTTGCATAAATAATGCACATTTTTTTAATGTCGTTTTAATGCGTGTCTTTTACAAAATTCAATCATCAATTTTGAAGCTAAACATTTTCTTTATGATTATTAATTTTTTGCATTTCTAAAATATTAATTTACTTTTATCATTGAAAATGCATGTTTTGTTTTAAGAATGATAAAAAACATATTCGAGAAAAATATTCACTTTTATGGCGAATAATTAGCATATATTCATATGAAAAGTACACACATACAAACACAATATTCTTTTCTTATTATTATTTCTCTCAGAAAATGGCATCATTTTTTTTTTTAATATTCATATGATTTCCTCTTTCATTAAAAAATAGAATAAAACTATTCCCATTATTTAAATTTATTAAGAAAGTATCACATATTAAAAATTCTGATCTCGTTAGTAATGTGGAAATAAATTTTATTTTTTTTTTTAATTTTTAGAATTATTTTGACACATTTTTTTCTTGTAAAGAAAAAAAAAAAAAATCTTTCAAAGCAAAGTTTATTCTGTTTTGCCTACCCATTATCTCAAAGGAATGCACGTATAGGAAATAAATAGCTGAACTCAGATTTTAATATATATTTCCTTAAATATGATGTATTAAAATGATTATTTAATTGGTTATTTATGCTGCATTAAGTTCTGCATAAAATTATGTTTTCAAGACTTCATTTTAAAAGGCTTTTATGCAAAAAAAAACGCGTGGTTTACTTTCCTTCTGGATATTCTAAAAAACTTTATATATATATATTTTATTACATGTACACTTAAAAGATGATTTTTAATCACACGATATCGTAAGATCAAAACATTTTGATTTTTATATTATTAAATCTTGATTATTAAACACATTTTTTAATGGAAAATTAAAAAGAACATAACTATTTTCATTTTTTAAAAATACAAATTTATTGTATTTTTTTTTCTCATATAACTATTTAAATTGTTTAAAATATTTTAATTGTGTTGATAAAATAAAAGATATTTAGTATTAAATAGGTTTATTAAGAGATAGAAAATTCTAAAAGAATAAAAGTAAAAAATAAAATACAAGACCTTATATTGGCATGAAGAATATTTATACAGATCTAGAGTAAAATATCACAATTCGCATGCTTTGATTATGTAATTATATCCGGGGATATAACTTTTTTTAGTTTGGGATGCTGCGCCTTCCAAAGGAAATTTTTATTTAAGTTCAATTAACTCTGAATTAGTTTTTCTTGGTTTGCTAACTTTGAAAGTGTGTATTTAAAAATCCTTATAAGTATGTGTATGACATTTTTGACAAGGATTCTGTGTTATATTTCTAATAAACTGTCTTCAAGATTTTTGTTTTTGTGGAGAATTGTGAAAATGTTAACGCAAATATTACTCATGAAAAAACTGTATTAAATGAGATGATAGGAAATAAATATAGCAGTTATTTAAAATAGAAAAAAATATTTAATTCTTTTGATATTTAATCAACTGAAAAACAAGAATGGAAAATCTAGAAATTAAATGATATTTTAAAATTAGTTTATTATTTGTTTATTATTATTTATTATTATTTTATATGCAATTTGAAGACGAACATTCAATAAAAATAACTATTAAAATGCTTTTCTTTTAAAAGTAAAAGAGGGGGAGGACTAACATTTGACATAATAATAGAAATATATAAAATAGAATATGTTACATCACATGGGTGCTTTCTTTTCTGCATTCCAACGAAAGCGTATATTTCTGATATGCATTTTAAAAGAAATATGTTATAGAATTGTGTTTTATTATCCCTTAAATTATGGCATGCTGACGAAACTCAAATATTATATTATAATATTATACAAATATTATATTATAATATTATACAAATATTATAATAGTTTGAAATTTGTTATATTTTGTAAGAAAATTAGTAGATTATACCTAAATCATTATTTACGAATTTAGGATGAAAAATACTACAGAGCATTGAAAATAATGCAGAAAGCACCTTGAAATCACGCAAGAGCAGCGCAAATGTTTTTTTTTTCTTTCTAACAACAAAAGTACTCTTACAAGGATAGAAGCACGCCAGGGTGTCCGCAAAATGGTCTTTATGTTACCGCTAGTGTGTACTTCAAAGGAATATTTGATAAAGCGAAGAAAATGTAAACAAAAAAATTCCCCCAAGCGCTTTCCCATGCACCCTTTGAGAGAATAGACAGGGAGGATTTTAGGAAATTAGATTCTCTTAGTTGTGTTTATCTCTATCAGCATTGTGAAAAGAACTGCATGTAGGAGCTGGGAGTTATCGATACACTATTTCCAAAGGAAAAAAAAAAGCTAGAAAAGACAAGAAAATGAAAAAAGTAAAAAATTGTTTTAACTAAATTCGTAGAATTCGTCCTCGAAATTTTTATTAAGACTGTTCTCACATCTAAACTTGATACTTTGTGAAGCATTCATTAAATAATTTTTATTTTTAGAGGAATTTTACAGATTTTCTTATTTATAAAATAATTTTACAAGCGCTTTCCTTTTCATTTATATAGACAAGATTAGTAAAATTGTTTGCAAGGAATGTTATTAAATTATATTTATTTATTTCCCTAACAAACCTTTCTTGAACTTTATAAAATTGTAGTAGTAATATTATCGCGTCTTAATTAAACTTTAATTCTCATTAATGCTTCGTTTTATACAAGAAAAAAAAAGAAAATGTTTGCTCTGTTTTTAGCTTTATATTAGCTTTGTTATTAAATCACTTCTGACCAATATTTTATGTTAGTTCCATTAGTGACATTTAATGGTGTCGAAATTCTTATGCAATGAAAAATATTGTTGATTTTACCAAGCAGATGGAAATACATTTAACATACTTTCATCAATGAAAAATTAAATAATCAACTCTCTCTCTGTCTCTCACACACGCACACTTTTTTTTTTTTTTTTTTTTTTTTTTTTTTTTGATAACGTACATTTCATTCTAAAAAAAAAAAAAAAAATTATAAACTCTAAATCTGCTTCAGAAAATTCTATTCAATAAAACCACTATCTTTATTAATTATATTTATTTTGTTAATCACCCCCCCCCCCCCCCCCAGAAAAAAGAAAAAAAACTTGCGAAATGGATATTTTATTAGGAGTTAATGATTTATTTATTGGAATTTAACATTTAAATGAGTTTTTTTTTTATATATAATGTATTACATTTTAGAATAATATCTTGTTTTTCACAAAGTGGTTGAAATGGAAAAAAACCGGCATTGACTTATACGCACACACATATATATATAATATAAATTATCAAAAGTAAATAAAAAAAAACAGTAAACCATAATGTATAATTTGTTGACAAATATCTTTATACATATTATGCATAATTTTCGTTACATACTGTGATACTTTGAATTTCAAACAAAAAAGTTTTTTCAAATAAAAAATCAGTTAACACGCATAGAAAATATCATTAAATAAAACTTTTTCATTAATACATTGATTATTATGCATAAAAAAACATGCATTAACTACATTAATATGTACACATTTTTTAATCTTTTAAGTACATGAATTACACTCATTTTAAAAAGCTTAAATAATTAACAAATCAGTGAAAATTGAATATTTTATAATGCTTTACTAGAATCAGCTAATATTTTTCTTCCTCAAAAAACAAAAAATCCCTGTAAAGCAGGAAACCTTTGCAATGAAGAATCACTTTTTCCTTGGAAATGGAGGGGAGGAACCAAATGTCAAGTAAACAAACGGGGAATTGATTGACTGCTTTGACACCGTCCTCCTAAAAGGGGGTGGAAGTTGTTCAGACATTCGGCCGCCGGCCTTGGTCGCCTGAATGAAAAGCCGTCTGGGCCACTTTGGTCTTCAGAGGGTTAAAATTCCTAATACATGGGCTTAGAGATGAGCTTTTCTTTCTTTTAACAACAGTCTGCCACTTGGGAGATACTGGAGATGGGGTTTTCTTGGTATCTGTTTGTTTTTTAAATATATTTGATTTCTGTGGTGTTTTTGAGTTTGTAATAGTTTTGGTCCCAGTCTTGGTCTTTTCTTTTTGAATGGAAGTTTTCACTATCTGACTAGAGTTGGGTTTTTTCATGTTTAGAGCAGATGAACTTGGGGGCATTTTTTGGAGAAGTAGCTGACGAAGGTAAACAGATATCACAGGATTCTTTGATTGGGGTGTTTGTTGATTGTGTTTTGGCTGAATTTTTTGATGCCATAGACATGTCAGTCTGGGTGCTAATATGTCTTACAGATTTAGACTGCTGTTTCAATAGGCTTGAATAAGACACGCCGACAGACGGGGTTCTGGATTCTACGATTTTACGAGCTTCTGGGTAGGAAAGATTTTGCATTATCTTTACAGTTAGAATTTCTTTTTCACGGATCCAGTTTGGGCAAGAGCGAGAGAAAGCTGTATGATTACCCTTGCAATTTATGCAGCATTCTGATTTTTCACATGAATTGCTGTCATGGTCAACTTCTGCACAGGTAAGCGAACCGCGACAGTTAGTTTTTGTGTGGCCGTATCGCTGACATTTAAAACAACGTAGAGGATTAGGAATGTATGGTCTGACAGGACAATTCAGGTAAGCAGCTTTAATTCTTGTAGGTAAAGTAGGGCTATTGAAAGTGAGAATGACATGCTTTGTAGGAAGGACTTGGCCATTCCGATGGATCGTGATACGACCTGCATCTATAATATTTTGGTTTTTTAGGTTTTCTAAGAGTTCATCTTTCGTAGAGAATAAAAGGTCTGGTTGATAAATAACACCTCGGTTTGTATTTAGAGTTTTATGCACCTGAACAGAAACAGAAAAAGGACCTACTGTAGAGCTATTAGAAAGAAGCTGTGATTGTTTAGTTGTAGAAACCTCAACTAGTAAATCTCCAGATTTTATTTTTTTTAGGCTATGACCATTCCCTAAGGCAGACTGGAAAGTTTTAGCTATGAGAAATGGCGACGTTTTACCAAAGGAACTATCAGAGTGGCTATCAGTACGTTTAACGATAAAAAAGCATGTGAAGGAAGAAGTCTGTACAGTTTGTTGCTCTCCACTGGGGAGAGACATAGAAGGAAATGAAGTTTTCCCATCCATGTTAAAAGTAATAAAATTCAGACCCCGGTCGCACCACCCACTACCGAGCCCAACAAGGGGATGCACATTCGTGCACCAGTGCTAACCAGGGCCCATACAGTCACAAGACAACCCTATGTCAGTCTCCACCCTTAACGAGATGACTAGTAGTTGCTCGATCACTTGATCCCTAAAGCCAGTGACAAAAGTCAGCTGACCAGCCGATTGATGCATACGGGACCAATATGCACCTCCCGTCTACCTGAAGCAGAGGCCAAAGCAGTGTGTTGGTTTCCCTCAACTACCAGGATCCCCCTTTCCAGGGACACGGGACGCCACACACGGCCAACACGTGGGTGGTTTACAATTCTCCATGAGTCGATATGCAGGATGACATCGGCTCATACAGAATTGCCCTCACCTCCGAAGAGGAAACCACAACGAGAGTGAAACAAAGAGGAAAGTAAGACCAGAGGAGTGAGAGGAAAAGGAAAGGAGAAAGATCACTCAGGTGCCCCGGGGTTGTGAAGCCCGTGAATACCTAAAGAAGGTATCCCCCTGGGGGTATTGAGAATAGGATATCCTGATTCAAGAGAACCACCCATCACGACTTGTGTCGGACAATATCTGGGATTTCCTTTTTGAAAGAAATATTAATGGTTTCAGTGATTTTGTTTTCTTCGGATAGCCAAATCTGGACAGCCTTTAGTAGAAAAAGTGTAACACACCATTACCCTTTTTTTACAGTTTCCAGCAAAATTGAAAAGTGCTTACGCATTCGGTTTCTTTGTCTGTCCACACTCTAATTCACGTAAATATACTTGGATTGCCTAAAATTTTAGGACATTATTGACGTCTACCCTAGCACAAACCCTATTGAAAATGAAGTTTCTACCATGATTAGTTTATCTACAGGGAGAATCAAAAGTTTCCATTACAATACGGCCTATGGGGAAAAATCGTTTCAGAGGAATTTTAAGGATGTTATAACCTGTCAAACATATTAAAATTTATATGCTTTTACGAGTTGCATTAAAATGTAAGGTGGAAATGTAGCTGTTATTCATTTACAAGGCCACACAAAAGAATTTCATTAGATAATGGTAAAAGGGGGAATTGTGTGTGACATATTTTAAATATATTAAACTATTTCATGTATAATAAAATTGATGTATGCCAATGAGGTTTAGTATAATGATATGATACTGCCTTCCTTAATATAAAGTACATAGTATTTATAGGGACACACAAAAGATTTCAAACAGTACATTCTTTCCGAAGTACTTTATATGTATCCGATGATAGCTGATGGATGGATGAAATGCATTTTAATTTTGATATGCACACATAAGTTTCATTAAATGTATACATATTATATGGTGTGTATAAATCCTATAGTTGATATACAGGGCTACCCAAAAAAGCTTGCCAGCGTTACTGAATATGAGAATAAATTATTAAAAGATGATTCTTAAATAAATTATTTATTTTTATGTTGAACTGCATTAAATTTACTAAGAAATATTTGCAGAATATAGATAAAATGATATACAGGGCCACACAAAGAATCGGGTACATAGAGGCCTATGAATGATAATTTATAAGAAAGTGATTTCAGTTGTTTTAAGAGTGTTTTAGTTTAAAATAAATTTTATCTCAACACTGATGTGTAATAAAAGTACCAGGCAAACTACAAGGCTGGACAAAGTATTCAAATATGTTTCCATCTATTAGTATAAATTGATGAAATTGAGAAATTTCAAGCTACTAGGCATTTTTTGCTAAACTAAATTTTCCCATTATATAGTATGTATATTATATAGTCATGTATACAGGGCTGATCAATAGTACTGGAATAAATATTTGGCTTTATATCCTTATTTACCTAAATAACGAAGTTTTGTTAAAGATTTCATGTAATGTTGGAAAGTGCTTCATAATCTATGCTTAACACATGATTTTTCTTACTTGTTTGCTTTTGCCTCAAGTTCTGATCTAAGCTGTTTGGGAATACCTATATATGCTGTAGCTCCAGAGGGTTTTAAACATCTAACAGGTAGTTTCATCCCACTGTAGAATTTGAATGTAGACTTCAATTAAGATTTGTGACAAATACGATTCCTCATGAAGTGTTCTATTTTGAAAATTTCCATATGAATCTATGATTTATCACTGACACTTTCAGCATGTCTCCTATTTGAACCCATGTTCTCTGAAGAGATAATTTTCTGAGTATGGAGAAACTGTCCTGAACAAGTAAAAAAAAAAAAAAAAAAAATAATAATAATAATAATAACAACTTTACTTCATCCAATTGTTTATTTGTGAATCATTCTTTGCAGGTAGTCATGGGGAGGGGGTGGGAGAAGAATGGTATTCTAGAAATTTAGAAATGTGGGTGTGTGTTATAGCAATGTTTCTGAAACTTGCAACTTGTACAAAAGATATATATTCAAATTAAATTGTACATTAGGTTTCCCTGTTAATTAATTTTTTTCTTTAATTTTTAACATTAGATTTAAATTTTTGATTAGTCTACTACTTATTTTTTTTTCTTCCTCATTTAGTTGTTGATCTTTTGTAATGATATGCAAGAGTATGTAACATATTTATTTTGTATTGGTATTATAATTAATTACATAAAAAATTATTGTTTCAGCAGCCTCCTCTTGTTCCACATGAATTAAGAAATTCCTTTAACCATAGTTCAAGGTTAAATCCACAGATGTGTCCTTGGAATCCTAATCTTGTAGCATATATAAATAATGGTGATATTTGGGTGCATAATATACTTTTATCTAAAGATACTAGACTTACCTATGTTAAAAAAGGTAATTATTGTTTGAATAAAAAATGTTTATGTATTTACCTTTTCTTTAATTATCTAATTTTTACTCTCTTATCTTTAAAATAGGAAAAGATATGAAATATCTTTATCTAAAATAAAATGTTTATGTTGCATATGACTAGCAAGTAGTGCAGTATTTGCGCATGCAACTTTGCACATGCATGTGCTAATAAAAGAGTTACTGAAAACATTGTTAAAATGTATTGCATATTCTACCATACAATAGATATTTTTGATTTTGATACCTAAAAATTCTTTGAAATTTACAAGTATGCATTATATGCCAACAATAAAAATGAAATATTGTGGAAACGAAAGATGATAGTAAACAGTAGTTGAAATTTAAATAATATGCTATTTATTTACAATTTTTTTTTTACTTGCTATTAAGATTGCAAGAAAAATTATATATATTTTTTGTAAACATATATACATGAATTAAATTATTTAATTTATAAAGCAGGTGTACATAAAAAAAGTATGAAGGTTTAAGTGTGCATTAATACCCTTATGTATATAGTTCTTTTTATTCTCATCAACATGGAGTGAATATTGCTTTGCTACTAAAAATAAAAATGCTGTTAACTAAACTGGAAAATATTCTTTCCATCCTTATTTAATCCTGTCTTACAAAAAATTAAAAAGAAAAAAAAAAGTTCATCTTCACATCCATTTTGAAATATTTTTGGTAATTTTAGAGTGATCATGAATTTAGAGAATATTTTATTCTTTAATTTTGTATTTTCAAATTAATTGAGATTTTAGGAAGATTTCTAATGACTTTATCCATTTAAATTCAGATATATATATATTTTTAATATATGAAACTGTTCTGTATGAACATTTATGCCTTAAAAGTAACCACCATGACAAATAAAAAAATTTTTAGTCTTATAAATTTTTCAAGAAGTCATAAATTTAAAAACTTTTTCTACTTGAGGTAGAAATCATGACATAAAAAATATTGTGATGTCTAAGCAGTGACAGAAATCTGTTTGGGAATAATTTTGATTTTAGAAAATTTTTTGTTCCTTATATCCTTTTTAAATTTTGAAGTTTTTGAAAACCGTTCTATGTGAGCTTAAAAGTAACTGTAAAAGTTTAAGGGTAGTTTATCTCTTAAAAGTAACACCATGTCAATTGCAAAATTTTTAGTTTTATTAGTTTATAAGAAGTTGTTATTTTAAAGTTTTTTACTTATCTTGGATGCAAAAGTTACAATATAAAAAATAGTCTATGTTGAAGCAGAGACTATAATTTTTTTTTTTTTTTTTTTTTTTTTTTTTTTGCTTCCATTATTTAGAGATAATTAAGGATCCAAATTAAAGATATTTCTGATATCACTGGTAATCACACTCTTCTTATTAAATATATTTATGTTTTAATCAAGCTTTTTCGATTAAGCCTGGCTAAACCTGAAAAAATCATATTTTATGATTTTGATGTGAATTAGTAGAGGTACCTTTATGAGACAAGTTTCATTGAATAAATTAGGAAAAATACATCTTTATAATGAATATTTAATCACACATTAATGATTATTAACTTGACCTTTGCTATTAATATTTTAATCATTTTAAAAATTATCTAAATTTTTATTATTGTAGTTTATTACTTATTTTAATGTTTTATTATACTGTAAACACTCATTATAGTTCTGCTTGCATTGTTTACATTCAAATTACTGTTTTTAAATTGTAAACAAACAAAGCAATGACCAGAAATCCACAAAATTCTAAAATCTACACAACCTCTGGTCTCAAGCTGTGCGGATTTGAGGGAGCCTACTGTATATATATATTATATGATATCAATGTACATTATATTTTATTAAATTTGTTGAATTACAATTTCATATTTTATTTCACTTTTTTCATATTTAATATGATGCTCTGTGTTTAATGCTTTATCTTTATTTTTCTTTTTTGTAAGGTATAGGAAATTTAGCTGATGATCCTATTAGTGCAGGTGTTCCATCTTATGTAACACAAGAAGAATTCAACAGATATACTGGATTTTGGTGGCAACCTGTACCTGTCCCATCTGGTATTTGTTTTACTCTGATAAATATATTAGTAAAAAAGAATTGCATTTCATTTTCTAAATCAATCCAAAATATGTATTTTATGATAAATTATTCCACCCTGGGTTTCGATAGTTGTTTTATCTTGGAGTGATTAATGAGGCTATATTTTTTAACTTCACTTATAAATTTATTTTAACTGTCACAAACTGATAACTAAGCAAGATTGAAAATCATATAAAATTACTTTTTTTTTTTTTTTTTTTTTTTTTTTTTCATATAAAACTTGATAAAACATGCAGACTCAACAAGTACATTTTTTGACGATTTGTTCGAACTTTTTATTTTAATAGGGGGCTCTGTCTCATACAAGCTATGCTTGTGAACCTCCATTCAGGCACCACAAACTCTAAAAACATGCTAATTTAAGCAGCTTTTAAAACATTGGGAAATATTGAACTATTTTTTTTCAAGGGCAATCTCCCTGTAAAAGGGTTTCAATTCATTTCCCTTTAATTGGTTGAATCAGCTGCTGTTAAACATCTACTGGCTAATTACAAGTTTGATTAAACAAAATCTGTTCAATAATGAAATACATAGTCTTTACCTTCTGGTATATTTTGAACCTCAGTGTAAGAAAATTTTTTAAGTAATGCATTTTAAATGCATCGTTTACATCTGATGTAATTTTCACTAAAATTTTCTGCCTCTTTTTAATATTCATATATATAAAAAAAAAATTGTTGTTTGAAAGAAAATATTATTTGTGACACCTTAGAATTCACAACAGTTAAAAATGATCTTATCAAAATTTGAGATAAATGTCTCTTCTAAATATATTTTAAATTTTAAACTATATTGCAATATTACTTGCTCATTTTAAATATGATGAAATTTCTTTTACTTGCTGTTTTTAACTTGCATTAATGATTTTATTATTTAAAATTTTTCTTTTTGTTCATATGAAGATACTTCTATTATTAGAAAAGAAATATTTTTATTTCTCCTGCTTTAGATTTAGCAACCACAGATAATTTAGAAATATGATATGTTCTCACAGAAATATATTTTAAAACTGTTTTCAATATTAGTCTTTGACTATTTTAAATATGATATATATTTTTTCATTTATGGCAGCTTTCGCATTTTAATGAATTCATTTTTTTAAAAATATTTCCTTTCTCTTTTAATATTCACATGTAATTATAGTTTTATAACGTAATTTTCAATATCTTCCTGCTTTTAACTCATAGCTATTTAATTCTCATTTGAAAGTTTTTTTCTGTTTGTGATAGTCATGTCTAAATATTTTTTTAATTGAAGGAATAGTTATTCTTTGATCATTTGGCAACAATTTAAAAAAAATAACATTTTCTAAAATATTGCATATTAACATTTTCTGAAACTAAGAAAAGACATATTTTAAGAAGAGTACACATGAAAATAGAGTTCAAAATGCTAATTTCTTGGGGAGATATTTTAAATATACAAATTCATCAAATGCCCATAGACTTTATATTAGTGAGGGAAATTATGAAGCCAAGTGACCAATACCCTTAACACCAACTTTACCAAATTTTTCTTAAATCATTTTTATTTATTATTTATTTTTTTAATTGCCTTTTTCTGAAATTAGAAAGCGTTGAGACTTGCAATGTTTGCTTAAATTTTATCTTGCTAAAATTGATTTAGTGCCAGCTTGACATGGAAGCAGCAGATGCATCAAAGTAGAGAAATTGATTTTCCAATGTTAGCTCTGAATCTTTATTTTGTTTTAAATCAATTTAAATTGTGATTTAAGGGATTGGCTTTGTCCCGATTTAAAGACAATGACTAAATTGCAATTAAAGGCATTGGCTAAATCACAATTTAAGACTGGATTGATCTTAATTTCTGATGTTAGCTTAGATCGATTTAAGGCCAATGGTTAAATCGATTTAAGACCCAGCCCTTAGTCGCAACTAAAACAAAATTGTTTCAAAGATGTTTTTCTGAAACAAAAAATAATCTTAAAATGTTGTGAAAAACACAACTAACAAAGCTGCTCTGAACTCACCATAAATGATATTTATATGTTTTTAACAAGACAAAAACAAACACACAACACATTGCATACATGTGACTCCTGCCAATCTTTACTTACATTTTGCTGAAGTAAATACGCTAGTACGATTTAGGGAGTGGCAAGTTTAGTTTGCAAGGGAATGAAAAAAAAAAGTTACTGGCAAAATAAAATAATAGATAAAGTTTAACGAAGCAAGAAAGACCCAAGTAAATGTAAGTCTAACATATATAAAAGTAAAAAGATGTATAATAAAAGTATTTAAATGTATTTTGAATAAAAATATAGATACAGTTGGTAAAGTATAGACCTCAAAGCAGAATATACGCAAAAGGGCAGCATATATTGCAGAACAACGAACTAATCTGCAGAACACTTCAAAAAATTATTTAAGAAACTCATCCTTCAATAGAAGGAAAAATGAAAAAAAAAAAAAAAAAAAATCGCAAAGATTCCGAAAATTGAAGAAAAAATCTGTCATAAATCCGAGAATTCGGACATAAATCACAGATTTTGATGAATGGTCGATGGAAAAAAAAAAAAAAAAAAAAAAAAAAAAAAAATGAATTTCTTCAATGGTGTGAAGAAAAATAGCTAATTTTGTTGGAGAATCATTGAAAATGACAGAAATTTTGTCAAAGGAGCATGAAATAAATGAAAAATTCCATGAAAGATTCGAGAAAAGCAGCAAATTCCATTTAAGAATCACGATAAAACAACAAAATACCATCAAAAGATTGGGGAAAAAAACCCACGAATTTCACCAAAAGTTCGTGAAAAAGAGACAAATTTCATCAAAAGATCGCGAAAGAGAGACAAATTTTGATACAAGATCGTGAAAAACAGCAAATTTTGTCAAAAGATCACGAAAAACGGAGAAAATACTCTAAAGAGTGCCAAAAATGACAAATTTCACCAAAAGATCGCAAAAAAAGGCAATTTTCATAAAAAGATCGCGAAAAAAGACAAATTTCATTAAAAAAAAAAGATTGCGGAAAAGTGGCAAATTTCATGAAAAGATCGTGAAGAAGCGGCAAATTTCATAGAAAGATCGCAAAAAAGCAGCAAATTTCATCAAAAGATCGCCAAAAAGAAAAAAAAGAAAATTTCATCAAAATATCATTTTTTAAAAAAGGCAAGTTTCGTCAAAGGATCACAGAAAAATTCCTCAAAAGAGTGCCAAAACGACAAATCTCATAAAAAGATCAGAAAAAACGCCGAATTTCATAAAAAAAGATCGCAAAAAGAGGCAAATTTCGTCAAAGTAGTGCAATAAAAACCACAAATTTTATTAAATGATTGCAAAAAAACATCGAATTTCGTCAAAGAGGTGAAAAATGCATTTCTATAAAAGATACACTTGCACTTCTTAATATATAAATAAAATCTTATTGTGTCTTTCTTTTGCATTCCTGCAGAACATTTTTGATCAACTGAATTTCGTTGTAGAACATTGCAAAGTATTCTGCTTTGGGGAGTATAGATATAAGTGATGTGGAAATGTAGGCAATAGAAATAATAAGAATTAGCTTAAAAATTCCCACAAGTGCTCTCTCTTTTTACTTTTATTGAAAGATCAGAATGATACAAATAGGCACATCAGTAAACAAGATGAAATATTCAAATCCATCAACTTGATGACTAATAGTCACTCTCTCAATCTAACATCTTATATAAGAGGAGGAGACACCTCAAACAAGGAACCTCTAAAAATAAAAAATAAAATGCATCAAATCATTTCTTTAAAGAAAAATATTAGATTTCTAAATGATAGCTGGGAGAAAAACAAGCATAGCAAGTCAGTTCCTGAATGGTTAGTTCAATATGATTAAAAAGATAAGATTTACATACTAATACATATAAAAATACTGTCATGCAAGAAACCTTACAGTTTGACATCTATAATATGCATATATACAAAAATATCATTACTATTTTATAAAATTATAATTCATTCATACCTTAAAATTTTTTTAATTTATTTCATGCTTCATATTCATCTACAGTAACAATTGCTCCAAACACTTTAATCTCATGCATAATATCTTTAGAGTTTATAAATGCTTTCTCTCAAGTTAAAAAAGAAAATCTTTAAATTGTTTTATGTCTATATTTTTCTATTTATTTCATTTCAGGCGGTACTGAAGTGTACAGGATACTGTTTGAAGAAATAGATGAATCATGTGTTGATATATTACATCTAAGTACATGTGGGGATGAAAAAGACACAGAAAAATTCAGGTTTCCTAGAGCTGGTAATTTAATACAAATAGTTGTTTTAAAATTGTTTTTTATCGTTCAATTATTTTATTTATTTTTTATTTTACCAAAAAAAAAAAAAAAAAGTTATTCATTACATATAATAATTATTTTGAATTCTCTATTTAACTCTTTATCTGTGAAATATATTTCAAAGAAGTGTCAGAAATGGGCATTTTTAATCTTTAATTTTGTGCATTATAAGAGTTAAAAATATATATAAATAAAAGTAGATTATTTTGTAAAAAATATGTAAAATAAGTATAAATCTAAAGTTATTAGAAAAAAATGATAGTCTTTTATAACAGGGTTCATACTCATCAGGGATTAAGAGGAAAAAAAAGGGATAAATTTTGGGTTGCAAAAATCAGAGGAATCTCAGGGGATAATGCCAAATTTGGGGGGGGGGGGGGGGACTCAAAATATTTTCAGCCCTGGTAAAATTTCAAACTTGCACCCATGATTTAATGGCTGCCATTCATTTTTCAATATATATATATATATTATCGAAGATTCACATTTCTTTAACCCATGATAGAAAAAAGAAGCTAATGAATTTATCATTAAAAAATGTAATTTTTACTCTTTCTTTTTTACTTTATTTTATGAGAAGAATGTAAAAGATTTATGAAAAAATTCAACTTCTGGTTTTCAACGGATTTATACATTTTAAACTGTGTTGACTCTAGAAAAAAGGGCCGCCATCTGGAAATTTTTTAAAGAGGAGACATTATTCTAAAAAAAGTTCCTTTTTTCCAAAAAGGAAACATTATTCTGAAAAAGTGTACACTATTTAAAAAAAATGAAAAAAAAATGCTCTTTGTATTTTGTTCACCAAAAATAATTTGAACTGGCTTCCCCTTGAATTTCCAATATTTTCAATTGTATCAATTGAAGTGCCACAAGGCATGTAGGAAGTGTTAAAAAGGGCTGTTAGGTACATCAGAAAGGTTTAAAAGAGCCACTGTTCACATAAAAGTAATTAAAAGAGCCACCAGGACCAGGTGCTGTGCCCTACTAAAATAGCGTAGAATCACCACTATTAAAATGTCCTAAACCTCAAAGCAGAGTATGCTTAAAAGTGTGATATATGTCACAAAACGACAGGCTTCTCTGCAAAACATTTCAAGTTTTCATTTTCAGTGAAATTCATTAATCATTCATCATTGGAAATAAAGAGTGGAATTCTTGAATAGTTCACTTAAAAAGATTCATTGATTGGTTGGAAAAAATCTGGCACAATTTATAGGTTGATTATGAAGAATAAAGAATTCTTCAGTTAAAAAAGAATTCTACAGCCAGTTGCAGGAAAAAAAGAGGGGGGAATGTGGAATAGTTGAATGAAAAATCCATGATTTTCACCAATTGCTTGTAAATAAAATCCCCCAAAACTTTCCATTGGGTTAAGGAAATTATCATGAAAATTGCCAATTGGTTGCAAGTAAAAGGAACACAAATTATCAGTAAATTGATAAGAAAAATCATGAAAAACACATCCAATTTTTGCTAATTGGTCACAAGGAAAAGGCACAAAATTTACCAATTAGTAGAAAGAAAATATTCTGAAATTCATTGAATGGTCACAAGTGAAAAATGTGAAATTGATTAATGTTTTGTTGAAAAGATCTCAAAATTTGTTGATTTGTTCCAAAAAAGCAAAAAATATATATATATATATATATATATATATATATATATATATATATATATATATTTCAGTTGATCTCAAGAAAAAAAAACACAAAATTTGTCAATTAGTAGAAAAAAAAATAACGTGGATTTAAAAAATTGCGAAATTTGTCAATGGACCATTTTAAAAACTCATAAAATTCTTCTATTAATTGCAGAAATATCCTCAAAATTCTCATTGAAGTGTTGCAAGAAAAAACTCAAAAAATTTCAGTTGATAGATGGTAAATGTCATAAAATTTGGAAATCGGTCAAAAAAAAATGTTGAAATTCATCAGTGGGTTGTCAGAAAAATACCAAAATTGTTCATCAGTTGCAGAAAAATCTCCGATTTTCTCTAATTAGTTACTAGAAAAAAGCCACAAAATTTTTCAATTGATAGAAGAAAAATATATGAATAAAAGAATGTGAAATTCACCAGTAAATTGTCAGAAAGAATCGCGAAGTTCTTCGATTTGATACAGAAAAAAAAAAAAAAGCTCACATTTTTCGGAAAATAGTGGAAACAAAATATCACAATTTGTCAATCAATCGTAGTTTTGTCTATTAAACATGGGGTAAAACTCAACACTAATTAATTGCAAAGAAAACCAAAAAAATAAACCATTCTATAAAAAGAAAACATCATGAATCTCAAAAATCAGTCATGTGTTAAAGCTAAATTTGTCAGTGGATTGCCTGAAAAAAAAAAAAAAAAAAAAAAAAAAAAAATGTGGAATTCTTCAACCCGTCAATAAAAATGCATTGATTAGTTGCATAGAATTCACCAGTTTGTCAAGAGAAATATGTAAAAAAAAAATAATGCTTAATTTGTCAATCAATTATGGGCAAAAAATCGCTAAATTCATCATTCAATCAGGGTAAAATTGGAAAATTGCCAATTGCTTTTGGGAAAATCACTAAATTCTTCAATCAGTCGCAGAAAAAAAATTGTAAAGTTCTTTGATCATCTGTAAGAAAAAAAATCAGGAAAGTCATTAGTAAACCAAGGGAAAAATCTCAAAAATATTGCAAAATTTGTCGATTGTAGAAATATAAAATTAAGTCAGCTGCAATTTTTTTTTTAAATTTTTGACTAGTCTCAAGAAAATATGACTTAAAATTCTATTGATAAATGGGAATTTTAAACAAAGCAGCTCAAAGTGCCTTTGTGCTTTTCCAGGATGCAAAACTGCCCTTTTTAAAACAGATACGAAAGAGTTCTTCCCAAAGGAGGAATGCTACCTTTTTAAAAGTAATTTTGGGCATTCTCTAAATAGATGCAAAAATGTAATGAAAACATATGAAGCATACGGAAGTAAGATGGTGGGGGGAGGTCGGAAAAATTTAATGAGACAGTACTCAGATGCTTTGAAGCTTATTTCTGAATTGCTATGCAAAAAAGTCACCAGAGATAAGCTTATAAACAAACATTTGAATGTCATGTAAATGAAGTTCTTCAAAGTTGCTTAAAAGGGAATGAAAGTTTCCATAATATTCTTTTTGGAATAGTACATATTGTCCTATTTATTCAACAAATTCCCAATGTGGACATTGGGATAATATTTCAGTGATGAAACAGTCAAGCCATTCAAAATATTTATTTTGAAAAATTAATCTCTGTATTTTACATTACTCCATCAGGTATGTTTGGATTTATATTTTTAGCAACTGTAAACTGCCTTTAATTTTTTTTTTTTTTTTTTTTTTTTTTTTTTTTTTTATTTAAAGAATCTATAAATTTATTATTAATTTAAAAAGAAAAATCTTTCTAAGTTACAAATAAAAAATAACAATAATTTATACAGTTATATTTTATTTTATTGTTTGAATAACTGTTATAATGTGGCAGAATTAAACGAGTTTGGACGCATTGTATATACAGGAATTAGGGGTGAGTTCAGGCTCATTTTTTGGAGACTGAGACAAATACTAAAAAGAAAAAATAATTGCGTGACATTTAAAAATTGTTTCAAATGTGATATCTCATTTTTAAAAAATCTTAGCATAAAAATTAATGCTAAATAGTTTTGTTAATAATTTTAAATTCAATCATATATAAAGAGCACTTTGATATCAAAATAAAATATATTTAATATTTAAAAGGGTTCCCGAATTTTTTGTCCTTTAACAAGAAAATTTGATGGACACATTAAGTGTAATGAATAAATGAATAAAGTTTGCTAAAATTACTGTTTGTATGCTGAAGAATCAAACAGCAATTTCAGTTCAATTTCCTATAAAATGTGTACATTTTTAACTACAATCAATTCATTTCTCATAACAGTTCCATATGATTGACTTGAATCTGAAAATAAAAAAAAAATTAAAATATTGATATATTTATTGATACATCTTAAAGTTTCAATGCTTTTAGAGGAAAAAAAATAAACACTGACCAATTGTTTTTGATTGAAATAACTTGGAAAATATGTTTACTTATGAAAGGAAATCCTGAGCGCAATCAGAGTTTATGATGACAAACAGAAAAAACAATTGCAATGCTATTTTCAAAAGACTCGTGCACAATTGAATAATTTGCAAGCTTCAATTTTCTGGTCCACATAAAAGATGAAGAAATCACATAACTATTTAAATAAATTAACAATCAAATTAAATAATATCCTCTTTCACAAAGAAAAATCCAACTAGAAATTAATTTATAGTTTGTTGTTGTTTTAATTGGTGCCTCATCAATAGATTGTCACTGGAAATACAGTAGACAAATCACCAAGCATCACAAATTTTTTTTTGAAACTGCAATTAGCTATTAAAATACAAAAGCACAATTTGTGTCTCCCTTTCATTTTGATTAATAGTACTAAAATGGTTTGTAAAACAATAAGTAATTTTAAGGAGGGGGGGGGGGGGGTATCTTCATCATTTTCTACACATGAATAAATATTTTTCAGGTTTCATTAAGAATGAACCCAGGCCCGAGAGTCCATCTCATCTCTAACTGGAATGCCACTTTTCTGCCAAATGGCGGATTTTTGCTTTTTTAATTTTTAAGAATCTGCAATTTTTGTTAAGTGATCACAAAATAAAATAACGATTTTCACTGACGACTGCAAAATAAAACTATTTTCTCCGAACGCTCCCGTTATATAATAATAATACGATTTTTGTCAAACGATTGCAAAATATAATGGAGATTTTCGTAAAATGATCGCAAAATAAAGCAGCAATTTTCGTCAAGCAATTGCAAAATAAAACGATTTTTGTAAAATGATTGTAGCTATTTTCAAGCCATTGCAAAATAAAAACGCGATTTTTGTCAAGCAATCTCGAAGTAAAATGGCAATTTTCATCAAAATACTGCAAATTCTTGCTTTTCACTCGCTTGGTATAATGAATGAATCTATTGCTGGGTTACCTAAATAGATTTAAAATTATGCTATAATTAATATTCTTCACTGAACTCACTGCATCTTTTGCTGGGTTACCTTAATTGATGTAAAATACTGTGAACCAAAGAAAAATAATTTCTTTTTCAAACTTTTTGACAAATGCTCATTAAGAAAGATTTGTGTTAAAATTTACAAAAAAAAAAAAAAAAAAAAAAAAAAAAAAAAAAAAAAAACTTAATTTAAAAATAGGTAAAAAACTAGTTTGTTATAAATTTAATTCCTTTTTTAATTTATTATAAACAATATAGTTTTAAAATTCATGCATAAATGTTTTGAAAAATATCGTAAAGTTTACTTTGTGCATAATTTCCTCTTTTTTGATGTTTTCCGAGTGACATCCCTGTGTATAGTTGGCGATTCATTTTCCCCCTTTTTTCCTATTTCTCATTTTCATGCTTGTTAAAAACAATTTCTTTTAAAGAAAATTCTCATCTAGCAGGCATTTTTTATCGAACCAATACTATATTGTATTCATTAATTACTTGCAGGTCATGTTCACTCAAATCAATAATATGAAAAGCATGGTACAAAGGAGTTTTCTTTGATAAATGTATTCATAGTATGTTAAATAATGCAGTAATGAAAGAAGAATGCATGCACCTTCACCTGCTAAATCTGTTGGATTACTTCTAAATTCTGGACTTAGTTACATGGGTAAAATTTTTAAAGACAATAGAAGTGATATCTCAGAATTTGCTACTTCCATCCAAAGACTAAACAACTCTCAAAAGAGTTAAAAGATGCAATGGTTGTATCTCCTTTAAGTTCTTCATTATCATAGCTTCATATCTGCTTGACTTTATTTGTTAGCCAGAATGGAGTTTGGTGCATGATTAAATCCATTGTTGTTGTAACTTGTATAAAATTGTAGCTATGAAGAATATTTAGCTCTTTATCTCCTTTGGCAGATTAATGAAAAGATTCCTTAAATTAATAATAAGATCTTTGTATTGCCTCTTAAAACACACTTTTGTACATAATTTTTGTAATTCTATCATATCAGAAAATGAGTTAAAAATAGGTTACAAGATTTTATCTTTACATAGAAGAACCAATTGGAGTTGAATGTACGAATTGTCACAATGAAATATTTTCTACGGGTAATCTGATCTTCTTTAAAATCTTCTGTATTTTGTTTTGCACATACACAAGCAAAGTAATACTATAACAAACGCTATTAGTTCTTGAAAAATCCAATAAATTGTTTTGTTTCAAGAATTTAAGTACCTTTGTTATTGAATATGACTAAATAATATTTTTAGATTACAAGAATTTTTTTTTTTTTTTTTTTTTTTTTTTTTTTTTTTTTTTTTTTTTTAGGGTGGTGGGGGGGGGGTGGGGAAAGGACAGAAATATGCATTTACAGAAACTAAGATTTTTTGTTTGTTGATTCTTTTTTAAATATAGCTTCCTTTTCTATATATATATATAAATGCATGTACCCATAAATGATGTATTTTATAACAATGTTTAATGAATTCCATATGTATTTTATTTAGTTTAATTAAAAAAATTTTTCTAAGACAAACTATTTTTTTTGCAGGTACTTGTAATTCAAAATCTTCACTTAAAATGCTTCAATTCTTGCTAAGTCAAGATAATGAGGTTTGTAAATTTTTTATAAATTTTAGTTTTTGAAATTTATAGGAAAAGAATTACATTTATATTTCTGATATCATGTATAATTTAAACAAATATATACTTGTGTATAAGTCAAAGAATTTCAGGCAAAATTTGAGAGTTGAAAGTGAAGGTCGGCTTTACATATGAGTTAAAAAACAAATAAATGGTTACCCAATTGCCGATATTCAGAATCTTTAAAGCTAGAAAATAATACTTATCTAGGAATCATAAATCTAAAATCTTTATTTTTTTTAATTTAAAGATTAAAATTTTTTAATTTAAAGATTAAAATTTTTTAATGATCTTATAAAGATGTAAGTTATTGTTCAGAATCTGAATATTTAGATTCATGCAGTTATTTTAAACTAATTTTGTTCTTCTGCAGTTAGTATAACTAATTTCAAGAGGTAAAAAAAAAAAATATATATATATATATATATTGACACTTTAGTTTTCAAACTTCCAGTTGCAGTTTTGTCCCAAACTAGCAGGGTTGTACCCATTATTTTTGTCTATTTTTTTAAACCATCCTTGAATCAAATGAAAAATATCATGGATTTCAACCTTTTATTTTACCTGGATTGTCCTTCTGCAGTGTTCAGAACTATACAAAATCTATTGCACTATTGTATTTTCTAATGTGTTCAACATTAGAATTATATTAGATTATGAATGTCTGTTCAACATATTCATAACGTTCAGTAAAATTTGGGCTACTAAGTACAGGTTGTCAATGATTTTAATCAGTTGATTTAAATTAGCGATTAAATCATGATTAAAATAAAAAAAATTCTGAATGTTTCAAATGACCAAAAAATCAATAAAATAAAATAAAATCTAAGATGAACATAATTTGGAATGTTTATGCAAGTATTTTAACTGATGAATAATACAGTAAAACCTCTATAAAGGACACTCCCGAATAGCGGACATCTCTATTTAACAGACAGTTTTCCTATCCCCACTCCCAAAACCTAAATTTTTGTATGTTTAACCTCTAAATAACGGACATTCTGAATAGCGAACACTGTATTTGGCGATAAAGGATGAAAAAGTATTTTTTAAACAGAAAATAAACTGAAAAAAAGTAAAAAAGCCTCAGAATTTATCAGGACAACGTGTCACAAATTTTCTGATCACAGTTAAATGTAGATAAAGAGCTGGGGAAAATCCCATTCCCCAACGTTCAGGGGAATGTCCCAATTTTATGCCTATATCAATCAAGAGTGTCAAAGAGTGCGCCAACTATCTCATTAACTAGATGGTTGCTGGAAATAATAAAGAGATTGAGAATTCTTTACTTTTACGCAAATTATTTGCCAGTGATGGTCCCTTTTCAGCCAAAGGGTATTGATGATAATTGTCACATGTTCTCTTTGCTTTAGCAACTAAAAATAATTATTTTAGCTTCCAAAAAAATGCATGTGTTATATTTATGTTATCAGTATTTGCTTTTTATGGAAGGCTTTTAAAATGTTGTCCTTAAAAACCTGAGTGGAAATTGAAACATTTTCTGTTTAAAACAAAATTTATCATTTTTTAGTTATTATATTAAGATAATTTTTATACATTATTATTAAAATTGAGTGAAATTAGGATTTATTATTAAGATTAATTATTGCTTCTTGCTTCTTGAAAATAACAACACTGGCAATAGCTAATAAAATTCAAACTACAGCATAGATCCCTTTAAGATTTCCCATATTCCCACACATCTATTTCATCTTTTCTTTTACTTGAGTTATTGTACCTATGATTTGACAACTTTTAATTTTTCAAATAAAATAATCTGGTTAAAATAAATTATTTGTGTGAAATATGTAATTTGGAAATAATATATTGTACATTGATCTTTCAGCGAAAAACAAACACTATGAATTTGTAAATTCAGAAATTATTACATAATTTATAAGTCATGTTCAGTGCTAAATTCAGGGGGTTGCCCGGGAGAAATAATTTCCCAGACTATTGAAATGTCATCCAAGAACATTTTGAGATTTTATGCTTTTAAAGATAAAAAAGTGCAGTCCCTCCCTCCTCGTCTGGAACTCTAGAATGACCAATAACATCATACAGAAAAACAAATTACATGTAATCACAAGCAAAAATAAACTTTTGTAACAGATTTTTTTTTTTTTTTTCACAATAATATAATAAACAGTGGATAAAAGTGTGCACAATTTTATTGCTTAACAAATAACTTTAATTTCTGATTAATTATATAATAGAGGTTTTAGGACATATAAAAGTAAATTTATGAAACATTAAGCATTTCTTAGCGATTTTTGAATCTCTGAGGTTTTCTCAATAGCGGACACCTCTGAATAGCAGACAATTTTTAAGTTCCTGAGGTGTCCGTTATTTAGAGGTTTTACTGTAATAAAAAAAGCTTTAAATAATTGTTTTTAAGCTTAATTCCTGAGGATTGTAAACAGTTTTTGACATTTTTGGAAATACCGTTTTATTATTTTTTAGGTACAAATAATAGGAAACCCCGGCCATGGTGACATTCTTAACAACATTTGTCCCAGTATGGAATATCTTGTTCGTGCTGGATGGACGCCGGATGGTAGGCAGTAAGTTTTATCTAAAATGACTTTACTACTTTTATTCTCTTCCCTTCTGTCTGTTATCATGTTCATAAGTTGAATATAATGATACTGTATTTAAAAATTGTCTGAATCTTAAAGATTTTATCAAAATACTAACTAGGAACTGCAAGAAGTGTAAGTCACCGATACCGATTTTGGCGAAAGTGGTATTGTTGAAAAGATCTCATCGCGAGCATCAAAAAACTTAATGGAACTATTCGTCGCAAATGAGCCGTTTTCGAGATATCCGACAATTTGTGTCATGTAACTGGTGCACATTTAATGGAAGACCGGAAAATTTTTTTGTCTCTATTTTAACGAAAGTAGTATCATTGGAACGATATCATCGTGAGGATTAGAAAACTCAATGGAATCACCCATCGGAAATTGGACGTTTTCGAGCTATCCGACAATTTATGCCACATTGCTAATGCTGTGACGACCCCAAGTAACTGACTGTGGCACATAGCTCCCGATCATGATTTCACAAGAAGCGATCTTAACTTTCTGCTCTGAATCCAAACTGTTTCTTCTGTGTTTGTCGGACGGCGCTGATGTGGTACAATCTTCTGCTGAAAACAAAAAGAAAGCAGAGAGTGGGGAAGGACGGGACAGTGGCTTTTGGATTTCAGTGTCTGATTTTAATGATGATTTTAACGTTTATTTTACTTGTTTGATTTTTATGTGTGTAAAGTCTTTAATTGTCAAATTTTATAGTGTAATTGTTAATGTCATGTGCTAAAATAAAAAAGATGATTGTCATGAAAATGAAGAGTCATCGTGCTACCTTTCACATCGGAACCAGAAGAAAGAGGTAAAACGTTAGAGCCTTATATTTTGGAGCCTCCCACCGAGATTTGGATTTGGAGTTTGTGGCGAGAATAAATGTGTGGTCACAGGTATGTTTTTAAATTCATTACAGCGTGCCTTATTATTTTAAGCATAACGTATTGGTGATGCTCATTTGATTAAAATTCTTGCTTGATTGGTTTGTTTTAAACTATATAGCAGCCGCAATATCCAGATTTGCATTTTATACTTTTGATTACATAAAATGTGTAAATATGAAAAAGAATGTTTAAAACCATGTTGGTTTAATGTGTTTCGCATTGAAAAATATATTTAAAACCAAACTGGTTTACTGATTAAATGAAGTCAAACTGATTTTGGGTATAATATGTTTCACATCGGGAAATGTACTTTTAAAATCAAACTGGTTTATTGATTAGATGAAGTCAAACTGATTTCAGGTCTAGTATGTTTTGTATTGTGAAAGATAGTGTTTGAAACCAAACTGGTTTATTGATTAAATGACTCAAACTGATTTCAAGTTTAATGTGTTTTGCATAGAAAAATGTATTTTTAAAACCAAACTGGTTTATTGATTAAGTGAAGTCAAACTGATTTCAGATATAATGTAGTTCTCATCGAAAAATGTTCTTTTAAAACCAAGCTGGTTTATTGATTAGGTGAAGTCAAACTGATTTCAGGTCTAGTATGTTTGTATTGTGAAAGATAGTGTTTAAAACCAAACTGGTTTATTGAATATATGAAGTCAAACTGATTTCAGGTTTATTACATTTTGCATTGAAACATATCGTGTTTAAAATCAAACTGGTTTAGTCAAAATTGTGAGTTTTCAGAAATTGAAAATTATCTTGAGAATTTATCAAATTTGTGTATTATTTCTGTAGAATGAAAAGTAATGGAGCATTAATGTTTTGAACTGGTACATATGTATTTTTTTTAATAGTTAATTATAGTTATTTGTTTAATGTATAAAAATAGTATTTATTTATAGATGTCTCGAAGGTTATTTTGAAATTTGTGAAGTATATATTTATCTATTGCTTTGATAGTATTCATTTTGTGAATAAATAGGTTGAGAGTGTATTGATTTAAATTTGGTTAGTTAATTGGGTAACCGTTTCTCTTACAAAGTGTCTGAATCACCCATCGATGAACTTGAAATTGAAAATGGCTTTTCTTGGAAGAGGACAAAAAGTTGATTTGAGAATCGTTGCAATGGAATTGGGAGAGGAAGTTGATGACAATATGAAGATCATTGACTTGTATAAATTAATTACGAAGAGCGTTTGGTATGAAGAAGAATTCGTAAGATACATGCTTGAGACTGTGATAGATGAGAGAGTAAGTCGCGAGAAATCTTTCGAGAGAAAAAGGGCGGATGAAAGAAGGTTTATATTAGAGGTTCCTGGGAAAGGAATGAATATATCAAATATTGTTGAGATTGATAAAGCAGTGGAGGAAAAGTGTCATATTGAGGAAATTTTGTTGGACCTTGTGTGTTTGTTTAAAGAGGTTCCGGAGAAGAGAAAAACAATATTAAGTATTGATGTTGATCGAGTAAAAGAGGGAGTGGAGAGTAATACTGATGAAACCTTATGTAGCTATGCGAGGTCTTTGGACTGTGAAGTAACGGAAAATGAGTCATCGACTAAGAAATTAAGTAATTCTCTTGAAAAGGAAATCGTGGATATTATTGATGTAATCGAAGTGTTTGAACTTTCTGAAATTCAAGGTGCGAAGAGAGAAGAGATAAAATTGATAAAATATGAAAGTAGATTTAAGGATATGTTGAACTTAAAAGTAAATGGTGGAAATGATGAGAAAGTCACTGAACAGGATGAAAAATGTTTCCAATTGTCACAAGATAGAGGAGATGTACCTGAAGTAAATAATGAGAGTATGTTTGAAGGTAATCTTGAACTTTCTCAGGTTGATATTGATGAATACTGTAGAAATAATGAAATTGGCTCTCTTATTCCAAGTAATTTGAAGACCAAGGACATTTTGGAGACTCTAGATGAGGTTCAAGAGGAAGATAATGTTGAGAATTTATGCGAAAATTTTCAGTTTATAACCAATAATGAAATTAAAAGTACAAAGGAGAGGAGAGAGAGTACGGATATGAAGCAAAACTCTATTGCAGTTGATTTAGTTAGGAGGGCATTTAATGAGAAAGACGAAATTGATCTTGAACTTGACTGGTTAATAGAAAGATGTAAAGAAACTGGAAAATTATGCGAAAGGGGAACCGGAGCTGTTCATGTTCTGTTCAAAAAGAGAGTTTATGGGAAATGGAGCCATGGTTTTGAGGACAGAAAGTGTTTCAAAGTGATTGGCAAAAGGAGGGAGAGAACAGTTGAATGTAAACCAGGAAGAAATAGAATGATGAAAAATCACAAGAAGAGAAAAAAAAATTCAACAATGCCGACACTTTATCACAGCACCCATCCTTCTATTAGTAACTATTAAGTTTTATAGATGCTGTGCAGTTTTATTAATCATCATAGCTGTTCCAGAAAGTGTATGTTTAATGTTATTTATTGTTGCATAATAACATAGAAAAAATTCTTGTGATAATTTTGATCTAGTAGTCCATAATTTGATTAATATGTATTGTTTTTTTTTTATTATTTATTTATAATTGTGAAAAAAAGTATATTTCAGTTCAGTTTAAACACAGAAAGATATGCATTGTTTAATATTTATTATTGTATAATGTCAAGTTTTAATGAAAAAAGAAAAATAGGAAGATTTTCTGTTAATTGTAATAGTATTTATGGGAAATTACATTGGTTATAATACTTAGTTTAAATAAGAAAAACCTTGTGTTTTTATTTTACAGAAAATTAGTGTTATGTAAATTGAACAATGATCTTATATTGTGACTGGTATTGCGGAATGCTACATTGCCGTGTATTCAAAATTTGTAAAAAAAATTAGTAAAATTGTGGCAGTTTGGTCAGGGTGGCAGAATGCTGTGAAGGGTTTTCTGGAGAAGTGCCTGTGACAAATTTTACAAGTAGTCTTTGACATTAGACATTGAAAAGGATTTACTGGTGTCCTTAGAACTTGTCACATTATGGCTCTTTTATATAGGACTTTGTTTGGACACGTCCAAAATTTGGAGGAGGGAGGAGTCTGATGACCCCAAGTAACTAACTGTGGCACATAGCTCCCGATCATGATTTCGCAAGAAGCGATCTTAACTTTCTGCTCTGAATCCGAACTGTTTCTTCTGTGTTTGCCAGACAATGCTGATGTGGTACAATCTTCTGCTGGAAACGAAAAGAAAGCAGAGAGTGGGAAGGACGGGACAGTGACTTTTGGATTTCGGTGTCTGATTTTAATGATGATTTTAACGTTTATTTTACTTGTTTGATTTTTATGTGTTACACACATAAAAATCAAACAAGTAAAATAAACGTTAATTTTAGTTACGTTAAACGTTAAACGTTAACTTTAGTTGTCAAATTTTATAGTGTAATTGTTAATGTCGTGTGCTGAAATAAAAAAAAGATGATTGTCATGAAAATGAAGAGTCATCGTGCTACCTTTCACATCGGAACCAGAAGAAAGAGGTAAAACGTTACATTCACATTGCTGGGAAACTGCATTAAGTGACATAAATTTTTGAATATCTCGGAAATGGCTCATTTCAGATGGGTAGTTCCATTGAGTTTTTTAATCCTCACAATGATATCTTTGCAATGACACCATTTATATGGAAATCGAGAAAATAATTTTTTGCGGTCCTCCATTGAGTGTGCTCTAGAACAGTAGGGTAACTATACCAGTAGTAAGCCACATACCAATAGTGGGCCATTAGTTTTCAAAGTTGAAAAACATGTTTTCTAGTCACCCATGTCAGATAACAAACTAATTGCTGATTGGCTGGAACCCTTATCTGTTATCAGGCAAAGGGACAACTTCAGTGTTCTCATAGTTTTTGAGATGGAATGGTGTTTTTACAGACTACATGAAAAAACTAAAGAGAAGCTAAAATTATTTTACGTAATCATCAAAACTTCTAAATATGATTTCATTATCTTATACTATAATGCGAGCAAAAATTGTGTGTGTGTGTGTGTGTGTGTGGGTAAATTTTATCTGAAAAACGGCTCTAACGATTTTCGCAAAAATTTGGATTTTAACATTTTCGGGCACGAGAAGACCATTGGGCTAGGTCCCATGTTCGGGAAAATTCGATTACTGGGTCATTTTGGGTCATAATGGGTCAGGATAAAGCTATTTATATCTATAGAACGGCTGGATCGATTTTAAGGAAATTTTGTACCCAATCGTTTTTTGGCACGAGAAAACTATTGGGCTGGGTCACATGTTCGAAAAATTTCGATTAGTGGGTCATTTTTGGGTCATTATGGGTCAAGCCATTTTTATCTAAAAAACGGCTCTAACGATTTTGACCAAATTATATATTTTATCGTTTTGGATTACAAGAAGACCATTGGGTTAGGTAACATGTTCGAGAAAATTCGGTAAGTGGGTCATTGTGGGTCATACTATTTTTATCTAGCGATTTTCTCACGCAATTTTGACTAAAAATTGCATTCTATGGTTTTCGGGCACGAGAAAAAAATTGGGCTAGGTTACATGTTCGAGAAAAAATTTCACTTGGTCATATTGGGTCATTAAGAGTCTGGGTCAAGCTATTTATATTTAAAGAACGGCGTGATGGATTATAACGAAATTTTGTATGTAACAGTTTTTTGACATGAGAAAACTAATGGGCTAAATCACATGTTTGAGAGATTTCGACTATGAGGGTCATTTGTGGGTCATGATGGGTCATAATGGGTCATGGTCAACCTATATCTAAAGAACAGGTGGATCGATTTTAACGAAATTTTGTATGCAACATTTTTTTGGCACGATAAAATCATTGGACTAGGTTACATGTTCGAAAAATTTCGATTCATGGGTCATTTTGGGTCATTAAGAGTCTGGGTCAAGCTATTTATATTTGAAGAACGGCATGATGGATTATAACGAAATTTTGTATGTGACAGTTTTTCGACATGAGAAAACTAATGGGCTAAATCACATGTTTGAGAGATTTCGATTATGAGGGTCATTTGTGGATCATGATGGGTCATAATGGGTCATGGTCAAACTATATTTAAAAAACAGGTGGATCGATTTTAATGAAATTTTCTATGCAACATTTTTTTGGCACGATAAAATCATTGGACTAGGTTACATGTTCGAAAAATTTCGATTAATGGGTCATTTTGGATCATAAAGGGTTTGGATCAAGCTATGTATAATTAAAGAACCGCAGGATCAATTTTAACGAAATTCTGTATGTAACAATTTTTAGAAACGAGAAAACTAATGGACTAAGTCACATATTCGAGAGCTTTCGATTATAAGGGTCATTTGTGGGTCTTAATGGGTCAAGGTCAAGCTATATCTAAAGAATGGGTGGGTCGATTTTAACGAAATTTTATATACAACATATTTTTGGCATGAGAAAATCATTGGAGTAGGTCACATGTTCGAGAAATTTCAATTAGTGGGCCACTTTTGGGTCATTCTAATTTTATCTAGACAATGTTTCGCGCAATTTTGATTAAATTTTGCATTTTATCCTTTTCGGTCGCAAGAAAATCATTGGGTTAGGACAAATTTTTGAGAAAATTTGATCAATGGGTCATTTTGGATTATTAGGGGTCAGGGTCAAACTAACTATATCTAAAAAACGGCTCAATCGATTTTATCTAAATTTTGTATCTAATGTTTTTCGGCATGCTAAAACTAAAGAGCTAGGCCACACGAGATTTCGATTATAAGGGTCATTTGTTGGTCATAATGGGTCATGCTAATTTTATATAGAAAATGGTACTCACCATTTTGACTATGCTTTGTATTATATCATTTTGAGCAAGCGAAAACCATTTGGCTTGGACACAAGCTCGCGAAAATTCTATTAGTGGGTCATTTTGGGTCTTAATGAGCTAGGGTCATTCTAATTATATATAACAACGACTCAATCAATTTTACCCTAAATTTTTAAACAAAACGTTTTTTGTCACGAGAAGACTATTGGGCTGAGTCGCATGTTAAACAAATTTATATTAGTGGGTCATTTCGCTTCATTGCAAGCTAATTTTACCTAAAAAATGGCTTAAACGATTTTGATTCAATTTTATATTCTACTGTTTTTGATTACCTGAAGACGATTGAGCTATGTCACATGCTTGATCAAATTTGATTAGTGGCTCATTTTGGGTAATACGGGTCAGGGTCACGAGAATATGGCAAAAGCCAATAACTTGATGATATTTGACAAAATATTGGCGACATATGGCCAAAAAATCGACTATAAAAATTACGAAAACCAAAACACGTATTTGGAGCCAAATGAAAAGAATGCCTCCAAATTTGGCTATATCTAGCAAAAAATATTGTCTTTCAGAATGTAAAGAATTTTTTTATACATTCTTAAGAGGATTCGAGATCCATGGTTAAACCAATCAGAGTCGAGCTAAAAAAGTGATTTAGATTGATGTCCTTTCGTTGTAAAATTTAAAATAAAATAAAATTTATAAATATGCGCATGAAAACATAGTTTTCTTATTGATTGTTTTTCTAAATAATACTATTATAAACATGTTTTACAGTAATAATACAGAGTTAATGATACAGTGAAAATACTATATCGAGTTGAACACAAAGTTAATTTTGACCGAGCTAAGCTCGGTCTCCCCTGCTAGTTGTGTATATTTAAGTGTAGAAATGTAAAAAAAATATAACATCTGTACAGTGTGTATTACACTTAAGAATGGAGTGGTGCTCTTCTAGGGGGGCCCTACTGAAGCATCAGAAAGTTACTATAGCCCACTACTGGAGCATAGAGGAAGGTAACTTTTTTTATTTTTCCTTTTTTCTAGAGAATCTATACTAATAAAATCCGTGCGCCTCTGTCTGTCTGTCTGCTTGAAGCCGATTACAGTTCACAACGCAGGCGAGTTGGAAGTCGCGAGAGGTGTCTTTCGATTGGAAAAATTCCGGGGAAGTCATTTCGGGCATTTTCGAGACCGTGGGTTAAAATTAAATAAGTTATGAATTAAAAACCCCTTGGGAATCGGAATGAAAAATGTCTCAAGTCCCAAACGGAGCTCTGAGGCAGAACACTGCGCCACCTTGCGGTGAAGGAAAAGAACTTTTCTCCTTTGGCTAAAAGAAGAAGCAGTCGAAAACCTCTTTTTCTCCCTTTTTTGCACATTTTTTCTTAAACCATCATGAAGACAGTTTTTAAAGTAGAAAAAAACTGATTACATATTCAGAATCTGCGTAAAAGTCTGCTTCTGATGAACCAAAAATACGAGAAAATGTCTTATGGGCGCGCAGACCCAACCGTACAAAACCAAATATTTTTAATGGGACGATGGCGACCATGGAGCGTAGAGCCCACTGTGCGAAATCACATATTTTTAACGGGATAATGGGCGCATAACAACCATAGCTCTTTAATTTACTTTTTTTTGTGCTTGAGGATTCGAACACCAAGACTTGCTTATTAAATGAATTTTTTTGTTTATTATATATTGCTTAATATCGAGGTTCGTTTGGAAAAAGTGGCCCAGCTAGTGGGCGTAGCTCGCTAGTATATTTAAAAAAATTGAATGTTTATTCTTATATATAAAGGTAAGGACTAGGCTAAAATATATATATTAATTCGCTAATACTTTAATAATAATTAGATAAATGTCCTTAAGTGGCCCACTACTGGTGTATTTACCTTATGCACTAGCTACGTGATATAAATTATCGGATATCTTGAAAACGGCTCATTTCCGACGGGTAGTTCTATTGAGTTTTTTATCCCTCACGATGATATCTTTTTAACGATACCACTTTCATTAAAATTGGGACAAAAAATTTTTGGGGTCTCCCTTTAAGTATGCTCTAGAACAGTATGCACTAGCTATGTGACATAAATTATCGGATATCTCGAAAACAGCTATTTCCAATGGGTAGTTCTATTGAGTTTTTTATCCCTCATGATGACATCTTTTTAATGGTACCACTTTCATTAAAATCGAGATACAGAATTTTTGCGGTCTCCCATTAAGTATGCACTAGTTACGTGACATAAATTGCCGGATATCTCAAAAATGGCTTGATTGCGACGGGTAGTTCCATTAAGCTTTTTGCTGCTCTCGATGAAATCTTTCCAACGATACCACTTTCGTCAAAATCGGTGACTTACATTTCTTGCAGTTCCCTAGTAAGTAAATTTCAATTTCTGTATATTTTTTCCTCCCCTCAGGTTTGCATTGTATATTTAATTAGGTTTTTGATATGTTCATCTTATTTGTAGAGATGAATCATATATTGATTTTTGATCCGGCACTAGATATGCTTTTAGTTATAGTGTATGTTTATTTACTTCTTAATATAATGTTGCCTCATAACAATAAATTACATATTTCACACATCATTATAGCATTTTAAATTTATTGAAATACAGTTTACAAAAACTTTATCTCTTTGAATATCAAGGCTTGAAATTCAAATTTTTGTGGAAGAGGCATTTCCGTGGCAACATTTATAAATGGTGGAAAGTTGAACTGTTTGAAAATATCTTTAAATCCCACGATATTTTAAAGAGTTACATTAATACATACATGACAAAATACCATTGAAATAATTTAAATCAACAACTCAAAATAATTATCCAAAATTTTTATTTTTATAAAACTAAAGGAACAGAATCAAGTATTATAAAATCTTTTTTTTTTTTTTTTTTTTCAATTTTCACTTAGCGTTATCTGCCATTAATTAACAATTGGGTTGCTAAATCATTTTTATTGGATTTTGGGTGCTAAAGTCTCACAAGTTACGCTTTTGATAAACAACACAAAGCAATTTTTATAACTTTGGAAATTACGTGAAATGCATGGCTTTGCTCTCTTAAAACTTTTTAAGAAAACTTTGCAAAATCTGATGCGCCGTAATTTTGAACTTATTTGCACAAACACTGCATTATTGTCAATATTCTTTGGTAGTAGAATATCACATCTGAACAAAATTGTTTTACTATGTCATTACTAAAATTATAGCCTAAACTGGAATCCCTGGCATTTTCGTTAATTGAACTAGGTTCTAAGACAGCCAGTTTATTACATAGCTTGTTATTATATTACATGGCTTTACTATATGGCTCAATCATAGATCATGAAATGAAAGCAACATTTGAAGCTCATTTCGCTTAGTTTTACATTATATTGTTGCAGTAACAAGTAACAAAAATCAAAATCCAAACTAATAATTCAGTATTTCATATTAAATAAAATATCCATTATTCAGTAATAAATACATATAGTTTGCAACAGGTCTGTTTTTCATGAAAAATAAATATTGTTTGTCAAAATAAATGCTTAATTTGTGCAATTAATGTATCAATTAAATTTAATTGTCATTTTGCTCAGTAAATATTTATTATCTTATATTATATTTATTATTACAGCAGTTATTTATCTGCAATTTTTTAAAATGTAATTTGAAAAAAAATACCAAATTAAAAAAAAAAAAAAAAAAAAAAAAAAAATGTGGAAAACTAGAATTTTTTTTTACAAATTGGTTGCTTTTATATTTACTCAATTTTGTCTTAAATGAATTATATTATTATGTCTGTTTGTAAAGTAATTTTACTAATTAAATTAAAAATTATAGGAAAAATTGAAGAATCATTGTGATGCATTATCTCCACAAATTTAATAATTATTTCTTTATACGTGTACTTATGAATTTTCTTTTTTATATTCCAGTGTTTGGGCTGAAGTCCTTGATAGGCAACAGTGTCACATGCAGTTAGCGTTAATACCCTTACAATCTTTTGTTGTTTTACTTCAAGTAGACGGTGTAACAAATCACATTGATTGTGTTTCTGTGCCACAAATTATTTATGAAGAAAAATCAAGTGTTTGGATTAATGTAAGTAATGCATTTAAATGAGTAAATCATTTTTTATTTTTTGCATTTTTGGCTAGTTTTCCTTTTTTTTTTCTTTCTTTCTTTTTTTTTTTTTAAATAGAAGAAAGTATTGTAATGGAAACTTTTATCGACAAATTTACACATTTTAGGGGTTAGATATCTCAAAAACATATTTATGCAAAACGCAAAACAAATGTCTCTCTGTGTGACTGTGTGTTCTCATTATACCATTGAAAAGTATATGAAATCATGCATAGAATCAAACAAAATTTTTTTGTGCATGTTTCTGGCTGTGACAAGCAGGTCCTCCTTCAGCTTAAAAATATTCTGCTGGAAGAGGATGCTGTATCTGCAATGTGTCATTTTCCTTATTGTACCATTGAAAAGTGTATGAAGATATGCATAGAATTGAACCAATTTTTTTGTGTATGTTTTTGGCTGTGACAAGCAGGTTTTCATTCAATTTTGAAATATTCCACCAAAAGGGGGCACTATAATAGCAATTTTTTATTAAAAATTTCCATTTTGTACCACTGAAAAGTGTATGAAGTTATCCATAAAATTGAATCAAATTTTTTGTGCAAAAGTTTAGCAATGGTTAGTAGGTCCTCCCTGAATTAAAAAAAAAATCTCCTAGAAGGGGACACTGTAATAGCAATGTCTGTGCCATTTTCATTATTGTACCATCAAAAAGTATATGAAGTTATGTGCAGAAATGAATAAAATTTTTCGTGTATGTTTTTAGCTATGGCCGCAAGTCCTCCTTGAATTTGAAAAAAAAATCTGCCAGGAGGGGCGCTATAATCACAATGTCTATACCATTTTCATTGTTGTACTATCAAAAATTATATTGAGTTGTGTGTACAGGATTTCAACTGTTGTGCATATCTATTCAGAAATACACTTACTGTGCATATTTGCACCGAAATAGCATTTTTTCTGAAATTTGTGCCAAACTTTCTCCAAAACGTGCTTAATACCAAAAGAGATTTAACACGATTTTATCGATCTGAATAACAAAGAAAAAATCCATTTTTATCTTTTTCCAGATCATTAATTTCATCAAAAAATGAAAAAATCGTGGTCAAAAGATCATGAAAAATATGCTGATTTCATCTAAAGATTGCAAAAAATATGTGCATTTCATCCAAAAAAATCTTGAATTTTGTTGAAATCGCAAAAAATTTCTAATTTTATAAAAAGATTGCAAAAAACATGTTCGTCTAAGGATCATGAAAATGTGAATTTTGTCAAAAAAAATTCTAGTTTCATCAAAGATTAACAAAACACTGTCATAAGATTGCAAAAAAAAATCCATACATTTCATCAAAAGATCACAAAAAATGAAAAATTTGTCAAAAAATCACAAAAATATGCAAATTTTGTTGAAAAATGTGTAAATTTCATTGAAAGAAAATGAAAAACGAGTGGATTTTATCAAAAGATTGTGAAAATGAGTGAATTACGTCGAAAGATCAATAAAAATATGCAAGTTGTAGCGAATGATCACAAAAAATGAATGAATTTGGTTGAATAATTGTCAAAAACATGCAAATTACATTCAAAGATTGCAAAAAATCTGGTTTTACTGCTACAAAATCAGATTTTTGCTGCTCCAATATCCAATTTCTGTTGCTCCAAAAATGGATATACTATTCCAAAATTCAATTTTTGCTGCTTCAAAAAGGGATGTTACTGCTCCTAAATCAAATTTAATCACCAAAATAGTTTTTGTGCACTTTCATCCCTGTGTGTAGAACTGAACTAAATTTTTTATGTATGATTTTTTGGCTGTGACAAGCAAATCCTCTCTAAATTAAAAAAAAAAAAAAATCTGCCAAAAGGAGGCATTGTAAAACAAATTTCCATGCTATTTTCATTATTGTACCATAGAAAAGTGTATAAAGTTACTAATGTATCATGTTTGATAGAAACCTGGACAGAATTGTGCATGGGCAAAAAGGGAAACAGCTTAAAAATATTCTGCTGGAAGAGGATGCTGTATCTGCAATGTGTCATTTTCCTTATTGTACCATTGAAAAGTGTATGAAGATATGCATAGAATTGAACCAATTTTTTTGTGTATGTTTTTGGCTGTGACAAGCAGGTTTTCATTCAATTTTGAAATATTCCACCAAAAGGGGGCACTATAATAGCAATTTTTTATTAAAAATTTCCATTTTGTACCACTGAAAAGTGTATGAAGTTATCCATAAAATTGAATCAAATTTTTTGTGCAAAAGTTTAGCAATGGTTAGTAGGTCCTCCCTGAATTAAAAAAAAAATCTCCTAGAAGGGGACACTGTAATAGCAATGTCTGTGCCATTTTCATTATTGTACCATCAAAAAGTATATGAAGTTATGTGCAGAAATGAATAAAATTTTTCGTGTATGTTTTTAGCTATGGCCGCAAGTCCTCCTTGAATTTGAAAAAAAAATCTGCCAGGAGGGGCGCTATAATCACAATGTCTATACCATTTTCATTGTTGTACTATCAAAAATTATATTGAGTTGTGTGTACAGGATTTCAACTGTTGTGCATATCTATTCAGAAATACACTTACTGTGCATATTTGCACCGAAATAGCATTTTTTCTGAAATTTGTGCCAAACTTTCTCCAAAACGTGCTTAATACCAAAAGAGATTTAACACGATTTTATCGATCTGAAAAACAAAGAAAAAATCCATTTTTATCTTTTTCCAGATCATTAATTTCATCAAAAAATGAAAAAATCGTGGTCAAAAGATCATGAAAAATATGCTGATTTCATCTAAAGATTGCAAAAAATATGTGCATCTTTTTAAAAAATTTCTAATTTTATAAAAAGATTGCAAAAAACATGTTCGTCTAAGGATCATGAAAATGTGAATTTTGTCAAAAAAAATTCTAGTTTCATCAAAGATTAACAAAACACTGTCATAAGATTGCAAAAAAAAATCCATACATTTCATCAAAAGATCACAAAAAATGAAAAATTTGTCAAAAAATCACAAAAATATGCAAATTTTGTTGAAAAATGTGTAAATTTCATTGAAAGAAAATGAAAAACGAGTGGATTTTATCAAAAGATTGTGAAAATGAGTGAATTACGTCGAAAGATCAATAAAAATATGCAAGTTGTAGCGAATGATCACAAAAAATGAATGAATTTGGTTGAATAATTGTCAAAAACATGCAAATTACATTCAAAGATTGCAAAAAATCTGGTTTTACTGCTACAAAATCAGATTTTTGCTGCTCCAATATCCAATTTCTGTTGCTCCAAAAATGGATATACTATTCCAAAATTCAATTTTTGCTGCTTCAAAAAGGGATGTTACTGCTCCTAAATCAAATTTAATCACCAAAATAGTTTTTGTGCACTTTCATCCCTGTGTGTAGAACTGAACTAAATTTTTTATGTATGATTTTTTGGCTGTGACAAGCAAATCCTCTCTAAATTAAAAAAAATTCAACAGGGCTAGTCCCTGTTGAAAATAAGAAAATTTATAACATCTTCAGATGAGTTTGTTTATAAAACATTCTAGATATGTCAAATTTTTTTCTTGCAAATATCTTTTTGTTTCTGTCATTAAATTATATGTTTTTAAATATTGCATTATAGTTCTGTTATATTAAAATAAGTTATAAAAAGTCAAATATAATAAAGATGATATAAAGGTGTGATTATTAAACTTTGCGTAGTAACTTTTCCCTCACAATGTAACATAACTTAATCCTTTTAGAATTAACGACTGTGTGGTGTGATTATAAAAATTGCCAAATTGTGATTTTTAAAAATTATTTCTTTATATTATTTATTCTTTGCATTATTGCTTACATTATTTATTTATATTATTTCGATGCATTGGATATGAATATGGCATATATATCAAATATGCACAGGGTTTAATACAATTTTTTTCCAACGTCAATTTGGCAAAAACCTCATTTCCGAATACCAGTTACACATACATTTTTTAAATTATTTTCTATTATTTAAAAAGGGAAATAAAAATAAAGAATTTTTTTAAATGTTAAAAACTAATAACTGTAGAACAAAAAACATTTTATATTATTTGAAAAAGGGAAAATAAAACAAACAATTTACGAATAAATAAACAATAGCCATGTTACCATATTAGGCAAAATAATGCCATTTTGCTGCTAAGTAAATGTCCCAGTGGGGACAGCTGATGGGAACAGCTGAAATTCAGGTTTAAAATGTGTTATACATTTCTGTATGGTGAAATGAGACGAAATATTTTACCTTTTTAAATGATGCAGTTTTGTTACATTATTTTGAATGAGTTTGAAAAAGATTCATAATCGATGTTTGACACATTTTTTTTTTTTTTTTTTCAGTCAGTACTACAAACATTTTAATAAACTTTAAATTATTGCTCATAAATTAAATTTAAAAAATAATGAATTTCTAGGTAAAAGAAATGAGATTTTAAAAAGATTGAAAATTTAAATAGATTTAAAAATTCAATAGATTTTAAATAAGGAGTATTAAGTTTGTTTCAGGAATAATGAAAATGTCATAATTCATTATGACAATCATGCATGCAAATTTTTTGTTTAAGAAGATTTGCATGATGGTGAAGGTAAATAAAGAAAATCTATAAGAACAAATTCATATTTTTCTTTAATTTCTTTCAATTAAGCAATCAACATTTACTCATTAAAATCTAATTTAACATTTATTATTTTTCTATTGGGTTTGATTTCTTTTTATCAGATTATTTTTTATCAGTATATTTCAAAGGATAATATAACTTTTATTTTAGGTTCATGATATATTATATTTTTTCACACAAGAAAGAAGTAATGATATTACTTTTTTATGGGCCAGCGAAGAAACTGGATTTAGACATTTGTACCTGATTACAGTTGAACTTATTCTTGGGAAAATTTATAGGTCTACAACTTTAAATAATGAAGGTATTTAAAAAAAAATATTTTATATTGCTGGTAAAAGTTATATCAAGGCTAAGTGTTTTTGTGATTAGATTGTTTTTCTATTTTTAGGATCCATGGAATGGTCTAGAAGGTTAAAATATAAAAATGCTCTTACAAGTGGAGAATGGGAAGTTTCAGAGCTTGATGTAAGTGTGTCTAAAAATGTAAGTCAAACAAAACTACAGGACTTAATTGTTTAATGTAGATACAATTTGTTTTTCAACTGGTTGTAAACATCTAGTTAATATAAAATAAATCAAATTTTGCTAAATTTTTCAGGGTTTTTTTTTTTCCTTCACAAAGAAAATATATTTATTTTTGGTTAGAAAAATGTGTAGACACATATAAAAAAAAAAAAAAAAAAAAAAAAAAAAACCTTGTCCAATTTTTTTTTTTTTTTTTTTTTTTTTTTTTTTTTTTTTTTTTTATTGACATGAAATGTATACACTCTTCGTAAAAAATAGTTATATGAACTTGTAAGATAAATTTTGATTCAAAGGTATATATGTACTATTATTATTACTACTTTATCTATGTTTCATTGGATTTATTTATAAAAAATATTTATATATTTAAGATACATTAAATAGTGCCCATTTTCCTTATTATATCTGCCATAAAATATCTAATATCTAATGTCTGACATTAAAATTCAAACATTCCAACCCTTCATTGAAAATTATCTTTCTGTGATTTGCCTGTTAATGTATTTTACAGTTACTATTGTAATGCACATAAGAAGTTTTAACAAATTAAAAATGTTGGCTTTAAAATAAATTAATCACCAAATTAAACTTCTGATGCTTTAACAAATTCTAAAATAACTTATATTAAAAACTCACTGCATTTTAGTTTTTCCAGTTACACTTGCATATCAACAGTTGTATTTTGAATGCATTTCAGTTCCAGAAACAAAAATAACTTCATCATTGTAAAACAACAATATGACATCACAGCAAAGATGCTGATAGGACTATTAAAAGACACTTTTATTAATTTGTTGTCATTGTGTAATGAATGTTCAGCCAATTGAATAGATGTTCTCTTTCAAAAGTTTTTGCCGGATCGCTAAATTTATTCAAAGTTAATAAGTAAATTCAAATGCTATTAATTGGCTGAAGATTGAATAATGTCTTTTTCGAGCTGTTTTCTCTTATGCAATGTTTATTTAAGAAAATACTTTATGCTTTACAGTGCATGCATAATATTATAAAGTTAAAGATGCTGTTAATACAAAATCTTTTTGAACTCATATTTACCATATATATTTGTGTATAAGTCAGGTTAAGTTAAGTTTTATAAGTTAATTTCTGACAATTTTCGGCAAGCAAATTGGGGGGGTAGACTTATATATAGGTCAAATAAAAAAGAAATGAAAAACTTCAAATACTCCAAAATTCTGGCCTATACAGGGGTTGGACAAAAATATGGAAACACCTTAAAAAAACACATTTCCTTGCCTAGTATTGTGTACGGTACCCGTTGTTATTCAAAACAGCTTGCAGTCTTCTCGGAATGGATAAATACAGTATCTGTATGTTTGCCAGGGGAATATTGTATCATTATTCCTGCAAAACGGTGGCAAGTTCAGATAATGATGTTGGCAGTGGATAGCTTTATGACTTAAACACCACTTTTTCCTGTTACAGGCATTAGCATTACTGATGGATGGCTTTTCAATTGCAACACGGCTAGCAATTCCCTATTTATAAAGCTCCTTTCTAATTGTTTTGGCACTCACAGGATTTGGTAACATGACATTCATTTCAGCAGTAACTTTTGCAGCTGTGGTCTCCTTATTTTTCGCAATAATCCTCCTTAATGATCGTCTATCACGATCTCAGCACACATTTTAGTCCACGCTGTGATTTAGCGGATGATGTTTTTTCCGCATTTCAAATATGCGGAATAAATCTTCGACACAGTACCTCTTGAAACACTAAAAACCTCGGCTACCTTGCTTACGGAAGCACCCACCATACGCGAGCCAACAATTTGTCCACGTTCAAAGTCTGTTAACTCTGACATAATTCAATGATAATCTCACTTAACAGTGCTCCAACAACGACTGAACGGTGCAGCGATTTTACGAAGTTGTATAGGTGGCATCAGTAGGCAAAAACTCCAGTGCCATCAACATAGTTCATTATAATCAATCTTTCTTTTTAAACATGCATTTCAAAAGGTGTTTCCATATTTTTGCCCAAACCCCTGTATGTGTATATATAATAAAATATTTATAAATATACAAATGACAATTTATCATTAAAAAAAAAAATTCAATGATTTTGTTAACATACCACTTTTTTGCATTGGCAAGTGGTATTTTTGGTTTAATTTTGTGCAAAATTGAAGTAATATGACGTAAGCAGGTGTAAGCAACATTGTCTATACAATGTTGTTAGTCATATTTTCTGGGGATGGGAGAAAAGTTCCATTCTGTTAAATTGCTCGTTATTGATGCATTTTCATCAATGCTTAGTTAATAACCTTTATTCTTTTTATTTTACAGGGTTCGCAAGGACCTTAAAAGTCCTTATAACAGGGATGTAAGACCTGCGCCAATTGCGCCAGACTGCGCCGAAACCGCTTTTCTGCGCCAAATTGCTACAAAACAGCTATTTTTTTCAATTTTGCGCCAAACGTGCGCCAAAAGGCACTTAGTGCCAAAACGAAATTTAGCGCGATTTCGTCGATCCAGGAAACAACAACAAATATTTTTTTAGGCTATTAATTTCGTCGAAAATCAAAGAAACAATGCAAAAAATCTCGAAAAACGCGCAAATTTCGCCGAAAAATTGCCAAAAACATGCGCATTCGGTCATGAAAAACGCGATGTTTTGTGAAGTTTTATCGTGACTCCGCAAACGACCGTAAGTTGTTTTTCTGCGAGTATCCTACGTTCATTTTCATCGCAGCCGACGCAGAGTTCGGAGCGGAACGTCATGTGACGTACAGTGTGCGCGTTGGGGGAGACTAGGTCTACTAGATTTACGAGCTGAAGCATCCGCCATTGATATGCCTTTGGGTTTGCCAAATGTACCCAGCGCCCATTCGCTTCTATGTAAACAGAGAGCAACGGTGCTGCATTTTGACAGTTATTTTCTATTAAATACACGTTATAATTAAATACGAAATTTATGGTAAGATGTTGCTCTGCTATGAATTGTTCAAACCACTTTAGAAAAGGACACAAGGCGTTCCAATTTCTGGAAGAAAACACAAAACAAACAAAGTAAATAACCAACTGTCGTCGAAATGATTGGCGCGGTTTTTGAAAGCGCCAAATTTAAAAGTTTGTCAAAACTTGTAAAAATAAATGATGATTACGATTCTTTTAGATTTAATTTTTTATATCTGTATTTATATAATTCTCGTATGATAGCGGTTCCCAATCAAGGGTATGCATGCTCTTGGGGATACGTTACGGGTTTTCTGAGGGCATGTCTTAAATAAGTAATGTTTTAAATCACAAAAATGTTAGAAATGATAATGTAATTTTTATCGATTTATTATATGATTGAGAAAAGATAATAACAAATAAGAAAAATTGCACAATTATTATTATTATTATAATTTATTTATTATTATTATTATATAGTATTAGATATTTTTATTAATTATTTTATTATATTAATGTATTATATTTTATAATGTATTATATTATATTATAATTATATAATTTTTTGTAGATATAAATATAATATATAACGTAATAACATATTAATACATAACTTTATAATTAAAAAAATAATAATATATAAATTGTTATAAATAATTTAAATTATAAATAATTTTAAAATATAAATATATAAATAATGTAAATATAATTATATTATATTATAAATATTATCCCACTATATATACATATTATGTTATTTTGTATAATTATATTGCATTATACAATATAATAAATAATAGATTATACATATATATATATATATATATATATATATATATATATATAATAAAATAATATAAAACTATATAAATATAATAAATTATTCATAATTAATTTAATAATTGTACTTTAACAATAACAATAGTAATAATAATAGTTTAATAAATGACTAATTTATAATTTAATAATTAATAAAATATATTAACTATAATTATAATAAATGCATTACATTAATGTATTAATTATTACATTATTTATTTATTTATTTGTTTATTATTTATTATTTAATTATATATTTATCTTTTTGATTTACTATGAGTTGATAGAATATCATTTTTTAAATATATATTTGTTAATGAGTAGATTTTTTAATATTTGATTTTAATTAGTTATACATTTAATTTTTTATTGATTTACTATGAGTTAATAAAATATTATTTTTTCAATTAATTCTTGCCAGTGAAATTAATTTTTTAATATGTAATTTTATTTATTTATACAATTATGTTTATTGATTTATTATCAATTATTACTATCAAATATAATTTTCTTATGAATTCTTGTTAGTGAAACTAATTTTAATTTAATTTTATTTATTTATACAATTATTTTTATTAATTTGCTATTAGTTAATAAAATATTATCATTTTTAAAATCAATTCTTGTAATTGAAACTAATTTTTAATATTTAATTTTATTTATTTTTACAATTATTTTTATTAATTTACTATCAGTTAATAAAATATATAATAATTTTTTTTTAAATAATTTATTCGAACAGAAAAAATACATTCTTCATTACTATTTTATTTTTAGCACATATTTATTAAGTTTAATATCTATCAGTTCCTTGTCACTTTTTTGCTGCGTCACATTTTTTCAGCATTTGTTTTTTTGTCACTTTCTTCCAGTCACTTTTTTCCGTTTATCACATAGATGATGCATTACAAAATGATGCATTACTTGTAGTTCAAGTAATATATGATAAACAAATTTCTTGAGATCGCCAATAAGGCGCTAAAGTCGCCTCTGTGGTCGCCAAGGAGCAGGGATGTACCCACAGTGTACCTAAATATGGCGGTGATGCTCCGGCCCATAATTCTAGAGGCTCTAGGGGAGACGAATGAGAGCAGCCGTAATGTGTTTATTCCATTGACTTTCCAATTAATGGGAGTTCGCCTCTTATTTCAGGGGTATTCTCGTCCGAAATTTCCGAATATTTAAGGCATCCTCTTCCGAAAATTTGAAATTGGGTTATCAGTTCCACATAGTTGCCAACTTGTACGGTTTTGCGCGCGGAGAAATGCAAATTTCGTGAAAGGATCGCCAAAAAGCACACATTTCGTTAATATTTCGTGGAAAAACGCCGATTTTGTCAATGAACTTTGTCAAAAGATCGCTGAAAAAAATTCGAATTTCCTCTGCGGATCGCGAAAAACGGCAATTTCACCAAATATCGCAGATAAAACGCAGATTTTGTCTGAAGACTGCGGGAAAACGTTGATTTCGTCTAAATATTGCGGGTATAACTCCGATTTCTTTAAAAGATCGCGGAAAAAAACGCCGTTTTCGATAAAATATCGCTTAAAAATATTTTGTCAGAAGATCATTGGGGGGGGGGGGGGGGGATGCTGATTCATCAAAAGATCACGGAAAAAACGCCGATTTCGTCAAAAGATCGCGGGGATAAAACACAGTTTTCGAGGGAAGATCGGTTAAAAATGTAAATTTCCCTAAAGATCGTCGAAAAAAACGCTGATTACATTAAAAAAACACGGAAAAACGCCGATTTCGTCAAAAGGTCGCAGAAAAATTGCTGATTTCAACAAAAGATCGCAATAAATTGCCGATTTTGCTAAAATATCGCAGATACCCACCTCGCCGGGGGGGGGGGGGGGGCAGGGCCGTAGCTAAGGGGGCGCTATGGGCGGCTCAGCCCCCCTAAAATATTTTGAGCCCCCCCCCTGGAAAAGATTCCAAGGTCATTAAATATATTTCTGTTTCGAAAATTCAAATGAAATTCTGTTCAAAAATCTAATTTTGTTTTGTGATCCTTTTACAGTTTTCTAGAATTACGAAATTGTATCTAAAATAAGTAATTCAACACTCCCTCATCCTATTTGTACATAAGAAGCTAACATGATGTTTAATTTTGCACCAGTTATACACTCAAAATTTTCATCATCCTATACTTTTCTTACTATAAAATGAAGTTATTACAACAGTTTAATAAAAAAACATAGTACCTATACAGTGTAAATTTGCGCTAATTTATCTTTCTGTGTCAGAAAAAAAGAAAAAAAATTATGAGCCCCCCTACAATCTCTTGAGCCCCCCCCCCCTTTCCCCGCCACCGATTTCCGAAAATGCGATGTGAATTTAGGGAAAAAAATTTCCACCCAGAATAGCCATTGTCTTTTGTATTGTATATATTGTCTGTAAATTAAGTATCTTCCTGTTCTGTATCTTTCCCGTGTTTGTGGTAAATTATTTCGCTCCTCGACGAATCCTGCCGATAGACGACAAAACCGAAAGCAGAATGAAAGCGCGTACGAAAATCTGCTACATGTTTGTCAAACAATCGGGAAAAAAAAAAAAAAAAATTGCTATTTTGTCAAAAAATGAAAAAAACGCAGTCAAAGGAAAACAGTATGTAATTCACTTTTCTCCGGGAGGGACTTCTGTCGCTCTGCGGGAGACATGATAGTTTTTTTTGGGGGGGGGGACATTTCATTGCTCCGGGGGGGATGTCCCTCCCCGGGCCACCACCTGAATTCCACACTGAAGGAAAAAAACGTAAATCTGCATAAAAATCGGGAAAAATGGTCGAATTTCATCAAAAAATCATGGAAAACACGCGAATTTTGTCAAAGGATTTCGAAAAAATAAAACATGAATTTTGTCCAAGGATTGCTAATTTTGTCATTTGAATTTAACCAGTAGATCGGGAAAAACACTCGAATTTCATTAATAGATCATGAAAAATTTGTCTATAGATCGCGAAAAACATGCACATTTTATTGAAAAATCACGAAAAACACTTGAATTTCATCAAAGAATCTCGAAAAAAAACATGAGTTTTGCTAAAGGATCGTTATTATCATCAAAAAAAGAATGAACAAAACACAGCCAAAAGATCGTGGGGGAAAAAAACGTTAGTTTCTGGAAAAGATCGCAAAAAAAAAAAAAAAAAAAAAAAAAAAAAAAACTTCTTTAAAGGATCCCGACAAACAAGCGTATTTCATCAAAAGATCACAAAAAAAAAACCATGCAAATTTTGTCAAAAATTGCAATAAACACGCAAAATTTTATCGAAAGATAACAAAATATACTTGAATTTCGTCAATATATTGCATTAAACACTCGAATTTCACCAATAGATCGTGAAAAGCACTCGAATTTCATCAATAGGACGCAAAAAAGACGCGAGTTTCGACAAAAGATAATGTAAATTTTGACTATAGATCGCGAAAGACACACAAATTTTATCAAAAAATCACGAAAAACACTCTAATTTCATCAAAGGATTGCGAGAAAAATGTGAGTTTTGTTAAAGAATCGTTAATATCATAAAAAAAGAGAATAAAACACAGTCAAAAGATCAGGAAAAAACATTCATTTCTGTAATAAAATGCAAAAAAAACTTGCAAATTTTTTTAAAAGATTCCGAAAAACAAGCGTATTTCGTCAAAAAAAAAAAAATCCCCAAAAACATGCGAATTTTGTCAAATGATATTTAACTTCGTCATAAAAAGAACACAATATGATCAAAAGATTTTGGAAAAAAAAAAAGTTTATTTCTTTAAAAAATCGAGTGGGAATAAAAAAAAAAAAAAAAAAAAAAAAAAAAAAAAAAAAAAAAAAAAAAAATTCATCAAAAGGATTGTAAAATCCATAAATTTCGTCAAAAGATCTCAGAAAACGTACAAATTTCATCAAAAGGTCGTAAAAAACCCACAAATCTAGTTTTTTAAAAAACCGCACAGGCAGGGTCAAAAGTTTGTGAATTATGTTAAAAGATCACAAAAAACTGCAAATTTTATTAAAAGGTCTGAGACGTGTGGAGAAATTTAATCTGAATATTTATTCTTTCAAATGTAAAAATATTTTTCAAGATAGCAATTATTCTAATTGTTAAGAGTTTATTAGCATTAGAATATTTCAATCTGCTCCTTAAACAGCTTTTATTGCTAAAATGTTATTATTATTTCTATTATTATATATATATATATTTCTTTTTTTGCTGCTACAAAATCTGATTTTTGCTGCTACAAAAACAGATTTTACTGCTCCAAAATTCGATTTTTGCTGCTCCAAAGCTGCTACAAAATGGCTTTAGCGCACTTTCATCCCTGTTATAAACTCCTTATATTTCGATAGTCCTTAATAAGGATCCTTAAAGTCCTTATTTTTTATTGAAAGTCCTTATTTTTAACGTGAGCTTAATATTAACGCGATCCGTAAAATGTTTAAAAAAAATCGCCGAACATTCCAGGGGTGATTCTCGTCCGAAATTTTTTAATTGGGTTGTCAGTTCCGCATAGTTGCCAACTTGTACGGTTTAGCGCGCGGAAAAAGCAATCGCGGAGGAATGCAAATTTCGTGAAATGTTCGCCGAAAAAGCACACGTTTCGTGAATATTTCGTCAATATCGTCAACGACGATTTCGTCGATGTTTTTATCAACGAACTATGTGAAAAGATCGCTAGAAAATGTGAATTTCCTGTGCAGATCACGGAAAAAACGGCAATTTCACCAAATATCGGAGATAAAACGCTGAAATAATTGCACCAATCTGTTCTATAATCCACTGATCTGTGTTTGATCGTAGTCTTTTTCAGGGATGGGAATTTTCCGCTTTTTTGTTTACAAGGATGCTGCGGACGCGCGTAAAATACGCAAATCGGCGACGGGACGCAAAAGAATGGAGCTTATGCATCCCGCGGGGCGCGTAATTTTCGTTAAAAAAAATCGTAAATTTCGTTAATTAATCGCGAAATAACGAGTAATTTCCGGCAAATTCCGTCAAAAAATTCGAGAAAAAATGGCTAATTTTGTTACAAAATCCCGAAAAAGGCAGATTTCCTCAAAAAATCGCAAAAGACAAAAATCGTAATAAAACGGCAATTTTTTTCAAAAAAATTCGCGAAAAACGCAAATTTCATCAAAAAATTGATAAAACTATAACTTTCGTGAAAATATCGCGAAAGTTCGGCACATTTCGTCAAAGAATCGCAAAAAAGGCAAATTTCGTTAAAAAATCGCGAAATAACGAATAATTTCCGGTTAATTTCGTCAAAAGATTCGCAAAAAACGGCTAATTTTGTTACAAAATCCGAAAAAAAGTCAATTTCCTCAAAAAATCGCGAAAAAAACGACAAATTTCAGCCAAAAATCGCGATAAAACGGCACATTTTGACAAAACATTCGCGAAAAACGGCAATTTTCATCAAATAATCGTGATAAAACGGTAACTATCGCCAAAAGATCGCGAAAAAAAGTCACATTTCGCTGAAAGATCGCGAAAAAACGACGCATTTAGTCAAAAGATCGCGAAAAAACGGCAGATTTCGTCAAAAAAATCTCGTTAAAACTCAATTTTCCATCAAAGGGGCACGAAAAAAAAGTTAATGCCAGGATAGAATTTTTCTGTTTAAAAAACTTTCTTGCTTCCAAATTATTATTATTATTATTTTCTGCTCCAAAAACAGATTTTCCTGCTTCACAATCTGTTTTTCATTGTTCCAAATCTTTCTGAGTGAATGTAACTTCTGAAAACACCCATTCATTAAACAAAAAGTACCCCTTTACTCAAGAAAAGCATTCTTTTTTCAAGAAAAATGTCTTTTTCAATAAATCAGTTTTGCCCCGTTTTAAAAGAAATGCGAATAATAGTGATACTTGTTATCTTCTACACTCAAATAAGCGTTATTTTATAATTTAATTTGTATCTTGCTCATTTTTTTTTTTTTTAAATAAAGAAAATTTATCTTAATAGTTTTAAAAAATAATATTGACTTTAACTATTTATACATTATTACTAAAACAATAATTATTGCATTTAATTTTTCTTTTGCAAATGAACAAGTTCAATTTTTGCATCTAAAAAGAGAGTTGGAGAGGGCAGCAATTATGGTATTGGGAATAGACAGAGCCGTAGTTAAGGGGGCGCTATAGGCGGCTTAGCCCCCCCCCCCCTGGAAAAGATTCCAAGGTTTTTTGGTTTCAAGGTCAATTTCTGTTCAAAAAATTCAAATGAAATTCTGTTCAAAAATGTAATTTTGTTTTGAGATCCTTTTACAGTTTTGCTGAATTACTAAATTGGATCTAAAATAAGAGTTTCAACACTCCCTCATCCTATTTGTAAGTATGAAGCTAACATTGTTTAGTTTTGCACCAGTTACACACTCAAAATTTTCATCATCCTATTCTTTTCTTAGCATAAAATGAAGTTATTACAAGAGTTTAATAAGAAACATAGTACCTACAGTGTAAATATGCGCTAATTTATCTTTCTGTGTCAGAGAAAGAGAAAAAAAAAATTATGAGCCCCCCTTATAAGTCACTTCTAGCTACGGCCCTGGAATAGATATAAAAATTTTGTGATAAGGGGGGGGGGAGAAAATGAGAATTTGTAATTTACTCCTGTAATGTAATATACTGGCTGGTGTGCTTGTCTTCATTTGTTTGGAAATCAAGACCTGCTTTTGTTACTTGAATTATCTTTCACAAATAAAATGTGCAATTTTTCATTCGTACGTGTGATCAAAATGTGGTGCAATTTTTCATTCACGCATGTGAATACAGTATGGTTCAATTTTCTGTTCACGCGTATTTTCAGTCTTTTTGCTTTTTTGCAGTTCCCATCCCTGCTTATTATTTCACTGGATATGTGTAGCATGGTTAACAGCAATAGTCTTCCTCTGCAGGAAATAAAAAGATGACTTAGGTTTTATAAAGAAAAAAATATATGGCTTCTTGAAAAAGAAGTATCGGAGTTAGAAAATAAGGCCAATGAATTAGCTGATAAAGCTGAATCAACTAAAGATATTCAATTATTTATAAAATCGAACAATTGTAGAAAATCTGCAAAAGAAAAAAAATTCCTCCCTGGCCAAAGAAATAGATGCTAAAAAACAATTGCTAGTCAACTAATATTATATATTTTGTTATATAATTATGTTTTATGTAAAATTTCAATCTATCACGATTAAAATTTAATGTAAGTAATTATATGTACTGGTCTTTTTTAACTTTAGAAAGTCCTTATTTTTCTTTTAACGAAGCCCTTACAAAGTCCTTACAGAGTCCTTATTTTTCATTTAGCAAACTCTGTATGAACCCTGTTTTACATTTAATGCACACTAACCTTTTCATAAAAAATGTGAAAGCTGAAAATGCTTGCTCATTACTAATATTGCCATTATTGAAAATTTGTTCCCAACATATATTATTCCATGCATTCACTAAATTTGTTTCCGTTGTTATGCAAAATGCTGTAAGAAAGTATTGGGTTCATGAACATTTTTTACTTCTGTTTTTGGTGTAATTTCTTTGTTTAAACAGGTTCTTAATATGATTTCATGATTTTTAGAAAATGTGTCAGTCACTCTATCTGCGAGTCTGTCTGTGGCAAAGATTTTGTGACCGCTCTGTCTAAAGTACTAATGCAGAGAATTTCACAAAATTTTAGATTGTTAGACCTTTATATAAATTGACGCTGAATAGTTATTGGTGTATATTGCCTAACAGGGAGTGCTACTGTGCTGCATTTTTTATTTTTTTTTTTCAATAGCGATATTTCAAACATTAATGCATGGATTTTCATAAAATTTAAAATTCATTTAGTCCTTGATATGAATGAGTACCCAACATGTGGTGCTGCTATGCCACATTTTTTTACAATAGCGCTGCAATAGCGCTATCTCAGGAACTAATGCATAAATTTTCTTCAAACTTCAGATTCAGGTATACCTTCATAAATATTGATACTGTTTATGTTTTGGTGTAATTTGGCCAACAAGTGGCTCTGCTATTCTACTTTTTCACAATTTCTCTTATAGCTCTATCTCAAGAACTAATGCACAAATTTTCATCAAATTTCAGATTCAGTTATACATTGATTCAAGTTGTTGATTTTATTTTCATGTTAATTGACAAAACGGTGATGTTGCTATACTGGATTGGTTCCACCAGTGGCTGAGAGGTTCTGCTCTCGAAGTTGGCAGACGAGAGATGCTGGGTTTGAACCCAATTGTGCCCATCGCCGTAACTTTTTGAAGTTTTCTGTAATTTTTTTAGTCTCTTGAAAAACCTTGTGTAAATATGGGTTAGGTTTCCTCAAAACAATCCCCATAAAGGGCATTCCTCTTAGAACCTATATCACTTATCCAGTTTGTTAACATACCATGGGATCCATGGTTATCCATTGTTAACATACCATGGTTTGTTAACATACCATAATCGGCCGTTATAAATAACACTAACACTGCTATATTGGATTTTTCACAATTTTAATCGCTATATCTCAAAAACTAAATTTGTTTAATTTGGTGAATAGTTTGGCAATTCATATAATTTGGCAAATTGACTGGATAATCAAGTACTACATTTTGTTTAAAATAAAGTTTTAAAATACATTTTGTTTGATATATATTCTTTGATTTATTATTATTATTTTTTTTGTTTGTTTGATTTTAATGCATTAAACTTTTTAAGTTTCTATAAGAAAAGCTTTCTTTCAGGTTTGGGTGAATGAAAAGAAGAGGTTAGTTTATTTTATAGGGTTAAAAGATACTCCTTTAGAAAGGCACTTGTAAGTACTTTTTTTTTATATATTTCCAATTTAAATGTGACAATATGTTTTATAATTGATTGGAGTGGGTGTAAAACATAGTATTTGACACTTATTTTTTTTTTCCATAGGAAAATTTATTAACTACTTCTCAATATCCTTTTAAAAATACAAGATTTAATTGCAGTTAATTCTGTTTAAGACAGAATTGATTGTGACTGAAAATTTTGTGTTGTAACTTGTAAGTACTAAACTTACATTCTATCTTATTGTACCGCCCCACCAGTGACTGAGAGGTTCTGAACTCTCAACTGGTAGACAGCAGGTGCTAGGTTAAAACCCACTTGCGGCCGTTGACCTAACCATTCGGAGTTTTCGTGGTTTCCTTCAAAGCTTGCGTAAATACGGGTTAGGTTCCCATAGAACAACCTCTACAAAAAGCACTTCTTCCCTGTGCCTATATCTCTCCAGTATATAATCGGCTGACACAAAATAAACCAAACCTATCTTATTCTACCTTATATAAAGTTTACTGTATTAAAAATCTTTTTTGCAGAAATTTAAAATTTTTGTATTGGATTTCAGTTTTACTCAGTCTGCCTTAGAGAAAGTTTAATGTAAAACTTAGTAAATGCTGTAATATTCAAAGATAATGTAATGTCCAATAAAATACAATCTACCAGGCAGAAAATATTGAACACAGTTAATTGAAGATACATTCTTAACAAATCATATGTTTGAAAGAAGACAATTATTATATCAAAATTTTGTTTATTAACTTGTTTTACACCTAACTCTTCATTTAAGCTTATTTATTAATTTAACAGTTGATTTACAAATTTTGAATAGTTTTCAAAGGGATTGTACTTCTCCACCGGGAAATTTTGGTTGTGAAATCTCAGAAGAAAATCCAAAGCGTACTGTAGAATCTGAGAAAATGATCACCTATGCTTGCAATAACTGCTTTAAATGAAAGTAATTGCTGATATTTGCATATGTTGTCATAATCTTGATATCATAATGAAATTAACCAATACCAAAGAAGCAACTATTATAAAGCACACACAGAAAAAACAATACAATGATAATAAAATATGCAAAACTGGAAAAAAAAAAAAAAGAGTAGCAATGTTGGAGAATATAAACTAAGATAATCATTGTCTAAATGATTAAGATAATCATTAGTAGACGTTTTGTTTTATGAGAACTCGTTGTTCCAAATGATTTTATTAATTGTCAAATGTCTTGTATCAAAGGATTTGTAGAATTGTTTTAAATAAGTAATTGTTTATTCTATTGAGAAGAAAAGAGAACAAGTTTATGTATATTTTTTCATTTTTGAGATGTCTGTATGTGCATGTATGATTCAACAGATTTTTGGACAAATACTACTGTTTGAAGATGTTTACAATTTTTTACAAATATAGCAATTTGGACATTAAATGTTTTTTTTTCTTTTTAATGCAACTAGTTGCATAGCAACACCATTGTGTTGCATTTAAATTATGTGAGGCCTTTTAATTGTTGGAGGTTGGGAGGGGAGATAATTCTTATATTTACATTTCGAGTTACTAGCACTAACAATTCCAAATAAATTTTAATTTAGAACTTTTTTTAGACTTTTTTTTTAATTTCAAGTTTTTAAGAATTTATTCTTAGAAAATATTTGGATGTGTAAAAAATGCTCTTTTCAGAAACTATGACAAACAACATTTACACAAATAATCTGCAATCAGAATTAAAAAATAATAGAAATTAGTTGGAAAATGAGCAGATTTACTAAATGATGTTTCACTGTGCATCCACAAATGCAAGTAAATCATAATGTACATAATAAATTAGCTAAATGTATAGAGCAACTTACTTTTCAAAAGTCTCAGAAATATTGCTTAAAAACTCTAAAAATGATCATTGATAGAATAAGCTCAAAATCTGTTGTTTGCAAAACAAACTAAAAAGATGTGAGGCTATATCCAAATATTGCAGTAAGTGCAGTATTGTGTACTGGCAATAGTGTGTAACATATACTGGGTGATCCAGAAGTTCCGGGAGTTTTGAAATGCTAATAATTAACAAACTATAAACAATAGAAATATGCGGTTTTCACAGAAATGCTTAGAAACTTATGGGATTTTTTTTTTCGATGAAACAAACATATAATGTTAGTTACACTTTTTGCCAACAGGTGGCGCTAATATTGATAGTATTTTTTATGGTTTGATACAGATCACTAAAAAGAAAGAATTGGTGTCTGAGGGTTATAAATTTTCATTGTGACGCCCATAGCTTAAAAGTACCGCCGTAAGCCGATGTAAAACAACGTGCACAGCATCTTCAGAGCAAAAAGAAATTCCATAAGAAATTTCAGTTTATCGTGAAATTACAAGTGTACTGCACTCACCATGAGCTGATGATTTCCATTGAGTATTGGCATCGAATTCTATCTCATTTACGATTGCAGGAGACGTTTGGGGTTTCCTGCTTTTATTACGATCTTCCTATGAGCCCTTTTCTCAAACCTTGTTTACAATATGTAATGGCCATGGAATATTTTGCAGTTTTAACTTCGCGCATTGTACGATAAGAACGCAATTCGACATGCGAAGAAAGCTTGTCTTAACATAGCAGTTACCACCAGACAGCAACGCCACCTGTTGCTGAAAATTTTAACTATATATAGTTAAAGAAAATTCCTTCTAAACAAAAATCCCACATGTTTCTTTTCATGTATCTGAAAACCGGACCTTTCTATTGTACATAGTTTCCTAATTATTAACATTTCAAAACTCCCGAAACTTCTGGATCACCCGGTACTATATTTGGATACAGCCTTTTATCTTTTTTGCTTCCTTTTCGGAACAACTGATTTCAAACTTACAAGGAAGGTCTCCATTGGGGGCATACTCAGAATTTTTTGAAAAAAATACGAATTAAACTACTCATGTAGGTAATAAAGGATCAGTGAAAATTAGCGGCGGAATTACATTATTAGATATGTAAAAAAAATAAAATAGTTTGGAATAATTGGCGTGAAAAGCTGAAAGCGAAGCAGGATTTGGCGAGCAGTGCATTTCCTCGCCAAAAGCAAGCGATTTTAACGAATCTGAAAATTGATTTTAATTGACTTCACTGTTAAAAATCTGCAGCATTTACTGCAACGTCACTCCACTAGTTTTATAGAATATCTCTCTTCTGACCAATGAGAATGCTCCATAGCACGGTGAATTGACCATGTTATAACACTGTTAAAAATCTGCTGCATTTTGTTGCAACGCACTCCACCACTTGTATATAATATCTCTATTCCAGCCAATGAGAAAGCTCCATTTCACGGCCAAGTAACCGTTTTCTATACAAGCAAGGGAGTGCGTTGCAACAAAATGCAGCAGATTTTTAAAAGTGTATTTTTCAATTTGGAACAATTTTAATCAATTTAAATTGTGTTTTAAATGATAAAATATATTAATTTCACTTTGTTATAAGTACATATAAACGTTTATGACAAAATTACACTTAAAGTAAAGTAAAAATGCAAAACTAAAATTACTTAAACTTATTTAAATAAATTGAACATAGAAAGTTTTTTCTTTAAAAAGTATTCGAAGCGTAAAAGCGTATTTTTCAAAATTCCGTTTTTTTGCCAACCAGAGATAAATCGCCAAATAAACGAAATTTGTATTATTTTTTTACGGACGTTATAAGGAGGTTCCGCCGAAATTTTTTTTATAAACATATATAACTATATGAAAAGAACATTCTGTAATTTTTTCAGATTTTTCTGAGTATGCCCGTATGGAGACCTTCCTTGTTAGTCTATTAGTGATCACTTTCAGAATTTTTTAATTATATATTTTTAGACTTTTATAAAAGTTGCTTTATACATTTAGCTAATACATTATGTGCATTATATTTTGATTGCATTCGCCCATGTGCAGTGAAACATTATATAGCAAACCTGATTATTTTTTTTCCATTTTTTATTATTTTTTGATTCTGATTGGAGGGTGTTGTGTACATTGTTGTCTTAGTTTCTGGCAAGAGCACTTTGAAATTTAACTGCAAATTATAAGCAAAAAACTTGCCAAAATTTGGGACTGTTTTTATAAAAAAAAAAAAAGTTGATTTCTCTGAGTATTTATGCTCAAAATATGAACCCATTTTATCAAAAAGCCTATTACCGTATTTTCGGCGTATGCGCTGCACACACCGTAAGTGCCGCACCTCAGAAAATACAATAAAATAAAACAAATATTCGTAAGAAGTGCCCCACCGTCATATGCGCCGCACCAGGTGCTTGCGAAGAGAAAACTGCGCCCGGGGCAATGTATCTGATCGGTTCTGAAACCAGAACTGTTCTAAAATTATATAAAACTAAAGCAGAGATAAAAAAAAATTGGTGACCTGAAATAAATATTGGCAATCTGTGGTAGTGTCATAAAGTCAGTAAAGAAGCATTTAATTAAAAATAATCTAACGTTTATTTTCAAAAAACATATTCAAAATAGAAATATAAATGATAAACAATGATAAACTATATCTGGTAAAATCAACCAAAAACTGTAATTTCCGAAATTATATTATCTATAAAATTAAAGTCATACGTTAACACAATAAAAATACTTAATTAAACAGCATGGCATAAGATAAAGAAAAATGACCAGTACAGGTTGCAAAAATAAAACTACTCACTGTAGCATAACTGGGGAAAAAAGCAGGTTTCTCAAATCAGATGATGACGAAAAAACAATGTCCAGAAAATGTTCAAAGGAAATAAAAGCCTTGGATGTCAAAATAATTCATCACAACAAATGTTCAGCGAAATATTTTCACTATCGATTAACTGGATTCATCTTTAAAACACCATCTTTCACCAGCAAAACAAACTGCAAACAGAACTTTCATAACTAACATTTAAGACAACGAACGGCATTTGTCAGCCTAAACATTGTCAGACCACCGGCAGTCAAAACAAAACAACTGCTTTAAATACCCTTCGCTAGCCTATACATCTCAAGAGAGCAACGCCCCCTTTACGTCCGCCGGAGTTGAGTGAATGCGATCCTGTCTTGCGAAAGGGAGATACGGCTACTCGTAAGTTGTGATTTGCGAAGATCGCAAATTGCGATCAGACTTAGGAAAACGATAATGAACGCACATGTAAATGTTCAAATCGAAAGTAAACAAATAAGTAACCGACTAAAAAAATAGAATATGCCATGGAATAAGGAAAAACAAAATAAAGGGATTGGAAATAAGATAAAGATAAGATAAGATTGGAATAAAATAAAACCCAGTAAGTCATGCTATATTATTCTATTACAATATGTATATATGCTTGTAGAGTGTTAAGGGAATGAGTATGGCTGACAATCGCCCCCCCCCCCCCCCCCTTAACACACATACTCAAAAGAAACTAAGTAATTACCAAGTATTACCAAATAATATAAACAATATCAAAGATCACATTGAACAACATAAGATATCAGTATATCTACTATCATACTTTGACAGTTACTAGTGAAGAATAACTCAACATTATCATGCATAAATGCAACAAATTCACAATATCTTATAACAAGATTAATTTCAAAAATTAACAACTTTTTAACAATGTTAATAACCACACAATATGAATAACAATACAACAACAAGAATAACAATTTTTTTTCATAGCACAAGATTCTTTAGTTACCATAGTAACTTAAAAATTTGAAAGTCTTTCAGGTACACAAACATTTCAAAAAAGTTCATGAAAATTTGTTACCATTTTACCTCGTCACATGCAAGTGACTACGATTACCAGTACATACCACAACATTCTTTAGTATGTCGATTTTCTTGATCTTGGCCTTGACAATACACGATTATATTTACATACATTTGCATAATTACACTAGAGTAAATGATAACCATACGACAGATTCATAAACATTACGAATATGAAGAATAGCAAAACATGAATTACGATGCAAAAACACTTTGATAATGTATGGGAAATTCATGATATGCAAAAGAGACACATTCAATGATAATAACACTAATGATCATGATAATGACTGATTATGATAATGATAGGGACAGTGAGCGCTCACATAAAAACAAACAGCAACAACATGCATGCTTAAGCTTTTGAAATAATACACATTTGCAAATGTTTTAACAAAGATTTAAAATGTGAGAAACACTTGTTATGCAATTTCTTAAAAGTAAAACAACCCTTTTTCATATTTATATATGCAAAAAAAAAAAATACAGCTCAATTTTCAACATCACGGACGGGACCTATGTGCCATTTCCATTTTTCAAAACAGGGACTTACAAACTTAAAAGAAACGATGCCTGCGACAGGCCTTCCTGTGATCAGAACACTCAAGAAAGCCACCTACCCCCTGCAGGCCACTCTGGCTATTTACAATTGCACCCCTGCGAGCCGCTTCCTGGGACTGCTCGGACCCCGGAAGATGAACCATCCTGAGGTCTGATCACATTCCAGCGGGAGTTAAATTGTCCGCAATGTTGGAAATGAGGGTATTGAAAAACTTATGTATGACATTAGAACATATGCATATGAGACAAAAATATGAAATAACAGGAAAAACAAGTGTATAATCACATATTCAAACATTATAAAAGACACTGAAACACTGAAATATACAAAAATTTCAGATTTGAAAAAAGAAACGTGTTAAACTTCATGGTTTAACATAAAAGATTAAACAAGCATCTTAAAGCTTGACCCAAGTTCAGAGAAGGGGGAGTTTTTTTTTTTTTTTAATTATTATTTACTTTTTACGTTTAAATAATACTTATTTAAAACATTATATATTACTTATAACTAAAGATCACTTCAATGAACCTTTTAAGATCAAACTTCGTTAAGGGTTTTGTAAAGATGTCTGAGAGATTAGCTTTACTAGTTACGTCTTTTACATTAAATATCTCTTGGTTTAAAAGGTCTCTAACAAAAAATAATTTAACGTCAATGTGTTTTGTTCTATAGTTTTCTATTGGAGATTTAAGGAAATCAATGGAGGCCATATTGTCTACTAACAGGGTTGGTTTAGTTTGTGGGCCTGTAAAAATGTGTTTGTCATAACATTCAGTTATGATTCTACTGAACCAAAGAAGCTCTTTAGTTGCTTCTGTTAAAGCCACAAACTCTGATTCCATGGTAGACAAGCAGACAGATTTTTGTTTGAAAGCCCTCCACATGATAGGAGATTTGTCTAGCATTAAGAGTTGTCCCCCCATTGATGTCCTGTCATCGCGATTGGCGGCAAAGTCAGCATCTGTGTATGTTATTAGATTTATATGATGACAAGGTAACCTCAGTTTGTAGTGTTTGGTGCTTTGGACATACCCTAGTAATTTTAAGAGACCATTCCAGTGGATGATACCAGGATTACTCTGGAATTGACTAAAGATGTTTACAGCATAGGATATGTCGGGACGAGTCCTGCTTGTAAGAAATGATAAGCATCCCAAAACACTTCTGTATGGATATTTTGACATCTCCTGGGTTTCTGTGTCTGTTTGAGGGCATTGTGCCTTGGAGTACACTACTGCTTTACTTATGGGAAGTGAAGTGATGGGAAAGTTAAATTCCTTAAAACGTGCACAGATATCATCAATATATTGCATTTGATGAATTGACACTACACCTTCCCTATCTTCCTCAAACTCAACCCCAAGAAGTTTACGTGTTTTCCCCAGGATTTTGATGTCAAAATGTTCAGTTAGTAATTTTAAAATTTCATTTATGTGTTTCTGATGGTTACTTAAAACAACGAAGTCATCAACGTATAATAATAAAACAACGTAATTAGAGAATGTGTAAACGCAATTACACCAATCCAATTTGTTAAAACCAAGAGAAATTAAAATTTTATGTAATTCATAAAACCACACCCGGCCACTCTGATGGAGGCCATACAATGCCCTCTGGAGTTTACAGACTAAATGCTCTTTCCTCTTTATTTCAAAACCTGGAGGCTGTTTCATGTATATGTTATCTGAAAGAGGGGCGTACAGATAGGCTCCTTTCACATCGCATTGCGTGTGAATCCATCCGAGACATGAGACTAGGGCGGCAAAGAAAAAGCGGATTAGACTAAAGTTCACAACTGGTGAAAATGTCTCGTCATAAGTTTCACCCCTGACCTGTTTATAGCCTTGGGCTACTAGTTTCGCTTTATATCTTGCCACATGCCCTTTATCGTCTCGTTTGATGGTGAAGACCCATCTGCAGCCTAGAGGTTCAGTGTTGGGTGGTAGTGATGTTAATTCCCATACGTGTCTTTTATTTATGACGTCCATTTCCTCCTGCATTGCCTGTCTCCAGAGTTCCCACTGAGGGGATTTTAAGGCTTGCTTATATGTGTTTGGGATGGAGTCCTCTAGTCATATATTGGTTTTACGTGTTTCTGATAAAGATGTGTGTAGAGGTGTGTAACTAGGACTTGAACTAGCACTGGAAGTAGATTTTACAATACCCTGATATTTATTTTCCCCTTTGAAACTGAACATGGTTGGGTCAAATTTGATACCATTAGATTGACAGTATTCCCGCACTTCTCTGAGTGATCTTAAACGTTGCGTTTCACCCATCTCATAATAGTAGATGTCGGTTCTCGACTTATCAGGCCTAGTTATGGCCTTACGGAACCATACAGCATCTCTCAGCGTTCTCGAGAATTCCTCGCCATCCTCGTCACTTTCATCCTCAGAAGAGTGAACGGAGGCGGGTTCAACAGATTCTGAGGTGCCTGGCTTAGTAGATGGAGAGGGTGGTCTTTCTAAAGGAAATCTGTCAGGTTGGAGGTCGGTCAAAGGGTCAATATCTGGTTGTTCTGAACTTAAAATATATGTGGGTCCCAGGTCACTTCCGTTGTGCTGCTCTGAAGTAGTAAAAGGGTTTGTGCCTATTGAATAACTTGGGCCTTGCTCGCTATGTCTGTGAACATTTCTCGGTACAGATTCATCCCCAAATCTAACATTTATGGTTTCTATTTTATTTGTATCGGGAATCCATACCCTGTAGCCTTTGGTTGACATCGCGTAACCCACTAAAACCCCCTTTTTGGCTTTAGGGTCAAACTTTGAGTTTCTTAACTGTTTGGGCACCCCCACGTATGCCACAGTACCAAAAGGGCGTAGATGTCGTATTGAGGGTTTGTTACCACAGTAATATTTGAAGGGTGTCTTTTTCTGTGTTTTATGACATATCCTGTTTAGTGTGTACGCGATGTATAGAACTGCTTTCTGGCCAGAATTTTAGACTGAGTTTACTTTCGTTAAGTATTGAGCGGGCCCCGTCCATTATAGTCTGATTTAAACGTTCCGAGACCCCATTCTGTTCCGGAGAATACACGTTGGTAAACTCATGGTGTATCCCGTTCAGGGTTGGAAAAAAATCATGATTTTTTTTTAAAAAATCAAAAAAATCGGATTTATTTGATTTAAATCAGATTTTTTTGATTTAAATCGGATTTATTTGATTTTTTTAGAATCCTATATTTAATTACTGTTTTTATGTTTTTACAATACATGAAGCAGTTTTTTATAATAAATAACTAAAAAAGAATAAATAATATTTATAATTTATAAAAATAATATAAGAAATAATTATATAGTTAAGAAAATATTATATTCTTGTTATTGACTGGTACTAAAAATTAAACATCTAGGCTTTAATCTAAAGCCATTCTATTATTTTGTAATTGAATTGTGCATACTAAATAACAAATAAGAAATAAATTTAAATATGCAGGGATGTAAGACCTGCGCCAATTGCGCCAGACTGCGCCGAAACCGCATTTCTGCGCCAAACTGCTACAAAACAGCTAATTTTTTCAATTTTGCGCCAAATCTGCGCCAAAAGGCACTTAGTGCCAAAACGAAATTTAGCGCGATTTCGTCGATCCAGGAAACAACAACAAATGACTTTTTTAAGCTGTTAATTTCGTCAAAAAACAAAGAAACATTGCAAAAAATCTCGAAAAACACCCAAATTTAACCTAAAAATTGCGAAAAACATGCGCATTCGGTCACGAAAAACACGCGGTGTTTTGTGGAGTTTTATCGTGGCTCCGCAAACGACTGTAAGTTGTTTTTCCCTCGAGTCAATCCTACGTTCATTTTCATCGCAGCCGATCACAGAGTTCGAAGTTCGAAGCGGTACGTCATGTGACGTGCAGCACGCGCGTTGGGCGATACGAATGAGAGCTGCCGTAGTTGTTTATTCCCAATTAATGGGAGTTCGCCTCCTATGTCAGGTGTGATTCTCGTCCGAAATTTCCGAAAATTTAAGGCATCCTCTTCGAAAAATTTAAAACTGGGTTATCAGTTCCACATAGTTTCAAACTTGTACGGTTTTGGGCGCGGAAAAAACAATCGCGGAGAAATGCAAATTTCGTGAAAGGATAGCCGAAAAAGCACATATTTCGTGAACATTTCGAGGAGAAACGACGATTTCGCAATGTTTTGTCAACGAACTTTCTCAAAAGATCGCTGAAAAACGCGAATTTCCTCTGCGGATCGGGAAAATCGGCAATTTCACCAAATATGGCAGATAAAACGCTGATTTTGTTTGAAGACTACAGAAAAACGTCGATTTCCTCTAAAGATTGCGGATAGAACGCCGATTTCGTTAAAAGATCGGGGAAAAAACGCCATTTTCGATAAAAGATCCCTTAAAAATATTTTGCCTAAGGATCATTAAAAAAAAAACCGCTGATTTCATCAAAAGATCACGGGAAAAACGCCGATTTCGTCAAAAGATCGTGGGGATAAAACGTCGTTTTCAAGAAAAGATCGCGTAAAAATGCAAATTTTGTCTAAAGATCGTCGAAAAAACGCCGATTTCATTAAAAAACACACGGGAAAACGCCGATTTCGACAAAAGATCGCAATAAATCGTCGATTTTTCTAAAATATTGCAGATAAATCGCTGATTTCGTCTGAAGATTGCGGGGGGGGGGGGGGGAACCCGCGGAATTCCCCCGCCACCGATTTCCGAAAATGCAATGTGAATTTTCGAAAAAGTTTTTTCACTCAGAATCGCCCCTGTCTTATGTATTGTACATATTTTCTGTAAATTAAGTATCTTCCTGTTCTGTGTCTTTCCCGTGTCGGTAGTGAATTATTTCGCTCCTCGGCAAATCCTGCCGATAGACGGTAAAACCGAAAGCAGAATGAAAGTGCGTACGAAAATCCGCCACATGTTTGTCAAACAATTACAAAAATAAATAAATAAATGAATAAATAGAATTTTCTCAAAAAATTGCTATTTCGTCAAAAAATGAACAAAAAACGCAGCCAAAGGAAAACAGTGTTGAATTCACTTTCCTCCAGGAGGGACTTCTGTAGCTCCGCGGGGGACATGATAAAGTTCCGGGGGGCGGGGGGGGGGTTGCACTTTTTGTTCATTGAAAACCCAAAATCTCAACATTTCCGGGGGGAACATTTCATTGCTCCTGGGGGTGGATGTCCCCCCCCCCCACGGGGCACCACCTGAATTCAACACTGAAGGAAAAGACCGTAAATTTCGGCAAAAAACTGGTAACAATGTTCGAATTTCATCGAAAAATCGCCGAAAACACTCGAAATTTGTCAAAGGATCGCTAATTTCGTCATTCGAATTTCACCAACAATAGATCGTGAAAAACACTCGAATTTCATTAATAGATCATGAAAATTTTGTCTATAGATCATGAAAGTGTGCATATTTTATCGAAAAATCACGAAAAAAACACTCGAATTTCATCAAAGGATCGCGAGAAAAACCTGAGTTTTGCTAAAGGATCGTTATTAAAATAAAAAGAGTGAACAAAACACAGCCAAAAGACGAATTTTGTCAAAAAAATCGCGATAAACACGCACATTTTTATTGAAAGATCGCGAAAAGTACTTGAATTTCGTCAATATATCGCGTAAAACACTCGAATTTCACTAATAGATAGTGAAAACATTCGAATTTCATCAATAGATCGCAAAAAAACGCAAATTTCGACTATAGATCGTGAAAAACACACAAATTTTATCGAAAAATCACGAAAAACACTCTAATTCCATCAAAGGTTCGCGAGAAAAACCTGAGTTTTGCTAAAGAATCATTAATATCATAAAAAAGAGAATAAAACACAGCCAGAAAATCATGAATAAAAAGTTAATTTCTGTGAAAGATCGCGAAAAAACTCAAATTTCTGTAAAGGATCCCGAAAAACAAGCTTATTTCATCAAAAAATGAACAGCAAAAAACCCGCAAATTTCTCTAAAGGATTCTGAAAAACATGTGAATTTCAAGTCAAAGGTTATCTAACTTCGTCATAAAAATAACAAAATACGGTCAAAAAATCGTGGAAAAAAAAAAATGTTAATTTCTTTAAAAGATCGTGTGAAAAAAAAAACGAAAATTTCATCAAAAGGATCGTAAAATCCGTAAATTTCGTCAAAAGATCTCAGAAAACATACTAATTTCATCAAAAGGTCCTAAATAAACCCGCAAATCTAGTTAAAAAACGAACAAACACGGTCAAAAGTTTGTGAAAAGGCGTGAATTATGTTAAAAGATCGCTAAAAACCACAAATTTCATCAAAAGGTCTGAAAAGTGTGGAGAAATTTAATTTGAGTATTTATTCTTTCAAATGTAAAAATATTTTTCAAGATAGCAATTATTGTAATTGTTAAGAGTTTATTAAGCATTAGAATATTTCAATCTGCTCCTACAAAGCTTTTATTGCTACAAAGTTATATTTTTGCTGCTACAAAATCTGATATTTATTGCTACAAAATCTGATTTTTGCTGCTACAAAAATAGATTTTACTGCTCCAAAATTCGATTTTTGCTGCTCCAAAGTTGCTACAAAATGGCTTTAGTGCACTTTCATCCCTGAAATATGTTGTAAATGAATAGAAACTAGCAAAATTAAAAAAACAAATTAAATACAGTAGACTCCCTCAAATCTGCTGTCCTAATATCCACAAGTCTCTAAAATCTGTGCATAATTTACAGATGTAAACAATGAAGCAATGAAACAATGTCAGGTATAGGGACAAAATTTGACTTTTTTATTTTTATATCAATCCTATGTATAATCTGTAACTTTCATTAATATTGTTAAATTCATGCTTTTTCCATGAAGGAAGAATAAATTTATTTCTGAAAAAAATTCAAGGTATTGCTAATATCAGTGGTGATCACAATCTTTTTGCAAAATGCATTTATACATTCATCAAGCTTTTTTTTATTGTAGAGTTTGGTTAAACCTGAAATAAAACTTCTATATTTTATGATATTGATGTGAATTAGTAGTGCACCTTTATGGGGCAAGTTCCATTGAATAATTTAGGAAAAAATGCACCTCATCTTTATAATAAATATTTAGTTATACATTATTGATTACTTCATCTTTGTTGCTTTCAATATTTTAATAATTTTTAATTATCTAAATTTTTATTATTATAGTTTATTAACTTACATAATTGTTTTAATGTTTTACTATATTATAAGCATTCATTAACTTCAGTTGCATTATTAATTACAATCAAATTACTGTTTAAAAATGTAAACAAACCCATGACCAGAAATCCACAAAATTCTAAAATCCATACAACCTCTGGTCCCAAGCTGTGCGGATTTGAGGAAGTCTACTGTATTCATTTAATGCAAGCTATTTATTAAGGGATAAAAATCACAATTAATTCTATATTTCTTAAGAAAATAGGAAAAAATCAGGGATTTTTAATTGTTTAAACAATAACACTAATTTAGAAGTTTTGTCTACTCCTAATTTATTATGAAGGCTTGAATAAACTGCTCCAAAAGAAGAAAATTGTCTTTTTACTCCAGTAGATGAAGCCACGGTTGTTGTTATTTGGTAAATAAATTCAATTTCAATTTCGCTGATTCTCTCTTTACCTCCCATTACATAAAAGGATTTCCGCCAATCATAATCTGTCATAATATCAGAAACTTTTTTCTCAAGCAGTGGTAATTTTTGGAATGGGCCGTTTTTTGCTTGAAAATATGCTACAGTGGTGAGAAGATTTAGACAATCTTCTTTAATGAATGCCAAATCTTCATTATTTTTTCCTTACATTAAGTTTCATTTCATTTTGATTTAAAAGAAAGAACCTTAATAAAACTCCAGCAAAATGACAGCCATTAATAGTTTGTTCATATCTTGCTTTAAATTTTGTAATTCTGTCGTTATCTAATACATTTTCTAACTTTTTACCCAAAATTTCCCTTTGATATGTGCATTCATCTGAAATTGCGAAAATTGATTTAAATCAAATGATTTTTTTTAAAAAATCAGTTGATTTAAATCTAGATTTAAATCTTGATTTAAATCATGCCAACCCTGATCCCGTTCTCTTCAAAGTATCTTGTAAAGGCTTCATTGTCAAACTCCCGCCCATTGTCACTACGGACCTCTTTTACCTTAGTGCCTAAAAATCTTTCAGCCCTTTTTACATGATTAGTGAATACCTTGAATACTTGTGATTTGTTACATAAGGGATAGACTGATACTTTTCATGAGAAGTCGTCAGTTATAGTTAAAAAGTACTTCTCACCGTTTCTACCTGTTATTTGTGTCGGTCCCCACAAGTCAGTATGAAGTAGTTCAAGGGGTCGTTTTGATCGTATTTCGTTTATAGGATGGAATGAAGTTCGCCTGTGTTTGTTAATTTTACATGTCTCACATTCAAAGTCTTTACTTTTAATAGGTGGTAAGCCCCTTACAACATTACATTTTACGGTATGTTCAATTAAAGTGGAACTAATGTGTCCAAAACGTCTATGCCATAACTTAAAGTCGTCCTTCTGGACAGTAGAGGCTTGAAAATGCACCTTTTGAGGACTTTGACTATTTTGAGTTTTAGTTTTATTTTTAGGGTTAGGATCTGGGTACAGGCAGTAAATGCCATCTTTAAGAAAAGCTCGAAATAAGGTACCACTGTCACGATATGCTTTAACCCTACCCTCACCTCCTCTGAACTTGGCACCAGTTTTATCAAGCCTAGGGCCAGATATCAAATTGTGCCTTAAACTTGGGCAGTACATAACATCGCCGAAGCGAACCATCTCCCCATTTATTTTCAAGTCCACTAGTCCGGTTCCTTCAATAGGAAAAGTCGCTCCGTCAACGGCAACAGCCAACTCCTCATTGTGCAAAGGCTTAAATTTAACATATAGATTTTTATCTTTGCAGAAGTGGTGCGAGGCACCTGTGTCAAAGACCCAGGCGTCTCCACCACACTTAATATTACTAAGATTAGATTGAATGAGGTAATTTACCTGGCTTGTTGGCTTACGTTGACGTTGGTTTCTGGTTCTATTGCGAGGCACATCTCTGCTGGATCTGGGATTACTGGATTGGACTCGAACTGGACTGGACACCGATGAACCTCTGGATACTGAGGAGTTCTGGAATGAGGAGTCTGAGGAGTCTCTCGAAGTAGTATGGAGGCAAGATTCGGGACTGGAGGCTTGTTGAGGCAATTTACACTGTCGAAGCATATGGCCGGCTTGTCCACACCTGTGGCATCTTCCCTTAAACTTGGGCTTATAGGCAGACCTCTTGGGTGTGCGAGCTCGGGAAAAATGGGACTGGACCAAGTTACCTCTGTCCTCTTCTCGTAATTTGATGCGGGACTCTTCAGCAACCAATTCGGTCAGGACATCTTTAAACTTGAACTGCTGTTCTGGCCATCGCAAAATTCCCTGGATGAGGTTATCAGATTTCTTTGGGAGCCATCGAAGCAACTGGAATGTCAGATAAATTTCTTTTATCGGCTCATTCATGGCAGCCAGTTGGTCAGCTAGTCTTTGTAGACGTGCGGCAAACATGTCCACTGGCTCATCAGGCTGTATTCTACAGGATAGGATCTCGCCGAAGAGCTGCATATGGCGAGCTCGGTTGTCAGGTTGAAAGTGGGTTTTCAGCTTTGTCCATGCTTCATGAGGGTCGTCGATGTTTTCTATAATTCTCCGGAATTCATTTTTGACGTTCAAGTATACTATGGACAGTGCTGACCTGAGGCGTGCCTGATATTCTTTAGTGGCTACAGCGTCACTGGTATTCGGAGCCTCTTCAGTTCCATTCATGATGCCCCAAGCATTTTTATCAAGCAGCAGGTATTTTACATTCGCTGCCCAGGTTGCATAGTTGTGAGCATTTAGTTTGTTTATGCTAACCTGCACATTGGTCATTGCCATGCTTTTAACTTTACTTTATTAAATTTAAATAAAAAGGAAAAAGAAATTTTTTTTTTTCAAAAAAAAAACGTACTCTAAAACAGTCAGATAGTACAACAAAAATTTTTTTACAAAAAAAACCTTTCTATTTCATGCCAGAGAAATTAAATGTGTTTATCAAAAAAATGCTATTGCCCCCCCCCCCCCCACTAGAAATCACTTGGAGGTCTAATGGCCGCATGCTACCACTAGTTTACGATATTGCCAACGAAGGTTATGGCCACCATAACAGGTTAAAAAAGCGTAGTAGCTTCGGCCCATAACCCGTGATCGGTTCTGAAACCTGAACCGTTCTAAAATTATATAAAACTAAAGCAGAGATAAAAAAAATTGGTGACCTGAAATAAATATTGGCAATCTGTGGTAGTGTCATAAAGTCAGTAAAGAAGCATTTAATTAAAAATAATCTAACGTTTATTTTCAAAAAACATATTCAAAATAAAAATATAAATGATAAACAATGATAAACTATATCTGGTAAAATCAACCAAAAACTGTAATTTCCGAAATTATATTATCTATAAAATTAAAGTCACACAATAATTATACGTTAACACAATAAAAATACTTAATTAATTAAACAGCATGACATAAGATAAAGAAAAATGACCAGTACAGGTTGCAAAAATAAAACTACTCACTGTAGCATAACTGGGGAAAAAAGCAGGTTTCTCAAATCAGATGATGACGAAAAAACAATGTCCAGAAAATGTTCAAAGGAAATAAAAGCCTTGGATGTCAAAATAATTCATCACAACAAATGTTCAGCGAAATATTTTCACTATCGATTAACTGGATTCATCTTTAAAACAACACCATCTTTCACCAGCAAAACAAACTGCAAACAGAACTTTCATAACTAACATTTAAGACAACGAACGGCATTTGCCAGCCTAAACATTGTCAGACCACCGGCAGTCAAAACAAAACAACTGCTTTAAATACCCCTCGCTAGCCTATACATCGCAAGAGAGCAACGCCCCCTTTATGTCCGCCGGAGTTGAGTGAATGCGATCCTGTCTTGCGAAAGGGAGATACGGCTACTCGTAAGTTGTGATTTGCGAAGATCGCAAATCGCGATCAGACATAGGAAAACGATCATGAACGCACATGTAAATGTTCAAATCGAAAGTAAACAAATAAGTAACCGACTAAAAAAATAGAATATGCCATGGAATAAGGAAAAACAAAATAAAGGGATTGGAAATAAGATAAAGATAAGATAAGATTGGAATAAAATAAAACCCAGTAAGTCATGCTATATTATTCTATTACAATATGTATATATGCTTGTAGAGTGTTAAGGGAATGAGTATGGCTGACAGTATCAATCCGTGCAAAGAAATGGCACCCGTCCTCTCCTAAATCTTTCTTATAACTGTTTTCCGGACCTTGGTCCGGTCTAAAATTAAATTAAATTGAGCAGAGTGTGGAAGATAACTATGCGTCGGCGTGGGTGACAGAAGTGTAAATATTGAAAAATAAAGATGCATAAAATTTAGGTTTTCTTTAAAACTAATGTTTATTTAAACTAAAACATAAATAAATAAATCAAACAAATAACTAATATAAATAAAATGTAAATTCAATAATAATAGCAAAATATGACAAGTATGACAAATGACCAGTCACAGGCATGCACATCACTAGTATTCTAAAAAAAAAACATTTCTTCATTTAACACTGCGTTATAGAAAGGCAGAATTACTCATATGTTTGGAAAAACGTTTCTTCCTTTAAAGGGACGACGATGAGAAAAAGCAATCCGTTTCCATATGAAGACATAACACTGAATATTCCACCAGAAAGAACAACCACAATTACTTTAATAAATGTTCCAATACTTGAAGGCACAACACAAGAGAAAGTTCATTAGAGAATATTCATAACTACTTTGCAAACATTGCACACTATTAAAGACATTGTCCAATGATAAAGATAATACTTTGAAAGATCATTAAACTTTTATAAAAATGTCAAAGCTCATCTTAAGCTCTGGCACTTTAAAACAAAAACATCGTTTCAAAAGAGTTACCGTTACACCGACTTTCAGATCGATTGACTGACCTTTAAATACACCGCGACCTTGGCACGTGAAAGCCTGAAGCACGGAGTTGAGAAGTATACTTCCTGCCTTACAGCGAAAAATGAAAATAGGGATTCAAGGAGATGCGATCTGCGATAGCGTACTGGATTATGGAATGCGAAATCCTAAGAAATGCGAGAATACACAATACATAACAGTAAAAATATATGATATGTTAATTCAACAAACAAATATCGCAACACTTGTTAGCTATACAAAAAAGAAACACAACCTCGTACCTTGAGGAACACAAAATATTGGTTATGCATCATAACATCTTAATTTAAATATTCAATATTCAAAAATTTCAGTTTTTTTTCAATTGCAAAAAGTTCTTTATAAAATAAAGTCCAATTGTTGGAAAAGTTCATTCGTAGAAAAAGTTCATTTGTAAAAAAAGTTCACAAAAGTTCATGTAAGGAAAAGTCCATTTTTTTCTTGTATTTACATTGTTACCTCATGATAAACGTGACTACTTTACCGATACCTCATCACGCAAAACGTGATTACGTTATCCATATTTGATCCTAAAAATTTAAACAATGTATTTTTATGACACTTCAAAAACACATGAAAAGTTTTACATATTGAAAAATTCAAAAAAAATTTAAATACAAATACATTCCATAAACATTTTTTACAACAAAAATACATTTGTACTTATACTTTGAAAACAATTTGAATACACATATATATGTTTAATATTCAAAATTAGTGAGCTCACTATTCTATAAATGTATAAACACAGTACTTTAATCATAAAAACAGCTGTATAAACATATTCACATTCTGAAAAACATTTTATATGAAACTTAGTTTCAGCATTAAAAAACGTTAAACTTAACAGTTCAACCATCAAAAATTCATATAAGTATTTCAAAAATACTTATTAAAAAAAATTTATACAAGTATGTAAATAATACTTGGTTTAAAATCAAAGGAGGCCTTTTTTTTCTTTAAAGAAACGTCAAGATGTGTCAAAATTTAAGATTTTTTTAAGATTGAATTAACTACTTCAATGAAGATATTTAAATATGTCAATATTGTCAGCTTTAAATTGGGAGATGCAGATTGTGATTCAAACATGGAGGATATCGAGGCGTATGGTTTGTCTTTCTCTTTGGCTCCATGCAGGTAAGTTTGAACTGGGATTTTTGTTGCTTTTCTTGTTTTTTGTGTGCTCTTTTTACCAATTTTTCTTCAATTTTTTTAGTTTAAAAAAAAGTTACAGCAACAGAGGTTACAATTTCAATATAAAATATTAATCGTAATATGTTATATTAAAAAATAAATATTTTAATATGTTGGACCTAACTAATTATAGTATTACAGATTATAGCCTGTAAAACCATTTTAAAAAGTTATTTTAATTTAATGAAAGTTAAATTGAAAACTATGTCTACATTTATCTAGACAGGCTATTTTGTTAGTCAAAATCAAAAATAAAATAGATATTTTCATTTAAAAAATATACATTTTTAAACATTTTTAGGTCGTTATTTTTTTAAGAAAAAAAAAAATAAAATGAAAAATTATTCTCCCTTTTATCAAGGGGGAATTTTATTTTTTGTTTGTTTCACCCATGTTTAATTTCTAGTGGGGATGGTTGAGACATGGCTCAAGTATCCCCACTCTCATTGGCTCAAGTATCCCCACTATCACTATTTTTGTTTCCCAGAGTTTTACTAAATAAAGCATGCAGCTATTAGAACTATTTTAGACTCAAAATACAATTGAAATTATGCTTATTGAATGTATGTATATAGTTGCAACTTTAAACAAAACTTTGATTACAAAAAAACAAAAAAGCCATGCACCCAAATATTTACTTCAGATAGGGAAAAGACAACTATTAATCACTATATTTCCAAAATGGTACCAAGATGTGTGATTTCTTTTTTACATGTTCAGAACTATAAATATGTTATCATATTGGCAGTTTTAGAAAGAAAAATTAACTAACTGTAGAGATAATAGGGGTGGCTCAAGTATCCCTTATGCTCAAGTATCCCCACTCTCCCCTACTCAATCTTCAATCGAAATACTTTACTTTCATATGATCCTTTGTTAAATTTCATGGGTTTTTTTGCCATGATCCGTTAATATAATTTGTTTTTCACATGATCCTTTCATGAAATGCGCATTTTTTTCTTTTCACAGAATTCGCATTTTTCCCGCGAGCCTTTGATAAAAACCGTGTTTTTTTCCCCGATCCTTTGATAAAATTCTTGATTTTTCTGCTATTTTTGATAAAGCTAGCTATTTTTTCAGCGAATGATTGAGAAAAATTAGGCAATTATTTGTCAAAATTCGCGATATTTTTTATGCTTTGAATTTTTGTCTTGATGATTGACTTTTCACAATTTTCGGAAAAATTCTGATCAGAATCACCTCTGTAATAAATATAGCTGCAAGGAAAAAAAAAATAATCGTATCCACCGCTCTGGCAGAAGCGCCACACTAAGCATATTTTTAACATTTAAACTGGTATGCGCCACAGCGCTTACGCCCGAAAATACGGTAATCATGGTATACATCTTGAACACTTTTACTACCTTAGTTTTTATAGGGTTATCTAAAAGATATTTGCTTTTTTTTAATTTGTTGACAGTTCCTGATGAGATTTTAAGAAAATATCTTTGCAGAAATGACATATTCTATTATGTTTACTCACCTGGAATTTCTGGCTCATTTTTCTAGATATTTAATAAAACATCTAAAATAGCAAGTGACCGGTCATCATTGGCCATATAGTGTATTCAATAATGATGCAAATGAGTTAAAGGCAAAAATTGGATCGTTTATCTCCAAAGATTTTGTGCTATTAAATTTTGTCTGGTATTATGCATTAGAGAAAAATATTCTTATAATTGTTTATTAGACTTTCTTTGCCAGTTATTTAAAAATGCAGCTTATAAAAGAGAATTTAATGATTTAAAAATTTATCTCTTTTCTTAAATAAGCATTCACAAAATCAGCAAACAAAATATATATATATATATATATATATATATATATATATATATATATAAATATTGCGAATTGAGTCATTAAAATGTGGGTAAAGTTGTAAATGAAATGATTGAAATTTAAGTAAAATTCTTTACTTTAATACTTATAACTGATAATCTGGGGGCTTTAAAGTTTTAAGAGACTTAAAAGTTTTTTATGTTAATGCTAATATTTGTTTATATAAAAATGAAGATTTTTGTGCTCAGAGTCCAATAAAAATATTTTCAGCTTTATTATTGTTTTCTAGGTATGTAGTTGATATTGATAATCCAAAGGAACCTCTCAGGCTGACAACACCAGGATACTCTCATAATGTAGCTATGAATGATGTAAGTTCTGTATTTTTTTTTTTTTTTTTTTTTTTTTTTTTTTTTTTTTTTCAGTTTCAGTATTAATGTGTGATAATCCTAAAATAGAAAATTACTATAAAATTTCAAATTTATCTTGCATTTTTAATTTAAAATCTATGATTTCAAATTTAAGTGTAAAATATTTTGACACATTTGCAAATTAATTTTGTAATGGAAAGATATAAAATTGGTAAGCCTGACTGTGAAAGTGATTTGGAATCAAACTATGCCTTCAATTTTTGATAAATAAATTACCTATTGAGTTATAGGGTATTTTGATCAAAGCAAGTACTGCAGAAATGATGGCATGCGAAGCAAAAAAATCAGATTTATTGCTGCTACGGGGCAATTAAGCGATCATCTGCCCCAATACCAGGTACCTAACCCGTTAAGCTGAGATAACTCGGCAGGTAGGGGCCTGGTCATCGGTTAAAAAGAAAGAAAGGATATTTTGATCATGTGACAAGCTTGTTTTTCTCTCTTCCTTGAGTGGTTATTCTTCTTTCTCGTAGAAATTTGGTTCAAACCGTTCTCTTTGGCAATATTTTTTGAAAGATCTATTGTATTTGCAGAAAAACATTTTGACTAGATAGTTTCTGAACAACAACACTTGCCAGTTTCATCCATTTCCGAACAAAAATAAGCTAATGCTTAATTCATCAAGTTGCACCTAAAATAAAACCTGTTGTCATGTCTAAAATAACCCTGTTGTCATTAAAATAACACTTTTAACATATATTTTAAAAGGGTTAATATCGGTAATTTTTTTTATCGGGCTGGTGATTACACTTTTTGACCAGTGAAAACATAAAATCTCAAATCTTTTAGAGGGACATCACACTGTGGAATGGAATGTCCCCCTCCCCCTCCCTTTCTCTTGAGGGCCACTTCCTGAATTCAACATTGACACTAAGGGGACATGTGCCAAAAGAAAAAATATGAGTCAAAAGACAGTTTCACCTTGTTAACACACAACAAACCGATTTAGTATCAGAATTTATTTTACGTTTCACATTTTTTGTTGCATGTTTCCATTGCATTTCCTGCACCTTACCATACCTAAAAATATAGACACCATTTATAATAATCAATTGAAACATTAATTTATTATTAATTTTTCTCTCTGCCTCTTTTATTTTCTTTCTTAAAATTAAAGCCATGAATTCCAGTGAACCTTGGAATTAATTCACACCGACTTGGTGCTCTTGTGGCTGTCAGATTTATCCAGGATGAGAAAAAAGTGGAAAATGGTGAGAGATTTGGAGGTAAAACCCCAAATTTGGCAGTTTTATCCTAAAATGCAGGGATGATTGCTCTAGCATCCCTGCTTTCACTTTAGTGTGTAAGTGCAATTAGTTATCATGGTGTCAGACTGATCAGACATTCAAGAGAGTTTCAGGTTCAGGTAGAATTATTAACATTAGGATGCTCCTACTTGGCCAATAGTACCTGTATTTACAGAGTTGGGCAGTATTGAAAATAATGTATTTGAAATACTTTTATATTTTAAGCCGATGAGATCAAAGTATTTTTGTAATGTATTTTCTGATGGTGACAATGTATTTTGAAAGTACTCAAAATACATTTTCTTCAGGTTTCAAACTGCCATGTTTAAACTGAAGAAAATAGCGGCTCACAAAACGGAAATACATGCCTCTCTGTTTTGAATTATTTTCAAATTCTGTTCACATTTTTTTACTATTGCTAGGATTGGAAGATTGATGAATATGTTATTCAACTTAACTAATTTTTATTGGTTTTGGTAATTTTCTGATAATTTTACTTTATCTTATGTACCCTTCTTTGTCTATATCATGAAATTTTAAGGTTTAAATATATCACTTAAAAAATTTTATTTAATACCCACTGACATGCTTTTTAAAAAATTTTATTATATTAAGTTAATAATATTTTGTATAATTTCTTTTACCGCCATCAAAAAACAATAGAGAAAGTAATTACTTATAGTAAGAGATACTTCAAGAATTTATAACTATTGGGGTAACTGAATCTTACATGATCCAGTTACCTCTTAGCCAAGACCCATTTACCCCATTCTTGGAAAATTTGAGAGGTAACTGGAATACCGACATTACATTTGAAAAATGAAGAAAAAATGTATAGATACCTAATAATAATAATGTATTTATAGGTAGTCTTTAAAAAAGTACTTACCATATTTTAATAAAAAGCCAAAAAAATTCAGTCAAACTGATGTTTTATTTAAAAAATATAATAAATTTTCAGTTACTTATCACAGAAAAGGCAGAGCTATGATTGAGTTAACACACATTGTTTAAAGAAGTAGATATGGGGGTGAAATGTTCATAGTAGCTAAAAATTAAATTATCAACGGTTTTTAATAAAATATCCTATGTCCCAGTTACCTCATGAGTCCATTTGCCCCAGCTTACTTTACTGTGTAAAAGATACCTTTTCAAAATAATTTTCTGTTTCATAGCACATTTATTTGGTTTTAAAAAATCTTAAGTTAGTAAGTGGACCATGAGAACTATATTTCATTAAGTTGAACATGAAATTTCATCATATTCAGTCAGTATGGATGACATTTTGGTGTATATCATCCAAAAATGGCGTTTTTTCAAAAATTTTTATATTCTGCATCTATTGAATAGAATTGCAGCAAATGTTGCGTATTTTTTCTGAATTTTGATTTTGAACACTGTTGGTGCTGCTATCCTATACCTCCTGAAAGAGATCCAGACACAACTGCTGCAGTTTAGCGAGCATAGTTTGCCATAATATTTACTTCTAATCATGGATGCAAGTTTTTCATGTGCTTCCCTTTTCATATTATTTATTAATGGTCTCCTCCCCCCCCCCCTACCCTTTTTTTAAAATTATAATATTTTCTAAATTCGTAACTTTATTTAATAAGTTCATTTTTTAATCCTATTAATTTATGTCATTAGGTAACGGTCATTTTCTTTTAAGCTATGATTTCAGTTATATTTAAAAGTAATTCTTTAAAACCACAAAGTACATTCGTTTCTTTCATATAACTGTATATATTTTTCACCCTAGCAACAACCTTTAAAAAAAAAAAAAAAAAACTTTAAACCTTTAAAAAGATAAAGGCTTGTTTCTATGCAGAATTGATTCATATTTAAGACACTACTTGCTAAAAACCAGATGTATCATATTATTTTTATTAATGCTCATTTTCTCTTCTCATCCCGTGGGACTTTTAGTAACTCCCTGTAAAGAATTCATTTTGTGCAGTTTTTATTTAGCATATGCATCCTTTTATAGTTTGGCATTAATTATTTCAAATTCTACACTTAGACCATTCTCATTGTAAGTCTATGTAACAAAAATCAAATGTATGTCTTCTATCATCAGAAGTGTACACCCGGTGTTCGTTAGGTATTGGTGATAAATACCAATGCGATTTGCCAAAATTTGGGCCTTCAAAAAAAATATTTGTCATAATTCGGCTCTCATACTTGGATGTGAAAATGTAATAGGATTTTTATACGCTTCTGTGACCGGCAGACCCTACCGCCAGCCAGCGCCAAGACCTGGAGAACTTCAAATAAAAAAGCTGTATATTCAAGAATGATCTTTGTCATCTTGGAGTGTTTTTCCCTTCTTATTTTCCTCGAACCCGTTACTCATAAACACCGATGCGGACAATATCGCTATCATAGAATCAGACTGTTTTTCTATGGTCCCTCTCTGGTACGATACTTATTCGAGGAACTGTGAAAAAAATAAAAAGACTTGTCTCCAAAAAAATGCAAAGTTCTCATTGTATAGTCGTCTTCAATATTCAGGGATTTTTTATGAATTCTGGATTGGTTATAAACTGCAGCTTAAGGAATGCAATTGCGATGTCTCTATACGATCTGAAATCGTCGTTAAACCGTCCACAGGACGAACTGTCTTTATAAAATTCCCGAAGATGGAAGCGGGACAAAAAAATTTTCGAGGAAAAAAAATTTTTTTTTCAATTTCTCAGGTTTTGCGCAAAATGTTTAACAATTGACTTAAAATAACTCTGTTTTATGACCAACCATCCCTTTTAAGAATCGCGAAAAAGATGCGATCTCTGTCAAAGGATCATGGAAAAGATGGAATTTTCGTTAAAGGATCAGGAGAAAAAAACACTTTGTCAAATGATTGCTGAAGAAAATGTGAATTTTTGTCAAATGATTGCTGAAGAAAACGTGAATTTTTGTCAAATGATTGCTGAAGAAAACATGAATTTTTGTCAATTGATTTCTGAAGAAAATGTGAATTTTTGTCAAATGATTGCAGAAAAAGCATTATTTCTGTTAAAGAATTGCAAAAAGACTCCACTTCTGTCAAAAAATTACAAGAGAAAAAAGTTTTTCGTCAAAAAATCACGAATTCTGTCTAAAGATCTTGAAAAAGACACTATTTCTTTCAAATGATTATGAAAAAGATGCCATTTCTGTCAAAAGATCGCATAAAAAACAAAAATTTCGTCAAAAAATGGTGGTAAAAAAAGGCGATTTTTTGGCAACAAACTTTTTAAAATATGCAGACTTTGTTGAAAAATTGTAAAAAAGACGCAAATTTAGTCAAAAGATTGCAAGAAAGACACAAATTTTATCAAAAAAGTGCAAATTTCATCAAGAGATTGTGAAAAAAACACAAATTTCGTCAAAAGATCGCAAATTTTGTTGAAAGATTGCAGGGCAAAAAAGCCCATAGTTAGTATTGGTAGGTTTCAATTCCCTTCACTCTGTTGTAACCTTTCAGAAAACTTGTGAATTTCATAAAGAATTTTCTACTTTGAATCCCCCTGATTTTATGTTTCATAGCTTGTCAACTTCTTTGTTTTTACCTGTAGCCTGTATAGTTAAACTCAGTATCTGATTTAGGGAAAGGGCACAGGCCCAGGGCCCCAAAATGCAGTTGAAATATTTTAATTATTGTCCAAAATTAGATATAGTTTTAACTATTCTAAAAGAAAAAATATATTTTTTCCAATAAATGTTTATATTTGAAAATGCTTATATCTTATTAATAGCTAATACTTAAAATATTACTGTACTGTTGAAAATTTATCATTTCTTGCATGCTTTATCATAACAGATATATGAAATTATACAGAAATCTGAAATAACAATATATTAGAAAACAGCTATTCAATTAAATTTAATGATAAGGAAATAATTATTAAAAAGCAGTTAGTAATTATCAAATTTAGTTTTTTAATAGATATTTAAAAAATTTTAAGTCAATAACAAATTTAATAAGCATGACTGTCAATAGTACATATATGTATATATAGATATTTGGTCAAGATCCCTGTAAGCATCAGTGACAGGGGGCCCTCGTAAGCATCTGTCTCCAGGGCCCCTAAATTTGTAAGTCGGTCCCTGGTTAAACTTTTAAAATACTGTTGACATGACTATGAATGCTTTATCATGCATTTGTATTTATTTTTCTAAATTTGGTTTCAACATAATTCAATTTTACTGTATATAATATTTAACATGTTGAGTTTTGTCTTAAGGTGTGTTTGGTGCATTGTGCATGCATATACTCATTCAGCGGGAGAGGGGGAAAGAGGATGATTCAAAATATTTTCAGTCTTAGACAAATTTCAAACGTGCACCCATGTTTTTAATGAATAACCACCCTTAAAAAGGCTGTTCCAATTGCTCTGCTCAACAAGTACAAAACGTTTCGACACATTTACAAATTAATTTTTTAATTAGGCATGCCAGTTTTCTGCGGAAACGCGGACTTCCGCGTTTTGCTTATTTTCAAAATCTGCGGATTCCGCTTTTTTATTTATTTTTGACGGCCATTAAAAATGGGCCGAGCAGAGTATTTGCAGTGGTTTTGTGGAAGACTTGATTAACAACAACAGTTTTTCATGACCAAAACTTTTATTATTGACTAAGATGACATATTTACAAATGTAAACAACACTACGACATTACTTTGCCGTAAACTTAAAGGAACTAAAATAAAGATGAATAAAATTACATGATTATGTGCTTAAGCGACATTTGAAAAGAAAATTAGAGAGAAGTAGCAAGCCATCGCAATACAAACTATTTATACAAGATTCCGAAGAACTTGTTTTGCATATATCTGTTGCCACTGTACATACAAACTCTCTTCAGTAATACATCAAGATTTATCTGCAACACATATCCGAGACGCTATTGGCCGCGCGGTATAACGTCAAAAACCTCTGCCGTTCACGGCAAGTGACGCGATTGCTAAACTCACTGTTACTCGGCTGTTACGCAGTAACATTACTCAGTAGAAGCAGATCGGAAAAGCCAGCTCTTGGATATTGTAAACAAACATGCTCGGGAGATGACGAAAAACCATACATGCATCTATATAAGTAAATACGTTTTATTTCTACTTTAAACTTGTTTTCTTTTAAACTTTTAATGCTTATTAAACTTAAAAAACGTATAGATGCGCAACAAACGGCCTCCTTTTTTCGTTATCTCCAGAGCATTACAAAAACTCTGAAAAAAGGTTATAAAAATACAAAAATTACAAATATGAAAAATTCCAAAAACTTTAAAAATTCAGAACTTCAAAAGTTCAGAAAAATTAAATTACATTTTAATATTCAAAAACAACAGTCTGGTCAATGTCAGGTCATATAAGACTTTATTGGCAAGGCATTGACCAGAGTGATTACATTGTAAGAAAAATTATAACCCCCCCTTAAAATTTTAAATATCAAAAATCCTTTTACAAAATTTCAACAACTGCTCTCTAATTTGGGGTTTTGTGAAACTGTCAGCCAAGTTAAATTTACTAGCAATATATTTAAGTTTAAAGACCTGATCATATACTAAATTTCTAAGAAAATGATATTTTATATGAATATGTTTTGTTTTCTGATTTTCAAAAGGAGAATTTGAAAAGGCTATTGCTGCTTGATTATCACAGAATAGTGTGCAATCTTTCAAGTTTAAATTTAGAACCTCATTTTGTAAAACATTTTTGACCCAGATTAATTCTTTAGCAGCTTCAGTTAAACTGACGTATTCGGCCTCCATAGTTGAAAGACTTATACATTTCTGTTTAAAAGTCTTCACGAAATGGGCGTTTCATCTAGAAACAAAATATAGCCACCTATGGAAACTCGATCGTCTCTGTTTGCAGCAAAGTCTGAGTCTGAATAGCATGAAAGATTTAACTCACTAACTCTGGACAACTCAAGTTTATAATGTTTAGTATATTTAAGATAACCTAACAATTTTAATGAACTATTCCAATGAGAAATTCCAGGATTTGATTGAAATTGGGATAACAAATTAGCTGCATACATGATATCCGGTCTAGTCCTTCCAGCTATAAAAGATAAGCAGCCTATAAGATTTCTATAAGGAAGCTTAGACATCATTTCAATATCTTCCTTAGTGGAAGGTGAATCTTGCCTCGACAAAACTAAACCCTTGGGCATAGGTAAAGTACTAACAGGAAATTTAAATTCTGAAAACATTTCACAAACTTTTTCAATGTATGAAGTTTGGTGTATAAAAAGACGATTTCCTATTTCTTCAAACTCTATACCCAATAGTTTTTTAGTTGACCCCAAGATTTTTAAGTTAAAATGTCTTTGCAGCAATTCTATCCCAAAATCTAAATCATCTTTAGTTTTACCAAAAAGAACTATGTTGTCAACATAAAGTAAAAGAACCAATCTGGTCTGAAACATGTATACACAATTGCACCAATCTAGTTTTTGAAAATCAAGTTTGGATAAGACATCATCCATCTCGAAAAACCATTGTCTACCACTCTGGTGGAGACCATAAATAGCTTTATTTAACTTACAAATTTTATCTTTATCCTTAACAAAACCTTCAGGTTGGTGCATGTATACAGTTTCATCCAGATTAGCATAAAGGTAAGTATTGTTGACATCTACCTGGACATTTCTCCATTTAAACAGACATGAAAATATGGCAAAGAACAACCTAATTATTGTAAAACTGACAACCGGACTAAAAACTTCTTCGTAATTTTCCCCCTTTATTTGGTTAAACCCCTTTGCTACCAATCTCGCCTTGTACCTTACAATTTCATTTTTCTCGTTTCTTTTAACGGTAAATACCCAGCGGTTGCCCAAAACTTTAGCATCTTTTGGTGGTGTCACAAGATCCCATACTTTTTGTTCATACATGACGTTGATTTCATGGTTCATTGCGTCCCTCCAATTTGATGCTTCTGGGCTTTTAATGGCTTGATTGTAACTTTGAGGAATTTTTATTTTGGTTAAATTTGCTTCATTTACATTTAAATTTAAAACTTTACCAGATTCTTTATTTTTAGAGCTAAAATCAAATAAATTTTTATCACATTCTATTTTATTTTCTTTACAATATTTAATTAATTCATTAAAAGATCTAATTCTTGTGTTGGTTCCTTCTATGCCATAGTAAATGTCTGTTTGATTTCCGGTTTTTCGGGGTACTGCTTTACGGGTCCATGGAATTGATGCACAAGGTTTTAAAATATCCTGCTCCGAAACTTCTGGATCTTTTACTTTAACAGCCTCACTCCCCAATTGAGATGTATTCTCAGGTTCATAAAAAATATCTCTGTCTTCTGGAAGATCAAAAAGTGAGAAATTAAATTTTTGTTCTTTAAATTTTGAAACTACATCAACCCCCCTTTTTGTTTCATCAAATCTTACATTAATGGTTTCTACAATTTTATTTTCATCAATTAACCAGATTCTATAGCCCTTCGTTGATTGAGCATACCCGCACATGATCCCCAGTTTAGCTCGCATATCAAGCTTCCTTCTAATCTGTTTGGGCACTCCAACGTACGCTAAACATCCGAATTTCTTTAAATGAGAAACCGAGGGTTTTTTACCAGAATACATCTCAAAAGGGGTGATTTTTGACTGTTTGTGACATACCCTATTCCATACATAAGAAAAACACATTAAGGCTTCCGCCCAAAATTTTTGAGATAAGCCGCTAGAATTGAGAAGAGTCTTTACACCATCCAAAGCAGTTAAATTAAAACGCTCCGCAACCCCGTTCATTTCAGGACTGTATGGGTTCGTCTTTTCATGAAAAATACCCTGCTTTTCTAAAAAAGAATCAAATTCTCTGTTACAAAATTCTAAATCCCCATCAGTTCTGATTGAAATTATTTTCTTGTTTAGATACCTTTCGGCCCTACTTTGGAATTTTAAAAAAGTTTGAAAAACATCAGATTTATTCTTGATGGGGTATACCGTAACAAAACGAGAAAAATCATCTATGATGGTGAAAAAATAACGACTCCCCCCATGCGACGTTACCTGTAAAGGACCACAGAGATCCATATGCAGAAGTTCGAGAGCAGTTTTTGACTTAATTTTACCTATAGCTTTAAATGATGTTCTTTTAGACTTAGCGAGTTTACAGGAGATACAATCCTCGGCCAACTTAGACAATAAAGGCAAACCTATAACACTTTCATTTTTAGAAGTGTTAATTAAATATTCATTGTTTACATGACAGAACCTTTCATGCCAAAGTTCATTTAAGTTTAATTTTTCAACTTGATTTGCAGAAATATTAGCCGAGTTGCTTTCTCCTTTACATTTGTAGCTAAAAGGTTTTAAAAAGTACAAGTCATTTTTTCTAACAGCATAAAACAAAAAATTCCATTCCTTGTCATAAACAATTACCCTACCCTTACTGCCAACAAAGTTTACACCCAACTTTTCAAGCTTGCTGCCAGACAACAAATTTCTACGTAAATTAGGATTATACAAAACATTTTTAAGGATAGTTTGATTGAAGCTGCCATCTTTACATTTTACAAAAAAATTTACTGTACCCCTTCCCTGAACAGGGCTTTCCTTTTCTTCTACAGCAAGTGACATCTGCATATTTGACACAGGCTCAAAATCTAAAAATAAATTTTTGTGATTACAAAAATGAGCAGTCGCTGCGGTATCAAAAACCCAGCTATTACTTTTACAAAAATCAGATGTATTTGCTTCAAAAATGTTCGGAGAAATTTCAATTAAACTTGCTTCATGTTCAGAGAAGGTGCATTTTACATTATTATACTTTAATTCAACATTACTAGATTCTGAAAATTTACTTTTATATTGAGAATTTTTAGTCTTAAGTTTACAATTCGAAATTAAATGACCATAAGATTTACAAAAATAACAAGGACCTATTGATTTATTCTGTTTAAAATTTTTAGCTTTAAAAAATTTACTTGAATTTACATTATCAGAATTAAAAGATTTACTTTGATTACTTAAATTTACATTACTATTGTCAGACTTTAAAAATTTACCTTGATTACTTGGGTTTACATTACAATTAGCAAACTTTGAAAATTTAGATGATTTACATTTCACTTCTCCAGAAAAAGCAGCATTCTGAAAGTCTCTAGTGGCTAGCTTCAATCTGTTCTCCTCCAGCAGCAGCTCGGCTTCTATCTTATCTGGGACAAAATCTTTATCTGGCCACCTGTAGATTGCTTGCACCGTTGACTGAAATTCTTCTGGAAGACTTCTTATCATTTGATAACCAACGTAGAGTGGTTGCAGATCATGACCAACTTCGTGAAGCCGTTCGGTTGCTTGTTTCACTTTACATAAAAATAGTCCGAGATTTTCGCCTTGCACATATCTCAGACTAAAAAAATCATCTAAGAGCTGGATAACTCGAGCTCGGGTGGTTGGTTCAAAATGATCCTTTAGAATCTTCCATGCAACAGTGCCATTTGTAGTACCGGCAATCAGGGGCTTGAACTCTGGGCTCAGGGTCTGATAAATTATGGTGTATGCATGGGCTTTTCGCAAACTCAGGTCATCTCTTTCCCTCCAAGTCAGTTGTTCAGTCACAGGAACTGTTGTCGCCTCATCCTCTTTTCCCGGAACTTTACTTTCCTTTGATGGTTCTACACTTTCACCAGCTTCTGCATCCGGACCTTCTATAAACTGCCATGCCCCATAATGGAGCAAAAGGACTTTTACTTCGACTTTCCCACTCTCCCAATTTGAAGAGGTCAAAAGGGTGACATTCGTCAGCTCCATTTCCAAATCTCGGCCTCCTTCACAGCAATCGGGGAAACTTTCAAAAAATCGGAAAAGTCCAAAAAGAACACAAAGTCCAAAAAAGAAAACAGTCCTTGCAGATTTATCACTGGTGAAGTAAAAAAAATCACATCTAAAACAGGTAAACAGGTAAATTTGAAAACTCTATCAAAAATTTCCAGGAACGGAAAAACATCGGCACGACGTCACTTGTCAACAAACATCGTTGAAGAAAACATCGACGCAAAAAATCTTCACTTCCACAAGGGTTCTGGGCCCATAACCCTGACGGCCATTTAAAAATGGGCCGAGCAGAGTATTTGCAGTGGTTTTGTGGAAGACTTGATTAACAACAACAGTTTTTCATGACCAAAACTTTTATTATTGACTAAGATGACATATTTACAAATGTAAACAACACTACGACATTACTTTGCCGTAAACTTGAACTAAAATAAAGATTGAAATGAAAAAAACTTCTTTAAACACCATAAAATAAGTTAACTGCGCAAGGCCTTTCGAAAAAACTTAGTCTTTCTTCGTCAGGCGCAAAAAAGACGTGCGTCCACAATGAATGTAGCGGCACGACTGAAGGGGAATGCGGGAGGGAGAGGGAGCAAGCAGAAGGAACAGCCAATAGGAAAGAAGAAGGCAACAGCCAATCACGGAACAGCATAAACAAAACTAGATAGACAATGAAGGAGAGGAAAGGAAGAAGGGGGGAAGGGAAATGGGAAAAAAGCGGGGTAAATTAAAAAATTAACTAAAAGGAGAGATTAAAATGAAATAAAATGTACGCAAAAAATATATAAATTAGTAATAATAAAAAAATAAATAAATAAAATAAAATAAAATAAAATAAAAATACATAAAAATAAAAAATAGTTTATAATTGTAAACACACATGAATATACCTGAAAAATAGTACACATAATATATATAAAAAAAATAATAATTAAATAATAAACTTAATTATGAAGCAGTGCTGAAAAGATTCTTCCAGGCAACGGAGAGCGTATTAGAATCAGATTTATCATTAACAATAATATCACGATTAATATAAATAGCTAAATTTTCAAGAAAGTCTAACTCAGAGGAATTATTGGCATTAAAAATAATTTTAGCAGTTTGAAAATTGAAACTATGGCCGGAATCCCAAGAGTGTTTAGCAACAGAAGATTTAGAAATTTCTTGATTAATGACATACCGAGAGTGTTCTTTTAGGCGTTTTTCGAGATTTCTTTTAGTTTGATCAATATACGATAAATCACAGCCATTACAAGGAATATTATAAATACCCCATTTTTGGAGGTCAGGGACAGGACATTTCATGGAAGGAAATTTTAATTTATTGACTGGTTTAAAGATTAATCAAGAAATTTCTAAATCTTCTGTTGCTAAACACTCTTGGGATTCTGGCCATAGTTTCAATTTTCAAACTGCTAAAATTATTTTTAATGCCAATAATTCCTCTGAGTTAGACTTTCTTGAAAATTTAGCTATTTATATTAATCGTGATATTATTGTTAATGATAAATCTGATTCTAAAACCCTCTCCGTTGCCTGGAAGAATCTTTTCAGCACTGCTTCATAATTAAGTTTATTATTTAATTATTATTTTTTTTATATATATTATGTATACTATTTTTCAGGTATATTCATGTGTGTTTATAATTGTAAACTATTTTTTATTTTTATGTATTTTTATTTTATTTTATTTTATTTATTTATTTATTTATTTTTTTATTATTACTAATTTATATATTTTTTGCGTACATTTTATTTTATTTTAATCTCTCCTTTTAGTTAATTTTTTAATTTACCCCGCTTTTTTCCCATTTCCCTTCCCCCCTTCTTCCTTTCCTCTCCTTCATTGTCTATCTAGTTTTGTTTATGCTGTTCCGTGATTGGCTGTTGCCTTCTTCTTTCCTGTTGGCTGTTCCTTCTGCTTGCTCCCTCTCCCTCCCGCACTCCCCTTCAGTCGTGCCGCTAGATTCATTGTGGACGCATGTCTTTTTTGCGCCTGACGAAGAAAGACTAAGTTCTTTCGAAAGGCCTTGCGCAGTTAACTTATTTTATGGTGTTTAAAGAAGTTTTTTTCATTTCAATTGTGTATAAAACCAGTTTCATTTTTATACATTAAAATAAAGATGAATAAAATTACATGATTATGTGCTTAAGCGACATTTGAAAAGAAAATTAGAGAGAAGTAGCAAGCCATCGCAATACAAACTATTTATACAAGATTCCGAAGAACTTGTTTTGCATATATCTGTTGCCACTGTACATACAAACTCTCTTCAGTAATACATCAAGATTTATCTGCAACACATATCCGAGACGCTATTGGCCGCGCGGTATGACGTCAAAAACCTCTGCCGTTCACGGCAAGTGACGCGATTGCTAAAATCACTGTTACTCGGCTGTTACGCAGTAACATTACTCAGTAGAAGCAGATCGGAAAAGCCAGCTCTTGGATATTGTAAACAAACGTGCTCGGGAGATGACGAAAAACCATACATGCATCTATATAAGTAAATACGTTTTATTTCTACTTTAAACTTGTTTTCTTTTAAAATTTTAATGCTTATTAAACTTAAAAAACGTATAGATGCGCAACAATTTTCAAAATCCGCAGATTTCCACAATTCTTATTTTTTCGGCCGTGCCGCCATTCTTTACCACGACGAAATTGGTCAAAAATGGCGAAAAAATCTCCGACGACGAAAAATGACGCGTTTTTTGCCAAAAGATCCCGAAAAAAGACACGATTTTTCATCAACAGAATATGAATAAAACGTGATTTGTGTCAAATGATTGCGAAAAAAGGCGTCATTTCTGCCAAAAGATCGCAGGAAAAAGCACTATTTCATTCAAAACATCGTAAAAAGACGCGTTTTTCGTCAAAAAATTGCGGAATAAACGTGATTCCTGTCGACGGATCTCAAGAAAAGCGTTATTTCCGTCGAAGAATCGCGAAAATGATGCAGCCTCTGTCAAGGAATCGCGGAAAAGACGCGATTTTTCCTCAAATGATCGTGGAAAAAACGTTATTTTTGTCAGAATTGCAGAGAAAATGCGATTTTTGTCAAAAGATTGTGAAAAAAGATACAATTTTTTTTTTTTCAAAAGATTGCTGATAATATGTGATTTTTGTCAAAAGATGGCTTAAAAAACACTATTTCTGACAAAAGATCGCAAAAAGAGACGCGTTTTTTGTTAAAAAAATAGCAAAAAAACGTGATTCCTGTCGAAAGATCGCAAAAATAACAGTCTCTTACAAAGAATCGCAAAAAAAATGCGATTTTCGTCAAGTGATAGCGGAAAAAACGCAATTCTTTTGTCAGAATTGCCGAGAAAACGCGGCTTTTTGTCAAAGGAGCGAGGAAAAGACGAGACTTTTGTCAAAAGATCGTGGAAAAGACGCAATCTTGTAAAAGGATCGCGAAGAAGTCGCGATTTTTTTTAAAAAATCACGAAAAGTCGCAAATTTTTGTTCAAGGATCGCGAAAAAGTCGTGAATTTTTGTCAAAGGATCGCAAAAACGCGATTTTTGGTCTAAGGATCGCGATAGAGACGCGATTCCTGTCAAAAAATCTTGGAAAAAAGCGAATTTCGTCAAACGGTCGTGGAAAAAACATGAATCATGCATGTGCTTATTATTCACTCGTGACGGGGGGGGGGGGGGGGGGGATATTCAAAATATTTCCAGTCTTGGCTAAATTTTAAACTTGCACCCATGATCAAATATAGGTGAAAATTGACAGTCGCCACATAGCGATTAAAAAAACTCGATCGCCATTCGCCTAGTGGGGATTATAAATTCTGTTACCAATCGCCAAATGAAATACAGCTTTTTTCAGGGAAATATGCACTTCTGCTTTGCTTAAATTCTAATTATATGCTGATTAATTCTTTTCCCTACTGAATGCAAACAGATTTAAGCCAAATTTGGAGTTTTATGACTGTGCCGTAAGTTATTTTGAAGGTAGATTTTTAAATGAATTTACTTATAAAAATTTTAAAGAATAATTGTGCCTTTATGAAATTTTTTCATATTGATATATTTTATATATCAAAATTATTGAATAAAATTTCATTACCCATTCTTATAATGGTGTTCTTATTTTATTTTAATGTATTTTTGTATTATATGTGTGTGGGTGCTTCAATTCAAATAATGACAATCTATGTTTAATGTACCATTTTCACTTTGTTTAACTTTTTTAACATGCATCGGTTTAAATTATTTTGTTCTATTTTTGCTTTGCGCGTTATATCAACTTTTTTTCTCAATTTTTAACTCACGTGTTTTTTCAACATTTTTGCTCAATTTTTACCTCACGCGTAATTTCCTCTTTTTTGTTTTTTCTCACTCTCATCCCTGTTTAATGCAAAGCCTTCCACAGAAGTGATTTGGAATTTGAGTTTCCATTTTTACTTTCTTCTATCTTCAATAGAAGAAAGTATTGTAATCGAAATTTTTTTCGACTTCCGGTTTTCGACAGATTTACACATTTTAGGGATCAGAGATTCCAAAAAACATGTTTTTACAAAATGTCTGTCTGTCCGTGTGTCTGTATGTCGCCCTTCTACCATCAAAAAGTGTATGAAGTTATGCATAGAATTGAACCAAATTTTTTGTGAATGTTTTTGGCTGTGGCAAGCAGGTCCTCCTTCAGTTTTGAATTATTCTGCCGGAAGGGGGCTCTGCAATTGTGATTTTTGTGCCATTTTCAATATTGTACCGACCAAAAGTATATAAAGTTATGCATCGAATTTAACCAAATTTTTTGTGTAAGTGTTTTTGTGTAAAGCTAGTTGGTCCCCCCTGAATTTGAAAATAATCGGCCGGAAGGGGGCGCTGCAATCGCTATTTTTGTGCAATTTTCAATATTGTACCGACTAAAAGTATATAAAGTTATGCATCGAATTTAACCAAATTTTTTGTGTAAGTATATGACTATGGCTAGTTGGTCCCCCCTGAATTTGAAAATAATCGGCCAGAAGGAGGCGCTGCAATCGCGATTTTTGTGCCATTTTCAATATTGTACTGACCAAAAGTATATGAAGTTATGCATCGAATTGAATCAAATTTTTTGTGTATGTGTATGACTGTGGCTAGTTGGTCCTCCCTGAATTTGAAAAAAAAACCGTCGGAAGGGGGCGCTGCAATCGCGATTTTTGTGCCAATTTCAATATTGTACCGATCAAAAGTACATGAAGTTATGCATCGAATTGAACGAAATTTTTTGTGTAAGCGTATGGCTGCTATGGCTAGTTGGATCACTCTCAATCTAAAAAAAAATCCACCGGAAGGGGGAGCTGCAATAGCGAATTTTATACCATTTTCAATATTGCACGCATAAAAGTGTATGAAGTTAGTTCTAGAACTGAACTAAATTTTTTGTATATGAGTATTGTTTGGTAAGGCAAGTAGGTCCTCCCTGAATTTGGAAAAAAAATCTGCCTATCATTCTATTGTCCATCGGCTCGTGCAGAGACAGAAATTCGTTTTTACTCCGATTAATTGATTGAAGCAGAAATTTAACATGAAAATCAAAGTTGTTATGGTATTGAATTAAAATTAATAAAGCATTAAAATGAATAACTATTTTTTTTTTTTAATATTAAAATGTACATATGAGATAGAAGAAAGTTTTGGGATTGGCACATCCAACTAGTTATATTAATAAATTATTTATGAGTTATAAGCGATTTTGATCATGTGAGAAATGCTTTTTCTCCCTTCATTAACTGCTTTTTCTGCTTTCTCGCAGAAAGTCTGTTCAAATGCCCACTTTGATACTGTTTTCTGCAAAACCTATTACATTTGTGGAAAAATGAGAAAATAAGTTCAATTTGATAGTTTCTGAACAACAATACCTGCTTGTTTCATCTATTTCCGAACAAAAATAAATTGAAACTTATGTCATGATAAAATTTCCCTTTTTGATTCAAGAATACCCTTAAAAGGTAGTTTATTCAATGCTAGTTACTCTTGTAACTTTTAAACACAATGTTGCTGCAATCTTTCCAATTTGTTTTTGTTATTTTTCATTACAGTTTTAATTGATTTTGCTTCTTTAATTGAAAATTTATATTTTCTAAAACTTTTATCACTTTTGCAAACAAGCTTTGCATATGCGTAGTGCAGTATATTGCATACTTTTTATTATATGTATTTTGTATTTTAAATGTATTTTCCAAATACATGTATTTTGAAATTAGAAAAGTATTTTGTATTTTAAGCTGTAAAACCACTGTATTTTGTATTGAAAATAGTATCTGATGTACTTTGTCCAACTCTGTATTAACCAGACCCATCTTGTTGCATGTACTAAAGGGTTCCAAGAGCTCAAATTGGACAGTTGGTTACAGACAACGGTCAGTTAAATGCTTTGTGAAATTGTGTTTTTATTGTTAAAAAAATTATATATAAAGGTTTATTTAAATTCATGCATAGAATTGCAATTCAGAAGTTATTGGAAGAAACAAAAGTATTTGATTAGTATAATATATTATTTTTTTGTCGTAATTTTATATGTGTGAGCAAGAGCATACTGATTTTTTACTTTAATTCTTTTTTAAGGAATGTACATTATTTGTATCTATTCAAAGTAATGTCAGTCAAACTCCATTTGGTCAAGTGTATCAGATATTTTATTCCAATGAATATCCATATGATGTTACATTACAAGCACTTGGTTATTTCCTAGAGCCTTCTCGTAAGTAAATTTCAATATTTCAAACATTTATTGATCAATTTACATTTATGAAATAAATTATATTTTATAGAATATAAGGAAAAAATAGTTTTATAACACACACACACACATACATTTTTATAATTAGTCATTGTTTAATTAAAAAGTCACTTTTAATTTCATGGCTACAATTTATGTTCTAAAACATTTCCCTTACAATATATGAATTAAACATGAATCCAAATGTAGAAAATTCAACGTTTTTGCTTATGTTTGGTAGAAAATTCAAACAAGTGTACTAAAGAAAATTTACTCTGTTTCTTTTTAAGCTACAGTAAATAGAAAAAACACTTGTTCTCTCAATTTATAATCATAATTTAATATCAGTCTATTAAATGATCTTTAAGCTTTGAAATATGAAAATATTGAATTGTCATTGTAGTTATATAACTGAATAAAATTTTTAGAACAATAGCACATTAGGAAGTTAATGAATAGCAACATTCCATTTTTATATGCATAAACCTTTTTTTTTTTTTTTTTTTTTAATAAGCTATATTTATAATATTTCTGAGTCATGTATGTATTATTGATCATGCATATTTATGTATGAATAATTTAGAAAATAACTTTTAAATGTAAGGTTAATCAAGCTAATCATCATTTTAAATGGCATGATAATTTTAAGTAAAATCTAATTTTTCTTTATATTATTATATCAGGGAGTTTCATATTTTAAAAGTGTGCTAGGGGGTTTGAGTTTGATTTTCATTTTATTACTAAATACCAATTTCATAATCTAAGTTACTATCCTGCTAACTAATCTAACTAATTTATTCAAGCACACTGAATTTCAATAAAAAAGCAAATGTCATATGAATAAATTTTATTGTAATATGAATAATATATTTGTAGAGAAGTATATATAATAAATTATAGTGGTAAATATGAATTTTAAATAAATCTTGAGATATTATTGCATTGTCAAAAATAGATAGTGTTATGAAAAATTAGTAAAATTGTAAATGTTCTTTTAAGTATTAAAACTTTTGGCAATGAAAATATAGAATAAATAAATCAGGGAAACCTTACTTTAATACAGTGGAAATAAGAAAAAAAAAACTTGTTTATTTAAATTTAATCAGGAGAGGTAGGCAGGAATACAGAATTATTTGGTCACTGTACTCATAAAAGTTCCATGGAGCAAACAAAACTTAAAATAAATCAAAGCATTGAAATATTGGCTGGCAAAACATTCTTAGAAATAGTCTTGGTAATGAAAATCCAATCATTTTACAGATTAACTTTTAAATACTTATAAAATTAATTCTAGGCTATTAAAAATACAGAGATGACATCACTTTAAAAAAATTATTTAAATTTGTAAACTTCATTTTCAGCACATAGAAGGCTCGGACTCCGTTAGAATGCTTACATTGTCAAAATATTATTACTTCTAAAATTCTCCAAAATTCTGAAATATCTTAAAATTAAGTTTTTATTAGAAAACTCTAAGTTCATAAATATAAATTAAATATCTAGTAAAAAGGAAATACAAGAATAGCTCCAAATTAATTTTGCCTCCATTAGTGTGATTAAAGATGATTATGCAAATTGAAATGCATATAAAAACAAAGCTGGTTTTTAATTTGTTGAAGGAAGCATGCCCCCTTGGAATAGCAGTGGTGCAAACTACAAATAAATTAGGAACAACGCCACAAACAGATGCACATCATATATATTATAAAGCAGAAGTTCTGAAACTTCCAAACGAGTGTTTTCAAAAACTGCCCGATGGATTTTTTTTGCCGATGTATCATTCGATAGGAAATATTTTTCCGAAGGTTTATGATTTAAATTTACAGGGATAACTCTGATTTTTCGTACTAAATTTCGTATTTTTCGGTTATTTTTGACAAAAGGGTTGCCAGTAGCTGTTTTGGCGAAAATTATAATTGCTAAAAGAATTAAAATGGCTATATCTATTAGAAATATTACAAATATCTTGCAAATAATAGCAGAAAATAATTACTGATAATATTAATAATAATAAAGAAAGACCGCTTAAATGAGGCATAATATTATAAAAATATATTTATCTTGAAAATGAAAAAAATATTTGTAATGCTTAAAAAATAAATTAACGCGAAATATAACAATTGGTTCAACTTTTGGCGACTTATCCCTGGTGTTAGAATAAAAACATGAATTACAGAAATTGATTAAATGAATTTTGAATGATAGTTATTTCCCTTTTTATTATTTTCTTTCTCTTTTTTATCGAATTTCCGTATAATATAACTTACAGCAGAAAAAAGCAGATCTGACTGTAAAAGACACTGTAAGTTGTGAGTTACTATTCGTTTCTGTACCATTTTCATCTTGCTTTTGTCGCCAAAGAATGTGTTTTTAAGCCAAAAATGCACTACTGACTTAATGCCTGACTTAGGTTCTTAATGGTCGCAATAATGTTGTTCTTTTTCAAGTGAAGATAGTTTTCAGAGTATATTTTAATATTCAATTGTAAATTATATAGATATAACTCTTTTATTTCTTTTTGTAAATGTTTTCATTGTTAATTTAATTTTTCTTGTGCCATTTCGTCAATTTCATTTACAGGAAAAATTTCAGTTTTAAAATTTAAAAATTGAAGAAGGAAAGATTACCCCATCGATTAAATATCTACCCCCAAATTCCAAGATTAAATGTCAATAATGGATGATCGTAAATGTCACATTCACTTGACATTAAGCATAATATAAATACTAATTATGTAATCAAGTGATTTTTAATTCAACATTTTATTTCTACTTTTATATATGTTCTGCTAATTTGTTTTTTGTTTTTTAAATGAAAATTTATGGTAATCTATATAATCTGGCTAATAGTTTGGCGATTTGTATAATTTAGCGAAATTGGTCGACGGTATAACCAAGTAGTACTGAAGGAAAAATTTTCCAATTCAAAGTAAATTTATGCAATTATGCGTTATTACTAAAGATAAATTCAACATTTTGAAATAAAAAATTCCCGCTGAATAAAATTTACAAGTCTTTTTTAATTGACCATTTCCTCTTCAATATTTCTTCAATCAAACTTTCGCTATTCTCTTTCGCGCAGGCTAACAAAAATGTATTTTAAATATTTTATTAGATAAAACATAAATAACATTCTTCTATTTTTCAAAAAAATATTTTAAAAATCTAATTCTACCATTATGTGTCTTACAGGACAAAATAGCAGATTTACTTTTAAAAATGGTTTTATCTGTTAATTGTATGTTATTTGTTTATTTCGGTGTTTGAATTTACTTTTGTCATCAAAAAATGCGATTTTATACCAAGAAGGCATAAACTGAAGCGATGTTCACAATTACAAAATTCTCTCACTCTCTTTTAAATGTGTGAGAGCATTTTTACGATATTTTTTTTAAATGTTTAATTGTAAATGTATAAATAGCAGTTATAGCAAAAAAAAAAAAAAAAATGTGTATAATGTTTAAATTTTAGTATAAATGTCTTCCTCATCCAAACTGTAAAATAATTTAATTGCAACTTTTTAAAGTTTTGGCGCAGATGTCATATACGCACCACATTCGCACGATTGCAACAAAATGGCGATTTTATGCCACACATGGTAAACCGACTATGGTTGTTTATTTATTAATAAACTATTTAATAACTTTCATTTTGTTTTTTAAAATAATATAAATCATTTTGTTCTATAGCTATTAATTAAACTTTTTTATTCATTTTTTTTTCCAAAATACAAAATAATTAAAAAATATTTATGAAATTGGTAATTAAAAACCAAGTTCTCCAAATTGGTGCCAGAAAAAAAATTGCGCCAATGTGGTGCATACATGATATCTGTGTAAAAATTTTTTCTTATACATAAGTAAGAAAAATTCTGTATAAATGCCTTTTAAAGTTTTTTCCAAATGGAAATTTTACACGGATTTGGTCATATACTCATCGAGGTATCTCACTGGCGCCAAAATGGCATTATTTGCCTCATATGGTAACCCAGCTATAGTTGTTTATCTGATGATAAGTTGTTTATTTACTTTTTTTCTTTTTTGAAATGATATTTGTTCTTTTGTTCTACAGTTACTTTTTATTTATTGTTAATTGCTGTTTAAAATGATAGAAAATAATAAAATATACATAAATTTCTTTGGTATTCTAAAACGAGGATTTTGCCACATTGTAGTTGCAAGATAATCGTGCTAAACCTATTGCGTTTATGATGTCTGTGTAGAAATCTTTTGTGAAATATGAAAAGTGTAAATTGGTTACTACTTGATTATCACGTCAACCAATTTCGCCAAATCGTTCGCCAAATTATTCAAATAATATAATTTTATCTTAAATAACTAAAGAGAAAATGTTTAAATACGAAAGAGCAAATAATTTTGTTTTTATTTTTCAGGAGGAAATTTTGCAATAATAAAGTAATTGTTGTAGTGAGAATTTTAATGTTTTTTTTTTTTTTCTCTATTGTTGGCAACTTGCTGTAAAGAAAAATGTTTATTTTTTTCCTGCTATTGTTTTGTAAGAGCTGATTTTGTGAAAGCCATGTTAAGATGGTATTCAAATTTTTGAACCCTTCCCAATTACCACCCCCTTAGGCCGATTTTGCTCATTTGCAATTCCCACTGAGATATTAACCATCTCAGTGTACTTGACGAGTTTGAAGATGATTCTTGCATAATTGTGACTTTTATCGCGCGGACAAAATCTATATATATAAAAGAAAGTCTGGATTTCGTATTAATCACAGCACAAAAAAATCTGCCGAACCTAAAATCTTGAAAATTGGGGTAAAAATACTTCTGATAACATCGAGTGCCGCTAAGAAGGGATTTTCGAAAATTCCACCCCTAAGGGGGTTAAAAAAGGGAACAAACTTTAAAAAAATTCCTTAAAAATCGGCTTTTGTAGTTATTTTTCAACTGATAACATATTTTAGTGTATTTTTTCATGCTGAATCGAATGGTACCAAGCAAATTCTTTTAAGTTCAGTACTTCGCGAGATACTTCGCATTTTCCTGATTTGGCGGTGTCTTCGGTGCAAAAACCTGAAATTTTCAATCCTTATCTATATATATAAAAGAAAGTCTGGATTTCGTATTAATCACAGCACAAAAAAATCTGCCGAACCTAAAATCTTGAAAATTGGGGTAAAAATACTTCTGATAACATCGAGTGCCGCTAAGAGGGGTTTTTGAAAATTCCACCCCTAAGGGGGTTAAAAAAGGGAACGAACTTTTTAAAAATTCCTTAAAAATCGGCTTTTGTAGTTATTTTTCAACTGATAACATGTTTTGGGGTATTTTTTCATGCTGAATCGAATGGTACCAAGAAAATTCTTTTAAGTTCAGTAGTTCGCGAGATACTTCACATTTTCCTGATTTGGCGGTGTCTTCGGCGCAAAAACCTGAAATTTTCAATCCTTATCTATATATATATAAGAAAGTCTGGATTTCGTATTAATCACAGCACAAAAATATCTATTTAGCCTATAATTTTGAAAGAGAGTTCTATAATCAGGTTAACATGATTATGTAAGCTATATTTTATTATCTCAATATATATAAAATGCAAAGTGAAATTTCATTGCGGCAGCTTATAACTTAAGTTCTACAAGATAGATTTTAATGGATTTTACATTGTTAGTTGGATAATTTTTCAGAAATTTTGTAACAAATGAAATATAGCATTCTACGTTGTTTATTGAATACTTAGGAAATGTTTTTTATCAGATGAACCCAATTACAAATGTTTGGCTTTATTTTAAAAGTTTCGCTGAATGAATTTTTATGGGATTAAAATTGTTAACATATTGAGCGCTACTTCATTCATTGGTGACTAACATTGACTTTCTGTTTAGATGACTGATTTTTCACTGATGACAGACAGTCTAAAGTACGATATAAAACTAAAAATTACTATGATATAAAAATTTTGTTTGATTGAAAGTTTCTTTAAAAAAAACTGACCAGCGTAGCGGGCGAAGGCTGCTAGTTTAATGTATATATAAACTTTTTAGGTGGGAGTAGCTTTGAGTTCCTGGCTTCACATATTGAAAAGTTGTGAAGAAATTTTTCAGAAGTTGTACCATGGTAACGACTGTAATAATTAATATTTCTTCAGATAAGTGAAAATTTTAAATCCTGTTGCCATAATGGTCTCATTTCGCTTCCAAATGTGCACTGTTAGTAATAAACTAAAATAGTTACTTCTAAATAGCTGGTTTTTGCGCAATGAGCAAGGTGCTGCTGAAGGTCCAAATTATTTAAAGTACAAATTTATATTCACCAGTTAGTTTCATCCACGGTTGATTTTGAAATATTGACCAGTGCAGCGGGCATAGCCTGCTAGTTTTGCATAAAGTATGAGGCCAGATGGTTGTTCAGGTATTAATTACATAAGCAGTAATGGGGGAGGGGGGGGTCCAATGTCTGCTTATTTGTGCTGACAAAAGGGGGGGGGGATGCTATGAGAATTCTTACATAAGCATTAGACAGCAAAACAACTCTAGTTAGATAGCAAATAAAAGCAAAAGAGCATGATTTTGATAGCATTCTGTGAATGTTAAGTGATTTGAGAAAAAAAAAATATGGTGTAAATGATGACAGGAAACAAGGAACAATCTAGCTCACCATTACATTGAAAACATAATAGTAGACAATGCAGAAACGTGGATTCAAAGAAAATGAACATCATGCTACAAATGTGAATACAAAACAAATAATATTCCCATGATTCTAGTTCAAATTTTCAGTTATGTGCCTAAATAAATAAGGCCTTTTGTATCTTTTTGTTCAATGTAATAAATAATCTATTTAAACTATTTTGTTTTCTATGAATTCTTTAAAGTCATAATTAACAATATATTAAACCATTACCACAACCTCTATATGTCTATTTATGTAAACTTGCTGGATTAATAATATAATTTATCATTAACATTAATTTTCTGTGGCAAACGATTTTGATGTTAGAATATCATAACATCTTATGTATGCAAAGGAGAGGAGGGTGTCTAGCATTTGCTTATTTTTCCATACATGGAGTATTGAATGTAAAAAATGACAAAAAGTATGCTTACATAATACTTGAATGACCCCCAGGGAAGGAATAACATGGAAGAGAAAAATCTCCGATTGCTTTAGTAGCAAAATGGAAGCATTGCTGTAATTTGACAGAGAAAATAAATTCCGGAAGAAACTTGAACAACTGACATGCAACTGAAAGAAAAGTAATAGTAATATCACAGGGAAAATAAAAACATTAAAAATAAATAGATAAATAACTTATTTTATATTTGTTTTATTTTTTACTTTTTACTGTGCAAACAATTTCAATCTTTCCATTTTACAGCTGGTTGGCACATTTTAAAAAGAATGGTTTGGTGCATAGCTATTTTTTTTAAACTTCTGTGTAGTTGTGATACTTGCCAATTTATCCCGGTGTCCAGCTACTGGAAAAGTCTTAAAATTAATTTTTTACATTCCGTTCCAATAAAAATTGGTTGCTCCGAGAGGTGGTGTTTTCATGATTGCATGTTTAAATCTAGATTTAAAGTGTTAAAAAAGGTTAACAACTAATGTAACTAAAAGTTTTCACATTAGGAAAAATATATAAACATTTAAGTACCAAAAGTTAATTATATAATTAATTACTGCAAAGTTTAAAAAATGAATACTTCAATGTTTTCTTTGTTTTTATAATTTTACCTTTTATAAAAAAAAATTCCAAGTCCTTTCGAGTTCAGTAAATAAATACAATTTTTTTAGATGGGAGCAAATAATGATGATTTCATTACCTTATCTGTTTCTTTGAGAGTTTCCTGACAGAATAATGCAGAAAAGTTTATTAATCATCATTCTTAATTCATTATCAAAGTTAAATTCATGGCCTAAAACGGCACAAAGAGGTTTAAATACTTAAATGTTACCACAATAATAATAAAACAAAGTTTAAAAGTTTGATGAATAATATGCTCCCTGGAATTGTTTTTCTAATAAAACCTTCAAATGACCAGGAAAAAACAGAATGTTTCTTCCCTGCCTGGTGCTTGAATTTTATACTTTAGGGTCAATTTCACAAGTATTTAAAAGGGCTGAAGAAATATTTTTTCCTTATATTTTTTTCCTAAAAGAAGTATAAAACATTTAAAGTAAGAATTGCTTTAAATTTTTCCAATCATTTAATTATTGTTTTATGTTGAATTATCAGGATATGAAGTTATTAAGTTTATTTATATTTAATAGAATTGCTGATCCACCCAGTATTGTATGGGAATTATTTTGAAAATAATAATAATTTACTGTTTTTGAGGTTTTTTAAAGTTTCAGTGAAGTGTCTTGTCTGTTTGAAGAAATTTCAGTTTTTTTAATTATCAAAAATCATAAAATTTTTATTATAAAAGATAAACAGATATTAAATGCTAAGTCAAGTTTTAGATAAAACATCAAAATCTCTTGATCTTCCTTTTTATTTTTGCTGATATAGATTTCTTTCTTTTTATTTAACCATATTTTCTGCATAAGATTTATAATTTTTCAAACTAGACAAAGTATTAAAAAATATTTAGGGGGAACTGGGGTACATTGATACATGGGGCACATTGATACACCCCCTCTACCGCTCACAGGGTCATTACAGGAAGTTTCACAACAGCTCCAAAAGATGATGCTAGTGTATTCAACTACATACAGAAAATCTTGGAATGATTCAGTAGTTTGATGAAATGGGACGGGTGATTTAATGTTTTTGTTATTCAAAAGTAAATATGAGTTGTACAATTGAAATGCTATTATATAACTGTTCCAGTATTTTCAACCAAAATGAATACTCTCCCTGGTAAGTACAGCTACTCTTTATCAGTTCTTCATTATTTATTGTTAGATATATTGTGAAGTGTTGGATTTGAGACTCATTTTATTCAAAATCGCTGTATGGGGCACATTGATACAGTCTATGACGGGGCACATTGATACAGCCTAAATCCTTTAATAGTTCATATTTTCATTATCTTTTATTATTTTTTTTACCATACACTCCTTAATCCAACCTTTTTTTCACGAAAAATTTCTAATATTAGTTTTTATTGAAGTGAAATAGCTCTAATTTGTTTATATTAGAACATTTTATAGTATTTTTGAAAACAGAAGACGTAGGAACTTACCCAGCATCTAGTGCTAGTAGAACTAATAAAAGAAAAGGACACCATTCTGGCAAATCTCGAATTTATATCGATTCTCCAGAGAAAAAAGTATTTTCGACATGCGAAATGTTAAGTAAGAGAAACAAACTGCAGAACAGAAAATGATACTTATATTATAAACAGAATTTTTAATATAATTATCCTTTATTTTCGGTTTATGAACCTATTTATAAACAGAAAAACTGGTAATTTTTTCATCTTTCATAAGAAAGAAGATAATGCTGGGGTTGAAGTGCTAGATATGACAAAGTTACCACAGCCAACAATCAGACAAGAAACAGCCAGAACATCAGGTCATAATATATTTAATTTTGATTGCTTTAATATTGCTTAAAAATAAATTGTGGGTGATTTGAATTTTTATAAATAAATATAAAATGGTTTTCTAATTCATTTTCTATGAAAAATATGCATTGGTATTATTTTGTCGTCATTTTTCTCAAACGTATCAATCTGCCCCGGGGATGGGGCACATTGATACAAATGACTTTTTTTGATTTTTTTAAAATTACATGCAAAAATACTATATAAAACAATGATTGCACATTTTTATAACATACTACACAAGTTTTGCTGTCACCTCATGGAAAAAAAACTTGAATTTTCTACTTTCTTGACACCAAAAAAAATCTTAGAAAAAAACTGTATCAATGTACCCCAGTTCCCCCTACTTAAAGGATATTTGTAATTTTTTTTTTTTTTTTTTTTGTGTGTGTAATGGTTTAAAGAAGAAAATTTTATTTAGCTGTGCCAACAAGTTACCGTCAACCTGAGTTATTTAGTCACTCCCTTCAGTCGGGTCACTTGATTTATGGAATGTTGTTTAAACCACATAATATGAAAGAAGGTGAAAAGTATCCCACTGTGCTTACAATCTACGGAGGACCAGAAGTGCAGTTAGTAACTAATAATTTCAAAGGAATGAGGTAAGAAATTCTTTGTCCTTTTCATAAGATTTATTCTTTGTTATCAGTTATTGAGAAAATAATTGATTATTAATGAATAATCAGTGTATAATAATTTGTTTGATTGGACTTATTTAGCTATATTAACATAATATTTATCTAATTCTTTAAATAGTTATGTTCTTTAACTGCAGACAATATAAAACTTGTATTGGCTTTTTTTTTACTTTCTTCTATCTTCAATAGAAGAAAGTATTGCAATCGAAATTTTTTTGACTTTCTGTTTTCGACGGATTTACACGTTTTAGGGGTCAGAGATTCCAAAAAACATATTTTTACAAAATGTCTGTCTGTCTGTGTGTCTGTATGTTGCCATTCTACCATCAAAAAGTGTATGAAGTTATGCATAGAATTGAACCAAATTTTTTGTGAATATTTTTGGCTGTGGCAAGCAGGTCCTCCTCCAGTTTTGAAATATTCCACCGGAAGGGGGCGCTGCGATTGCGATTTTTGAGCCATTTTCAATATTGTACCGACCAAAAGTATATGAAGCTATGCATTGAATTGAACCAAATTTTTTGTGTATGTGTATGACTACGGCTAGTTGGTCCTCCCTGAATTTGATAAAAATCCGTCGGAAGGGGGCACAGCAATCGCTATTTTTGTACCATTTTCAATATTGTACCAACCAAAAGTACATGAAGTTATGCATCGAACTGAACCAAATTTTTTGTGTAAGTGTATGACTATGGCTAGTTGGTCCTCCCTGAATTTGAAAAAAATCCACCGGAAGGAGGCACTGCAACAGCCAATTTTATGCCATTTTCAATACTGCACCACCTAAAAATGTATAAAGTTAGTCCTAAAACCGAACTAAATTTTTTGTATATGATTATTTTTTGGTAAGGCAAGTAGGTCCTCCCTGAATTTGAAAAAAAAAAAAAAAAAAAAAAAAAATCTGCCTATCATTCTGTTGTCCATCGACTCGTGTAGAGACGGAAATTCGTTGTTACTCCGATTAATTGATTGAAGCAGAAATTTAAGATGAAAACCAAAGTTCGTATGGTATTGAATTAAAATTATTAAAACATTAAAATGAATAACTATTTTTCTTTAATATTAAAATGTACGTATGAGATAGAAGAAAGTTTTGGGTTTGGCACATCCAACTAGTTTTCCATACATCTGCAGATTATTCTGAGTAGTATAATTAATTCTCATTTTGTTCTTTCTATAGACTATGCTATATATATATATATATATATATATTTTTTTTTAAGTCTTAGACACATTTAAAATTTTTGTTAAACCATATAACAATAACTCAATTTCAAATCTTGTGTAAGCAATCATTCACACATACAGTTATTAAATTGAGAATTTTCTGTCTTTCTATTAGTTAAGTTAATCAAAGAGTACAAAATGACAGTTTATTTGTACTTTTTTAAATTTTAAGTGATATTGTTTTTTATTATGAAATATGTTTTGTTAAGATCTTGGGTCTCAGCTTGAGGTGTGAAAATCTTTTTTATTTCAATCTCATTTTACATATTTAATGCAGTAAGTTTGTAATGTTATTTTTATATTATATTTAATTTAAATGGTACAAATCAGCTTGAATATTTTCATATTATAGTAATATCAGTTTAATATCACTTGCATCTTTATATAAAGAGAAATAAAAGGTAAGATAGAAATAAATTTTATAAAATAGAATGAAAGGTTAATTTATAATGATTTAATATAGCGAAAAAAGATAAATATTTAAATTTGAAAATAAAGAATGAGAGGATACTTTAACTTGTGATCAAATAATAAGAGTACTATGCATTGAGCATAATTACAAAATTAAAAAAATATAAAAATTAGTAAAATTATTGTAAGCTTTATCATCACAATGAAATTTAAAGCGATAGCACAAACCTGCGATTGTGCTAAACTCCATTAAAGACAAAAATGAAAACTAGCACTCAGCGCTGTGCGAAAGGTGGATGGTTGCCCCGGGCACAGACATTTAGAGAAGGCCAAATTTTTACTACCAACGTCATTTTTGGGAGTTTGGGGACAAGTTGAGTTAAGGGGGGGGGGGGGTGGCAAATTGAAATTTCCACCTTTGCTGAACTTTGACCAGAAAACTGTATTTTGGCTGGGACAAGTGGAACGCACACAGTCTGTATTTGTCACATCCATAAAAGTGTTATAGTAATGTTTATTAGATGTCATTTGAAAAAATTGAGCAAAAAGAAAGGAATTCCAATACATTCCTATAATACATGCATAAGTTTTTTGTAATCCCCCACAACCAATTTGTTATTTGGGAAAGTGTAACAATTGCCCAAAGTTTGATAATCTGGAAGAATATATGGAAAAGGTTTTCACTGAAAATGGTATTTCTATTGTAACAATAAGCAGTGTTTAAATGTTAATTAGGCAACACTGGAAACTTTGTCTACTGCTTGTGACGATTTTATCGATATATTTATAGATAAACTTGTGATCCTTATAAGACACTCATTCATTGCTAAACATCAGATTATCTCAAATAATTAAAGTATTTCGTAGTTCAATTTTTGATTTTTCTGAAAATTATTCTTTTATTTTTCAAGAAGAAGTTCAAGGATTCCATTAGAACAATGCACAAGCTACTATTCATCCGTTTGTCATATATTATAATAAAGGAGACTGTAATAAAAGCATAGACAATATTAACTTTGCTATGATAATCTGACTGTCTTTGTCATGATACAAATAGCTGTTCATTTGTATTTAAAAAAATTGATTTCATTGAGCGAAAATTCAGTGAAATCCTTAGAAAAATTATATATTTTTCTGATAATACAAGGACTTATTACAAAAATTGAAAGTTTTTTTTGAACCTGTATTGTCATGTAAGACTTTGGAATACAAGCAGAATGTCATTTCTTTGCTACAGCTCATGGAAAAGGAGTGTCTGATGGCACTGGTGGAACTGTTAAAAGATAGATTAGCAGCCCAAGATAGCTTACAACGCTCATGCCTTGACAAAAGAATGACAGCTGGCCAATTGTTTGAATGAACAACAGCAAATATTACAGGCAAACAATTTGCTTATGTTGCTTCCTTGCAATATGAGGAAGAAAATCATTTGTTGCAACAGTGTTTCCTGTCTTCTCCTGTATTTATGAAAATCAGTGGTGGGTAGGATGTGTTCTTGATGAAAATCATGACACAGAGAAAATCAAAATAAAATTCCTTCATCCTCGTGGTCCATCACCATCCTTTTGTTATCCACAAAGCCCAGACATATTGCAAATACCATCAGCTTCAGTTATAATCAGTCACAAATTAGTAACAATTGATATAATCTATATTATAGTTAATTTTATTAAAGAAATAAGGATGAGATGTTTATGTTAACATCTCAGTATCCCCATAAGTGTCCCAAAATAAGAAAGTCAGATATTATAGAGGGACAATGTAAGAATAAAATATAAGTTTTTTGAAAAAAATAAAATACCACTTTTTCAGATACCGGAGGTCAAAGTTTAAAATATTTGACTTTGAAATTAACAATTAAAAAAATATGTGTGTGATATATCATAAGAAAGCCCACAGCAAACCCTTTCTAAATATGAATTTTTTTGTAGTGCACAGAATTCAAAATTTTGCGTTTTTTTTTTTTTCAATTTTTGATGCTATTTATCGCAGAAACTATGAGAAATAGAGACTTATTAATTTGTATTTGACAGGGATGGGAATTTTCCGCTTTTTGGCGGATTTCCGCTTTTTTGTTATTTTGATAAGTTTCAGATTTTTCACCCCAAAAATTCCGCTTTTTTCCGCGGATTTCAGAAATATGTAACAGGGATGCCGCGGACACGCTATAGCGCGTAAAATACACAAAAAATCGGCGACAGGACGCCAAAAAAAATGGAGCTTACGCGTTCCGCGGGACGCGTAATTTTCGTCAAAGAATCGAAAAAAAGGCAAATTTCGTTAAAAAAATCGCGAAAAAATGGCTAATTTTGTTACAAAATCCCGAAAAAAAGTCTGATTTCCTCGAAAAAATGACAAGTTTTGTCCAAAAATCGTGATAAAACGGAAAATTTTGTCGAAACATTCGCGAAAAACGATAAATTTTATCAAAAAACAGTAATTTTCTTTAAAAGATTGCGAAAAAACAGAACATTTCGTCAAAAGATCGCGGAAAAACGGTACATTTCGTCAAAGAATCGCAAAAAAGGAAATTTCACTAAAAAATTTGTGAAATAACGAATAATTTCCCGCAAATTTCATCAAAAGATTCGCGGAAAAATGGCTAATTTTCTTACAAAATCCCGAAAAAAAGGCAGATTTCCTCAAAAAATCGCGATTTTTCGCAATTGAAACGACAAATTTCGTCCAAAAATCGCGATAAAACGGCAAATTTTGTCAAAAGATTCGCGAAAAACTACAATTTTCATCAAAAAATAGTGATAAAACGGTAACTTTCGTAAAAATATCGCGAAAAACCGGCACATTTCGTCAAAAGATCACGAAAAACCATCACATTTCGTCAAAAGATCGTGAAAAAACTCCAAATTCCGCCAAAAGATCGCGAAATAACGGCAAATTTTGTCGAAAAATTGCATTAAAACGCAATTTTCGTCAAAGGGACAAGAAAAGAAAGTTAATGCCTGGCGGATACAATTTTCCAAAAACTAACTTTCCTGCTTCCAAATTATTCATCTTGCTGCTCCAAAAACAGATTTTCCTGCTTCACAATCTTTTTTTGATTGTACTTAATCTTTCTCAGTGAATGTAACTTCTGAATTCTGATAACACCTATTCATTAAACAAAAAGTACCCCCATACTTGTGGTGCAATTTTTCATTCGCGCGTGTGATCAAAATGTGGTGCAATTTTTCATTCGCGCATGTGAATACAATATGGTGCAATTTTTCGTTCACACGTATTTTCAGTCTTTTTGCTTTTTTCCAGTTCCCATCTCTGATTTGATGATTTCTACATAAATTTAAAAAGTGAGCCAAATTTCATAAAATTTTGAGGGGGTCGGATTGTGAGTTGTGTTGATTTGATACGGAATGACCCTTGAGTGGTTGACACTGAGCATTTTAATACTTTTGTGACATCCTTTGGCTTGGAAGATTTTCTTTTACTATAAAATATTTCATCTTTGCAATATTCAAATATATTACAACTCCTTTTTGTCCTTTGGGTACATATTTGAAACAATTTTCCCACTTGAAGATAAGCATTCAGGTTCCCCCCCCCCCCCCCATCTAATTGATTATATTTTGTACTGTCACTTTAGATTAAAAAAAAAAAAAAAAAAGAAACATACCTCTCACACCATTCTTCAATAATTGAATTTGAATAATTCTCCTTGAAAAGTACAAGTTATAACCAAAAAATCACTATCCATTCTTTAAAATCTCCTTTTTTTGTGTGTAAACAAAAATTTCAATTGCCCAACTAAAATTTGTAGGCAGGCCTTTTTTTTTTTTTTTTCACCAAAATCAACTTCTCTAAGAAATATGCAAATATTTCTGTGTCTTTATAGCGGTATCATGTTAAGTTTAATTAAAAAAAAAAAAAATTTCTAACCATTTTTCATTATAATTATAAAGGATAGTAAATGCAAATACAATAAAGTGGGAAAAAAATGTTTTATCCCAATTAGTTTTCCCAGTTCTCTCCATAACCAATTAGCATGCATGTTTTTAAAATATGTTTGTTTACTTAAAACATGCTATTTATTTTCAAAGTGCTTTTATAAATTTAATGAAGTTTCATAAACTGTTTTGAATAAAAGATTTAAAGTATAACAGCTAAAGTTTCCTTAAGATAAATTATGCAATATATTTATTAAAGTAAATGTAATTGCAAGTGTTACCTGCAACTTGCAGTGGTGTGACAAGTTGTCAAATGTAAACAAATGATTGCTGCCACTGCTGGTTTAGAAACTCTGCAATGCTGGACTTGTAAATAAATTAACTGTAGCTTTGACATGGTAAGTGGGTGTGTCCAGTTAAACTGGCTTTAGTTTTTGCATAATTTTTGTGTCTGACTGTAACTGTAATTAATCAAGTTGACTTTGATTTTAACTGATTTCATTTTTGATAGTATTTAAAGACCAAGCTGTTGGTGAGATAGTGTAGCACTAGCCTGGCAGTAGTGATGGTAGCATCAATGAAATGGCACTTATGAGAATTGTTGTTTTTTTCCCCAGAGTTGGATGGAGATGAGTGTTTTTAAGAAAGTTTTTGTGTTTGTGTGCCCTGGAGGCGGATATGAGCTGTGCTCATTTTAGTTCACTTCTAACAAGTTTTTAATGCAATAGTTTATTTAACATAGTTTAAATAAAGAAATTTAGTTTGAAAATTTTTGAATATTTTTCTCTTGCCATGATTCACCAACATATGGTCTCATCAACATACAAAAGATCCACGGACTAACAGTGGTAGCAGAGCGTGGTTGTTGTTTTAATGGAATCAGCTACTTAAAGATAAATGTATATTGCTTCTAAATAGAAAATATATTGTTGCTGTTGTTATACATAATGCTGAAGATGGCCGATACTCCAACAATGTCCTTCCCAAACTTGGGTCAAGATAATTTTAAGGCTTGGACATTTAATGTCAACATGCTACTGTGTAGCCAAGGCCTACATGAATTTATATCAACTGAGGACAAATTAGAAGAAAAAGTAGATACAGCTGGAAAGGTGATCGACGAAGAGAAAATTAAGATCGCAAAAAGCACTGGCGCTGATTTGTCTAAGTATGAACGAAGAAATTAAAAGCACAGTTTACCAAGCAAAAGATCCGTTTGAAGCATGGAAACTTCTGAAAGCTGCATACGAACCTTCGTCAAGAGCTAGAGTTGCCTCACTTAGAAGAAAATTTATGGAAATAAAATTTAATCAAGCAGAAACCATGAGCTCTTACATTAATAGAGTGCTTGAAGCTGTAAAGGACTTAGAACAAGTTGGGAAGGTTGTGCCTGTTGATGAAGTTGCCTATCAAGTAATCGAAAATTTACCGCCCAGTTATGAAAATTTGATTATGCAGTTATATCAGTTGCCTGATAAGGATTTCACAGTTGATGGTATTCGTCCTTTACTACTGGCGGAGTATGACAGACAAGTTAATAAATTATCCGAGATGCCAAAATATTTAGAGAGTAAAGCCCTCGTATCTTCAAGTGGAAGTCCTCATGTCAAGCCTGAATCAAGGAGATGTTTTAAATGTGGATTACAAGGTCATCTAGAGAGAGACTGTAAGAGATATATTCAGAACTTTTCTCGCAGAAGCAGCTGTCAGAAAGTAAAACAAGGACGTTGTTCCCAGTCTGAATCGAGAAGTGCCCATTTTGTAGCAGCCTTAGTCACCGAAGATGCCTGCACAGAATTTTTGTTGGACTCTGCGGCTACAGATTGTTTTTGCAATGATAAAAATTTGTTTTCTAATTTTAGGTGTTTGAGTAGCAAGGCCAGCATTGCAAGAGGATCGGTCAAAATTAAAGGCGTTGGGGACATTTCTTTGGAGGTAAAATCAGGTGGTACTACAAAGCAGGTAACACTTACAAATGTTTACTATTCACCTTTAATGATTAGAAATTTAATTTCAATTAGAAGTTTGACAGAAATGAACTCTAATGTTGTTTTTGATAATACTTGTGCAGTTTTATATTTAAACAATGTGCAGTTTTTGAAAGTACCTTTGATAAATAAATTTTATGTATTGAAAGCACACTGTATTACCTCACATGAAGTAAACGTGGTAAATAGTAATAAATTGAAATTGTGGCATGAACGGTATGGGCACTTAAACGTTAAAAATTTAGTTCAATTTTCAAAAACCAATAATGTTGTGGGGTTGGATAAACTTAAGGAAGAAGCTTTAGTCTGTGACTCTTGCCATTTTGCCAAAAGCACAAAGCAGAGTTTTCCGGCTATAGATGAGATAAAGACAGGAAAAATTTTGGAATTATTACATCTTGATCTTTGGGGTCCTTCCCCTGAACCTTCCATGGGCGGAGCTCGGTACTTTTTGAGCATAATAGATGATCATTCTCGTTATGCTTTTGTCTATATCCTTAAACATAAAAGCCAGGTTTTTAATTATTTCAAAGGTTTTAAAGCTTATGTGGAAAGGCAGACGGGTAAGAAAATTAAAAGATTAAGAACGGACTGTGGCGGCGAATTTTTATCGGATCATTTTAAGACTTATTTAGTAGAAGAAGGTATCAGACATGAGCGAACGGATGTATATTCACCTCAAAGTAATGGCATTGCCGAACGGTACAATCGTACATTAATGGAAGGGGTAAGATCTATGTTAATACAGGCAAAACTACCCCGTGGTTTATGGGCAGAACTTGTGGAAACACATAACTACCTGAGAAATAGATGTCCTCATGCAAAATTGGGAGGTAAGGCTCCATTAAATGTTTGGATGGGTAGACCATTTTCTGTTCGCCATTTAAGAGTAATAGGAAGCTTAGCTTTTGTGCATATACCCAAAAGGTACACTAATAAGTTAGAGGCTAGATCAAAAAAGGGCATATTAATTGGGTATGCGTCAGGTACAAAGGGGTATAAAATTTGGTATCCGGGCACTACAAATGTTCAAGAGACAAAGCATGTCAAGATAGTAGAAGGGTGTTTGTATAATAGAATGAAAACTAAAGAAAGGGAAGATGTTAAGTTTAAATTAAACTCTGCTGTCGAGGATGAGGAGGGCGAAACTGTAGTAAGTTCTGAGGGCTCTCCTCCAGTAAAATGGAAAAGGGTTGAAAAAGTTAGACAGAAAGGGGCATCAGCTGGTCAAATAGATGTTTATTATTATCCTGAGGATAAAGTTCGGCTAAGAAGTAAAAGGGAAATTGAGACTTACTGTAAAAATAAAGGTTTAGTTTTTCACCCTGAAAATTTTGATTTTAAGCCTAGTTCGGAAAGTCAGCCAGACAGCATTACAAATCCACAATTGCTCACTGATAACTTAGAAAATAATGTTGAAAATTCAGAGTCTGATGCTGAGGCACATTGTATAGAAATAAAAATTCCTGTCAATTATAAAAAGTCCCAGGAAATGCCAGAAAAGGGGAAATGGGTAGATGCTATGAAAACTGAACTTCAAACCCTTAATGATAGAGATGTTTATGAATTAGTCCCACGCCCTGAAAAGAGTAAAGTTTTAGGAGCAAAATGGGTTTATACTGTTAAAAAGGATGCACAGGGAAAAATTAAAAATTTTAAAGCTCGCTATGTAGCTAAAGGATTCAGACAGGTAGAGGGGATAAATTACTTTGACACTTTTTCACCAGTCGTTTCGTTCTCATTAGTACGATTTTTCTTTGTAACTCTAGTGGTTTTGAAGGGTTGGATTTGTGAGCATTTAGATATAAAGGGGGCATATTTATATGCTAAATTGACTGAATTAATTTATGTCGAACAGCCTGAGGGTTTTATTGAGAAAGGGAAAGAAAATTTTGTTTGGAGATTAAAGAGAGCTCTTTATGGGTTACACCAGGCAGGAAGAGAATGGTTTCTGGAGTTAAATAACACATTTGCTGAGTTAGGTTTTAATAAAATAGAGGATTGTAATTGTATCTATACCTTTAAGTCAAAATTAATAGTATTGGTTTATGTTGACGACTTTGCAATTTTTGCAGAAAACAGAAAAGTGTTAGAGGAAGTTATAAAATTAATAAGGTCTAAATTTGAAATAAAAATGTTGGGAACAATTAGACATTTCTTAGGGGTAAATTTTGAAGAAATAAATGGCGAGTATTTCATGCATCAAAGAGACTACATTGAAAAACTAGCACAGATTTTTAAAGTGCCAAAAATAAATTGTAAATTGCCCTTAACCCCAGGAGTAATGCTGAATACAGCAAATACTGATGAAAAAGCAGAAAATGTTCCCTATCGACAGTTAATAGGATGTTTGTTATTCCTTGCTTCCAGATCACGTCCTGATATTCAGTTTGCTGTAATAGCTCTCGCCCAATTTTCAAGTAATCCATCTTATACTCATTGGAAATATTTAAATCAGGTTTTGCAATATGTCATAAATACAAGAGATTTGGCAATAAAGTTATCCAGGATATCAAACTGTAATTTAAATGTTTATACAGATGCTAGTTGGGCTTCAGATATTGTTGATAGAAAATCAGTAAGTGGTTATGTTATATTTGTAGATGAAGTACCAATTATCTGGAGTTCCACTAAGCAAAAATGTACAGCTCTCTCAAGCATGGAGGCTGAATACATTTCTCTATCTGATTGTGTACGAGAACTATGTTGGTTGTTAAGGATAATAGAGAACTTTCTTTTCTTGAATTTAATGCCAAATAAACCTGTCATTCATTGTGATAATCAAAGTACAATTAGTTTTTCAAAGAATCACATAGAAAATAGTAGGACAAAGTATATTAATACAAGGTTTTATTTTGTAAAAGAAAATTTAGAGAAATTCAATTTAAAATATGTTTCTGGTAATGTAAATGTAGCAGATATTTTCACTAAGGCATTGCCAGGTGATAAGTTTTCTTTTTATAAGAATTGGCTATTTGGTTGAGGAGAGATTCTGGGTAAAGGGGGCCATGTGTTATGTTTAATTTAAAAAAAAAAAAAAAATTCTAACCATTTTTCATTATAATTATAAAGTATAGTAAATGCAAATACAATAAAGTGGGAAAAAAATGTTTTATCCCAATTAGTTTTCCCAGTTCTCTCCATAACCAATTAGCATGCATGTTTTTAAAATATGTTTGTTTACTTAAAACATGCTATTTATTTTCAAAGTGCTTTTATAAATTTAATGAAGTTTCATAAACTGTTTTGAATAAAAGATTTAAAGTATAACAGCTAAAGTTTCCTTAAGATAAATTATGCAATATATTTATTAAAGTAAATGTAATTGCAAGTGTTACCTGCAACTTGCAGTGGTGTGACAAGTTGTCAAATGTAAACAAATGATTGCTGCCACTGCTGGTTTAGAAACTCTGCAATGCTGGACTTGTAAATAAATTAACTGTAGCTTTGACATGGTAAGTGGGTGTGTCCAGTTAAACTGGCTTTAGTTTTTGCATAATTTTTGTGTCTGACTGTAACTGTAATTAATCAAGTTGACTTTGATTTTAACTGATTTCATTTTTGATAGTATTTAAAGACCAAGCTGTTGGTGAGATAGTGTAGCACTAGCCTGGCAGTAGTGATGGTAGCATCAATGAAATGGCACTTATGAGAATTGTTGTTTTTTTCCCCAGAGTTGGATGGAGATGAGTGTTTTTAAGAAAGTTTTTGTGTTTGTGTGCCCTGGAGGCGGATATGAGCTGTGCTCATTTTAGTTCACTTCTAACAAGTTTTTAATGCAATAGTTTATTTAACATAGTTTAAATAAAGAAATTTAGTTTGAAAATTTTTGAATATTTTTCTCTTGCCATGATTCACCAACATATGGTCTCATCAACATACAAAAGATCCACGGACTAACAGTGGTAGCAGAGCGTGGTTGTTGTTTTAATGGAATCAGCTACTTAAAGATAAATGTATATTGCTGCTAAATAGAAAATATATGATGATGATAATAAACTTTTTTTTAGAATTTAGGTTCCTATTTAATATGTAGATGATCACTATTCAAATAAACCACATAAGCCATTTTCAGTAACCTTTTTTCTTTCAATTAACAAGAACTGAAATTTTTTAATCATTCTATTTTTCCTAATCTTTAATGTACCTTATGTTATTCATAATTGAAAGTTTTACATCCATACCAGCTTTCGAAATCCTTGGTGGTCCGCTGGTCCGAGACCACCGATAATCCAATCGGACCACTAATTTGAAAAACTTAGTGGTCCGCAGGACCAGTGCCTTTTTTCAGGCCCTTAGAAAACCAAAACCGATCGCACATGATTTTTTTTATTATCAGCGATGCCGCAAACGCGCCATAGCGCGTAAATTACGCAAAAAAATCGGCAATGGGACGCAAAAAAAAACGCTCTTACGCGTCCCACGGGCCGCGTAATTCTGTTAAAAGATCGCGAAAAAACGGCAAATTTCGTTAAAAAATCATGAAATAACGACTAATTTTCGGCAAATTTTGTCAAACAATTCTCGAAAAAATGGCTAATTTCATTCCAAAACCCGAAACAGAAGGCAGATTTCTTCTAAAGATGAAAAACGGCAAATTTCGCCCAAAAAATCGCGAAAAACGGCAGATTTTTTCAAAAAATTGTGGAAAAATGGCAGATTTCTTCAAAAAATTATGAAAAAAAGGCAGAATTTTCAAAAATATTGTAAAACAATGGCAGATCTCTTCAAAAAAAGTGCAAAAAAATGACAAATTTTGTCCGAAAATCGCGAAAAAACAGCAAAATTTGTCAAAAAAACCGTTAAAAACGAAAAAATTCTTCAAAAGATTGCGAAAAAAAGACAAATTTTGTTTAAAAAGTGCTAAATAACGACTAATTTCTGGTAAATATTGTCAAAAAATTCGCGAAAAAATGGCTAATTTCATCCTAAAACCCGAAAAAATGGCAGATTTCTTCGAAAGATCGCAAAAAACGGTATATTTCGTCAATAAATCCTGAAAAAACAAAAGATTTCGTCAAAATAATGCAAAAAAATGGAAATTTCGACCAAAAAAAAAAAAAAAAAAAAAAAAAAAGCACAAAAAATATATATGAATGCCGGGAGAGAATTTTTCTGTTTTAAAACTTAATTTTCTAACTTCAAAATTGTTGTTGCTGGTCCAAAAACTGATTTTCCTGCTTCCCAATCGGTTTTTTATTGCTCCAAATCTTTCTGAGTGAATGTGACTCCTGAAAGCACCATTTCATTAAGCAAAGTACCCATTTACTCAACAAAAATATCTCTTTTTTTCAGCAAAAAAGTCTTTTTCAATAAACCTGTTGTGCCCCATTTTAAAAGAAATGCAAACAATAGTGATACTTGTTATCTTCAACACTTAAATAAGCATTATTTTCAGCGTTCGAAATCCTTGGTGGTCCGCTGGTCCGAGACCACCGATAATTCAATCGGACCACTAATTTGAAAAATTTAGTGGTCCGCAGGACCAGTGCCTTTTTTCAGGCCCTGAGAGAACCGCAACCGATCTCACATAAGATTTTTTTTAATTATTATTAATCAGCGATACCGCGGACGTGCTATAACGCGTAAATTACGCAAAAAATCGGCGATAAGGACGAAAAAAAAAATAGCTCTTACGCGTCCCACAAGACGCGTAATTTCGTTAAAGGATCGCAAAAAAACGACAAATTTCGTTAAAAAATCGCAAAATAACGACTAATTTCCGGCAAACTTTGTCAAACAATTCTCGAAAAAATGGCTAATTTCATTCCAAAACCCGAAAAAAAAGGCAGATTTCTTCAAAAGATCGCGAAAAAAAGGCAAATTTCGCCCAAAATAGCGATAAAATGGCAAATTTTGTCAAAAAATCATGAAAAACGGTAGATTTTTTCAAAAAATTGTGAAAAAAAAAAAGACAGATTTCTTCAAAAAAATCGTGAAAAAACGAAAAATTTTGTCCGAAAATCGCGATAAAACGCCAAAATTTGTCAAAAAATCGCAAAAGCGATAATTATAATTAAATTTGTATCTTGCACATTTATTCTTTAAAAAGTACAGAAAATTTCTCTTAAATTAATATTGGTTTTAATTATTTATTATTATTAAAACAATTATTGCATTTTATTTTTCTTGTGGAAATGAACAAGTTCAATTTTTACGTCGAAAAATATGACTTATTATTAGTGGGGACCCGCTTCTGCAGAAAAGGGACCCAGAATTTTTCAAGTCCAGCTGCATCACTGACACTAGCTACAATTCCACCACTCTGGCTAAAATCTGGAGAAAAATCGAAAAAAAAAATGTGCATTAAACCTTAGTCAGTTGAAATAAGTAATGGCAAATAAAATATCTAATTAATAATTTGATAGTTTTTCTTTACTTACTGTTTATTTAATTTTTAGCAAATTATAATTTTACATTTTATTATGCTGAAAATTTTGGATAAATGCAAAGTAAGATTGGTTTATTTTCCAGGGAGGGGGGGGGGGGGGGGGGGAGGCCACTCTAAGTGTTGAAATTATTTAATAGAATTTTATGTAGCGGACCAGTGATGAAGTCTGCGGACCAGTAAATTCTCATGCTTACTGGTCCTTAGGACCAGTGGCTTTTTTTTAGGAATTCTAACGCTGATTTTATAATTAAATTTGTATCTTGCACATTTATTCTTTAAAAAGTACAGAAAATTTCTCTTAAATTAATATTGGTTTTAATTATTTATTATTATTAAAACAATTATTGCATTTTCTTTTTCTTGTGCAAATGAACAAGTTCAATTTTTGCATCGAAAAATATGACTTATTATTAGTGGGGACCCGCATTTGTAGAAAAGGGACCCAGTATTTTAGAAGTCCTGGGTCCCGGGGACCCAGGATTTTTCAAGTCCAACTGCATCAATGACACTAGCTACAATTCCACCACTCTGGCTAGAATCTGGAGAAAAATCGAAAAAAAAAAATTACATTAAACCCTACAGTCAGTTGAAATAAGTAATGGCAAATAAAATATCTAATAAATAATTTGATAGTTTTTCTTTACGTACTGTTTATTTATTTTTTAGCAAATTATATTTTACATTTTATTATGCTGAAAATTTTGGATAAATGCAAAGTAAGATTGATTTATTTTCCAGAGAGTGTGTGTGTGTGTGTGTGTGGGGGGGGGGGGGGAGACCATTCTAAGTGTTAAAATTATTTAATGAGTTTTATGTAACGGACCAGTGCTGATGTCTGCGGACCAGTAAATTCTCATGCTTACTGGTCCTTGGGACCAGTGACTTTTTTTTAGGAATTCTAACGCTGCATACTATGAGTGCTAAATATTTCTGAGTAGTATCATAGCATGTTTATTTTGTGAAATATTTCAGGTATCTTCGGCAATATTTACTAGCTACTCAGGGCTATGTTGTGATTGCTATTGATTGTAGAGGTTCCAGACATAGAGGAGTTGCTTTTGAGAGCCATATAAAAGGTAGAATGGTATGTATTTCTCTAAAATAACATTCTATGTATTAAAAAAAAAGTAAATTGGGAAATGCACCGGTGAAAGTTTGCGTAGGTACTGCAAAACCTCAATTAGGTTGCCAGTAAGGAGTGAGACCCAGTTCTGTTGCCAATTTGGTAACCCAAATTACTCTGCAAAAGTGACGCCAATTTTGTGCTATTTCCGATATTTTGCCAAATTCCCATAGATCCCCATTCATTTTTGGTCTTTTTTCTAGAAATAATAACTTTAAATTGGTTTGATATCTATTATAGTTAAGAAATTATGGGGATTTTTAAATTTTCACAAAACCTCTCCCTTTATCCACTTCTTTGGTTTGATTTTGCCCATGAACTTGACTGAGATTTTCTGCTCTTTAATTTTATGTATCAGTTTGGAAGAGATTTGTGCAGAATTATTGAATTTAATGTCTCCATAAAAAAGTTATATACTGTCAGCATCAGTTATACAGTCACCCATGTAGTCTTGAAAAATATGACCTTATAAGCGGAGTGACCTTATATGTAGTGTGAACAGGAATGTTACTTTAGATGATAGAATATTATTAATAAGTTAGTAGTATATATATATTAATAAAATAATGCACAAAAAAGCTGTGAAGATATAATTTATAAAGAAAAGGTTAAACAAGAATTTCTTCACACTTAAATCTTGGAACTGATGCTTATACTCGTAGTAATGAAAATATTCTTTTTTGCAGATTTGTTTGTTTTTTATTGTAATTCTTAAAACTACATTTTTTTTTATTCAGGAACAGTTTTAAAATAATACTCTGTGCCTTCATGATTGGTAAACAAGATCTGAAAATATTTAGTGCATTTATAGCTTCTACTTATGTAGTCAGTGCAGCATTGGATTCACTGTCATTATCATTCATTTCACCCAGATTTTATATTTAAATCTTTTGAAATGATTTCCTCTTCTAATGATGATTCTTCAAATCTGAAAGTCAAGCATGTATAAAACAGTTTTAAATGATCTTTTTTGATACCATATCCCAACTCTTGTCTACATAACACATGTCATCTAATACGAACAAGAGAAACTTATTTTTTTATCAATTGCAGCAATACGTGTCTTCTAAAAGCAGGTTTCGATAATTTAACTGAAAATTTTAAATAATTCTTACTTATAATCCTTTGCCTATTTGTGTAGTTTGGAGGCTAGGAAACAAGTTCAATCAAATTTAAATTGGGAATCATGCAATGGGCAATAGAGTTGTGTACGATTATTGTCACTTTTCTTTTTTTGTCTGTTCAAATTCCCCCCTATGCGAATGTCAAACTTCTTTTTTCCGAATGGTTATTGTTATCCAGATCTTTCAATTCGCATCATGAAATATGGACAAAGATTTGATATTTTTCAAACAATTAGGCTTGAAAAATTTACCAGTAATAAATGGAATCAAATTCTCTGAACTGTCCGTATGCTGTTAATAAAACGGTCAATCTTTCTTTACTTTTCATACAATCACTATATTTTTCATTTTTAAAAATAAGTTTTATCAGGCGAAACATGAAAATAAAACCCATATTGATCAAATTAAAAAACATCTTATGGTCTATTGAGAATGTCATTTAAAAAGTTAACACCAATATATTTGATTCTTTTACTTGTACACCATCATAGATATCACCAGATTACCGCACATCATTTTAAAAGTAAGATTATAGTAAATCTTTGTAACAATAAGTTTATGGCAGCAAAACTCACAATAGTATCCTAATCTTTAAATGCTTTGTTAAGAAAGGTAAAGATCGATGCCTTTCATTCTAAAGCTATAAAAATGTCAAATAACCTTTCTCTTTCATATGGAACTTCGTACTTGTGGTTTTTAACAAAAGCATGGGAGATTCAGTGATGGAAAAAGAAGACTGGCTGGAAGGAAAATTTTTCCCTTTCTGGATGTCCATTCACTTCCTTCTAAGCTATTAAAAATAAGAAGCACCACATGACCAATGCAAAGAGACCAATCGTTGAAGATAGTTTAATAGTACAGTAGAACCCCGCTAATCTGGACCCCGTTAATCCAGATCTCTGCATAATCCGGATTGGTTTGGTCTTTTTTTTTCAAGTTTGAGAAGTGATTAGCTAATTTCCGTAACACTAACTTGTTTCATCATCGTATTCTAAATTTTTAAAAAAAAAAAAAACTTTTTCTGAAATCTTTTTGGAAATGTTAAACAAAATAAACATTTTTACTGTCTATAAATATTGAATAAGTTTAACATAAAGGTGATTTTTTGTAAGTCTGTTCTGTTTTATTTCTAATTCTACAGATAATCCGGATTTTCGATAATCTGGATTGGGTTGGTCTCAATTAATCCAAATTATCGGGGTTTTACTGTACGTCTATTTGGACCTTTACACTCTAATAAGAGGAAGGAAAAGGCATAAAAATGTAAAATATTATTTTGGAGTAAACCATATGTTAGTTATTAGATGTGACCATGTAGGTGGTGTTTTTTAACACATAATACCTATTTAATGAGTGCTGACTTACGAAAAGTGACCTTATAAGTGGGGTGACCATATATCCAATACTGACTGTATATAGAAAGATAGATAGAAGATAAAGTTTTTAACTAGGAGTGGTTTTGGGGCTTAAGGGTCATGATCAGCATAGATCTGCAAAAGTTTTTAAGAAATTCCAATGTAGGAAAAAGTGTAATAGGTAGCATTTCTTGTGAAATCTACCTAAAATGTTGAAAGTTTAGTTACTGCTATTTTTCTAATAGTAGTTTCATTCAATTGCAAGATTGTTTAATTTGAGTTGAGTTTTGTTCAGGTTCTTTTTGTTAAAAATGTAGTGTGGTCCTTGGTGTGTATATACATGGGTTTTCAAAACCCAGAGTTATATGATATAAGTAAATGTTTAGTATGGAAAATGTCACACTAAAATAAACAGGCAATAAAATCAAATTTTTTTGTATAATTAAAAATTTATTGCTGGAAGCAAATTTTACCTTCCTTGATATTCATTTGCTCGCACAACAAAAAAAAATTATGAATGTATCATGAACCCCCATCTGTTTATCTTCACAGTTAGCTAAATTTTAGCAGTTACACAGCTAGCCCAACTGTGTTTTGAAAGATTAACTTTTGGCTAGCTAAATTAAAAACATAGCCCACTGTGCACCATTGACAATGAATTTTTTTGGGACTGGGAGTCATTCATCGTTAATATTTTGAAAACTGTTGTGTACAAAAATGTGAAAGTTAATGGCATTATAGAGAAATGTTTTGATAAACAAACTTACGTAGACAGTTTTTAAATCAAATAATTATTTTAAGAAATATTTAATGTTAAAGTTGATTAAAGTCGTCCCATTAAAAATGTTTTATAGGAGTAAGACCAAACATAGGAATTTAAGCATTTTTAGATCATTTTATACACTAATATGTTTTCAGTGTGCAAAGTTCATTTATTTTATTTTATTTGACACATTTTTTGAGGATTTGTTACCATTTCAAATTCATTTTTCCAGCATTTCGAAAGACTTTTTTACTTATTTTAATAAAAAGAGTACTATTATTTTAAGTTGTTGTTAATTTTAAAAACAGCATAGAGAATGCTTTCTTCAAATTAAAAAATCATTTACACATAATTATTATTAAAAAAAAAAAAAAAAAAAAAAAAAAAATCTGATTAGAATTAAATAATTATATGTTAAAAGCAGGAAAATATTGAAAATTACATCATAAAAACTATATTTACATGTGAATTACGCAGATTTTTAAATAATTGTTATGCATTAAGAGTCCTAAATGGAGGAAATTATGTTATATTTAAATTGGCCAAATAAATCACAAAACATTTTGATTTGTTATTTTTCAACAAAAAAATATTTATTGTTAAATATAATTTACATTTATTACTGAAACTGACATGATTTTACCATTTAGAAGTTACCTGATAAGGTAGCTATGATAAAATTATTCTAAAATAGGAATTATACATGTAAAAATGTTTCGTGCAAAAAAAGTCATGAATGTTTTCACTGAAAAAAAAATGAAATATGTACTGTAGTTTAAGGCATACACATTATATGTGTCACGATACAATTTCAATACATATTTAGAATTTCAGGCTTGCAGTTTAAATTGTCTTCATTTTATTAATTGTAAAATATACATCTCTTCTTTTAAGTATTTATTTATCGATTAAAAAAGTGATTGGTGAAAGTCTGTAGTTTTAAAGGTTTCTATTTTTTAAATGCTCATACCAACAACATTGTTCTTATTAGTTTGAAGTGTTTCATTTCATTTTGTGTCAAATATTACCTTTGGCGACAGTGATGTTGGTATAACAAGAAAATACCAAAACAAGACAGATTTTATTTTAAACACAAAGAAAAACACTGAAATCAGAATCCCCCAGGGGGATACCTTCTTTAGGTATTCACGGGCTTCACAACCCCGGGGCACCTGAGTGATATTTCTCCTTTCCTTTTCCTCTCACTCCTCTGGTCTTACTTTCCTCTTTGTTTCACTCTCGTTGTGGTTTCCTCTTCGGAGGTGAGGGCAGTTCTGTATGAGCCGATGTCATCCTGCATATCGACTCATGGAGAATTGTAAACCACCCACGTGTTGGCCGTGCGTGGCGTCCCGTGTCCCTGGAAAGGGGGATCCTGGTAGTTGAGGGAAACCAACACACTGCTTTGGCCTCTGCTTCAGGTAGACGGGAGGTGCATATTGGTCCCGTATGCATCAATCGGCTGGTCAGCTGACTTTTGTCACTGGCTTTAGGGATCAAGTGATCGAGCAACTACTAGTCATCTCGTTAAGGGTGGAGACTGACATAGGGTTGTCTTGTGACCGTATGGGCCCTGGTTAGCACTGGTGCACGAATGTGCATCCCCTTGTTAGGCTCGGTAGTGGGTGGTGCGGCCGGGGTCTGAATTTTATTTTTTTATAATGGATGGAAAAGCTTCATTTCCTTCTATTTCTCTCCCTCGTGGAGAGCAACAAAGTGTACAGACGCCTTCTTTCACTCGCTTCTTTATTGTAAAACGTACTGATAGCCACTCTGATTGCTCCTTTAAAAAGACTTCACCATTTCTCATTGCTAAAACATTCCAATCTATTCTTGGGGATGATCATTCTATCAAAAAACTGCAATCTGGGGACTTACTAGTTGAGGTTTCTACTGTTAAACAATCGCAATTTCTTTCTAATTGCTCTGCCATAGGTACTTTTTTCGTGTCTGTCCAGGCTCATAAAACTCTAAATACAAGTCGTGGTGTAATATCCGAATCTGACCTTTTATTCTCCACTAAGGATGAACTGACAGAAAATTTAAAAGACCAAAATGTAATAGATGTACGCCGTATCACTATCCGTTGGAATGAACAAGTTTTACCAACAGAGCATATCATTCTAACATTTAATAGCCCTGTATTACCAACCAGAATTAAAGCTGGCTATCTAAGCTGTCCAGTCCGCCCCTATATACCAAATCCTATCCGTTGTTTTAAATGCCAGTGTTACGGGCATACTAAGACAAATTGCCGTGGATCTCTTACTTGCGCACGTTGTGCAGAAGTCGGCCACGACAATGAATCTTGTGAAAAACCCAAATGCTGTGCAAATTGTAAAGGAGATCATACAGCATATTCCCGTACTTGTCCTAATTGGAACAGAGAGAAGGAAATTATCACAGTTAAAATTATACAAAATTTATCTTATCCTGAAGCCCGCAAACTTGTAGAAACCAGAACCCCTTCTGTCGGAATTTCTTACTCCAGCTTACTTAAAAACCAATCATTTTCTGTAAGACACATAAGTACCCAAACTGATTCCTCATATGCTCCTAATAAATCTACTAAAACACAATCAACTTGCACACCAATTAAAGAAACACGGGATATCTCTCTCCCTGCTAAATGTATGGTATATCCGCCATTAGAACACTGGCTACCATCCACAGAGCCTGTAAAAATCACTTATCTTGAAAAACTGAATCAGAAATCTCAAGCTCAATCTAAGGAATTATCCAATCCTCTAAATAAGACAAAGACTGTTACCCCACCAAAAAATGACCCGAATTCATCTGCATTAAACTCTAAAAAACCCAACAATAGTCAAATAGTGAAAACTGGCGTTCAGAAAGAAGGGACCAAGGCAGGGGCCCAAACTGTTAGTAGTACAAAAACTTTACAGAAATCACAAAAAAAAACGAACAGAAACCATAAAAACCCCAACTCCATCATCCCCACGGCGGAAGACTGCTGTTAAAAGATTGAAAAATGCATCACTAAGCCCATGTATGAGAAATTTGAAAGATCCCAGGCAAATGCATCATTATGTTCAAGAAGCTATGGAATCAGAGTCTTATGGCAGTGGCTCGGATTCTGAGGAAAATACTATGTTTGAGGAGTATGTGCCTGGTTGAATTAATTTCTTTTTCTATTAGTCTTTGTTTTAGTTATATTTTGGGTTTTCTGTGGCACTTTCCCAATTTGTTTTTTGTGTCGTTATCTTGTTGTTTTGGAATTTTGACTTGTTTCCGAATTTTATCTTCTTGCACTATTAAATATCTTTGCCTAGTTTTAATTGGGTTTTAATTTCATGTATCACCGCATTGCCTTTATGCCCTTCATTCTCATCTACGACAGGTTTTAGTGTAACATTCACATTTTACTCTGCATTTAAAATATTTTTACTTTCTATTTACTTTCATGTTGTTATTTCTTTATTGATTGCTCCGATCTACTTTTTCACCATCATTGACTGATTTTAATTATATCATGACTGTGAATTCGTTTATTTTTAATCTTGTTTTTTATGTAAATTCACTCATCTTATTCATTGTTTATGTTTTAACCAAATTCTACAATTTTTATCACTTAATGTTTTTCGTGATTTTTGTCCTCTTTTAATTAGTCTTTTATCTCATTGCTGTGTGATTTTTAACTTTATATAACATTGTTTTCTTTTCAACATTGTCTTGGCACAGCATGTCCCCAAAGGGACCTTGCGCTATAAAATCCCATACAACCAACCAACCTGAAATCAGAAATAATGTAAAACATTTAATTTAAAAATAATGTTTGTATCTTAAATTATAAATTTTCCATTTATTTTATTTAATTGAGCAATAAGTTATTCAGAAAATAATATTAACGAAACCCTTTTTGCAATTTTCAATGACACTTAACCAATTGTTCATCTTGATGCTTACTAACCCCTTCTGAATTTATTGGTCGAATTTAGCAACATCTTTCATATATATATATGCACATAATTCCATATATAAGTTCATGTTTGTAAATTATTGCTAAGTAATGTTGAATGGATAGGAAGGGAAAAAGGTTTTCTTTCTTTTTATAGGGAACTGTTGAAATTGCTGATCATGTTGAAGTTTTGTTGTGGCTTTCTTCTACAACTGATTTCATTGATACTAACAGAATTGCAATTCATGGTTGGTCATATGGTAAGTAACAACTGTTAAATCTAACTTAGTTTTTATATAGTCATGTGTTGTTCTTTTGTATTTATTGGTTAAAAACGAAGGTGGAGCAATTTAATTCATTTTAATATATTTGAATGTTAAACACCTATTTTAAAAATGCATTTTAAATACCTACACTATATGGCCATTGATTATTAGATACTTGCGATTTTAGACATTTTACTAAATATCTAGAAAAATACATGAGGAATCATCTCGAAACTCTTAGTGTATAAATATAATAGTATACGTCATACAACTCCGTGAAGATTTTTTACCAGAACTCCATAGGGGACCGTCAACAAATTAAAAAAGAATGAATATCTTTTGAATAATCCTGTCAAAACTAATGTAGCAAAAGCGCTCAAACTCTAGATTATGATTGATTGCCTTATTGTAATACACTGTGTCCATTTTTATCCAAATAGCATGCATACTCGCAGAGTAATTAAGCAGGGTTCGTACAGACTCCTTGGACTCCTTAGAAACTACTTAGAAATGAAAATGTTCCCAAGTAGTACTCAGAACTACTTAGTTAAACAAAATACTCCTTAGAAACTCCTTAAATTTTATTGCGGTTTTGCACGCAAGCCATATTGCTCCTGAAAAAGAAGAAGAAAAAGAAAAAAATCACGATTGTAAAACACATGGTAAAACCTTTATGCGTGTCATTCATCAGAAGCACAGCAGTAATTGGTTGGGATCATACTAATAGCCACCAAAGTCATTTACTTTTCATGGCCATAAGTGAAAGAAAAGTGAAAAAATTAATCCAGACACACCTCTAAGTTTCTAATTTCAAAAAGTGATCATACTGTTTAATTCCTTCACAGCTAAATATACAACTTTGATTTCTTCTTCATAATACGATTCATTATCCTCAATTTTGCTGATAACGGTGGATTCAGGGGTGATTCACGTCCGAAAATTCAGAAAATTTAAGACATCCTCTTCCGAAAATTTGAAATTGGGTTATCAGTTCCGCATAGTTGCCAACTTGTACGGTTTTGCGCGCAGAAGAAACAATCGCGGAGAAGTGCAAATTTCGTGAAAGGATCGCTGAAAAAGCACACATTTCGTCAATATTTTGTGGAAAAACGACGATTTCATCAATGTTTTTGTCAACGAACTTTATCAAAAAATATAAAAAAAACTCGAAAAACTCTAATTTCCTGTGCGAATTGAGGTTAAAACAGCAATTTCACCAAATATTGCAAATAAAATGCTAATTTCGTGTGAAGACTGCGGGAAAACGTAGATTTCGTCTAAAGATTGCGGATATAATGCCGTTTTCATTAAAAGATCGCGGGAAAAAACACCGTTTTCGATAAAAGATTCCTTACAAATATTTTGTCAAAATATCATTGAAAAAAACCGTCGATTTCATCAAAGGATCGCGGAAAAATGGCGATTTCGTCAAATGATTGCAGGGATAAAACGCCTTTTTTTGAGAAAAAATCATGTAAAAATGCAAATTTTGTCGAAAAAAATGTTGATTTCATAAAAAAGGAACAAGGAAAAATGCCGATTTCATTAAAGGTTCACAGAAAAACCAAAGATTTCGACAAAAGATCGCATTAAATCACCGATTTTCCTAAAATATTGCAGATAAATTGCTGATTTTGCCTGAAGATCGTGGGAAAGTGCTGACCCCCCCCCCCCTCTTGCAGGGGGTAACTCGCGGAATCCCTGCACAATTGGGGCTGTGCAAGTGCATGCCATATAAATAACAACAAAAGAGGCAAGTCCTTAAAATTTTTTTGACTCCTTGGATTTTTTCTTCCCAACTCTGTATGAACCCTGTTAAGGTTTTTATAAAAATGGTCCCAAATTTTTCCAAGTTTTTCCCTTATAATTTTCAGAGTTCTTAATATAAAATAATATTTTTTTTCAGAAAATGTGACAAACAACATTGCACATAGTATCCTGTAATCAGAATTAAAAAATAATAAAAATTGTATGAAAAATGAGTAGGTTTACTAAATAATTTTTTACTGTGCATGCGTCAAAGATATCAAAATTTCATTTGCATATTATGTTAGCTAAATGTATAAAGCAACTTTTGTAAAAGTCTCAAAATCATAGCTTGAAAATTCTGAAAGTAATTGTCTATAGAAAAAGGACAAAATCCGTTGTTTCCAAAATGAAGCAAAAAAATGAGGGATTTTATCCAAATGTAGTAGTACATCCCGTATTGTGTATTCTATATTGACACTAATCAATGAATATATGGATACAACCCCTCCTTGTTTTTGCTTCATTTTGAGAATAACGAATTTTCAACTTATTTAATTGACGATTATTTTCAGAATTTTCAAGTTATGATTTTGTGACTTTTACAAAAGTTGCTCTATACATTTAGCTAACATAATATGCAAATGAAATTTTGATATCGTTGACGCATGCAGGGCTCCCAAATGGTCCCCTTTTTCCCGCAAAAGTCCGCTTTTTGGAAAAAGGTCCGCTTTGGACCGCTTTTATGTGTTTTGGTCCGCTTAGTCCACTTTCAATGACTAAAAAACGAAGAAATTATTCATTTAGACGACCAAAATTTTTTTTTTTTTTTTTAGAAAACGGCAAAATTGTGGTGCATGGTGATGTTGTTTCATGCTCCTTCAATGTCTAAATTCACACTTTCTTTAAGGCATGAAAATAAAGTAAAGAACACTTCCATCCCCTCCCTAGTAAGGGATCAATTAGCGTTTTGAAGTCAAATGGAACCGGCCACTCATCATATTGTGATTTCATTAACACTAGAACCGCGGAGACGGGTCATTTTGACCCGTACTCAGTGAAAAGATGTCGATTCGAACCAGATAAGTCTTCTTAAAATAATTTACACATAAGCTGCACAAAAACTATTTAAAATAAATTAGATGAATGGACTTAAATAAAAATTCTGATGTGAATTATTTTTATAAAACTTGGGTAAAATTTTCCGCGGTTCTAGTGTTAATCCCCTTTTCTTGTGATTGGAATCGTTGCCGTTTCATCCCGATTGTGTTCTCGTAACTCAGGCTGCTATTGAATTAATTAGTCTCATGGATTCTTATTGCTGATGAAAAACAGAAAAAAAAAGTTGAAAGAGAAAAAAAAAAAAAAGAAAGTAAGTATATACTAAATATTGTAATTTGACTAGCATGTTTCTTACATTAACAAAATAATCTATGCCGATCACATTTTCTTTTTCCATATTTGCATCGTAAGATGTAACCCCTCTGGAAAAGACAAAGGGATACCTTTTTAATTTTTGCAAAATAACTTTTTTTACTTTCACGAAATTCCGTTTTCATTCTTTTAAAATTATAATCAAGATTTATTAATTTCATGATTTAAAAAAATATATTATTTTCTAACTATAATAATTCCATAAGAGTAGTAAATTAAACTTTTAAAGATACACTGCTTTCAGATTTATTTTTTCACCTATTTGGAAAAAAAAAATAATAATAATAATGGAGTTGCGTTTATCTGTTTTTCTTTAGGGGGTGGTGGGAAAACATTCACATTTTCTCTCAAAAAATGGTATGTTCGCTAAGTTATAGCTGTCTGCTATTAGGTTTTAAACTCAACAACCAATCAAAAAGATAACTCTTAAAAATGATAAAAACAAAAGTAAGTATTTTAGGGTTTATATATAAAGTAAATAAAAACTAGCCAATGCCTCAAATTTTAGATAACAAACTTAATTTTTCTTTGTGCATTTTACACTGAACGTGTCAGTTATTTTGCGCTGCTTCATCAATTTCGATTTTTCGGTGATAACCTTTCTCTTTTATTCTATAAACAGACTTCAGTTCCTGTCCTGTAGTTTTTTCCCTCCCTAAATCGTTAGCTAAAAAGAAATAATAAATCTATCCATGATTACTTTGCATGGCAAAACATATAATCCACCTAAAGAAAATTATCTGATTGCGTTAACATTCGATCTCGGATGTCAGTTAATGAAGAGGGGGGAGGGGGAAGCGAAAACAAACCACAGATGGTTATTTTTTTTCTTGGCAGCTTCTGTTAATTGGGCATTTTCAGCAGGCGTCGTAACTTTTTAGTAACTTGTTATAGTAAAATAAAAATTTGTTAAACTGCCTAATTTACTATTATTACAACTTGTTGAAAATTTGAAAGAAATCTGTCAATTTACTTAGAAAATATGGATTTTTTTTTTTTTTTCCCCCAAGCCGTAAGGGGGAAAAAAAGTTGGTTTTTCATTCCATTTCTTGTTTTGTTTGCTTTCAACTATCTGGACAGATTTTTTTTCTGCACTTTTAAGCAATGTAAATTTCTTAACACATTAACGGAGTCTTTTATATATTTAAAAGAATAAAATTTGAATAGTTAAATAAGAAAAAAAAATAATAGTTATGAATCATTACAGCCGCATTGATGCGGGTGTCGCGCAGTGTTGAATTAAGACTTTTTTTGTAGGAATTTCTGCGACTCTGGGGGGTGGGGGTACTTTTGACTATTCAAAACATAAACTCAAATCTGCCAGTGGGGGGAATTTCATTGTTCTGAGCAGGAATACTCCCCCCCCCCTCCCCCCTATGAATTCAACACTGGATCCGCGGGCATTACAGATCGTAAGATCATTTTACCGAAACCGAACATGTGGTATAGAAAAAGTATGAATATCTTTATTGTTTAAAATTAATTTTAAGAGTAGAGAGGTTTTAGATCCGGTTTTAAAAATTCCTAATTAAATTTTTTTTTTTTAAATGTATATTTAAAAAAATAATAATAAAAATAGTTAGCAAAACGTCCGGACTTTGTTTGATTTCCGAATTTTGGATGTCGGATTTTTAAGACTTTGTTCTGTGCATTTGAACCTCAAAACTCCGAGCATTCAAATTCCGGACATTTTGTCAATTTCAATTTTATTAACTTTAAATTTTATCAAATGCAGTTAAATTCTTTTAACTAACTGGACATTATATATATCCATATATTCTGGTGTAATTTTACATAATGATTGACATTTAATTAAAGCTTTTAATTGTTACAAAAACTGAAAAATTAAAAAACGGCATTAAAAAAAAAAAAAAAGTTGACGTGATATGTTTACTTGAAGCTTCATACATTCTAATTCTAATAAAATCACTCAAGTACATATTTATAATAACAAAAGAAGCAAACATGAAACTTGGTTTTCTTTTGATTGAAGTAAAAGATAAACACACTTTATAATCACTCTATTATTAACACCTGCTCTTTATCCAACAGAATGATCAATCCAGTGGCACATGGCCTTTTAACCTTAACGCGCCCATTTGACGAGGTTTATATGTTTGTTTTGTTTTTTTGAGAAGAACTTTGAATGCAATAGAAAAACAAGGTTTTTTTTGGGGGGGGAGATCTTGAAATTCCCGGATTTTTTTTTTTTTTCTCTCCAAAATTTTTTGCAAAATTTTCTTCCCTCCCCCTTCCCCCCAGGATCTTTTAACAGAATTAGCAATTTTTTCTGCGATTATTGTTTTTTTGGTGGGGGGAGGGCGATTATTTATGGAAATTTTTGATGTTTTTTTCCGTGACAGACTGACAAAACACACTATTTTTTTCTCCCTCTCTCTGTATATATATATTTATTGTCAGAAGAATCATAGTTTTTCAGTAACATTTTGGAATTGCTTGTTGTTTTCTATATAGTTATTTTATAAACGCTTCTCTATCTCTCTCTCTTTTTTTTTTTTGTAAGTATTTGATATTTACATAATTGTGACATTTTTAAACAGATTGTTTTTTATTTCAAGAAATTTTTGCCTTAAATACTTAATGGCTAAATACCGGGTGATCCAGAAGTTCCGGGAGTTTTCAAATGCTAATAATTAACAAACTATAAACAATAGAAGTATGCGGTTTTCACAGAAATGCTTAGAAACTTGTGGGATTTGTATTTTTGATGAAACAAATTATGTTAGTTACACTTTTTGCCAACAGGTGGCGCTAAAATTGACAGTATTATTTTTATGGTATGATATAGCTCGCTAAAAAGAAAGAATTAGTGTCCAAGAGTTACAAATTTTCATTATGACGCCCATAGCTTATAAGTACTGCTGTGAGCCGATGCAAAACAATGTGCACAGTATCCTCAGAGGAGCAAGAAATTCCAGATGAAATTTCAAATTTATCGTGATATTACAAGTGTACTGATTCATTATGAGCTGATGATTTCCACCGAGTATTGGCATCGAATTCTACCTCATTTACGATTACAACAGACATTTGGGATCTCCTGCTTCTATTACGATCTTTCAATTAGCCTTTTTCTCAAACTTTTCTTACCATGGCATTTCACATTTCTAATGGCCATCGAATCTTTTTCTATTTTAACTTCCGTATTGTACGATAAGAACACAGCTCGACATGCAAAGAAAGCATGTCTAAACATAGCAGTTACTCATCAAATTTTGTATCAAAATTCCCTTTCAATGCAATTTCAACCACTTTAAAAAAAGTGATTGAACATAAACCACCCTTAAAACGAAATCTCATTAATAGCCTATAAAAGATGTTTCGCAATAAACTCATACTCATGTGTCTATAAAGCACAGGGCCTGATTAAGGCAGGGGCATGAGGGGCAATTGCCCCGTGCCCCCCGGCTTAAGGGGGCCCCCCAAGGATAGCTAAGTTTTTCGTTGAAAAAGTGTCAAATGATAAAAAATTGTCAAAAGTGACCAAAATTCTTTTTTTTCTAATTTTAAGGGTCTCTCTTCTCCTACCCCCATTCTTTCTGTACCCAATACCTTCTTAAGGCCTCACATTTATCCTCGTATTTCTGTAATCGAAAAAAAAAAACTGTGTTCTATAATTTTCTAAAGTTTTCTTTTTTGTGTTATTATGTATATAGATGTGAATAGTACTTGGTACGAAATTCATGTGAACATACGATAGTTATAAATTTCAGTTTTAGTCACTTCAGTATAATTTACGAAAAATTTTAAGATAGAAGGGGGCCCCCTAATAATGTTTGCCCCAGGGCCCCCCACTGTCGAAGTCGGGCCCTGATAAAGCATATTTTATAGTTACATCCAGTGTTGTACAGCAGCGCCACCTGTTGCTAAAAATTGTAACTATATACATGTACAAAAAAATCATGCTAAACAAAATCCCACGTGTTTCTGAGCATATATCTGAAAACCGAACCTTTGTATTGTACATAGTTTCCAAATTATTAACATTTTAAAACTCCCGAAACTTTTGGATCACCCAGTATATTGTGATAATAAATTTGTTAGATACATTTTAGCTAAGATTACTTTTTATTTTAATGAAAATCAGTTTGCTATTGTAAATATTAAAAAAATCCAGACTTTGAATTACAAGTACAGGCTCTTTTAAAAGAAAATTTTCAAGGTAAATGTTAAATTACTTTTTCATTTCTTGCAGTAGAATATTTAATTGTATTCAAATATAATTGTACAATTTCTGGAACAATATTTTAAATTGTTTAATGATATCCTTGTAAAGTTAACTAACATGTTTACTGTAATGTTTAAAAAAAAAAAAAAAAATTGCTAACATATTTAGTAAAATTAAATGGTCCCCCAAAGTCCCCTTTAAAAAAAATGGTCCTCCAAAATTCCCTTTTTAAAAAAAATGGTCCCCCAAAGTCCCCTTTTTTTTAAAAAAAAGGTCCCCCAAAGTCCCCCTTTTTAAAGAAAAATGGTCCCCTTTCCCCCTTTTTGTGACATAAAATGTGTTGGGAGCCCTGCGCATGCGCAGTAAAAAAATTATTTAGTAAACCAACTCATTTTGTATACAATTTTCATTATTTTTTAATTCTGATTACAGGGTACTGTGTGCAATATTGTTTGTCATATTTTCTGAAAAAAATATTATTTTATATTAAGAACTCTGAAAATTATAAGGAAAAAACTTGGAAATATTTGGGACCATTTTTATAAAAACCTTAATTACTCTGCGAGTATGCATGCTATTTGCATAAAAATGAACAAGACATATTACAATAAGGCATTCAATCATAATCTAGAGTTTGAGCGCTTTTGCTACATTAGTTTTGACAGGGTTATTCAAAAGATATTCATTCTTTGTTAATTTGTTGACGGTTCCCTATGGAGTTTCGGGAAAAAATCTTCACGGAGATGTATGACTTATACTATTATATTTATACACTAAGAGTTTCGAGATGATTCCTCATGTATTTTTCTAGATATTTAACAAAGTGTCTAAAATCGCAAGTGTCCAATAATCAATGGCCATATAGTGTATATTTTCTTTTTTATCGCACCTTTGTATATTTTGTTAATTTAAAGACACATCAGTTGGAAATAATATGGTGACACGTACACTGGGTTTCGTAATGATATGAACACCTAGTAATTGTGATATTTTATCAAAAATTCATAAATAATTATCAGTAAACTCAATTTCCGAGACAAATACAGTACTTTTATGCAATACATAGCTGTAAAAGAAATATGAAGTTTTAAATTCATCAAAAATATGAAAAATCTAAAAAAAATAGTGTTTCAAAATGAAATTAACATTAATTAAAATGATCGTTAAACGAGCATGAAAATTGTACAGGAATATTGAATGCCTTTCCAATAGGAAGAAACTGAAATGTGAAATTAGTTTAGCATATAACTGTATTTCACACACTAAGAAATTTTCAATCTTGATCGCAAAGTGAGTTCTGGAAGTATGGGTAGTAAAAATGCTTTAAATGGTTTTGAGAAAGGGGAAAATGTGGCTTTTATGGATCAAGGACTTTCAGCCAGAGCTATTACAAAAGACTCAAAAGATCTCTCAATATAGTGTTAAATTTTCTTTGATTTAAAAAGGTTTATGGAGCAAAGAACTCTCCAGAATGCCTGCTAAAGCTGTCCAATCAGGGTACTAAGAGCCATTATAAAAAGCATGAGCAGTTGGAAAACAACTTTAAGCTAACTTTCAAGTGATTCACTGATTAGTAGAGTCGTCAAGAGCTGTAAGTTGATAAGGTACAAGAAAATAAAGTCCCAACTATGTGTGATTAAAATATGCATCAGCAGAATCATCTGCATTGTGCAAAAGATCACATGTCCTGGAAATTAGAGTATGAAAAAGTAATATTTTCCTGATGAAAAAAAAATTCAATTTTGATACTCCAGATGTTTTTTTCTTATTTTTGGCATGATCTGTGCAAGAAGCCAGAAGTGCTTTCAAAATGGCAGCAGGGTGTAGGTTCACTCATGATTCGGACTGCATTTGGATTTCATGATAAGATCAATGTTGCTTTTCCCTCTGGCTGAATGAGTGCATTAAGCTACCAAGATTTACCTGAAGAAAACTTGCTGCTATTTGCTGACGAAATTGACAAATTTTTCTGGATGTTCCAACAAGACAATGCATCCATCCAAACTGAAAACAGCACTTAGGATTGGATCCATCCATATGAAAAAAAGCAATTAGGAATGGTTTCTTAATAATGGTGTATATATAATGCCATACCATCTGTTTCTTCTGATTAAAATCCATTGTAAAATGTACGACCTACTAGAACCTGCTGGTTAGATCTGTTTATGCAACTGGAATTTTGTATGCCATAATTTCAGCATTAAAAGCTGCTGTCATCTTCCACTAGAATTAAATTGATCAAAATGTATAAAAAAACTTAGCCCAGTCCATGACTAAATACATTTTTATATTTTTTAAAAGATACTGGCTATTAATTTATTTTTGACCAATATTTGTATAATTATAAAACACCTCAAAGTGAAAAAATTTCTGTTTATTTTATGTATACATAGCTATTTCAATTATATATTTTTTTTTTATAAAATAAAATTATTTGTTCTATGTCTAACATTGATTTGACTTCAGTTTGTTTTAATAGCATTTTCTTCTTTGTTATGCTTGAAAAACTGGGTGTTCATATCATTTTGAAACCCAGTGTATATTCATTTGCTGTAATAATGAATAAATGTTCATATATATATTAAATGAAAAATACATTTTTATTCAAGACTCAATAGAATAATTTATTCAATGAAAAAATATCAAAATTCAATTAAAACTTAATAAGTATTTTGATTTAGGAACCTTTTGTAATTAGTATCTTATTAATTGTGTTTTTTCAACAAATGAAAGTAATAGCTACAGTATTGCTTATAATTGAAAAGTAAGCTCTTTTCAAGTGTTTTAAAAGAAAGTTATAATTTTAACTTTAATTTTTTGCTTGTTTCCATGTAATTAATCTGTTTTAATATATATATTTTTTAATTATAGCAGTTTTATTTAAATGGCCAGAAAATATGTTGCCATATTTCTTTTCTCACCAATCACTTTTCATTAATGTAATGTTTAAAAGCCATCTATATTTAAAAAAATGAAAGAAAGACATGTATTTCAGATTTTTATGATATATGTATTTTAAATTTATATGTTTTAAATGAAAATCATGCAAAATTCCTACAGGTCAGAAAAAACCTGAAAAACAAGGAAAAGCCAGGAATTTTTTTAAATATTTGAATAGGTTAGGGAATTTTTGATATACCACTTCTATCAGAATTTATTATCATTGTAAATGAAAAAAAAAAAAAAAAAAAAAAAAAAAAAAAAACTATGCATTCAATCTAAATTTTTTATGTAAAATTTATGCAAACTATATGAAAAATAATTAAAAAATTAAAAATTCATACAGCACGTTCATTTTTCTAACATTCAATCAAGATTGAAGTCTATCGTTGAGAGTTTTACAATATATAAGCTGAATTTTAACTAAAAAAGTCAGGAAAACCTGGAAAAATCAGATTTTTTTTTTTTTTTCCCCTAACAGAATTGTGTTGTAACCCTGTCATTTATTTTAAATGAAATCAGTGATAACTTTGTTTTAAATGAAATGATTGTTGTGGTACATTATCTGGCTATTGAATCATCTGTGCACAGCTAACATAAAATCCTCAAAATGGCCACCTGGCATATAAAAAGTGAAACGATCAGCCTGGAACTTTTGATGACAGTCACATAACTTATGCTTACTAGACTAGTGGCAAGCCCATTATACAGATAGTGTGCAAAGCAAATGACAAATATTTAAAGCGTTTATCGATAATCAACTCATAAATATCAGCTGCTGTAAAAAATTGCTGATTATAAAATATTTTCTACTGGGGCCACCATTAAAATGACATTATTAAAACAATACCTCTTCAAATAATTACAAAATTTTTGCTTAATAGGTAGATTCAATTTTTTTAGGTTTCAGTAAAGGCATATTATTATCCAGCTTTGACAAATCAAAGACTAAAATAACTTCATAATTCCTAAAATGTTATCTACAGTTTAGTTGCTAAAAATTTCCTTGTATACCACTTTATTGTGAAATATTTGTCAGAGAAAAAATTGGAGGAATTTGATGCACATGATTGTAGTTAGAGACTATTTGCGATTTCCCAAAATTTCCTTTTCTGGATAAGGTGAATTTTGAAACTCAAATACTCATATTTTAGTATATTTTTGCTTGCTGAATCATATGGTACTAACTAGATTCTTCTAAGTTCAATAGTTCTTGAGATATTTCATGTTTACTAATCTAGTGATGTCTTTGGCGTCAAAATTGCAATATTTCTAACAATGAGGGTGATAATTTCTTAAAATACATACCATTACAATAACAATAGATTTCTGTTTAAGAATTAAAACGGCTTCAATGAAAACAGGTTTATTCTGAAATCAGAACAATTATGAAATTGAAATATTTAATTTAAGAGGACCGTTTACTTCAAAATTGGTCAAAATGTCGATTTTCACTTTTTTATATTAAGTGAAATCTCTGTTTAATCTATACTAATATTATAAGTTACAGAAAAAAATTACAATGTTACAACATCTGTAATTTGGCATAAAAATCTTGATCAGGTTGTCACATTTGTGACAACATGACTAACAATACCTGTTGCAATGTACTGATTAACTAATTATAATTTGTAACAACCACATTAAAAACAATTATAATTTTTAAAAATGCACAAAATGTGAGACTTTTACCAAAATATCCTTTTTAAAAGATTACATTTGATGAGATGAAGTTATGAAAAAAGCAAAATACATATTTCTTTTAAAACTGCCCATTTGTTGGCGTGTTTGCAAAAAATTGTCAACTTATACAGCACACAGTAAGCCTGGTCTTTAAATGCAGACATGATAATACATAAGTACCATGTTTAATAGAGAAAAAAAAAATGGATACTTATTTTAACCTAAGTTATAGAATGAATAAATTTAACACATTGCTCATTTATTTTAATACTTCTGAAGCAAATGAATCAATTTAAAACTTTTAGTCAATGATTTTTATAATGGCTATTGTATATGACTTTTTAATGAGAAAAAGAAAATGAAAATGTATACTTAATTTATTAGTTAGTGACTTTATAATGACTATTTGTGTTTGACTTTTTAATGACAAAAAGTAAAGGAAAAATGTATACTTATTTACCCAAGCTATGCTCATTAAATATGTTTTACCAATATGTTTACCATTTATTTCTAACCATTTTCCATTTAGTTACATGTTTTATAATTAAATTTTTTTAATAACATGAATTAACCTTTGTTGTTATTCACAACTCTAAATAGAAATGGTGCATCTAGTATTTGTTGAGAAATGAATAAAAATCATGCACTTATAACATCATAATTCGCACATATATTTTAGTAGTTTAAATAGGCTATTATAATTTTTGGCTCGAGCCGTAGCCAGTATACATGTCAGAACACACTACCATTATCCAATATCTTTTTATGCGTGATGATTTTGCTATAATACTCCATTATGAACTTTGGTAAATTTTGAAATTCTATACTTGAAACATGGCAAATCATTAGACTTGAAATTGATATACGAAAAAAAAATTTTTTTTTACTTCTCTAATGCAGTCTAACAATTTTCTGACAAATACGTTTCAAGTTATTTATTTTGTCAGCAACTTCAAATGTTTCATTTTCTGAGATTAATCTGTGGCAATGATCAGCAAAAAGGCCAGTTGTCAGCGATATGTAGCTTTTTATTAAAGAAGTTTGTTCAAAGCTGCAAAATGCCAATTTTTTTTATTTAGCAATGATTTTTAACATAGTCTAAAATTTGTGTGTAGATATTTTGATATTTATTTACATTTGAAATGCATTATCATTTTAAGAAGATTGAAAATTTGTTAATTTTTTCTATATTAAAATAATTATAAAATATTTTATTTAAAAGAGTGAAAAAATTGCTCCACTATTCTAAGCATATAGTTTTAGAACATCAAAAAACACATGGTTTTAACAAGGCTCATTGTTTTTTTTACTCTTCAGTTTTATGGTGTAAATACACATGAGGGTGGTCTGCCTGCTGTGAGACATTGTGTTTATGAGTGGGAGTAGGGGTAATGCAGGTGAAAAAAAACTTCAAAATTATGTCATTTTAGTTTGACTTTTGTTTATAAAATTTGTTTCTATTACCTATTCATGATATTTACCCATTTGCCTGATGTTGCTAAGATCCTGCCAGATCCCTAATTAAAAGTAAAAAACTTGTCATTTTAGTAAACTTTAAATTGCAATATATTACTCTTTGGATGTCAGACAACCTATAACTAATTTCCCAGATACAAATTCAGTTGCAAAGTTAATGGCAGTTGCCTTTAAAACTGACAGTGAAAGTGCCTGTTTGGAGAGAGATTTATAGTTTAAAAAATACATTTCTGCTTCACATCATTTTAGCAAGTTTGAAAATTGTAACATTGGCTATCAGACAACCTATAATTAATTTGCTAGGCACAAATTTGGTTGCAAAGTTAATTTCAGACACCTTTAAATCTGGCAATGAAAGACATTGTTATATGACTGGTTTATAGGTTTAAAAAAAAAAAAAAAAAAAAGTCATCTTCACATCATTTTAGCAAGCTTGAAAATTGTAATATATCACCCTGGGTATCAGACAATCTATAATTAATTTGCCAGACACAAATTCAGTTGCTGAGTTAATGCAATTTTTAAATTTGCTAAGATGATGTGAAGATGATTTATTGTTTTTAACATATAAATACACACATAACAGTGTCTTTCGTTGCTGGATTTAAAGGCATTTGGCATTAACTTTTCAAGTTAATTTGTGCCTGGCAAATTATATGTAGGTTGTCTGGTAGCCAAAGAGCAATATGTTATAATTTTCAAGCTTGCTAAAATGACATGAAAGGAAAATATATTTTATGAACTATAAACCACTATTCAAACCGGTACTTTCATTGTCAGATTTAAAGACATCTTCTATTATCTTTGCAACTGAATTTACATTTGGAAACTTAGATATAGGTTGTCTGATATCCATAGAGTAATATATTGCAATTTTTAAGTTTGTTAAAATGATATAAAGGGCAAATATATTTTTAAAGCTTTAAACCACTCTTCAAACAGGCACCGTCATTGCCAATTTAAAGTCGTTTGCCATTAATTTTGCAACCAAATTTGTGTCTGGCAAATTAATTATAGGTTGTCTGATAGCCAAAGATTAATATGTTATAATTTTCAAACTTGCTCAAATTCGTGAAGGGGAAATATATTTTATAAACTATAAACCACTCTTTTAACTTTCACTTTTGTTGCCAGATTTAAAGGTATCTGCCATTAACTTCGCAACTGAATTTGTGTCTACCAAATTATTTACAAGTTGTCTTATATCCAAAAAGTAATATCTTCAAGCTTGCTAAAATGACATGAAAATGTTTTTTTTTTCTTTCCTTTAAATAGGAATCTGGCTGGTTCTTGGCTACATCTGGCAATAATAGATTAATATCATGAATAGGTAGTAGAAACAGATTTTATAAACAAAAGTCATTCTAAAATGATGTAATTTTGAAGTTTTTTCACTTGCATAACCCCTATTCTGACAAGTAAACACAACGTTTCTTGCCAGGCAGACCGCCCTCATATGTACTACACCATAAGATTGAAGAGTATGTTAAAAAATTGAACTTTGCTAAAGTCAGGTGATGAAAATGTTGCTATCTCTTAGACTGATATGTTGTATTTTGCAAATTATTCAATAAATCTATTCATGATTAAGGTTTATCATTCTCCATTTTGACCCAACTGATGAATGATCAATTTAACTTGGAAAATGTATCCAAGTGGTTAATACATCTTTTTATTTGTATAACTTTTAAAAGATAAGCTTATTTAATATTAAGCATCTTTTTTTTTATAAGAATTTTTTTTCATTTAAAATTTTTATCTTTCTAGGTGGCTACTTATCTTTAATGGGTTTAGCACAAAGACCTGATATTTTTAAGGTAATTTTTTTATAATTTTGCATTTGAATATCTTTGATAATATGATTTCATAATATTAATAAAAAATTTTATAGGTTGCTTTTTTTAAATCATAGATGTTTTATTTTAAAATGACTTCTGAAAAATAAATTTTAAAGCAAGTATTTATAAGTCTATTGTTTAGAAATTTAAAAGTTTAAGGTTCATAGGGTTTTTTAAATACTTAAACATTCTGGAGTTTTTTTGTAAATGAACGATTGGCAATCTTAGATTTCACGCAATTCTTATTTGTTTACTTTTTTTTTAACTGAATTCTTTTCATTACTTTATTACATATCAATTTTTAAAAGAATATATTATTATTTTTCCTATTTTCATATTTATCTAAATTCATCTTGTGATTTTTTTTTTCTATTCACTTACAGTAAATTGATCAGTATAAAAAACAAAAATTTAATAGACATACTAGCTGTTCCTCCATTTTTGCCTTGCCTATCAAAAAATCACACAAAAGGAGAGGGGGAGCCAATAAACAAAAAAATACTAACATTCATATAAAAAATGTTTTTTTTTTTTTTTTTTTTTTTACTTGACTTTCTGGGCATTTCAAAGAATACTTACCATTCAGATAGTGGTTTAACCTAAAAATAGCTGAATAATAAACATATTCCTAAGTTTTCCCCCACACAGTTTCAGGAGTTGCTGTACTCTGCCTGTCCTTATGTTTTCAAAAAAATAAAAAATAATAAAAATAAATAAATAAATAAAACCTTTTGTTCCCTATTGAAAAAATTAGTACTCTTTGCCTCCTCTTGCCCGCTGTAAAAAATGCCTTTATTCATTTGTGTATGTTTATTTATTTTATTTTAATTTATTTTTTATTTTTTTACTGTTAAAATTGATACATTGCTGCCTTTAAAATAGTGCTCTGTCTATTAAATATTTAAAAAAGCTCTCTTAAGAATGCAAAAGTGCCACTTTCCCATAAACAGCACCCTCTCATTTTTTTAAACCTGAGGGAAACTACGATATTCAATTTATTCCACTAAAATACTCCAATTATCTAGTTAATATTCCACAAAATGTGAAGAAATACTAATAAATAGGATTAATTCAGAAGAAGTATATGCAATATTAAAAATAGATTCAGGAGATCTTGAAATAAAACGATACCGATATTTCCATAATTGGGATTTTGCCATGATTGCAATACTTTCCTTAGACTGTTCATGTATGGAATAAAAAATATAACAAGAATTTCAAAATTGTTTTTGAGGTGCATAACTTTTACACTTACATGAATTTTTGTGCTAATCTTATACTTCTGCATGAAGCAATTTCTTCAAACAACAGCTCACAGACATACACACATTCTACCTTTATTATTATAATTCGTTATTATTATTTTTTCCAAAGAACTTTTGATTGTCATTTCATTAAATCATTTCATTTGTACCCAAACTAAGTTAAATGTATGCAAATGGATAATATTATACCAGGGGTGATTCTTGCCCAAAAATTCTGAAATTTTCGAAAATTTCAGGCATCTTCTTCTGAAAATTTGAAATTGGGTTATCAGTTCCGCATAGTTGCCAACTTGTACGGTTTTGCACACAGAAAAATGCAAATTTCCAGAAAGGATCGCCGAAAAAGCACACATTTCGTCACTATTTCGTGGAAAAATAACGATTTCGTCAATGTTTTTGTCAATGAACTTTGTCAAAAGATAGCTGTAAAACGCAAATTTCCTGTGCAGATTGTAAAAAAAAACAGCCATTACACCAAACGTTGCAGATAAAACACTGATTTCGTCTTAAGACCGTGGGAAAATGTCGATTTCGTCTAAAGATTGCTGATATAATGCCATATTTTTTAAAAGATCACGGAAAAAAATGCCGTTTTTGATAAATGCTTTATATTTCTCACCAAATCAGCATGAGTAGCAAGTGGAAGTCTTTAAAAAGTATAGTGTGAAAGAGACTTCAATGAAAAAGCAGATTCAGTTAACTTAGTTTATTGATTTTCATAAAGAACAATGATGAATATTTACAGTGAAAAAACTAAGCATTACTTTGCTTAAAAATAAAATCAACTCAAAACATGACAATTACTTTAACAATAACTCTTAAGCCATTCTAAAATAACTGCAGCTGCTGCTTTAAAGTAAGCAATAATGGCTTAGTAAGATGATGCAAAGAATATCCATCAAGTTAGTCTTTAAATACAAACAGTATTCTGCATAACAGATGATGTCATTCAAAAAGTAAAACTCACATAGAATTGCTATCGGTTGATCCAAACTAACCTCTTGCTGAACGCACTGCCGATCGGGTTTCAAAAATGGACATGAATAACGAAAACGATCACGGCACCGGAACACTAGAAAATCACGTATTTTGTTATTTCGACATGCCAACAGCTAAAAGCAATAGCGACTCGGTGTAGTTTGTTATTGTCCTGTAGAGGGTAAAAACCAAAAAGTATGTGAAGTTCTTTTTATTTTAACATAACTTTAAACTATTTGAACTAACATGACAACAATCAGCCCCCTTTTTAGCCTCTCCAGAGCATTACAAATATTTTACATATTCAAAAGTACATTATTCAAAAAAATACACTATTCAATAGAAAAAAAGTCTGTCTAATCACTACCGGGTTGGGGGAAAAATTACAGATCACTGACCAGGTACTAATTAAAAACGACCAAAAATGTATATATATAGAACCATTAAATAATACTACAATATTTTTTCTCTTGTCTCCCCGCCATTAAACAAATTTTAATTTATGAAAAAGCTAGTTTGATCAATGTCATGTCAAGGGACATGGCAATGAACAGAGTAGCTATAAATGTAAAATTTTAAAATTTAGCCTACAAAATTTTATTAATTGCTCTTTTACTTGTGGTTTTGTAAATGGGTCAGCTAAATTTAATTTACTAGAAATATATTTTAATTTAAAAAGCAGGGTGTACAGTGAAGCATCAGACATGCACAATAGGAACAAGCAGTTGCAGACCTTTCAAATGTTGTGTCACATGACTGGTGTTGTAAAGAAATTAAAAATGTGCCTCCCTTGGGGGGGGGGGGGGGGGCAGAGTGAGGGCAGATGCAACAGATATGCATAATAAGAATAAGCAGCTTCAGACCTTTCAAATGATGTGTCACACAACTGGTGTTTAAGAAATTAAAAATGTGCCCCCCCTGGGGGAGCAGAGTAGGGGGGGGGGGACAAACAAGACATGCATAATAGGAATAAGCAGTTGCAGACCTTTCTGAAGATATGTGAGTGGAGGACACATGGACTGTGTAAATTCTTAAACAATCAGTTTTTTCTAACAATATAGCACACGATGGGTGTCATCAAAATTTAAGAGTGTTCTTAAATCAAAAAGGGCCACTTTGTGACACATGCATTAATTTACTTTTGTTTGGAAATGCATGAAACTAGCAAGTGTTGTTATTCAGAAACTGTCTAATTGCACTCAATTTTCTGTTTTTTAAAAAACACAATAGATTTTTCATAACAAGCCTTCAAAGATGACATTTTTTAGCACATTTCCCGACGAAAGCAGAAAAAGCGGTCGAAAAGCAGGAGAAAAACGGGTGATCTCGTGATCGAAATAGCTTTGAACTGGTTAGGTAATTTAACTATCATAAAATGGAAAAATAAGTTTGATTCAAAATCGCTTCCATAGTCAGACAATCCAATTTTATAACTTTCCGTTAAAAAAGGAATTTGTAAATGTATCGAAACATTTTACGCTTGTTGAGCGGAGCAGTTGAGAACACCCTTTAAAAAGTTCACTTCAGGCAATATTTTGAAAGATTTGCCAGGGAGGACGGGGTGCAATCACATGAATAGTCACAGGGCTTAAGATCGATGTATCACACGTTCCCTCCCCCCCTCGAAAAGGGGGAAGGTGGCAACCTTCCCTAAAATATACACGGAATCACTTTCAAGTTTTATAAATAGTATTTATCAAAGTTCCATGTAAAAAAAAATATTAATTCAAGTTTTTCCTTTTTCTTTGATATTAATTCAAGTTACACTTTTTGAGCATGATGATTAATAAGAAAACATTTTTTTTTCTTTTATTGAATAAATAAGAAGTCTGCAGAACTGAAACGACGTTAGCCGGAGTGTTAGGTTTTTTTCTCGTTACGAAATTTCTAGGTTTGGTCGCCACGCTCAAAGCCCGTGATAAAAGTTATGCAATAGCTTAAAAATACAAAAATACCAAAGAATAATCTTATAATAGAAAAATTAACGATGTGGCTAAAAACTTCATCATAACTTAACATCATTAACTTTAATTTGATTGTACCACATGGCATGCTTTGAATCTAACAATTTCGTTATTTTGATTTCTTTTTATGGTATAGACTAGAGATGGGAAATATAGTTATTTTTGGTTAACAGGTTACATCGTTCCACACAGTCACAGGTAACTGGTTTCAACAATCTGTTATTTTTGTAACGTATAACTAATCGATGAGACTATGCTGTCAACAGTCATTTTAATTAGAGGGCTGTTAATTAAGGTATCTTGAATAATTTTGATACATAAGTATAGACGCTGTTTTAGTTCAGATAAACCTGCGCCCTTAAAATTAACATAGAGTTAAAATTTTAATTTTTGCAAGACAAAAAGTTAGTTAGCTGTGATACTTTACATTTCATGTATTATTATCGTTTTCTTGCACTAAAAATGCATTTTTCCTCGTTGAAAATTTATATGTATCATAACTCAGTAAATTTTGCCTGTAGAACTTTTTTTTTTTTTTGCTGATTTACTTGTTAAAACACATAAAACTTTTTTCTAAATAAAAGTTATAGGAAACTTACTGAACACTGTATAAAATTTGTAGTTTCTTAACAATTTAAAAAATAATTATTTTAATGTAAATTAATATTTATATGATGCAGAAGAAAGTTTAAAGCATTTTTGCAACTGTTACAATGACTCCAAAAGTGACGGTTTAGAAATTATTTTTTTCTAAACGATCAGAAATATCCTCCATAAAAAGAACACTGTTTTAACAATGCGATTTGTTAAAAAAAAAAATAAATAAAAAAAAAATAAATAAAAAATAAAAAAAAATTGATCTTCATTTGTTAGCACCTTGATTTGAAGCTCGAATTTTGACATCCCCGAATCAATATCTGTCAACGCATATTCAAAGCTTATCCCACAAGAGCACGAAACATTACTTGTATGGATGATTCTCAAAATAGGAGACTTTTTCAAAAGTGAAATCTTAAAAAAAATTACTGTTAGCAAAACTTCTGAAAAAAAAAATAGGCGTTGTTAATGTAGTATTAGGTATACTTTACATGTAGTCAGCAGAGCTAAATATTTAAAAATTAACTTTAAAAAAAAAAATTAGTATTTTTTGAGCCATGCTAATGACAAAACAAATTGCATGGAAATAAATATATTAAGAAATTTTTATTTTCTTCCTGTTTGAATATTTTTTTCTATATTTATTAGCCTTTTCAGCAAATGGTTTCCATTTTTACATTTATACATATAAGGAGAATAAAAACATTACCAAAGAGCAAACTTTGTTTACATGAGCAACATTCTGACACTAACAATGTAAGAAACTGTCTTAGTGATTTTCCTACAGATTTAATGCATATTTTAGGGATAATAAATGTAATACCTAAATTTATATGTAAAATTAAACTTTATAAAGGATACAGTATAAGCACTGGTTACATTTATGTACATAGGAGTCTTTAGCATGGACAGAAAAACCATGCTAATGACACTGATAGTTGTCCATGCTAATGACAAATTTTAATTTAAATAAGATTATGAGCCATAATATAATCACAATGCAATGGTCCTTTCTGGGGCTTTTTAAAACACAAAAGTTCTATGCAAATAAGTAAAATAAAAATTTTAACTATAAAATAAACATGAAAGTTATTATCCGTTCTAATGACATACAATTGATGTACGCCCCTAATATTCAACTTCTATTCTTAAAATATAATACATGCTTCTATTTTCAGGCTGGGATAAAATGGCTACTTGTTGCCATGGAGAAACTTTATATTTTCAAGCTATTGTCATATGTGAAAAGGAAATTTTGATTAATAACCAGCTGTTATAGTATGACCTTGTTTTGAAAATAGAATATGGAAGACAAACTTTAATTCTTTTTTTATATACTATAATTTTATTTTTAAAAAGAAATTTATTGAAAAAATCCTCTTCCTGATTAATTTAAAGAAAGAATAACATTTGTTTTATTTTATTAACAAGATATCAACTCTTGAAAAAGCTAGTATATACAAGGCACAGCTGCTGTGGACATCCATGCTAATGACATTTTGAACTTTTATTCTGTCATTTTAAAGTGTTTTGGACTAAAAAGTGAGTAATTCTTGAGTGCAAATAATGAATAATATTAAGACAAACATATCTAAATATAAAAACATGACAGAAAACCTCTCATTTTTTTTTTGTGTGCCGAAAGGCATAAATTGTCCCCTATTTTGAGAATCACCCGTATATTTTTAATCAAATGTCATTCATCCCAAAAATTTTGTATGTGCAAGTACGTATTTAAAATCCCCCAGGGGTGATTCTCGTCCGAAAATTCCAAAATTTCCGAAAATTTAAGGCATCCTCTTCTGAAAATTTGAAATTGGGTTATAAGTTCCGCATAGTTGCCAACTTGTACGGTTTTGCACGCGGAAAAAACAGTTGCATAGAAATGCAAATTTCGTGATAGGATCTCCGAAATAGCATACATTTCGTCAATATTTCGTGGAAAAACGACGATTTCGTCAATGTTTTTGTAAACGAGCTTTGTCAAAAGATCGATGAAAAACGCGAATTTCCTTTGCGGATCGCGGAAAAAACGGCAATTTCACCAAATATCGCAGATAAAACGCAGATTTCTTCTGAATACGACGGGAAAACGCTGATTTCGTCTAAAGATTGCAGATATAACGCCGATTTCGCTAAAAGATCGTGGGGAAAAAACACCGTTTTCAATAAAAGATCACTTAAAAATATTTTGTTAAAAGAATATTTGAAAAAATATGCTGATTTCATCAAAAGATAACGGGAAAAACACCGATTTCGTCAAAAGATCGCGGGAATAAAACGCCGTTTTCGAGAAAAAATCGCGTAAAAAAGCAAATTTTGTCCAAAGACCGTCGAAAAAACGTCGATTTCACTTAAAAGAAACATGGGAAAACGCCGATTTCGTCAAAATACCGCAGAAAAACCGCCGATTTTGGCAAAATATCGCAATAAATCGTCAATTTTGTTAAAATATTGCTGATTTCATCTGAAGATAGCGGGAAAATGCCGATTTTATCCGAAGTTCGCGATTTTGTCCGAAGGGGGGGGGAACTCAGGACCCCCACTCCTTGTCGATTTCTGAAAATGCGATGCGAATTTCCGAAATTTTTTTTTCATACAGAATCACCCCTGAAATCCCCTCCCCAAAACTTGTGACAGGCCAAAAAATGATGTTGGTAGTATAAAATTGGGCCCTATAAATTTCCACATCCGTCGGGACCGCCCCATCCCCCACCCCCCTCCCCTCCCATCCCTTTTTGAATGGCTGTGCCCTCACCAGGCTATTTTTCTTCTTTTTTTTCAGTAAAATACAATTACAAAAGTAATGTTTTCCAGTTCGTATTTTCTAACGACACAATATTTACAAAATAATAATGATAAAAAAAACAGTAATAAACATTTTATTAAATAAAAATCGCCAGAATACCTCCCCTCCCTTCCCCAAATACCATGAGTACATTGTAATATCCCTTTTAAATATTCAAACTCAAAGATTGCCACCGCTTTACCCATCTATATCTAACTACATCAACGAAATATTATGTTCCTTGCCTGAGCGATAAAACAGCTTTCTATCAACAATTAAATCCGTGAATCTCTTTAACTCCATTTTTCAAATAGAGATTCCTGCCATTAAAAATATGACCAAAGATGGCCAATATTACCTACTTGCTTTTTAATAATCTGCAAGCGTCACTAACTAACTTCATGTATTCTAGAATAAAAACACATTTTTCTGCCCATTTCATTTTCAGTATTCTAACCAGTTTTCATTATTCCAGCTGTTTTTTTTTTTTTTCAATAAATGTTGTTTTTAGTTATTCTAAAAACTGGTTCTATTGCTTTAATCTTTGTAACTGTGAGCGTTATAAAAAATTCAAACAATAAAATATATTCTGTGAATTATTACCAGATGGAGAGTGAATCCAGATGTTTTTAAATATTCATAGAATAATCAACAACGAATAGCTTCTGAGAGATTTTATCACATGAACTTTTGAGATAGCAAAAGGACAAGGTTTCCTATGATTGGCTTCCTTGATTAGACCAAAAAGATTTTTAATGTCTTGGACAATGCAACAGGAAAATGGTTCTATGATTGGCTTCCTTGATTAGACCAAAGGGATTTTTAATGTCTTGGAATTGTAGATCGACAGTGACGCGTCAAAAAGAAAGTTTCATAGGGGTTTTTTTGTGCATCAGAATTTTTTTTTCTCTCTATCTCTGTCTCAAAAGCGTTTTAATGCAGTTGGGGATTTTTGTTTTCTGCAGTAATAGAAATTCTTTGCTTCAGGATTCAAATAGATTTATAATTAACTAAACTTTTATTAATTGCCGAAACGTCAGCAAAGGCTTACTTTGGAGACACGAAATTTTTTGGTTTCAGTCTGTCAGTCAGTCTGTCTGTTCCGCAATAACAAATGCAAAAAATATCCAATTGGCTTGAAATTAAGTGGGTATGTTAGTGAGGCACTGGGATTAAGCTGTATAGTTTTTTGTTAGATTTGATTCATTCGTTCGGAAAATATAGAATATTTTATTTTGCGCAATAATGCTTTTCTATGGCAAATCCAATGATTTTCAATTTTTTTATCCTTGAGAGAAAATGACACATTTAATTAATGGAATTCAATGATAAATGGATACTGAAATTTACCAGTTATTTGTATTGTTTTAAAATTTTGTCTATGCATTTGTCAGATTTTTAAAGTTATTACTGTAAATTTTGGAGATTTTTTATAAATGTGTTCCAATAATATAAACTAATTTGGTTTAGAGATTTACTTATTTAAAATGTATTTATTTCATTTTCTTTATTTTCTCTTAATGATTGCTAAGCAACCATTCATCCTAATCCTTATTATATTTTAATGCTATAAATTTGAAAGCGTGGACGAAAATTTAAATGAAGTCAACGTCAAAACTTATGAATTAATTAATGTCTTTTTATCTTTGCGGATAAATATAACATAGCCCAGAAAAGAATATAGGCTATGTTTTATTAATTTTATTCAAATATTTTCCTTAATAATTCAACATTTCCTAATTTTTCATACAGAATCAAGAGCGATTTTTTAGATAAAATTTAACCAATTTCCTTTATCGTTGCCCCCCCCCCCCCCCCCAAAAAAAAAAAAAAAAAAAAAAAAAATCTGGAATAATTTTTCAACGGCAATAAGTTTCAATTGAGCAATTTTCATTCAAAAAACCAAACTAAGAAAAAAATAAATATGACGTCAGAATAAAAAAAAATATAAAAATAGTACTTTGTTAAATATTAAACACGGAAATTTGTTTCGTTAATAAGAATTTTTCTGACAAAAATGGGGGCATAATTAGAAGTAAAAGAAATAAAAAATAATTATATTTTTAACAAATGTTTCAATTGGTAAAATTTGACGTCATAATTGAACAAAAACAGGTATTTTATAGTAGTCGTTAAAAATACAAGAAATATGGATATCAATAACTCATGAAAAATAATGCCATTGCCGAATTCAGTGAAGACTTACTTTGAAGACACAAAATTTATTGTTTTTCATCTGTTAGTCTGTTCTTCTGTACGTTTGTCTGTCCCGCTATAACTGCTACAAAATGCAATCAAACCCTTTTTTTTTTTTTTTTTTTTTTTGGAAACAAAATTGTAAAACTCTAGATTACTGAGTTACACTTACAAAAGTTCTTGATACATCAGATTTAGGTGTTTGTGGTTGACAGGTATGTAGAAGTATCAGGGTAATGAAAAATATTTTTCCAAACTGTTACTTATCCTTAAAAATCAAAATGTATAAGGAAATGCAAGATATACAATAACCATTAGCACAATTATTAGAAAATGGCAAATTTAAATTAAGTGAGGCTACGGGGGGTTCAGGGGGGGGGGGGCAGAGTCCCCCTGAAGAAATCTACTATGTTATAATATAAAAACAAAAATAATAGATCATGAAAATTTCAGAATATCCTAACATAACTAAATTTTTAATTTACCACTTTTGAAGGCTGAAAACTTCTAATTCTTCTTTTATTCTTATAAACAATTAAGTAGTACTATGAAAATTTTAAATTAAAGTTTCCAAGAAGTTGAATATTACCCAAAGTGTGTTTAAAAAAATATATATATGTGCAAAGATGACGTTGAGGCTCCTGATCTGCAGATTTACTAGTTTATAAATATGTATTCCTAAAATGATTTTCAGCCTTACTATTTGTTTCTTCTTTTTAAAATGCTTATCATATGGGGCGTTCCAAAATTAACAGGGACTTTTTGGTAATCTGTTATTGAAATAATAAGTTTGTTTGTTAATATTACGAATATTTATCTTGTTATGTTAAATAATGCCCATCTCTAGTATAGACCATCTATTACCCAAAATTTGTGCATCTTCCGGTAGTTCGGCTAAATCCCAAACTTTGCGGTCATACATGACTTTCATTTCCTGGTTCATAGCCTCCTCCCATTCAGATGCTTTGGGTGTTTTAACAGCTTCCTTGTAACTCCTAGGGATTTTAACCTCTACTAAATTTGCTTCATTACTATTAAAAAGAAACTCTACCAGATTGACTGTTTTTACCTTTAAAATCAAAAAGATTTTCTTCATATTTTATGTTATTTGCTTCACAATACTTAATTGCATCATTTGTGGACCTCAATTTAACTTTAGTACCCTCTATGCCATAATAAATGTCTGTCCTTGGTTCATTTCTATGAGGACCTGCATTTCTTACTAGGGATGGGACGAATAGTGATTTGGTCGAATACCAACTTTTTTTTCCCAATAAAGATGATAAATTTTGATTATATATAATTTAAAAAAAAAGAAACTCATTAATAATTATTACTCTTAAATGTGCTTTTAAATGTATTTTTAAATTTGAAACACTTATTTTAACACACAAAAATTATGAAATTGCATTACATTCTTTTATCTTAATGTACATCAAATTGATTTTCAATAAGTCAGGATGGTAAGATATTTCTATTAAAATATGAAGAATGTACTTCATTTTTACTATCAAATGATACTTTTACCCTTTCTTGCATCCAAAATTAATAATATTCTTAGTCTCTCCCTCTCTCGAGGAGATATTTTCTGAAATAACCTTTAATGAAGTAAATTTGATCATTTAGAGTCTGTGTCCTTAATGATAAGCAAATTCGTAAGAATGAGACTGCTCTGAAATCAGTTGCCAAGCTTTAAATTACAAATTGCGTTAAAGCAAAAGGTTATCCTTAAAGTAGAATGCATATAGTAACAAAATCTTTGACATTTGAATTGGCACATACAATATTCAACTTCAATATTCCACTTATTTAACAAGCATTAAAAGGATAAACAGAAATTGATAACAACATGAATGAAGGAATATGTAAATTAAAAATATATACATAATAATGTTACATATTTAAGTCAATAATTATGCAAATAAATTTTTAAAAGTGAAAACTATAGAATAAAAAAATTATTTTGTACAATATTTAGAATTTATGTTTAAATACTTATAAAACCGTCTTCATAAAGCAATTTGTTTCATCTAATGTATATCTAGTTTGCCACCAGTTTTGTTTTCAGATGTACTGTTGTATTTGGAATAGTGATATTTGATATCTAATTTGAAAAATGAATCTTTGTTCAGAGTTTCCCCCAAGTTTAAAAAGGGGCACGGCGCTGCTGTTCTCAAAAAGGCATTTTTACATTTTTCAGGGCACTTTTTTGATTTTTAAGGGCACTTTTATAGAGTTTAATCTAGAATCTAGCAGTTCAAAAAATCGTGGAAATGCGGAACTTTCATCAAAGAATCCTGAAAAATATCCAAAAAGAAAAAAATCTTTATTAAAGGATCACGAAGAAACGGAATATCTTGTTAAAAGATTGCGAAAAAACGGCCAATTTTGTTAAAATATAGCAAAAAACAGCAGGTTATGTTAAAAGATTAGATCACAAAAAAAACGGCAGATTTCGCTAAAAAAAAATAAAATAGCGAAAAAACGACAAATTTCATAAAATTATTGCAAAAACTAGTCGTTGGGGGCCACCGTAATACTTACCCATCATGGATATGTATATGAAAATAAAACTTGTGAAACTATTTATACAATGCATTGCAATTCATAAACAAAATTTAAATATTGTTAATATACATAGTAATGCTATATTACAGAACTGCTGATGTATCAATTTCTACAAATTATTTAAAACGCTAAACTACTCAAGTAGTACCGAACTGCGTAAAAGAAACATCCTTATAACTCCAAAAATAATAATTCTATTAACTAACAACTAACTGCGTCCGATTAAGCGTCTCATTTTCAATTAAAATATACTTCTTAATTGAAATTTGAATGAAATACAGGGTCATGAAAAATCGAAGAATGTGGAAAACAAGATTACAAATATCTTGGCAACTAATAATCCGATCGACTTCGTTCTATATGCAAAATGTGTGTTATTTTATTGCCTTTTACGTCCATTCCTTAGAACAAAAAAATTCGAAAATTTTTATATACCTTTCATCAGAACGAATTTTTCGAGAGTCCGAAAAAAATAGTTCCGGATAATCAAGGTTGCTGATTTTAAAAAGGGTTCGTTCCATTCTTACATACTAACTACATACAAAATTTCAAGTCTCTGTCTCAATTTGTTCGGGAGATAGAGCGTTTACAGACAGACAGACAGACAGACGGACGGCAAAATTTTTTTTCTAAAAATATGTTTTTCGGAATCTTCACTATCTAAAACGTGTAAATCCGTCAAAAAAATTTTTCGATTTTCAAAACGATTGCAAGACTTACCCTATACTACGTATGATGGGTAAGTAAAAGGTCACATTTTGTTGAAAGATGACAAAAAATGGCAGATTTCTTCAAAAGATCTTGAAAAACCAACAATTTTGTCACATTTAAACACGAAAAAAACATACATTTTAAAAAAGGGATGCGAAAAAAAAAAAGCACATAGTTCGTAATGGGAATGGAGCCGCTCCTCCAGGGGCGGACAAATTTATGCTACAAATATCATTTTGGGGCTGTCACAAAAAAAAGTTGGGAAGGGGGCAGGTGTCAAATTCTAATTGTGCCCCGGGTGCAATTTTTTCACAATGAAAATGATTGTGAATTGGGAAATTCCGCTTTTGGAGCAGGAAAATTAGTTTTTAAAACAGAAACATTCACTTCTGGCATTACCTTTTTTTATTTTCTTTGTGCCCCTTTGACAAAATTTGCATTTTTTGCGATCTTTTGACGAAATCTTCCTTTTTTTTTTTTTTTTTTTTTTTGTGATATTTTGACGAATTTTTCAGTTTTTCGTTAATTTTTGACGAAATTTGTCCTTTTTTGTGATATTTTGACAAGATTTTCCGTTTTATTGTGATTTTTGGATGAAATTTGCCCTTTTTTTTTGCAAATCGTTTGACAAAATCTGCCTTTTTTCGGGATTTTTTGGCAAAATTTTCAGTTTTTCGCAAATTGTTTGACAAAATTTTCCGTTTTTCACAAATCATTTGACAAAAATTTCTGTTTTATCGCGATTTTTGGTCGAAATTGTCGTTTTTTTACGATTTTTTTAAAAGATCTGCTTTTTTGGGTTTTTATGACGAAATTAGCCATTTTTTGCGAATCTTGCCGAAAATTAGTCGTAATTTTGTGATTTTTTTAAACAAAATTTCCCGTTTTTTGCGATTTTTTGATGGAATTAGGCATTTTGTGGGGCGTGTAAAAGCTATTTTTTGCACTCAGTCGCCAATTTTTTGCATAATTTACGCGCTATAACACGTCCGCATCATTGTTGAAAAGATGCTTTTTTTCAAATGTGGGGCAAGAAGGGCGCTATTTTTTTTTGAATGAGCGGCAAGAGGGGCGCTAGTTTTTGGATGAGGGGCAAGAGGAGCGCTAGTTTTTAGATGAGGAGCAAGAGGGGCGCTATTTTTTAAACTAAAGGCAGGACGGGCGCAGCACCTTTCTGAAACCCTCTGGGGGAAACTCTGTTTGTTAATACACCTAGTGAATGAATTTTTTCATTTCATACTTTATAGAAAATAAGTTACAAATTTCATACAAGTCTTTTTTATATGTGCATGGAATTTGCAGACATTAATAAATATTCAAGTGTTTTAGAATAAGGCAGTGTTTTTCTTTTCTTATTCTTTTCTTTCTTTCTATAAGTGTTTTTATATCTTGAATTGTAATAGATCATTCTTTAATGAAGATACTTCCTGTACAATTAAATCTCGAACTTGGCAGCATTTTCTAAAATATCACTAACTTTTATAGCAAATACAGAAAGGCTGTGTATTTTTTAGCAATTGAATAACTGTATATTTTGTAAGTAAGAATGAGAATGACTTCATGAATGAAGTAGCCAATTTGGATTAGAGGAAAAAAAAAATTGCAAGAAATGAAATTCTTTAAATCCTAAATTTATTTGGCAAGATATCTTTCACTATTCGGCAAGACTTTACCAATATTCGGCCAAATATCTCTAAATATTTGGCTACAGGTATTCTGTCAACAAGCCTTCAATATTCGGCAAAAGGGCCGAATACCGAATATTCGTCCCATTCCTACTTCTTACTGAATTAATGGATGTGCAAGATATTGAATCCAAATTTTCATCAGTTTTAAGTTCTGAACTTATTTTTACAGGACTCATTTGATTTTTTGAACTGCTTTCCCATAACTCGCACGGGCTATCACATCTATTTTTAGATTCAAAAATTGCATCTATTATAAGAAAAATATCCACATCCTCAGGAAAATCAAAATATGGAAAAGATTGAAATTGTTTGGATTCCTTTATGACATCAACCCCCCTTTTACTTTCATCAAATCTTACATTTATAGTTTCAAAAATTTTTTGTTCACCTATTAGCCAAATGCGGTAACCCTTTGTTGTTTGTGCATAACCACACATTATACCCAGTTTGGCTCTCATATCAAGTTTTTTCCTGTTTTGTTTAGGTATACCAACCAACATAAGCTAGGCAACCAAACTTTTTAAAATGAGATACAGAGGATTTTCTCCCACAATATAATTCAAAGGGCGTTTGTTTAAAATTTTTATGACAGACTCTATTCCACACATAGGTGAAACACAAAAGAGCCTCTGCCCAAAATTTCTGGGATAACACGCTAGAGTTAAGAAAGGTTTTCGTTCCATCGAGGGCTGTTAAATTGAAACGTTCTGCGCAGCCATTCATTTCGGGCGAATATAGGTTTGTCTTTTCGTGTGTTATTTCCTTATCTTCTAAAAATTTGTCAAATTCTTGATTACAAAACTCAAGGCCTCCATCAGGTCTGACAGAAGCTACTAAAACCTTTCGGCGTTTTTTTTATATTTAAGAAAGGTCTCAAAGACGTCAGACTTATTTTTCAGGGTATAAGCAGTAACTTTTCTTGAAAAATCATCTATTATTGACAAAAGATATCAACTACTCCCATGAGACACAACAGGAAATGGGTCACACAGGTCCATATGCAGCAACTGAAGAGGAGATTTTGACCTTATATTACATGTTGGTTTAAAAAATATTCGTTTTGATTTGTTTAACTTACAGGAAATACAATCTTCAGTCAATTTTGATAACAGAGGTAAACCATTAACACTTTTCTGCAGGGTTGGGTTTCTTCCAGAAGAAACCTATTTCTTCCAGGACAGTGGAAGAAACTAGAAAAAACTAGAAGAAACTGAAAGAAATGGAAGAAACTAGCAGAAACCAAAACAAATGCTCAAAATTAAAGTATATTAACTATATAAAAGAATTAAAGTATAATTTCATGAAGTACAAATTAGAAAATTTAATTATTAATTTTTTTTTCAAAGATAAGTTATTTTTTTAATAGCAGGTTCAGCAGACATTTTCAGGTGATGGATTTTTACTACTCTAGAGGTAGAGGAATTTTTGTTTTTAAAATTATTATTAATTACACTATTTATGTAAAAAGAGAGAAAAAAAAAACCCTGCAATTTTTTTATTTTTCATATAAAAATATATTATTTTTATATAAAAATGTCTTATTTTAAACTGTGCAACACAGTAAATAAATAAATTTGTAATTATTTATATGAATATCTCAATGATGTAGTGTTCTAAAAATATCAATGAGTATGTCAAAATGCTTTTAAACAATCTTCAAGTGTAGGGCTTGAGGGGGGGAAAAAAATCTTCAGTTTTTGCTTTCATCAAATTTAAGTTGAAAAACTAATTGCAGCATCCTACTGCTAAAAAACTTTTTTGCTATACTATGCTATATTTGCTGCATTGTACTAAGAAAAATTAGAATTTTGATGTTTTTTTTTAAATACTAGGATTGATTAATACAGGTTTCTAAGGCCAAAACCAATTCTCAGAAAATTCAAAGTTTCAGCCAAAAATGAACATTAAAAAATAAAATAAATAAATAATTGAATTGTATGTTTTAAAGTAATTAATACATACATAAATATAAATTAATTATATGTATGGTATTTATTAATTATGCACAATTGTTAATTATCCAAAAACTTTATTTTCATATACAACTAAACATAATTAATTCATCGATGACACAGGACCTTTTTCTAATTACACGAATTTCATTTAATTAAAAAATATTTTAGCTTTAAGCATACACATCTTGATTTTTCTTCTATAATGGTTTTTGTAAATGATCATTTATTATTCTAGAACTTTCTCAAAGAATATTTGAAACACTAATGCAGTTTAAACTAAAAATTTTCTATAAAAATGATTGCTAATTCATGACTGATAATTATAAACAACGAAGTTCATTGCAATACCCTCATTAGAGCGGATACAGTTCAAATCAATGACTAATGTCGAAATTTTCCGAAGGAAGAAACAAGAATTTTGGAATGCTGCGAGTTTTAGTCAAGCTGAATTTTCAGCCACGTTTTTGACAAAACTCGGATTTGGGGCCAAAAATGAAACCATATTTTTGATCGATCTGTTTAATACAGTAATATTAAAAATTTAATATTAAGCTTTTAATATTACAGTAATTATTATATATTACTAACATTAATAAATTTGATGTAAATTAAAAGCTTTTATTTAAACGGTTTTCATTCTATCATTGGTAAAAAATCCCTACTTTTTACTACCAGTTTCAGAAATTTAAATAATTTAAAAAATATCTTGGTTAAATTGAAATGAATAACATTTAATTAATTTTGTGTATTTTAATTTTGGATAGCATTTCTTTTCATTTAACCAATTTTTGAAGATCTTTAGACAGGCGACTTGGCTAAAAAAACTGATGTAATTATTAATTTAGTATATATATCTATTTAAATTTGTTTTGGTCCCATGGAATTAAATTATATAAGATTATAGGAAGAAAATATTTAGTATATCTTACAAAATTGAAAGTATATGGTAAATTCTAGAAGAAAAACAGTTTCTTCCATTTCTTCCACTTGGAAGAAACCTATTTCTTACGGCCAGTTCTTTCCACTGCTGAAGAAACTTGCCAACCCTGCTTTTCTGTTTACTTGTGTTTACTACATATTCACTGTTAATATGGCAAAATCTTTCATGCCATAATTCATTAACATATACCTTCTCTGTTTGATTTGCTGAAAAAATGACTGAATTGGTATTTCCTTCACATTTAGTTACTTTGAAGGCTTTAAAAATTACAGGTCATTTTTTCTCAATGCATAAAGTAGCTCATTACCAATTACTGATAAAATATTGCAGATAAATTGCTGATTTGGTCTGAAGATCGCAGATAACACCGGTTATTAACTTACAATTTATTGTTTTCTGGCTGTCCATTCAAGTTTTTCATCTTGTGAAAAAATGTTGCAATTTTTTTTTTTTTTTTTTTTTCTCTATAAAACTCTTTGTAGACGAAGAATTGAGTATTTTAAGCTTTTTCTAGTCGTTGCTAAACTTTGCTCTTCTGAATCAATATTTCCAAGAACCATCATTCCAGCTTCAATAAGGGTTAATACTTTGGTTAATTTTGCAAGTGTCATAATCTTTTCTTTTCCAGTTTGGCTCAAAATCTTCATATATTTCTTTGACTAGCAGTTACCCGTGACTTCATTCACATATCATTTAAAGAAGAAATAATTGATCAATCAAGCAAAAGATTTTGATGATGAAAAGCATGTGTAATTAACTTTTTATCGCGAATTTATGGTAAAAACTTCTGATAATCCCTGTTTGCTAATTTGTTTGCTGGTTAAAATTTTCCTTTCAGCGATTAATACTAATAGATAGAAACATTCTTGAATTCTTTTGTTCAGCCCTGTAGTTTTCCAAGTACCTTTAATACACGAAAGTATCTTTCTAAAATTTAGTTCAAACAAAAATATTTCTTATTACTTCCTAAATTACATTTTCAGAAATTATCATCCGAAGACAACCTTGTATCCAGTTCTTTGCGGGACCCTGTATATCATTTTATGTATATACTACAAACATTTCTTAGTTTACTAAATTCAGTTCAAAATAAAAATGTATGTTTTATTTAAAAACCACCTTTTAATAAATTACGCACATATTCAGTAACCTTTCCGAGATCTTTTGTGTAACCCTGTATATCTAAATTTAACTATTTATACTATTACCATTTATACTCTCCATTTAATGTGCATATATTTAGCGAAACTTAAAAGCACATATCATAATTCAAAATGCATTTCATCCATGCAACAGTCATCATCCATCATATACAGTACTTCGAATAGAATATATAATATTTGAAATCTTTTGTGTGTCCCTGTAAATGCTATGCACTTCGTATTATGCATGAAATAACTTCCATTAAGCCTCAGCAACATATATCAATTTGATTATACATGAAATCATTTACCATTATTAAAATATCTCAGAAACTGTTCCTCCCTTTATTCTTATGCAATGGAATTCTGTGTAACCCTGTAAATGAATAATAAGCGCTCTTTTCACTACATACTTTACAAAATGCATATTTTAGTGCACTTTGCAAATGCATATAAATTTGAATATATTTCACAGGGTGTAACATCGTTAAATTTAATTAAAACTATTTTCCCCATAATGCCGTAATGTAAGGAAATTTTCTGACAATCCCTGTAAATAAACTAATCATGGTAGAAACTTTATTTTCAATAAGTATTTGTGCTAGGTAAACGTTAAGAACGTCCAAAAACTTCATGGAAATCGGAGTATATTTACGAAAGTTGGAAAGTCACCAGACACAGACAAACCGAAAGCATAATAATTTTTCAACTTTGTTCGAAAGTGTTAAAAAATCCAGCCAAAAATATATTAATCAGTGATTTTATTTTCCGCCTTTTCCCCACAAAAAATTTCTTCCATTGATAATTATGAGTTTTGAATAAAAATATTCATTTGTATGTAACTTATAACTTATTAATTAGTATAAGTAAAAAATATTTCTGATTCATTTTAAATATGACGTCATTATTTATCTCACTCCATTAGCTACTGATATTCATACCCCTTGTATTTTTAACGACTGCTGTAAAGTACCTATTTTATTTCAACTATGACATCACATTTTCATAAGTGAACCATTTTATTAAAAATATAATTCTTTTTTATTCTTTTTACTTTTAATTTATGTCACCATATTTTACACAAAAATTCCCATTAACTAAACAAATATCCTTGTTAAATATATTATAAAAAATACACCTTTTATTTTTATTTCAAACATGATGTCATATTTATTATCTTTTAAATTATTTTATTATAATTTTTCGTGTGGAAGTTTTTTATTAAAAATTTATTGCCGCTGAAAAATTATTATTCCAATTTTTTATTTTCTTGGCAACAGGAAAGGAAAATGGTTAAATTTTATCTGAAAAATGCCTATTGATTCTGTATGGAAAATAATTAAATTTTGAATTATTAAGGAAAATATTTGAATAAAATAAATAAAAATTAGCCTATGTTCATTCCACTCCTATAATCTATCCATATGCAAAGGTTCAAAGCATCCATATGCAAAGGTTCATCCATCCGTTTTGAAGCCAAGTTCATTCCAATTTTTTGGACACACTTTCACATTTATAATACATACAAGGATAATGCTTTGTTTCTTTAATTTGATAAGTTTGTCAATGGTTAATTCTGAATCATCAGAATTTATGAGTCCAACAAATCTTCAAGCACCCATCTCTGAATTGAGTTCTCTTATGTTTTCGGCCACTTCATGAATAAAATGTGATACAGAAACATAATTTTCAAATATTTTCTTAATCTTTGTGAAAGAAAAGAGAAAAGGTCTTTTTCAAGCATTGCATTTGAAATGTTAAATTTCTTTTAAGTCTTCAAAAAATGTTCAAAGTTTGTCATTAAGGAAAAATAATTTCTAGACAAGACAGTGTTAATGTAGAGTGATGTAAGTCGGGGTACTACTGAAGTATTTAAACTAAACACTAAGATTATAAAAAATTCTTCTTATATTAAAATAAAATATATGTTTCAAAGAAACATAAACAAAGGCTGAATTAATTTGAACACTAAAATCTATTGACTGTTATGTGGGAAGTAATGTTTAGGATGATCAGCAACAAGTTTTTAATGCTTTGTTTCCTGATAATTTTCCTCTTGGAAGAACCAAGCTTTCATAACTGAAGCGTTGAAGACCTATTTTCAGGATGATTGCTTCCTAATTTGAAAAAATCACCATATTCTTTATTACAATTTGAGCAAAAACATAAACTCTAAAATAAGATGTGGTGGACATGCATAATGTCTTAGCAGTTATTATGAATATTTTTTTCTTCACTTTTTTTTAAGTGTTTGACAGTTTTGGGTAATTTATTTTACAATTGTTACTGATTTTTTTCATTGGAGACTACTAAAGCTAACAATTTCAATGTTATTAGACAGTGACAGCCCTGTATTCATTCAAAATAAAATCAACAGCTCTTGGCACAATGCATGTTGCTATTTTTGTGCTTAGTGTTAACAGTAGACATGTTTGTACTTTTGTGACAGTTTTTTATTGGTCATAAAGCTCATTGTTAAATTATTATTTATGTAAATAATTTTTCCTTCTTCTTCCATATTTGAATAAAAAATATAATAAAAAACTATTTTCTATCAAATAGTCACTTTTATAAGTCCACAACATATAAATATTTATGAAGATTTTTAATTTACTTAGGTTGCAATTGCTGGAGCACCTGTGACATCTTGGAGGTTATATGACACTGGTTATACTGAAAGGTACATGGATACTCCAGCTAATAATCCTACAGGTTACAATCAGGGATCTGTGCTATCTTATGTTCATCAATTTCCAGATGAGTAAGTGTTTTGTATTTTCAGTGATGGAACAGCTGTGCCAAACTTGCCATAATGATAATGCTGCATATTTTTGTGATAATTTTTCAACAAAATTCCACCAAAACTGCCCAAGTTGGGAAAACTTTTCTTAGCAGCATTTTTCCAGAATTCATTGACAACTATAGAGATATCAGAAGCAAAGATTGAGAGATGTGTGTTTAGACTCATTATCTTGATGAAAAACAAATTTGTTTCCAATACCCAAATTTTAGGATGATAATTTAAAATTTTCTGTATTTAAATAAACAGTATGATTCATTATGCCATCAGTAAATCCCAAATTACTTGTTCTGATGTTACCATGCACCCCCACACATAACACCCCCATCACCATACTTAACCGAATTTTACCCTCTGTGTGTGCTCATCTCAACTAAAATCAGGCCCAGTCAGCCTGAAGGGAAAATATACACACAAAAACAAGATTAAAACAAAACTCCTGCCATTCATAGATCAGTTTTTCTTTATCATATTTCATTTTCATTCAATATTTTTTTTCCATATATTTTTTCAATTTTTTAATTTTTTATATTTTATTTATGTAAGTTATTTGTCATAAGTTATAGTGTGCCCTTTAATTTTAAATTAACTTCAAAATAACAATTATTCTCCCAATGTGAAAAAAAGAAAAAACAATTAAATAAATATTTTTTATTTAACTGTGGCATCAAATAACTATTTTAAATTTAATGGATTTTATCAAAATATTTTTCTGTATCTCAAAGCTTTACTGCAAAGTGGAAAGAATGTATTCTTTTATGTCACAACCTTAGTTAAATGCCAAGGAAAGTTACTAAATCCTACACACTTAAAATTAGATCCATACAATCAAAACAATTACGGCAAGAAAGAAATACATGATAAAATAGGAATTAGACTTTTAAATTATTGAGCCCAGAAATAATATTTGATGGATCCAAATTGTCTGAGACTCTGGCAAAACAGGTTTATGTTCAAGAGTGCAATAAAATTCATTTGACTCACAAACAGTAAAGAGAGTCTTGTTATTCTAAAATGAATTAGTAGTCTGTATATTTTAATTTTTATGTAATTCTAAAATTTGATTTAAATATATTAAACTATTGAAGAATTTATTTTTTAAATAAATATGAATACTAACTGTATTTAAATATTATTTTTTTAAATTATGATCAAATAATAAAAATGTTTGTGGAAAGCCTTTGTTTGGAGATTAGGATAATCTTTAATCCTAAATCAAAATAAATGTAAGTCCCATAAAAATTCATTTAGCAGAATGGGAAATATTAGTTTTCAGCACAAAAATAATGCAGAAAGCTTGTCAAATGCTTTGAAACATATTTTAAGTCAATTTTGTGTGCGTGTGTATGCTTAATGTGTGATTAAGGCAGCTTTTTATTTATGATGTAAAAGTGATGTAATTTCTTTTATTTTGCTTTCAGAGAAAATAGGTTGTTAATAATTCATGGCTTAAAAGATGAAAATGTTCATTTTGCCCATACAAGCCAACTAGTTAATGCTTTAATAAAAGCAGGAAAGCCTTATGAACTACAAGTATGTATTTTTCTCTTTTATATACACACATGTATATTAGGGTGGGCCGAAAAAAACTTTTTTTCAATTTTCGATTATGGCGGGTGCGGAAAAGTGGGCACTGGTGGCAATCAGTTCATACAAAAAATTTGAGATTTTTTGGACATTTCCTTACCCTGCCGCAAACGGCTTGAAGTTTTGCAAAAATGCTCATTTTTGAACTTTGTTCGAAAAAAATTAAAAAATGTTAAATTAAATTTATTTTGGCTGTATTTTCTTGAAAAGACAGCTTTAACATACCAAATGCTTAAATAAGTTCTGATAATGCATTTTTTAATTGCTAAATGTATTTTAAATAAGCCGATTTTCATAGCTTTTTCACCTATAACAGGCAAAAATTGTATTGGTTTGAATCGTTCGTTAATTTCTCTCTTATATATTTTCCTTGGTCTTTAAATTTTTTCTATGTGCCAAAGGTCATATATTTGAGCAACGGACAGCAGTATAACTCAAAGGCAAATTTGGAAGGCGAGAAGAGGTGAAGCAGGACTCTAAGAGTGCACAATGCCTCATTGTAACGTTGAGTGAGTTAAGGAGGAAATAAAAGAGAAGAGAAAATTGCGATAAGGGATTGTTATTATTTTACTATGCTGAAAACCTGCGACATATGTTCAGTGGGGACGTGAAACCTTTTCCTAGAGAAATTCGGTACTTTTTGGATCATTTGAAGTATTACAGTAGAGGACCTATTATCCGGAATCATCGGGACCGAGGGCATTCCGGATTTCGGGTCCGTCCGAAACTCGACACTCCCCCTCCCCTCCAAAATAACACGGAAAATTTAAAAATAACAATAAAATTATAGCACTGATATCTAGAATATGAATGAAAAGTGTGTTGTATGAGAAGTCTGTGGAAAAAACACTACCGTAAAATCCCGTTAATCCGCCCTTCCCGTTCAAACGCCCCCTCCCCACTTTATAAAGAATTTGAAATTTTCAAAAAATCCCGAGAAAGCGCCCTCCCTTGTCATTCTCAAAGGCGATTGAGAATGAGATGAATCATTATGAAATGAATGAATCATGAATCTTTGATGAAATGTGCGTTTTTTCGAGATTTTTTAATTGATTTCATGCTTGTTTTGGCTTTTTTTTTTTTACAAATTTCTCCTTTTTTCTGCGTTTTTTCCACAGAATTTACGTTTTTTTTTAAACCCAATTTTTTTCAAGTATCATAATTCATGATTCATTCAACGATTCATTCATTTCATCATGATTCATTACTGTAAATTTTGTTGAACGATCGCGGAAAAATCCTGTGTAAGCGCCTTCCTCTAACTATTGTACGATTTTTCGTCATGTTTGGGGGATTAAAGGTATTTTACGATAAGCTACAACTTTGACTCTTGTACTATATTACAAAGTCAAATATACGGACATCCAAAATTCAGAGCTCTTCAAAATCCGGACGTTTTGCTAACTGGCTTTGCATATATATATATGTATGTATATAACCGTAAAATACCGTTAATCCGCTCCCCCAAAGGTGACAGAAATTGTAAAATAGTTAGAGGGGGGCGCTTACACGGGATTTTTCCGCGATCGTTTCACAAAATTTGCATTTTTTCGCAATATTTTATGAGATTTGCAGGGTTGCAATATTTGACGAAATTTGCAGAGTTTTATCGCGATATTTGACGAATTTGCAGAGTATTTTCGCGATACCTGAAAAAATTTGCGTCTTTTTATGGGGATGAATCATGATAAAATGAATGAATCATGAATCTTTGAATGAATTATGAATTTTGATACTTGAAGCAATACTTGAAAAAATTTGCGTTTTTTTTTTTTTTTTTTAAAGCGGTAATTCTGTCGAAAAAATGCAGAAAAAATGTGAATTTCGTAAAAAAGCCAAAAAAGCATGAAATTAAAAAAAATCTCGATAAAACGCATATTTGATCAAAGATTCGTGATTCATTCATTTCATCATGATTCATCTCGTTCTCAATCTTCTTCATTTCCGGATTTCGGAATTCCGGATAATAGGTCCTCTACTGTATTACAGTTTTTTGTGCGTTTTATTACGACGAGCTTAGAAATGGCTTGTATGAAGGTCTATGGCAATGTAAAAGAGACGCGACAGCATGAAAAGTATTCTTTTTGGGGCACTATGCTTATTGAAAGACTTGCAATTGCCAACTTATACTGATATCATGCGCCACTACTACTTGTTGCGAAGCGATATGGCAGAAAATCGAGAAATCCAATATTAGTCAATAGATGATGTTATTAAAATGGTAGGTGAAATAGCTATTGATATCTGAAAAAAAGCTTCCATACCAGTGTTTTCCCAACGATCAATTTACAAAAAAGATTAAAAACTACTAAAAGTTTTCACCATATCGTACGAACTCTTTGCTGATTGTCTTTACTTTCAAGCCAATACGATTTCAGGATTTCCCCAATGATCTATGCTTCTTTTAATAGTGATAGCTTAGAATAATAGTTTAATCGTAGGTGAAAAAGTTGCCTAAATCTGAAAAAAATCTTCCATACCACTTTTTCACAACGATCAATTTACAAAAAGATTAAAAACTACTAAAAGGTTACACCATTTCGCACGAATTCTTTGCGAGTTGTCTTTACTTTCAAGCCCATACGATTTCAGGATTTCTCCAATGATCTAAGCTTCTTTTAATAGTTTTTAATCTTTTTGTGAATTAATCGTTAGGAAAACACTGGCTTTTATTCAGATTTCACTTTTTCATCTACCATTTTAATAACATCATCTGTTGACTAATATTGGATTTTTCGATTTTCTGTCATTCACTTTGCAACCAGTAGTATTGTCGTATGATATCAGTATAAATTGGCAATTGCAAGTCTTTTAACAAACATGGTGCCCAAAAAGGATACTTTTTCATTCTTTCGCGTGTCTTTTACATTACCATGGACCTTCATAATGGCCATTTCTAAGCTCGTCGTAATAAAACGCACAAAACACTGTAAGGGTAAGTCAAACGATCCAAAAAGTGCTGAATCTCTCTAGGAAAAGGTTTCACATCCACACTGAACAAGTTTCGCAGATTTTGAGCATGGTAAAATAATAACAATCCCTTATCGCAATTTTCTCTTCTCTTTTATATATTCCTTCACTCCCTCAACATTACGATGAGGCATTGCGCACACTAAGAGTCCTGTTTCACCCCCTTCTTACCTTCCAGTTTTGTTTTTGAGTTATACTGCTGTCCGCTGCCCAAATATATGCCCTTTGACGCATACAAAAAATTTAAAGACCAAGGAACATAAATAAGAGAGAAATTAACGAACGATTCAAACCAATACATATTTTGCCTGTTATACGTGAAAAAGCTATGAAAATCGCCTTATTTAAAATACACTTAGCAATTAAATAATGCATTACCAGAACTTTTTTAAGCGTTTGGTAAGTTAAAGATGCCTTTTCAAGTAAATACAACCAAAATAAATTTAATTTAACATTTTTAAATTTTTTTCGAAAAAGTTCAAAAATGAGCATTTTTGCAAAACTTCAAGCCGTTTGCGGCAGGGTAAGGAAATGTCCAAAAAATCTCGAATTTTTTGTGTGAACTGAGTGCCACCAGTGACCACTTTTCCGCACCCGCCATAATCGAAAATCGAAAAAGTTTTTTTCGGCCCACCTTAATGTATATATATGTAAAGATAGCATTCCATTCCATTCTTTTTCTAGTATGGCAGTTTATGGATTTTATGTTTGCATAGAATTGTTTATAGGTTTTAGACTTGTGTTGTATAAGTTATAAGTGTTTGTGGATTATTGAAGACACATCAAATACAAAGTAGAGTATTTTTGTTCAGGACTCCTGTTTGAAACGTCCAATTGAATGGTAAGTAGTCACAAATATTTCTATAAAACACTCAATTGAGCAACAGATATTTGTTTAACAATGCATAATGCTAAGATGCAAAATACTTGCTTGAGTATATAAAAGGGGTAATTATCATTATTTCTGGCAGGCAGCAGACTTGTAATACTAGGAGGAAGTTTAATTTTACTGGAAGTTGAGCGGTTGACTGATATATGGTCAGGACCTGTACAATTTTCTGGATGAAATGATAAACATACTGCTGGAAAAGAGAGGTACCAAGAACAAAAGCTTTAAGTATCAGAATTAATATAGAGAAACACCGAAATCACTGGCGATAAATTTATAAATAAGCTAAAAAAAAAACTTTGTAAAATCACCATAAAAAGAAAATTAAACAGGACGCGTTTCGAGTTTAAAAAATACAGCTCGTCATCAGCTAATCCAAACACGTGTCACAAGGGACAGAGTGGTTCTCCACTCTGTCCCTTGTGACACATTTCATATGGTGATTTTACAAAGTTTTTTTAACTTATTTATCAGAATTAATGTTAAAAAATAATAATCGACTTATGAAATTTTAAAAATTAAAATTTTAAATTTAATTAAAAACAGGGTTCGCTGAAGTGGGCCCAGCCCGAAAAAACCCGCCCGGGTTTTTTCGGGCGGACCCACTTGAAAAAACCCATCAAAAACCCATTTGTGGGTTTTTTCAAATTTTCTCGTGTTTTCACATCTGTATCATTATTTAATCTAAGATATGAGGATAGAAAGATAAATGCCAATTTAAATATATTTCAAACTAACCATATTTAAAAGAATTTCTAAGTATTGATAAAATGACCATAAAATAAATTGGTTTGTAAATAAGGAAGATTTTCATGGCCATATATTTTAAAATGCATCCAAGTGCTTTAAATCTTAATGTATACCTAGTGATGGCGCTTGAAATGTGATCCTCATCCTGATTGCTTGTATTGTTATAGCTTTTAAGATTAATCGCAACATTTATTATCCTGCTTCAATGTTCAATGAAAGTTTATACAGTAATTTTCAACACAAAAATGGTGACAGATTATACAGGGTTCCCAGCATCATGGAAAGTCAGGAAAATCTCAAAATATACAGGAAAAGTCAGGGAATTTACAAATAATTTCTAAAAAAGTCATAAAAACATTTGAGTGAAAACATGAAAAATGACATAAAATTCATTAAACAGTTCGAAGAAAAGGAATTTGGCAGTCATGTTTTGCTGGAAATCCTGTTATAACCCAAAAAAAAAAAAAAAAAAAAAAAAAAAAGAGTGAAAAAGTTTTAGTATAGTACTTTAATAATTTCATTGTTAAAATTATTACTAATAATTAATTTTTGTAAAAGCAAATTATAATGTTCATTATTGTCATAACATTTTAACCTTTAACCTCATAAACTTTTTGTAATCAGTTATTTTAAATTGTATTTAGTAGTATAAGTACCTTGTTTTCAAACATTCTGGACCATGTTTCTTTAACATAAATAACCTTGATAATATCTAAAAAAACCCAAATAAAATCTAATGTAAAATGTATCCAGATACTTTAAAAGATTGCTTACAGATGTCATACAAAAGCAAAACTAAACTAGTAAAAGTGTATTGCCATTTACGATCTAACTTTATAGATATGACTGACATTGACTTTTAGATAATCCAATTTAATACTATTGCAATATAAATGTTGCTTAAATTGTAGTATATATATATATATATATGCATGTATATGTGTGAATTCTATTTTTTTCTTCACAAAAATAAAAATATTTACATAAATGTTGCTGCTTTAAACTGATTTTTATTGAAGTAAATGAAAGAAATTGCATAAATTAGTCTTTAACTTAAGATTTATATAAAGAAATTCAGTTGCACTTGATTTAATGTAGCATTCTTCCAGTAATCTAGTTCTATGAGATACAAAATTATCTTTTTAAATATATTTATATTTTCTTTTTATGCATTTATTTTTATTGTTAATCTATACTTAATGCAAAATTATACCTTTGTTTCACTGATAAATGAAAAATTTAGGTACTATGCATGTGAAAATTAGAAATGTGAAGAGTTCTCTAAAAAAAATTGATAAAACCCGAAAAAACCCGGGTTTTTTCATAAAAGCCCGAAAAAACCCGGGTTTTAGACTACTGGGCCCAGTGGGTTGAGCTTTTTCAAAAAAACCCAGGTTTTTTCAAACCCTGATTAAAAAAAGGGTTAATCTTTATTTCTTCATACATATCTATACACACACAATTATATGTATAGTGAAACCTCAGTTTAGCATTATTCAAGGGATTGTACAGAAATGACATATGACATATATGAGAAAATGTTAAGTCTGGATAAGACAAAGCAATACACTAAGCATAAATCATTAATAATCTATCAACTTTTTACATACTTTGCTATGAATTCAATTATTTACAAAATCACATAATTTTGTTTCTTTGCATTTTTATACAATGCTCATATATATTTTTAGATAATGCATTTGTTATTTGTACTAGCTTTTTACATATTTAAGCGGCAGATAACATTGAACAGCCAGAAAATGACCATTTTAAAGCCGTGCGAGAAACTCAGTAGTTAAGACCCTGTCCTCGCTCGAGGAAATGCTCACGAGCTAATGCTATTCCTATGTGGGAGCATTTTTCTAATAGCTCTTTCGCATTTTGACATTTTTTAATATTTTTTTTGCATTGGATAGCTGAAGTGCATGCCAACTGCGCACCTTTTTTACTTTTTTGATTTTGGTTGCAGATATTTTTTACAAAGTTAGTTTCACTTTCAAAACCAGTTTCGAAACTGAAAGTGCTTTAAAAAAAAATATCTGTAGCCAAAATCGAAAAAGTAAAAAAAAAAATGCGCAGTCAGCATGCACCTCAGCTATCCAATGCAAAAAAATTATTCAAAAATGTCAAAATGCAAAAGAGTTATTAGAAAAATGCTTCCCCATAGGAACAGCATTAGCTCGCGAGCGTTTCTTCGAGCGAGGACTGGGGGGGGCCTTAACCAATGAATGAAACACAACAGTTTATTTTTTTTACTTTCATATATTATTATGATTTATTTGATAATATATAAATACACACACATTTCATAATATTAATTAATTAAATCAAAATAGCAAAAATGGCTTGAAATATGCATTTTGCGTACACAATTTTACAAATTCTACTGTAGATATATTTCATATTTTATTATAATATAGTAGACTCCCTCAAATCTGCACAGCTTGAAACCAGAAATTGCATGGAATGAATTTTGTAATTTTCTGGTCATTGTTTTGTTTATATTTTTCTAAACACTAATTTGAATGTAGTAACCATAAGAAGTTATAATCAGGGGTGATTCTTGTCCGAAATTTCCGAAAATTTAAGGCATCCTCTTCCGAAAATTTGAAACTGGGTTATCAGTTCCTCATAGTTGCCAACTTGGTACGGTTGTGCGCGGAAAAACAATTGCGTAGAAATGCAAATTTCGTGATAGGATCGCCGAAATACCACACATTTCGTGAATATTTCATGGGAAAACGGCGATTTCGTCAATGTTTTTGTAAATGAACTTTGTCAAAAGATCGATGAAAAACGGCAATTTCACCAAACATCGCAGATAAAACGCTGATTTCTTCTGAAGACGGCGGGAAAACGCCGATTTCATCTAAAGATTGCGGATATAACGTCGATTTCGTTAAAAGATTGCGGGAAAGAACGCCGTTTTCGATAAAAAATCGCTTAAAAATATTTTGCCAAAAGAATATTTGAAAAAAATACGCCGATTTCGTCAAAAGATCACGGAAAAAACACCGATTTCGTCAAAAGATCGCGGGTATAAAATGCCGATTTCGAGAAAAAAAATCGCGTAAAAAAGCTAAATTTTGTCTAAAGATCGTCGAAAAACGCCGTTTTCACTTAAAAAACATGGAAAAACACCGATTTCGTCAAAAGATCGCGGAAAAACCGCCGATTTTTTCAAAAGATCGCTATAAATCGCCGATTTTGCTAAAATATTGCTGATTTCGTCTGAAGATAGCGGGAAAACGCCGATTTTATCCGAAAATCGTCGACCCCCCCCCGCGCGCGCCGATTTCCGAAAATGCTATGCGATTTTCCGAAAAAAAAATTTCATCCAGAATCACCCCTGGTTATAATAAATGCTTACAACATAATAAAAAAATAAATAAATAAGTAAAGTAAAGAACTAAAATAATAAAAGAAATGAATTTTTAAAATTATTAAAAGTAAATATCCAGTAAATAATTATTAATGTATAAAAAATACGATTTACATTTTTCAGTTTATTCAATGAAATTTTCCTCTTAAAAGTGCCCTATTAATTCATATCAAAATCATAACGTAAAGAAGTTTTATTTTATGTTTAGCTAGTCTTAATAATCAAACAAAGCTTCATTAATACATTAGTTAGAAAAATTGTGATTACCAGTAATATCAGCAATATCTTGTTTTTTTTTTCCCAGAAATAAATTTGTTTCTTTTATGAAAAACCTTGAGTTCAGTCATATCAACTAAAATTATGTGTTAAAATACATATGGTATGATATAAAACTAAAAAGTGCTGTAATTTTGTCTTAACATCTGATCTGAAAGTTTTATTGTTTATGTCTGTGATGATGTATGGATTTTAGGATTGCAGGTTTGGAAGAGTCTAATGTACTACCCCATTCCCCTGTATTAGCCGGCATGCCAGAAAAAGTCGTAATTACCAGCATGCTGGAAAATATGATGTTTCATTACTGGAAAATGTGCAGCTGATTTATTTTGATTTTTCTAACAATATTTTTCATAGAATGTGGTTTAACTATGATGAGAAACACAGACTTACACAATGGCTTGAAAAAACTTATTCAAAAGAAATCTATTCCTGATTCTGATGCCAAAGATCAGACTTCTAATTTAAAAAATAAATAAAATGAGTATAGAAATAAGGAATAATAAAACAGAGTATATTTTGCATTTCTAATTCTTTCTTTCTAAATAAAGCCATGAATTTCAGTTTTTTAAATTATCATATAAAATTACTTTGATACATTACAAGCAATTGTTTCTTTTTTAATATATTTTTCTTATTTTATATATAGTAAAAATATTTCTGTTCATGTAATAATTTATGAAATAATCGTTTCTACATTATAAATATCAGATGCTGAGGAAAGAGCTTTTTGTGGAATGGTATGAGACACATGAAATATGTTTTTATTCTCTTTAATGTGTATAAAAGATAAACTAACTAATTTAAGTGGAGACAAACTCCATACAGTAAAACCTCCATAACGGACACTCCCGAATAGCAGACACCTCTATTTAACGGACAGTTTTCCAATCCCCACTCCCAAAACCTAAGTTTTTGTATGTTTAACCTCTGAATAATGGACATTCTGAATAGCGGACACTTTATTCAGCGATAAAGGATGAAAAACTATGTTTAAAAGAGAAAAGAAAGAAAAAAGGCCTCTGAATTTATCAGGACAACGTGTCACAAATTTTGTGATCACAGATAAATGTAGATAAAGAGCTGGGGAAAATCTCCCCTTCCCCCCTTGTTCAGTGCTAAATTCAGGGTGTTGCCCGGGAGGAATATCTCCCAGAGCATTGAAATGTCACCCAAGAATATTTTGAGATTTTATGCTCTTAAAGGTCAAAAAGTGCAATCCTTCCCTTCCTGCCCAGAACTCCACAATGTCCAATAACGTCACATAGAAAAACAAATTTCATGTAATCGCAAGCAAAAGTAAACTTTTGTAACCGATTATTTTACAAGAATATAATAAACAGTGGATAAAAATGTGCACAAATTTATTTCACTTTTGTTGATTAAAAATTATTTTTAATTTCTGATTAATTATATAATAGAGGTTTTAGCACATATAAAAGTAAATTAATGAAACATTAAGCATTTCTTAGCGATTTTTGAATCTCTGAGGTTTTCCCAATAGCAGACACCTCCGAATAGCAGGCAATTTCTGCGTTCCCAAGGTGTCCGTTATTTAGAGGTTTTACTGTATTGCACCCCTCCTTTTTAACACCAACCACTGCTACTCTTATAAACCTCATTTTTTTCAAAGATCCTTACTTTTTCTGGCATGTTGTGAAAGACAGGGACTAATATTAAAATATCTCATCTCCCTCGAATTTTGCGGCATGCTGGTTAATGTAATACAGTATATTTTATACTGAACCCAAATTTAAAAGTACATTCAAAGTCTAAAGCATAATTAATGGCTTTTCTAATCACATTCACTAAATTTCTCCAAAAGAAATTTTTTTCAATCCACAATTTTCTGTGGCAAAAATTTGACTAAATTGAGATTCAGCATAAATTAACATATATAAACTAACAGTGTGTAATTTTAAGGTTCTATGGTAGTTAGTTTTTAAATGAAAGTGTACGCAATACCATAAAAAAAAATATTTTTAAAGCAGCTTCAAGTTGGCTTATAACATTACAACAAATTCTTTTATCCAAGGTATTTTTAGCCATAACTTCTGTTCTAATCTTTATAAAGTGAATTTGTAATTTTTGAAGGTATCCATTCTGAAATTTGTGATTTTTCTTTTTAATTATCAATATGGTTTTCTGCCTTAAATTAAATATATTTTGCTGCAATAATATTATTCATTATTTATTTATTTATTATTTATCTTTTCAGATTTATCCCAGTGAAAGGCATAGTTTAAGACATTTAGATGCTAGTGAACATTATGAAACAAAACTTTTAAGTTTTCTTCAACAAAATCTTTGATTATCAGCAATCCTAGGTCATTTTTCAATTGTGTTAATATATGTGAATCATTCATGGCTGGTTCATCTAAGCAACTTTAGAACAGGAGTCTCATTTAACTGATTCTAAAATTGCATTTGGCTTAAAAACTCTTATTGCTTAGATGCAATTTGTTTTTATATTTCCTTCAGATGCCCCAGTCAAAATTTGCATCTGATTTTACAATAATGTACATAAATGAATTTTGTTCAGGAGAGAAGTGTGGACATTGACAAAAATCTTTTAAAATTCTCCTAATTATTTTTTGACTTGCTTAATGATTTTTTTCATGTAATTTAATTTCATCTGAAAACTGTTTTTATCCTCACAGATCATTGTATTAATGAAATATGACTGTTAAAAACTCTCTTTTTTTTTTCTTTTTAAAGTGCAAAATAATTGCAAGAGCTTGAATATAGTTTACTTAATTTGGGTTGTTAATTTTATCTGACAATATATCTATTTTTTTTGTTAATGAAAAAAAAAAAAAATGCTTTCAGAATTTATTTTTTTTTTCTCAACAGTAGTTCTCAAACATTATTTGTCGTTATCCTAAGTAAATCTAGTCAATTTATTTCATTTTGGTTGTTTTATAATTTGTGCTGGCCTAATTGAAGCATGTTACTGATTTTATTGAATTGAAAATATTTATTGTGTTGGTTTTTTTATTTATATTGATCTATAGTACAAAATATTTTACCAATTTTGTCATATTTATATGGGATGCATGCAGCAAAAAATTGTTTCTTTTGGGCATAAAGTTTCTAGAATTTTTTAATTGCATTTCATGTGTATTCTTAAAATACTGACTTTTTATTGTTATTACCTAGTCTTTTACTGTAACATAACAATATAATGTTCATTTTCATGTTATGTGTTTTTGATATGTTGCATATGCATTGTGTTTGTATTTATTTCAGAGTGTAATGTTGATTGTTTACAAATTCATATAAAACAATTTTATTTATGAATGAATGATTTTTAATGCAGATTTCAACAAATTAGAGGAATAACTTGTTTTAACAGAAACATTATTAATGTACGCTTGTTTGTATTAAAATAAAAGGTTTGTTTTTCAATCACACATGCATTGAGAATTATAATGCAATTATCCGGGAAATAGCATATGGTTTTGGCAACCAATTTTAAACATCAATAATTGGTTGTCATTCATTTCACATTGACATTCATGTGGCTGTGATGTTGGCATAGCAACATCCCCCCACTAGTGTCCCAGCTGATTGACAGTTTTATTCTATCTAATCTCACCTATATATCAAAATCGTTCACTTTAAAATTGATTACCAAATTGTATATAGTCTGTAATGTCTATTAGATTTCTGCTCATTGTGATTGAATAATTTTAAACAAAATTTTAGATGCATAAATCAACATTAATAGCTACATAACAATTAAAAGCATATTTATGTTATGAATCAAAAGTATGTTTATGAATAATGCTGATATATCGACATGACAGTTGCAGCGACTTAAGCATTTGACTTTGTTTTCATCTGTAATTCATTAACTTATGTTTTATTTCAATTATCACACTGTCAAATAAAGGGGAAAGAATGTAAATTGGTTTTTTATTAATTTTCAACATGCTTATATATATGAATATACCTTGTGGCAAAATTTTTTTTAAACTTTCTGTGACAAAACCACATTAACAGCAAAAGTTTTCTGCTACATAATATTTTTAAACATTAGAAATAAATGCAAAAAAACCCAAAGAATTAATATATCATAAATCAGGTATTATATGTATATTTATATATTTAGTCTTATCTATTTTTAAATTGCATGTAAAAAAAGCCAAAAACCCAACGTTACTGAATTAGCATAGCATAATTAAAGTAATTTATAGTGAATAGATTGTCCCATTTTTTTGTCTGTTAAAATTTGTTGATTGAATGCAAGGTTAAATTGCTACAATTTGTAGCAATGCACTTCAGATTTGAAAACTACAATTGGATCAATTTATTGGTATGGGGGGAGTGGGGAGAAAAAGACATTGTACACACATGCTTGAGGAGGCACAGTACCTTTGAAACATGGGGTGATTCTCGTCCAAAATTTAAAAAAAAAATTGTTATCAGTTCTGCATGATTGGCAACTTGTACGGTTTTATGTGCAGCAAAAACAATCGCAGAGAAATGCAAATTTCGGGAAAGGATCGTCAAAAAAGCACACATTTTGTGGATAAACGACGATTTTGTCAATGTTTTTGTCAAAAGATGACTGAAAAATGTGCATTTTCTGTGCGGATCGCAGAAAAAATGGCGATCTTGCCAAATATTGCAGATAAAACACTGATTTTGTATGAAAACGCCGTTTTCAATAAAATATCCCTTAAAAATATTTTGTCAAAAGATCATTGAAAAACAAGGCCAATTTCATCAAAAGATCACAGAAAAAATGACAATTTCGTCAAAAGATCGCTGGGATAAAACAGTTTTCAAAAAAAGATCGCTTAAAAATGCAAATTTTTCTTCAGCCTGATTTCGACTTCATTTTCTGATTTCGACAAAAGATTGCAATAAATCGCTGATTTTGCTAAAATTTTCCGGATAAATTGCTGATTTCGTCTGAAGAACACGGAGCCCCCCTGTTATTTTAGGGAAATCTTAAAAATGTATTTTTATTTAAATGGGGGAAACAAAAGTTTGTGGTCTGCACACTAGGCTATATGTTCTGTAATTTTGAACATCCATCTTGAATTTTCTTTGTTAAAACTGTTGTTAGCTTTCGTTTTTTCAAAAACTAAAACAAAATCACTTCACCTTTTTTCATTCACGTATAAAAACATTTCATATTTATTTACTTAGAAGGTGTCACAAATAAAAATTAAATTAAAGAGTTGACATGTTTCGGTTCATTAATGAATTAATGAACGGTTCATTAATAATTTTAAACAAAATTTTAGATGCATAAATCAACATTAATAGCTACATAACAATTAAAAGCATATTTATGTTATGAATCAAAAGTATGTTTATGAATAATGCTGATATATCGACATGACAGTTGCAGCGACTTAAGCATTTGACTTTGTTTTCATCTGTAATTCATTAACTTATGTTTTATTTCAATTATCACACTGTCAAATAAAGGGGAAAGAATGTAAATTGGTTTTTTATTAATTTTCAACATGCTTATATATATGAATATACCTTGTGGCAAAATTTTTTTTAAACTTTCTGTGACAAAACCACATTAACAGCAAAAGTTTTCTGCTACATAATATTTTTAAACATTAGAAATAAATGCAAAAAAACCCAAAGAATTAATATATCATAAATCAGGTATTATATGTATATTTATATATTTAGTCTTATCTATTTTTAAATTGCATGTAAAAAAAGCCAAAAACCCAACGTTACTGAATTAGCATAGCATAATTAAAGTAATTTATAGTGAATAGATTGTCCCATTTTTTTGTCTGTTAAAATTTGTTGATTGAATGCAAGGTTAAATTGCTACAATTTGTAGCAATGCACTTCAGATTTGAAAACTACAATTGGATCAATTTATTGGTATGGGGGGAGTGGGGAGAAAAAGACATTGTACACACATGCTTGAGGAGGCACAGTACCTTTGAAACATGGGGTGATTCTCGTCCAAAATTTAAAAAAAAAATTGTTATCAGTTCTGCATGATTGGCAACTTGTACGGTTTTATGTGCAGCAAAAACAATCGCAGAGAAATGCAAATTTCGGGAAAGGATCGTCAAAAAAGCACACATTTTGTGGATAAACGACGATTTTGTCAATGTTTTTGTCAAAAGATGACTGAAAAATGTGCATTTTCTGTGCGGATCGCAGAAAAAATGGCGATCTTGCCAAATATTGCAGATAAAACACTGATTTTGTATGAAAACGCCGTTTTCAATAAAATATCCCTTAAAAATATTTTGTCAAAAGATCATTGAAAAACAAGGCCAATTTCATCAAAAGATCACAGAAAAAATGACAATTTCGTCAAAAGATCGCTGGGATAAAACAGTTTTCAAAAAAAGATCGCTTAAAAATGCAAATTTTTCTTCAGCCTGATTTCGACTTCATTTTCTGATTTCGACAAAAGATTGCAATAAATCGCTGCAATTTTATAAATTTCATTTTTCGGTTCATTAATGAACCGAAACATGTCAACTCTTTAATTTAATTTTTATTTGTGACACCTTCTAAGTAAATAAATATGAAATGTTTTTATACTTGAATTTTCTTGTTTAAACAATTTAATTACTAAAATAAAAAACATGAGAATATGCATGCTATTAAATTAAAACTGTCTCTCTCTCATTTATATGCATTATTTCAGACATGTTTCGCAAGAAATACTGTAAGAGCCATAGCAAGAATATTAAACATATGTATCATTTATATATACATATATAACAAAAAAATGTAGGTGTTGCTGCTATCCATTTTTGTTAATTGGATCTTTTCTTTTTCCAGCCATAAACAGGGTTATTTTATGTTCTTTTATGATGTCATAAAAAATTCATATTTATTTATGGAAATTGTATTCTCTTTAAAAGAAAGACAGTATGTATTTTTTTTCTTTTAACCATTAACTGAATAATTAATATAAATTATTTATTTTTTCATGCATGTTAATTAGCTTTGTATGATGTATATATATATATTGATTTATTATACATCATTTGAGAAAAATTGATAATAAAGGAGAAAACATTTCAAACTGATTATTTTTGATTAAAATTTAACAGTTATTAATATAATTGCACAGTATTCCCAATATATTGCACTACACTTTCATATAAGTGCACAAAATTGCTGTCCAGAGTGTTGTAAAGTTATCTGATTTGAGTTTGCAGTTTTTTTTTTAGCATGCTTTGATATAATAATAGTTGATTTTATGATAAAGTTTGGACAAAACTAGATTATCCAAAACCTAACATGTAAAAACCTAAGTCATGTGACTGTCATCAACATTTTGGGTGACCACTTCACATTTTATATACCAGGCAGACATTTTATTTTTATATTAGTTGAGCATAAATTGTTCAGTCATCAAATAGGTTTCCAGTACCATCATCTCTTTTAAAATATAAAGCTATCACTTACATTTTTTCATTTAAATCACACAACTTTAATATAAAATGCTACAAACACATTTAAATTACACATCTTTTTTTTCCATCTAATTTACAGCAAGTAAATAAATAAAAGTATTTTTCAGTAAAGACACTTCGTGGGAAAATAAATATGGCAATATATTTTCTGGCAATCTGTTTACTGTTTCATACACACAATCATTTTCCTCAAAATGAATACAATGTATTTAATATAAAGAACCATTGTACATATAAAAAAAATAATATACATATTTAGTTATATTTATTAACAGAAATGAAAGTCCATTAGGCTTGTCTCATGATCTGTTTATATATTTTAGCAGCATATTTCCCCTTTGAAAGCCAAAATTTCACGAAATTTTTTTAAGTCAAGGCTCCTACAGTGAAAAAAAAATGGTGAGATTTGAATCCATCTAACCAAAGTTCAACCATTCTGTTTTGTTCTTTTTTAATAAAATTGTTAAAATTTGTTTTTATTTTTTAGAAAAATCATTTAAAAAATTAATATTTGAAATCATTCACGCAGCAAAAATATATAATCTTGACATTAGATTCCTTACTTCATGAAGAGATTTTTAATTTAAGGTTTATCTGTATTCATAAAGATATCTTTTTAGTTTATCCGTTAATTGACATAAGAACTATGTCATTAAAGACTGGTGATACAATGTTAAAAAATAATGAACACAGAAAAAAAAATAGGGTTGTAGAATTATTTGTAGAATAGATCAGTCATTATTTATTAGGTATTAAAAGTTTGGCTTTTATAAAAAGTGGTTGACAGAAATAATGAAGAAATATCTCCAAAAAGATATTAGCAATGATATTTTTGTTTAAATACATGCTTAAATACATTTAAGGGAGACCAAACTGGTTACTAGAAGCAGCTAGTATTCCATATATTCTTCAAATCTTACTATGGTAAATTAATTCTCAAAATATTTTTTTTCTTTTTATCATTTTGCCAGAAGCAAAAGATATATTGAATGTTTTTATAATGCATTTTATAATTGAATAACTCTGTGCTTTAATATTGCAAATTTTCTATAGTCAGTTTAACTCACCAATTCCCATTGCTAATATTAAGCCTTTGGGCATTCATGTGTTTAAAATATTTCCTCGAGAAATTGATATTTAATTTTCTTGTCCTTTGTACATTTTTTTTTTTTTTTTTTGTGAAAATATTTCCAAAACATATACTGAATTTAATATTTTATGTGTTAAAATATGCCAAGCTGTAAGATTTTAATACTTCACACACACACACAAAAAAGCATTATAGAAATATTTGACAACTATTAAAAAATAAACATCTTTTAAAAAGACTACATGGAAAACAAAAATTAAAAATATTAATTTCCTGAGAAGATATTTTAAATGTATGAATGCATTCCACACCCATGGATTTGACATTAGCAAGGAAAAATGTTGAGTTCACTGACTTAAAATCCTTAAACAAACTTTGAGACAGTAATAATTCACCTTCCCTTAAGTTTAGATTTAAATAATTTTGTTTCATATTTTATTTGATCAAAATAAACTATCTTAATGTTATAAAAATTGTTTTGTATTACTGAATGTTTGTATTTCTTTAAAAGGTTATCACACAGGGCCGTAACCAGCGAGACATGCCAGTGGGGGCCCTGAAAAATTTATGGGGGGCTAACATTTTTTAACAATCCATATCTTAAGCAAACTAAATATAGCAAAAACTGATAAAATGGACCTGCCTATAGTGTCTAGAGTAGAGGTCTGCACGGACCGGAATTTCCAGGCCCGGGCCCAGCCCGGCCCGGCCCGGCCCGTCAATATTTCTATTATTTCTAATAAATTTAGATTTTTAATAGTATAATTAAGATTCTTTTAACCCTTTCCGGCACACTGTGCCCGGTCTGGGATACTTAATTTTAATTCCAAACTTGCATACGGCACCAATAATATTTTAGTAAAATTTTGCTTTTATAATAAAAGTTTAAAATAGGAGTTTCGAAATATCCAAAAAATTTGTTTGTGAATTCCGGTGCCAGTCGACATATATGTTCGGGATGAAGGCAGGGAAGGCCGATAGGTTCAAAGCTCCGCCCACCCACTAACCGTCTCTCAATATTTTTAATTTGTCTGCTCTTTCTTTTAAATTTGTCCGGTTTCAATTTGTCTTTTATTTTTCTTTTTTTTTCTATTAAGAGTCCAAGGCTATTCGGGTCGTAAGTAAAGTATTTTGGCGCTATCCGTGGTCGCCTGCCGGCGACAGCGCTGTCGCGCAAGAGACTAGGTCTGTCTGGGTCGTAGGTAAGGGTCGTCGACGAAAATTGGTCGCTCACCGCGACGGTTCCAAACTTGCATACGGTACCAATAATATTTTAGTAAAATTTTGCATTTATAATAAAAGCTTAAAATAGGAGTTTCGAAATATCCAAAAAATTTGTTTGGGAATTCCGGTGCCAGTCGATAATTTCTAATTTTACTAGCAGATCTTGCCCATGCCGGAAAGGGTTAGAGAATACTGCATATATGTCACCGGGAGGATTTTACCGTATATTTTACAGGAAATATACATTTTCAACATTTATGATTACTTAGATTCTTAGACTTTCAATATTCAAACATAGATTCATTAAAAAATTAATATGGTTTCAAATAAAAGAAAAAAAAAATGAAAGTTAAAAACATCGTAACTTTTGAAGCTGTATAGTAAAAATAGATTTATGGAAATATTTCTACATTATTTTATTAAACATTCCAAATCCAAATTCATTCTCTAATTCAAAAGAGCTGCTTTCTGAATTCTTTTTTTTTTTTTTTTTTTTCGAAAATGCATTAGATTAGCGGATGTTTTTATTCAGAAACTGTGTAATCGAATGGATTTATCCATTTTTTGATACAAGAAAGCTAAAAAAATACTGTCAAAGTTAGCGTTTTGAATAGAATTTAGGGAAGCGACAACATTGGTTGGAAGAAAAATTTACAACCATTTGACAAAATAACTTATATTTCAACACGGTTGTACAAGTATCCTTTTTACAAAAAATAAAAACGCTGTTTGATTCCAAATCCTTTCAAAAATCAGGCTTGTCAATATTATGCTTTTACAGTTAAAAATTAGTCAGAAAATTTATGAAACTTCAGCATTGTAGAAAAATGTATTTAAAAATCACCAAGAAGTAACATATACAAAGATTACGTTAACATAAGTTCTTTATCGCTATTAATAATTTTACAAATCATGTTGTCTGACATACACATCTTGAGATCAAAGTCTAGTTTCGGCCCGGCTCGTCTGTATGTAGAAAAACAATGAAGTCTGATTTCGGCCCGGCACGAGTCTGCTAAAAATATTGAGCCCGTGTTACACATAACGTAACTGTCCGTTGCCGATCTCTACACTGTAGAAGTTATATTTCTGCATTGATGTTGTCAAACTAGTGTTGGTTCGTGACGCACATTAATACTTATTTTCATTAAAGCCATATTCATTAACAACAGCTGTTATTTTATCGTTTGTGCCTAAATCATTATAACGGGCCTTCAGGCCCACTAAATTTTTTTATCGGCCCGGCCCGTATGGCCCGTTCAATTTTTTTGCCGGCCCGGCCCGTTAGAAAATTCGGAACGATTCCGCCGGCCGGGCCCGTGCAGACCTCTAGTCTAAAGTGTATAGAGTGTAAAACCCCTCTATAACGGAATTTTTCTATAAGGAAATTAATAAATGCAAAATACTTCATGATCATCGGAAAATAAACTTTTTTTTTAATCAAAAATAAAACCTTTTTGAAAAACTACTGCAAGGTTTAAAATATTATTTTTACACAATATATTTAATAAGAAATTAAATTAAGAGAATGCGTATTTACCATGCGTATTATTATATTTATTTTTGTGTACATTAATGTGACTTTTTGGTGTCGATGCAAGTCCAGCCAAGTTCAATATAAGTGTCCAATTGATACATATCCAATTATCTATGAAATTTTTTCTGATTTAATATTTAGTTTAAAATTTTTAATCTTACCATTTTTGTAACATTTTATCTCACGTGTTTAAATGTATATTTTCAAGTAAGATTAGCAACTATAACTATGGTTAGTATAAAATAATGCGTTTGTACTGGCCATTAATGGGGGGGGGGGGGGGAGCAACCAAACACACAGATTTTAAAATATGGGATTCTAAGTTAGAGTTGATTGATTTAAAATTAAATTTATTTTAGCAATGTTTTTGCTGAATTTTGTTATAATTTTTAAAGGACAATTATTTTTTATCTTGGTTAGATTGGCGCCGACTCCAAAAAAATCAAATTAATGTACATAAATATTAATAATACACATGGTAAATACAATGCTCTTAATTTAATGTCTTATTAATTATTATGAAAAAATACTTTGCAATAGTTTTTGAAATCTGTTTTCTTTTTGATAAAAAGAGTTTATTTTTTAGTTAAAAATTAACAGGTTTTTTTTGCATATGTTATGGTAGAAATTACATACTTAATGAAACTTAATTTATTATTCTTATTTTAATTTCCTATTTTTAATATCTTTAACTAACGGCAAATCGTAATTTATTAAATTTTATTAATATTTTATTTTCTAATACTATAATTATTTATTAATATTTCATACATCAAATAATTGCAGATATTTTTGCCGTAATCTTATAATAAACTTAACCTTAATCATGTTTTTTTTTTTTTTTTTTTTTTGCTTAATTTTTTGATTGTTATATGACAAATTGAAAAAAAAATGTTTTCATTTAACACACAAAATAAAATAAAAAAATAACTAAAAATAATTTTTTTTTCTAATGTACACCCTTGTAACCCATACTATGAAACAATTATTGGCTTTTTTTATTCCACGTGTATAAATTGAAATTTTTTATCTTTTTAATTTTCAAACGTTCTAGTTTCCAAGTGATATTTCATCGTTAACTAAATCTACTGATAAATCTACTGATTGTCAACAAGCAAACCATTAAAATTTAGAAACATGGGTTTTTAATGACTATGTCTTAGTCAAGATTTTGAACATCGCTTGACTAATTATCGGTCAACTTGAACACCATCTGTCTATTTCCATTCATTCTGCGTAAGATCGTTGCTTTGAAAATATAACGATGTACTACATGTGGTGACCAGTTAGTGCATCTGGACTTAATTTTTTTCAGGAGAAAGAAATGTTCCTTTAAAATGTGTTTCGAGAAATGCATTATATCGCTAGCAAGATAACAGAAAACAACTAATCTAATAAGGTTCCAAATACAAAATTTTTGGCGTATTCCCATTTTATTCAAGGCAGTTAAAAGATCTAAAAAATTTCTCTTTTGAGAAAAATTAAAATATGGATTTTGTTAAAAAAAAAAGTAGAAAGCAAAGAAATCGTTAGAGGGGGCTCTAGAGGACGTAGGGGGGGCTCAGCCCCACCTGCCCCCCGTCTGGTTACGGGCCTGTTATCACATAACTGTACTTTTTATGATTGCATTACTATAAAAGATTATTAAATCACTCCTGTGGTTTGTGAGAAAATATAATACAAAATATAATAATGTAATAACTATAAAATATTATTACTATATACTATAAAAGATTATTAAATTACTGTAAAAGATTATTAAATTTCTCCTGTGGTTTGTGAGAAAATGTAATACAAAATATAATAATGTAATAAAAACAATAATTCTGGGCCCCCTTGAAAATTCCTTCCAATATTGTGCTGCATTTATTAATTTTAATTGATTTTATATTTTCTTTTATTCAGTTATAGCTGCAAAATATAGTTTGTGCTGTATTTGAATTCATTTGCGAGTTTTTTTTTTTTTTTTTAATTAATTTAGGAATTAAATTCTTTTAATATGAATGTATTGAATTTTTAGTATGATATGAAAGTATCAAATTTTGTAGTTAAATGACATTTTTAATGAAAAAGGTAATTCTAATGGATGGCTTTTATAACATGAACGATTTTTATTTGCTTGTTCATTGCTGTTGATATTGTTGCTTCAGTATATAGTGACAACAGATATTTCAGAATTTTTAGAACCAGTAGGTTGTAAAAATGTGCATAGTCATACCATCACTGATCTGCTATTTAAAAAAAAAATGTTAATCATACAGTTTTTGTAAGATTTGTTTGCTTTCATTTGATGACTAAACAGTAATATTGTTTCTTTTTATTGTTTTTGTTTTAAAATATTTATATTGTATTTAAAAATTGTTTATTTTAAATAGTTTAATTTATTAATTTTGTGAATAACTTTGAATGTTGAAAATGGTAGTGCTAATTGTTAACACTTTGCTCAAACATCATATTTATGAATTTATCTTTTATAATAAAATCTTTTAAGTAATTATCTAACATCAGAATGAAAATGATGAATTTTTTTTTCAAATATGTATTTCTATGTCGATATGAATTATTTAATATTTCTAAATACATGTTTTGTTTATAATTTATTAACCTTTTATAGGCCAATGCTCCTAATTGGCAACATAAAATAAAAAATTTAATAAAAATCAAATTTCATCAAAATTGACTTGAAAAAATTAGTAGAAATAGTAAAAAGATGACTGGATTTTTTGAAACATAAATTACATTCCTATCATAAATGGGGAAAATGTACAGAAAATCCTAAAAATGATTTTTTTTGAAATAGATTTTATGAAATAGGTAACTTGATTTTTTTTAAACTAGAAGTTACATTCCTATCATTAATGGAGAAATGTACTGAAGCTATAAAAATGACCAATGTTCACATGAAAATCTTGTTGAAAGTGATTAATGTTCCCAATTAGGAACATTTTGAAAACTACATATAAAAAATTTTTCCCAGGATATTAATGATTAATATCACTTAACTAAAGCATTAGAAGGCATAAAGTGCAAAAATATAATATAAAATATATCTGGATCTGAATTCGGCCTGTAAATTAAGTTCTACAGAAATATATGAATGTGTGTATTACTGGATATACATTTTTATGTAAAAAAGAATGTCTGGAATATTAATCTGCATATGTAATGAAAGGGTTAGTGTATCAGTGAATGTCTGTCAATGATTATTATTTCCTGAGTGCAGACCACTGTTGCACAGAACTAAGGAATTTAATGCAAATATAACTCTAGACTTTATTTTTGTAACTCAAATCTTTTTTACATTTTTGCTTTTAATGTTTCTTATAAATTTTACTTTTATTTTTATTCTTGAGGGTGGTGCTGTTCAACTTTTTTAAAAGCAGTAACCCACTCATGTTTGAAAAAGCAATTACTACCATTTTAAAAAAATAGTTAAAAAATTTCCTGATTATGTGTGATTTCTCATTTTAAAAACATATTTTTAAAATTTAACTGCATGTGATCTATATGTATGACGAGTCGTTATTGCTATTTTGTACTCAAATTTACAAAACCAGTAAACAGTATGTTGTGAATATTATGCAATTTTAGCATTATCTAAATGCAGGGATGCCAGTTTTCCACCAAATGTCAGATTTTTGCTTTTTTTAATTTTTAAGAATTTGTGATTTTTGTTAAGCGATCACGAAATAAAATAATGATTTTCATTGAACGATCACGAAATAAAACATTAATTTCCGTCAAATGATTTCAAAATTACTCAGGAATTTTTGTCAAACGATCGCAAAATACAATAGCTTTTTTCGTCAAGTGATCGCGAAATAGAACAGCGATTTTCACTAAAAGATCGCGAAATATAACGATTTTTGTCAAAAAATCGCAAAATAAAATGGTTATTTTCATCAAACGGTCGCGATGTAAAATGGCAATTTTCATCAAACCATTGCAAAACGAAACTATGATTTTCGTGAAACGATCATGATGTAAAATGGCAATGGCAATCACAATATAAAACGGTGATTTGTGTCAAGCGGTCGCGATGTAAAACGGCGATTTTTGTCAAATGTCCGCGATGTAAAACGACGATTTTCGTCAACGACCATGAAATAAAACGGCTATTTTCGTTAAATGATCGTGAAATAAAACGTCAATTTTCGTCAAACAATCGCATTGTTAAACGGCGATTTTGGTCAAACAATTGCAATGTAAAGTGGCAATTTTCGTCTAACTATCGCGATCTAAAGCGGTGATTTTCGTCAAACGATTGCGAAATAAAACGCCAATTTTCGTCAAGCGATAAAGAAATAAAACAACTATTTTCTCTAATGGAAAAAAATCGCAAAAAAAAGCCCTTGCAAATTTTTGCTATTTACTCCTGGAATAATCTATTACTGAGTTGCTTTAATTGATGTAAAATAGTGTGAAATAAAGAAAAATCATTTTTATTTACTCTTATAAATTAAAAGTTTACAAAAAAAAAAAAAAAGAACTGTAATTCTTTTTTTAGTTTATGATAAACAATATAGTTTACAAAATTTACACTTAAATGTTATGAAAAATGTCATAAATTTTACTTTACGTGTAATTTCCTCTTTTTTGCTATTTGCTGAGTGGCATCCTTGTAAATGATTAATAGATTAAAATATATTTTCTCTCTAAATGCGCTGTTAAAAATTAAGATGAGTGAGTGTCTTACATCATAGTGTAGATTTTTTTTTTCTCTTGAACTGTGCATGAGCATTGTGGAATAAAAGTTGCCATAATTGTATATTACAAAAAGTTTATTCTTTCATATTCTAGATTTAATTTTTTAGCTCTTTCTTTGACCTTTTTCTTGCATTATTTCATTTTTTTCCCTATTTTTTGTTAAATCTTTATGTATTCAGTAAAATCTAGTTACAACAAATCTCTAAGGAGTACGGCTTTAATTCGCTACAATGAAAATTTTTTTTAATATTTTTTTAATAATAAAATAGGATAATATGATTTTTAAAAAAATAGATAATATTTGTTAAACAGGAAAGTTCGTTAAAATATTTGTTGTGACAAAATTCTATTGTATATATAGATATGCATATAGTTTTGTAGTATGAAGCAGATTTCTCTTTAACTTTTCATTGTCAATTGTCTCGGAGACAGCTTTTAACACCCTTAAGGGACAAGCAATAATATCTCTGTTATATTGAATTGTTACTAGAATAATTAAATTTTATTTTAAAATAAGGAAGTCCATTTTTTTTCAACATTTTGTCTCCCAAGTTAAAAATATAAAACTTGGTTAAGTTTCTGGTGAAAATCTTGTTTAATTTAGGTGGGATAAAATATATCCTACTGCTCCTCAAGGGGTTAATATTTTACCATCTAAAGCAAACATTGTTTTATTTCCATTTTAGTATTTGATTTTAATATAATTTTAATTTATAACATTCAATATCAGCTTCTTCTTCTTCTTCTTTTTTTTTTTTTTTTTTTTTTTTTTTATTTATTTACATTTTGCCATTTGATAGTAACTATTCTGTGAGCTGTAATATTTGTATCAAATACTCACTTACATGTTCTAACAAAGTGTGAAACAGGAAGGAAAAAAAGAATGTACAACTAATAACAAATAAGTATTAACTTTAACAATAAAATATTTTTAAAAAAACTTTGATTTGAATTGAAAAAATAATTATCTCTGGCTGCAATTTAAACAGTATCAATGTGTGTGTTTTTGTGAAATTAGTAGACTGGATTATTTCTGCAGTTTGAAGTTCTTGTACTTATTTTATATTTGATTTTATAGCATTGTAACAAAAAACTGTTATTTTAAGTATTTACATTTAATTTGTATTATAATGTTAAATTCCCCTGTTTCCCAAAAAACTAAGAAATGTTGTACACAAAATGTTCAACCTGATACTAACAAATCTCTATGATTAAAATACATATTGAAATAATCAATCTGTGATTAACAAGGTATCCTCTCCTTATTAGTATAATTTTTTAACCATTTCAATGGCATTGCTTAAGATAAGCCATTGGTAGAAACACTATACCTGCTATTGCTGAAGTTTTTTAAATAATGAATCAGCTTTCAAATGACTTAACTTTATTATATATTTAAATTTATTTACTTAATATTTTTTAATTGAATGCAAAATTTTATAAATTTTTCTCACTAAAAAGGTGTTTGTCATTAGTCTTATTTCATTTTATTGCTTATTTTAACTTACTTTGGAAGGCTTTTGAGCAAAAGTTTTTGTGTATCAAAATATTGGATTAGTGAATGAGCTTTAGATAATAGTTACAAATTTATCATTGGCCTATGTTTTTTAAACAAGCCAATATTTTTATGTTTATGTTAAAACATTCTTACAACAATGTGTTTGAGGACTGCTGTTAACCACATTTTCTTGTTATGTATTTTTTTTCTTTTTTTAAAAAATAAATTAACATCAAACTACTTATGTCAAAAATTAAAAAGAAAATAAACTTGCTTTATTTTATTTAAATTGCTGTGTGATTAGTCATTTTGATGTTTTTGCTAAGAATTAATATCACATTATTTTAAAACTGTGATACTAACTATGCTGCTTCCAACCCACATCCGATCCTGTTAAGCATTTAATTTAATTATATATACATATGCCAGTATCATCATCCATTTTTCCCAGGTTTTTCCAATGTTTTCTATGTAGGACTTTAGTCATCAAATTAATGTCTGCCACTTTTCTAATTTTGCCACTCTAACTCTCTGCTTATTAACCAGGAGAAAACCTTTAATTGCCTTCAAGGAACACATATGGGTCAGTCACCTGGAAAGGCTCTCTCACTAATGCTAATCTTATAGAAGATTTTTTTTTGCAATTTAATGTTTTTAAATAATTTTTGTTTCATTGGATAGCTGAGATTTATCTGTACATCTGCTTTTTTTTTTTTTTTTTTTTTTTTTTTTTTTTTTTTTTTTTAAACCTTTTTTAATTTTGTTTAACTTTTTTTTCAGAGGATAGTTTCACTTTTGACATTGGTTCAGAAAATGAAAGTATCCCAATTAAAAATAATTATTAGAAAAAAAAAAAATTGTTTAAAAACTCAAATTTAAATGAGATATCTTTAAAAATTTCCTTCATAGGATTAGCATTAGTGAACAGGTCTTTTCAGGTGATTGAAGGTGATTTCAGCCTCTTAAAGGAATCATCTGGAAACAGCTACTTATTTTTCACTGGCGCATCCACTATATTAGCAGTAGGAGAAATTGGTTTTTCAAGGACAAACAATCATCTGGCTGTTACCATAGTAACAACCCCAAGATAATAGCCAAGGAGTGACTAACAATAGTATAATGAAAAGAGGATGTTTGTTCTTGAAAAGCCAATTTTTCTTGCCGCACATGTAGTGCAAGGGAAATGAAACAGATGGACTTTGTTCCTCCAACCGGCTTGTCCAGCATTAAGGAATTTAGCCATTTCCACCATTACCATGAATTCGCAAAACAAATCGTGACCCTTAATTCCCAGCAGTCTGCATTAGGGTGGAGCTTATTTTTGATGTTTCAAAATGTAAACCTCTTACCCTCTAAATTTGTTCCCTTTTATGAAAAAATAAATCAGACGAAATATTAATGCATTTGAACAATATTTAGAGGTAGCTCAATGAGGGAGAAGTTTTAAATGTATAGATAATTGCTATGTCACAGAAAACAAATTTAATCTTTAAAAATATATTTAAAAATCAAATGTATTTAACAAAGAATCAATTCATCAACAAAAAATGTTTGAAAGAGCTAAAAAATACGAAAAAAATAAAAACAAAGTTTCAAAACAACACTAATTTTGTCATTCATTCGGATAAAAAATGTAATGTATGATTTTACTGGAAAAGGAAAGATTTGTCGATTTCCAGTATTAAATTTTGGAAAAGGTGTTTCTAAACTATTGATTATTCAACATCTGCAACAGGAGAAGCTCAGGCAGAAACTATCCTTGAAACTATCCACAACTGGGCAATAGCAGATAATATTCGAGCAATGTGCTTCGACATTACCAGCTCAAACACCGATTGTAATTCTGCTGCATATGTTATTACAGAGAAAAAGTTAAAAAAAAAAAAAAAAAAGAGCTTTTGTCACATGTTTGCAGGCATCACATTGTGGAATTGATAATCAGTGCTTTAGGAGATATATGAGTATGGACCAGGAATTTCTTTTGAGGATGTTGCAAATCTAGTAGGAGGTAGATTGCAAGAGATGATCAACTATGCGAAGAAGTGTCTACAAGAACAAAGAGAAACAAAACTAAAAGATGATTATAAAGAATTCTTAGAAATTTATTGATTCTGTCCCAGAAAGGAGAATCAGATTTCTATCACAAGGTGCATTGCACCATATCTGGTACATGTCTATAATAATATATTTTCTCAAGATCTGGATGTTCAATTCTTATTTTGGATTGGCTTTAAACAAGGAAGAAGGTGTACCTGATGTATGTTTTCATAGTCAGTATCTACTTGAAAGCTTGGATGTCTGTATCCCCAAGCTTCATGTGCCTCCTATAGTAACCTGTTGTTGTAAAAATTCCTACTCAAATACTCATCAATACATTCAATTATTTCCAAATCCTCATCCCCTAAATTTGCTAATCACTTTCAGTATTTGTCAGAAGGAATTACTTATTTACCTTTTTTTGAGAGCCATGTAAGTTTACTAACCAAAAGTTATATGGTTATTGCTTACTAGAGATGGGAAATATAGTTACTTTTGGTTAACAGGATGCATCGCTCCACACTTGCACAGGTAATAGGTTTTAGCAACCTGTTATTTTTGTAATGTATAACTTATCAATGAATATGCTTTCAACAGACATTTTAATTAGAAAGTCTTTAAGATATCGTGAATAATTTCGGTACAAAAATACAAATACTGTTTTAGTTCAAATAAATCTACACCATTAAAATTAGTTTTTAGTTAAGAATTTAATTTTTGCAAGACAAAAACTTTCTTATAGCGGTATCACACCTGCTCTATTCGCCGAACTTTTTCCGCAACACAACATTACAGTAAGCTAAAAGAGCCCTGACCTTGATATGGGGGAGAATTTGTTCGCTGTTTTTGCTTACCGAACATTTACCGCATTGCATGGAAAATGTTGGCGATTCATTCAGCGCTGATCAACTGACCAATAGGAGTGGAGCAAGAAACTAAATAATCCCGCAAAAAGTTTGGAAAACCTGTTTACCGAACAAGCAGCAAAATGAGCTATCATGTTTTGTGAAATGCTTGCCGAAAAATCCTTCTCCGTGTGATACAGCTCTTAGTTATGATGCTTTGCAATTCACGCATTATTAGAATCTACTTGCACTAAAAGTGCATTTTAATCCGTTGAAAATTCACAAATATCATCAGAGGCGTGAAAAAAGAAAACCTCGCCCAGAGCAAAGTTTGAATTTAGTGTCCCTCCTCTTCTAACTTTTTTTTTTGTGATCGGCCAAAATTGCGTTGGTAGTATAAATTTGGCACCCCCTAAATCTCTGCGTCTAGGGCGACTGCCCTCTTTGTCCCCCCTTTCGCACGGCGCTGTTTATCATAACTCAGTAAGCTTTGCCCGTAAAAGAATATATATATTTATATATTATTATTATTTTTTTTTTTTTGCTGTTGCAATAATGACAAAAAAAGTAAACCCATGATCAAAAAAACAAAAATTATAGTGCCAGAATACCCCCCCCCCCAAACCTCTCCCAAATACCAAGATTACATAATAATATCCTTTTTAAAAATTCAAAGAATTGCCATTTTTTTTACTCATCTAACTATACGAGCCTAAAATTATATCCGTGCGAAAAAACATCTTTTTTTTTTAATCAACAATTAAATCCGTAAATCCCACTCTTTAAACACAGACTCTTTCCCCATTAAAATTGTGACCAAATATGGCTGACATTATCTCCTTGTTATTTTTATAATCTAGCAGCGGCAGCGTCTTCACTTACCTCACGTAAAAAAAGTTTTTTCCCCATTTCATTTCTAATATTCTAACCAGTTGTTTCAATAAATACAGATAATAAATATTTCATTATTCCAATCGCCTTTTCAAATAAATGTGGTTTTTATTATTCTAAATTTTTTTTCTGATGTTGTAATCTTTGTAACTGCGAGCGTTACAAAGCATTCAAAAAATGAAATAATTTCTGATAAGAATCGAAGCCAGATGTTTTTGAATATCTATACAATTTCCGAATTGTTTGCGAACAACCAATTGGTTTCAGAGATTTTATTAGCTGATCTTTTCAGATAGCAAACAGACAATTATGCTGTGATTGGCTCTTTTGGTTACACCAAACGGATTTTTAATGTCTTAGAATCATAGATGGACAGGGATGCATTTTCTTTTTGCTTTTCTCTCTCTCTCTCTGTTTCAAAAGCGTTTTAATGCTGCTGGGGAATTTTCTTTTCTGCAGTAATAGAAATTCTTTATCGTAGATTCAGATGAGATTTACAAGTTAAGAAACAGGTTTTTGGTAATTTAATTTTAATTACTGTATAAATATGTATTCATATAATTTTCATTCTTGCTATTTTTTTTTTTTTTTTTTAATGCATATACAGGACATTCCAAAATTAACAGGGACTTTTTATTAATGTATTACTGAATAATAAATTTTAGATTAATATTACGAATATTCATCCTGTTATGTTAAATAATGCCCATCTCTATTGCTTACAGAATGAAGCCAATTCTGAAAAACAAGCTCAAAATTACTCCAAGCGAGATAATGTTGCTTTTAATTCATTCAAAAATAAAAAGTTGTAATATTTTGTCACTGCGAAGTCAGTGATATTGTTCCAATTCTTGGAATTTCCCCAGTTGTATATCTTGTAGTTGTTCCTGTCTTGTGGGAGACTGGAGGATTATTTACTGGCTCAAGATATTATCAAATTTCCACAAGTGATAAATGACCACAAGGAATGCGCTTTTGACTATTTAGGAATAAAGTGGATTAAGAATGCATAATGAAATGCAACTACATTTTTTGCAAAAAATTTTTGAAGATCACCGTAAAATCAAAAGAAGAAACCACTCAAATAGTAAGAAAAATACTACCCAACCTATACAAAGACAAGAAAATTTTAATGTAAAATAAAAAGTTAATAAATTGTAGCAAATTAAGTAAATTGCTACAATTAAAACATTAAAAAAATGCAAATACGCATTTGTAATATGTATACCGTATTTTCGGGTGTATAGTCCGCGCTTATACAAGAAAAAACCTTCAATTTATACAAAGGTTTTTAATTGGAAAGTGTGATATTTTTTCTAAAATTTTTAAACCTCAAAAAATTTGAAAAAAAAAAAAAAACATCGAAATTTGTAAATTTTTTTCGCTATGCCGCGAAATATAGAGAGTTCTCTAATGTTTGTTAGGTTTTTTTTTACTGCGTAAATACAGTTATTTCTGGGTTTGGAAGAATTGTCACAGCTATCGCCAAGTATTGCACTAACCGGCAGCGAGAAATGATGACGCTCGAACGCAGTTTGCTCTTGATTTGAGAGGGTAAAAACGACAATATAACATGTCACTTATTTTAAACTTACTTTTTGCTTAATAAGTCGTTTTAACGTAAACTGTAATCAGTTTTTTAGCAGAGATGTGTCATTTGTTGAGGAACGATTTAAAAGGAGTGATTCCGACAGTTGAACTAAAGGAACGATTCCAGTCTGCAAAAAAGAATCCGTCCTTTTTGGAACGATTCCGAATCGACAAACTCCTCGGACTCGTTCCGAAATTAAACAACTCCGAAAAGGTTCGATTCCTCGGACTCGTTCCGAAAAGGAGCAGTTCCTCTGACTCATTCCATTATGAAATGACTCTGAAAAGGAAGGATTTATCGAAATCGTTCTGAAAAAGACACTCCTCTGAATCGTTCCGAAATGACATAAATCACACACTTTTTTGTTCTTTGCAACAGAGCAGGATAGATTTTGAGAAATAAACTAAAAATGATCTTAAACTCAGAATTGTCAAGGTAGGAAAGGTTCCAGATTTTGGATTTTGTACTCTACAAACACAAAGGGGTGCGTGCTGCAGCACCTATTCGCTAGCAAACTATTTTTCGATATTTTATTCATAGATTTTTTTAAGGTCTCGCATATAAGTCTCCCCACTTTGAAATTCTGTTTTTGTCTAAAATTTCTCTACTTATACGGGAGTATATACTTTAATGGCTTCTAACTTCGAGCCGTGATCGAAATATACGTTCGTAAATGGTGTATAGCCCGCGGTCTATACACCGATGCATCTCCGCGGCTTATACACGAACTTTTTTTACTGCACTGCTCGATTTAGGAGTGCGGGCTATACACCCGAAAATACGGTAATTAATATTCTTAATTTTTTCCATTTTTATAAATTTTGAGTCAATTGACCTGCCTTTAAATTTTAAAATTTATTGCTCGTACTTTATATATAATGTTTTTGTATCAAAAAGAATAAAATAAACGAGTGAGACTAGTTAAAAAAATAATTTAAAAAAAAATCATGGCTTTTAAGCTCCACCCTAGTCTGTATGTTCCTGGTTATGTCAGCGATCAGAAAGACATAAAGACCGAATGCTAAGAATCATCGGAATCGGCTTGGCTGCCATAAATTGATGACCTTGGTTGATTGCTATCTTCCAAAAATCATTTACAGAAACTTGAACAAGAATTAGAAAGAATTAACTGAAATATCCTAGGATTATGTGAAGTAGAAGAGGAGGTTGATCTTGCCAGAGGACATGTATTACAGAGGCACAAAAGATGTAAAAACAGGTGATGTAGAATTTCTGGTTCATAATGCTGGAAGAATTGCATTGTATCAGATAGTTTGCAAGAATACATGCATAGTTACATTTGTCCAGAAGATACAAGCTACAACAATAGACTATACTGATGGAGAAATTGGGAGGTTTTATGAAGAAGTAGCTCCAATGCATCAAAAGGGAAAATGTTACGTAAAATTGAAGATTGGTGGCTTGAATGCTAGAATTAGGGGGAAAAAGAAAGGTGGGTTACCAGGAAATTCTGGATACGGTGTGCATAATGAAAAAGAAAACAACTTGATTGAGTTTGTAGAATGTGAACAGATGTAATCATACATTCATTTTCAAAAAAAAGCCACAAAGAAAATGGAGAGGGCATTGTGCAATAGACTGATAAACAAAATTATCTTATTCAGGATTGCAGCAATCTCAATGACTTCAATACAGAGAGTGATCACAGTTTGGTTAAATAAATGCACACGAAACTGCTGTTAAATATTAAAGTGGAAAGAATGAAGTTTTGGCAAAACTCAAAGAAATCAACCAACATTATGAAGCTTTGGAAAGAACATAAAGAAAAATGGTACGTTTCGGTTTGTCGGGTGTCAGTATTATTTATACATATACACTATATGGCCAAAGGTTACTGGTCACTTGCGATTTTAGACATTTTGTTAAATATTTGTATTTGTAATCAGATTAGTACAGGTCATATATTTCCATGAAGTGTTTAACCCGAAACTGCACAGGTAACCATCAATAAATTAAAAAATATATATATTTCTTGGATAACTCTGTCAAAATTAATGTAGCAAAAGTGTTCAAACTGTAGCTTATGATTATTAAGTGGTTTCTATACTAATACAATCCGTGCGCCTCTGTCTGTCTGCTTGAAGCCGATTACCGTTCGCAACGCGGGCGAGTTGGAAGTCGCGAGAGGTGTCTTTCGATTGGAAAACTTCCGGGGAAGTCATTTTGGGCATTTTCGAGACCATGGGACCAAAATTAAAAAAATTATGAATTAAAAACCCCTTGGGAATCAGAACGAAAAATGTGTCAATTCCCAAACGGAGCTCCGAAGCAGAACACTGCGCCACCTTGCAGTGAAGGACATGACTTTTTCTCCTTTGGCTAAAAGAAGAAACAGCCGAAAACCTCTTTTTCGACCGGCGCTAATTGCGTTTTTTTCCGCATCAATTTTTTTGACTTGCTGTTGAATATTTACCGTAGTTTTCGCTAAAATATTGAACTTAGAAATAAAACAGGACTATAGAAACTTTTTTTTTTTTGCGCGTGTTTTCTTAAACCATCATGCAGACAGTTTTTAAAGTAAAAAAAAACTGATTACATATTCAGAATCTGCATAAAAATCTGCTTCTGATGAACTAAAAAATACAAAAAAATGTCTTATGGGCGCTTAGCGCCCAATATTTTTAACGGGACTATGGGCGCGAAGCGACCATAGCTCCGATCCACAATCTTTTTTTTTTTTTCAAGTGCACGTGGCCCACCGTGCGAAATCACATATTTTTAACGGGACCATGGCTCTTTAATTTACTTTTTTTTGTGCTTGAGGATTCGAACACCAAGACTTGCTTATTAAATGAATTTTTTTGCTTATTATATACTGCTTAATACCGAGGTTCGTTCGGAAAAAGTGGCCCAGCTAGCGGGCGTAGCTCGCTAGTATTATAATAAAATGTGTTCATTTTTTATAAAGATAGCATGTATACTCATAGCAAAATTAAGATTTTCATAAAAATAGTTCCCAAGTTTTGCCAAATTTTTTGCTTATAGTTTCCAGTTCTTAATATAAAAAAATTTTCTTTTTAGAAAATATGAAATGAAACGCAACACTGTACCTAATACCTTGTAATCAGAAATAAAAACTAGTAAAGATTGTATGTAAAATGAGCAGGTTTACTACCATATATATTTCCATGTATTTATCGCTATCTCTTAATGGAGAAAGAAGCTTGGCTTAAATCATCAAGAAATGACCGTCCTATCTTTCAAAAAATGTTGCACCAATAATGCGATGGATGGAACTGAGGATGATGTCATTTTTGAGGAAGATAGTTAAGATGATGAATTAGATGCCGATCATGATATTCATCTTCTAGTAGCAATAAAGCAATTTTAAGGAGTTGCTTAAAATTTCTGTAAAAAAAGATTCCCGAAAATTATCGGCCTACAAATGGAAATATACTGTAAATATTTCACTGCATATGCAATCAAAATATAATGTGTTAGCTAAATGTTTTGAGTAACTTTCATCAAAGTCTCGAAAACATAGCTTGATAAATCTGAAAATCATCGTTGATGGAATAAGCTCAAAATCTGTTGTTTTCAAGACTATGCAAAAAAATTTGTTGCTTTATCCTTATATCCATTGATTAGTGTCAATATTGCATGTGCTACTATATTTAGATACAGCCTCTCATCTTCTGCTTCCTTTTGGGAACAACAGATTTTTAACTTATTCTATCGATGATAATTTTCAGAATTTTCAAGATAAGTTTTTTGTTTATAATTTGCAGCGTTCTTAATATTAAAAAAATGTTCTTTTCAGAAAATATGGCAAACAACATTGTACACAATACTCTAATCAGAATTAAAAAGTAACAAAAAGTTGTATGAAAAATGAGCAGGTTTATTAAATAATGTTTCACTGCACATACATAAATTCAATCAAAATATAATGTACAAAATGTGTCAGCTAAATGTATTGAGCAACTTTTATGAAAGTCTCAAAAACATAGCTTGAAAATTATCGTGGATAGAATAAGCTCAAAATCTGTTATTCAGCAAATGAAGCAAAAATATGATGGGCTGTATTCATATATCCATTGATTAGTGCCAATATAGCATATGCATTGCAAGTAAGAGAGACTAGGGCAAAATTTCCAACTTTTTTCAATTTTATTTATTTATTTATTTATTTTTTTATCTATATTTAGATATACATTTTATTCCATGGACCTTTTTTCTACAAATTGGCACAATTATTTTTCAAAAAAAAAAAAAAAAAAAAAACTAAATATAGATCTGGTTTAGACTGTTCCAGGAGGGTTATGTAATATATCAGGAATTTGTTTACTGCTATTCTTGATTTTAGTTTAAAATAGCAACCATAGATGGCTCTTTGTTTAAATTTTACCCTTTCTCTTCTCTCAGTATTCATGCGAGAGAAGGAAATTAAATATATGCAGTCTACCTCATAGAACAAAATTGCACTGCCGTATGAGAACATCTCTATATATTTAACCTCCAACAATAAGAAAAGAACGAGGCCAGAAATCGGAACCCAATTTAACGACTATTGCTTGCAGTGTCATCTATCGCTGTTTTGTAATGTAAAAAATTTTAGTAAGAAATCTCCTGATATATCTATGTAATCCTCCTGCGAGATTTCTTTTTACCACGCTTTTATTAACTTCACCTGTATGTTTGTGAGTTTGTAACTGTCCTTATTTTATTAATAGCTATTACCATTTGCAAGTTTAAAATCAATCTTCATTTTAAAATACTTTGTGTATTTCTTTAATAAGTTTCAAAGTATTCTCTACTGAATTACAGCTGATTTTTGATATAAAGAAAAAAGCAGTCTTTTGCCAAAAGAGTATTTTTTTCATAATACTGAAGATTTAAAAGCATCTGGGCGTGTCCATTATGGAGTTTTTACTGTAAATAGCTTTTATCCTTTAAAAAAAAAAAAAAAATAAATAAATAAAATAAAATAAATATATATATATATATATTTTTTTTTTTTTTTTTTGAAAAATCGAGTTAACCCGAATCCTTCTCTCAAGAGTGTAAACTCAATCCGAAACTGACCTAAACCCAAAAGTTGCATATGTCAATCTGCCTAAAACCTAACTCATTGAACAGCTAAAAAGTAGAAGCTGTCAACCCGACACACAGTAAAAAAGCAGAAGTTAACCCGATTAGCAACAAAATATAGTATTCAAGCAGACCAAAACCCGACTCTCAGTAAAAAGCAGTTAACCGGGCCAAAAAGTAGAAAATTGTTAGACAATTGCTTCCTTTTGTACCAAAATCTGCCGCCAGATGGCAGCACCAGACATTTTTCTGTTTTTCACTGGTACAGAACTTTAGAACAGTTTAGTTTAAAATGTGACTCAAGTGGTAGTAGACAGCAAAATGTTGTCAAGAATTAAGAATCCATTATTATACATTTTCATTCCAAAGCATAGGCGTAGCGTGACCAAAACTTTTGGGGGGGCACCATCAGCGAAGTAAAAACTGCGCCCCTTGGCAAATTTTCAATTTGGCGCCCCCCCTCCCCTTAGCCCCCAAAAAGTTAAAAAAAAAATTCTTTTGGTAGGTGTCATAAAACTAACAAATATAAATTAATTCTATTAAATAATTATTTAGCGTTTATTTTGGAACTTTAACAGGTTTAATTTTAATTAAGAAATTCAGAACTAAAACATACAGAAATTTGCATTTTTTTGTCAAAGAGTTCACAATGTTTTAAAACAGGGAGGAAAACGATCAAGAGAGAAAGAAATTCCCTGAAAATGATTGTCGGTCAAAAAATGGCTCGCAGAATAAATTTCGTACATGTGGTGACCGTCTCTTTAGCATGTCCTTCCAGTGGAACATGCTAGAGGTCTACATTTACAGGAATTTCCAGGCACGGGCTCAGCACGGCCCGGCGTGGGTATTAAAAGTTTCACCCGAGCCCGGCTCGTTTATATTTTCATAGTTTAGGGCCAGGTCCTGCTCGTACAAAAAATCAGTGAAAAAACATAAGTATTAATTGGATAATTTTACAATATACTTTAAATTACTATGTGTTCACAAAATATCCTGAAAATGCCTGAAAATACTCAATAGCAGCATTAATAATTGCTTAGACATTTAAGACTTTTCAATATTCAAATAAAGATTCATAAAACTTGATGTAGGTTAGAATTTTAAAAAAAGGTGGTTAAAAAAAATCCTAACCTTTGAAACTATAAAAAAAGTAGATTTTTAAATACGAGGGTTATCGAAAAACGAGTTTTCCACGGAATTAAAACCGAAACAAAACATAACTACTCGGACTGGATCCTGTTGAAGTACTCGTTGCCCTCAGCGTGGTATCGCTCTAAATAGAGCTAAAAAGATTCTCAATGCAGGAAACCACTGTTTATCTGGAAACTGTGCGCCAGGTGGGTGCCTAATCAACTTGCACCTTAACACAAAAACAAACGTGGGAAAGCAGCATTGATGTTTCTGTAGCGATATCACAATGAAGGAAATGAATACCTCAACAAGATTTTAACGGTTGATGAGACGTGAGTTGACAACTGTAACAAGTTCCTGCCTCCATTCCCAGGTGGCAGACTTCTATGACACTGGACTCAAAAACTTATCCCACGTTGTGACAAGCGTTTTAATTCCGTTGGTTCTAATGTGGTTTTGTAGTTAAAACATAGCTGTATCTTTTGTAATAGTTCTTTTTGGGTAGTTATATTTTGTTTCTTTCTAGCCACCGAAAAATTATTTTATGGATGACCCCCGAATTTTTCAGTAAATTATTATTCTGATCCAATTTAGCTACTTCTGATACATTTCAGAATTCCTTTCTTTTCGAAAACACATAAAATTGGCAGAACGATCAAGAGTTCTTATTCAGAAACTGTGTAATCGAATGGAATTTTCCATTTTTCGTAAAAGACAAAAAATCTTTGAGAAAATACTGCCAAAGTTGTCATTTTGAATCGAAATTCAAGACGCAGTCGTACTTGGAAGAAGAAAAACTTGTCATCAAGTGATTAGAATAGGTTATAAATCAAAAAGTTATTTATTTATTTTAAAAAATGGAAAATGCTAATCGATTACAAATTACTTCAATCATCAGCCTGTTAATTTTATGCCTTTATAAAGAAAAATGAGTCAGAAAGTGTGTCAAATTTCACGTTGTTGAGCTGAGAATTTGAGAGTAACCTTAAGTTGTACTTACAAAGATTATACAGTGAAACCTCCAAATAAGGGACACCTATGGGACCGGAACTTTTGTCCCTTAAATAGAGGTGTCCCTTATTCGGAGTTTTTTTATATTATTTTCAATTAATCGTTCAGAAGGATATAAAATTTAAAAAGTAATAAAGGTGAAATTCAAATATACCTGAAGTGTATAAGGTGCATTAACCAGATAAAAGGAAGAAAAGAGAATTAATTAAAATTTTCAATTGATTACAAAATTTTTAAATGATTTGTAGAATTATTGATTTGTATTTTTATGCTAACTGTGTCCATGCAAAAACTATGAAAATATTTAAAAGAATTTTACCTGAAGTTATCAATCAAAAGGGATTGTTTTGCAAATTTCAATTTTTAAGTACAAACCTTTCAAGTGTTTATTTACCATATTTTTAAATTCAGTTTTTCATTACTAGAAGTATTTATATAAAAAAAAGCGTACTTTAAGGCAACAAATCTCTCAACTGCTCTACTCAACAAGTGGAAAACGTTTTGACGCATTTACAAATTCTTTTAACAGAAAGGTATAAAATTGGAACGCTTGACTACGGAAGTGAGATGGAATTGAGCTGTTTTTAATTTTATGATAAACAAATTATCTATTGAGTTAGAGGTGATTTTGATCACGTGACAAGGCGTTCTTTACATTTTCTTGAATAGTTATTCTTCTTTCGCGGGGAAATTTGGCTCAAAACGCTCACTTTACAATATTTTTTGAAAGATCTATTGCATTTGCAAAGAAATAGAAAAAACTGGTTGATTACATATTTTTTGAACAACAATGATTAATAGATTCATGCATTTCTGAATAAATATGAATTAAAACTTTCGTCCAGTGTTGAATTCAGACTCTTTTATCCGGGAGAGACTTCTGTGGCTCCGGAGGGAGGACATTATAGAGTTCCGAAGGAGGAAGCTGCACTTTTTTACCATTGAAAACCCAAAATCTCATTTTTTTGGAAGGGGGATGCCCCCCCCCCCGGACCACCCCCTGAATTCAACACTGCTTATGTCTTAAAAGTTTCTCTTTTGAATTTGAGAACAGCCTTAAAGCATCTGTAAAGTTCTTTATTTCACAATTTTTTTTTTTTTATTCTCCACTTTCAGAATCATCGTTACAATTTTCAGCATTACTTTCAGTGGGGATAAACGCACTGATATCGAATCAGGATTGTGGGTAAATAAATGCTCGTTAATTGCATCGTATGTCTCTCTATCAACATTATTGTCTATGTATTTGATTAGTTCACAAAAATCTGCATTTTCATGTTCATCACAAACTACTTCACTATCTGAAATGCAAGAACCAGGTTCTTTAATCTCATTTTCAAGCGTCCCTTAAATCGAGTGTCCCTTATTCAGAGGTAAATACATTACACGTCCTATACCAAGGGACTGGGACCGGAAGTTTTGTCCCTTAAATAGAGGTGTCCCTTATTCGGAGTGTCCCTTATTTGGAGGTTTCACTGTATTAATATACGTTCATTATCGCTAATATCATTTTTACAGAACATATTCCTTGCCCTCTACATCCTGAGAAAAATTAAACCTAGTTTTATCCCGTCTCGACTGTGTAAAAAAATGCAAGCCTGATCTTAGCCCGGTACAAAAATGGAAAATGCTAATCGATTAAAAATTTTCTTCAATCATCAGCCTGTTAATTTTATGCCTTTATAAAGAAAAATGAGTCAGAAAGTGTGTCAAATTTCACGTTGTTGAGTTGGGAATTTGAGAGTAACCTGAGCTGAACAAGCTTGAGCTGAAAAAAATTAAGCCCTGATTCAGATGCCATATAAGTGTCCGATGCCGATCTATATGCTGGATACTTCGTACAATTCTTTATTGATATTGTCAAGCTATCATCGGCTCGTGACGCACAATTATACATATTCTTGCGAAAGTCAGATTCATCGGCCCAGTAGAGATCTTTATATCGGGCCGGTAGGCCTGCTTAATTTTTTTTTATCAATCCGGAACGGCAGGTTCGTTCAATTTTTTTGCTGGCCCGGTCCTTTACATTTGTTTAGAGGCCCGATTAATCTATTAATTTTCTTCAAAACATAATTGCTTGTCCCACTGTAAACAACTAGATCCAGTTTCGATCTGACTCGACTATGCTAATATATATATATATATATATATATATATATATATATATATATATATATATAATGTATACAATAAGACTCAGTCCAGCACGACTCTGCTTATGAAATTGAGTTTGTGCTCAGATACGATATGATTGTCCGATTATATGATCTCTAATCTGGGCAATTATAATTTCTACAGTGATTTTGTCAAACTAGTATCGGTTCGTAAAACACATTTATAACTGTTATTCTCGCGAAAGTTCATAACCAATGAAAATGGTCCATATTTTATCTGTTTCGCTTAAATTTTTATGTAGAGCCGTTAATGAATGAATAAATGTGAAATGAATGAATAAATAAAATGAATAAAAAACTAGTCATTGGAGGGGGGGCCACCGTAATACTTACCCATCATGGATATGCATAATATAATATATGAAAATAAAACACGTATGAAATATTTATAAAATGCATTGCAATTTCAAAACAAAATTTAATCGTATATTTAATTTTTTCAATATTCATAGTAATGCTCTATTAAATATAATGCGATACGTATACGTGCCGCAAAAAGACTTAAGAATCCTTGTTTATCCGCGACAGCAAAATTTTACTGTAAAATTTACCTTATTTAATTGGAGCATTTTCCTGATTTAATAATGCACAAATTTCTGTTTTAAACAATTGTTGAGAAACATTAAAAATTTCGTAAAGGCTCTCGTAGCGAAGGAGTTAATGAATTGCTGATGAACCAATTTCGACAAATTATATAAAGCGCCAAGCTATTCAAGTAGTACCGAAATGTGTAACCGAAACATCCTTATAACTCCAAAAATAATAATCATATTAACTAACAGTTTATTGCGTCGGATTAAGGGTCTCATTTTTAATTAAAATATATCTTTGAATTGAAATTGAAATACAGGGTCATGAGAAACCGAAGAATGTGGAAAATAGGATTACAAATATCTCGGCAACTAATAATCCGATCGACTTCATTCTTTATGCAAAATTTGTGTTATTTTATTGCCTTTTATATCCACTCATTAAAATACAAAATTTCGAAAAACTTCATATACCTTTCATCAGAACGGATTTTTTGAGAGTCCTAAAAAAATAGATCCGAATAATCAAGGTTACTGATATTAAATAGGCTTCGTTCCATCCTTACATACTAAGAACATACAAAGTTTCAAGTCTCTATCTCAATTTGTTCGGGAGATAGAGCATTTACAAACACACAGACGGACGGCAATTTTTTTTTCTGGAAATAAAAATGTTTTTCGGAATCTGTAGTAAATAAAATATGTAAATCCGCCAAAAAAAATTTTTTTTTCGATTATCAAAACGATTGCAAGATTTACCCTATGCTACGTATAATGGGAAAATAATACAAAAAAAGTCAATTTTGATTTAAAAATATAAATTTTAATTTAAAAATTTTAAATGTTAATCATGTTTGAAGATCGATATATTTTCTAAAAAATGTAATTCTTTTTAATTTTTTTAAAAAGTTCTAAATTCTACAGAAAAAAAATTAAATCATCTTTGTAATTTACAAAAATATTTATTTTTGAAAACATATCTTTTAAAAGAAAAAATAGTATTTTTCATATTCTTTGCTACAAGATTCATTGAAAATATGGACTGGAAAAAAAAAAAAAAAAAAAAAAAAACTAATAATAATAAGATGAATAATAACAATAATAAATCCCGAAACAGTTGAATATATTATTGAAAATCATGGTGAAAATTTTCAGGACTTTTCTAGTTTCAAATCTTCATTGTATTATATATACTAATGAAAATGAATTTGTAAATATATAAAGAAAATATATGTTGCCAAACGCAGAAAATAAAGAATTTAAACAGACATTTAAGCCGATTCTCGAAAAGATATTTTTTTTCCCTTGCATAACAACAAAAAACTTCCTGACATATTTTCTGACTAAATTTTAAACTTAAAAGCATGACAATTGCAATCGTGATTATTGAAGAGATTTATGATCAAATGTTTTTATTTCTATTTTCCAATAAACGAATTAAATCTTAAGGCAGGTTACTGTCTCAAGGAGGTAATTTTTTTGCCTCACTCTCACTATCACCGCCCGGAAATTCAGTTCGAAATGCCAAATTGACAACTCATCTAAAAGTATTTCTGAGTTCATCGAAAAGAAGAAAATAGTATTCAGTTATAAAATTGAAAATAAGAGCACCTGTTCGGATTAAAAAAAAAAAAAAATGTGTGAAAAAATGCAGTTTGGATCCGAGAGTTACATTGAAAAAACAATTTCTTACAATATTTAGCAATGATAAAAATTTTAGTTTGTAGGTTTTTTTTAAAAATAAAATCAATAATAAAGTATTACCATATTAACAAAAGTTATTTTTGGGCTTCTTATAAAATAATTTGGTAATCATGAGTTGTATTTTATATTATTTCATATTTTTGCTTCATGAGCTAGTTAGAAAATGATCTTTTGTGCCATTGGGAAACAGTGTTCTCGGATTTTACACCCTCCCCCCCTCCCTCCCCCCCCCACAAGAAAATCATAGAACAAAATTTCTTTAGATTTTCAAAACATTGACCTAATGCATTTTGAATGGTTAATACTGACACTGTAACATATAACAACACAGTTTTATTATTATTTTTTTTTAATTAAGCGAAAAACATTTAATTTTGCAGTTTGATGGAAAGATATAAATACACTCTTTATAACTGGTTAAAATTGTACATACTCTATCCAAACATTTCCAAACCGCACCTAAAGTAACTTTGGTACAATTTAATTTACTTAAAATGACAAATCATTGTGATCACACATAAGAAATTCTAGTGCTAAGACATCGCGAGATAAAAAATAATTAAATATAACCGTCGCTCTAAATAGGTTAATTATTTAGTGTTAATTGAAATAAATACATAAGTTTGCATTGTGTATTGATGAGTGATTATTTACAAGGGCCCTATCAATTATAAATTTTTCGCAAAATTTCAATTTAAAATAACTTTGCCCCCCCCCCCCCAAAAAAAAAAAAAAAAAAAAAAACTTTTAGAAATATTTTAATAGGACTATAAGAAATTTTTCCTTGTAAATCAATTTTAACCCAAAGAGAAAAATGTAACATATATGCAACAAGGAAATTATTCCTAGAAAAGATGACACACATAAACTTATCACTAAATAAAACAGACTGAGATAATGTCTCGATTAATCATATTTATTTACAAGTTATTAATAAAAGAAAACCATCTTTACAAAATTAATTAAATTAAGAAACAAGCAGACTTAAGCTGCACTTTTATACTTCCCCAACATAGAAGATTACTTTGACATTATAATAGTTTCTTTCTAACTTTTGTTTTAACATCTTAATATATAACATACACTGATTTTAATCACTATTTTAGATTTTATCAAATTGATATACAAAATCAATTTACTTATTTTATTTGCTCCTTCATTACATTGATAGCCTGAAATTCTGTAAAAGTTCTAAGCATAACTTATATCTTCAGTAATTGTTAATAGTTACAAAAGCTAAATTTATGTAGATCCGGGTCGACATCGCGCACTTAGTTTCATTCTTTTTTATAGTAGGGGGAACTGGGGTACATTGATACATGGGGCACATTGATACACCCCCTCTACCGCTCACAGGGTCATTACAGGAAGTTTCACAACAGCTCCAAAAGGTGATGCTAGTGTATTCAACTACATACAGAAAATCTTGGAATGATTCAGCAGTTTGATGAAATGGGACGGGTGATTTATTGTTTTTGTTGTTCAAAAGTAAATTTGAGTTGTACAATTGAAATGCTATTATACAACTGTTCCAGTATTTTCAACTAAAATGAATACTCTCCCTGGTAAGTACAGCTACTCTTTATCAGTTCCTCATTATTTATTGTTAGATATATTGTGAAGTGTTGGATTTGAGACTCATTTTATTCAAAATCGCTGTATGGGGCACATTGATACAGTTTATGACGGGGCACATTGATACAGCCTAAATCCTTTAATAGTTCATATTTTCATTATCTTTTATTATTTTTTTTTACCATACACTCCTTAATCCAGCCTTTTTTTCACGAAAAATTTCTAACAATAGTTTTTATTGAAGTGAAATAGCTCTAATTTCTTTATATTAGAACATTTTATAGTATTTCTGAAAACAGAAGACGTAGGAACTTACCCAGCATCTAGTGCTAGTAGAACTAATAAAAGAAAAGGACGGCATTCTGGCAAATCTCCAGATCGATTCTCCAGAGAAAAAAGTATTTTCGACATGAGAAATGTTAAGTAAGAGAAACAAACTGCAGAACAGAAAATGATACTTATATTATAAAAAGAATTTTTAATATAATTATCCTTTATTTTCTGTTTATGAACCTATTTATAAACAGAAAAACTGGTAATTTTTTCATCTTTCATAAGAAAGAAGATAATGCTGGGGTTGAAGTGCTAGATATGACAAAGTTACCACAGCCAACAATCAGACAAGAAACAGCCAGAACATCGGGTCATAATATATTTAATTTTGATTGCTTTAATATTGCTTAAAAATAAATTGTGGGTGATTTCAATTTTTATAAATAAATATAAAATGGTTTTCTAACTCATTTTTTATGAAAAATATGCATTGGTATTATTTTGTCGTCATTTTTCTTAAACGTATCAATCTGCCCCGGGGATGGGGCACATTGATACAAATGACTTTTTTTGATTTTTTTTAAATTACATGCAAAAATACTATATAAAACAATGATTGTACATTTTTATAACATACTACACAAGTTTTGCTATCACCTCATGGAAAAAAAACTTGAATTTTCTCCTTTCTTGACACCAAAAAAATCTTAGAAAAAAACTGTATCAATGTACCCCAGTTCCCCCTATATATTAAAACAAACAAAATTTTAATTGGCGCCCCCTTCGCCTTTCGTTCTGGCGTCCAAGGCACATGTCCCCTTAGCAATTCCTGGGAAATTGGTTGCCGTTTGCAATTATCGGTGAGGGTACAATTTCACACTGAAGAGATTTTTAAGCAAAAGCTAACCTATTTAAATGACAGAAGGCATAGAGATGCATTTGATTTAGTTTCCCTTTCGAATTTTCTGGCTATGAGACATTTTTACAAAATTCTATACTTATATATTTTTGTATGTAAAGACCAAAAAATCTTAATTTGACGCCTCCTTCGCCTTTCGTTTTCTCGTCCGAGACACATTCCCCACCCCCGCCCCCCTCTGCAACCCCTAGGGAAATCGCTTGGTTTTTGGCAATTGTTGGTGAGGTACAGTTTCACACAGGAGAGGATTTTTGAGTAGAGACTAACCTATTAAAATGATAGACGGCATAGAGATACATTTGGTTCAGTTTTAATTTGAATTTTCAAGAGACATTTTTATGCAAATTCAATATATATTCTACATATACATTTTTGTATGTAAGACAAACAAAATCTTCATTTGGCGCCCCCTCTGCAACCCCTAGAGAAATCGCTTGGTTTCAGGCTGTAAGACATTCTTATGCAAATTCCATACATATACATTTTTGTATGTAAAGACAAACAAAATCTTCATTTGGCGCCCCTTCTGCAACCCCTAGAGAAATCGCTTGGTTTCAGGCTGTGAGACATTCTTATGCAAATTCCATACATATACATTTTTGTATGTAAAGACAAACAAAATCTTCATTTGGCACCCCCTCTGCAAACCCTAGGGAAACCGCTTGGTTTCAGGCTGTGAGACATTCTTATGCAAATTCCTTTACATTTTTGTATGTAAAGACAAACAAAATCTTCATTCGGCGCCCCTCTGCAAACCCTAGGGAAATCGCTTGATTTCAGGCTGTGAGACATTTTTATGCAAATTCCTTTACATTTTTGTATGTAAAGACAAACAAAATCTTCATTTGGCGCCCCCTCTGCAACCCCTAAGGAAATCGCTTAGTTTCAGGCCGTGAGACATTTTAATGCAAATTCCATACATATACAATTTTGTATGCAAGACAAACAAAATCTTCATTTGGCGCCCCTTCTGCAACCCCTAGAGAAATCGCTTGGTTTCAGGCTGTGAGACATTCTTATGCAAATTCCATTCATATACATTTTTGTATGTAAAGACAAACAAAATCTTCATTTGGCGCCCCCTCTGCAACCTCTACGGAAATAGCTTGATTTCAGGCCGTGAGACATTTTTATGCAAATTCCATACATATACATTTTTGTATGTAAGACATACAAAATCTTCATTTGGCGCCCCCTCTGCAAACCCTAGAGTAATCGCTTGGTTTCAGGCTGTCAGACATTCTTATGCAAATTCCATACATATACAATTTTGAATGCAAAGACAAACAAAATCTTCATTTGGCACCCCCTCTGCAACCCCTAGGGAAATCGTTTGTTTTTTGGCAATGGTCGATGAAATACAGTTTCACACAGAAGAGTGTTTTTGAGTAGAGACTGATTTATTTAATGACAGAATGCATAAAGATACACTTGGTTCAGTTTTGCTTTTGAATGTTCCGTTTGTGAGATCTTTTTATTCAAATTCGGTATATATACATAAATTTTTGCATATAAAGACAAAAAAAAGTTTTCATTTGGCGCCCCTACGCTTTCTGTTCTGGCGCCCGGATACAGATGATTGGGGGGGCACGTGCCCCCCCCTGCCCCCCCCCCCCCCCCCGACGCTACGCCTATGTTCCAAAGGAATAATTACTGTTCATCAAGAACTGCTTCAAAGTGAAGCTAATATATGTTTTCAAAGTTATTTTTCTTTATTTGTTGTGTTTCTGTAAATTTGTGAAGACTGTGCATCTGTTCTTTTGTGTTGTGAAATATTCCAAGTATTTGTTCATCATTATTCTACTTTATTTCTTCGAATAAATGTGTGTCAATTAAAAGGTAAAGCTTTTAACTCTTTTTATTATTGAGGAACTTACTTACTCATGCCTTATGGAATAACATTCCAACAAAAATTACCCGATCAGCAGTAAAAAAGTAGAAGTCAACTAGACCAGCAACAAAATATTGTAGTCAAACCCGACACGCTTCAAAAAAGTAGAAGTCAAACGGATCCAAAAGCGTCCCACAACAAAAATATTAGTTAACCTGACCAGCAGCCCAAAAAAAAAAAAAAAAGTCAATCGGACCCAAACCCGACCCACAGCAAAAAATAGAAGCCAACCTGGCCCGCAGCAAAAAAATAGAAGCAACATGACCCGCAGTGAAGAAATTAACCCCGACCTGCAAATCAAAGTCTCTAAATTTCTAAAATCGCCCCTCACCCCCTTGAGGACTCTCCAGATCCGCCCTCTCATTATATTACTCAAATGCATCCTTAAAAGTTATCTAGTGCTTAAAAGTCGATGGTACATACGCTGCCCTTATTATTATGCAAGTCCAAACCGTTCGTGCCTTTAAGGACTTTTCATGTAAGGCAAATTTCAGACGATTTTTTTTTTTTTTCAAAATCATTATCAATAAAGCTTTTATACTTCTGCTACGATAGGTACTTCAATGCTCTTCAACACCTTTGCTGAATGCGAATGACCACGCAAACCGAAATTTGTGCTTAACGGAAAAATACGATTTTCTCATAAACTCTCACCTATGGTAATAACTATAGTTTTTATCCTAATTTTTTTCATAATTTTAATTCAATAGATAGGTGGAGAGGGGCATATTTTTGCACTGCATTTTCGATGGTATGTCGGAAAATATAATACCTAAAATTCAGGGTTAGAAATTGGGAATTATAAGAAAGGCGTCAAATGACACCTACAATTTTTTTTTCTAGGTGCCAAATAGAATTTCATGGTTGCAATTTTATGTTGCATCATATTTTCGCATTTCTTTTCTTTTGTTCTTGTCTCATTTTTTTCTTGCAACCATGCTAACAATAATACTGTTTCTATTTTTATATGTTAAGGCAGAGGGATGGTGTATACATATTAAACACTAATATCATAGCCTTCTTTTAATTACTAAATCAATATAAAAACTGGCTTTCTATAAAATTGTAAAACTGATTAAACTACAATATATAGATTCTAGAAAAATGCTTAACTAGTTCTTTTTATGAAGCTAATATGAATACAAAGTATGAAATTACAAAGAAACAATAGGAAAATTAAAATCATATTTAATTCTTAAGGTCAGGTATCTTAACTTGACCGTGCATCAGTCATTGGTTAAATTAAAGTCAACTTAGATTTGTGCATGAGAATTTTGAATTATGCTTTCGAACAAGGTGTGTAAAACAGGGTGCGTAGTCGTTAAGAAACTCAGAGGATTTTAATTCTTTTAGTATCAGAATTTCTATAAAGTACTGGTTGTTAAAATAGAAAAAGGATTTCTTTTTCGTTAAATAAAACAAATATTACATTATAAAAATTCTGGTAAAAGGTCCTTACAAGGTGCTTCCAGACTACGCACCCTGTAAAAGTTTTATGGACAAATGGCTCTCCGTGGTCCTAAGTCTTTTTAAGTAATTGGTTAAGGTGATTGATAAATGCAAGTGTTGTCTTAAACACATGCTACTGTCTAATATTTTACAGAAAACAGGATTTTTCAAGTGTATGCGGTGGGAGAAATAACTTTTGCTAAAATTGGAATAAAAGCGTTCGTTTTAAAAAAAAAAGTGAAAAAAGCTAGGCGTCAAATTTGACGACTGGGTATAATTTTGTGGTTGCCAAATGTAATAATTTAGTTGCATTTGGCAATTAACGACCGCTAATTTCTAACTCTGCTAGAATTAAAAGAAATCTGTTTTTGAGTTTAGCGTTACGAAAGCACTCGCACAATACTCCACGTGACATACAAAGATTTTTTTTTTTTTTTTTTTTTCAAATAACATAATTAGTCCTTTTACATTTTCCTTGAATATGTTTGTGATTGTTTAATAATCTCAAATATATGGGTCAGCACAGTAGTTTTTATTACTTCGATAGGCAGATACAAAAAGATCTTATAATGGTTCCGTTTTCACTCTTTAAGTACCAAATCTTTAAAAAAAAAATTCATTTAATTATAATTGATAAGAGTATATAATAAATAAAGATATAAAAAAATAGGTTTGAAGACGACAAAAGAAGTACATAATCAGATAAAATGTTTTTAATTAAATCTGACAAATATACAAGATAAAAACATGTTGCATAACAACGAAGATGTCTTGAATTCCAGAACATATATATATTTTTTTCTTCCCTGTACTGCAAAACACCTCGAAGTCTCTAATAAAATCATCGACTGGAAAGTTCTAGACCTGGAAGTGAGAGAAAAGTAAAGGCTAAATTCCAATTTTGTAAAAAAAGCAGAAAGAAAAACAAGCACACAAAACAAACCTTTTTTTTATGTTTTGCTTAACAATACGTTTAAACATTCCTATTGTAATGGGACAAAATTATTTAAAGATCAGCAAAATATTATTTAAAGATCCAATTATTACAAATGTGCGAAAAGATTTTTCATTGCAGCTATTTTCTTCTTTAAATTATTTTTCCTTCATTTTGCGGTTATTCAATATAGCAATATGTTCGAAATCCAAGTTTAAAGATCCAATTATTACAAATGTGTGAAAAGATTTTTCATTGCAGCTATTACATACTCATCATACGTAGTATAGGGTAAATCTTGCAATCGTTTTGAAAATCGATTTTTTTTTTTTTTTTTTTTTTTTTTTTTTTTTTTTTTTTTTTTTGACGGATTTACACGTTTTAGACACTGGAAATTTCGAAAAACATATTTTTAGAAAAAAAAAAATTGCCGTCCGTCTGTCTGTCTGTCTGTAAACGCTCTATCTCACGAACAAATTGAGATAGAGACTTGAAATTTTGTATGTACTTAGTATGTAAGAATGGGACGAAGCCTATTGAATATCAGCAACCTCGATCATCCGGAACTATTTTTTCTGGATTCTCGAAAAATTCGTTCTGATGAAAGGTATATAAAAATTTCCGATTTTTTTTTTTATTTTAAGGAATGCATGTAAAAGGCAATAAAAAAACACAATTTTTGCATAAAGAACGAAGTCGTTCGGATTATTAGTTGTCGAGATATTTGTAATCCTGTTTTCCACATTCTTCGATTTTTCATGATCCTGTATTTCATTCAAATTTCAATTCAGAGGTATATTTTAATTGAAAATGAGACGCTTAATCCGACGCAGCAAACTGTTAGTTAACATGATTATTATTTTTTGAGTTATAAGGATGTTTCTTTTACGTAGTTTGGTACTTCTTGAGTAGTTTAGCGTTTTATATAATTTGTTGAAATTGGTGCATCAGCAATTCATTAATAGAGTATTACTATGTGTATTAACAACATTTAAATTTAGTTTTGAAATTGAAATACATTGTATAAATAGATTTCACTTTTTTATTTTCATATGCATATAAATGATGGGTAAGTATTATGGTGGCCTCCAACGACTAGTTTTCTTCTTTAAATTATTTTTCCTTCATTTTGCGGTTATTCAATATCCTTTTCATTGCAGCTATTTTCTTCTTTAAATTATTTTTCCTTCAGTTTGCGGTCATTCAATATAGCAATATGTTCAAAATGCTAAAATTTACACGCCGACACTAATATTTTCTGATATATACTAGCTGCCTTTAGGGACCATTTTAATCTCCTTCAAATATATGCTAAGCGTATCATATTACTTTTATTCATATTTTAACTAGTATTAAAAAATGCTCTGACGAGCACCAAAAAAGGTTAATATGTTTTTAAGTATGAAAAAGGGTTTGACAAGTGCTTCTGTTAATTACTGAGCATGAGGAAGGACAAGGGATTCCTTCTTGGCTACAACTCACTTCAATGCCAACTTTGAAAAAATCATATTTGCGCTTTTTCCGTGAAAACAAATCAGTCGCAGTTACTATAAAAATGTATAGTGTAAAGACATAACCTGTAAAGATACAGCTTAATTAGACATAAATGTAAGAGAAGACGACATAGTGCCTAAAACCTAGTTCCTGCAGGTATCACATTCATGCACTGCACCAAGCATGCCCTAAGTGTATAATTGCACAGAAAATTGATTTGTAGTATTGTGCAGAGTGAACTGTGCAGTTAACATCAGGGATGTAGTGCAGCTTATACGCCGTATACCTTCTGGACTTTTTAATAGAACACCATATACCCTCTGTTTCTCAAGAAAGCTTATAGTATACACATTCTAGGGTATCCCTCTGCTTAGAGCATATATCCTATGTTATTTTTACGACTACACTCCTGGTTAACATCTAAAGCTCGGTGGGAAGTTCTACTAAAGAACCGCAAATTTCTTTTATATGGAAAAAGCGCAAATATGATTTTTTCAAAGTTGGCATTGAAGTGAGTTGTAGCCAAGAAGGAATCCCTTGTCCTTCCTCATCCTCAGTAATTAACAGAAGCACTTGTCAAACCCTTTTTCATACTTAAAAACATATTAACCTTTTTTGGTGCTCGTCAGAGCATTTTTTAATACTAGTCATTTAATTTTTTGATAAAAACTGAAGATTTTCTAATATCTTAAAAAGAAAAATAATTGCTGCTGTCAAAATTTATAAAATGATAACAACAGCATAAAATTTTGATGTATCAGAATAATTATAAAAGTCATTGCATTGCTATATAAAATGCATTATATGAAAAATAAACCATGGATTTGAACGAAAAAAGTACAGATCTTTATTAAAAGAATTAAAAGCCAAACCAATTAAATACATTCACGGTATTTCTCAAATGAAACATTCACAACTAGAAAAATTCTAGAAATTGAATAACAATTAACATAAGAATATTCCCGAAGGAATAATAATTTAACACAAAAGCATTTCTTAATAAAACGAACTTACATCCGACGGGATTTGAACTCTCTACCCGCTGCTGAACAGCCAAATGCCTTACCTCGAGAGTCCTAGTTTAACACCAGAGATGTTGCAAATTTTGCTATAGTACCTATATAAATACCAGCATAAGTCTTGTGACTGTCATCAACAGCTCCGATCTGATTGTTTTATTTTTTATATGCCCGACGGCTATTTTCCTACTTTTTTTTAGCTACTCGAAACAATCGCCAAATAGGTTTCCTTCGCCATAATTTCATTTTAAATATAAAGCTGTCACTAGCTTTATTTTAAATACATGACTTTCATTAAAAAACACATGAATTAAAAATACATATATCAGATAGTTAAACTTGCACGTTTTTCTTTCATTTTATTAAAAATACTATAAGTAAATATATAACTACTTAATTTATCCCGTCGACAAAAGAACGATAGACAAACTATAAGATTATATGCCAATAATGGTTGAACATAAATGTTACACTTCCTTGACATTAAACCCGCTACACTTGTTTGTTAAGTGATCAAATGATTTTAAATTCGATGATTTATTTATATTTTTATTAATGTTTGACTAATTTATTTGTTCTTTTGTTATTTAATATAAATTTTATGCCAATAAGCGAATAGCTCTTGATATTAATTGAGAAAAAAATAATATATAATTTATTAAAGTTACTTTATGGTTGTATCCGCCGACATTATTTGGTTAAATGAAAAGCATTTAACTCCTTACAAATTTCCGCTAACATTGACATTTTTGGTACCTTCGTATTAATACCTACCGCAGCAGAAGTTGTGCTAATGCGCCAATAAAGAGTGATCTTGTTGTTCGTGACTTTTTAGTGTTTTTTTTTTTTTTTTTTTTTTTTGCTCATTTTGGCGTCATTTTTAGTATTTTAGTACTTTTTTAGTTTATTTTTGATGCCATTTTTTGTGCGCGTGCGAACAAGATTGCTCTTTATTGGCACATTAGCGCAACTTCTGCTGCGGTGGCGTTAATGCATAAGTACCATATTTTTTATGCTCTTTAATAAATTCTAATATTACATTTAAAATACTTCAATGTTATTCACATATGCGATATCTTAGAAATATCTCTTTATGGTTTGATTTGATAAATTCTGCATTAAAATATGAAAACTTTTATTAGTATTCTTTTGTTCGAAATCACCTGAATAATTAAAATTTTATATTTGGTACGTCTCGACATCATCATTAAAGTAATCCTTTTCGTTAATGACTTTTATTTTTTTAATCTAAATTCATTAATTTTCTAAACTTAAAATTTTTTAATGGCAACATGTTTCCGTTTGAGTAATTTGGCGATTTCTATAAATGGGTGAAATTGGTCGACCTGATAATCAAGTAGCACCGTACGTAATGTAAATAAAATAGGTATGCATTTTTGGCACAGATGTCATATACGCACCATGTTGGCGAATTTTTTTTCTGACGCCAATGTCATATGCGCATCGGAGTATTTAACTGAATCCAGAGTGCCGTTATTTTGCTTGATATGTCAACCCGGATGTTGTTCTTTACTTTTTAATAAGTATTTTTTTCTTTTTTTTAATATATAAACTGTTTTGTTCTATTAAACAAACCTTTTTTTATTTATTGTTATTACCTTTCAAGACCTTTCAACCGGGTGTCCCAAAAATGACTGATGGATTTTAAAATTCAATAACTTGCAAACGGTGACAGCTATTTAAAAAATTTTTGCAGGAGGGTTATGTACAATGTCAGGAGTTTTTTTCCCCCGTATTTTTTTTATTTTAGTTCGAAATTCAACCAATAGATGGCGCTGACAGCAATTGAAGCCCAGGTCGACGCCGAAACTGACCTTACTCAACATTGATCAAATGGCCTTCAATCGCTATCAGCGCCATCTATTGTTTGAAATTCGAACTAAAATAAAAAGTTACGGTAAAAAATTCCTGACATTATACATAATCCTCCTGCATTTTTTTTTAAATAGCTGTCACCGTTTGCAACTTATTAATTTTAAAATCCATCAGTCATTTTTGGCACACCCGGTATGTAACTCGTATTCCAAAACGAGATTTTCGCCAAATTGGCTTTAGAAAAAAATTAACGCCAATGTGATTCGTATATGACATTTGTGCCGCATTTTAATATAGAAACAGAAAAAATTCGTACAAAAACAAAAATTAAAGTTCATCAGGTTTGTTTTCAGAGCTATTTATATATTTTGGCATCATACCCTCCCTTTTTGAAGCCAAAATAGCACCAACCTTTGGCAAACAGATTTATATTAATCAGACATTCATAAAATAAGTAATAATTTAATTGACCTAGAATAATTTAACGTACCTTCAAAAAAAAAAAAAAAAAGCTGACACATTCTCACGTCCGAATCATCATGGAGCGTCCGACTCACCGCTCTTGTGTTGCTCCAAACCGGATTTCTTACCGGTACGCCCTTACCTTACATCTCAAAGGCTCAAATAAATGTAAAACCATATTTTTACGCTTATCTTTTAATTGTCCTGTAGATTTTTCCATTCATGTCTAATTATTCATAAATAATAACTGTGAAAAGTATTGATATGAACGTTTGTACTTAATAGCTTTACATATCTTTTTGTCTTGTACAATTAAAAAAAAAATAATATTAATGTCAATCTTGTGTTAAATCAGTCTTTGAAACAAAATATTGCGTGATGAAAAAACACGGTTACGTCGCTTTAGGGGTTAAAAACATTTGCTATTCGGTCTTTCGGCGCCATTTTTGATTTATTCGCCAAACACACCAACCAGAACAGGATAATGAGCTTTTCCGCAAAATATTGCCCTGATCGTCTAAATTTGTTGATTTCATCTTATGGACCTTCAGATAAGCAAGTAAATAAAATTATGAAATAAAGTATCATATTACAGTGGCTAGCATAAATTTAAGAAAGACTAAACTTTTTGCCAGAGGCGGCTTTTAACTTAAATAAATGAGAAATTAATAAATAAAAGAAATATTTCACTTCGCTCGTCAAAATAGATAGTGAATATGATACATGAAAATAACAACAAATAAGTATTTTTTCGCGTGATTTATCTAATCTATTTATTTATGCTAGATACATAGCAATTTTTATGTTCATTTAAACTTACGTGTAACAATTACAAGAAGAAACAAATATAAGAAAAAGTCTATGTTCAGTTGGAAATTTCAGACAAAAATTCGATTTTCTCAGCGACCGACAAACATACAAAGATGAAAAAAAAAAAACTATTCTAAGTTTTAACATGAGGATTAAAATAAACCAAAAACGAAGTTAATCCATCCACGGAAACGTTAGCTAGACTTTGTTGAACTTTTTGCTTTCATTTTTTCATAAAAAATTAAATAAAAAACTATTCTAAGCTGCAGTAATTTTTTGAATGCTATCATTTTATTCGTCTCGTCGAGTTCTATCTTTTAAAAAAAATTTCACTGCCGTATCTCAACTGGTTCGCCAGAAATTTTAGAAAGTTGTTTGCACTTTCTATTTCTTAAACATATTATACCAAACGCTACCGCGTTTGCTATGATTTACTTGCTAAATTTTTTGCCAAATTAGAAATGAAGAATTCGGAAATCAGCAAAATTGGTTCAAAATCATTCAACATTCGTTAAAAACCGCAAATGACAATTTTGACATATCCAATACTCCCTTCTTCTATAAGGATAGAAGAAAGTAAACAAAGACTATCAATCAACAAACTGGAATTTTCATTATGCTATTAAATATTTTCAAAAACTTTAAATTCAAAAGCAGAAATTAGTTCTACTTATTTATGCATTAAGATAAAAAATATTTTATTTTACCTAGTTAGGAAAGTAGGTCTTTTTCCAATATGAAATCGACTTTTTTAATTCTCGTATCTCAGTTATTTTCCTATTTAAGGCAATCAATCATTTTGCAAGAAGTAACGAGTCAATAAATTGGGAGGTTTTCGATTAGAGATTTTTAAAAAGGTTTTTTTTTAGTTTTTTTTTCCCACAAATCTGACCATTTTAAATGGAGAGGCGTGTTTTTTTTTGGATAACAAAATGCGACTTTTTTATTTTCTTCTATCTTTATAAGAAGAAAGTATTGGATTCGTGAAAAATTCCGGTTTTCGACGGATTTACTCGTTTTAAGGGTCAGAAAACCCGAAAAACATGTTTTTACAAAATGTTTGTCTGTGACTCTGATTGTCTGTATGCAGTGGCGCAGCCAAGGGGGTGGTTTTTGGGTTAAAACTACCCCCTTGAGCTAAGAAAGATCTCTATAATTGCGCTTATATGAATCAAAACCAAAGTCAATATTTAAATGTTTTAGCGCATTTCGGAATCCGCCGCTTTTTTTAAATCAGATTTCATTTAATAAAGTAATTCAATTAAATGGCGAAAATTCTACTTAAAATTGTGAAAATGCATTTCTGAGACGCATTATGCTAAAAAAATGATAATTTCCTGCCACACAGATACTTTTTGAGTTTAACTATTATACAGTGAAATTTTAATTAGCACTGATTCTATTAACCGGCGATTCAAGTAACCGGCAATCACCTTTATCAGAAACTCAAAACCCTCCCAAGAACCGAATTCTGGCTGCGCCACTGTCTGTATGTGACATAAATTTGCGGCGCTCTACCTCAAGAACGAATGCACGGAATTTTATAAAAATTTATACTCAGATAGTCCCTGATATGAATTAGCGCTGATTAGTTTTTGGTGTAAATCGTTCTATTGGTAGCACTGCTATGCTACCTTTTGCTTGATTTCCACTGCATTTTGTGCGATTTTCGCTGTAGCTCTATTTCAGAATTAATGCACGGAATTTTCTCATGCTTTATATTCAGTTAGTCCTGGACATAAATTGACTTTTTTACGTTTTGGTGTAAATCCCTCAATAGGTGGAGCTTTTGTAGCATTTTAAAATATTTTCGCAACAGCTCTATCGGAAGAACGAATGCACGGATTTCCATCAAATTTCAGATTCGATCAATCCTTGACATGAATTGATCTGTTTATATTTTGTTGTAAATAGCACCACAAATGCCGCTGCTATACTGCATTTTTTACGATTTCTGTAACAACTCTATCTCAACAACTAATGCACGGATTTCCAACAAAATTTAGATGCAGTTAATCCTTGATATGAATTCGTTTTGTGTACATTTATGTGTCAATCGACCTACAGGTGGCGCTGCTATGCTGAATAGTGCAGGATTTACAGGATTTTAGCGATAGTCATAGCTCAAGAATTGTTGCACGGAATTTCATATGTTTAGAATCTTCATGATGGACATAGATTGTCATTTAATTTTGGCACTGTGATAGCAAATTTCGAAATGTTAACATGCATGAGATAAAAGAAAGTTTTTGGATTGCTACATCAGACTAGTTTTTAAAATATTCATTCAAATGCAATCTCGTCTACTGAGTTTCGCCTGTTTACAAAAACTACTTTCGTTCTTTTGACATGTGATTGAGCGGTTTCGGAAATCATCATCTCATCATATTCACACAACTGTTAGTTGAAAACACAAACATGCAGAAGGCAATGATCCGCTAATACTATGGTGACTGATAAGTAACATAAATGAAAACGCACATCCACTAAATGTAAATCGTAAATGGTATTCCCTTTGTGCGACTCTGAAAATATATTATTGCAAATTATAAAATCTATTATATTGATAGTATTACCGTGAATCTCAATAATATATAACAAATTCACATATCATCATTAAAACGCATGTTAAATCATTTCTGCCATAAACAGTAACATGATAACAGTAAACACGTACGTATATTTGAAAGTGAATTATTAACAATACATTAGACATTGGAAAACTACTGCAGAGTTATATTATTTTCTTAATGTTTTATCTACACTGGTGGACAAAATTAAGAGATGGAACGCATTTTCCGAAATATCTCGAGAAATACTGGATAAAAATAAATGCAAATTGGTATGTATATAACTTATAGTATGACAATAATATGTGTAAAGCAAAAATTAAAGTGTCATTCATTGGCAAGAGTTATTGCCAACAATCCAATGTGGACTGAAATTCATGATGAAAGATGTCAATGAAAGTGAGGCTTGCATGGTGTATGGTCGCCTCTACTATGGTGTTTGGTCACCTCTATAGATAGACAACATGCACAACGAGTATGGATGCTGTTAATAAGAGAGTTAAGTATTGCTTGTGGAAGACTCTCCCACTCCTCCACCAGAGCAGATTTTAACTCCAGAATGGTTCTGGATGGGAGTTGGCGTCTAGCAATAGCCCTTCCAAGAGCATTCCAAACATGTTCAATTGGTCAGGAGATTTGGCTGACCAATACATTCGATGAATATTCTCGCTTTCCAGATACTCCTCAACCAGGCGAGCCCTATGTGGTCGGGCATTGTCGTCCATAAAAATGAATTCAGGGCACACAGCACCCCTGAAAAGACGCACGTAGGATTGTAGGATATTCTGCCTGTACCTCTGGGCATTCACGGAACCAGTGTCAGACACATGGAGCGGTGTGCGGGTATCTTGCATGATCTCTGCCCAAACCATCAGTCCTCCACCATTATAATGGTCCCTTTCCATGATGTTACTGGGATGGTATCGGTTCTCAGGTTCCCTCCATATGAATATTTCCGAGAATCAAGTTGAAGACTGAATCTGGACTCATCTGTGAACAGAACATTAGCCCATTGGAGCTGTGTCCAGTGATGGTGCTGTCTGCACCATTGTGCACGCTCTATTTTGTGGAAGGGAGTGAGTGGGATGCAAATGGCGGGCTTTCCGGCATACAACCCTCTTTCTCCGAGCCTCCTGACAACAGTCTTCCTTGAAACTAATGCTCCTGTGGCAGCAGCAAGATCCCTAGACAGATGTATCGCTGTAGATGTCCATTGAGGAGTATCTGGAAAGCGAGGATATTCATCCAATGGATTGGCCAGCCAAATCTCCTGACCTTAATCCTATTGAACATGCTTGGGATGCTCTTTGAAGGGCTATTGCGAGATGCCAACCTCCACCCAGAACCATTTTGGAGTTAAAAACTACTCTAGTGGTACAGTGGGAGAGTCTTCCACAAGTAATCATTAACTCTCTTATTAACAGCATGCATACTCGTTGTGCCTCCTGTCTAGCTGTCAGAAGTTACTAGACACCATACTAGAGGCGACTACACACAAGCCTCATTTTCATTGCCATCTTTCATCATGAATTTCAGTCCACATTGGACTGTTGGCAATAACTCTTCCCAATGAATGGCACTTTAATTTTTGCTTTGCACATATTATTGTCATACTATAAGTTATATCCATACCAATTTTCATTTATTTTTATCCAGTATTTCTCGAGATATTTGGGAAAATGCGTTCCATCTCTTAATTTTGTCCACCACTGTACTATAACATCATTCAATAGAACCATTCTATTTTAAAATGTTATAATATATCAATTCAATTGCAATACAAGTATATTTGCAAACGTTAGAGAATAGATCAAGTAGACAAAAAACTAATAAACAGTACTTCTTACAGAGCTGATTTATTTTTTTCAACAAGGTTGGAAAGTTTTAAGAACTATGTCGAAAACTGTTAAGAATGAGTTGTATTCTTGAAATACGTTTGTCGTAAAGTCGAAGTGAGTAAAAACAGAATCCGGAAGTGGTGTGTCTTACAAAACTGCCGGTTATGATTCGTCGCACCAAAAATTTTGAAAATTATACATTTTTGTTCCCATTTGATACCAAGTTTATCCACGAACAACTTGGAACTTGGAAGAGAGTCTTGACAGAGTATCAGGAGTAGAACTCCGCACCTCTAATAGTACAATGGGTCTGTGGGAGAAATGAACATACATAGCCGATGTCTGGCTAGCATAACGCCAGAAACGCGGAAAAGAGGGGGAAGTAAAATAAAAACCAAAAGCCATTTAAAGCCACCATACAATAAATATAAAAAGAGAAACATAATATAAACAATAAAGATATTAAATTTAAGAAATTAAAAGAGAGAATAATAATTAAAGGAATGTATAGAAATAAAAGAAAAAGAAAAAATAATTATAAATATATATACAATTAACTACATGAAAATATGAACACTTGGGAAGGTGATACCCTATCAATGTAAGTAGAAAGTAGTATTATCCCGGGTCGATGTTTTCGGGTAGATGAAGAGTTGCCCTAGGCCTGCGCCATCGGGCACGCTCGTCATAAGGAGTAAAATTCTCAAGGCTGGATTATTAATATTCGGAATTTTATTGAAGAAACTGATCGCCTGTTTTTTAATAACCGAACGGATAGGAGGAGTATCTAGATCATGATGAATGGCTGTATTTCTTCGGTACCAAGGAGCCCGTATGATTCCCCTAAGAGTTTTATTTTGTACAACTTGTATTTTTTGTAAGTTAGTTTTTGCCGCTGAGCCCCAGATCTGAGCACAGTAGAGAAGTATGGGACGCAAAACTGTTTTGTAGAGCAGCAATTTATTTCCCACACTCATCCCATTACTGTACAGGAGGTGAGCGAGATCATTTTTGGCTTTGTAAAATTTCTCTGGACGCTATAATCGATATGCTTTCGCCAAGTGAGAGTGCTATCTAAGAAAACACCGATATATTTAACTTCCCGCTCAAAGTGAAGAAATGAGCCATCAAGATAGAGCCGTGGTGGAAGTGTGCGCTTCCGAGTGAAGATGACTGCCTGTGATTTATTGAAATTAATTTTGATGCGCCAATTGGTGAAATAAATTTCAAGAGCATTAATGTGTTGTTGAATATGGTCGTGCATAACGTTATCCACGAACAGTATGAGGGGATTTTAATCCTAAAGATCAACCACTAAAGTTTAGTCTGCCGGCGGTACACACCAAGTGGTATTGCCTGTCAGACATTGCTTTTATCGTAATAGGCTAATCGTGTTTAATTTAATACAAGAATTTTATCCGTGAACTAATATGCTTACAATCGAGTCTAAGAGGTTTCTGGAATTTTCTGCTGCTCTTAAAACTCGCCAAGATATAGTTTAGTAGGTCGTTGCTTTTTGCATCGTGGCGACCTCAATCATTACGACAAAATTATAATAGTCGTGACTCGGTGAAGCGAATTTTTCTGCTGTCGTTGTCCGATCTGTGAATGACTCTTATTTATCTTTATTACAATTCAAATACAGTAGAGCCCCGATTATCCGCGACGATTTTTTTTTTTTTTTTTTTTTTTTTTTTTTTTTTAACAATTTAACTAAATGAATCATTAGTATAATAAATGCTCAATGATCAAGAAATATATTTTTTAATTAAAATGATTTTTTAACTTATTTTTTCAAAAATAAAAACTTTGTATTTCATTCAAACATTAAAAAAAAAATAAATATTAAAACATATAAATATAAAAATTTGCATTATTTTTTTTCAAATGATTCATCACCTGGATTATATCTCATGAGTTACCGCATTGGAGGCAAAATACATACCATATAGCTTTCACTCTGAGGTAGCTTAGAACAAAATTTGAAACAAACCGCAATTCTTTCAACACGCCTCCACTGCTACGCATCACCCTAATTAAAAAGTGGACTTTCCCACTTTTCGTTCCTCCGTAGGGGCGTTAGTTTTTCTCTCGGCTTGCCAGCGGCCTCAGTTGTCAGTAAGCGTGCTTAGTGATTAGATGTGTTTTATGTTCAGTGCTTAAGTTTAAATTTTCGTTAGCTCCTGAAATTACGGCTGAAATACGGCTTTATAAATAACGGCTGAAAAGCGAAAAAAGGTTGTGTTAACGATTGCACAAAAACTTGAAATGATTTCCAAAATAGAAAATGGCGCTTCAAGAAAGCAGATGTGTTTGGATTACGGAATCGGGGAAACAACCGTGCGAGACGTTTTAAAACAAAAAGACAAACTGTTGGCCTTTGCATCAGTGTCTGAAAGTACTTCTGGGATGAAAAAACGAAAAACAATGAAGAAATCCACCTATCATGAACTTGACTCGGCATTAGCGGAATGGTTAGCTCAGGTGCGAAGTGAAGGCATCCCTGTGTCTGATCCTACCATTGCAACTAAAGCAAAAATCTTTTTTGATTTGTTAGGCATGGAAGGAAATTTTGATGCGTCATCCGGTTGATTACATCGTTTTAAAACACGTCATGGAATTAGAGAGATTGGTCTACACGGAGAGAAGCTGAGTGGTGATCAACTGATCAACAAGCAGCTGATGATTTTCAACGTGATTTTGAAGAGTTTATATTATCTGAGGATTTATCATATGAACAAATATGTAACGCTGATGAATCAGGACTTTTTTGGAAGTGTTTTCCCACTCGTACTTTAGCATTTGAAAGTGAACATCATGCATCAGGTCACAAAAGTAGCAAGGAAAGGATTACAATAATGCCATGCAGCAATGCTGCGGGAAGTCACAAACTTAAGCTTCTTGTAATCGGTAAATCTAAGAAACCGAGGTCTTTCAAGGGTTCAAGAGCAGGAAATTTACCAGTTGATTATTTCAACCAAAATAAGGGTTGGATGAACCAGCAGATTTTTCAAAAATGGTTTGAAGAGATTTTTGTGCTTCAAGTACGTAAACATCTTGACTCAAAAAATTTGCCAAATAAGGCTGTTTTGTTAATTGACAATGCGCCTTCACACCCAGTTGCTAATGTCCTTAAATCTTCTGACGGGCAAATCTTCGCAAAGTTTTTGCCTCCAAATGTTACTGCACTCATTTAACCTATGGACCAGGGAGTCATTGCAACCATGAAGAGAATATACAGGACAAAATTGTTACTATCAAAAATCGGGGAAGGCTGCGATCTCGAAGAATATTGGAAGAATTATACAATATTGGATAGCATATATGATATTGCATCTGCATGGGATTACATAAAATCCTCAACCCTTGTTAAATCATGGAGAAAAATCCTTCCGAGTATCGAAACAAATATCAACCAAAACATTTGTGAAGAAGAGAATGAAGTAATGCAGACCATTACACTTGTTGACCTAGTGACATCCGTTCCGGGAGGTGAGAACGTCGACAAAGAAAATATAGAAGAGTGGCTGGAATACGACGCAAATGAGCCCGGGTTTGAACGACTGGCTGACATAGAGATAACGAAGAAAGTAATGGGAGTGAACGAGAACGAAGAAGAACAAAGTGAAAGTGAAGAAAACGATGCACCTGTGCAGATGACACATGAAACTGCTTTGGAGCACGTACTCGGGGTGCTTCAATATTTAGAGGAACAAGACGACGAGGCACAGCTGGCAGAAAATCTCATGTTACGGAAAATACAATTTAGAATAAAGAAAAGGTGTTTCCAAAGCAAGAAGCAAACACAAGTGACTGATTATTTTATAAAGATGTAACTCAACAATTTTTGTACGGTATGTTGCATATAATTTTTTTTTGTTTACTTTTCTTTATTTTAGTGATTTAGACGTAGAGCGAATGTTTTTGCAGTACTGTACACATGTATGTACAATAAAACACAGTTTTATGTTGAAAATTTTATAAGGTGGTCTGGTGTAATAACGCCAGGCGGGGTAATAACGCCAAGTGCTAATATTTTACATAATTATGAAATAATCTGGTAAATGACACCCATGTGCTCTGCGCAGAAGGGTTTTGAGTCATATAAATCGCAAAAAACAGCTTTAAGTTAATTTGTTTCATTTCTAGGTCTTATTGTTTTTACAAGCAACTAAAATTAACGCTTGATCTAAAATTTGCGAGATACGTTTTGTGATGTGAAGACTACTTTTTTAATCCGGAAATACTTTGTTAATTACATAAATTTATAGTACATTTCATGGACTTTCAAACTATTGTTGAAGATTTTGGATATCTTCTCGAGATAATTTGTAATTTAAAATGTACAGCGCAATAACTATAACGGGGTAATAACGCCAATCCTTGGCATTAATACCCCGGTTGATCCCTACAGTGGCCGAGCTACATCCTAAGTACTGATTCAAATAAACACAGTTACTATAAACACAGTTTTAACTGTGTTACACAGTTTTAACTGTGTTATAAACACAGTTAAAACTGTGCAATGTTTCTAATAATTCTATTTAAGCGGTCCTTTTTAAGCAAAAAGAAGCTTACGGTCTGATATTCTTTTGCCTCATCCTCCCCCCCCCTCACACACACCACACCTTTATTTTTCTTACACTTTCACAAAAAATTTAACATTTTTAATAGCTTAGAATGCAATTTGTCAATTTCTAAGTTTGTAGAGTTTGTATTTTTAGAATTGGGCAGTCTACATGCAATTATTCCATCTTATTTCATAGTTTTGTTTGCATGGCGTTATTACCCATATAGGTGGGTAATAACGTCAAATAGCATTGGCCAAGAAATCACGCCATTACATTTTATGAATACATGTCTGTTAAATTATTTTTTTTTATATATAGATAGTCAATGAGTTGCTGTATCAAATCATATATTTGTTTGAAAAATACAAACTAAAACTGAGCCGTGAAAATTGGTAGAACCTTAACGTGGCGTTATTACCCCAGGGTACCTTATTTCGTGTTTGCACTCTATTTTTCGGTTTATCTGCGATTTTATGTTATCCGCGCTGCCCTTGCCACCCAATTGCGCGGATAATCGAGGTTGTACTGTACTCCCGATTTAATGGGAATGCAGCCAATTGTACTTTAAATGTCATTTACAATCTCTTTCTGCAAAAATGTCTTTTTCACTGTTCACTCCTGCAAACCTAATTGGAAACACGTAACAAAATCTTAGAAACAGAAGTTTTACCAAAATTAGCACCAATTTTTCATTAATATATATATATTTATTTAATCTAGATTGTCTCATAAGTTGAAAAAAAAAAAAAAAAAAACTAGTTGGATGTGCCAATCCCAAAACTTTCTTCTATCTCATGCGTACATTTTAATATTTAAAAAAAATAGTTATTCATGTTAATTTTTTAATAATTTTAAGTCAATACTATACCAACTTTGATTTTCATCTTAAATTCCTATGCTTCAATCAATTAATCAGAGTAAAAACTAATTTCCATCTCTGCACGAGCCGATGGTCAATAGAATGATAGGCAGATTTTTTTTCAAATTCAGGAAGGACCAACTACCCATAGCCAAACACTTACACAAAAAATTTGGTTCAATTCTATGCATAACTTCATACACTTTAAGGTGGTACAATAATCAAAATGGCACAAAAATTGCTATTGTGGTGCCCTCTTCCGGTAGATTTTTGTCAAACTCAGGGAGCACCAATTAACCATAGCATAACACTTACACAAAAAAATTGGTTCAATTCTATGCATAACTTCATGCACTTTTAAAAGCGGTACAATATTGAAAATGGCACAAAAATTGCTATTGCAGTGCCCCCTTCCGTCGGATTTTTTTCAAATTCAGGGAGAACTGACTAGCCATAGTCATACACTTGCACAAAAAATTTGGTTCAATTTGATGCATAACTTTATACATTTTTGGTCGGTACAATATTGAAAATGGCACAAAATCGCGATTGCAGCGCCTTTCGGGCGGAATGTTTCAAAACTGAAGGAGGACCTGCTTGCCACAGCCAAAAATATTCACAAAAAATTTGGTTCAATTCTATGCATATCTTCATACACTTTTTGATGGTAGAATGGCGACATACGGACACGCAGACATACGGTCAGGCAGACATTTTGTAATAACATGTTTTTTTGGAATCTCTGACCTCTAAAACGTGTATATCAATCGAAATCCAGAAGTTGAAAAAAATGTCGATTAGAAAACTTTCTTTTATTGAAGATAGAAGAGAGTAACAAATTGGAATGATTTTCTAAATTTAACATAGTCAACTGCTATCTCTGGTAAGTCAAGTGATCAAGTTTCTGTGGTAAGTAAGTGTGGTAAAATGGGAGTCTGTACACTTACCCATTTCCTGCTTACTGTTCTGTTTACTTCTTGTTTGTTCCTTCTGACTATTTGAAGGAGTTCTGCAGCTCGAATCACTGTGTTGCGCTGTCCAGCAGTGTTGACACAAAGGTTTCAAGATTCTGCGCAGGTCGCGCCTGTGAGGCCTTCTGGACAGAACGTACACGATGGGATCCAAAATAAAGTGCAATGCCGTGAGAGCATCAGCCACTCGAAAAAAGGGATGACCTTTGAGGGAAGGATCAGCTTGTGCGACCAAGATAGTTACCTGAAAATAAGTTTACAAGAGCATTTTAAGTTTTCAAATAAAAGAGCTGTGATGTGCTTAATATCTAAAAAGATGTATGATTTTTCATTGAATACTTTGTATAAGGGTAAGTAGTGTAAAACTATATGGTATAGTTGGGTTTAAACGGATATATAAGTCTTAACCAGTCATTTAGTGGGTAATGATTGAAATATTTAGCTCTAGGAGAGAAGAAGAAAGTAACATTACGGTATTTTCATCAAGCATTTATGTAGTTTCTGTGTTGGAAACTTAGTTTTACCATTTTCTTGTTGTAATATTTGTTAGTTTTTCAAAATCTTAAATATGAACGCATTTAAAGTTACTGAAAAAGTTTATATTATAAAGTTTATATGTGCAAGGAAATTTAATAATGATTTGATTCCCCCAATGAAGCAGTTTCTAGCATTTATTACTGTATTTTTATGGCTTACTTTTCGGTCTTCATTTTTTAGAATATCACCGAAAAATATCTTATGCGGTGTAGGGCTACGTATACAGGAAAAAAAAGATTGGTGATAAAGACATTAAAATTAAATATTATTCCTCTGTATACATATTGTAAATGCTACATGTAACATATTCTATGGTAATCATTTTCTATTGCACCTCCATATTGTAAGTAAATTTCATTACGTTTAAAATAATCAAACACTTTAAAAATGCACAGAAAAGGTTTTTGCCTCACAGAATATAATATAACAGAACATATACAGGGTGAATCATAAATATCGAAACAATAGGCTATCTCCTTAAATATTGCCCCTAGACCTACACTTCCAATTGCAAAAAATCATAAAAAAGGTGAAATTTTTGATAAGTTGCAACTCCATGAAGGGGGGGGGGTCTATTTGAAAAAATACGAAAATTAAATTTTTATACGGCCCTCGTAGGGCAAAATTTCCAATTAAGAAATTATTCCTTATCCCTTTCTAAATTGAGCCAAAAGAAAAAAAAAATCATCTAAATACATAAAAACCTGACAAAGATATTAAAATCCAAAATTCTAAAAAATTCGTGACTTACACCATTTTACCATGCCTGTAAATAGTACGAAGATAGTACGTGTAAATGTACGAAGAGTTTTTGGCTAATTTTCAAAGCAAGTGAGGGATCGTCCATAAATTGCCTATTATTAAATATCGATTTAAGACAGTGCCTCTCATTTGGACATAACAAAGCAGCGCATTGAAAAGAATCTAAATTTGTTTTCAAAATATGTTGGTAGTCTGCACTGGTGGTCTTCATGAATCGAACCCGACCCATAGGGAAAAAAGTTCGGCCCGGTCTGAAAAAATGTTAAAATCATAACCCAGACCGTTCTGGAAAATAGCTTAAATCATAGCCCGGTCCAGCCGCAAATTTCTACATAGTTTTTGATTTCGGTGTGGGAAAAAATTGTTTTGTATGGAGGAGTTCTGACCAAAAAAATTTTTTTATAGCTTTTCGTTTTTTATATTTATACTTTTTTTTTTTTATTAAAGAAGTGCCAAAGGCTGTAATATATTTATTTTATCAATGAATCTCTAAATATAAATGTTTCACTTATGTATCGTTAATCCATATGCCATGCGTTGGAGACTTTGAAAAATGTTATGCAGTAAAACCTTTTAAGGCGGAATCACACAGGAAGGAAAAGAAAAAATACATTATAGACAGATGCCCTTCCTAGGAAGTGTAATTGGAGTTTATTTTTTTTCTCAGGTAATACTGTATTTATTTGGCATGGATCAACATATTTTCCGTTTAAAACAGAATTCCGTCATAGGCAGATTTTTTTTCACTGGATTTATTACATATAATTTTTTAGCCTTTGAATATACAATTCTTTTAAAAAATGAAGTTTTAAGTTTTTTTTTAATATAACATAAATATTTTAAAATTTATGTGTTTTTTGTAAAAATTTTGACTGAGCCGAATTTTATTTATTTTATGCACGTATTAAGTCAGCCAGAGATGGTGATTTTAATACGGGTTTTGTCGAGACTGGGATTGAAAATTTCGTCCAGTTTACACATAGGAAGAAGGAAACAGTCCCTCCTTTATGAAAAGTACGTTAGGCCCAACCTGGCGAGTCTTCAGAAAAAAGCCACGACTCTGTCCTGGCCCGGCCTGGACCCAGAATACAGATTTTTAACATAATCTCCTGGATGATAAAAAGCCTGAAGTTGTCAGATCTAAATTTAAAAAAAGAGACTTAATCTGCATCTTAGAAAAAGCATTCTTTCAAATAACTGAGGACATTTAAACAGTACACTTCATTTTTCTGCATAATGAATATTTTCCCCCACTATTTCTTGTCTTTAAATTATTAAATGTTAAGAATTTTTAAAGAAAAAAAGAACTTGAAACATTTCATTATATATATATATATATATATTTTTTACATTAGTTTTGTTTTAGCAAATTTGAAAAAACATTTACTTTTGAAAACATGATTTTTTTAAAGTTATATCATTTTGTCAATAAATATTTTTAATAGTTTTAAAATTATTAAAAAACAAAAATCATGGAACAAAACTAAAATCAGATTTTCATCTTTAATTAAATGGAAAGAAATTGAAATCCGATAAATAATGTTACGAGTTATACGGATGTTTAATTATCCCCTTTGAACTAGTACTAACCACCTGAAACTTTTTAGGTGCGTTCGTAATTATGTAAATACGTAGCACCTATAGTGGTCGTTCAGTCCGTTCGTCTGTCCATCTGTCCGCATCTAACAACGCAAAAACTACCCAACCGAATCATTTGAAATTTGAAATACATAATTATTACAAAATTTTGTCAAGTCATTCCAAATTTTAAGAAAATCGGATGCATAGATCAATTACAGGGGCAATCAAAAGTATTCCATTACATTACGGTCAATGGGGAAAAAACTTTCAAATGCATTTTAATCGTTTGAAATTTAAAATACATAATTATTACATAATTTTATCGAGTTATTTCAAATTTTTTGATAATCGAGTGCATAGATCAATTACAGGGACAATCAAAAATATTCCGTTACATTATGGTCAATGGGGAAAAAAGTTTTAAATGCATTTTAATGGTTTGGAATTTAAAATAAATAATTATTACATAATTTTGTCGACACATTTCAAAGTTTATGAAAATCGGATGCATAGGTCAATTACAGGGACAATCAAAGTATTCCGTTACATTACAGTCAATGGGGAAAAAGTTTCAAATGCATTTTAATGATGTTACACTCATTCGAACATAATAGAATCGGCATGAATCTATGAAATATATACTAAAATATGCACTCTGTACAATCTGTCATGCAAAGAATTCTTATTATTAAATTACAAGGCCACACAAAATTATTCCATTACATAATGATAAAGGGAGAACATTGTTTGATGAGCGTTTTAATTATAATTCACTATTTACAATTTTATGAGATTGATATATGAGAGTGATATTTTTAAAACTTCTTTATCGTACGAACGCACCTCATTTGCTACGCTTCACGTGCAATTTCCAACTTGTTAAAATTGTATGAGAAATTTTAGGATGTGATTTTCTTAGCAAGTTATAAAGCTAACCATCACAAAAAAGAAAAAAATTCAAAATTCTAATTCAAAAAATAGACTTTTTACGCGCTTCCTAGAACTGATAAAGTAACATTGTTTTTTGAATTGTGCACATTTTAATTTGTGTCTAATCATTTAAAACCTGATGAATTTTTTAATCGGCTATAACTTTGCGACTTTTGAAGATATGAAGATGTAATTTTTTATGTCTTATTCAGGACTGAATAAGGAAAGTTTTCCTAATAGGAATTTTTATCCTACGGGGGTCTATAAAAATTAATTTTCGTATTTTTTCAACTAGACCCCCCCCCCCCCACGGAGTCGTAATTTATCTTATCAAAAATTTCACCTTTTTTTAATAAATTTTTGCAATTGAAAGTATGGGTCTAAGGGCAATATTTAAGGAGATAGGTCTATTGTTTCGATATTTATGACTCACCTTGTATAACAATCCGAGTATATTTACATTTAGAGCTCGGACAAAGAGAAACCCAATTCATAAAGTCATTTCAATTATGTTGGAAAGTATTAAAAACTACTTTAATAATGATCAATATGTGTTTTTATTTGTAAACATACAATCACTGTTTGTGTATCTATCTTATTCGGTAAGTTATTCTAGAAAATGTGACTGGTATTTAGTATTTGATTAAAAAAATATTTTAAGCTCAGAAACTAGAAATTACCATCTGGGGCAACCAGCAAGTGATAAAAAACACACACAGAGCAACCATCAATCTTGCGAAAGAAAGTTCCTCTTGAGTAGCGTAATTTGATCTTCCAGATGTACTAGATGTCGTCCTTCGGACTTTCTGAGGACTTAATCGACAAAGAGCACCTACCACAGCTAGGTTGCAAACTGCGATCACTAAACACATAGTCGTACCAAAGCCTAAAAACAAAAACAAATTAGGGAAAAAATAAGAATAAAATTTCACTAAATTAACTTCATTCACATACATGACATTTAAATACAGTTCGTAGAAAAGATAGACTGACTACCCGATTCTACTTTTCCTAATTAATCATGCAGGCATACGAGAAGTACCATTTGACGAAAGTCCAAGTAGCACAGTTTGTTGAACCATCGTTTAAGTTTTTTGGAAATCGCTGAGAAAAGGTAGGATTGGGTATGGTAAATATGGCAAATGATACGTGCAGAAATTCCTCTAATTTGGAGCGTATCTGATTATAATCAGTAAAACTGTTGAAGTACCATTGGGCCTTTGTTAGCTAAATGATTAGTTAGCTAATGGTACAGCAAGGTAATCATTTCTGACTGTGTGTCAATACAGTGCGTCTCAAAATACATGGACTGGCGATTTTCAAAAATAACAATGCAAAAAATAAAACAATAATGACGAAAAAAAAAATAACAGGAATGTGGAATCATAACATAAGTATATTACAAGAAAGAAATACCGTGTAAGTTTTACAAAACTTTTGCAAAAAAATTGAAATTAAAACAGGCTATCCTAAAAATATATGAACTTTTCGAGTACTTTGTACTTAAGTGAAAATTTAGGATCCATTCTTTTGAATTATCTAGAAAATCCTATCACGTATGCTTTGAGCTAGTGTTTGGAGAATGTACGGCTGTAAACTATAACTTCATAACTTCATACTTAATAACATAACTTCAAAAATTCACTAGATATCAAATTCGCTTGAATTTAACATTAGTCATCTTAACATTATCTGCAACTTTTATACTGAGAAGTTTTTGATAGGACCAACTTTGGCAAATAAAAATAAAACGAAAGTAAAAATGAAAAAAATGGGGGTGAAAGTGTAGAAGAAATTTTTCTTTTAACTCCGCCAATTCAAAAGATATCAAATTCACTTAAATTTATTATAAATCTTCTTTATATTATTTACAACTTTTATATTAACAAGTTTTGGATAAAACTGAGTCTTACAGTAAAAGAAAGAAGTAAAAAAGGGTAAGAACTCCTCCTTCCATCTTAACAGAAAGAAAGAATTAGATTTGTGAAAAATTTCGACTTCAAGTTTTTCGATGGATTTATGTTTTAGAAGATCCTGAACACGACTTGATGGTTTTTAGAAAAGATCTGTCTGTCACTCTGTCCGTATGTGACAAAAATTTTATGGGCGCTCTGTCACAAGAACTAAATCACGGAATTTCACAAAACTTTAGATTCAGTCAGACTTTAATATAAACTAGTGCCGATTAGTTTTTGGTATGTATCACCCAACAGATGGTGCTGCTATGCTGCATTTTTGCCAATTTTTGCATTAGGTCTGTCTCAAGATCTAATGCATGAATTTTTATCTAACTTTAAATTCAATTAGACGTTGACATAAGTTGTTGTTGATTAGGTCTTTGTGTTTGTCGCCCGATAGATGACACTACGATGATAATTTTTTTTTTACGATATTTGCTTTATCTCAAAAAATAATGCACGGATTTTTGTCAAACTGCAGATTCAGTTAGACATTGACAGAAGTTATTGCTGAATACCTTTTAGTGTAAATTACCCAACAGATGGAGCTGTTATGCTACATTTTCAAAAATAATTTTAGTGAAAATCATGTCTCAAGAACTAATGCAAGGAACTTCATATCTTTAGAATCCTAATGATAGGCATATATTGCTTTTTTTTTTTCTTGACAGTGTGCTAACAAATTTTGTAACATTAATATGAATGAGATAGAGCAAAGTTTTAGGATTGGCACATCCAACTAATTTTTATTCTTATCGGGAGAGGCACTAAATTCTAAAAAAGTAGAATTCCTGTTTCCTGCTTGTTTCTATATCATTTGTAGAGCGAAATGCAAATAATTTCAAATATAATATCAGTCGAAAAGTTTTTTATAAATCTTTTTTTTTAATTTTAATAAAAAAAAATTGAAACTGATAACTTATATTCAGATTTAAAGATTTGAGAAATATAGTGATCATAGAAATGTTACGAAGATATCTAGCAATTACGTATAGCACAGTTTTTATGACTTCTAAAAAATCCTTAATCTTGGACTTACATAGTTTTTGAAATCTTGATTCAAATGTATAATAGTTTGGAAACTTTTTTCTGTCATTTTTAATCCAAGTTTGGATGGCAAAGCATTTTATTTTTCATTCACTCTTTATTTTTCTTTCTTTTCTTCAGAGATTAAAAAAGTTGCAAGCTTTAAAAAGTCTTTTTCCTTTTTAACTAAAGCAGTAAGTCGGACTTAGGAAAAGATTTGCAACATTTTCATTACAAACTATATGTTTAATGTTACTCTTGGAAATTGTTAGTTTTAATTTTGCTTCTACGTAGTTTAATTTATTTATTTTATTATTGTTTATTGTTTTAGAAAAGCTGTTAAAATGAAAAAAAAAAAAAAAAAAAAAAAAAAAAAAGAAGGTGAGAGAAAAAGTTTGAAAATTAGGTTTTATTTAAGACTAGTATTTTAAATACTTTAAACCAGGATTCGTGCGGGTACCGTTAGTTCTTTAGGTTTTCTAAATCAAATACCAGTATTTCTTATGTATACATATATATAGAAAATAAATCTCGTCTAGCGCGCGCGCGAAATTTCGCTTTTTTAAAATATAAATTTTCTACGAGAAAATAGTGGTACCGAAGAATTTTCTGATCTTGAAATTCCAGGACCCTTGCCAACACTGTAAACTTTCACGTAGCTTAAAATTTACAGTATCTTAATTACTCTATTATTTTAAATCTATTTTAAGAATATGTAACTTCATATTTTATGGGTCGAATGAATGGTGGTTTCCTCTCTCTACAATAATTCGGCAGCAGTCCGATGAAATTGTATTTTTTACTTACTTCTTCCTCGATGTCTATTGTTTGTGTTGCATAATTTTTTTTTTAGCCCCATAACAAAAATAAATTAATGTTCAGAACTTTATATTTAATTGGGCCTTGACATAAAAAGATAAGAGTGGGCAAAGAACAAAAATTCAGAAAATACGCGTAAACTATATTATGTTTAGTAAAATTTATGAAATATTATTTATTAGGGCAGATGGATGAAATAATTACTAACATTGGTATGACAAGCAGGAAATTTAACTATTGAAAGAAGGAGCATATAGCTGACATTAAAAATATAATAGCGTCACTGAAGCTGTATGAAGAGTATATCAAGAAGAAGCCCTCCAAATAAAATTCAATAACAGTAAGATAATATCCCCCTCTATTCAATACTTCCTATCTATTGTAAAAGAAACAATAGGAATTATAATACGAAAAATTTCAATATGTTACTATACAGCATCATTCAACTTTCCAAAATTATGACTTGAGCTACTCAATGTTTATGAAAATAAAATAAGCATCCGAGTAAAATAAAAAAATAACGTGAAAGAATATGTGCAAAATTGAATGACGGCGTTTCATACACCGTGCAGTTTTAGAACATTTTTATTTGTTTTGAAAATGACTCGGGCAGGGGGTGGGGAATCGAAACATGTAAGGGGTGAATATCACAAAATGTCGGATTTTGATCACCTGATATATTGAAAGTATCCATTGAAAGCAATTCAAAATTTCAAGAGGTAAATTTATTTTCTATTAGACAATAAAGGATTTTCCTTGTAAAATTGCTAAAATTTGAAGAATTTAAATAATAAGCCCATTTTTATGTAATTATATGTCATTCCTTGGCATATACAGGGTGTTTCTAAACTCATGGTACAAAATTTAAGGGTAGGTAGAACGCACAGTAACAATCATTTATTGTATAGGAATGTATGAGACCAAGTGAGGCATTAAGGTAAAAACATCAGGGGGCCATTAGGCCCCTTTTTTAATTTAAAAGAATTTTTCATTCATACTAGAAATTTTTTATGGTATCCCTTTCTTGACATTTCATAATTACTTAACAATAAAAATCTTCTTTGAAAGTTTTTGGTATAAAATCGAATTTTTTTGAATTTGAAAATCGAAATCGAAATATAAATTTTTTAAAATTGAAAATGGAATTTTTGGTTGATTCCACTTGCGGTAAAGGACAGTAAGTGACTGGTAGCCGTTCAATACCATGCATTGAAGTAAAAGAAATCGTTATTTTTTATTTTACTATCGTTCGTCATGGAAGACTTTACATATGCCGAAATTTACACATGCAATCTATGTATGGTCGTGCAAATGGCAAAGCCAGAACTGCCATACGAATGTATCAGGAGCAGTTTCCTCACAGAAGAGCGTTTGATCATAGTATGTTTCAGCGCTTACACCGTCAGCTTTCTGAAACAGGCTTTTTCCACGTCACCAGACAGGGAAGTGGGCGAGAAGCATGAAAGAAATTATTTTGAATTTTGTGAGTAAAAGACCCGAATCAAGTACAAGAGCTGTTGCACAGAATTTAGGTGAGAGTCACCCGACCGTTTGGAGAGTGTTAACCCTTTAACGCGCAGTGTTGCCGGGTCGGCAACACCTAAACTTCCCCCTGTTTAGAGACACAAAAACTCCGTGAATATTTCAAAAACTATTCCAATGGCTACTTTAAATATTTCTTATGAGTTCTAGATGGCAGCCCCACAGATATAAAATTCTACTGTTTTTAAATAATAGGTAAAATGTTTTACTGTAATACGCGCTTCACAGCAATGCTCTTCTCACTGCGCTTATCAACGCTTTACTTATGGGAGGTTACCACTTCGGCAACAACTGTATAATTAAAATGGTTAGTGCAATCTTTACAAAACAACACCTGTGTACTCCTCTAGGCCTAAATGGATTGCCCAATTTTTATTTTCTTTAAATTCCAACTTTAAAGAGTAGTGCGCCGGAAAGGGTTAAATGAAAATCGATTTCATCCCTTCCGTTGTAACCGTGTACAAACTTTGAATCCTGAAGACTATCTTCTGCGGTCGAAATTTCGCCAGTGAGTTTTGAAGCAACATGAATTGCAGCTAGATTTTACTGCTCCTATTCTATTTACAGATGAGGCAGTATTAATACGCGAGGGTGTATTTAATGTGTACAATTTCCATCTTTGGGCAACCAATAATCCACATGCAACGCGGCCACTTGCTTATCAACAACAATTTTCTGTGAATTTGTGGGCGGGAATTGTTAATAATTACTTGATTGGCCCATACCTACTATCAAAGAGGCTTGATTATCGCTGTTACCTTATTTTTATTTTTATTTTTTTTTTTTTTTTTTTTTTTTGTAACAGGTTTTACCAGAACTGTTGCAAGAAATTCCGACCGCCATTCGCAACCAGAGTGGTTTCAACATGATGGAGCGTCCGTGCACTTTTCCACTGATGTGCGCAGTTACCTGAATGTCACAGTTGGGACGCGATGGATTGGGCTTGGTGGACCAATTCCTTGGTCACTGCGATCTCCGGATTTATCGAGTCTTGATTTCTTTTTATACGGTATCTGAAGAGTCTTGTTTATGAGACTGTAGTTGACTTAGACGAAAATCTAGTATCTCGCATATCCGAAGCTGCTGCACGTGTGCGGGAAATGCCTAACATTATAGAAGTGTACACCAATCGTTCCACCGACGCTGCAAAGCATGTATCACAGATGGTGGGCGCAATTTTGAACACTTATTGTAATATTATTGTATGCATTATTATTTACTTGTAAATAAACATTTTATCATTTTTATTCATGTATTTCGTTTGATAAGTTTACCAGTTTTGCGCTTTTTTAAATTAAAAAATTTTGATTTCGTACCAAAAATTTTCAAAGAAGAATTTTCTTGTAAATTAATTATGAAATGTCAAGAAAAGGATAACATAAAAATTTTCTGGTATGAATGAGAAATTTTGAAAATTAAAAAAGGGGCCTAATTGCCCCTGGTGTTTTTATCTAAATGCGTCACTTGGTCACATACATTCCTATGCAATAAATGATGGTTATTGTGTGTTCTACCTACTCTTAAAGTTTGTACTATGAGTTTAGAAACACCCTGTATCTCCCAGAATAATGGCAATTTCATTTTAAAGTAATTTTTACATTCTTGTTTTTTCTTTTTTCTTGTTTTTTTTTAGGTCTAACATTTTAATTTTGTTTAAAGGAACATATTTTCAGTATCATAGCTCAAATTTCATGTAATATTCAGTTTTATTTGTTAATTTATGGAAGCCAGGAAAATGACACGATAAAAGTCTACTAAATTTTTACAAAGACTTTAATCAGATTGTTTTCAAAGAAATATCTAAAAGATCTTGTTGGTACCTATGATTTTACTACTTCTGACTTGAAATATGCCTAAAATAGAAAGAGTTACTCTGCAGCGCCATATATTTATACCTGATAAACAACAAAAATGCCGGCTAGGAAATTGACATTCAAAATTCTTTGTTCCTTCCTTATATACATGTTTTATAAGGTACAAATATTAATTGAAAATTAAAAAAAACTTGGAAAAAATATTTATGCAGTATAGCAAAAGGGCCTTTACTTTGCCCACATCGCAATGTGACATGCCAGGAAAATGACAATCTGAAATTCTAAATCTTTTAATTTTTTTATTCATGTTATGAGAAATGTAATGTCTCTTGAAAATACTTTTAAGAATATTTTTTATTAGAATGTATCAAAAGAAATTGCGTTATACAACATTTAATAAGAATTTTACTGTGGGGACTGCAATTTCCGCATTTTTTTTTTTATTATTCTCCCGTAAACAGTCAAAATAAACGTACTTTTACTGGTTTTGAAATGTTAATTTACACATTTTAGCAACTGAAATTAAATGAACCACTTTTTTTTAATCACAGGAAATAATTTTCCATCTCAACTACTGGATTTAATGAAATCTCAGATTGTCAGAAATTGATTTTCAAAGTCCTCTTTTAATCTTAGAAAACATGAAGCGAAATTTGCATCCACTTAACCTATATATGTTAGAGGTCTGCACGGGCCCGGGCACGGGCCGGGCCGGCGGAATCGCTTCGAATTCGCTAACGGGCCGGGCCGGCAGAATTACGTTTTTTGCAACGGGCGGGGCCGGGCTTATATAAAAATTTTCGGGGCTACCGGCCCGTTTTGAAGATTTAAACATAAACGATAAAATACAAACCTATTTTCAACGAAAATGGTTTTAACGAGAATAATTTTAAATGTGCGTCACGAGCCATACTAGTTTGACAGCATCAATATAAAAATGTAACTTGTGCAGTGTAGCGATCGGCATCGGACAGTTACATTATGTGTAACCCGTTTTAATATTTTTTAAATTGACTCGTGCAGGGCCAAGATCAAAATTGGAGATCAAGGCATTATTTTTCTACATATAGACTTGCCGGACCGAAAGAAGACTTAATTGTTCTCAAGATCTGTAGGGCAGACAACATAATTTGTAAAATTATGAACAGCGATAAAGAACTTATGTTAGCTTAATCTTTGGATATATACTTCTTGATGGTTTTTAAAATAATTTTTCAATAACGCGAAAGTTTGACACATTTTTACATTAATTTTTAATTGTAAAAATATAAAAGTGATAAGCCTGACTATTGAAGGGATTTGGAATCGAATAGCGTTTTTCATCTTTGGTAAATAAAATACTTGTATAACCTTGTTGAGATACAATAGTTTCTCAAATGGTTGCAGGTTTTTCTCCCTTTCCATGCTATCGCTTCCGGAAATTCTATTCAAAACGCTAATTATGGCAATATTTTATTTGCTTGCAGTGTTCTTAAATTGCTTGTATCAAAAAGTGGATAACGCCATTCGATTATATAGTTTCTGAATAAAGACACCTGCTAATCTTATGCATCTCTGAGAAAAAAGAAATGAATTTAGAAATGTAACAGAAAGGAGCTTCTTTGAATTAACGTATGAATTTGGATTTAAAATCTTTAATAAAATGATATAGAAATATTTTTATAAATCTTCCTTTATTAAACAGCTTCAAAAGTTACGATGTTTTTAAATTTCTTTTTTTTTTTCTTTATTCTAAGCGATATTAATTTTTTAATGAATCTTTATTTGAATGTTGAAAGTCTAAGAATCTTAGTAATCATTAATGTTACTAATGTGTATTTCCTGTAAAATGTACTGTAAAATAATTCCATAGATATGTATGCAGTACTCTTTAAAAATATCTTAATTATATGATAAAAATCTGAATTTTTTAGAAATCGTAGAAATTCTAACGGGCCAAAAAGGGCCGGGCCTAAAATATAAAAATTTGAACGGGCCGGGCTCGGGCCGAACTTTTGAGTTTTACAACGGGCCGGGCCGGCCCGGGCCCGGGCCTGGAAATTCCGGCCCGTGCAGACCTTTAATATATGTACAGTAAGTTTAAGATAATTGAGACCCAATAAAGAATTTACATACACTGAAATTGGGCTAAGTGGGGTAAATTAATTTAAAACAACTTGGATAAGACACTTAAATGAGAAAAATGTTAATTTACCTATTAAGTTTTATAAGCTAAAAATGTAGGGTGACCTTGTTTTGATGCATATATTTACGCCTTCTGATATAAAATCCTATTTTGTAGTAAAATTTAGCAAATTTCGGAAAAGGTTTTTAAAGCTCCATTATAGTCATTCAAGTCAACAGATACACCGCTTGTGCCTTATACACTTATATGGCCAAAGGCGATTTTAGACATTTTGTCAAATATCTAAAAAAATACATGACGAATTATCCTGAAACTCTAAGAGTGTAAACATAATAGTGGAGGTCATACATTTCCGTGAAGATTTCCCCCCGAATATTCATAAAGTATTATCAACAAATTGAAAAAGAACGAATATCTTTTGGATAGCCCTGTCAAAACTTATGTAGCAAAAGCATTCAAACTGTAGATTATGATTAAGAGGTTTATTGCACAGATAAACTTACAGATAACTAACTAGCATAAAATAAACCGTATTACAAAACCAGCCACACTTTTATATAAGAATCTTAGATTTGCATGGCAAATATGTATAGGATTGAGATCAGGAGATACGTTTTACCAAACATGAGATATGCATAGACGACATCTCTTGGTTTTGTTGCCTGTCTGTACCGCGCACAGATGTGTTTCCCGGTTTCCAAGTCGATCTCGTAATAAAGCCCGAAACCAACGAGGGGCAGAAGCACCACCAGCATTACAATGCACCATTGCACTAAAATGGCTCGACGAACCAGATTGTGTGTGACATGCTGTAAGAAAAAGAAAATGTACAATAATAATAATAACGCTTAATAAAAATGCATTTCAAAATGTTGAATTACACTGAAAGACACATTTAACTCATTATTCGAGTTTCTTATGCAGTTGTACTTAACCCTTTGAGCTCTGGTGAGTAAATTCACCAGTGTTTTACAACAAAAAAATTCGGTTTAAGATATACAGGAAAAAATGCATTAAACCTTATTCAAAAATACTTGGTCGAATATTCCGGTGCCATTATGGTATTTCGGAATTAAAATTAAATGATAGAAAATTCAACCATCAGAGCTCAAAGGGTTAAAAAACTAATAGCGTCATGGCTGTATCCTCCGGCCTTCGTGCGCCAACCTTCGGGTAAGCGGTTTGGAATCTTACGATAGTTCTGCATTTAGTTCCTTTTTTTTAAATAGAAATTGAATTTTTTTAACAGTACAACAGCATACATTAAAATTAATACACATTTATTTAAAAATGTATATATACTTGAAATACATTTTCCAAACAACATTTGTAATAACCCCAGGAGTATTGATTTTTTATGCCGTTACAAATCCAGATCCGTTTTGGTAAACATGGGACTCATGTTTTAAGACAAAATAAAATAGAAGTTAAAAAAGAAAGATGTATCTTGCTTTGACGCTATTTTAGTTTTTGATTAAAAAAATTTCTGTTAACTATAGTTGGCATTTTCGCCTATAATAAAATTTTTGTTATTAATATTCAATCTCTATGTCAAAAATATTTCACTGCGAATAAACCAGTTCCAGCTGACGTCACCTCTATGTCTATTCTACGGTGATGTCTACGATGACGTATTTGCATGGAGCCTCACAATAACTCTGAAAATTTCTGAATTTGAAATAGACTCTATCAGTATGACGTCACAGGCAACTTGACTCCACTTATCAACTGCAGATTGGTTCCAAATAAACCCACAGAGTTTATAGTCTATTAGAGATGCACTATACCATCTAACTGTTTGCAATATGAAATCCAAATATTCTTCAAAAGACAAGCAAGTGAAACTAGAACTAAATTTATTGGACTAGAAAAAAGTTTTCGAATAGATCCGGCAATGCACAATACGAGCTACGCTCTCCAACCCCTGTTCAGATACATCAGATTATAAAAACACGCTAATTTCATAGTTTTTTAAAACTTTAAATTGTAATAAAAAAAACGTTAGTGAACTCTCTGTATATAGGTTTCCATTTATTTTCCATGTATTGGAGATTTATAAGACCAAGTTAGCTGCTGTTAAGAGATACAATGTCTGTTTTCGTCTTTGATTAAAAAAAAATATATATATATAGTTAAAAATTGGAAAATAAGCTAATGTAAAATGAATTAAGTAAACAGTCTTTGTCTCTCGCTATTTTTTAAAAACGCTATAAAAAGTTCTTTTAAAAATACATTTGAAATGCATCATTTTAAATCTGACGTAATTTTCATGAAAGTTTTCTTTTTCTTTTTAATATTCACCTGAAAATACTTTTGTTGTTAAAAAGGAAATATTATTTGCTTTGTTTTAGTATTTACAATAATAGTTAAAAAAATTATCTCAAAATATGAAATAAATGTCTCGCGCAAATTCATTTTAAATTTTAAACAGTTTTGCATTATTATTGTTTGGTCATTTCAAATATGGTGTAATTTTTCTTATTTATTGATTTTAACGTTTATTAATAAATTTATTATTTTAAAGTTTTATTTCTCTTTGCAATATTCACACGAAAATATTTTTGTCGCTCGAAAGGAAATACTTTTATTTTCGCTGCTTTAGGATTTACAACAGTAGATTGATAGCTCATCAAAAAATATGAAATATTTCGTGTAAATATATTTTTTAACTGCTGTATCAGTTTAAGCCTGACGTAATTTTCATGAAAGCTTTCTTTCTATTTTTAATATTTACGCGAAAATACTTTTGTTGTTAGAAAGGAAATATGTGCGTTGTTTTAGAATTCACGATAAGTTGAAAAGATTATCGATTATCTCAAAATCTGAAATAAATGTCTCTCACAGATATATTTTTTAATTTAAACTGTTTGGCATTATTATAATTTGCCAATTTTAAATAATGCGTAATTTCCTCTTTTTACGACTTTTAATGCATAATAAGGAATGTATTATTTAAATATTTTCTTTCGCTTTTAAAATTGACGGCTAAATATACTTTTTATGATTTAATTTTCTATATACCCTTGCTTTTAACACGTAATCATTTAATTCTAATTTGAATTTTTCTATTTATAATAAGCTCGCGTAAATAAATTTTTAATTAGAAGGAAATATTATTCCTTACGCTGTTCTTAAAATAGGCAACAGTTTAAAATAATACATTTTTCTGCTAAAATATGTAAAAACTTCTCTCAAAATGCTGAAAATTCGAATTTAAAATGGAAACCAAACCTTAACAAGTTGGAAATGGCACGTAAAGCGTAGCAAATGAGGTGCGTTCGTTGATAACGAAGTTTTAAAATATTCAGATCTTGCTGATATAGTAGAGCGTACTTTGGATATAATATAGTGGTCGAAATCTTTGTGTTCCTGTAAATATGCAGGGAGTAATTCTTATTATACTCCATTAACGTATATCTTATTCATAAAATGTGAAGTAGTTTAATATAATTAAACACCCCCCAAACAATGTTTCCCCGTATAACATTATTTAGTGGAATACATTTGTGTGGCCCTGTAATTTAATAATAAATATTCTTTGCATCACAGATTATACAAAATGTATTTTTAGTACATATTTCATAGATTCATGTCGATTCTATTATATTTAAATGAGTGTAACACCATTAAAATGCATTTGAAACTTTTTTCCCCATTGATCGTAATGTAACGGAATACTTTTGATTGTCCCTGTAATTGATCAATGCATCCGATTTTCATAGCATTTGAAATGACTCAACAAAATTATGTAATAAATATACGTTTTAAATTTCAAACGATTAAAATGCATTTGAAACTTTTTTCCCCATTGACCGTAATGTAACGGAATCCTTTTGATTTTCCCTGTAATTGATCTATCCATACGATTTTCATAAAATTTGAAATGACTCGACAAAATTATGCAATAAATATACGTTTTAAATTTCAAACGATTAAAATGCATTTGAAACTTTTTCCCCATTGACCGTAATGTAACGGAATCCTTTTGATTGTCCCTGTAATTGATCTATCCATCCGATTTTCATAAAATTTGAAATGACTCGACAAAATTATGCAATAATTATGTATTTTAAATTTCAAACGATTCGGTTGGCTAGTTTTTGCGTTGTTATATGCGGACGGACAGACAGACAGACAGACGGACGGACTGAGCGACAACAATAGGTGCTACGTATTTACATAATTACGAACGCACCTAAAAATGAGTCAAATAAAAAAAATTAATTGAAGTCTGCATACCGGGAACTTCAATACATAAAATAACCTAAAAGTGTTTAAATTCCTATGTATAGTTTTTGCTCATATAAAACTTTTATTATGGTTGACCAATTTTAACATTAAATATCCCTTAAAATAGTTATTTCGTTTAAAAACGGTCTATAATCAGCGTTTTTATCATTCTTCTATAATGCCATCAATTTTCATATTTTTGTATGTAACAGTTTTCTTAGTATTAAGGAAGACTCACCCCCCCCCCCCCCAGTCACAAAAAATTAATTTCTATCAGTGGTAGCAACGTTAGTTACCGTTTTTAGGTGCGTTCGTAATTATGTAAATACGTAGCACCTATTGTTGTCGCTCAGTCCGTCCGTCTGTCTGTCTGTCTGCCCGTCCGCATATAACAACGCAAAAACTACCCAACCGAATCGTTTGAAAATTAAAATACATAATTATAACATAATTTTGTCGAGTCATTTCAAATTTTATGAAAATCGGATGGATAGATCAATTGCAGGGACAATCAAAAGGATTCCGTTACATTACGGTCAATGGGGAAAAAAGTTTCAAATGCATTTTAATCGTTTGAAATTTAAAACATATAATTATTGCGTAATTTTGGCGAGTCATTTCAAATGTTATGAATATCGGATGCATAGATCATTTACAAGGACAATCAAAGGTATTCCATTACATTATGGTCAATGGGGAAAATATTCAAATGCATTTTTATGATGTCACACTAATTCGAACATAATAGAATTGACATGAATCTATGAAATATATACTAAAATATGCATTCTGTACAATCTGTGATGCAAAGAATTTTTATTATTAAATTACAGGGCCACACAAAAGTATTCCACTACATAATGCTATACGGGGAAACATTGTTTGGGGCGTGTTTTAATTATATTCAACTATTTCACGTTTTATGAATAAGATATACGTTTCTGAGGTGTAATTAAAATTACTTTCTGCATATTTACAGAAACACAAAGATTTCGACTACTATACTGTATCAAAGTACGTTCTACTAAATCAGCAAGATCTGAATATTTTTAAAACTTCGTTATCGTACGAACGCACCTCATTTGCTACGTTCACGTGCAATTTCCAACTTGTTTTAGAATAGAGATACATGCAAAATATATTTGGGAAAATAATGCGAAAATTTAAATTTAATGTTTAAAAAAAAACTAAAAAAAAAAGTGAAGTCTGAATGATTAAATTTCTATGTATAATTTTCCAAAAAAACTTTTTTAACGAAACGATTTTGACCGACTTTAATAAGTAAGATCTCTTAAAATATTCTTCGATTTAAAAACTGTATGCTTTAAGTGTTTGTCAAACATTTCTCTATAATATTTACATATTTTTTTTGTATGTAATTAAAAAAAAACATTCGCGAATAAGGACTTTAGGTCCACAAAAAATCATTTGATGCGGCGGTGACAGCCTTAGTTACTATTTTTTAGAATAGAGAGATCCAAACCGAGCCTCTGAAGTTACAGAGTATAAGGGAAGACTAATTTGTATATTAACAGATACATTTTTTTAGATTGCTCACTAAGAACACAAAAAAGCATTTTTATGTAAAAAGCATCATTTTTTCATTTAAATAAAGTTTTGAAATTTATTAATGATGATACTTTCGTATGTGTTAATAATCGAAGAAATCGCCGAAGATTTCGCTATTTACAGCACTTCCTTTCAATTCTGATCATTCCAGTGGTTTATAAGTGTAGTTCGATTACATGGATGTGAAATTTATGTTTTATTTATATTTAATCATATTATTTTATTGATGAAATTTTAATTTCGTTATGGAATATCAATCTGAAACAAATCATTTATTTTAACTTCTGTGCAAACAAATTTATTTTTCATAATCATCTGCAAGCTATAGAGTTGAAAATTATTTTAAAAACGATAAAAAATTATTAAATTGTGATAAAATTTTTAAACAAATTACAATACAATTTCAAACAAATGGTATTTGTAAGTAATTTTTACTTTTTTCTATCCTTACAAGAAGAAAATATTGGATTCGTGAAAATTTTCGAAATCCCGTTTTCGACGGATTTACACGTTTTAGGGGTTAGTATTGGGTTTTTATTCTCTTACAGATTATAATTTAATCAATCAAAAATTCCATTCAGTAAAATTGTCTTTTCATATATGCATTACTATATAAATCATCATTTCCACACTTCACTTATCAATTGGTTCAAGTATTTCACCTGTTTTATCAAAGAACTGAATGAGATCAAGACTAGATTACCTTCTATATGAATCTTGTTGTAGTTTAAAATAACCAAAATAAGAGGAGATTACATAAAGGCAATTACTATGAGAATTACTCAAGTTAAGTTAAGAAATTACAGAAATAAAATAGATTACCAAGATTAATCAAAATGAATTAAAAAAAATAACTATACATACTTTAAGTTTCAATAAATATTGATGATTGAAGGTAAATAATAAATAAAATTCAACAAAATTCTCAATCTGTCTAGATCTCAGACGTAGCACATATGGATCTGTAGCAGTGAACCCAATTTTTACCAGGGTTCGCTGAAATGGGCCCAGCCCGAAAAAACCCGGGCGGGTTTTTTCGGGCGGGCCCACTTGAAAAAACCCATCAAAAACCCATTTGTGGGTTTTTTCAAATTTTCTCGTGTTTTCACATCTGTATCATTATTTAATCTAAGATATGAGGATAGAAAGATAAATGTCAATTTAAATATATTTCAAACTAACCATATTTAAAAGAATTTCTAAGTATTGATAAAATGACCATAAAATAAACTAGTTTGTAAATAAGGAAGATTTTCATGGCCATGTATTTTAAAATGCATCCAAGTGCTTTAAATCTTAATGTATACCTAATGATGGCTCTTGAAATGTGATCCTCATCCTGATTGCTTGTATTGTTATAGCTTTTAAGATTAATCGCAACATTTATTATCCTGCTTCAATGTTCAATGAAAGTTTATGCAGTAATTTTCAACACAAAAATGGGACAGATTATACAGGGTTCCCAGCATCAGGAAAATCTCAAAATATACAGGAAAAGTCAGGGAATTTACAAATAATTTCTAAAAAAGTCATGGAAAACATTTGAGTGAAAAAATGAAAAATGACATAAAATTCATTAAACAGTTCGAAAAAAAAAAAAAGACTGAAGTATGATTGCAGAAAAAAATTGCTAATTTTGGCAAAAGATTGTGAAAATAAGTATCAAATTTTGCTGTATGCTCGTTTGGTCAGAGAATTTTTCTAGATTTGGTTTGGGAAAGTCAGGGAATTTTTTGAGATTTGGTCATGGAAAGTCAATGAATTTGCCAGTCATGTTTTGCTGGGAATCCTGTAAAAAAAAAAAAAAAAGAGTGAAAAAGTTTTAGTATAGTACTTTAATAATTTCATTGTTAAAATTATTACTAATAATTAATTTTTGTAAAAGCAAATTATAATGTTCATTATTGTCATAACCTTTTAACCTTTAACCTCATAAACTTTTTGTAATCAATTAGTTATTTCAAATTGTATTTAGTAGTATAAGTACCTTGTTTTCAAACATTCTGGACCATGTTTCTTTAACATAAATAACCTTGATAATATCCAAAAAACCCAAATAAAATCTAATGTAAAATGTATCCAGATACTTTAAAAGATTGCTTCTAGATGTCATACAAAAGCAAAACTAAACTAGTAAAAGTGTATTGCCATTTACGATCTAACTTTATAGATATGACTGACATTGACTCTTAGATAATCCAATTTAATACTATTGCAATATAAATGTTGCTTAAATTGTAGTATATATATATATATATATATATATATGCATATATATGTGTGAATTCTATTTTTTTCTTCACAAAAATAAAAATATTTACATAAATGTTGCTGCTTTAAACTGATTTTTATTGAAGTAAATGAAAGAAATTGCATAAGTTAGTCTTTAACTTAAGATTTATATAAAGAAATTCAGTTGAACTTGATTTAATGTATAATTCTTCCAGTAATCTAGTTCTATGAGATACAAAATTATCTTTTTAAAATATATTTATATTTTCTTTTTATGTATTTATTTTTATTGTTAATCTATACTTAATGCAAAATTATACCTTTGTTTCACTGATAAATGAAAAATTTAGGTACTATGCATGTGAAAATTAGAAATGTGAAGAGTTCTCTAAAAAAAAAAAAAAAAAAAAAAAAAATGATAAAACCCGAAAAAACCCGGTTTTTTTCAAAAAAGCCCGAAAAAACCCGGGTTTTAGACTACTGGGCCCAGTGGGTTGGGCTTTTTCAAAAAAACCCGGGTTTTTTCAAACCCTGATTTTTACCAATGTTGTCTTATGGGATATCAAATTCATATAGATAACTTAAAAGCTCAAGATCTTTATTAAAATTTCAAAAGAGAGAAGAAGGACACTGGAATCTTCCTTCTATTTATGGGGAGCAAAGAAAGAAAAATTTTGTAAGCACTAAGATTTCAATAATATAAAAACAAGCATCCCATAATACAACAATGATATTGTGGCCAGAGAGGATATAGTGGAAGTACATCTATCTTAATTTCTCCATTTTTTTATTCTTAGGATAAATTAAATTGTTTTAAATCATGTTAACTCCTCAAAAGTTTTGATCTAAGAATTTCTATTACTTAGTTAAATATCTTTGCTCAACTTTAAGATAAAAGTATGTTAATTAATCAATGCATATATAACTTCCAATCTGATAAATTACTTTAAATTCTGAATAAAGAGGTAAGTGTTGAAGTTAATTTACTTTTAAACATTCATAGGGACTTCTTTAATTTCAAGTTATTACATATTTTAGAATAGTCATATTGACACTTATGAAATTGAAATTCAATTAATCTACTATCAAAGTAGGATAAAATTCTAAGGAACTATACTTGAGTATTTCCTTGTTTAATATACATTTTTTTTTTTTTTACTAATTTACACTTTTAACTTAAAATTGAATGCTTACTTTGCACTAAAATTTAGTTAAATTTTCTTTTCTATAATTTAAATAAAGGATATACTAAAGCAAATTAACAATCTCAAATTTCTATTAACAAATACATTTTTTTAATTTAATTCAACATAAAAACATCAGAAAACACATTAACATGAATTTGTTGAAAACATTCGAAAATATTAGTCCACAACAAGTCTACTTTATAAGAGTCAAAATAAGTTCACTATAAGTATAATGAGAATTTCTTACCTTCAGCTTACAAGAATATTTGTTTTTACTATTGTAACACTCTTACTATCAGAACTAACTAGTAACTCAGTCTTCCTTGCATTGGGATATATTTCAGCAGTTCGCGGTTCATGGTGAAACCTTTACATAGAATAGACTTGGAGTCCTATTCGGAAAGGGTCTTGATGTCAACTTCTTTTTATTTGGGAACGTAATTAGGGCTACTACAGTTCCATGAAAATCTCCAACAAATCCAATTAGCACCCCTTAGTAACTCGGGACATGAGTACTTCAACACACTGTAATTGAGAATTCACGCTCTTGGATTCCGACATCTTACTCCGAAGTGCACTTGAAATCAAAAATTTCCTGGAGAAACATCGACGCAAGCTGACAGCCATAAGCAACCCAGGACATCACTACTATGTTACGCTCGAGATAAGTCTCTATCAAACGGGTTTCCAAACATCCATCCGAACTGCAGGAATATAAGAAGTCGATTGGAAATCTAGCATAGTTAGCTGCACCATGTAGGACGCTACAATTCTTAGTCGAGGGACTTCGACCTTTTCTTTAATAGTAATGGTTTGAGCAGACCATTTTTTTTTAACAAACTCTCTCAGCTTTCTGTTGCAGACTACTCTTTTTCAACAAACCCTCTTAGCATTTTTTTCCAGACTGCCTCGAATCTTCTTTAATTATCCAGGCCTCCCCTTTCCCAGATAAAAAGGGGAGGGGGGGGGTCAGAACTATCACCTATACTCAACCAGATGCTTTCAGTTCGACTGCTATCACCAGGACTGACTTTTTTTAAAACCAATTGCGCGCAAGCCTCTAACATACGGGGGTATTTTTTCTGAGAACACGGACGCTTCCCCCTTGCCCCAACCAAAAGGGTGACTTCTCGTTGGTCAGCGCGTAAGTTTCATTGCCAGTGCCCAAATAAGGACATGTTTCCATCTCTCAATCACGTGACTTACTCGAGCTCCTGTCCAAGCAGGTGTTTCTCCCAATTCCCGTTCCCATGAAATCTACAGCTGGGGTTCCAAGTATTGCATATAATGAAAGTAACAGTCTTGGGGATATTTTTATGGGCGAAAACGTATCTTGCTCTCTCTCTAAAATGACACTATACAATTTTTTATGGGTCATAAAAAAAGGTGTACTTTTAGCAAGTACCCAGGGCTTAAAACTCCGTGTGTGGGCAATTATATAAGGTACGCTATTTATTGTCCGAAAACTTCATAGCATGGGAACCTCACTCATCTTTAATCTTAACAAAAGGGCTTTTAGCAATTATCGCAGTTCTCTGCCCGAGGGGTGTGTTTTTCTTTCTAACACACACAAACGCTTGTGAAAGCGTGAGAAAGAAAAATGAAATAACAAAAATATTAAGGGCCTGTGCGTATAAAAAAAAGAAAGAGGGGTTTTGAATTTTGAATAATTAAAATTTTAAAGAAAGGCAGTAATCAATAAAAAAAAAACTGTAACATATTAGAGAATCTAAAAAACAAGTTTTTGCAAATGCCTGTATGTGAGTCTGTGAGTCCGTCAGTCTGTTTGCCTGTATGAAACAAAAAATTTGTGGACGCTCTATCTCAAGAACTAAAGCACGGAATTTCACAAAAATTTAGATTCTGTTAGACCTTCATATAAACTAGATCTGATTAGTTTTTGATGTATATCTCTAAACAGGTGGCACTGCTAAGATGTATTATTCATAATTTCCATAATAGCCATATCGCAAGAACTAGTGCATGGTTATCATAAAACTTACGCTGATTACGTTTTGATGCAAATCTCTCAACAGGTGGCACTGCCATGGTGCATTATGCGTAATTGTTGCAATAGATCTATCTCAAGGACTAATGCACGGAATTTTCTAAAACTTCAGATTCAATTAGTCCCTAACATTATAGATCAGTGTTGTTTAGTTTTTGGTGTAAATCGCCCTTCAGATGACGCTGCTATGCTGCATTTTTCAAGATTTCGCAATAAATGTATCTCAAGAATTAATGCATGCATTTTCATCAAACTTCAGATTCATTTAGTACCTGATTAATTTTTAGTCTATCTCTATATAATCCAGCACGTGTCGCTGTTATGCAAATTTTTTTCTAAGATTTTGCAATAGCTCTACCTCAAAAACTAATGCACGGATTTTCATCAAATTTCAGATTTACTTATAAGATGACATAAGCTGTTGCTTACTAGATATTTGTTTAGTCAGCAACAGCTGACTAAACAAATTTTACAGGCTAAACAGCACTTTACCGGTTAGGTGGTTACCTAACCGGTGGCACTTCTATGCTACATTTTTCAAGAAGTATTAACATGCATAAGATAGAAGAAAATTTTGCGATTGCTACATCTGACTAGTTTTTTCTGCATTCGACATTTGTAAATTCTTAAACATATGCAAAATTTATAAGTAAAAAAAATTAATATGAAGGGACAAGCAATCAAGTCTTATAAAATAGAATCGATAGAAAAACAAAATAAAAATAGAAAAAATTCGTCATCGAAAATTTCTAAAAGGGATTCATACACCATTATTCTTTGAAAAAGTATAAAATTAAAATATATATATATATATATATGTAAGGAAATACTGGTTGAGAGTCCATTTTCTAAATAGTTAGATTTAATTTTATTTGGATTTTGGAATTATTATGATTTTTTTTTATTTATACTTTCGGCTAGCAAAAAATACTTTCTTATGCTATTAGAAGATAAGAAAATTATTTAGTTGCTATGTAATTATTTTTATCCTCAACCAATATTTTCCCTATCAATAATAAACAAATTGTGATATTTTCTTTTGATTATACTCTTGTTTTATTATTATTATCATTATGATTTCTATAATGAAGTTTAGTATTAATTATACTCTTATTGAGAAATATTAGGATATGGTGTCTTATTATACTATCACTTATTATTGTTGTTATTGTTATTATTTAAATTTTTCTATATTATTGATATTGAGAGTGATGCTATTTATTATTAAAAAAATTGATATATTATTGAAAGAAAAATTTGATAGATTGTTAAAAGATGTTGGATCCAACATAACATAAAAAACAAAGATTAAGCTAGATTTGGAGATCTTTAATTAAAGAGACTGTATTCAGTGAACATTGGAAAAGACTTTTATACACAATGGAAAGACTTTTTTCATTTGAAGAACTTTATTTAAAATAACCTATGCATTAAGTTATTGTAATTATTTAAACTTCCATGAGAACGAATTGTTATTGTTTTTATTATATTTTTTATCTCTTGCTTATTTATATTTATAACTTATTTACTGTTATTGTATGTATTATCTCCTATGCACTTACAAATAGTAAGTGATATTGTAACAGTATTGCATCTCTTTCAGGGAAATGCTCCTACCTAAATTTAATTCAGATTAATTTCCTCTTAACTATTTTATTTTAATCGCTAATATTTTTTATATTGCGTTAATTTTCTTTTCTTCCATCTCTTGGCTTCCTGGGTTTGACAGTTTTAATCCAAAATTTGACTTTTCTAAATTATTATATTTCTGTTGTCTGAACTTGTAGTTTTATTTAACTATCAATTTCATACAAATTTTCGGGGAGGGGGGGATAATATTACAAATTTAAAATTTTTTCGCCAAAACTAACCTTTATACTACCTTAATTTTCTTATAATAATGTTCCGTACTTACTTCAAATTATTAAATTAAAATCTTGTTTCTAGATCTAATCTGTATGCAGACGATATAAATTCTTAATTTGCCTTAAAAAACATTATTCCAGTATGCGTAAATTTAAAAAGATGGCTCTAAATTAAAAATATTCTTAATTAAAACTTTATTTCTTAATATTCCAAATAAAACTGATTTCTTCTATGTTTTTATCAACCCTTTTTAAGAAAATCTTATTAAATTTATTCCAAAACCATACCTTTCAAAAAATATCATTATTTTATTTTATCTATTTATTTATTTTTCCGCCGTCAACCTTTGATGTGTGCATTAATAAATTCATTTCTTTTCTTTTTCTCTTAAAATTAATCATTTATAAAAATCGTTTGCCTAAGAAATTATGAGTCGATTATAAATTGGTTAAATAATATTTCTTTTAAAAAATAAATTTATCGTCTGTGTAAAATAATCTCGTATCTGGATAAGAATTCTGTTTACATAAAAGGATGATGGTTTGAGATTACAGAAAGTTCTAGAATTTTCTTTTTAGTTTTAAAAGGTGGAAGTCTCGAGATGAGAAGGGGGAGATTCTGGAGTTCTTTCGTCGATGAGTACGGCTGGTTGAAGTAAATGATGGAATATTTTTTGGACATTTCGTTAAAAGATCGTTTGCAAAAAGGAGTTTTTCCCTCTATAATGACTACAGTTGAATAAATAAACTTACAGCCACCAATGAGTGATTTATTGGATATTCTACATTTATTTATTTTTTATTTTTTCCCTCGCTGGCCATGACTTCTGTGCAAAGAACGGGGACCCTGGCGATGATGTTTCTGGCTCCTAACTTTAAAATGTCACATATATATTAATAGCGATTAAATTATAAATATTTTTACGATTCTGTAAGTGTGATTTAAAAGGTACGAAGTTTTTGATCATGTAGCGAGACACTGATATAATTAGTTCCCAAACAACGATTCCTAAGTAATATATTTCAAATTAATTTCGGCAAATAAAACTTCCGTGTCATTAAGTGTTTATTTGCTAATTGAATAAGGCTCTTCATTGTACATCTTAATTAGCTTCCATATCAAAATTCCAGATCTTAGTTCGAAAAATTGCTATCAGTAAACATCCTTAAATTCTTCGTAATTAGAAAGATTTAATCAATAATCTTCCGAAAACAACGCCAAACTACAAATATAAAGGGTCTGAAAGTTGAAACAAATAATATGTAATAAACAAAAATTAGAAAAGCTTAAATGTTCTAAATTTATGTTAAATTGTTCACATAACGGCAGTTTTCATTTTATTAGGTGCGTTCGTAATTATGTAAATACGTAGCACCTATAGTTGTCATTCAGTCCATCTGTTCGTCCGTCTGTCTGTCCGTCCGTCCACATATAACAACCCAAGAACTACCCAACCGAATAGTTTTAAATTTAAAATATATAATTATTACATAATTTTGTCGGGCCATTTCAAATTTTATGAAAATCTGATGCATAGATCAATTAAAGGGACAATCAAAAGTATTCCATTACATTAGGGTCAATGGCGAAAAATGTTGCAAATGCATTTTAATGGTGTTACACTCATCCGAACATAATAAAATTGATATGCATCTATAAAGTACATATTATAATATACATTTTGTATAATTTCTGGGGCAAAGAACATTTATCATTGATTTACAAGGCCACACAAAAGTATTCCATTACATAATGGTATAGGGAGAACATTGTTTGGTGCGCATTTTAATTGTAATTAACTATCTACAATTTTATGAGATTGATATAAGGGAGTGATATTTTTAAAACTTCGTTATCGTACAAACGTACCTCTTTAACTTCACTTCACGTGCAATTTCCAACTTGTTTATTCCTTGCTGCGATATCGCTACGTTTCTTTTTCAGTTATTTATTTTCTAAAAAGTGTATTAATAGGATTGCGTAAAATTTTTTGTACTAAACATTTCTAAAACAAAAAATATGTTAATGCCATTTCTATTTAAATTTTGCTAAAATAATTCAAGGTTTATCATAAAAATTTTTTTTGACACAAATTAAATTGTCTGCATTTCTTTTTTCAAGTTACATAACGATGTATCAAATCTCCCTTTCAAGTGTATCAATCCTCCTCAGTAATGGAGAGATTTGATATCATAGTAATCATTCAAATTAATTGAGGTGTATTTTTTGAAAGATTATTTTTAAAATTGACTATCTATATTATAAAGGCCAAACGTATCTGTGCGTAACGCATACGTCATTTTGCGAATGGCAACACTTTCAAATTTTAAATGAAATTTCTGAATTGCAATTTTTACTACTACAAATTTTTAAATTTCTAAATATCGCACATTTTCAATTCTTGCACCATCGTGTGGGGAAAAAAATGTACTTTTATATGAAATTTGTTTGAAAGCCGAATCTTAATTTGTTTTTGAAATATTAATTTTTTGGCAGTTTTTAATACCGCTTTTTTAATCGTGGCAACAGGAATAGTCCTTTGCAAAGGAAAAAAGGAAAGAAATTGATTACTGTATCTTTATGTTGCCATTTTCTCATTAAAAGCGGAAATTTTAAATTTAAATATCTTCTGTTATAAAACCCGTTGAATTTTGATTTCATTTACAAAATTTGATTTATACGTAAAAGAATATTAACAGTTTAATATCTGTTTTAGCTAATAGCATTGAGACTTCAAGTTTTGAATCAAAATGATTAATTTAAAATGCCAATTTTTTCTGAAAAGGCGAATACAGATACGAAATGTGCATTTGTAAATTTTGATATGATGAAAATGATGTCAGGTTTAGATTTCACGTGAAAAAAATTCTATGATTGAGTCAAAGTTGAATAAATTTTGCTTTTTTTTTTCATTTTGAAATACTAGCATAAGAACCTAAATTGATAATTTTATCATAATAACAGATCTTTATCAATTTTTATTGCTTACATGTACGATTAAAGTTTAATTTTAACAATTTCTACAACTGATTTTTACAGAAGTAGTATTTTGTTAATTTGAAGTTAAATATCGTTTGTTTAAGAGTTAGACTTACCAATATAAGGTGCATTTTTTACTCTAACTAATTTTGTAGGTTTATTATAAATCAATAAAACAGTTCCTTTTTAAACATTTTCTTTCGTCGAAATTCGACGGGTTCTACCTTGTATTTTTAAGGAATAAATAAAAAGCCACTTTATAAGAAAACATGAAAATTTTGTTTTTAAAAAAGCTTTCTAAGGGTTATATATATATATTTAAAAGTGTATCATATCTCTCCTACCTTCCCCTAGATTGTGATACAGTTTTCAAGAAATTTCAATACAGCTTGAACAAATTATATTTGAAGTAATTTTTTTTTTTATTCGACAGTAAAAGTCTTATAAATATACGACATTTAGAAGTTTAAAATTAATGTAAAGGGACAAGCAATCACGTTTGTTCTTTATAATATAAAATAGTTAGAAAAAAAAATCGTCATAGAAAAACATATAAAAGTGATTCATACACTATTATTCGCTGAAAAAAAAAATCACTAAATAAATAAATAAATAATTATAAATAAATAATGATAGCATGTATCAATAATATTTTAATTTTTAAATATTTTCACAATCCTGTTGGTGTGATTTTGAGGACTGTTGAGTTTGTAGCAAGACACTGTAATAATTAGTTTGCAAACAACGATTCCTAAGCAATATATTTCAAATTAATTTCGACAAATAAAACATGTATGTCAATTAAGTGTTTATTTGCTAATTAAATAGGGCTCTTCATTGTACATCTTAATTAGTTCCCAAATCGAAAATTTGGATCTCAGTTCGAAAATTGCTACCAGTAAACATTCTTAAATTCTTCGTAATTAGAAAGTCTAATGAATAATCATTCGAAAGCAATACCAAATTACAAATATAAAGAGAATTCTTGAAGTTGCAACAAATAATAAGAGACAAAGAAAAATCAAGCTTTAAAGGATAGACTATGAAGCACTTTCTAAAACATGTAACTTGTAATTTCACAAAATTTGCATTTTCACAAATTTTTTTCACTTAAAAATGTAGTAAAAAAAAAAAAAAAAAAAAAAAAAAAAAAAAAAATCCTCCTCCTTTTTTTTTTTCTTTTCTTCCTCAACAGCTCGAAATTTTTTGATGCATTTTCAGGCTCATTTTTAAAAAATGAAAACTTGAAATTTGTAGATGCGATTGATGAAGAGATAAGAAGTTTTCATTTTTCGTTGAGTTAATTAGAACTTCATTTATAAACAATTATTTCCACAAAATGACCATTTCTTTCGTTCCGAGTTCTCTTGCTTCAGAAAATTGGTTCAAAACGTTAGCTTTGACAACGTTTTTTGCAATGTATTCTGCCTTTATCAAAAAATCGACAAGCATCGCACCTTTTATAGTTTCTGAATAAAAGATTCTGCCAATTTGATTCGTTTCAGAACAAAAATGAATTTAACAAGTTGGAAATTGCATAGCAAAGAGGTGCGTTCGTATTGTAAAGAAGTTTTAAAAATATTAAAATCTTGGTGTGATAGTAAACAGTACTTCGGATGCAGTAGTGCAGTTTCCGAAATCTTTTGTTTATTCCTATAAGTGCTATCTGCTTTCTATTATACTAGAAGTAACTTGTAGTTAACCTCAGCAACGTATACCAATTTCATAAAATGTGAAATAGTTTAATATTATTAAAACACGCCCCAAACAAAGTATCCTCCCTATACCATTATGCAATGGAATACCTTTGTGTGGTCCTGTAAATGAACAACAAATATTTTTCGTACCACATATTGTACAGATGTATATTTTATTTGTACTTCATAGATGCATATCAATTTTATTATGTTGGAAAAAGTAGTTGAGAAAAATTGTAACGCCAGCAAAATGCACTTGAAACTATTTTTTTTCCCATTGGCCCTGCGTCCCCCGGGCTCGGGCCGAACTTTTGAGTTTTACAACGGGCCGGGCCGGCCCGGGCCCGGGCCTGGAAATTCCGGCCCGTGCAGACCTTTAATATATGTACAGTAAGTTTAAGATAATTGAGACCCAATAAAGAATTTACATACACTGAAATTGGGCTAAGTGGGGTAAATTAATTTAAAACAACTTGGATAAGACACTTAAATGAGAAAAATGTTAATTTACCTATTAAGTTTTATAAGCTAAAAATGTAGGGTGACCTTGTTTTGTTCTCTAAAAAAAATTGATAAAACCCGAAAAAACCCGGGTTTTTTCATAAAAGCCCGAAAAAACCCGGGTTTTAGACTACTGGGCCCAGTGGGTTGAGCTTTTTCAAAAAAACCCAGGTTTTTTCAAACCCTGATTAAAAAAAGGGTTAATCTTTATTTCTTCATACATATCTATACACACACAATTATATGTATAGTGAAACCTCAGTTTAGCATTATTCAAGGGATTGTACAGAAATGACATATGACATATATGAGAAAATGTTAAGTCTGGATAAGACAAAGCAATACACTAAGCATAAATCATTAATAATCTATCAACTTTTTACATACTTTGCTATGAATTCAATTATTTACAAAATCACATAATTTTGTTTCTTTGCATTTTTATACAATGCTCATATATATTTTTAGATAATGCATTTGTTATTTGTACTAGCTTTTTACATATTTAAGCGGCAGATAACATTGAACAGCCAGAAAATGACCATTTTAAAGCCGTGCGAAAAACTCAGTAGTTAAGACCCTGTCCTCGCTCGAGGAAATGCTCACGAGCTAATGCTATTCCTATGTGGGAGCATTTTTCTAATAGCTCTTTCGCATTTTGACATTTTTTAATATTTTTTTTGCATTGGATAGCTGAAGTGCATGCCAACTGCGCACCTTTTTTACTTTTTTGATTTTGGTTGCAGATATTTTTTACAAAGTTAGTTTCACTTTCAAAACCAGTTTCGAAACTGAAAGTGCTTTAAAAAAAAATATCTGTAGCCAAAATCGAAAAAGTAAAAAAAAAAATGCGCAGTCAGCATGCACCTCAGCTATCCAATGCAAAAAAATTATTCAAAAATGTCAAAATGCAAAAGAGTTATTAGAAAAATGCTTCCCCATAGGAACAGCATTAGCTCGCGAGCGTTTCTTCGAGCGAGGACTGGGGGGGGCCTTAACCAATGAATGAAACACAACAGTTTATTTTTTTTACTTTCATATATTATTATGATTTATTTGATAATATATAAATACACACACATTTCATAATATTAATTAATTAAATCAAAATAGCAAAAATGGCTTGAAATATGCATTTTGCGTACACAATTTTACAAATTCTACTGTAGATATATTTCATATTTTATTATAATATAGTAGACTCCCTCAAATCTGCACAGCTTGAAACCAGAAATTGCATGGAATGAATTTTGTAATTTTCTGGTCATTGTTTTGTTTATATTTTTCTAAACACTAATTTGAATGTAGTAACCATAAGAAGTTATAATCAGGGGTGATTCTTGTCCGAAATTTCCGAAAATTTAAGGCATCCTCTTCCGAAAATTTGAAACTGGGTTATCAGTTCCTCATAGTTGCCAACTTGGTACGGTTGTGCGCGGAAAAACAATTGCGTAGAAATGCAAATTTCGTGATAGGATCGCCGAAATACCACACATTTCGTGAATATTTCATGGGAAAACGGCGATTTCGTCAATGTTTTTGTAAATGAACTTTGTCAAAAGATCGATGAAAAACGGCAATTTCACCAAACATCGCAGATAAAACGCTGATTTCTTCTGAAGACGGCGGGAAAACGCCGATTTCATCTAAAGATTGCGGATATAACGTCGATTTCGTTAAAAGATTGCGGGAAAGAACGCCGTTTTCGATAAAAAATCGCTTAAAAATATTTTGCCAAAAGAATATTTGAAAAAAATACGCCGATTTCGTCAAAAGATCACGGAAAAAACACCGATTTCGTCAAAAGATCGCGGGTATAAAATGCCGATTTCGAGAAAAAAAATCGCGTAAAAAAGCTAAATTTTGTCTAAAGATCGTCGAAAAACGCCGTTTTCACTTAAAAAACATGGAAAAACACCGATTTCGTCAAAAGATCGCGGAAAAACCGCCGATTTTTTCAAAAGATCGCTATAAATCGCCGATTTTGCTAAAATATTGCTGATTTCGTCTGAAGATAGCGGGAAAACGCCGATTTTATCCGAAAATCGTCGACCCCCCCCCGCGCGCGCCGATTTCCGAAAATGCTATGCGATTTTCCGAAAAAAAAATTTCATCCAGAATCACCCCTGGTTATAATAAATGCTTACAACATAATAAAAAAATAAATAAATAAGTAAAGTAAAGAACTAAAATAATAAAAGAAATGAATTTTTAAAATTATTAAAAGTAAATATCCAGTAAATAATTATTAATGTATAAAAAATACGATTTACATTTTTCAGTTTATTCAATGAAATTTTCCTCTTAAAAGTGCCCTATTAATTCATATCAAAATCATAACGTAAAGAAGTTTTATTTTATGTTTAGCTAGTCTTAATAATCAAACAAAGCTTCATTAATACATTAGTTAGAAAAATTGTGATTACCAGTAATATCAGCAATATCTTGTTTTTTTTTTCCCAGAAATAAATTTGTTTCTTTTATGAAAAACCTTGAGTTCAGTCATATCAACTAAAATTATGTGTTAAAATACATATGGTATGATATAAAACTAAAAAGTGCTGTAATTTTGTCTTAACATCTGATCTGAAAGTTTTATTGTTTATGTCTGTGATGATGTATGGATTTTAGGATTGCAGGTTTGGAAGAGTCTAATGTACTACCCCATTCCCCTGTATTAGCCGGCATGCCAGAAAAAGTCGTAATTACCAGCATGCTGGAAAATATGATGTTTCATTACTGGAAAATGTGCAGCTGATTTATTTTGATTTTTCTAACAATATTTTTCATAGAATGTGGTTTAACTATGATGAGAAACACAGACTTACACAATGGCTTGAAAAAACTTATTCAAAAGAAATCTATTCCTGATTCTGATGCCAAAGATCAGACTTCTAATTTAAAAAATAAATAAAATGAGTATAGAAATAAGGAATAATAAAACAGAGTATATTTTGCATTTCTAATTCTTTCTTTCTAAATAAAGCCATGAATTTCAGTTTTTTAAATTATCATATAAAATTACTTTGATACATTACAAGCAATTGTTTCTTTTTTAATATATTTTTCTTATTTTATATATAGTAAAAATATTTCTGTTCATGTAATAATTTATGAAATAATCGTTTCTACATTATAAATATCAGATGCTGAGGAAAGAGCTTTTTGTGGAATGGTATGAGACACATGAAATATGTTTTTATTCTCTTTAATGTGTATAAAAGATAAACTAACTAATTTAAGTGGAGACAAACTCCATACAGTAAAACCTCCATAACGGACACTCCCGAATAGCAGACACCTCTATTTAACGGACAGTTTTCCAATCCCCACTCCCAAAACCTAAGTTTTTGTATGTTTAACCTCTGAATAATGGACATTCTGAATAGCGGACACTTTATTCAGCGATAAAGGATGAAAAACTATGTTTAAAAGAGAAAAGAAAGAAAAAAGGCCTCTGAATTTATCAGGACAACGTGTCACAAATTTTGTGATCACAGATAAATGTAGATAAAGAGCTGGGGAAAATCTCCCCTTCCCCCCTTGTTCAGTGCTAAATTCAGGGTGTTGCCCGGGAGGAATATCTCCCAGAGCATTGAAATGTCACCCAAGAATATTTTGAGATTTTATGCTCTTAAAGGTCAAAAAGTGCAATCCTTCCCTTCCTGCCCAGAACTCCACAATGTCCAATAACGTCACATAGAAAAACAAATTTCATGTAATCGCAAGCAAAAGTAAACTTTTGTAACCGATTATTTTACAAGAATATAATAAACAGTGGATAAAAATGTGCACAAATTTATTTCACTTTTGTTGATTAAAAATTATTTTTAATTTCTGATTAATTATATAATAGAGGTTTTAGCACATATAAAAGTAAATTAATGAAACATTAAGCATTTCTTAGCGATTTTTGAATCTCTGAGGTTTTCCCAATAGCAGACACCTCCGAATAGCAGGCAATTTCTGCGTTCCCATTGGCCTTAATGTAACAGAATACTTTTGATTTTTATCCCGTAATTAAACTATACATCTGATTTTCATAAAATTTGAAATGACTCGACAAAATTATGCAAGAATTACATGTTTTAAATTTCAGATGATTGGGTAGTTTTTACTCTGTTATATGCGGACTGACAGATAGACGGGCTGAACGATGAAAATATGCGCTACGTATTTACATAATTACGAACGCACTTAAAAATGAATCAGAAAAAAAGCAGTTTTAATTCGAACACACTCTTAATTAAGTGAAAGATGATATCCAAAAAACAATACGGGAAACGCTTAAATACATTTGAAAATCCAATTTCAACAATTACCATCAATAATCGGGAAAATATTCAAATTCATTTGTGAAATTTGTGTTTGAAATGAATATGATTGTTTACCTACAACATAGTACGATAAAATTAAGTTTTATTAAAAAAAGCATAACAGAACTGAAAACTGTTCTTCAGCAATTTCTGTTAAGGCACTTGTATTCATCAGGCCAAACGCTCAAAAGCTAACTCTAATATTATGGGAAGGCCATTTGCTAATAACTCGTTTGCATTTCGATATTTTTAAATATATTTTTTGCAATGGATAGCTGAGGTCCATTTCTGTATCGATCCTTTTTTACTTTTCCGATTTCGGCAGCAGATATTTTTTATAAAGTTACTTTCACTTTCTAAGCCAGTTCCGACGATGAAAGAGTCATTCTAAAAGATACCTGCAACCGAAATTGAAAAAGTAAAAAAGGAGCGATGTAGAAATGAATCTCAGCTACCCACTAGAGAAAACATTATTTAATGATGTTGAAATTCAAACGAGATATTAGCAAATAGACCTCCTCATCCAACTAGCATTAGCTCGCGAGTGCTTCGTCAGACGGAGACAGGATACTTAACAGGGGACGGGGAACTTATCTGGTGAGGGGGGGGGGTGGAATACCATGCTATTCTTTGGAAAAAGGTATGTATCCTTCTGATCATTCAAATATGGAAATTTCAACAATATTTTTTTTAAAGCATGCAGATAGGAAGTTTTTTTTTATCCCTCTTGTAAGTTTGAAACATTTTAAAGCTGATAAAGAGTATTTTAAAATTTGTGTTAATGTTTAAAAAAATTCCGAAGAATAAAAAAAGTAATCTTTACTGAATTAAAAGTAGTTATTCAAAATGCTTGGACGAGTTTGGAAGAAAACATTTTGAAAACCCTCGTAGACAGCATGTAAGGTGGAATTTATGATCTCATCTTGAACTATAGACAGATGTGGCAATCCCAAAATTTTCTTATCTTATGCATGTTAATGCTTCCTGAAAAATGCAGCATAGCAGTGCTACCGGTTAGGTGGTTTAAACCACAATCTAGTCACCAACAACTTATGTCAACTTATAACTGAATCTGAAGTTTGATGAAAATCCATGCATTAGTTCTTGAGGTACATTTATTGCGCAATCGTAAAAAATGCAGCATATAGCAACGCTTATTGTAGGATGATCGAATTTTAAAGGTTTGTGAAACATTTTAAGAAACTTTTATTGGTTATACTCAAGTTCCTAAAATAGAAAGTTTTTCTCCGTCAAAGGTGCGTTCGTAATTCTATAAATACCTGATATATCTGGTCATCGCCTGTCTGTCCGTCTGTCCACATATGACAGCGCAAAAATAACTCAATTGAATGGTTTGAAATTTAATAGTATACATAATTTTCGTAGAATTTTGTCTAGTCATTTCAAATTAAAAAGATGTTAATAAAAGTTCAATTCATTCTATTAAATCCTATCATGCGTAGTTAGTTCAATAATATTCCTCGATAGGTTGCCATGGTGATTACGTCCATTTAAGATGGATTCCTTTTATTTCCGTATTACTGAATTTAATGGATATGTAATCGTAAAAGATTTTGTATTTATGCATTTTTGCAGAAGAGTGCAACACTTATTTCCCCAAGGTCTGAATATTTATAAAACTAGTTACAGTACGAAAGCTCCTCATTTGTCACGTTTGATGTACAGTTTCTGATTTTTTCTAATTTGTGAATAGATAAGTTTATTTCATCGCTAGTAACACTGTAGATATACAAATGAAAAATAAAGTTTAGTAATTTCATACTTTTAAAAATGAAAAATAATAAAAAGTTTAAAGTATAAGTTAAACTTTTTATAATTTTTCAAAAAAAGAAAAAAAAGTTTTAAGTTAAAAGTAAATAAATAATAACTAGAAAACAGGAATTTTGCTTTTTCAGAATTTAGTGTCGGCCTCGAGAAAAAAAAAAAAAAAAAAAAAAAAAAAATGTATATAAATATGGATAGATGGTGCAAAACATATTTATAAGACATGCTTTTATTTTATAAAAAATGACGTTACTCGCATCCGCTGGAGAATTCCACAATTACGATCCGGTCTTAAACAACATCTTATAGTAAAATATGCGTATCATGTCACTATAAAAAAAACTCGACCCCGGCCTTTCGAACAACGCACTTCGAACAATTATTATTCAAAACCAGTATTGTAACCAATTTCTTTTGTTAGTCTCTGTAAATGAGCGACAAATGCTATTAATATCCTATTCTGTCATGATCATTGTATCATAAGGAAATTCAGTAATTTATACAAGTTTCAATACATTTCAAATAGTGTAATGCCATTGAAATATTCTGCAAACGATTTTCCCTATATTTCATAATGTAATGTAATTCTTTTGGGTGCCTTTGTAAATGAACTATTAATCCAATATAATATACAATATCAAACATGCCTAGGTAAATTTAAATAAAGTTTATCATTTGCATGACAACCCGAGTACATTTATAGGAAAGCGTAGACAGATGGACAGACAAATGCTTAAACACTTTTCAAATTTGTAGGAAAATTTAAAAAAAAACGTTAAATATGAATACCAAAATTAAAAAAATACAAATTAAAAGAAATAATATAAAACAAAGAAAAAAGAAATACTACACAAAAAAGAATTGAAGAACGCATAACTTTAGGTCTTAAATTTTATCAACAATCAAAACTCCTTATAAAGTATATAATCAAAAGACTTAGAAAAAAAGGCAAAATTCTTTTAGTCTTAACGAGGACAAAAAACAGGCGTTATCAAGCCAACTTTCTTTTATGGCCACGCATTTTTAAACAATTTTGCTGTTATTCCATCTAAACGCAACCGTAAAGGAAACCGTAATCCCATGGTTTTCCTAAAATGAGTAAAATGAGCATTGATTCAACATGCTGAGTTTTTATTAATTTACCGATTTCTTAGAAAAATTCCATTATTTATATCAGAAGAAAATTTTAGAAACATTCCTTTTTCAAAAATAAAATAAAATGAAATAAATAGAAATAAGAAATTAAAATGCCACAACAGCTTAAGCATTATAAAGGAAAAATTAAAATTTTAACTTTTTAAAATCATATATTTTTAAAAGATATTTTTGTAATAGGACATAGAGGCCTTGATCAATAATGAAACAAAATCTTGTTCTTTAACATATTTTGAACTCCCTTTTTTAATCTGTAGTTTTTTTTTGTAATTTAAAGTCTTGTATTTTTTAATATAATGAAGACAAGTAACAAGAGTAGAAGTTGGAAAAGATGATTATTATAAGTACGGGCGTCTTGAGGTTTATTAGGTACAATTATCTTGTCCACCAAGTTTTAGAAAAATCTTTTATTTCAAAAATTTTAACGATAATAATCTAGAATCTCCGATAAAATAATTTTTAAAAACTTTTTTTTTTTTTTAAGTATAAGTAAGAGAACTATCTTACAGATTTGCACTAAAGAAATATTTCTGTATGTGGAAGCAGTCTCAAAAGTTTATGTTTATTCTACAGGGTAATGTTAAAATATATCTCTTCCTCTCACTTGAAAAAAAAAAAAAAAAAAAAAAAATGGGCAGTCGAACGGAAATAAAAAAAATTCACATAGGAACATCGAACCACGATTAATTAAAGAAGACCAGATTAAAGCACGGGCCAGTAGATTCATGACTCAGGTAATTCTGAAAACTTCCAAATGTGATATGAATATTTTGTAAACTAAATAGTTAATCTTATTTAAGCTATTAGTTTATAAAATATTTTTCTAAAAATAGTTTTAATATATTAAAAAACAAAAACAAAAACAAAAACAAATGGGTACTTTTAATGATCCAGAGAATAGTTTACCTTTTCAACAATTTTGTTTATTTTTGAAAATATTATTCAAATGGTGAACTTACTGTATTTCAGTGTTCAACAAACAGTGAATTTTGAAAAAAAAATAGCAGCATATTTAACTAAAATTAAAAAAATAAACAATTGCATTTTTAAAAATTGTTTTTGAAAAAAAAAAATGTGCTGAGCAGGTAATAATGCCGCGTTAAGATTCTATCAATTTTCTACCAATAAGCTTTAGATATTTTTTTCCAAAGAAATGTAGGATTTGATACAGCTGTTTATTGACAATGTATGCAAAAAGAATATTTCAGCAGATATGCATTCATAAAAAGTAATGCCACGATTTCTTGACCTATGCTATTTGGTATTATTATCTATCTATGTGGGTAATAATATCCTGCAAACAAAAACTATAAAAAAAAGATGGAATAATGGTATGTAAATTGTCCAATTCTAAAGATACGAACTCTACTAAATTGATAAATTTTTCTTACCTTCTATTAATTACGATAACAGGATGTTGTAATGATCATTTGGATATTTTCTTCTTTTGACATGAAAAGGTTAGATGCTATTAGGGCATGCGAATTTCTCTAAATTCTTTTTGGTTTTCTACAATGACATTAATGCTCTCTCGTACATGAAATAAAAAATAAACCCACTTCATATGTAGTTCCAGCACTAAAATGAATCAACCGGTATACGTACTGCGCAGTAAATTTTAAGCTATGAACTATTTCACGAAAACATCCAAAATCATCCGCAACGTTTTGAAAATACATGAAATACATTATAGTTTTATCTAATAAACAAAGTGTTTAATGATAAATGTAAAATGTTCACACCACAAAAGGCTTCAGATATCACACGGGAGTGCAATCAGTAATAATTTTCCCCTAATGGATGATAATGCTCATCCTCATCGGGCTTTATTAGTGACTGATTATCTTGAGGATGAAAGAATCTAGGAAATGGAGTGGCCTGCATATTCGAAGGATTTAAATTTGGTAAAACATATGTGAGGCACATTAGGACACCGACTTGCATCTCCGAAACCCTCAAATAACACTTTATGGAAGCTTTGATGTACTATTCGTTTTCAATACACCTTGTTTACGGAAGCAGTTCTGGATAATCAAATCCACACTATGGAAAATCGCTGTGAAGAATTGAACTTCAGTCAGGGATGACCGCATACCTTATAGATTTTTTCTGTGTGTGTCTAAAATATTTTAACAGTAGTTACCTTATATTCTCTTATATATCATATATCTATATTTTTATGTAAATTTATTTTTTCCAGAAATAGGCAGTTCTGCGTTTTGAATATATGCTAGTTGTGGCAAAATAAAGATCTTGTGCAAGTTTCATATTTTTCTGTAATGTTATTCAAGTTCGATGAGTTATTATAACTGTTCCTTTTCTTGCCAGTACATTAACAGCCATATGAAATTTTAAATTTCTCACTTTAAATATTCGAAAAAAACAATAATAATAATGTAGAAAGTGTTTTTGATCATTTTATCCTTTTACATTTCGAATTTCATTTCTTAAAAACCTTTCATAGAGAGCATTTACATCTTAAAAGCGTCCATCATGACAAATTTGAAGTTTCAGGCCCATCAGTACCATAGCAATTGCATATTTAGGACGTTGTTTTCACCTGCAGATATTTAAATTTTGATTCTTTTTTAAACTTTTCTTTACGGGTATTTACATCCTTCTATAGTAAAAAAAAACTAGCCTTAAAAGGAATGACTCCTGGAATGATGCTGATGTGGAAGATTTCCGGAACTAACGAATCCGGTTTGTCCACTCCTTCCATGAGTCGAATAGACCAATCAGGAAAGGACTCCGTCTATGCATCGCCGTATGGGTTACCATAAAGAGAGGATAGGTTACCATCGCCAACAATCGCCAAGTTTGTCGCCAACTTGGCGATATACCGCCAAATTTGGCGACCAAAATTAGTTGTCAAAAGTGACGCCAACTTGGCGATAACTGTAATATTTCGCCAAATTTTTAATTACTTTACAACACCAGTCGTTTGATACATCATTTGAGAGGTTCGCAACTGCTTATTCATATAATGGATGTCTTGTGTGTTATCCCCCATTCTGCTCCCCAGGGGGGGACACAATTTTAATTTCTTTACAATACCAGTCGTGTTACACAAGATTTGAAAGGTCTGCAACTGCTTATTCATATTATGGGTGTCTTGTGTGTCACCCCCACACTCTGCTCTTCCCAGGGGGGGGTCACATTTTTAATTTCTTTACAACACCAGTTGTGTGACACATCATTTGAAAGGTCTGCAACTGCTTATTCATATTATGGATGTGTTGTGTGTCATCCCCCACTCTGCCCCCCAGGGGGGCACATTTTTAATTTCTTTACAACACCAATTGTGTGACACATCATTTAAGAGGTCTGCAACTGCTTATTCATATTATGGATATCTTGTGTGTAACCCCCCCCCCCCTCTGCCCTCAGAAGGGTCTCATTTTGTAATTTCTTTACAACACCAATTGTGCGACACATCATTTGAAAGGTCTGAAACTGTTTATTCATCTTATGGATGTCTTGTGAGTCACCCCCACTCTGCCCCCCCAGGGGGGCACATTTTTAATTTCTTTACAACACCAGTCGTGTGATATATCATTTGAGAGGTCTGCAACCGCTTATTCATATTATGGATGCCTTTTGTGTCGCCTCCCACTCTGCCCCCCAGGGGGGCACATTTTTAATTTCTTTACAACACCAGTCGTGTGACACATCATTTGAAAGGTCTCCAACAGCTTATTAATACCATGGGGTATTGGCGAGCGCAGCAAGCAGGGGTAGTCAATAATTTGGAATCGCGAAGCGATTACGCGGGGGGTTGGCGAGCTTAGCGAGCAGGGGGGCGGGGCCCCCCTAGTCTTTTAAAAAAAAAGTCAAATTTTAAATTTAAAACCTTAGCTTCCAAGAAAATAACGCTTTAGAAGTTTTTGGAGAGGTTTTCTTTCATTTCTTTTTTTTAATTTTCAAATTCCTTAGAAACGAATCTTAACGAGGATTTACACCCCTAAATGTAACCAACATGCTAAATTTCTAGTTCCTAGTCTTCAGCAGTATCATAAAAATCGCAATTTTAGAATGTGCGTCCTCCCTTTTTTTCCCTACTCTACCTCAGTACATATGTCTTAAGAGTAACAGCCACATTGTCAGAAAAATTCGTCAATATACACTAAATTATTATTAATTTTTAAGAGCTTACACGAGTCAATGGAAAAGACCCGGATGATAATGTTAAGTTTATGGAAGCATTATTTTCAAATATCTCGCTCAAATTTTAATGATTTTGAACTTTTTTTTTTTTTTTTTTTTTTTTTTGTGCATAGAATAACTGAGGATAACTAATTTTAAGGCTAGATTTTATTTTTTCAATTTGGGTTTCAGTTAAAAAAAAAAAAAAACTTTAAATTTCGGAACCGGTTTGAACCGAATCTGAAATTAATACTATAGTAATACTATAGTAATACATATATATATATATATATATATATATATATATATATATATATATATATATAACCAAAATTGAAAATTTAAAACTAGTCTTAAAACTAACGTCCTTAGTTGTCCTATGCAAAGAAAAATCGTTCAAAAATGTTATAATTCGAGCGAAATATTTGAAAATAAAGCTTCCATAGACCATTATCAACTGGATCTTTTTCAGTGATTCGAGTAGGCTCTTAAAAAATAACTCCCGTACTCCTAGAAAACATGTTTGATTTGTGAATTCTCCTGAATGTCTAAAAAGGAGAAAGAGATTCCATTTATTCCTAGCACGCATGCGTATTGGGTCTGTTAATAATAAATCCAAATTTATTTTTTTAATGAAAAGCCAAAATTTCTATAAATTAAGATGTATAATTTAGTTTAAAAAGACAAAAATGTTTTCGAATTTAAAAATAAATAACAATTATTTTTCTCATTCATTCAAGAATACTCACAATTTATTTTTTAAATTTGGATAAGTGGAATAAAGTTAAATAAAGTTGATTTTACAAAGCTGTTTATAAATAAATATTCGCATTTAAAATATACTTGTCATATAAAATGAACATTTAAAAGATATTTTAATTAAAAAATTTAAATGGAAAAAAAATCGATATTATTCAAATAATAAAATAAAATAAAAAAAGTATATCGACCAAAAAGTATAACACCCATATTTTATCTCTAACAATCTACGTAAATACATTTAAAATGCATATTTTGATCCTATATTGATACTAAAGTATAAAAACCCCAGCAAAATTAGCTTCAAAATTAAGACTCCACACTAGGCACAGAAAAAGACCTGGATGATAATGTAAAGTCTATGGGGGGCGTTCTTTTCAAATATCTCGCTCAAATTTTAATATTTTTACCTGATTTTTTTGCAAAGGATAGCTGAGGACGATCTACAACCGGCCTAATTTTTACTTTTTATATTTTGCTCATATATTTTTTATATTATGATAGTTTCAATTTCAGAACCGGTTTTGAAATTTAAAATATTTTTTTTAAATCTAAAACCAAAATTGAAAAAGTAAAAACTAGTGTGGGGCCTTAAAAGCTTTTAAAAGAAATTGATCAAGTCATATTCATCTGAAGGAAACACACTTATTTCAAAGCGCTTCGCTGTTGCACTACCACAGTTCCGTGCTAACGTGTTCTCCTCGTAACTGTAGGGTGTCTGCCATTTTTTTTTTCAACTTTCTCCAATTGACGGATATTTTACCTCTTGAAACGGAAGAAAAAAACCCGGATGTTTGTCAACAGAAAGAAATACACCGACACCACTGCTGCTAGTAAATTTCCGTAAAATGAAGAATTTTTTTTTTTTTTTTTTTTTTTTTGAGAGTGCATGTCAAATTTTAAGTTTCTATAGCAAACAATTCAAAATATAGATAATCATTTAGAACGTTTTTAGAATGTTATACTCTTGAATATAGAACTTTTCTGAAACCGTTCTTGACAAGCATTTACATCTTAAAACAAACTTCTATATCAAATTTCAAATTTCTACACTGTAAAATATGTCAGATGTTTCCGAATATAAAAAAATGTACTGTAATCAAAAACGAAAAGATACAGTAACCTCTTCTAACTCCCCTAAGGTTTCGAAAACCATTCTTTTACCTTTAAAAATCCCAGAAAACTAATTGTTTTCGAAATTTAAAGAAGAATTTATAAAAATTAATTTTAATTGGCTGCCCGTCATTTTCGGAAACGTTTCTAAGTAGCTTTTACATTACAATAATCACTTTTCTCAAATCAAACTATCACTTTTTCGGATGCTACCAATTCACACGAAAATATTTTGATATTCAGAGAGCATGTTTAATAGACAAACATAGAATATTAACAGTATTGACATTAATATGAAAATTAACATTATTTTGCTACAATTGCATGCACAAAATCAATTATGCAGCTTAAAGTGTTTATTTGAGAATTGATAGAATCCGAAAAAGTGATATTTTGATTTGAGAAAAGTGATTATTGTACTGTAAAAGTTACCTAGAAACGTTTCCGAAAAGGACGGGCAGCTAATAAAAATTAATTTTTATAAATTCTCCTTTAAATTTTCGAGCACAAATAGTTTTCTGGGATTTTTAAAGGTAAAGGAACGGTTTTCGAAACCTTAGGTGAGTTAGAAGAAATGTTACTGTAGAAGGTTACTGTATATTTTCGTTTTTGATTACAGTTCATTTTTATATATTCAGAAACATCTGACATTTTTTACAGTGTAGTCCTAGCAGTATCACAAAATCGTTATATAATGTCGTTTGTTCCTTTAGCCCCCTGGGTGTAGTATACAGATGTAAAATATATCTTAAGAGAAGAGACTGTTACGATCAGTTTAAAAACATATTTTTATTTTAAATCGGTTCGTTAGTTACAGAAATTCTATTTTTACAAACAAATAAACGCTTCTTCTTTATAATGCAGAATAATTAAAATAATTAATATATCAATTATGTTAGTTAATTTGTACGTAATCTTTTGCTTTTCTTTCTTTCTTTATCTGTTTATATGTTTTTGTACATGGTACAGAGGCATTCATACGTTGTATACATTTTCTAGAATTTTTTAAGGAATCTTTATTTCTCATGTAAAACAATAGCGTAAGGTTTCTTGATTGCAACTTTTGGCTATATAGCGCCTAACTTTCCTGTCTTTTTAAAATAATACACTACAGTTTCTGTAGTACATAACTGCGATGTTTGAAGTTTGTCTTGATATGTCTCATTTCACATTTTGTTTAGGACAATTTGTTTGACTTGAAATTAAAGTTTGTTTAGGAACATTTGACTCATCGTGTATTTGAGAAGAAAACAAAAGATATGGCTCTAAATATTCAATTTATGTATTAAAAATTATTTTTTTAACATTGATTTTCTCTAATACTGCTGAAAAGTGTATATGAATTTGGTTTTGACTGCCCGAGCTCTAACTCATGTAAATATCCTGGAATTGCCATATTATTGAAAATTACGTTATTTAGGTTTACCATAGCAAGCTCGGTATTGAAAATAAAGTGTGTAGCATTAATAGTCCATTTAGGATGGCACTCAAAAGTATTCCGTTACATTACGGACTATGGGTGAAAAATTATTTACTGTGCATTTTAACGATGTTACACTATTTTAAATATAATGAAATTTATATACAATATTGAGGAGCGTTAGAAGATGATTAATATATAATATGCTATTTGTAACAATTAAAGTTCATCTACAGGGGAACTCAAAGATGTTCCATCATACTATAGTCTATGAAGCAAAATTATTTGCGGCGTATTTTAATAATGTTACTCTGTTACGAACATACTGAAATTGTTATTAATTTCTAAGGTGCACTAAAACATGATTTCTATAGAATATAGGAGATGGCGGGAAGTATTTATCAATCATTTGCAGATCAGAAAGAGTTCGCTTATGTATTGAACAACAGGAAAAAGTTATTTGCATTTAATTATGTTGCACTATTTCAAACAAGATGAAATTGGTATTCACTAGTTATTACTTAGGTTTAATACGAGATGCTTGAAGTAGTATAATATGATATACAATGCATTTATCGTTTAATACCATAGACGTTTTCGACACAACACTGTAAACAAAGTATTATCTATTGGAGATTATTGCTGAAAGTGCGTTTTATTTATGATAGGAACTGTTAACTACATTTTTGCATAATACGTAGTGCGTATAAATTCTATACACTTGGTTTCAAAATGATATGAACACCCAGTATTTCAAGAATAAAAAAGAAGAAAATGTTACAAAACAGACTGAAGTATAATCAATATTAGAAATAGAACAAATCGTTTTATGTTATAACAAAATATAATTGATACAGCAATTTATACGTAAAATAAACTGGATTTTTCATTTTGAGGTGTTTTTTATTGATATGAACATTGGACAAAAATAAAATTTAATAGCCGGTGTGCGCACCATATCTTTTAATTAATGTAAAAAAACGTGATTTGGCATGGAGTTAATCATGCCTTTTTATATATTTTAACCAATCTCATTTCAGTGAAGAGATGATAGCAGTTTTTAATCCTGAAATTTTCGCATATTGTTTTCCATTTGCGAAAACAGATCTAACCAGTAGGATGCATATATTTCCCATTGGATTTAAATCAGGAGAAATAGATGGCCATAAAATTACTTGTAAACCATTATTAAGAAACCATTCCCAATTTCCTGTGTGGATGGATGTATTTTCTTGTTGGTACATGCCAAAAGGTCCTCCAATTTTCTCAGTAAGTTGCACACAGTTTTCTTCAAGTAAATCTTGGTAGGTTTATGCACTCATTCTGCCAGAGGGATACACAGCGTTGATCTTATCACGAAATCTAAACGAAGCCCAAATCATGAGTGAACCTCCACTCTACTGCCGTTTTAAAAGCATTTCTGTTTTTGTTTTTTTCACAGATCGTGCCAATAATAAGAAAAACCACCCGGCAATCAAAATTTATTGTTTATTTTCATTAAAAAATATTATTCTTTCCTATTTTAACATCCAGGGCATGTGATCTTTTGCACAATCCAGGCGACTCTGTTGATGCATTTTAGTGATAAGTGGTTGGAACTTTACCTTCTTGTACCTCATCATCTTAGAGCTCTTGTCTACTCTAGACTAGGTATTTTTTTACATTACTGATCAGCGGATCTCTTGAACGTTCGCCTAAAGTTGATTTCCCATTGCTCGTTCTTTTTACAATGGCTCTTTTTTCCCTTTTGGACAACTTTGGCGGACGTCCCGGAAACTTCTTTACTCCATAATCCTCTTTTAATCGAAGAAAATTTAATATTACACCTAGAGATCTTTTCAGTTTTTTTTGTGATAGTTCTGGCTGAAAGTTCTTGATCCTTAAAAGCCACAATTATTTCTCTCTCTTAAAACCACTTAAACAGCTTTTACGACTCATAATTCTAGAACTAACTTTCTGATCAAATTTGGAAATTTCCTAGTTTGCAAAGTACCTTTATATGCAAAAATAATTTGCAAATTTCGGTTTCTTCTTCTCGATGTGGCACTCAGTAATTCTGTACAATTCTCATACTCGTTTAGTGATAATTTTGATCTGTGTTCATATCATTTTGAAACTTTTTTTAGTAAGTTCATATTTTCAATGAATTTATAATTTTATATTTTTTTACAGCTATGTATTATATAAAATTACTGTATTTCTCTCAAGAATGAAGTTTTCTGATAATTATTTATGAATTTTTGCCAAGATATCAGAAAATTACCAAGTTTTCATATCATTATAAAGCCCAGTGTAGGTCATATACAGGGCTATACAAAAGAATTTTTAGCAATATTGAGGATGAGCGTGAATTGCTTAAAAGTGTTTTTAACCGACTTCCAAAAAGGAAAGGAGGTTATCAATTCGACGCGTATGTATTTTTTTTAATGTATGTTCACCGATTACTCCGAAACTATGCAACCGATTTCTGTTATTTTTGTTTTAAATGAAAGATAATGCTCTCGAATTGGTACCACTAACGTTTCATCGAAATTGGTTCAGTACTTTTTTAGTAATTAGGCAAAAACTAATGAAATTAGTGATTTTTCGCTGTTCAAAAGTGTTGAATAAGTTCTCCAAACAGTGTGCAGACAGAATGGCCGAGCGGTCTAAGGCGCCGTCTTTAATCTCTGGTTCTCGAAAGAGATAGCATGGGTTCGAACCCCATTCCTGCCATAATTTACATCAATGTGTAACTTACAATAATTTTTCCATATTACAATTTTTATTATTCATCCGCTTCAGAAAAAGGAAGAGGAAGTTATCAATTCGACGCGTATGTATTTTTTTCTATGTATGTTCACCGATTACTCTGAAATTATCCAACCTATTAACTTGGTTTTTGTGTTAAATAAAAGAGGCTACTCTCGAACTGGTACCATTTCCATTTCATTGAAATTGATTCAGTACATTTTTAGTAATTAAGCAAAAACTAATAAAATTGGTTTTTGTTCGCAAATTAAAAGTAAGACGGACTTTGAATAAGCTAGCCGACTGGAGCGCAGTCAGGATGGCCGAGCGGTCTAAGGCGCCAGATTTAATCTCTGGTTCGTGAAAGAGAGCGTGGGTTCGAACCCCACTCCTGACATAATTTACATCCATGTATAATTTACAATATTTTTTCCGTATTATAATTTTTATTACTAACCAACTTCAGAAAAGAAAAAGGAAGTTATCAATTCGACGCGTATGTATTTTTTTTTCTATGATCACCGATTACTCCGAAACTATCCAACCGATTAATTTGATTTTTGTGTTAAATAAAAGAGCCTGCTCTGTAATTGGTACTGCTTCCATTTCATTGAAATTGGTTCAGTACATTTTTAGTAATTAGGCAAAAACTAATAAATTGGTGATTTTCTCCGAATTAAAAGTAACATGGACTTTGAATAAGCTCGCCGATTGGAGCGCAGTTAGGATGACCGAGCGGTCTGAAGTGCCAGATTTAAGCTCTGGTGCTGGAAAGAGAACGTGTGTTCGAGCCCCACTCCTGACAAAATTTACATCCATGTATAATTTACAAAAATTTTTTCCGTATTATAACTTTTATTAACCGACTTCAAAAAATCGTTAATTTTTAACTAAAAAGAGAAAAATAAACTTTTCTACCAAAAATTGAACCGACTTCAAAAACTACTGCAAAGTGAAAAATAATTTTTGTACATAATAGTAATAAGAAATTAAATTAAGAGCGTAGTATTTACCATGCGTATTATTATATTTATGTACATTGATTTGATTTTTTGGAGTCGGTGTCAGCCAAGCCAATTTCAAAATTAAAATTAAATATCCAATTCAAATCGTAAACGAATAAAGTTACATTTTTAACTAAATATTAAATCGTAAAAAACTCGTAAATACTTGGATGTGTGCCGATTGGAAAATTACATGTAACTTGGCTTGGCTGGCACCGACTCCAAAAAATCAAATTAATGTACATAAATATAATAATACGCATGGTAAATACTACGCTCTTAATTTAATTTCTTATTATTATTATGTACAAAAATTATTTTCCGTTTGCAGTAGTTTTTGAAGTCGGTTCAATTTTTGGTGGAAAAGTTTATTAATTTGAGATATGCATTTCGAAGTTCAACTACATTTACTATTCTAGGAAATGTTTGAAGAATATAAATAGAAATCATGTGCAGGGCAAAACAAAACCTATACATGGCCAGCGGAGTATGTTAATTTTTCGAATCATGATTTTCGTAGTTTTAAAAGACTTTTTGACAGAATTTGAGCCTATTGTGTGACGTGTAAGAAAATCTATAGGTAATATTAAGGATTGTGCAAATTAATTCAAATACACTGTAAAAAAATCTGTAACCTTAGTAATCTAAATTTACCGAAATCTGTTATGTTTAATAAAAATTTATATGTACACCCTACAAGAAAATGACGTTAATCTACAAAACTTGTAAGCAAAACTAGAGACATCTATAACTTTACAAAATAATTTACTAAAATTTTGGTAATTTTACTAAAATTTTATCTGTAATCCTCGTTACCGTTACTTAAAAAGTTCTGGGAATACGATTTTCCAAAAAAAAAAAAAAAAAAATTCTTAGTAACCTTAAAATTTTTTGATTCAAAGTGCAAATCTGTATATGTTACATGAATTTTTATTGTTGCCATTGCATAAAAAGTTCTTGGAGTATAATTCTATTAGAAATTTTTTTGTAATTTTCCAAATTTTTTTTACAGTGTACGTTTCTGTCTATTGATATTAAATAGCTGAAGATGAGTTTTTTACTGTGCTTTAAAAATTTTTTTTTAACTATACTAAATTTTAGCATATTTTGTAAAAAATATACAAATACATAGATCATATACAGAGTTGCATAAAAAAATTGGAATACTTTTCCGGCTATCGATGGAAATTACTAAAACCGGAATTTCAAATGTGTTATTTGTGTTCACAAATATTTTATTAACTATCTTATTTTCATTATTAAACGGCAAAATTTTGTTCAAGTATTTTGGAAATATTGGAAAATATTTCCTAATCTATGTTTTTCTTTCTTGTTGAAATAATGATCATGTATTTTTTTTTCTTTTTACATTTATAATGAAGGATAAAATGACGCATGAATGAGCCTCTTTGCATTCATGGTAAGACAAAAAATAATATTGTGTTCTCGAATTCGCAACATCTGAAAAGAAAAATTGTAAATATCAATAGTAAGAAAAGTTTTGACTTTGAAGTTTGAAGTAAATAACGAGTACATTCAAGAAGGAAAAAAAAAATCAATGAACGAATTTTTGTCGAACGTGATTTGCAATTGAATAATAATCCCTTTAAACTTCCTCAAGAACTCCCAATCTAAACTTTGCTCACTCAAATTTTCTTAGACGTAGCACGTTAAAAACAAAACTTCGTCACTGGCAAACTAATAGAATTATTATTATTTATTAAATTTGATTTTTTGAAAATATCTTACAATGCATATGAATATATCAAACTTATTTAAGAAAAATTTGAAGTAAAATTTCATGGAGTTGAAATCAGCATGTACATTGCTCTTTATTAAATTTGTTTTAAGGAAATCACTTGTATGTTTTTATTTATTTAATATAAGAAGTTTAAGATTAGTACTTAACATTGTTTTTTATAACTTTTTGCTTTTATAAGAGTTTTAAATTATTTCGTTGTTTTGATAAATCATGAGTTTTTAAAATGCCATACAAAGTGAAAATTAAGGGGATCTGGGACGCATTTTAAAAATAAATCTATTTATTGAGTTAGAAATTAAATTTTTTCTTTGTGATGGTTAACCATATCATTTGTAAGCAAAATCACATAATAAATTTTTTTTATATTTTTTTTTTATTTAATTTTAAAATTTATTGAAAAATGAGGTAAATTAAAATCGCTATGACTCGAAATATTATATCAAGAATCTCAATGAATTTTTATTTAAATAAACAAAGATAATTAAATTACCTTTTACACTTTACTTAAATTAAACTTTAGTGAAATTCGAAAAAAAAATCAACTTTTGAAGCCTCTAACTCACTTATTTACACATATCCCATAATTTTTATTCTTCAATAGCTGAGGCCAAACCTTTTATAATACAACTATGCAATTTGTTTTGTGGGATAACTTCATTGCATACTATGAGAAATACTATGCAAAACATAAAATTTCAGAATTGCAAGCGGGGCACTGACTTTCGACGCCCCTCCAAATTAAAACTAATGGCCCCACAGCATTATTATTTTGGATTTAGTTCTTACTAATGGTCATCTTCCTGAGGGAAAAAAATCTCAAAAATCCGACTACCATTTAATCACAGCCTGGGTGATTCTTATATGGAATGACTCTTAAGAATGAAGATATATGACATATGATGTGGTTTAGAGGGTTGAATAAATTTACTTCCCCACACAAGCCACTCCTCTTCTATGGTCACGAATGGACAAATAGCATAATAACGTGATTTTCCGTATAATTGCATACATAAAACTTTTTGTGTACAAGACACACCTATGAAAGAGCTATGAGTGGAATAAAACGCAAAATGAAATTTTGCGAGATATGTCACTTTTCTTGCGCGTGAGCAATGTATTCATCTTCTGACGCCCATTGCATTTCCAAAATGACTTAATATTCACCTTTCTTTAAAGTTTGTCAAACTATTTATTTCACTTTCATTTTTTACTTAGAATTCTTGCATCATGAAAATTATGACTTAGTACTCGCTTTTTAAAAATTTATAAAACTGTTTTTTTAATTTTCATTTTTCACTTAGAAATCTTTCAATAGAAAAGTAATTGTACTGGTAAGAATTGTTTTGTGGATTTTTGATAGATGGCAACTGAAATGACGAAAAACGTTTAAATTTGATAGGAAATTGCTGTTAAATTGGTATTCATTTTACTAATTAAAATTTAACTAGAAATTATTTAGATTCCGAATTACTTAAATTGTCTCGGCCGTTTTTGATACACATGTGCATAACATTTAACAATTATGAATTCCAGACCGTGGATTTGTATAAAATTTGTACAGAGAAGCAGGCAAATTCACTTTTTCATATGCTATTAAATTTTAATAATAAAATAACAGGAAATAATTGAAAAGATTAAAAATGGAGATTACGATCTTGGCGTGAGTGAACATATACGCATTATCTCAATTTTGACACGAACGTGTTAAGAAATATTGTTTTTATTTTCTTTTTACAGCGTAGAAATACAAGATATTAATATCACATGTTTAAGCAAATATTTAGTTTTCTCACATAATAAAAGCATTATTTGTTCATTCGACAACTATTAAAATCGCCCTTTCAAGAAACACGAGGCAGCCAAAGGAAGCGCCTATAAAGATCAATATAAACTTGCAGCTGAATAAACTTAACATTTGCAGTACGATGTTTTCAGTCTCTCTCAAGCTATTTCAAGTGAAAATAGTCAATAAAACGCTGAAGGAAATTTTATGTTCCATAAAGTTAAGGCAAAGCTACTATAAAGTATAAATATCAAGCTAGATTGAAATATTTCTTAGGATCAGCATTTTTAGGGAGTTTTTTTTTATTTATTTATTAAAAACAACAATAACATCAGAATTATTAGCGTAAATTTCGTTATCAATTTCAAAATAAGAATCAATGTCATTTATTTGTCTGTTATTTTCATTATATAAAGCAGAATCAAACTGTCTTCTAGTGATGCATTACAGTGTATTTTTATTTTTATTTTTTCGGTAGTTAAAGCTGTTCCTGAAAACCTACAAGCACTGTTGGACCTCGGTTCTCGAATACCTCAGTTTTCGAATAATTCGGTTCTCAAATAAAAATTTTCTGCAAAATCTGATTGCGTTATTGAATAATGACAGTGTCATCGCTAAAAAAATTTAAAAAAAATCTTTACCTTTTTTTTCTTTTTTTAACACGTTTCAAGAAAGTTGAAAAGCGTTTATGAATTAGATATGCCTGTTTCTCTGCATCTTATTCATGCTATAATTCGCGTAAATATAGTCAGATTGCTATGAAATTAATATATGTTATTGTGTATCATTATAGCATGTTCGGTATTAAAAATGAAGTACGTAACATTTATGGTTTTAGCACTCCTTCACACGGACACACAAAACAATTTGGCTACAGGAGAAATTGTATAATGATTGAACTATTGAAATCTATAAATAAGTATTGATGGAAGAATTTTTTCAGTTGTTTTAAGCATTTTTAAATTGGATTTTTTTTAAAAATATTACTTGCTACGCATAAGTTTTATAGTACATATACAGAGCTGTACAAAAGTTCCCAAGTACATATGTACGTGATATAACGTATGTGATGTATGTAACGTATGTGATGTATATACTATGTATAAAATGTAACATTTCTGTTTATTCACGGAAATTGCTGAATTTCTTGGTTAATTATGTAGTAAGCATACAAATCCATAAATCATATACAGGTCTGCTCACACACAAAAAAATGTCTGGTATTAGATAATAGCAGAAATTGGATTTTAAAATAACATGCATGTTTTTTAAATGGTTTTTTTAGATATCATCTTTCACTTTACAAAACTGTGATGTTTTGTTACAGTATTCCTTATGCATTAGAAAGTGTTTCATAATCTATGCTGGACACATAATCTTTCTGTTTCTCTCTCTCTCTCTCTCTCTCTTTTTTTAATACGCATAGCATGCTTATATGATATACAGTGTTCGTAGCATTAAAAAAATTCTTGCATTTTGAGAATCTTGCAGAACGAAGATGCTGAATCTTGCTTAATACACTAATATAGTGCTATTCACTTTTTCTGGTTTTCATGAGCCCCGAAATAACCATACATGAAATATAGTGATCTCGATGGTAACGAATTTTCTGCATTTATATATATATATATATATATACACTATATTGCCATTGATTATGGGACACTTGCGATTTTAGACATTTTACTAAATATCTAGAAAAATACATGAGGAATCATCTCGAAACTCTTAGTGTATAAATATAATAGTATACGTCTTACATCTCCGTGAAGATTTTTTACCGAAACTCTATAGGGGATCGTCAACAAATTAAAAAAGAATGAATATCTTTTGAATAACCCTGTCAAAACTAATGTAGCAAAAGCGCTCAAACTCTAGATTATGATTGAATGCCTTATTGTAATACACTGTGTTCATTTTTATGCAAATAGCATGCATACTCGCAGAGTAATTAAGGTTTTTATGAAAATGGCCCTAAATTTTTCTAAGTTTTTCCCTTATAATTTTCAGAGTTCTAAATATAAAATAATATTTTTTTCAGAAAATATGACAAACAACATTGCACACAGTACCCTGTAATCAGAATTAAAAAATAGTAAAAATTGTATGAAAAATGAGTAGGTTTACTAAATAATGTTTTACTGCGCATGCGTCAAAGATATCAAAATTTCATTTGCATATTATGTTAGCTAAATGTATAGAACAACTTTTGTAAAAGTCTCAAAATTATAGCTTGAAAATTCTGAAAGTAATCGCCTATAGAAAAAGGACAAAATCCGTTGTTTCCAAAATGAAGCAAAAAAATGAGGGATTTTATCCAGAAGTAGTCGTAACATCCCGTATTGTGTATTCTAAATTGACACTAATCAATGAATATATGGATACAACCCCTCTTGTTTTTGCTTCATTTTGAGAATAACGGATTTTCAACTTATTCAATTGACGATTATTTTCAGAATTTTCAAGTTATGATTTTGTGACTTTCACAAAAGTTGCTCTATACATTTAGCTAACATAATATGCAAATGAAATTTTGATATCGTTGACGCATGCGCAGTAAAAAATTATTTAGTAAACCAACTCATTTTGTATACAATTTTCAATATTTTTTAATTCTGATTACAGGGTACTGTGTGCAATGTTGTTTGTCATATTTTCTGAAAAAAATATTATTTTATATTAAGAACTCTGAAAATTATAAGGAAAAAACTTGGAAAAATTTGGGACCATTTTTATAAAAACCTTAATTACTCTGCGAGTATGCATGCTATTTGCATAAAAATGAACACAGTGTATTGCAATAAGGCATTCAATCATAATCTAGAGTTTGAGCGCTTTTGCTACATTAGTTTTGACAGGGTTATTCAAAAGATATTCATTCTTTTTTAATTTGTTGACGGTCCCCTATGGAGTTTCGGTAAAAAATCTTCACGGAGTTGTATGACGTATACTATTATATTTATACACTAAGAGTTTCGAGATGATTCCTCATGTATTTTTCTAGATATTTAGTAAAATGTCTAAAATCGCAAGTGTCCCATAATCAATGGCAATATAGTGTATATATATATATTTATATATACAGGGTGTTCCAAAAATGACCGGTATGTTTGAAAAATCAATAAAAATTAAATGGTCAGCGTTAGAAATACACCGTTTGTTGTGATATGTTTGGGACAACAGTAAAATTTCAGGCATACAACTTTCAAAATTAGTTAAAATTTTCAACAACAGATGGCACTGCAGGCAATTTGAAAGCTGTAGTAGAAAACACAATCTGTGAGTTTGCCATTCTGTAAAGCCTCTGTCCCTGTCCGCGAAGACACTCGCGAGCTAAAGCTATTCCTATGGGGAGGCCTTTTTGTAATAACTCTTTTGCATTTTGACATTTTTAAATGATTTTTGTGCATTGCATAGAGGTTTTTCTCAAGATCGCTCCTTGATTACATTTTCGATTTTGGTCGCAGATATTTTTTATAAAGTTACTTTCATTTTCGAAATCGGTTTTGGAAGAAAAAGTAACTTTATAGAAAATACCTGCAACCAAAATCAAAAATTATAATCAAGGAGCGATCTTGAGAGGGACCTTAGCTATGCAATGCAAAAAAAAATTATTAAAAAATGTCAAAATGTGGAAGAGTTATTACAAAACTACCTCCCCATAGGAATAGCATTAGTTCGCGAGTGTCTTCGCGGGCAGGGACAGATGCTTTACAGAAGCGACAATCACGGGAGAGGTAGAGAAAATCAATAAATATTTATTTATTCAACCAACAATATTTAGAAAAACTTTAATTGGACGAATGCATAGCAACAATGTAAATGGAGCTTCTTGTTTTAAGGTCATTTGTACATCAACAGACAATGATTTAAGAAAATTGTGGGATGTGGATAATTTTTTATCCTTTCCCACTGATATTCAAAACGACGAAAAATATGAGATGGTTACGCAATTTCAGAGGGAAATAAATTTCGAGAATCAAAGGTATATCGCGCCACTTTTATGGTCGTCTAAAGTAAACAAACAAAGTTTATCAAATAATTACGAAGTTGCGAAACAGAGATTTGTGGGTCTGGAAAAGAGATTAAGGGGTAATAAATCTTTATTTCAGAAATATAACGAAATTATGAAAGAACAATTAAGTGAAGGTATTATTCAAAAGTGCGATAATAATTGCTTTATTGGTTACGTAATGCCACACCAAATCATTTTTAGACCAGATTCTTCTAGTACAAAATCAAGAATTGTTTATGATGCTAGCAGTAAAAGAAATAATAAAAAAAGTCTAAATGATTGTCTTTTCGCTGGAGAAAATTTAAATCCTAATTTAATTGACATAATATTAAATTTCAGGTCTCATAAAATTGCTTTTTTGGGCGATATTGCTAGAGCATTCTTGCAAATAGAAGTGTCTGAAGAGGACAGGAATTATTTGTGTTTTTTATACTTTGATGATTGTGACATAGATAAGCCTGTGACTTTATATAATTTTAACCGACATTGTTTTGGAGTCACGAGCTCCCCGTACGTGTTGGCTTCGACAATTAAGAAACATATTAGAAAGTACAAATAAATTAATCCTATTGCTTATAATATGTTAGATAATTTTTTATACGTAGACGATTTGGCATATTGGGCTCCAACAGTTCAAGAAGCTTTCAATTTATCAGCTTCTGCTGTCTCAATACTTAAGGATGCGAATATGAACCTGAGAAAGTTTAATACAAATTCTTTAGAATTAAGGGTATTATGGAAGAATGGTAATCCAGTTATAGAAACAGACGAAAGTCATTCAAAATTAAAAATTCTGGGACTTAATTGGGATAATATAAAGGACGTCCTGTCAATAGATTTTAAGGCGTTTATGTCAGATAGTGATAATTTGCAATACACCAAAAGACAAGTTTTGCACAGCGCTGCCAAAATATTCGATCCTATCGGATTCATATCGCCATTCTTAATTAGAATTAAATTACTTCTTCAAGAGTTATGGGAACGCGGTTTAGAATGGGACGACACACTTCCTAAAGAATTTAAAGAAAAATACGAAAAATGGTATAGCGAAATAAAACTGTTAGAAAAGATTCAGGTACCCAGGTATTATTTTAACACAGATAATATTTTAGATGATAAAGTTCAACTTCATCTTTTTTCTGATGCTTCGTTAAAATCTTACGGGGCAGAGGGCTATTTCAGATACCGTTTTATAGGTTTTTTTTTTTTTTTTTTTTTTTTTTGGCAAGCGAAAAATTTTTTCACCTCTGGATGAACTACTTCAGATACCAGACTTTCGAGGGCTTTTCTAAAACTTGTTTCGTAATTTCTAAAGCTCGTGTGGCCCCTTTAAAAAGAATCACTTTGCCGAGATTAGAGCTTCTAGGTGTATTAATAGCTGCCAGAATAGCTAGCCATTTAAAAAATGTTTTCAATAATATTCAACGAGTAGTGTTCTAAACGGACTCCACTATATCGTTGAACTGGATCAAAAATTTTGCTGCCAAATGGAAGCCTTTTGTTGCGAACAGGGTGGCAGAAATACAAGAAAATTCTGACCCCAGTGCGTGGAGGCATGTCAGCAGTAAAGATAATCCAGCTGATATGCTCACTAGAGGACTCTCCTCCAAAGAATTAGCCAGTAATAAGCACTGGCCCGGATTGGCTAAGTAAATCCGAAAATTTTTGGCCAAAACTTGACAATAACGTAAAATCTTCTTTTTCTAACATTGAAATGGAATCCAGAGATAAAATCGTCGTGAACTCGGTTATTACTCGTGAAAGAATCATCGACATTAATAGATATTCTAATTTAAATAAACTGTTGAGAATAACAGCCTATTTATTGCGTTTCATAAATTTGACTAGGCATAAACCAGATAACCGAGACACTTTAACACTGGAAGAACTCCAAAAAGCGGAGAATTATTGGATAAGACAAATTCAAAATGAAAAATACTTTGCAGAACTCAAATGCTTGGAAAGAGCAAAACCTCTTCCTAGAGATTCTAGTCTCATGAAATTAAATCCCTTTCTGGATGCTGAGGGCATCTTACATGTTTCTGGGCGACTTTCAAAATCTAACGTCTTGCTAGAAAATGAAAAGTATCCGATTATTCTGCCGCCCAAAACTAAATTAGCTGAGTTAATTATTTGGAATGCACATGAGAAAGTGTATCATTCTTCAGTGACACATACGCTTGTCGAAATCAGAGAAAGGTTCTGGCTTTTAAAAGCCAGAAAAACGATAAAGGGTCTTCTAAAGAAATGTGTTGTCTGCAAACGATTTTCTGCGAATCCAGGAGACCAGACAGTAGCTCCGTTGCCACCTGATCGTATTGAACAGTCTCCACCATTTAATATTATAGGATGCGACTTCGCAGGTCCTTTATTCGTAAAAGATAACACAAATAAACAATATATTTTACTTCTTACCTGTGCTGTTACTAGAAATATTCATTTGGAACTGGTAGACAGTTTATCTACACAAGCCTTCTTGCTCGCATTTAGAAGGTTCATAGCTAGACGGGGTTTATGCTCCGTAATTTATTCCGACAATGCACGTACATTTAAACGTGCTGAACTAGAATTTAAGAAACTCTGTAGCTTAGTAGTTCATCCAGAGGTGAAAGAATTTTTTGCTTCCCATAAAATAAAATGGAAATATATAGTAGAAAAAGCCGCCTGGTGGGGTGGCTTTTATGAAAGGATGGTGCGAAGTGTTAAAACAGCCATACGAAAAACGCTAGGCAAAGCATAATTAACTTATAACGAACTGTCCACCATAGTAGCTGAAATAGAAGGCACCATAAATTCTAGACCCATCACTTACATGAGTGATGAAAGCCAGGACACCCTACCATTATGCCTAGCACATTTTTTGATAGGGAGAAGAATAACTTCTCTCCTTTCAGCACGCCTGCACCTTGACTCGAATTTCTCTTCCAGGAAAGAATTGCTTAAATCTTATAATTATCGAGAAAAATTTATGAGATTGTTTTGGTCTCGATGGAAGGAAGAGTATTTATTAAATTTGAGATCAGCCCACCAAAGTATAAACAAAACTAATATTCCCCAATTTAAAATAAACGATATTGTCTTAATAAAAGACGATAGTTTACCCAGAAATTTCTGGAGTTTAGGTAAAATTATAGAAACCTTTCCTGGAAGAGACGGCAAGGTGAGGGCCTGCAAAATAAAAACTCAAAAATCTGTTTTGAGAAGACCGGTGCAATTACTCTATAATTTGGAAATCAATGACAATTAACTGTTTTTAGTGAAATTTGCATTGTAATCTTTTCTTTTATTATTTTAGTTGAAGTGTATGTCCAGAATTCTTTATGTGTCTTAAAGTATGTATATTCTTATTATATTTTGAAATTTGTATTTGATTTATGTATCGTATTGCAACATATATTGTGATGAACCCCATAGGTTCATGGGGGGGGCAATGTGTTACAAATCACGTGTGAAGCAATCCAAAGGCGCCTTGCGTTCTCCGATGAAAAACCACTTGTGACGCAATGTTTGTGAAAAAGAGAGAAGTTGTTACGAATTCACGATGCGAGGAAGAATATTTTACTTCCCCGTAAAAATATATATCTTTTTATGTAAATATTTAGTGTTAGTGTCTGTTCAACTATATATGTGTGTGTTGTGAAAAAAAAAAATGCCAAGTGGAATATTTTTTAAAGAAAGCAAACACGAACTTATATAGCTCGAATATAGCTTCTAGGATTAAAACTGTTCTCTAGAAATGAGCAGTATCAACATATACCGTTTTATAGGCTTCACCAGACAAAAATGATTTCAAATATATTAATTTTTCTATTTTTGCCAAATTATCATTAAAATCAATAGTATTTTTAAAACTATTGATAAATTCAAGAAATGTATTAGGATCGCCTTTAAAATTCGGAATATTTAATTTTGGCAAATTTACAGTAGGCAATCGTGTACTAACATAAGGAACCGTACTAGCGTTTGACAACGAACTAGCATTTCTCGATTCAACATCATTTTTAAATTTCTTCAAATTTATTTTTACTTTAAATTTCGTTTCATTAATAGTATCATTATAATCGATACTATTTTGAACTTCCGTTTCTAAATTCGTATTATCAGTGATCAATTCTTCGATTTTCAAATTAATTTCCTTTAATTCTAATTGTTTTTCGTCCAAATTATTCAAAAATTCCGAAAGCTTATCAATATTATCTTTATTTTCAAAATCAATATCTTCAATAAACGACTCGACCTTTGTTATTAATTTAGTTACGGTCGTTTTCATCACTTTACGCTTAGCCTTTAATTTTTCAAGATTCATGCTTAGAAATAAAGAATTACAGTACCTTTTTTATGCCGAGACTCGAGCTTCTTCGTGTTTCTATGCGGTTTTCTTGAAATCGAACTGCCGAATCGGGAAATCTTGTTTAATCCATATTAATGTTCCATTTTAATAGTCCATTTGCCGGGAATTCGGCACCATGTTGATACTGCTCATTTCTAGAGAACAGTTTTAATCCTAGAAGCTATATTCGAGCTATATAAGTTCATGTTTGTTTTCTTTAAAAAATATTCCACTTGGCATTTTTTCTTTTTATTTTCACAACACACACATATATAGTTGAACAGACACTAACACTAAATATTTACATACAAATATATATATTTTTACGGGGAAGTAAAATATTCTTCCTCGCATCGTGAATTCGTAATAACTTCTCTCTTTTTCACAAACATTGCATCACAGGTGGCTTTTCATCGGCGAACGCAAGGCGCCTTTGGGTTGCTTCACACGTGATTTGTAACAGCATTAGTTCGCGAGTGTCTTCGCGGGCAGGGACAGATGTTTTACAGAATGGCAAACACACAGATTGCGTTTTCTACTATAGCTTTCAAATTGCCTGCAGCGCCATCTGTTGTTGAGAATTTTAACTAATTTCGAAAGTTGTATGCCTGAAAATTTACTGTTGTCTCGAACATATTGCAACAAACGGTGTATTTCTAACGCTGCCCGTTTAATTTTATTGATTTCTCAAATATAATTGTCATTTTTGAAACACCCTGTATATATATATATATATATATATATGTATATAAAAGAGTTTATTAATGGTTCTAATTGCTTGAAAGAATAATGTAAACCATCCTCATTTACTCCAATCTGTGATTATCTCATGTTTATCAATATAGATATACGTACGTTTTTAGTTACACTTTTATTAAAACTTCATAAAGTTTTTTTTTTTTGTGTAAATAATGTGCAATACTTCTGATGTGTTTTTAGTATATGGTTGAAATAGGCATTTAAAAGGAGTAATTTGGGAAGAAGGAACTAGAGTCCATTGTGCTAAAAATTCCGTGTCAAGCGTAAATAACGAAGCATTTTCCAAAACTTTTAGAATATTCTAAAGAATATTCTCTGTTTAATGAACTGAAAGATGATGTCTCAAATAATACAATTTTTAAAAAGTATAATACTGTAAAAAAGCAATTTAAGTAGTTACCATCCAAAATCGGAAAAGTACTTGAATTCTTTTGTGTAGCTCTGTATTAGATCAATAAATTTGTATATATACAAATGCATAATTAAGCCCTATCAGGGAATTCAACAATGTTGAAAAGTCACCTTTAACACTTTTTGCAGATTGACGTATATGTGCATATTCTTTTTTTTTCCTTGTGCAACCTGTCTTGCCAGCTACCTATTTTTATGTGCATCACGTAATTAAGCTAAAATTAAGCTCTGATATAAAATACTTAACGCAACTAAAAACGCATTTAAAGCGATTTCTATACATAGTATCCAATTGTATTCTATTGTATCCAATTCAAAGGTTAAACCTATATATGAATATGAATTTTAATTTTAGTCCACAAACATCTTTCAATGTATTAAATACAATTAAGCTAAAAAATACATTTCGTAATTAAAAAACCACCACTAAAAAACTGACGCCAATAGGTAGTAATGCTTTTCGCAATAATTTTGTGCATCTTTGTACGTAATCTATATAATTTATACATATCATGCAATATGCCAAAATTTAGTTAAACTTAAAAACACAAATTAAAGATGAAAATGCATTTCCATGCATTATCGCTAATAGACAGTACTGTAACCGAATTATCTTGTGTGTACTCGTAGATGAAGGATAAATGCTACACACTCAATATTGTACAGTATGAAGTATGACGAGTATCACACTTCACAGCAAATAGTGACTCGTCAGCGATGAACTTGACAGTAATCACGCTTCGTCCAAACTCTGTATTCAGCAACCTAACTTTTTTGAAGTGAATGATATCTTGAGACCGAAACAACATAAATCACTGACTTACGTGACATGTATAAGGTTATCTTGAGTCTATTCTGCACTGTTTACCCTGGAATCCTCTATAGTGTGAATTGTCTTTGTTGCTGAGTAGTTTTGTATGTTCTGTAACGATAAGCTTTAAATATTAGATTTCAATCATTAGCTATAGCGGTAACATGTGGGCGGCAAAGCGTTGGCTGGATGACATCTAATATTAACAATTTCTTGAATCGATTCCACATTTTTGATATGATATTTCTTACGAATCAAACAGATTATGCGACACGTCTTTGAGTTTGTCAGGATATCAGTCTTTGAATAATTCTCCAAAATATAAATTCGAATATTGTTTTAAAAAATAAATAAACAATTTAATTATAAGAAGAGACAGCGATAAAAAGAATTTTCTGTGTAATCGAGCCTTTAGTATACTTACATCCTTTTTTCTGGTGTCTGAGGTCGTGAAATTTGATTTGCATAGGCAGTTTTCTTCTGCTTTCTTCTACACTTCAGACTATTAGTTGTTTCGTTTTATGTTAGTTATCAGTATAGACTTATTTGTAAATGAAATTTATAGAAAGAAAGTTTTTAAATGTTCATATTATTCATTTTAACTGGGGAAAAAACTTTATCAAAACACCAAAGAGAAGTATAGAATACTTCCATCGAAAAAAAATCCCACATTTTTAAAACCGTTTGATATATCCTTTCATAAAACTGTACATTTTTTTAATGATTTTATTAATCTTAGTTATTTTCACCCACTCTTAATTAGGCTAGTATTGAGATTGAAAACCCAAATTACAACACATGAAAGAATTAGAATTAATCTTATATTTAATCCCTTCGAAGCGAACGCATATTTTTATACATTCCGTATAATGGAGCTTGAGTATTAGGTTCCCTGAATATAATTTTTTTTTATAATTTTTTTTTTTTTTACGTTAGATTTTAAACTATTAAATAAAGTGAAATACTGTATTCGGGAAAACTAGTGTCCAAAGATTAAATCAATTGTGAAGTACGCTCTATCGAAGGGATTAAAAGTGTTATTTACTAAGAAATGTTATAAGTAGTTGATTGGTTACATACATTGTTAAAAATTTCGTGCTACTTTGAACCAAGATTTGGTGTTCGCAGCTATTACCAGCTGCCACCCTAGGAAGGTTCAATCGAAACTCCAAATCTTGGAATGAGTTTACACCATATTATTTGAAAAAATGGTACTATGGTTCAACCGAAGTTCCAAATCTTGGAACAAGATTTCACCATCTTATGGTGGCAGCTACTAAGCACCAAATTTCGGTTCAAAGTAGCACAAAATGTTTAACATTGTATATTAATTATAAAGAGAGAAAATGTTTTACAATTAACGTATGTTAATTGGAAATATTGGCTTTAAACCTTACTTGAATAAAGTTATACGTAACAGCAGTTTTATGTGACTTCATTAAAGAATGTGGTTTAATTTATATTCCTTGCTGAGTCGTTTTTCGGGTGAAATCTGCATGAATATATCATCACATAATCTAAATTTCACGATACGTTACACAAATTTTACCAAAATGATTTCAAAACTAGGATGATATGAAGAGGAATTAAAAGCTGTTACACGATGGGATCATAAATGCGTAAAATTAAGCAATCGTATCATTGTGGGATCTTGTTTATTAATATAAAACTTTATTAACACAAGTGCGATAAAAGTTTTGCTTAGTTAATTAACTGCATGAAAGATTTTCTATGGTGCTCAAATATTTAAAAATTGCGATTAGAAAACGTTTTTATCCTATAAATATATCGGGTAATGCAGAATTAATCGTTCAGACTTTAAGTAATAATAGAGCGCACTCTAACAAACATTTTTTGTAAAAGAAGTCAGCGTTGTAAACCATTGTTTTCAGACGGAAAAAGCATGATATCACATTTCAATCCAAACCTGAATTTTTGTTTAAAACTTGAACATTAATGTAGGTATTGTGATCTATATTTCAATGGATCTACCAATTTTTTTATGAAATGTAGCTGTATCATATATTTAACTTATATCTACGATTGGTAGAAGTGGCCATCATCCATATGAAAATAAAACTGTACTAAGCGTCCCATATTTCCAAGTGCAAATAATCAGCATTATATACAATCTCAGTGACTGATATGCTGTACATCTCCAACACTTTTTGAGTAGTCGTTGCATTTCATACAAAGTAAGGTATGTTTGTTGGAAATTTTATTAAAATATTGTTATATTAAAACTTATTTATTGTTACAAAGTTATATTAATAATCTGGATTCAGAGATATTGTAATTTTTATTGAATAAATGAAGTACAACTCTGATTTCTTATACAAATATTGTTCATTGCAATGCGCTCTATCAACCCTTAAAATATGAAAGATAAATTCTGAAACTCTATGTCGGTGTTGACAATTGGCTACACCAATTCGATTTTTTTAAAATACAGATTTCTTGATTGACACCACTTTTTTGAAATAGTAAAAAAGTATCTTATTCATTAACAAGTTAATTAAGGCGAAAAGAAGGGGAATTTTACTATTTCAGAAAAGTGGTGCCAATCAAGAAATCCGAATTAAAGAAAAGTAGCCCTCTGGCAACACTGCTCTATGTACGAGGGGGGTGCTGAAAAGTTCCTGGCTTTGAGTAGAAAGAAAATAGCTACACTTAAGAAATTAAATATTTATTAAACATAATATACCATGAGACTGATGTTCTTGTTACATCGTTTTTGATGCTTTTCTAGTTCTGTCAAATAAAAGCTGGTTGATTGGTTTTGAAACCAGATCTTAGCAGCCTCTTCGACATCTTCAATTTCCTCAAAAAGATTACTTTTAAGACGTCTCTTCAAGTTTGGAGACATAAAATATATTGAGAGGGATAGGTCTGGTGAGTGGGAAGGTTTGTTGACCAAATGGAAGCCTGTGATCTGTATGTTTCGCAGCCTCGAAATTAGTCGTGTGTGGACGTCGATTGTCATGCAACGAAAAGATCCTTTTGGTCAACTTTCCTCGGCATTTATCTTCGATGAACTCCTTTAACTGGCCCAATAGGCTAGCATAATATTGTACAGTTATACTGCATTCCTGAGGTAGGTTTTCAACACAAAGAATGTCGTCTTTGTCCCAGAAAACTGTCACCATGACAATTTCAGTCGATTTCTACGGCGAAATTTCTTCTGCCGCGGAGACCGACTGTGATATCAATTTTTCCTTTGTTCTTTGTTTTCTAGATCATAGATGTAAATCCAGGTTTCTTCCTCAGTCACTTACTTAGCCAAAAATGCCCTGTTAAGTTCAGAAAAGAGCCAAAATGGCCTTGCTGACTTTTCCTGTAAGAATAAAACCTTATGGCGCTTCATAACTCCAATGACATGAAATTTTCTTGTGCTTCTGTCATCGCAGCTTTCACTTGCAACCGGAAAAAAATTTAATAATCAGAAACACCTGATATTATTAGAGTTACATAATAAGATTTTAAACTTTCAAACAAGTGTAATTATGTTTTTCTGTTTCAACTATAAGTAATCAACCCAGGAACTTTTCAACACCCCCTCGTATATATTGTTTGAGCTATGAAATAGCTATTATTAAATGTATCATTAGAATTTTCGTATTTGAAAGATATTGAATTAAAGGGATCCTTTAACTTAAAGTAATGTTAATGATAATTTTTATCGTATAAATTATTATTTTAACAAAATATTTTTGTTATTACTAAACTACTAGCTCTTTGCAATATTGATTTCTGAGTCTCTTTTAAAATCCCCATCAACACAAAATTCGCAAGCATAAATATTTTATGCGTAGTTTTTTGAATGATTTGCTAAGCCGTTTAATAAAGCGTTTTATTTCTAGAATTTAAGATGATTTATGTTTAATTTCTGGAATCAATAAATATGTCAGTAATAACTTTATTTGAGAATACTTATCTAGTTTAATTTGTAAAGCTGATTTATTAGTGGTTTTATTCGTAAATAAATTCTTGTTTGTACAGGAGAAAATAATTCATTGTGAAAACACAGAAGCACACAATGTATATACTTTGGACGAGTAAAAATTTCAGGAACAACAAATTTATGTTTGAAGTTTATTATCTTCTTTCCGGGTTCTAATTTATAGATGACAACAACTCTTAGTTATTCCAGAGTCTGATCCAAGATGAACATGTTTTCAACCGGAAATTTTTTTAACAAAAAATTTTAACAGAAATTCGAATATGCACCTCGTAGAAACAAGACAGTTTTTCTTATACTTTTTTTTCGCTTTTGACATGCAAATTTTTGATCAGGCTTTGGAATAATTAAAAGATACAAGGCATTTATGCTAATTTCACTATGTCTACGTCTACATTAAAATCACCTATTCTTGTTCTAAGAACAATCACAGCCGTTTTAATGTAAATGATATTTAACTAAAAAACTAGTTGAATGTGCCAAAACTTTCTGCTATCATACATATAACTTTCTTTCATACATATATCTTAAAATTTCAAACAGTAAGTACACATGTTAATGCTTTAATATTATTAATTCAATACTATTGCAACTTTGATTTTCAAATTAAATTTCTGCTTCAGTCAATTAATTGGAGTAAAAATGAGTTAATGCGGATTATGATATTTATTAAAATCAAAACTTTCCTTTATTTTGTTATTATCAGCTGTTTGCAAATAGCAGGATTAGCAGGACGCAATTTCCCGTCTCTGCAAGAGCTGATGAACAATGGAGCGATGAAGATTCGAGAAAGTGATACAAAAAACGCAAAATCACAATACTCCTTTCCCACGGAATATTTTTAAATTCAAAGAAGATCTGCTGGCTATAGCCAAAAACATACACAAAAATTTTGGTTCAATTCTTTGCCAAAATTATACACTTTTCGCTGCTACAATATTGAAAATGGCGCAAAAACCGCTATTGCAGCAACACTTTTTTGAGGAATATTCCAGAATTGAAGTACGACCTGCTTGCCGTCGCCAAAAACATACACAAATAATTTGGTTCAATTCTATGCATACCTTCATACACTTTTCGATAGTATAATGGCAACCTTGACTCACACATACACGGACAGACAGACATTTTGAAAAAAATATGTTTTTGGAATGTCTGACCCCTGAAAGGTGTAAAACAGTCGAAAAAACTTCGATTAAATACTTTCTTCTATAGAAGAAAGAATAACAACGCAGCGACGCCACTTTTTAATTTTTTAGCCATTAAACGTTTCCAAATAGTAGTCTGTCATTTTCTGTTACCACAAAGGTTGTATATTATACAACAGAAAATGCTAAAACACCAGCGTAATAGAAAAAAGTAGAATTTTTGCAATGGTGGCATAAAATATTCCCCAACATTGTAGAGTTTATAATTTGTCAATACTCACTGATATTAGCAAGACATATCTCGCAATTTCATTGTAAATATCCCCAATGTAAGCCAATATTTAAGTAAAATTGGCACTTTATTACAATTATTTCATACGGGATGTCAATATTTGTTTAGTTTAGGAATTTTAATGAAGTGATTTAAAAATAATGCAATACTCACATAATATTATGCTCCAATATGCCTAATATGTCTAATATGACCAATATTTGTTTTCTATTTGGGTACCGTGAAGTATTTTATTATAAACATGCTCGTTATTAATCCCTTGAGGACGAGCTACACGTATACGTGCTGTAAAAAGGCGTAAGAATCCTTGTTTATCCCCACCAGTAAAATTTTAACTGTAAAATTTGCGTTAATTAATCGGTGCATTTTTTCGATTTAATAAGGCACAAATTTTTGTTTTTAAAAACCGGTGGCAAAACATTAAAAATTTCGTAAAAGGCTCGCGTTGCGAAGGGCTTAAAGCTAAAAGACTAACACAAGACGTTGCGACACTTGCTATATTGGTAGCAAATATCCCCAGTTCTAAATATGTCATAATTTAAGGACCGAGTTTTCTTCGAAGAATAGAACTAAAAATTTATCTTCCAGTTTTCTAAAGTTTGTTTGAAAACTATAATTTGAGTTTTTGATTTTGTAAGTATTGGTTTTTGCAGTCTCCCGGCATAAAACTTATACTACTATTTACACATGATAAAACAATAGTCATTTCCTGCTAAGAGCTATTTAAAGTATGATTTTCAGTAACATAAATAAGACTAAGGAGAAATAGGTAACGTAACCACAATTGAGGACTGATCGCAAAAATTTTGCGGGAACTCTATTTTTTTTCTGTTTTTTTTTAAATGAAAAGTGAATTTTAAATAACTCACCCTTTCAAATCCGATTTTTTTTTTCAGTTTTTTTTAAAATCCCTTTTACGTTAATAACATTAACACTATCTACCCAAATAGATTAATTAGTATTTAGCGAATATTTCATGGTCTGAAAGATAACGAATATTCTTGTTTTGCATACTCTTAAATTAATGTTCGTACACTGTTAAAAATCTTGTGCTAATTTGAAGCAAATTTTAGTACTCAATAGTTGCCACTGAAAGATGGTGAAATCTTGAACCAATAGTTGGAGCTTCCGTTGAAGCTCCCATAGTTGGATCGAGGTTGAATAAGAAGCTCCAAATGTTGGGATGAGATTTCACCATCTTATGGTGGCAGCTACTGAGCACCAAAGTTTGTTCAAACTAGGACAAGATTTTTAACATTGTATGAGAATAGGCTAAGGAAGAATTTTTGGAAGTGTTTAGAAAATAGTGTATTACAATAAGATTTAACTTATACAGTGAAACCTCCAAATAAGGGACACCTATGGGACCACAACTTTTGTCCTTTAAATAGAGGCGTCCCTTATTCGGAGTTTCTTAGATAGTGAAACCTCCAAATAAGGGACATCTATGGGACCGAAACTTTTGTCCCTTAAATAGGGGTGTCCCTTATTTGGAGATTTCACTGTTTTACAATTTTCAAATACTTTTTGCGCTACTCATGATTCTTTCAGGAAAGTAATTTTTGCTTTAGATTTAAAGAGTGAAATGTATGTTTAAAATAAAAAAAATCGCAAAAAACGCAAAGAGAATTAAAGAAATAATAATAATTCTTATCATACTTAAATACTAAAAATAAATGAAGTCATATAGTAAATGCACAAACATATACTAATTAACATTACTACCTGTAAATTGTATCAAAAGTATTTCTTAAAACAAAATAATAATCCACTAAAAGACATGTACTATTAGTAGTACACCAGACCCGAAAGGGTTAAGTAAAATTAAATTGACATACTCACCTTTTGATAAAAGAATGGCCTGGTTAGAGCCACACACCTTTCCACAGCCATAACAGATGCTACACTTCCGGAGCTGAACCCGAAAAAGCGGGTAAGCACTCTCAATCCGCAGAACCACCGAGTAGCTAGAAAATCTGGCTCCAAGTACAGTCTCATATACACCAACAGGAATGAACTACAAAGTGCCATCATGTCGTTCGCTACCAGGCATCTCACCATTAGAATAAGTTTCTGGTTTCTGGCGGATTCTGACCGACTGAGGAGAGCCAGTGAGCACGCATTGGCACTGAAGCCGAATATGTATACACAGGTGATCAAGAGTTGCGCAAATGGTGATATGTAACGCTGTTGCTCAGTGCTGAAAACGACGGCAGTACTGGATGTGTCATTGGAGTGGAGAGCAAGTTCGAAAGATATGGTTGTTTCAAGCAGTGACGTTTCCGGCACGTCTGTAATGTTGGAAATGTTCATTTTAAAGCCTCCTGAGAGCAGTCATGTAGGAGAAATTCATATCTAAAAAGAAAATAAAGCTTGTGTATTTTTTTAAATTTATTTTAAACAAGTTAATGATGGTTTCAGTATTTACTATGAAAGTAAGCACATTTCATTAGCTCTTATTCTTTTTAAATAGATTATTCGCGACATTTCAGTTGGGGCGATTTTTCGTTGTTCCCTGAGTATATCAACAAAATAATTAAAAATCGGTTACAAATTTCAAATTTTACATACTAAAAACAGGCAGAGTTAAATAAAAATATATAAACACATATGCTTGCAAAGAAAAAAAAGCATATCAAAATGCATTCATTCCTTCAAACATTGTCGAGTGATTCTTTAAAAATATGAACCAATAAAAAACAGTTATAAAAAGAAATCAAAAAGAGAAATGTTACGTTTTATATAAGTTTGAAACTTCTAAAGTTGGATGTGATTCTTTCGACTTGGTGATTACGAAAACATTCAGAAATCCTCTATTATATCACTGGCTAGTAAAATTAAAATTAAACTAGAATTTTTTAGGGTCTTTTGAAAACATTGAACCATCTAATTTAATGGAGAAAAAATAGACGAGTATATTTCGTTTACCATAAGGTTTTAAAATGAGTGTTCTTTCGATAGTGAAAACAACATTTTGTATCTTACTGTAACATATTTTAATAATCACATATTTCCTCAATTAATAACAGTTGTAAAATAAATATTTTAAAGGTAAATTCTAGATACTTTTTATGTCTTTAATGTCCCTTTTTTCATTAAATAGTTGTAAAGAAAATCACTTCGATGTTGGAATAAACAAACATTAAAGCTCATAACAAATTTGAATTAAAAAATTAATAATTAAATTGCCAATTATTAATATTTCGCTTGTACGGTCACCAAAAGCATTAGTAGAGAATCGTGTCTTAATAGACCACAGGTTAACGAAGTTAACCAGTATATTGAACGTTTGGCATTAGTTTAATATGGTAGAGCCGTATATCGTTTTTAATATTGAATATGTTTTATATTCATAACAGTCCATGATGAAATATTTTTTTCGAAATGTCATTCAGCCAGCCTACACAGTATGCTGCTTCTTGAATAGACTCGTTACTAGTCTTGTCAGCGTCGTTGTTACAAAACAAACAAGAACGAAAACTCATGCATACAGCATAAATTATGAAATACTTTCCAACACAATCAGAATTCTACAACAAAATTTCACAGTTTACTAAGGTGAAAGATGATGTGTTTATTGATCAATTTGGAAAATGCAGAACACATTTCAAATTCCGATACTGTGAACAATCTTTAAAATATACGTTTTTTTTCCCTCCTTGTATAGGATCTACAGACAAGTGTGTATACTACATAGAATGCTAAAAGTCAGTTCAGTGAAATGTATAGCACAGTTGAAAATTCTAGTCAGCAATTTCTGTAAATAAACAAATGTTGTTAAGAAGTTTTGTGCCCCCCCTGTTTATGATCTATAGAACCTATACACTCCAAATAATATTTTTTTAAAAATAGCTAAATTTAAAAACGCATATCATCAATGAAAACGCACTTCCTTCACTTATTGCTCGTAGGCTCCAATAACTCAACTATTCTTCATTTCCTTCTATAAACAAAATTAATTTTTCATGTGTAAGCGTAAATAAACGATAAATTCTATGCACACCAATTTCTATACAAAGAATTTTGTAGCACTTCTCAGTGATGTATATCAATTTGAATAAGTTTAAAATACTGTAATATCATTAAAATACATGGCAAACGAAATTTCTCCATAGGCCATAACGTAACTGAATTCTATTGACTAGTCCTCTAAGTGAAACAAAATTTCTACACACTTTATTTTCAACACCGAACATGCCATAATAAACTCCGATAACATATGTCCATTTCATAGCAACCTGATTATATTTATGAGAATTAGAGCATAGACAGACGGGCGCACAGAAAGACAGACAGACGAATGAGCAGACAAACCGAATTCATAAATACTATTCAACTATGTTGGAAAATGTTAAAAAGAAACAGGCAGTCAGAAAAAGTAGGGCAGTGATTCCGATATCGAGATATAAAAATTCAGTAAATCTTGTGAAAAACAAACTGGCTTTGATGAAATCCTGTCTTACATGTGCAAAATACATGGTCTATACAGCATCATACAAATCTACTTATTAAGATGGAAACTAGGAAACATGTCTAAAATGGAAATTTCTTTGGGTCACTTGGGATTTTGTCTTATTACATTTTACTGTATAACTAATAGACTTCGGCCGTTACGTGGTTAGCTTCAACAACCGAATTTTGACTTAAATAGTATGCACGGTGAATTCGACTTTGTGTTGTAAAGCAATAGTGAACTGATATGTTCTTCCGAATTCCTGAAAATGATACGTGTGCTATTGCACTGTTATATATTCTAGTATGTCGGATAAAATTTGAGCTGTAGGAATCTATTCTTTTAGTTGATCGTTTTTAGTAGGCTTTTATATTAAATTGTAGAAGGATATGCAGTATAGTATACTGCTAAAACCATCCCTGAAAAGGTACCTAACGCAACTTGTTTCGTGGTACTTTTCAATGGTACTTAAAAAAAGACTAATGTTTTATAAGAGGATTCAGCAGATTATAGAACTTTCCCGTGAAATTCTATAAGTAAGCTATCTAGAACGTTGTGTTATATACTAAAATCTTCCCCGAAAAATTATCTTATAGTTCAGTCCCCACAAAATCTATCCAGCAGAATTCAAGTTATAAGCAGTCCGAACGAAATTCTCATGCATTTTATCCCTTATGCATTTTATATAGGCATACAAGGAGATAAACCCGGGCTTCCTGAGTTATAAAATATAAATGGAAATCATCATAAATATTATTTCGGGTGATAACATCCTTTTTTCTCAGCACACAATAAAACGGCACAGCGATGACTGAGATATTTTTTAAAATATCCTGCAAGACAGAGTATACTTATACAGGGTGAACCTGAATTCATAGTACAAATTTTAAGGATTGATACAGTACACTATAGCAATCATTTCATGGCTCAATTGTATAAAAAAAGCATGTTCCGCAAATAGCATGGTGAGGCGCAAGTACAGAAAATAACATATGAATAGTAAGGCAAAGCATTTATTGACAGTGTCGTTGACAAACTTACAGCAACATAGATGGAGCGATTCACGCACACTTCCAAAAATGCTAGGTATTTCGTGCAAACGTGCAAGAGCTACAGATAATAGCAACGAGATCGTCTGAGTCTACTGGGTCGCATTAATTATACTCTTCAGAAGTCCCCATAAAAGAAGCTATGATTGCTTTTACGGGAATCAATACATTGGGAGACCGGGGTGGCAAATGCATCAGTTCAACACGCCAAGGCTGGCAGATGATACCGCATTTTTGTAAAAGAGGCTTTGCCTGAACTTCTCAAAGTTGTTTCAATTGCTTTTTGTAAGTGATCCTGGTTTCAACATATTGAGATGGCAGACCTTTCCAGCACTGTTATCAACAATTACCTGGATACCCCTATCAGGGGATTGCAAGTGCTGGCACATGTTATTCCAGGTGGATTTCCTTGGTAGAATATCCCTTGCTGCTGTACGTCTGACTGAAATACCCGGCATCTTTGCATTTGAATGCCAATCGCTCCTTGGACGTTGTCAAGCATATATTACTATTAATTGACAAAATTTTGGTTACTGTAAATATAGCACTTGCCAATGACGCTGTCAATAAAGATTTTATTATCTGTTAAATTCACCATAAATAAAAAAAATATATAATAGGCATTTCTCTAATTTCTGGGTTACATGTTTTAGCAAAAAATTATAAAATGAAAATAAGTAGGTTTAGGGGGGGTCGGGGGGGGGGCGTAGGATTCGATGATTGGTTAAATATCGCTGCCAAAAAAAAGTGAAATTGAGTAAACAGTTAAAGCTGTTAAATTTTGCTTTGAAGATTTTGTTACGAAAGATTTAAAGCAGGGACATTTAGATAATATTTATCTTAAATCTGCCGAAATACAAAATATTCTTATCCCTTTATTTGTCTTATTTACTTCTAAATTAATGATAAAGAAGGAATTACAATATTTAAAAAAAATCCCAATTACAAGCTCCCTTTCACCCCAAAAAACTTATATTCAAAGGAAGGGGAAGGAACTTACAATCGGAATTTAATTATCAGTTTAAAAAATGTACATTCTTAGAATATTACTGATATTTATCTCCATTTCAAATCATCATATGCATAGCTGTTTTAGAGGTGGAAATAAATCATCATTGCAAGTTTGGAACAAATGAAATAGGAAAAATTTCAAAGTTGTTTACCGTAATACTTTTTGTATTAACAATGCATACAAAATATTGTTGTAAACCGTTTAGTAAACTAATACACAGCACTTATTGCATTTTAGAAAACATTAAATTTATTTACGTTACAATTGAACGTAAACGAGTTTGTTTTTATGTACTTGCTTACAGATGTATCTGCAGTAGTTCCAATATGAAATCAATTTTGTATGCCGGGAGTGTTTTCTAATTCAGAAAAATGATAGATATTGGAGGTAACAATATTTAACTGAAACGAACAATTTAACTGAAAAGAACAGAATCATGGAATGAATATTTGGGCACTTATGACCTGTTGATATCTGCCCCAACTTGCCTGTTGACATATGTCCCACATGGATGCTAGAGTTAAATTTATCAATAATTAACCTCTCTCAATTTTACAGAAAAAAATATCAGTATTCATAGTATATGTTAGAGGTCTGCACGGGCCGGGCTCGGGCCGATTTCCAATAATGGCATTCGGGCCGGGCCGGGCCGGGCCTAGTCACTAATCTTTTCGGGCCGGGATGGGCTCGGGCCTTAATTTTTTTGCTGGAGTATCTGGCCGGGCCTAACTTTTTTTTCCGTACGAAACCGAGACTGATTCCATTCTTCCTAGTTTTCATGGACCAAAATAATCAGTTCCTATTGAATCTTCCTATATGAAAATCCCTTAGTCGACTTTTTATAAATCAGTAATATTTGGCTTTGTCCAAAAATTTCTGCAAAAAAAGCATATACTTTTAAGCCGTCATTATTCTACAATTAAACACTAGAATTTATTCCTTTTAAAGAATCGTAGATTACTAGGCGTTTTAAAATAGAATTAAACACACACACACACACACACACAAAAACATGATTATGACGGAATTTTTTTTTTAAACTGAAAACTGAAAGTTTCTTTTAAAATGTTCATCCGTGCAAAATGAATACAACAATACGAGAGAAAAAAATATATTAAACATTTACATCTGTTAAGAAGGGAATGCATTTTTTTTCGTTCCAAAGCGATTTCGTCTTTGAAAATTTTACCATATACCGCTTTTTCGATTTTTTTGTCTCCATTACAGGGAATATGGATTAATAAATACTAGTGATAACTGAAACATTTACATACAACAAACAAAGATTCATTTAAAAGCATAAATATCGAAGCCTACGGCACTTCTGCAAAAATGGAGATTATAAACATGGAAAAAAAAAAGACTAATATAATTTTTTTTTGGTCAGAACTCTTCCATAAGATTAAAGATCAATGTTCTGTAGAAATTCACTCGAGCCGGGCCGGGTCGGGCCATTATTTTTTTCGTTCGGGCCGGTCCGGGCTCGGGCCGAATTTTTAACTTTCGGGCCGGGCCGGGTCGGGCCAATATTTTTTTCGTTCGGGCCGGGCCGGGCCCGGGCCGAAATTTTAACTTTCGGGCCGGGCCCGGGCCTGGAAATTTCGGCCCGTGCAGACCTCTAGTATATGTTAAAACATTAAAATTCAAACAATTAACAAATAAATAAAGTAATTCGCTTATCAAGTTGGAACAGAGTTTTTACTTTTGAGATCTATAAACAGTGTTTTGGCTACTGGGGACAAACAAAATGGCAAAGAACTTTAAAAAAAAATATCACTATATGTCTACCGGTACTACCATCTTTGGTAATATTTTTTTGAAATTAAAAAAAAAATAATAACTATTTAAAAACTGTAATATTCACATGTATCCCCTTTTCCCCTATTTAGTTTGAAGTAGGATCTTAAGGCAAATGCTCTTTTGATGATAAGAAAATATTTTATACAACAATGAAAGTTCATATTAAACAGTATATAAATATAAATGTACTTAAATTTTGTATGGCTATAAAGTTCTTTTGTTATTTTATATGGATTCATATAAATTTTATATAAATTAAGAAATATGTAAGCAATATTCTTTATTGTTTATAAATTAGTTTTCCTGAAAATTTAGTGCACAAATTTTATTATATATGCTGTTTTCAAATAGAAGTTTACGCAATAAATAACTTTGAAACTTACTGGAGTTGACACTGATTCTTCCGACTTGCTGGTTACGAAAACATTCAGAAATTCTCCATTATCCCGCTGACTACAAAAAAGAAGAAAAAAAAATTAGAATTTCTTAAGACCTGCATAAAAAGACTGAAGTATTTAATCTAGGGAAAAAAAATAAACAAATATATTAAGTTCGAAGTAAGATCTTAAGACTGGCCTGCATTTTGATGATGAAAGCATCAATTTGCACTACATAAAAACTACATATTAAATATGTATAAATAAATATTTTTCAAAATTTTATTTTAGTATAACTTTATTTTATAAATTCATATAAATTTTATATAGCTTTTAAGAATATGTGCAATTTTGCTTTTTTATAGATTAGATTTCCCCAATTTTTTTAAGTGAGTTTTTATGGCAGATTATTGATTTCGGAGTATATTTTCGAAAGAACCATAAATATGATTTTCAATTAAGTGAAATTGAAACAATCCAAACAATATTTCATCGTTTGAAATTCAAAAAGAATAGTTAAATTATCAATTTTAATAATTCTTGTTAATTAATGAAATAATTAGCAAAATTTCAATAAATAGTCTCCCGATAAGGACTGTGCGATTACTGAAATTGTTCGATTACATATGCATTAAATAAGTGTTTTCTTTTATTTATTTATTTATCGATGATGCTTTAATTCCATGATGAAAAGAAAGCCAGAGACAAATCCTGAACTATTTTTATAGTTTTAAATGGAAATGTATTATTATTCTTCTTTAACTCCTTCGCGACGAGAGCATTTTGCTTAATATTTAATCTTTTAGCACTGTTTTTTCAAAGCAGAAAATTTTCGGAAGTTTAATCATGAAAATGCTCTGATTAAATAAGATAAACTTTACAATAAACTCGCTAAATGTGCCAAAAAATATTTTCATATTCAAGGAAGATCTTCTGGCCATAGCCAAAAACATACCTAAAAAATTTGGTCCAATTTTTTTCATAACTTTATACACTTTCCGATGGTACAATAACGAAAATAACACGGAAATCACTTTTACAGTACCCCCTTACGGCAGATTTTTTCAAATTCAGAGAGGATCTGCTTGACATACCCCCTCCCCCCCCCCCAAAAAAAAAAAAATCATACACAAACAATTTAGTTCAGTTTTATACATAACTTCATACACTTTTTGATGCTACAATAATGAAAATGGCACAGACATCGCGACTATAGTACGGCCTTCCGGCGAATATTTTTCAAATTCAGGCAAGGTCTTCTGACCATAGCGAAGATATTGAAAATGGCACAAAAATCGCTATTGCAGCGCCCTCTTCCGGTGATTTTTTTTAATTCAGGGAAGACCAATTAGTCATAGCCAAACACTTACACAAAAAATTGATTCAATTCTATGCATAACTTCATACACTTTTGGATGGTACAATATTGAAAATGGCACAAAAAATCGCTATTATAGCGCCCCCTTTTGGCGGAATATTTGAAAATTAAAGGAGGGCCGGCTTGCAAAGCCAAAAACAAACACAAGAAATTTGTTTGAAGATATAAAACCAACGAATATAAATGCACAAATAAAGTATGAGAAGGTAGCAAATAGCTATTTCGAATCTACTAACGAGATTCTTCATCAGTGCAAAACTCAGTGAGCTAAAATAGCAAAACTGAGCAAAGAGACAGAGAGACGCAGGCTTATATACCCGCTATGGGAACAATCCCGCCTAAAGAAAAGCAACCAATGAGAAGAAAGCAGCCAAAACCAACTGAGTGGACAAGTAGCGACATCTATCGGAGAACAAGCAAAACAAAACTAAAAAGTGAGTGAAAAAAAAAAAGAATTAAATTAAAGATTTCCAAATACTTGGAAAATAAGGAGTACTAGATAAGTCATTGACTAAGGAGTGAGAATTTTTTATGATGTGGTAAGCTTCCCAAAAATCAAGATCAAGAATAGAAGGACATTTATGGATGATGGTGGCTGAAGAAAAGTTAAACTTATGTTGAGAATACCAGCAATGTTGAGCAATAGAGGAACGTTTAAGCTCCTGATTTTTGACATACCTTTTATGTTCCATTAAACGAAATCTGAGAGCACGTTTAGTCTGACCAATATAAGAAAGACCACATTGGGAAGAAATTTGGTAAATACCCCAGTTATCTAAGTGATCAATGGGGTGCTTAAGATTTGAAAAAACAATTTTATTAACAGGAGAAAAAATAACATTGAAATCGAACCTTTTTAAAATTTTAGCAACTTGCTGACTGATTTTGGGTAAAAAAGGCAAAACAACCAAAGCATTGGAGTTCGAATTAAAGTTCTTTCTTTCAGATTGTGTGGATTTCGTCAATTTTCTATGAATGGAATCTATAATATTAGGGGAATAACCACGATCAACAGCAATAGCTTTGAGGTAATTAAGTTCATCACTGAGTAACTGAGGAGTTGAACAAATATTGGAAGCCCGGAAAACAAAAGTTTTAAAAGCCGCAACTTTCTGGTTAGGAGGATGAGAAGAATATCTGTGAGGTGGAAGACTGACCGCAAAAGGTTTGCGAAAGACAGTAGTCTGAAAATTATCTTCATTGCGAATAACAAGAACATCCAGAAAAGGAAGGCTATTGTCCGATTCAGTTTCAAAAGTAAATTGAATGCAAGAATCAATAGAATTCATGACAGAGAGAAAATGATTTATATTAGAATTCACTTCAACTAAAGCATAGATATCATCTACATAACGAACATAGAACGGAAATTTTAAGACTTCAAATAATTTTATTTCAAAGTAATGCATGTACAAATCGCATAAAGTCGGACTAAGAGGATTACCCATAGCCAAACCGTCAATCATACGAAAGAAATTCCCGTGAAAAACAAAAGTATTTTGAGATAAGCAAGCACGGGTTAGATGAATGAGCTCTTCGATTTCGAAAAATGAAAAATGAAATTCACAGAGCCTTTTCTTGAGGCAATCTAAAGCACCTTCGACAGGAACATTAGTAAATAAAGATTTAACATCAAAAGAAACCATCATGTGGCCTTGTGGCTTAAAACTGCGAAGTTTTTTAGTAAATTCAAAGGAATTCTTAACAGTGAAAGAATTACTGCTTGAGAGAGGAGAAAATATGGAAACAAGATATTTGGCAAGTTTATAAGAAGCCGTACCGATACTGGAAACAATGGGTCTAAAAGGAATGTCAGGTTTATGGACCTTAGGTAAAGCATAAAACCTGGCACAATGAGCAATTGAAGGAATAAGAGACCTCTTTAATTTAGCAGGAATAATGTGTGAAGACTTAATGGCAGATTTGATAGTAGCAATTTCATTAGAGGAAGGGTCTTTGTGGATATCCACATAGGGACCATCATTAATTTATGGGATTTTTCTAAATATGAAGACTTGTCAAGAACGACAATCTGACCACCTTTGTCAGCCTTAGTTATGATCAAATTCGGATCAGAAGACAAACTTTTTAGACAATGTTTAACTGAACTATTAAGATTTGGCTTATAAACATTCGAATTGAAATCAACAGTATTGGCAATGAGATGCCTAATAGACTCTTTTTGAGAAGGAGAAATAGCGCTATGCTTAAAGGCTCTTTCAATAGGAGCAATTAGACGGGGTAACGAAGGAGGGGCAGAAACAGAGAAATTGTTGTTTAATTTTAGAGCATTTAGCTGATTATTACTTAAAGCGACACTAGAAAGATTGAGAACAGCATTTTTGTTAACAGTAGGTAAATTTATAGAGTTGTTAGCGAAAGAATTATTACAAAGCGTATTAAATTTCCTTTTTAGAACTGCGCAATGAATCGAAGAAGCTGAATTTACTAAAAAACTTCGCAGTTTTAAGCCACAAGGCCACATGATGGTTTCTTTTGATGTTAAATCTTTATTTACTAATGTTCCTGTCGAAGGTGCTTTAGATTGCCTCAAGAAAAGGCTCTGTGAATTTCATTTTTCATTTTTCGAAATCGAAGAGCTCATTCATCTAACCCGTGCTTGCTTATCTCAAAATACTTTTGTTTTTCACGGGAATTTCTTTCGTATGATTGACGGTTTGACTATGGGTAATCCTCTTAGTCCGACTTTATGCGATTTGTACATGCATTACTTTGAAATAAAATTATTTGAAGTCTTAAAATTTACGTTCTATGTTCGTTATGTAGATGATATCTATGCTTTAGTTGAAGTGAATTCTGATATAAATCATTTTCTCTCTGTCATGAATTCTATTGATTCTTGCATTCAATTTACTTTTGAAACTGAATCGGACAATAGCCTTCCTTTTCTGGATGTTCTTGTTATTCGCAATGAAGATAATTTTCAGACTACTGTCTTTCGCAAACCTTTTGCGGTCAGTCTTCCACCTCACAGATATTCTTCTCATCCTCCTAACCAGAAAGTTGCGGCTTTTAAAACTTTTGTTTTCCGGGCTTCCAATATTTGTTCAACTCCTCTGTTACTCAGTGATGAACTTAATTACCTCAAAGCTATTGCTGTTGATCGTGGTTATTCCCCTAATATTATAGATTCTATTCACAGAAAATTGACAAAATCCACACAATCTGAAAGAAAGAACTTTAATTCGAACTCCAATGCTTTGGTTGTTTTGCCTTTTTTACCCAAAATCAGTCAGCAAGTTGCTAAAATTTTAAAAAGGTTCGATTTCAATGTTATTTTTTCTCCTGTTAATAAAATTGTTTTTTCAAATCTTAAGCACCCCATTGATCACTTAGATAACTGGGGTATTTACCAAATTTCTTCCCAATGTGGTCTTTCTTATATTGGTCAGACTAAACGTGCTCTCAGATTTCGTTTAATGGAACATAAAAGGTATGTCAAAAATCAGGAGCTTAAACGTTCCTCTATTGCTCAACATTGCTGGTCTTCTCAACATAAGTTTAACTTTTCTTCAGCCACCATCATCCATAAATGTCCTTCTATTCTTGATCTTGATTTTTGGGAAGCTTACCACATCATAAAAAATTCTCACTCCTTAGTCAATGACTTATCTAGTACTCCTTATTTTCCAAGTATTTGGAAATCTTTAATTTAATTCTTTTTTTTTTTTCACTCACTTTTTAGTTTTGTTTTGCTTGTTCTCCGATAGATGTCGCTACTTGTCCACTCAGTTGGTTTTGGCTGCTTTCTTCTCATTGGTTGCTTTTCTTTTGGCGGGATTGTTCCCATAGCGGGTATATAAGCCTGCGTCTCTCTGTGTCTTTGCTCAGTTTTGCTATTTTAGCTCACTGAGTTTTGCACTGATGAAGAATCTCGTTAGTAGATTCGAAATAGCTATTTGCTACCTTCTCATACTTTATTTGTGCATTTATATTCGTTGGTTTTATATCTTTAAACATTTGTGCACAAAGGCTTTATTTGCTATTTTAACACGAAATTTGGTTCAATTCTGTGCATTTTTTCATACACTTTTTGATGGTAAAATGGCGATATACGGACACACACACACATGGATAGACTGACATTTTGTAAAAACATGTTTTTTTGGATCATCTGATCCCTAAAACGTGTAAATCCGTCGAAAACCGGAAGTCGAAAATTTTTTCGATTACAATACTTTCTTCTATTGAAGATAGAAGAAAGTAAAAATGACTGATGGTAATAATGAAAGATTCCAAGTACCTGAAATGGCAACAATAACAATCAATCAAAAACAAATTCAAATTGACAAAACTAAAGTTATTAAAATTAAATTTATCTATAGAAGTTCGAGATGAAACATTTTTTTTTTCTTTAAAGAGTATTTGACATAATTTTTTTTTTTTTGAAATTGCATTCCATCGCCAACCGATGAAAAATAGACAAATAACGAAATGTTAATTGTTTTTTTTTTTTTTTTTTTTTTTTTTTTTTTCTGGGCGCTGTATGGAGGTTTCGCCAAAAATTCTTTATAAACGTACATATCCTCATGAGAAGAACATTCTGTATTTTTTCAGATTTTTTGGAGTATGCCCATATGGAGACCTTCCTCCTCAGTTACTTCCCTCGTAATTGGTAGACGTTATACTACATGTCTCTTCCGCTTTATTCATAACTCCATAAGAATTGTAATTATATTCATTCAAAAAATAACACTATCTTTAGTTCATCAAAGATAAATCTCAGTTCTTATGTTTAATTTTTAAGCTTTCATTTTTATACAGCGCTTATAAAACCTGTTCAGTTTTCTTGTTAAATAACTAAAGCCTCTAGAAATGTAATAATCCAAGTAAAGCTTTAAAAGGTTCTAAAAATTGAATCTCATAAATGTTGAACAATGCTGAATGAAAAATGTCGATTGCAAGAACATCCGTTAGCTCCTTTTTTGCTCCTTTTTATGCTTAACCAATGAACCCCCAAAACTAATCAGGGAAGCACATTATCAGAAAAAATCTATGTACAAATATGAAGCAAATCGGATACTTCTATCAAGAGTTATGGCGTTTACATGCAAACGTACTTACAGAACATGTGGGCACTTTAGCTCTCAAGTTTTGATAGCCCTGTAAGCTAAAAACTAATCGAAAGCATTTCTGAAAATCTGTGACAGCAAAAAGAATATAGATTGCTTCTTTAAATCTAGAAAATACATTGATTTCTGGAGTTTTTAAAGGTAATGAACGCTTTTCGAAACTTTAGTAACTCGGATGAGGTTACTTTGTACTATTTTTGTTTGTGATTACATTATATATTTACAGATTAAAAAACATTTGTCTTTTATAACAATGTACTTATAGATTACAAGAAAAAAAATATCCAATATAATTTTTACAATAAATAAATAAATTAAATAAAGACCGTTAGTATAAAAATTTAGTAAGCAATCTATTGCAAAAATATTGTATGAATAAGTAAATTCAATGTCAGCACAGGTTTCGTATGGGTTCCGATATTTTCCTATCAAAATATCAGTATTTTATATATTTAAAAAAAATCTAATTCAAACAAGCACCATTTCGTCTTATTTTAGGACGATTTTCTTTATAAGAAAATACTGGTATCGAAGAATTGCCTCCTCTGGAAATTCCAGGACCCGTACGAACCTTACTGTAATTATTAAGAAAAGGCTCTGATTACCGAATAGGCACTAGATGCACGTGCTTCACTTAGAAAATTTTGAAGGGGCCCGACAATGAAAATACAAGCGACCCCAAAATTTATATTGAATTAATTCCATGCCAAAATTTTAATTTCTTTTCAAAATGACTTTCATATACATATATTTATTAAAATGTTTCATAAAAATACCTTCCATAACAAATTAATTTTACATTTTCAATTTCAAACACGAGATCACAATCCTTCACTTTGTCCACTATTTTAGATATAAGATTATTTCACATATTAAATTTGAATATTATTGAATTTGGCTTGTATGCCCTAATATTAAGAATTTAAACTTAATAATTTAAATTTAATAATTTAATGAGAGCTCAAAGAACTACCGTAATTTCCGGCGTATAATCCGCGGATCAAATAATTATGTTTGAACCCCTAAAAATTTTATTTTGTAATTAAAGCTAAACATCTACCGCAATCTAAAAAGTTATATTTTATTTGAAAATATTTTTGAGTCGAATAATAATTGTTTGACCTGCGTATTATACTCCGGAAATTACGCTTTTTGAAGATATTGATATTTTATGTTGGTGCATACTGAATTCAAACTTTTTATCCAACTCATATTTTTATACTAATACTTTTTACATATTTTTTTCTATCACAATGTGAACACAATTGAGCCACTGTTTGGAATAATATTTTTAGCATTTGTGAGTTTTCAGGTATGTCGAATTAAGACAACTCTTTTCGAAAGAAAGGGGGCCTCAAAATGGCACTGTGCTTTCCATAGCTTCTAAGATTAATTAGACCCTGTTTAAGAAAGTTTATCAGGATTACATAAATGCACATAGAATGCTTGTCCGGGGTTGAAACATGGGAGTAGCGAGGAAATATGCTCTGGATACCAAGAGAAGTATTGTTTGTCCTGCGGACGAAAAACAAATAAAAAAATTTAAACGAAACATGTCATGAACAGCCCAAATTAAAATATAGGGGAAGATGGGGATACTTGAGCCATTTTTTTAATTTTAATTTTTTTAAATTTTTTATAATTTCTTAGAATAAAATAAAATATTGAAAATAAAAATTTGATATTTTTACTTCAACTGAAAACCACTTTCAATTAATTTTGAACTATTTTTCTCTGTCTAATAAATTTTTACTTTTTACTTTGAGCCACGATGTGGTTTGAGCCACGACAAAAAGTGGCTCAAGTATCCCCATGAGGGGGATACTTGAGCCATGGTGAAGGGATACTTGAGCCAGTACGGAAAAATACCTACAAAAATAATTTTTTTCGCTTTATTTTTGCACAAACATTTTACAGAATGGTAAATTATGACACTTAAAGTCCTTCAAAGCCAATTGAGATGACAAAGTTAATAATACGATCTTTTTTTTTCGTTAGAACGGGTGGTCGAAGGATGATTTCAACTTGAGTTATGTCGATGGTAGAAACATCCTCAGTTCAGAGCCATTTAAATCTGGAATCTGCAATTCTTCGGGCAAATTTCACTTTCAAAATATTAAGCACTTTTCCAACAGATCTTTTTACAGTTTTCTTTCCGGCATATTTTATTAGTAACCAATCATCAATAGAAGATTTTCTTTTCATATCATCACCATCATTGACAGAATTTTCCTCTAATGATATTGTCGAACTCATGCTTTTAATTGAGTAGCTGTCGGAATCTAAGCCAGGTGTATCCTTCTACTATTTCACAGGAAAATATTTTGTTTTCCCCTTTGGCTCCTTGCAGGTAAGTTTAAACTGTGATTTTTGTTGCTTTTCTTGTTTTATATGAGCTCTTTTTACCAATTCTTCTTCAATTTCCTTAGTTAAAAAAAAAAGTTACAGCAACAGAGATTATAATTTCAATATAAAATATTAATCTTAATATATTATATTAAAAAATAAATATTTTAATATGTTGGACCTAACTAATTAAAGTATTAAAGATTATAACCTGCAAAAGAGTTTTAAAACGTTATTTTAATTTTAAAAAAGTTAAATTGAAAACTAAGTTTACATTTATCTAGACAGGCTATTTTGTTAGTCAAAATGAAAAATAAAATGGATATTTTCATAAAAAAATATACATTTTTAAACATTTTTTAGGTCGTTAAAACTAAAAAATAAAATGAAAAATTATTCTCCCTTTTATCCAGAAAAAAACCTGTTAGTGAATATAAGGATGTAATTTTATTTTTTGTTTGTTTCACCCATGTCTAATTTCCTAGTGGGGATGGTTGAGCCATGGCTCAAGTATCCCCAATCTCACTGGCTCAAGTATCCCCACCACCTCTATGTTTGTTTATCAGAGTTTTACTAAATAAAGCATGCAGCTATTGGAACTATTTTGGATTCAAAATACAATTGAAATTATACTTATTAAATTTATGTATATAGTTGCAACTTTAAACAAAACTTTGATTATAAAAAATAAAAAAAAACATGCCCCTAAATATTTACTTCAGATAGGGAAAAAACAACTATTAATCACTATACTTTCAAAATGGCATCAAGGTGTGTGATTTCTTTTTTACATGTTCAGAACTATAAATATGTTACCATATTGCCAATTTTAGAAAGAAAAATTAACCAACTGTAGAGATAATAGGTTTGGCTCAAGTATCCCCTATGCTCAAGTATCGCCACTCTCCCCTACTTGATAGTTTTATACTCTTTACTTTGAATTGGCTTTATTTTTCCCATTTTTTTTATCGCCAAAATAATAATTGATTGACGAATTCATCCAAGGTACTTAGAAGATGAATATATTGCCCCAATTAAGTTGGAAATGGGAAAATTCAATATTTCAAAAATTTTTGTGATGACAATTTTTGTACGTTTGATTTTTGTGTGTCCCTGTAAACAAACTATAAGAATTACCTATTTGTTATAAACTGTATATGAAAACAGTCTTTATTTATATAAGAATATTTTGAGTTACTTTGATATAGTTAATTGTTTAATGAAAACGTAAAAGATGCTTATAAAATCAATGTAGTGTTGTAATTCGGTTCAAATTTTGATTCAGTACTAAACGTTATTATGGATCTCAGATTTTCATTACGTAACTACATGTAAACGAAATCATTGAAATACGTTCGATTATAAGAAATCAATCTACAAAACGTAAAATTAATGTTACTCCTAAGAATTATTTGGCATTTAAAATAAAAAGTAAGGGGATGATTAAAACTTTCTTTTTAATACTTTCCAACAAAGTTGAAAAGTGATAATGATTTACAGAGACACCCAGAAGATTTTAAATAGTATATTCTTTCCGAAGTGCTATATATGTATCCGATGATGGCTGATTGGATGGATAAAATGAATTTTAATTGCGATATGCGCTTTTAAGTTTCACTAAATTTATGCATATTATATGCTGTGTATAAATGCTACAGCTGATATACAGGCTACACAAAATAGCTCGCAAACTTTTCTGAATATGAGCTTATATTACTTAAAGTTGGTTTTAAAATAAGTTATATATTTTTATGCTCACTGCATCCAGTTTACTAAGAAATGTTTATAGAATATAGATAAAATGATATACTTTGCCACGCAAACAATTGGATACATGGACGCCTATGAATGATAACATCTGAGAATGTGATTTCAGTAGCTTTAAGAGTGTTTTAATTTAAAATAAATTTCAGCTAAATGCTGTCTTGTAGTAAAGGTGCTAGGTAAACTACAAATCTGAACAAAAGTATTCAAGTATTATTCCATCTATTAGTATAAATAGCTGAAAGAGAAATTTCAACCTGCTAGGCATTTTCTTGCTAAATTAAATATTCCCATTATATAGTATACATATCAACTAACATATCAAATACAGGGCTGTTCAAAAGTACAAAAGTAAGTTCACAGAGCTGTTCAAAAGTGTAATACATATTTGGCTACAGACAGTAACCTTATTTCCCTAAATAACGAAGTTTTGTTAAATATTTCAAGATATGTTGGAAAGGTTTTCATAATCCATGCTTAACGCATCATTTTCCTTACTTGTTGCAAATTTGTTTTGGAAAAGACCAGGATGGATAGCAAATTTCAAATTTGACTTGGGGGATAATAATCACAGTTTCGTCATTGTGTTCGGCGAATTATTAACAGCGCAATCAATAGTATCTTAAAACACAAAATAAATGTTATTAATTATGACAATACAGAATATTAATCCTAATTCAAACATCAAGAAATTGTATTAAATTAAAAGAAAAAAGAAAGAAAGAAAGAAAGAAAGAAAGAAAGAAATCTAGGTTTTTTGAAAAATCTCGGATCACTTATAGGGTTGCTCGTTCTTCCAGAAATTTTCCAATTTCCTCTCTGAAAAGTAACATGGAAACCTTTCTGAGAGTGTCCCATCCCCTTTCCGTTCCACTTTTACGGGGTTAATGCATTTTGCATTGAATTTCCATTGCTATGCCGAAAGGTATCAAGTTATTTCAGAGAAATCTTAATAGCATGCTTTGAAATGTGCTTTACAGGAAAATTTACTTTTATACAACAACATATACAAATGTTCAACATATACATTTTAAAAAAGACAAATACTTCTTAAGGAGACTGGGGACGTAAAATAAGTTCAAAGAAGTAAGAACAATCATGTGTTAAGCATAGATTATGAAACACTTTCCAACATTAACTGAAATCTATTCGTGTCTAGTAATAATTGTAATGGAAAACTTTTGACTATCCCTGTAAATAAACTAATCATAGTAGAAAATTCATTTACAATAGCGTTCGTGCTTGGGTAAACGTCAATAATGCCTAAAAGTTTCATGGCAATCCGAGTATATTTATTATTAGTGCACTTTTTCGCCAGGAAACGAATTTTTGGCTTTACTTTTCATTGACTATTCCCATTTTTATTGTCTAACTCCGGATAATGGTTTTAGGAAAGCTAGCAAATTTTAATTAAACATTTTCATGTTTAACAAACATGGTTTACAGACAAATATGATAATTGACAGCACCTTTATCAACATTGAAATTAATATTTATTTTATTAGTCTGCATACATAAATTCAGTTACTCAGATGAAAGTGTTTAATCGATAATGGATAGAACTCTAAAAACGATATTTATTGTTTGAAAAAACTGATTAATGCAAAAAGGACTAAAAAAAGTTTCCGAAAATCGGCGGCAGCAAAAGAACATTTGTTTTTATAAATGCTTTTTTTAATTTTGTATGTATATATTGGTTTCTGAGAATTCTAAGGATAAAGAACGCTTTTCAGTATCGCATGTATTAACCCGGAAGAGGTTATACTATATTTTTGTAGATGGTTATAGTTTATACACTATATTGCCATTGATTATGGGACACTTACGGTTTTAGACATTTTACTAAATATCTAGAAAAATACATAATGAATCATCTCGAAACTCTTAGTGTATACACATAATAGTATAAGTCATACATCTCCCTGAAGATTTTTTACCGAAACTCCAAAGGGGACCGTCAACAAATTAAAAAAGAATGAATATCTTTTGAATAACCCTGTCAAAACTAATGTAGCAAAAGCGCTCAAACTCTAGATTGTGATTGAATGCCTTATTGTAATAAGCCTTGTTCATTTTTATGCAAATAGCATGCATACTCGCAGAGTAATTAAGGTTTTTATAAAAATGGTCCCAAATTTTTCCAAGTTTTTCCATTATAATTTTCAGAGTTCTTAATATAAAATAATATTTTTTTCAGAAAATATGACAAACAACATTGCACACAGTACCCTGTAATCAGAATTTAAAAATAATGAAAATTGTATAAAAAAGGAGTTGGTTTACTAAATAATTTTTTACTGCGCATGCGTCAACGATATCAAAATTTTATTTGCATATTATGTTACCTAAATGTATAGAGCAACTTTTGTGAAAGTCACAAAATCATAACTTGAAAATTCTGACAATAATCGTCAATTGAATAAGTCGAAAATCCGTTATTCTCAAAATGAAGCAAAAACAAGAGGGGTTGTATCCATACATTCATTGATTAGTGTCAATATAGAATACACAATATGGGATGTACTACTGCATTCGGATAAAATCCCTCATTTTTTTGCTTCATTTTGGAAACAACGGATTTTGTCCTTTTTCTATAGACGATTACTTTCAGAATTTTCAAGTTATGATTTTGAGACTTTTAGAAAAGTTGCTCTATACATTTAGCTAACATAATATGCAAATGAAATTTTGATATCTTTGACGCATGCGCAGTAAAAAATTATTTAGTAAACCCACTCATTTTTCATATAATTTTTATTATTTTTTAATTCTGATTACAGGGTACTGTGTGCAATGTTGTTTGTCATATTTTCTGAAAAAAATATTATTTTATATTAAGAACTCTGAAAATTATAATGTAAAAACTTGGAAAAATTTGGGACCATTTTTATAAAAACCTTAATTACTCTGCGAGTGTGCATGCTATTTGCATAAAAATGAACACAGTGTATTACAATAAGGCATTCAATCATAATCGAAAGTTTGAGCGCCTTTTGCTACATTAGTTTTGACAGGGTTATTCAAAAAATATTCATTCTTTTTTAATTTGTTGACGGTCCCCTATGGCATTTCGGTAAAAAATCTTCACGGAGATGTATGACGTATACTATTATATTTATACACTAAGAGTTTCAAGATGATTCCTCATGTATTTTTCTAGATATTTAGTAAAATGTCTAAAATCGCAAGTGTCCCATAATCAATGGCAATATAGTGTAGTAGACACTACCATAACTGAATGTAGACTGGAGGAATCCGGATATGAGAAAAATCCGAATAAGAGACTGGGATGTATTTTTTATTAAACAGAGTCATAAATGTACTTATTCCGCCCGTAAAAAGTTCACTTTCGCTTTTTATTATATCTGCGCGTTATTTTTCGAATTACTGTTTGAAGTATATAAATTTATTTTTTAAAACATTGCATTAAATTTGTCTATTTTTTTCTCAACTCATTTCGTTGACGAGCTGCTAGTGTAATATCAGAATTATAACTTCGTTTACTGTGCTATTCTACGAGACTCAAATCAACCTTTATAAAACAAAATTTAAAATGTACAAAATTCAGTAACAGCTTAAAGGAAAAAAAATGGGGGAAAATTTTAAATTTTGTTACAAGTTCTTCTACGAAGACTGCCTTATAAGCAATTTTTAAAGCAAAAATTTCTAATAGAATGGATAGTTACGTTTTCTTGATAATTTAATGATAAAACTTATGAAATGCTCGCATTTTCCACCCCGATTGTACCTTTGCAATTTGTTCTGCAAAAGTATGTTATACTGTAAAACCACTGAAAACGGGATCGACGAATTGGAAAAAAAAAAAAAAACGGTTTAGGAAGATTTACGGTTTAGAAGATACAATTCTAGGATGTTCCTTTCATCGGAACCCTAAATTTTTCCCGCTTAAGACAGGTTTCCTTTAAACGCCCCGGATTTTTACAAGTTTTATTGCATATTGTTTTCTCATAAACGGAATTCAATTGCCATAGCCATAAGAATAGTTTTTTGACTGATGAAAGTAACGGGTGTTAATTAGAAATCTCCCCACATAATCTTAAACCATACCAGAACAGTCACCGAAACAATAACTTTTTTTTAGGATCAGAGTGCCTTTTACACAAATGCAACACTTTTTTTTTTTTACTTTTTATAAAAATTAAGAACTTAGCCCATATTAAATTTTATATTTTTCACATTTTTAATTTTATTCTCACGTAAATTTTGTAAGCTTAAGGCACTAATTCAAAAATTATTAAGAAATAAACAGTAGGGGGAACTGGGGCACATTGATACATGGGGCACATTGATACACCCCCTCTACTGCTCACAGGGTCATTATAGGAAGTTTCACAACAGCTCCAAAAGGTGATGCTAGTGCACTCAACTACATACAGAAAGTCTTGGAATGATTCAGTAGTTTGATGAAATGGGACGGGTGATTTATTGTTTTTGTAGGTCAAAAGTAAATTTGAGTTGTACAATTGAAATGGTATTATACAACTGTTCCAGTATTTTCAACCAAAAGGAATACTCTCCCTGGCAAGTAGAGATACTCTTTATCAGCTCCTCATTCTTTATTGTTAGATAAATTGTGAAGTGTTGGATTTGAGACTCATTTTATTCAAAATGGCTGTATAGGGCACATTGATACTGTCTATGTCGGGGCACATTGATACAGCCTAAATCCTTTTCTAGTTCATTTTTTAATTACCTTTTATTATTTTTTTTACCAGACACTCCTTAATCCAACCGTTTTTCGCCAAAAATTTCTAATATTAGTTTTTAAGGAAGTGAAATAGTTTTATAGTATTTTTTAAACCAGAAGACGTAGGAACTTACCCAACATCTAGTGCTAGTAGAAATAGCAAAGGAAAATGACAGCAGCCCTGAAAATTTCAAATTTATATCGATTCTCCAGAGAAAAAAGTATTTTCGACATGGGATAGTTTAAGTAAGAGAAACAAGCTGCAGAACAGCACAGGATAATTATGTTATAAACAGACTTTTTAATATAATTATCCTTTATTTTATGTTTATAAACCGATTTATAAACAGAAAACCTGATAATTTTTCATCTTTCGTAAGAAAGAAGATAATGCTGGGGTTGAAGTGTCAGATATGACAAAGTTACCACAGCCAACAATCAGACAAGGAACAGCCAGAACATCAGGTCATTATACATTTCATTTTGATTGCTTTAAGATTGCTTACAAATAAATTGTGCGTGATTTGAATTTCTATAAGTAAATATAAAATGGTTTGCTAACTATTTTTCTATGAAAAATATGCATTGGAGTTATTTTATCTCCATTTTTCTCAGACGTATCAAAGGTGTATCAATCTGCCCCGGGGATGGGGCACATTGATACAAATGGCTTTTTTTTGTTTTTTTTTTAAATTACATGCAGAAATAATTTATAAAACAACGATTTACGTTTTTATATCACACTACACAAGTTTTGCTGACACCACATAAAAAAAAAAAAAAAAAAAAAAAAAAAAAAAAAAAAAAAAATCTTGAAATTTTTGTTTTCTGGACACCGAAAAAATTCTTAGAAAAAAGCTATATCAATGTACCCCAGTTCCCCCTCTATGAATCAACTGTAGACCCAGTTTTAAATTTTTCAGCCCCGATTTCTTTTCATAGGCCTTGATTTTAGGACTCAAAAAGTAAAACAAATCATAAATTATGATTATCAATGACTCGACAAACTTCTCTTCGAATGTTACAAGATAAATTTCTTTGTCACATTTTGAGGGCTACATCTATTATGGCAATTTTTTTCTTCTTTTCATTCTCGATTTAAAAAAAAATATATTTTACTTTATGTCTAGAAAGAACCTTGAAATGTTTATCCTTTTGGTCTTTTTTTTTAAATATAATTTTGACAGAATACATGCAATACATACGAGATGCTCAATTATGTGCCGATTAACTCAAAAAGGAGGTAGTGCATTGAAAATAATTTTGTATAATAAATCAGGCTCGCAAACCTCTTAATTAAATGTATACAGGTTGTCCAGAAACACTGACTTTAGCTTTTATTCCTTAAATATTACATAAACATAAATTATAATTAATCGAATTACGTAAAACTAAAAGGTATAGAATTTTATGATATCGATTAAATTTTTCAGGAGATTAAAGAAATACAAAATTTAAATTTCTATACGGCCATGTACTAAAAAAATTCAAAATATGTAAAATGCACCTCATGCATTAATAAGATCATGTACGAAATTTCAGCATTTTATTATAAAAATTCGCAGTTTTGAAAATCTATACATGGTATTTTTTTATGTCTGGATATGAGTTCGCGAAGAGGAAAATTGAAAAGAGAGAATCGCATTTCCAAGGTCATACAAAAATTACGAAAACTAAATTGCATAAATAAATAAAAGTTATGCTATTTATTGGTACAAAATTATCTAAACAATATAGAAATAATAACGTGACGCAAAGATTGCAAATATTGTTCAAAGTGTTTTCCATTCATGCTAATGCTGAGTTATATATGCAGACATTTTTAAGCTATTTTAATATTCATTGTTGGTGCCATTGCCAAAATTAATTCTGTAATTTATCAATTAAAATTTCAAAATATTTTTAGGAATAATTTTTTTTTTAATTTGTAAGTAAAAGTAAAGAAATGAACTATATTTATTTGCTTGTATTCATTTTTTGTGTCGCGTCATCTCTACTACAGCTATAAACATTTGTATTTTAATTTATGATTAACCCTTTACCAACTTCATTTAAGCATATCTTTACGCGTTTTTGTGATAAAATGCTGAAATCAGTGTTGAATTCAGGGGTTGTCCTCTACGGCGTCATAACCCCCGGAAAAATGAACCCCCCCCCTTCCTGAAATACTTGATACTTTTAAGCTTTTTAATGAACAAAAGTGCCATTCTCTTTGTAGCCTCAGAAATACTCCCGGCCTCCCAGAAAATGTCTGAATTCAAAACTGGCTAAAATTTTGTACATAACCTTATTAATATATGGAGCATATTTTACTTATTTCGAAATTTTTTTTATGCAGTGGCCGTATAACAATTAAAATTATGTTTTTCTTCAAATTTAATTATCTGAAAATTTGAAGTGATTTCATAAAATTCTGTACTTTTTTTACGTAACTGCGTAATTTATAACATATAGGGGAGAGTGGGGATGAATGGGACAGGGATTGAATGGGACAACATAAATTTATATATGTTCCCCAAACATAAATAATTTGATAATTTACCTGACTGATGGCAGTACTGAGGTCATTCAACAGACATAGTTTCAAAGCAATATCCATAACAGAAGATTAGCTATTGTACAAATTGTATTTTCCAAGAACCAAAGTTGGTTTTTCTGTTTTATCTTTTTAGTATTTTATTGATAGTTAACATTCTCAAAACCTTATAATTTTTTTTATGTTAGAATGACATAATCACTTGTTATACTTATGATGCAAATAAACAATATTGACAGTGCTTACTAAGCCCAATCACTGTTTTATATAACCACGTGGCTATGGGGATGAATGGGACAGTGTTTATGGGGATGAATGGGACTGTCAAATTCATCCCCAGGGCTATTCCATAATAAATAAAATTACATTTTGTCATTACCTAGAAACCAGATGTTAAGAGGAAAAAACGAGGCCACTGTCGTGCCCTAATCGGTACACCAGAAAAACAATATTTGGAAAAGGAAATTGTTAAAAAACAGAAACCAAAAAAGAAAAAAAGAATTGACTGCTTTCAAGAAATATTTTTAGTAAAGGTATGGACAGTAGTGATGAATCTGAAAATTTACCACTTCATGATGAAGATGAAAGTGATTTGAACATGATTTCAAGTGATATGGACCACCAAGTTTGCAGCTTGGATAATACAATAGAAGACGACTTTATCCTAACAAAGATATGTTGGAAAAAATAATTATCATTACATTGATAGGGTTTTGAAGAACAACAATGATAACCTTCAGGTACAATTCTTGAGAAAAAAGGATAACAACTCCTTATTTTATCAGACCGATCCACCAGAAATTTATTTTGTTAATCTGGAGGAGATTGTTATGAAACTACCAAGTCTAGACCTCTGGGAGCTGCCAGAACCAAAGGACTGTTGTCATTTGATATTAGCTTCAGTCAGTATATGTAGTAAAATAGAATGTATCACACAGTTTTTAAATAAAATATGTTTGGAATATTTTTTTAACCGTCCCATTCATCCCCGACCATGGGGATGAATGGGAAAATATGCATGCATGTTAAAAAAATTATTAAAAATTTAAAAAACAATTGTTGATTGAAATTAGCATGTCAATAAGTTGCTAAATGCTGAACTATTCGCTAAGTATTTTTTTCAAATTAACAACTGTATACAGCTTAAGTTATTCGTAAAAATGTAAAAATTGTCCCATTCATCCCCACTCTCCCCTATGATGGTCATCAGCACTGAGAGAAAAGTGGGATTCATCGCTGAAGATTACATTTCTCCGATAAGACACTGTCCAGCTTGCCCGAGATCGACATCAATCCAGACGACAATGACAATTTTGAAGTGTTAGTAGAAACTGTTATAAAAGGACCTCGACAACTGAGCCCAGTATCAACACCGTCTCCATACATTATTCCTTCAAGACGGTACTGTAAGTATAGGGATGTCGGTTACTGATGTCATGTCTTACTGCCTTTGGATCCTTGTCAACTGACAAATGACGTTGTGCTGAACAAATGATAACGACACGGTTTGTGTCAACGTAGCCATTCTCCAGATTGCTCCATCCTTTTGTGTTCTTGAAGATTGGTGGCGCTCTGAGCCACTGCTGCGACTGTTGTGCCTTTTCTTATCCACTGCTGCCAACATCAAGCAGCCACCATATCGCTTAAACCACTATGCCACTCGTCTTTTATAACAGTTGGCTTCAACCACTCGTCCTTTTATAACAGTTGACTTCAACCACTCGTCCTTTTATAACAGTTGGCTGATAAGTCTGTTCGATCAATCCTCTTCTCTGATACCTATGATGCGACTTCCTTTGAAGTTAGACTATTGTTTGTAGTAAAATCGAGTATGTCTTAAAGGTGCATGTCTTTCAAATTACATACATTAACAATGGTAATCAATTCTAATTATCCATCAATTTAAATACATGTTTTTTAAATCCTGCCTGATGCACAATTTAAATGCGCACTGCACAAATCTCTATTGGCCATTGAGGACTGAAATATTAATCATTTAGACAACTCATGAAATCACATCAGCACGCCAAATTTCGTAGTACTCGTTAATTTTTTTATTGCATATATATGTATACATATATAAATATAAATATATTCCCAACAGATTATACTTAGCTAGATTAACACTTTTAGTTCTACGTAGTACATGTGTACGTCATGAACTCTTCTATTTGAAATAACAGAATGTATGTCCAGTGGCGTAGTCGTCAGAGTATTTGACTACCGTGCTGTAGGTCGAGAGTTGGACTCTTTATTAGGCAAGATTCACTCATCCTTTTATCCCTTCGGGATCAGTAAAAAGAGTACCAAGCTTGTTTGGGAAGTAAACACCCAGGCTTCCGCGTTAGACTGATCACTTCGCTGGGACGCATGATACATAGAAAATCGGGCCCAGAGTCAAGAAAATAGTGATGTGCACTGTCGGCCCAGATCCTTCATGGATTTTTTAGCCACATAGTTTAGTAATTTGTTTATGTGCGTACGCCCTTATTTTAATTCCAGATTACTGTGTTATAAGTATCATTTATTATCATTATTGCGTCGCTAATTCCTTTTGTGACGGAACGAAAATGCCGAAATTGAACCCTTTCGGGTCTTGTATACTCTTAATAGTACATTTCTTTTGAGTATTATTTTATTTTAACAAATGCTTTTGCTATATTTACATGTAATAATGCTAGAGTGTGGTTATGCACTTACTATATGACATCATTAACGTTTAGGCATTTAGTAATAATAAATATTTGCTTATTCTCTTTGCATCGTTTGCGATTTTTTTTATTTTTAACATATATTTCACTCTTTAAATTTAAAATGAAAGTTACTTTTCTGGAAGAATTATGTGTAATAAAGTGCAAAATGTATTAGAAAATTGTAATATCGGTTAAATCTTGTAATATAATATTTTCTAAACATCTCCAAACACTCTTCCTTACCCTACTGATATGCGAACATGAATTGAATAGTGCGCAAAACAACAACATTCGTTATATTTCAGACAATGACATATTCGTTAAACTCTAATTAATCTATTTGGATAGCTAGAGTTAATGTTATCAACGTATTAATAATTTTTCCTAAAAATTTTAAAAAATGGACCCGAAATTGTTAACATATTTGGTATTTCGCATGCTATCACTAAATTGAATATGGTGCTTAAAGAATTAAGATACAATTATCCTTTTTACGACGTATCTAATCAAGAAAAATAAATAATTTTTGCACGAAATTCAAATTTAAAATGACTGTCAACTTAGTATCATGGGACAAATCTGCTATAAATCTATTTCTTTCAGAGGATATATTGCAATGAAATGTAAATATTTGAGTTAGATTGTAAATATTTGAGACTGCTATATTGCAAGCGAACTCTTTAAAAATTCAATCTAAAATCGGAAAATGTGGACTTGAGTAAAAAACATGAAAATTTTTCCTATATTTTTTCGTACCAATTGATATGAAATGAAAAAGAAAATATTTTTCATATAAACTGAAGGAATGAATATTTACTAAAAAAAAAATATAGATCATTTAATGTTATGGAAAAATTTTCAGTATGGAACTGCGTAAAGAGACCTTGAATTGGGATTTCGTTGTTAGTTGTAAATAGAAAACTTTAAAAATCTGCCGATTTATTAGTATAAGAAAATGATAAAAAATATCTCCTAAAAATGTAAACAGTCATGTGCTAGTATTACTCGCGTACAAAAGGTTCCGTACAATAACTATATTAATAATTATGTTATTACAAAAAATCTTTGCTAAAATAATAATGAGACTTTTTAAGAGGTTCATAACGTGGGGTTGTGTATAGTTGCATATCCTAGAAAAGTATAAATGGATATATCATAAAAATTCAGAGCGATATCAAGCTTAAATAGTATCAAATATTTCTATCTTATAACGGTGATTTTTTTAAAAAGCTTACCCTAATCTGTTTATAATGAATTTAATTCAGTGCTTGCTGACAATAAAGGATAAACTTCATTTTACATTTCAAAAACTCAAATTCAGCGTCGTGATAATCTTTTCTTTTCACAATGCATCTAAAATAAAATCTTTGTTCAAAGTTTAAAGTTGGCATAGTGCTAAACGCGCTTCGAAAGAAACGTTGAAACGCCGCGAATTTCGGTCTTTGCCGCATTTCTCTAAACAGGTTTTCAATTAACGTTTAAAGACTGTGCGGACGAGAGTCATTCAATACAAACTAGTCGCTAATCCTATAATAAATATGTGAGGAATTTTAATTAAATGTTTTTAATAATTTGAAATTTATTGTTTTTATGCTACTACTGGACATTGCAGAACACAAGTATATCATAAAAAGTTTTTATCCAGGCTTTAAAAATCGATGTTGTATTGAGTACGCCATCCCTCTCTTTATGTATATCCAAATCGTCTGTCCTTTAAGGATTGATATTTCGGCTAATTACCGACATTTTTTTTTTTTTCAAAAATCATTATCAACAAACCTTGTTTACTAATGCCACGCTAGACGTCTCCAACGCTCTACAACGCCTTTGCTGAACGCCCGCAAATCTAAATTTGTGTGTAATGGAAAAATGCCCTTTTCTCAGAAACTGTGTCACCTATGGTAATCTAATTTTCCTTCAAGGTTAATAATCAGTAAACATGTGGGTAAATAATCTTTATTGCCCCAATTAGAACTTTCCATATTCCATAGTTTAAGAGTAAAATGGTTATTGCAAACAGATAGACAGACACAGAAGTGAATTTATAATGGTTCCGTTTTTACTTTTTAAGAACGGGATCCTAAAAATGGATAAATATTTATAAATATTCATGATTTTCGTAATCGTGTAAGCATAATGTACCAATGGCAATTTTTTCCCCTCCTTTTTCAAAACTTATTTTGTTTTGACAAATTTCCGCATAATAATCACTCAGATCTTAGATTTATCAAACGGACACGCACAGCATATGCACGCACATAAAAAGAAGAATCTCTTTATTCTAAAAAAAAGTAACTCCCGCTGTCACCGCCGCTGACATTGATTTTTTTGTGACAGGGGGTCTTTCCTTGTTAACATTAAAAGATCTATTGCACACAAAAATATGAAAATAGGTAGTTTTATAGAGAAATGTTTGATAAACACACTGATGTAGACAGTTTTTAAATAGAACAATTATTTTAAGAAATATTTCATGTTAAAGTTGGTTAAAATTGTTCCATCAAAAAAGTTTTATCGGAGCAAAAACTATACATAGGAATTTTATTATTTTTAAATAATTCGATAGATTAAAAGCTCTCGGTGTGCAGACTGCATTTATATTTTTAGTTTGATCAATTCTTTGGAGATTTATTTCCATTTTAAATTCAAATTTTCAGCATTTCGAGCGATATTTTTTACATATTTCAGAAAAAATTACCATTTTAAGTTGTTGCCAATTTGTAACAAACTGGAAATTGCACGTACAGCGTAGCAAATGTGGTACGTTCGTACAATATAAACGGTTTTCGTACGGTTTTAAAAATATTCAGATCTTGCTGTTATAGTAGACAGTACTTCAGATACAGTATAGAGGCCGAAATCTTTTTTGTGTTTCTGTAAATATACAGGAAGTAACTTTTATTACACCTTAGCAACGCATATCATATTCATAAAATGCGAAATAGTTTAATATAATTTAAACACACCCCAAACAATGTTTCCCCGTATAGCATTATGTAGTGGAATTTTTTTATGTGGCCCTGTAATTTAATAATAAATGTTCTTTGCATCATCGATTGTACAGAACGTATATTTTAGTATATATGTATACTTCATAGGTTCATGTCAGTTCTATTATATTCGAAAGAGTTTAACATCATTAAATAGTACTTGAAACTATTTTTTTTCCATTGACCGTAATGTAACGAAGTACTTTTGATTCTCCCTGTAATTGATCAATGCATCCGATTTTCTTAAAATTTGAAATGATTCGACAAATTTATGTAATAATTATATATTTTAAATTTCAAACGATTAAAATGAATTTGATGCTTTTTACCCCATTAACCGCAATGTAACGGAATACTTTTTGATTGTCGCTGTAATTGATCTATGGATCCGATTTTCATAAAATTTTAAATAATTCGACAAAATTATCTAATAATTATATATTTTAAATTTCCAAAGATTAAAATTTATTTGAATTTTTTCCCCATTGACCGTAATGTAACGGAATACTTTTGATTGTCCCCGTAATTGAACTGTGCATTCGATTCTCGAAACATTTGAAATGACTCGAAAAAATTATGTAATAAATATATATTCTAAATTGCAAACGATTCAGTTGGGTAGTTTTTGCGTTGTTATATGCGGACAGACAGACAGACGAATGGGCAGACAGACGGACTGACGGACAGACGGACGAACTGAACGACAACTATATGTGCTACGTATTTACATAATTACGAACGCACTTAAAAACAGCGCAAACAATAATATTTCTTTCAAGTGAAAAAAAAAATATTAAATAAAATAACAATATTAAAGGAAAATAATAAATGCATTAATATGTGTTAAAAGCAAAAAATGGAGAAGTTACGTCATATGCCATGTAATAATATTACCAAACAGTTTGAATTTTTAAACTATTTACACGACTAATTTATTTAACATTTCTGGATAATATATTAAAATATTGTTGTCAATTCTAAGTCAGTACAAATAAAAATATTCCCATTCTTGCAACAAAAGTATTTTCACTAGAATTTAAAATAGAATTTTAAAATAATTAAATCTGTATGTTTTAAAAGCATAAATAGAAAAAATTACGTAATCTTTAAAATGATCAAACAAAATATTGTAAAACAAATTAAATTTAGAAGTACATTTACGCGAAACCTTTAATTTCTATTTTTTGATGGTCTTTTTAGCTCTTTTCAACAAAGTCGAAAAGTGCGTATGCATTCGGTTTGTCTGTCCGTCTGTACACGCTCTAGCTCCCGCAAATATACTCGGATTTTCATGTAGTTGTTAAAGCTTATTTAGGGTCACCAAAGCATATTTGGTATTGAATATGAAATATGTACTATTACTAGCTCATGTACAGGGACATTCAAAAGAATTCGATTACATTATGGTATATGGAGGAAAATCGTTTGTATAGCATTTAAACGAGATTACGCTATTTCTAATGTATTGAAACTGATAAAAATCACTAAAATTTACTGTGATCACGTTAAAACAGACCATTCATAGCATTTTTATGAATTTACAGGGACATACAAAAGAAATCGGTTACAGTACTGTCTTTGCGTAATAAATTGATGGAAAGAACGTTTTAAAATTCGGTATGCGCTTTTAAATTTAATTAATATTTTACACATTACTCTTTATATATGAATCTTATACCTCATATACATGACAACGTAAAAATATTCGCATACCATTGTTCTTATTAGAAGATATTGCTGAAGGGGAAATTTCAACTGAAATATACATATCTCTTACATTAATTAAATTTTGGAATGCACGGTGTTAATGTATACAAATCTCTGTATCATATATAGGGCTGCTCAAAAATTCAGATAATTTTTCGATCATAGATGGGAACAGCTGAAATTTAGTTTTAAAATGCGTTATACGTTTCCAATAATCACATTAATGGTGAAATAAGATGTAATATTTTAATTTCTATAACGGTGCAGTTTTGTTATATTATTTTGAATGTGTTGGAAAGTGCTTCATAATACATGCTTGAAGCATGATATTTTTCTTTCTTGTTTAAATAATTTTTGTGAGTTCTAAGGGAGCACAAATAATATTTTCTTTCTAACAAGTAAAGTATTTTTAAGTGAATATTAAAAAAAGACAAGAAAACTTTAGGTTTATTAAACGTCAGATTTAAAACGATACATTTAAAATATCTTATTTTAAACAGCTTTCTTAAACCGTTGTTCAAAAATACAGGGACACAAAAACTCTTTTTACTTAGTTCCTCCTATGTTACCTTATTTGTACATATTTAACTGATCTTATTTAATCAAAGACGGAAAAAACCCATAGAATCTTTTAAACAGAAACTGATTCAACCTTCACATTCTTCGATCAAACGGGAATGAATGAAAATGCTGTTGCAAGAAGGTTGCCACAGTTTTTTAATTATAATTCAATCTTCCGTAATCTATTTCAAGCCAATCAAATAAGCATGCTGTTAGAGTCTGCTATGTCTGAACAGGGATTGACGAGCGTAGCTCGTAGGGGGCAGAGCTCCTAGTAGCTTAAAATTATGCAAGACGAAAAACACTTCATTGAGCAATTTTTCATTACGTTACATTTCTACAAGCATTATCAATACCAGAGAATCCAACCCTGGTTTCCCGAGTTACATAACATATCGCTCAATATACAGAACACGGGTGAAAACTATTTTTTAAAGATGTCAGCAGATCTTTGGAAGTGATTTTTTGAAATTTTCTCTCGTTACCCATTTTTTTATAACGACATTTACTTTAAAACCTTGAAAAAAAAATACATACATTTTAACAATTACGCAGAAATAATTTTTTAAAGAGAAAAATAGTTTAAAAATTATGTCAAAAATTAACATTTCCTCAAAACATGATAACCCTAAAATAAAACAATGTATTTTCATTTTGTAAATTGCATAATAAACAGAATAACTTTCCTAGGACTTAGACTATACACATTATAATCGCATCTCTATCTCAAATTATATGGCAATTAAAGTACTGTAATGAAAAATTCACAAAATTTGGCTTAAATTTATCATTTACATCAGTGTAAATATAAAACTGTTTAATATATTATCATGAGTGTAGTCTATTCACTCAAAAAACACTTGTAAAAGAAATACAGGAAATTTCGCGGCATTTCATGTATAATTTTTTACTTTAGAATGTTTTCCGTATAGTAAAAAATCTGAAAAACTTCATTTTGAGAAAAAGCTTAAAATAAATTTCAAACACAATTCAAAAAGCTATTACAGCTGTAACTTTAAACGGCTGTAACTGTGATTATAATTAAGATTGAGACGCAATTTATGCAGACTTCTACAGATAAAAGAGTCGATTTTAATATTCTTTCATAAATGAAAAAACGATATTTTGACTGAAAATCACGTTTTAAAGGATTTCGGATACCCTTAATTGGAAAATTCTAAAACATGTTTTACATTTAATGTAATTTTTTAACAACCAGCACTAACAACACGAAGTACTTTTATATGAAAACTATGATTTATCCTCCTTAGTCACAAGAAAAATATTACGAATAACCACAAAAACTTGTTTAAAATTTCTATAAAACATTTCCAAAGATGTATCAGCTTATATATCAATATTATGATATGCACACATTTATTTAAAATGGTCTAGAAGGCTGATTCTTTTGGGGGTAGGAAGGGTGGTAGATTCATTTGAAGGGTGTTCTTTAGTGTCTCCTACAAGCGACATCAGGACTGAGAAGGTTATGCATTCAAATAAAGTTTTGAAATTTATTTAAACGATACATTCAATTTATTTATATGTCAGGGGCAGTGTCGTTTTATTCTCATTATTTTGGCGTTTAAGTATGCAGTTCGATTATACACTTGTTATATTTGTGTTTTATTTATAACATTTTTTTTCTTTATTTATGAAAGGTTCGCTTCGTTATGGAATATTAGTCGAAAACAAAGACTGAAATATTTAAATAGTTTCAAATACAGACAGATTAATCTTTCGTATTCAAGTTATAGGTGATATATACCTTTAGAAAAATCGAGCTTTAAAATTATTTTAAAATCATAAAACAACCAGTAAGTTGAGACACAGTTTTCAAATAAATTGCAACAGAAAGTATATATTTAACCCCATCCACTGTCGATATGACGTTAATGTTCTCATAGAAATATTTTTGCTTGACAATACATATTTATAATAATGCAATAGAATCCATTCACACCATAAGAAACATTTTAAATAAAATCGAAATGAAAGTTACCGTAAACTTTGACACATCGTGGATAGACGGATTTATTATTGTTTTATGTATATTTACTCATGTGTTTTATTAGTGTGATTATTTCTCGCTTATCTTAGAGGTCTTCGGCAGTATGTGAAAAATCAGGACCTACGAAGAAATACATGCGCCCGGCATCATTGCAATTACACTGAAGAGAATGTGGCAAACACAGTGGCAACTGCCAATAATGGCATGAGTAAAAAATTAGCGAATCTGGATTGATACGCCTGTATTTTTTTAGACCCAAATTCAAGGAATAAAAAAAGTTATGTACAAAAATATGCCTGAAACATAACAAATTAATACCGATTTACGGTAGCTACGGCATAAAAAGAGAAATGTTATTAATTTTATTGGAAATTAGTTAAAAGATAATAAAATTGCATACAGGGTGACAATTATTGAACAATATGAAAATAAACCGTCATAACTTCTGAAGAGTTTATGTGATGAAGTTAAAACTTCGTGGTTGGACACAGGGCATGATGGGAATTAGTATGCGCATGCGCACGTAACTTGTTGTTATCAGCTATTTGCAAGTGAAAATATCGCAATATAGCTGTCTGAAGTTTAAAAAAAAATGGCACATTTGGGAGAATGAGAATCCACATTTAACGATTGAGATGTCTCTTCACTCTCAACGGGTGACTGTGAGGTGTGCTATGTCCTGTCACGCTATAATGGGTCCGATATTTATTGATGGCACGATGACTACTGAACGATGCATAAAAGTATTGGAAAAGGATTTCATCCCCAGTATCCCTGGTGACCCTGATTTCGACAAGATGTGGTTCATACAAGACTGAGCTCGACCATATCGAATCAAAAAACTGTTTGAAGTCTTGGAGGAGCATTTTGGTACCGCATTCTGACTCTGCGGTATCCAGAAACTACTGGAATGGAACTCGCTTGCCGCCATTTTCCAGATATGAATACCTCTGACTCATTTTGGTAGGCCAAATTAAAAAAAAAATGTGCACAGAAATAACGCACACATTACTGCACATCATTGCTGAGTAGAAAACTTCCATTCAGAAGGTCATCGACAGCATCGGCGTTCCAACACTTCAACGGGTCATACAGAATTTCGCTATTCGTCTGCACCATATCACAGCCAGTGATGGCAGCCCTATTGAACACGTTTTATAACCTTTATTCAAATATCTATCGTGACATATTATAGTGTAATATTATTTTTAAAAATAATTTACGTTTTATTTCATATAATTCAATAATTGTCACCCCGTAAATGTTGAGTATTGCAATAAAAAAATCATGATTCAAATCATTGACAGAATTTTTAAAATACTTTTACATAAGAATAATACATCTACTGCGCTTTTGAATCACCTTGGACAGAACTGAAAAGCTGCTCACAAAATAGATTCATGTTAGAGTTTTTAGTACAAAATATTTACAATAATTTATTTTCTTACAGTAGAAAAAAGCTATTTCGTAAGTTTTCAAAAGTTAAATATTGGAAAAAGCGCAATCAGAGCTTATTTCAAACTTTCTCCAATGTGATAAACAGGAAAATTTTATGCAATATTCAAACTGTTCAAACTGTTATTTTAACGGTATTAAATATCAAATATGGATTTGTTGATAAAAGCGATTAAATAAAAAATGTATCTTTCTAGTCCTTGAAAATGTTTTAATAACATTTCAGATTTCTTTTTTCGAAAGTATTTTTTGTTCTTTTCAATAAACGTTTTTAAATGAGGAAGAAGTTAATAAATATTTTTATTAAAATGTTAAGTACCAAAATTAATAAAATATTATGCAAAAAAAAAAAAAAAAAAAAAAAAAAAATCTTGAAGACACATATTTATATACATTATGAAATATATGACTCACTTTCTGCAAGATTCGTGCGCGATTCGGATTAATACACAACACGAATATAAATTATAATTCAAGTCCATCTTAGTCCGACCCAAACCCGACATGATTCAACTCGAACCCGAAGCACTTAAAATCGACCTCGATCCGAGCACAAACATGTCGAGTGAAACAATCTTAAAATTTTCTTCGATCTCATGCATGTTAATAGTTCAAAACTCGCCACCACAGTGCCAAAATTAAAGACAATCTAAGCCCATCATGCGGATTCTAAAAGTGTAAAATTCAGCGCATTAGTTCTTGAAATAGCACTAATGCGGATATCGAGAAAAATGCAACATAAAAACACCACTGTCTGGCGATATATACCAAAACATAAATAGGAAAATATTTGCAGCTATTTTATTGCATGCGGACAATAAGAAAATATCATTTATTATAAATTTGAAAACTTTATTTGAATATACATCGTTGATATTTTTATTTTTCATATAAAAACACTTTTTTGTGTTGTTAGTGGATTATGCAATATGCATATACACTATATTGCCATTGATTATGGGACACTTGCGATTTTAGACATTTTACTAAATATCTAGAAAAATACATGAGAAATCATCTCGAAACTCTTAGTGTATAAATATAATAGTATACGTCATACATCTCCGTGAAGATTTTTTACCGAAACTCCATAGGGGACCGTCAACAAATTAAAAAAGAATGAATATCTTTTGAATAACCCTGTCAAAACTAATATAGCAAAAGCGCTCAAACTCTAGATTATGATTGAATGCCTTATTGTAATACACTGTGTTCATTTTTATGCAAATAGCATGCATACTCGCAGAGTAATTAAGGCTTTTATAAAAATGGCTTTTATAAAAGTTTTTCCCTTATAAATTTCAGAGTTCTTAGTATAAAATAATATTTTTTTCAGAAAATATGACAAAAAAACATTGCACACAGTACCCTGTAATCAGAATTAAAAAAGAAAAAAACATTGTATGAAAAATGAGTAGGTTTACTAAATAATTTTTTACTGCGCATGCGTCAAAGATATCAAAATTTCATTTGCATATTATGTTAGCTAAATGTATAGAGCAACTTTTATAAAAGTCTCAAAATTAGATCTTGAAAATTCTGAAAGTAATCGTCTATAGAAAAAGGACAAAATCCGTTGTTTCCAAAATGAAGCAAAAAAATGAGGGATTTTATCCAAAAGTAGTCGTAACATCCCGTATTGTGTATTCTACACTGGTGTCCAAAATTTAAGCATAATTGGTAATTAAGTAATTATTTTTAAGTAATCAAAGAAATATGAATCGGAATGTGCTGAAACTCCAGGTGTATAAACAAAATAGTACGCATCACATATTTTCGCGAAGAGTTTTCCCCGAAATCGAACAGGGGACCGTCAACAAATTGAAAAAGAACGAAGATCTTTTGGATAACCCTGTCAAAACTAATGTAGCAAAAGCGTTCAAACTGCACACTATGATTAATTGGCTTATTGTAATGTACTGTGTTAATTTTTACATGGATAGCATGTATACTCGTAGAGAAATTAAGGTTTTTATAAAAACAGTCCTAAGTTTTTTGCTTATAATTTGCAGAGTTCTTAATATAAAATAGTGTTATTTTTTGAAAAAATGACAAACATCATTGTACACAATACCCTGTCATCAGAATTAAAAAATAATAAAAATTGTATGACAAATGAGCAGGTTTACTAAATAATTTTTTACTGCGCATGCGTGAACGCTATTAAAATTTCATTTGCATATTATGTTAGTTAAATGTATAGAGCAACTTTTGTGAAAGTCTCAAAAACATAGCTTAAAAATTCTGAAAATTATCGTTGATAGAATGAGATCAAAATCCTTTATTCCCTAAATGAAGCAAAAAGATGAGGGGCTGTATCCATATTCCATTGTTTAGTGCCTACACAATATTGCACGTACAACTATATTTAGGTAAAACCCCTGATTTTTTTGCTTCCTTTAGGAATAACGGATTTTGAGTTGATTCTATAGGCTCCCATTTTCAGAATTTTCAAGCTATGTTTTTGAAACTTTTACAGAAGTTGCTCTATACGTTTAGCTAACACAATATGCAAATGACATTTTGATATCGTTGACGCATGCGCAATGAAAAATTATTTACTAAACATACTAATTTGTCATACAATTTTTATTATTTTTAAATTCTGATGACAGGGTATTGTGTACAATGATGTTTGTCTTATTTTCAGAAAAGAATATTATTTTATAATAAGAACTCTGCAAATTATAAGCAAACAACTTGGAAAAATTTAGGACTGTTTTTATAAAAACCTTAATTTCTCTACGAGTATACATGCTATCCTTGTAAAAATTAACACAGTACATTACAATAAGCCAATTAATCATAGTGTGCAGTTTGAACGCTTTTGCTACATTAGTTTTGACAGGGTTATCCAAAAGATCTTCGTTCTTTTTCAATTTGTTGACGGTCCCCTGATTGATATCGGGGAAAACTCTTCGCGAAAATATGTGACGCGTACTATTTTGTTTACACACCTGGTGTTTCAGCACATTCCGATTCATATTTCTTTCATTACTTAAAAATAATTACTTAATTACCAATTATGCTTAAATTTTGGACACCAGTGTATATTGACACTAATCAATGAATATATGGATACAACCCCTCTTGTTTTTGCTTCATTTTGAGAATAACGGATTTTCAACTTATTCAATTGACGATTATTTTCAGAATTTTCAAGTTATGATTTTGTGACTTTCACAAAAGTTGCTCTATACAATTAGCTAACATAATATGCAAATGAAATTTCGATATCGTTGACGCATGCGCAGTAAAAAATTATTTAGTAAACCAACTCATTTTGTATACAATTTTCATTATTTTTTAATTCTGATTACAGGGTACTGTGTGCAATGTTGTTTGTCACATTTTCTGAAAAAAAATATTATTTTATATTAAGAACTCTGAAAATTATAAGGAAAAAACTTGGAAAAATTTGGGACCATTTTTATAAAAACCTTAATTACTCTGCGAGTATGCATGCTATTTGCATAAAAATGAACACAGTGTATTACAATAAGGCATTCAATCATAATCTAGAGTTTGAGCGTTTTTGCTACATTAGTTTTGACAGGATTATTCAAAAGATATTCATTCTTTTTTAATTTGTTGACGGTCCCCTATGGAGTTTCGGTAAAAAATCTTCACGGAGATGTATGACGTATACTATTATATTTATACACTAAGAGTTTTGAGATGATTCCTCATGTATTTTTCTAGATATTTAGTAAAATGTCTAAATTCGCAAGTGTCCAATAATCAATGGCAATATAGTGTATATATATATCAAATATATATCAAATGTAAAATAAATAAATAAAACATTAGAGTTTTAAATAATAATGATAACATGCAGATTTTCATATACATTCTCTAAGATGGGAAGTCTGGATAGCATCACCTTATTTGATTAAAAAAACTAGTCAGATGTGGTAATTCCAAAAATTTCTTCTATCTTATGCATGTTAATACTTCCTGAAAAATGCAGCATAGTGGCGCTACTGGTTAAGTGGTTTAAATCAAAATCTAGTCAGCAACAAATGATATCAACTTATTATTGAATCTGAAGTTGAATAAAAATATGTGCATTATTTTTTGAGATAAGAGCTAATGAAAAATAAAAAATCAGCATAACAACGCTGCATGTTGAGTGATGTACACCAAAAACTAACCAGAATACTTTTTTATCAGCTACTAACTGAATATGAAATTTGATGAAAATCTACATACATTAGCTCTTGAGATACATTTATTGCAAAATCGTGAAAAATGCAGCATAGCAGCACCACCTGTAGGGCAATTTACACCAAAAACTAAACAACACTAATATACACTAAGTTATTCGGAAGTTTTAGAAAATTTCGTGCATTAGTTCTTGAGATAAAACTATTGAGATAATCAAGAAAAAAGCACCACGACAGTGCCACCTATTGAGCGATTTGCACCAAAACGTAATCAGCACCATGTTATATCAAGTACTAACTAAATCTAAAGTTTTATGAAAATCCATGCACTTATTCTTGAGATATGGCTATTGTGGAAATTGTGAGTAATGCAGTATAACAGCGCCACCTGTTGAGCGATATACACCAAAAACTTATCAGATTTCGTATATGTCATTTTCCAAAAGAGCCTAAAGTTTTATGAAATTCCGTGCATTAGTTCTTGAGACAGAGTGCCCTCAAAAGTTTTGTCACGTACAGAGAGACTGATAGACTATGACTGACTCACAGACAGATATTTTGAAAAAACATGCTTTTCGGGTTCTCTGTCCCCTAAAACGTGTAAATCCGTCGAAAACCTGATTTCAAAAATTTTGACGAATCCAACACTTTTTCTTGTAAAGATAGAAGAAAGTAAAAATAAATTAAGATATTTAGAAAAGCCTATAAGTTTTCTTGAAAAGTGGGATTAAGTTTTTATGTAAGCTTTATTTATTTTTTACACATGAAACCACAACCATTTAAATTAATTTGCGCTGAAAAACAATCTTAATATTTTACCAAAACTATCAGACATCATAATTTTAAATGAGATTAATATTGATTTTTTTTACACATAGTCTCGTATTTTTTTTTTAGTCTAGAGATAGGACCAAACAAAAAAATGAATAAAGAAGGAAGAGAGGGAAGGGGGGGGGGAGTGATTAGGTTGTTATGAGGATGAAAAAAGACCTTACTTTATTTGTAAAATTAATTAAATTTTAATGGATTTTTTTTAGCACCAAAGCGTTATGAGTATAAATATGGTGAAGGCAGAAAGTTAATTTTAAAATTAAAATTTTAAAATGATTTTTATTTTATAGATTTTGCAAAATACGTTTTAAAATCGTTTTGTTTGCTTTCATTACAAAATGTGTTCATCCTTCAATTTTTTGTCCGAATACATGACCAATGGTTAAAATTCAATGCTAATATACCTATAATTGTCAGTTGTTAATATGGCAATTATAGGAATTTTCTATAGCTTGAATGACGATTGTGACTGTAATTCTACAATCTCCCTATAAAGATAATCAACATACTAATATTTTCACGCAAAACCACCTGATTAACAGTGCAAATATTTCTAAAGCTTTTTCATCAGAAGTTGAGTTAAAAATTTTGTCTGTTTTTATGAATGGGGTTGAATTCATGCAATAATCCGTTTTTCAATATATGACGCCATTAGTTGTTACCCGTGAATTCGTTCACGTAAAATTTAAAAGAATGGTAAATGTATTGATAAAGCAAAATGTTTCACTCCCGATAAATAAAGGCAAATATAATTAACCAACTCTTTATTACACTTTAAAGGAGAGAATACAGAATTTCTTATTTGTAGAGGCTTTGACAAAATTTAGTCATAAAAAAAATTAAATTTTGTGCCAAATAATATAAAAAAATTATGAAAATGAAATTGCAAGCAATGAAAAAAAAGCGGGCCAAGTAAAACGTGTTATTTACAGAATCTTCGTGAAAAGATGCCGAAATTATTGCAGCCTCTAAGACCTAACAAAAATATTTAAAAAAGCTATTTTTTAAATGAAAAAATGTGTTTAAAATTTTAAAAGAAATGAATCAAAATCCGGTTATTAAACTATTAATTTACAAACACGCCTCCAATAAATTTCGAACTCTTGAGCTTAAATTTCGATACCGGTCAACAGAAAATGACTTTTCTTTGCCGCAATCTTATTAAATCTTTATGTTTTACAAACGAATGTTTTTTTTTAAATATATAATTTTTATTCATATTTTGGGAATGTAGGTTGTAAGAATTAACACTTGTTAAATTTGGTTTAATTTTATAATTTTTAAGAATGAAAATAACTATTTCCCACTTGTCGTGACGTTATTTCCGACATGATAATTTTTCGGTGCATATTATTGACATTTACTGTCCATTTTCTTTTCAAACTTTTCAAATCTTATTGCAGTTTTAAATTAAAAATGAAATTTTAATGTTAACATTGCGCTGACAATAAGATTGGTAATAATTTTCTTTATGCAATAAGAATTGATGCCATAATTCAAGTCCATTTTATTTCAACATCAAAGCCTAACTGTTTTATTTTCCATACTTGTTGCCATATTCGCATGCTTTTCTGTGCAACTTATATGCTAATATAAGTTGCTTTAATGCAATCCATAAGAAATACTTAAAAATCTCCTTTTTATTCCCAATAAGACGTCATATTCATATATTTTTTCAGTTTTGATTTTTTTTTCCATTTTCCATTTTCACGTGAAAAATTTTCATTAAAAATTAATTACTGGGGAGAAATTATTACTCCATATTTTCATTTTTTGGCAACGAGATAAAAAAGATGGTTAAATTTTATTGGAAAAATGACAATTGATGCTCTATGAAAAATTATGAAATTTTGAATTATTAGGTAAAACAGTTAAATAAAATGAATAAAACATATCCTATCTTTATTTCCTTTATAACGCTTCTACATGCAAAGATACAAACACATTAATGTATTCGTTTGGACTTAAACATTCACACACAATTTCACGTTTATAATATTATAAGGTTTACTGATTCATGAGGAATTTTCTCTTATTCTAAATCAAACACAGCTGAAGTCAACCTATTATTGATGCCTATGTGGATTGTAAATCATGCTTACTTCCATGGAAAATTAAAAAAACAGAAATATAATTTTTTCTAATCAATACAATATTCCGAAGGGATATAATTTTGAAAACTTTGGTGGCCATCTTTGGATAGCAGAGAAGTTTTAAGAGCTTCGAACACTAAAAGCCGAATATAACCCCAAACGATGACGTGCATAACTTTCTGTTAAAATAGGATATTTTAAACGTCGTTGGCGAGACTAGAAAACAGTACTAGACAATGCTATATAAATTTCATTACAAAATTGTAATTTAACAAATTACATCGACTATTTGGAAAATGATATTAAAAAAAATTAACAATTTAAAGACTTATAAATAAATTCGATATTTAAATTAATAATAATAAACATCGTTTTTATGGTGATTATAACGAGTCATATATAACGTACGCCAGCATTAAACATTAATATTCCTAGACCAATGATAAAATCAGTAGTTTATAGATATACAACTTTAACTGTTTAAAATGTGTATTTTTATTGGATGAAGTTAACCAGACTGACTTCTGAACACCTCATATTATGTACGATATGGATTAAACATCAATATTACTGGACCCATCCTAAACAAATTTTCAATGAAATTTTAGTTTTACAATTTTCGGAACTGCAAATTTTTAAACTTCTAAACATCGCACATTTTAAATTTTTACACCGTTGCGCAGAGAAAAAAAAATGCACTTTTAAATGAAATTTGTCAGAAATCCTTATCACAATATGTTTTCAAATTATTATTATTTTTTTTAAGTTTTCATTACTTTTTTTGTCATTGTGAAAGCAGAACTATTCCATTTTGGACATTAAACAAAGTCTAATTAGAAAACGAATAAAATAAAAAATAGAAGTATTCCATTTTTGGACATTAAACATGGACCAATCACAAAACGGATAAAATGGGGAATTTAATCAATAAAAAGATTCAGATATATTTCAGATTTCCCACTTCTCTACCGAAGACAACAACTATTTCCAAATAGTTAGAAACACAAAGCAAGTTATTAGGATTATTTATTAGTAATATTACCCAGCTGTATAAAAGTATTCGTATGACGTATGACATACAAAAGTCGATCCAGAAGCGCATGTTTTGTAAATTCTAAATAACAAGAAGGCTGTATTTCAGTACAGAATAAAATTATTAGAAAATGCATCAACGGGGGTGAGAATAAAGCTCGCGGCTTTGCCTAAAGCTCACAATTAAACGCGGTATCCCAAAAGCAATCAATGCGTGGCCTTGAACTGCCTGCGCTGTTGCTTTTTCAGAATGATAGTCATTCAAGATACCGAATTTCACACACCAATTTATGGTTCAAAATGTATTCGCATATTTAAAATATCTCCGCAGGAAATTATTTTTTTAATATTGTTTTCTTTATTCTTCATTACAAAATTTCTCATTTTTCCTTAGTTCCCTAAATATTTCTAAAATCTATGCTTAATTTAATATTTTATGCGTAAAAAGCTGACGAATTGCAAGTAAGATTTGAACATTTCTTATATAAAGAAGTAATATATTTTAGAAATATTTCGAGAAATAAAAAAAAGAGAGATATCCTTTAAGAAGAGAACAAAAAAGAAAGAAGTTAATTGAGGAATTCAGAAACCAAGGTGTATAAGCGACAAGATTGAAAAACATTGAACTAAGTGCACAGACGACCTAAGAATCTAAGTATCTTTCTTTTCAGGTAAAGAAATATAAGTTACTTTTTAATTAAGTGCTGAGTTGTAGAGATCAATCACTGTTGTCGAATACCAAACAATATTGATTAACCCTTTATCTACCGGCGGTACTTCTAAATAACATTAAAATAACTTATTATAAAAAAATTTTAATACGTCCGTTAGTTGTATACTGTTTAGTATGAGTTACAGATACATTACTTTATCTTGTTCCAAAAGCATTATTGGTTACACAAAACAAAAATATTTTTAAAAGGATCATTTCTTTTGCCTTTGCATCTTTTCAGCTTTCATGGCGCTGAGGGAGGGGGATGGGTATTTTTCAATGCGGTTATATTTCTATATTTATACTGTAAGAACATCATATTTGTATATTTTATAATTCTAGAAAATGCTAAGAAAATAATCAAAAATAAAAAATTTGTGTGGGGTTATAAAAATTGTACAAAATCCCAGTAAATTGAAATTTAATTTAAAAATTCAAATTTATTTTGAAATCATTCAAATATTTGCTAAGTGATTGTTTAAATCTTTTAATTTAATTTAAAGAATTTGAGGAAAATGTTTTAGAATGTAAAAATTTCGTGAATTAATAATGCGGTAGATAAAGGGTTAGATGTAAATTTAAAGAAAAATATACCCTACTTTTTTCAAAGTTATTGAAATAAGACTTCAAAGAACACAAAGACACTACTGGCAGTTTCCCATTTCAATTCAGTCAATTATTATTGACATTCAAATTTAACGTCAATTATCTTTGAACTCAATTTATTCCAAATCCAATTTTTGTTACTTGTACCCCTTGGCTTCTGAGGCTCTATTAAGTTCCCTTGGATATACTTTAAATATACGAATGCAATAAATGCCCATAGACTTAACATTACTCAGAGAGATTCGGAGGCTAAGTGAGCCTTCAGTCACGCGAAAAGACTCGTTCGTAAATTCTAAGCCCATGGAAGAAATTTTTAACCATATCTTGTTCTCATTTTAATGTTTGAAAAATATTTTTTTTAACACTGGATTGTTGAGGTCAGTGTGGACGAAGGCCGTTTTTTATTTTTTCGATTTTGTTTTCAGATTTTTTTAAGAGGATTCTTTTATTTTCGAAACCGGTTCTGAAAGTGAAAATGATCAAATTAAAAATACACCAAAACAAAATCGAAAAAATAAAAAATGACAGATGTAGAGATCAATATCATTTATCCAATGCAAACATATTTAAAATTTTTGAAATGCAAATGAGATATCACAAAAAAAAAAAAAAAAAAAAAAAAATTCTCTTATTGGATTCACATTAGCGAACGGGTGTTTTCGCCTGTCTGAAATAGCCTCTTAAATTAGTAATAATAGTAACGTAAAATGTAGTAATAGTAATGTAAAATGAAATAATAGTAATAATAATAATATAAAATGAAGTGATATATTTCTCGCGATTGGAAGCATTAAGCAATTCTGTTACTTAATAAACGATTAAACAGATTTCAACCGTTCTATTTCTTTGGTGTTTTTTTTTTTAAATAATACGAATATATGCCTTTCTTGTTAAAAAAAAAAAAAAAAAAAAAAAAAAAAAAAAAAAAAAAAATCCTTTTGTAAATGTGAGTCGTAATATGTAACATGTATTTTAATCTCTGATAATATCTAAAAATTTAATTTTGTATGGACAAAGTTTTTTTGGTTAGTTTATCAGAATTAAACATGCGATCAAAGTTAATTAACTGTTCTTTCTTTTCCTTAGCTTTTTTTTCCCCCATAGCTCACTGGGAATTGGGTTTTAAAGCATCCATTGTAATATTTCTGTCATACTTTAAAGTAGCAAAAACTAATTTATTATAATTTTTCTTGCTATTTTACTTCGAAATTTCACATTTTAAGAAGTTAATGAGGAAATATGTAGATAATTTAGAAGAAAACCCCTAAGTGAAGTGTTTTTAGGATTCCTCTTTTCTCATTTCATATAGTGTAAAAAGTGAAAGTGATATTTAAATTTTGATTTCAAATATCGTTATTAAAAATGTTATGTAATATTAATGAGATTTAAAATAATTAGAAGTTTAAAATGTTCATTTACGACTGGTTTCAAAGTATGAAAAAAATTCCAAATGATAACTATAATCTCAGTTCTAAGAGATGCATGGAAAGAAGAAAACAATCTCGTTTATATTCCACGAAAGACTTTTACGGTTATATGTGGTTTATTTTGCCATAAAGGATCATTTTACTTATTAAAAATAAACCCAATTTTTAGAAGTTCAGTAGAAACATACTTATTTTGTTACATATTTAAGTTCAGTATGTCGAATAAAATTCAAATGCTCATTTTTAGGTAGACTTCGCAAGAAATACTACCTAATGCAGTCGTTATGGTGTGATTAAAAAAAAAAAAATTCCTTCACAACTTTTCATTAAAATGGCCCCATGAACCCCACACCATCCCCAGCAAAAAAGTTTATAGATATGTGTGTATATTAAATTTTGTCAGAATGATAAAAGTCACAATTATGTATATGGATCGTCTATATAAACTCACCAATGAACCTTGGATTGTAGGCCGAAATGGAAGGGATTTTATCAATTTTGAATGATTACAAATGAGATATAAAACACCGAGAATTGAATCATCCAAAAGTAAAATATAAACCTTGGTTTTTCAGACATAACTTTGTTTAATGACAATTTATGTATTTCATTGATTTTTGTTTTACATGATGTTTTGTAAATGTTCAAACGTAATGCGAATGCATATTTTCGGATAAACAATCTTTCAAATATGATGTTTTAAATTCTTTTTATGTAGTTGAATAATCATGAATCGAAAGTTACTTTTTAGCCATATCTAGAATACATTATAGGTGAAAACTTTTTAAAAAATAAATTCTAAGTCATCTGGTCATTTGTCGTCGTTATAACATTTTAGCATTAGCTTACATACAAAAATTGTTTATGCTACGGGAAATTTTCTAGGATTTTTATTATAAAAATAAAATGCAGCATATGAATATCCGACAGATTACTTTTAATCGTATAATAAACATTATTTTACTGACTTTTAAATCGAATATGCTAAAACTGATTGCATAATTATTATAAGGGCCTTGGAAGCAAATGCTGTTCTGTTGCTGCAGGTCGTTTAAATAATGTTTAAATTAGCAAAGAATTTATTATGTTATTAAAACAGTTGTATGAATGCAAGGTGAATCATAAGTAACTAAATAAAAACAATTATATTACTGCATAAAACCCTATTCTAAAAAAATAATTTTTTTAAAAATTACATTTATGTTATAGAAATTTGTTGCTTTTTTGCAGTGCTATAGATATTATATTGCCATTAATGACCGCCACTTTCAACTTTAGATTTTTTGTCAATTTTTAAAAAATTTTCTTGTCAGATTCCTCTAGAATTTCAGGATTATTTAGATTGTGCTTGACTTCAAGTTTATCAACGCTGATTTGATAAGGAAGACAATAGGGGGCTAGCAAAAAATCAAACAAAAATAATAATATTTGAGATTAAAAATGTGGATTTTAAAATGTGCGAAAAGGTGTATTTCTGCAGAACAAAAATTTGTGGGTGCTGTAGAACATTTTTGCTAATATGTGTAAGAATAGCACGTATATTCATGGAAATATAGCGATTTTTATAAAAAAGTTCAAAATATTCTATCATGTTTTTAGCTTATAAAATGAGCAGTTTTGAACAAAATTTAAAGCCAGTTTCAGAAAAATTTGAAAAGTATAGTAAAAACAATATAATGCAATTTGAATATTAATATATTAAATATTTTATAAAATAGGAGCAGTTGTACGAAATAAATCTCATTTGCGCGAAAGATAAAAAATATTTTTAAAACTTAATTTGATAGTTAACTCTACGGAGAAACTCTTTAAAAAATTCCAATCAAATGTCGTGAAAATTTAGAATAATATCGGCGATAGGAGTAAGCAGATTTTTAGTTGCTCTCTAAAAGCAGCTGAATGATAAGGGATTTTCCACAGATTGTCAGTTTTATTATTGTTATTATTTTAAATTTTCTTTGATACTTTAGTTTTTCTTGGATTGCAACCAGAAACGATTCCACGATAAAACGATTCCACAATCAAAAACGAAGGATTTGTTCCAAATCTACTCTTTGATATTCACAGAAATGGAGGTGGCTGCACAGCAGTTACCTGATCGAGTTCACTGGTGAGAATCTAGGATTAGTTAGATTTCGATTTGCATATTAAAACGCAATCGGTCTGTCAAGTCATATCTTGGCGAAAAATACCTAAAAATCCGGTTTTAGCGGTTGATTCGTAGGTTTACCATTGTGCCCTGCATCAAAAAGTATGAAAACATAAAAGATTGTGAATTCTACTGCAATTTTGGGACTATAAAGGAAATTTTTGACCTGTATTTTATAAATTTACTAGGTAATATACTTCGGTAACTTTTATAAAAAAAGACATTAAGTTTGATTTAAAATTATTCATGCTATAAACAAAAACATGCCAACATTTCACGAATTTCTTTAATAAGTTATCATATTTCCGTGAAAATACATGCTTTTAACAAATGAACGCAAATTTTGTACATTATCTAAATTGTCATGTGCCGCAGAGAGATCATTCCGTGCATTTTATTTTAAAGGTGATGTCAAAATTTTTTTTTTTTTTTTTTTTGTCTTATATTTGTTGTTGTTGGTCTACTAATTGCCGACCACGATCGTGATTAAACCTCCACTGAAAAATATGAGATCAAACGAAATTTTTACATTCGCGAAGTTTTAAAAGTATTCATCGAGTATATTTCTCTAAATATTCATTAAAACGTCTAAAATCTAAAATATCCGGGGATTTTCGGTTATATGGTATATCTCTCTCACATACAGCCAGGTTATGAAAATTGAACTCCACTTTCACCTAAAACAATGTGAATGATTCAGCAATTTTTTTTTCCTCTAATGTAATTAAATCTTCATCACAAAATAAATAAGATAATAAAACATAAATTTAACAAATATATACACCAATTAGTGCTTAAATACTGAAATTAGTAGAATCTAAAAGACCTTCCCTATGTAGCGATCATTTGAGATTTTTTCATCTTTAACTTATGCATGCGACTGATCTAAAAATATAATTCTTAATAAATTTTAAAACTTTATTTGAATACTTTATTAATATTTTTAAATAAAAATGCTTTTTGGTGTTCGCAATAGGGAGTCTAAAAAAATATATTCAATGTAAAGAAAAAAAAAATAATCTATTAGAATTTTCAATGTATAACAAGTCAGAAATTGCACTTATAACATAGCAAATGAGGTGCGATCGTACTATAGCTTAGTTTTAAAAATATTCAAATTTTGGATAAATGTACACAGTACTTCGGATACAATATAATAGCCGAAATCTTTTGCGTGTTATTGTAAACACTATCTGATTTCTACTATACAGGAAGTAACTTGTAGTAAACTTCAGCAACGTAAATCAATTTAAACTAATGTGAAATAATTTAATATAATTAAAATGCGCATCAAACAATGTTTCCCCTATATTGTCATCTAATACTTTCTGTGGCCCTGTAAATTAATAACAAATATTTTTTGCACTGCCTATAGCACAGAATGTATACTTTAGTATGCTTCTTAGATGCATATCAGTTTCATTATGTTCGAAAGTTTGTAACATCGTAAAATGCACTTGAAGCTATTTTTTCTCATTTGGCTGTGATGTAACGGAATACTTTTGATTGTCCAGATTGTTTGTACCAGAATAAAATTTAACTGAGAAATATGCCCTTTAATGCTTAAGAGACAGGCAGTATAAATTTGTTTCATAAAATAAGCTTTTTTTTTTTCTTTCAGCTCTTACGCCTATATTTATCTGTAAAATTAAGACTCAATTAAAAATAATTGTGTATTCATTGAAAACAGAAATTTTACAACTTCTTCTTCTTTTTCCTGCATATAAAGATTAAAGAACACGAAAATAGTTTCGAGAGAAATCAATTTTCTGTTTAATGGGATAGAAGAAGAGAATGCTTATCCAAACAAAGATAAATGCAAACATAATATGTTTTTATTCTTATTTGGATAACTACTATCTGCTACTATCCAGGGCCTGATTAATGCAAAGGCATGCAGGTCGGCTACCCTGGGTTTCTCTGTTAAGGAAGGAGAGGAGAGATGGCTACAAGTTGAATTTCCGTAAGAGGATTAAAAAAAAAAATGGTTAAAATGAGCCAAAAGTTAAAAAAATTATTATATTTTGAAAGATTTCGGAAAGGCGTGAGGCCTTCTACTTTTACTCTTTGCATTATATACCTCATGTATCAGATTATTTTTCATGCAAATGTTTAGCCACTACTTTCTGTTAAAAAAAAATATATATATATATATTTTTATACTATTATAAACTTTTACACAAAGTACTTTAATGTATGAGGAATAACTAACAAGAAAAGTGATAAGATGTGATAAGAAAAGTGATAAAGATGATTGCTGTTTGTATTAATGTAAATACCTGCACTTATTTCGCTTCCCATTATTATAGAATCGCCCATATGCATGCTGATGCAATACAAAGATAAAATTTTATAATATTATAGAAAATGTATGAATAAGTTATTAAGTATTAAATTATGACGAATAAATAATTGTTTAATAAGAACCTCTCTTTACAGTTCAAAGTTTCATACGAGCCCTAATATTTCTATATCAGGGTAATGAGTGGTCAGGGAAAAAAACAGTCAGAAAAAGAGGAAACCACCCGTATTTATCTATTCTAAAAAAAAAGTAACTACCACTGTCTCCGCCACTGACAATGAATGTTTTGTGATCTGGGGTCTTTCTTCATTCATACTAAGAGAGCTGTTGCATACAAAAATATGAAAATTAGTGGCATTATAGAGAAATGTTTGATGAACAGGCTCGTGCAGACAGTTTTTAAATCGAATAATTATTTTAAGAGATATTTAGTGGTTAAAATTGTTCCATTAAAAAAGCAGCAAAAATTCATGGGAGCAAAAACTATACCTAGGAATTTAAAATTTTTAGATAATTTTATGTATTAGAAGTTCCAAGTGTTCAGACTGCATTTATTTTTATAATTTGATTCATTTTATGAAGATTTATTTCCATTTTAAATTAAATTTTTCAGCATTTCGAGCGATATTTTTTACACATTTTAGAAAAGAAAATTATTTTAAAATGTTGTCGACAAAAAATAACATAAAATAAATAAATAAATAATAAAATCCTTCAAATTAAAAAAAAAATGTATACTGACACGTGACTATTATAAATAGAAAAAAACTTCAAAATTAAAATTGAATGAATATTACGTATTAAAAACAACCAAATATTAAAAATTACGCCGTAAAACTATATTTACACTTGAATTTTAAAGGAGAAAGAAAATTGTAAAGCAATAAATTCATTATTATGCGTTAAAAGTCGTAAATGAAGAAAACTTACGTCAAATTTAAAAGAACATAATGAGACAGTGCAAATAATATTTCCTTTCTAACGATAAAAATATTTCCGCATGAATATTAATTCATGCATTCAGAAATTCAAAAATTCAAAAGGAGAAAAAAAGAGTTTGATGAAAATTATGTCAGATTTAAAACGATACACTTAAGAATTACTTATTTAAAATCATTATCTTATATCATTGAAAAAAATAACGGGAAGTTAAGACTTCCTTTTATATTAGCTGATTCTGAAATATTTAACTAATCTTGCCAATCAAACGCGAAAACACTCATTAACAGGAGCTCATTTTGCCTTAAATTCTCTCCGTAAAACGGAAAAGAATAAATACCCGTTTATAAGGCGATCGCCACTGTTTATTATTATTATTATTATTATTATTATTATTATTATTATTATTATTATTACTAGCGGCCTTCGCCCGCTACACTGGTCGGTTTATCCAAAGAAAACTTGAAGAGCACGAAATATCAATTTTTTTATATTCGAAAGAGTGTACCATCATTAAAATGTACTTGAAATTTTTTTTTTATTGACCGTAATGTGATGGAATACTTTTGATTGTCCCTGTTATTAAACTATACATCCGATTTTCGTAAACGTTTAATTGACTTGACAGAAGTATGCAGCAATTATATATTTTAAATCTCAAATGATTTCGTTAGGTAGTTTTTGCTCTATTATATGTGGACAGACAGACGGATGGACGGACAGACTGAACGATGACTATAATTTGGTGTAACCCTGCGCAACATATATCAATTTAATAAAATATTAAATAGTTATATACTATTAAAATGCGTACCAAACAATGTCTCAATATATAATTATGCAATGGAATACTTATGTGAGGCCCTGTAAGTCAATAAGAAATATTTGCACCAGAGATTGTACAGAATGTATATTATAGTATATACTTCACAGATGCATATCAACTTTATTATGTTCGAAAGAGTGTAAGCCCATTAAAATGCACTTGAAACTTTTTACCCTATTGACTGTAATGTATAGGAATCCTTTTGATTGTCCCTGTAATTGAACTATGCATCCTATTTTCACAAAATTTGAAATGACTCGAAAAAATCATCTAATAATTATAGATTTTAAGTTTCAAACGATTCGGTTGGGTAGTTTTTGAGTTGTTATATATGGACAGACGTACGGACGGACGGATGAACAAATGGGCAACTCGGGATCCCGGGATTTTTCCCCTTCAATTCAAAACAAACTCGATATTTCTCCGTTTCCGGGATCGGAGGAGATAGCGTCACATACATACATACACTGGGATTTTAATAGTGTAGATTATTAGAGACGGGACGGGGATTGACGAGTGTTGCTCGCAAGAGGCAGAGACCCTCGTTTTCTTAAAGTAAAATACATCAAATAATGTAAAGGGATTAATGAAGGTGAATTTCTTTTTAACAAAATACTGGTAATTAACATCTTTTTTGACTGCGTTTTTCCCTGATCACTTTCCACCCTGTATGTATAAAGAATAGTATTCTATTTTATCACATCTTGAAGTTGTGACTAGCTTTCTTGTGATAACCTATATACAGATGTGATTTGTACCTAATAAGAAATTTGTGTATACATACAATAAGTATGAAATTTAGTACTAATCGCTTCATCATATTTCCCGAACAATTTCTTTTAGAAGTGAGCAACTAAAATATTATTTGCTCCGTGATCCTGCTGCTATCAACTGAAGATGAGAGCAGGTAATTAATTATTTTAGAAACTATAGTCGTATTCTTTAATCATTATATAGAGTAAAAAAGATTTTACATCTGTATATACAGTAATCCCTTAAGATTCGCGGATTTAACATTCACGAGCTTTGATTATTCGCAAAATAAAAAATTAGTAATAACATTCGTGAATACTGATCTTGGTTATTCGTAAATTTCGTTTTATAAAGAATATTTTGTTTACAAAGTAAACTCACTTTGTTTTACCAATTCTATAAACTACGTGGCACTGGACACTTATTTACTGTGTTGCCTACTGTATTACTGTATGCCCTAAATTGCGAAAACTTTAGACCTTGTGTTGAGAAAAAATTAGTAGATCAGTAATTTCCCATTACACATTTTTTTTTCAATTTTCAAAATTTTCAAATTTTTATTGCAAATTTAATATTTTCTGCAAAAATTATCAGGGAAGTCTTAAAACATCACCAACAACTTGTTGAAAAAACCCTAGAATGCGATTCTTCATTGGTGAGGAGTTTTAAATTTAAAATATATATCGAGTCCGCAACATTTCTTTTGAAAAATTTTATAAACAAAAGATTTGTTCTGTCAAACATTCGCACATCATGAAATTTTTTCCACCGTACACTAGCAAATAAATTTTATACAAAATTATTTATAAATTTCAAATTTATGTAAAGCATGTTCTTTTAGTGTAGAATGTTTAATATATACATTTTTAGAACAACAATTTCTCTTTAACATTAAAAATAAATAAATAAATAAACCCTAACTCCATTTTATATACGGGGAACCTCAACATTCGCGATTTTGACATTCCCGGATGTTTTCATGAACCTAACCCTTGCGAATGTTAAGGGATTATTGTATTTTATTTATTTTTTAAATTTAAAACTTGTTTACAGCTTATAAAAAACACCACTAACCTTCCAAAAATAAAATTTCATAAATTTAAAACTTGTTTACATCTTATCAAATACATCACTACCCTTCAAAAAATAAAATTTCATAAATTAAAAATAAATAAGATTTGATAGCATTTTACCTGATTATGTTTTTCTGGATAACTGGTTCAGTATAATCCGTGTAAATCCTCATAAAGTATCTTCTTATTCTATTAGGATCATATTTTCTCTTTCCTCATGATTTAGCGCTCTTTCTTATCTGAAAGCTCCCAGGAGAAAACAACATGTGTCATTTCTGAAACTAGATGGCGCTGTTCAACCCCCTAGAAAACAACTCAGAGAAAACAACCCTCCAAGGCTCACATAATCATGGTTGACATAGGTAAACAAATTTAATTAACAAATTGTTAACTGTCATCTTAATTTTTTTCTTTCTACACAGAAAAGTTTTATTCAGATATTATCTTTCGTTAAAATTGTAAATTGGAGCTCAGATTGGAAAAATCAGGGGTGTTCAAACAGTTTATTGCCGCAAATTCTTTGATATATGTTAAAGAACAAGATTTTGTTTCATAATTGATCAAGACCTTCATGTCATATTACAAAAATATCTTTAAAAAAATACATGACTTTATAAGCTCCAATTATTATTTTTTTCACCTATCTTTAATAGAAGAAAGTATTGTAATAAAAATGTTATTTTACTTCCGGTTTTTCACGGATTTACACGTTTTATAGGTCACAAATATCAGTAAAAATGTTTATACAAAACGTCGGTCTGTCCATGTGTCGCCATTGTACCATCGAAAAATGTATGAAGATATTCATAGAGTTGAACCAAATTTTTTGTATATGTTTTTGGTTGTGGCAAGCAGGTCCTCCTTCAATTTTGAAAAAAATCACTAAAAGGAAACGCTGCACAGTTGAGTATTTTTCCAATTTTGCCGGCCGAAAGTCAATTTTTAGAAACGCAGTTGAGTTGATAAAAATTAGCTAAAACTGAGTCTAAATAGATGGGGATTTATGATACGTTTATAAAGTTTTCTGTTGTGTGAGTTTCAGGAAAGCTAACTTTCTTGTAGCAGTAAGTTTTTTATTTGTGCTTTAAAGTTATATTTTGTGCCTGTTTATTTCTCTGTGATCCCCGCCCCCCTCAACTTTTATTTAGACCACATAATCCTGGATTGCAAAAGACCATGTATATACGCTTATAGTGCACGTGCATATATTTATATTTGATAAAGCGACATGAAATGTCCCGTATATTCTAAAATTTTTGTTGCTAATTTCAATATTCTACAAAATATCTGTTATACATCTGGGTGGATTCAGATTTTTTTAAACTTTAAAAGATAGTTCAAAATATGCTAATAATTTTGAAATCTTTAGCTGCGACTATCTGCAACTTTAGAAGAATTTGTTTCAAATACACAAATGTATTTTTCTATAAATGACATTTTTTTTTCATTTTTCTTTCGATTCGAAATGTATTCTAAGATAGATAAATTGCACTTATAGTCGGAATGAATCATCTATGGCAATGAAAAAGTTTCAATTGAGACATATGGCCTACATTATTTTTTAAAAACCATTTTTCAAACAATTTAATTTTTATTTTTTGAAGCTCTTTGACATTTGGTTTGTTCTCAGTAACTAAGACACTGTTTAAAGATCTCAAATGTAAAATCTCAGTTCCAAATTGATAAGCGAATAGCTTTATTTATTTATTTATTTATTTATTTTAATTTTAATGTTTTGACATATACTATGAATACTAATAGAAATTTCTAATAAAAAAAATTTCTTCTAAAATTAAGAAATGTTAATGGTCTATGTAGACATTTAACTAGACATTTAACTCTAGTAATCACGTGAGACATTTATGAACACATTAGTTGGGATGTGAACAGTTTATAAGAATCCCAATAATCATTATGTGACTCTTTTCCTTTCTGTTAACCTAATGAGAAATAATGTTATCTCCAATGTTTATAATTTTCCTGAAATAGAATACATTTCCGTCATAGAAAGTTGAGTTTGTATTAAAAACTAAACAAACTCATACGTACAACTGTCAGCAAGTACATAAAAAGCAACAAGCTCGTTTGTGTTCAATTACAATTTATACAAATTTAATGTTTTATAAAATGCTATAACTGTTATTATTTTACTAAACAGTTTACAATAATATTTCCTATGCATTGTTAATACACAAAATATTACTTTGCAAATTTTGCTGTTTCATTGAAACGTACAATAATGGCTTTCTTCCATCTCTAAATTAGCTACGTATGCTTTTAATAAAGATAGATATGAATAATATATTAAGAAAATAAATTTTTAAGCTGACAACTACCGTAAAATCCCGATTGTAAGACTCCTACTTTTTTCAAAATCAAAAGAAGATGAATTTGGAGAGAAGGCTTATAGTTATAATAATAATAATAATAATAATAATAATAATAATAATAATAATAATAATAATAATAATAATAATAATAATAATAATAAACATTAATTTTTTTAATCATTAATTTAATAAATGAGGCAATTGCAGGGATGAAAATATTTCGTATTTCGACAAATTTCCGATGAATATTTTCAAAATGAAACGCGATGGCGTAGTTACCAGAGCAACTGATTGCCGCGTTGGTCATCGTGAATTTGGTACTCGACTGGGTAAGTTTCACTCATCCCCTACGGATAGATAAAATGAGCACTAAGTTTGCTTGGGAACTGAACACTGAGAGTCAGTCCCATGTTAAGTTGGCCACCTAACCGTGACGTATGCTTCATAGCACCTCGAGACTTAGAGACAAGCAAACAGGCATGGACACTTTCGACTCAGATCCTACATGGATTGTAAAGCCATAGAGTTTAATTTAGCTTTTATTATCTAAAAAATCCCTCAGTGAAACTTCCCCTAAGCAAAATTTAAAAAAAAAATTGAAATTTTTATTTTATTTTTTAATTTGCTGCAATAATTTTAAATCAATTACATAAGCCTCCCCTCAAGCTACTTATTTTAATTTTACAATCTTTTGTTTAAACATGTCACCCAGAAATTATATATATATATACATATACATTTTCTTTGTGGGGACAGATAACAAGATAACAGATAATGTAACAAATTATTATGATGGCAAATGAATAATCGAATAAAAACCATGTCAAAAGATATATTTTGTTCTGTTCACAAGTACCCCACGTGTGTTCAGAACAACCCCGCCGTTAAAACATATTTAAGCATTTTTTTTTAATTTGTAAAATTATAAAAAAAAGGTAAGAATAACAATAAAGATAATTTAAAAAAAAGTTACCACCTATAAACAAAATGTTTATTACATTGAATAGATTTTGTTTACGGAAATTAAACCAATTATGAGAAAAAGCTGTATTTACGTGAACCGCTCACATATGTGACTTCTACTTTCCTATAGGTTAACCGCTTTTCTAAAAATAAAGAGCAGAAGAAATGGTTCTACTTGAGCTTAACGTAAAAAAGAAATTACTGCTAAGAACGCGAGGCATTAATTCTTGGTTATTTTAAATTACCCAAATTTATATTACGCCCATGCACACCAGACTGTCAATTTGAAAGGATACAGTGACTTCGTCGCGCATTCAAGCATTGGTTGTTATAGAAATGACTTTTTGTGAAAATGAATTTTTCTTCATGATAAGATTTTCCTCACCCTTTCTCGTTTTTAAAATATTATAAGTCAAAGACCGTTAAATATAAATGCTTCAAACTTGGAACATGTCTTTTTCAGTGGTTTTACTATTTTTCTTTTCATTCAGCTAATTGAAATATATACGTATTTACTTTTGAAAACATGATTTTTTTAATTAAAATTACATAATTTTTTAAAAAAATTTTCTTTAAATATTTAATTCTTTTAACTTAAATTAAGTTTTTTAAATGCTGAAATAAAATTATAACTTGTATATTTCTGTCTATTTAGATGAAAATAAAAAGTGACATTCTACAAATAATATTTCGAGTTATAGTGATTTTAAATTACTTCACTTTTTTAATAAATTTTAAATAAAAAAATATGAGCAGTTTTATCATGTGATTTGGTTTAAAAATGATATGGTAACCGCCAGAGAAAAATTATAAAACTTTAACTGAATTAAAAACAATGTTTTAAAATGTATCCAGAACGGGCATTCAACGGGCAATGCCGGTATTACTATAATTGAATAGTACTGAAACAATTATATTATCGAACCGATAGTATTGGCGAAACATTTTCGAAATGCATTTTTGAAGTATTAATAAACAGCTTCAACATTACATTTTTTTTTTTTTTTTTTTTTACAAAGTGTAGATGTGAATTTTTAGCATTTACTGCACATTTACAAGGGCATACAAAATATTCTGATTTCATACTTTCAATAGACAGTAATGATTTAAAGTGTGGTTTGTGAAATTGATATACTCAAAAGAGCCAAAATATTATGAACACGTTTCACTTTAAGTCCGCAAAAAGCTGCGATCCGCCTTGCATGGACTCCCACTAATCCTTGATGCATGACAGAAGGCAGATTGTATCAGATGTTCTAGCAGCGGTCACGCAAATCTCGAATATTGCAACACTGTTGTTTTTGAGCTCTGTACTGCCGTTCCATGACCACCACAAATCTGCTCTATAGTCTTATATCGTAAATATCGCCCTATCCCGGCACCATTGCAGACATTGGCGTTTATGTTGTAGGGTCGTATCAGTCTTCAGTATTGGCGTATCAGTCTTCTTACCCCCTTCGAGGCGGGAAACTTTTACACATTTTCTAATGTTTTGTTACCGGATTTTAAAAACAGAGTTTTATAGCTTATAAAATTGAGAAAATGCTCCTATTAAACAAGGCAAAATTTACAGTAAAATTTTACTGTTTTCGATAAATAAGGATTCTGAGCACTTTTTGCGGCACGTATACGGGGCGCTCGTCTCGAAGGGGTTGACGGGCGCCATGTATGTAGAATGTAGGCCGCTAGAAATCAATCGACAGGGAATTGTTCTGGTCGATATGGTAACATACAGGGTGTCTTGAACATGCTAAAGAATGGAAACAGACGTGGAAAAAAAAATCGTGACAGTATTCTGATGGTGTTGGAAAGTGTTTCGTATTCCATGCAAAATGCATTGTTTTTAGTTTTTATTTGTGAATGGCACAAACTTAATTTCCTCAGTCAGTATGAATATAATTTAATTTTGTTCTGATTTTTCATTCCATGTTTCTAATTGGCAACATTAGTCTTTAGAATGTGTTAATTACCTTTTTATTATCTTACATATTTAAACAATGGTGAGTGTTTCGTAACCTAAGATACACATATATCTAATCTGTATTCACATAAATTGTGCGTTCTATCTACAGAAATATCTAGTCAAACTAATTTTAATTTAATTTAGATTCGAGATAAGTATGTTTGGACATATCTGACTGATCGTATCAATGTATAATCTAGGCCGCTTTATCTAATTTTAAGAAAAAAATTATCATTTAGATCAAATTGGATTACACTTTTTGAAAGCTTATAACATTTTAAAAATTTTAATATTTTAATAATATTTACATGAAAGAAAACTTCTTTCAACAATAAAATTTTAAAAGTTGCTTTTTTAAACACTTTCCAATAAAGATGAAAAGTGTTTATGAATTCGGTTTATACACTGACGGAAATAAAAATCCCAACACCAAGAAAAACTTATTGTAGAGTAATGAAATTTGGACAATGCATTTGTCTAGTTAACATGTTTAATTGATTAGATTTTCGAGATCACAGGTTAATTTAAGGTCAATAAAATGCATCTCAAATGTGAAATGTCGTTACATTAATAGTAGCTATAACCTCCTGAATTTCGAATGCAAGCCTGCATACGTGCATGCATTGTGTCATACGGGTGCCGAATGTCACTTTGTGGTATGGAGTTCCATGTTTGTTGTACAAGCTGTGTCAATATGTGATGTTCAATGCTGGCTGGGGATGACACTGGAGTTCTCATCCAATGATATCCCATACGTACGCAATGGGAGACAGATCTGGTGATCTTTCTGGCCAAGGTAACATGTCGGCACTCTGTAGTGCGTGTTGCGTTACAAAAGCGGCATGAGGGTGAGCGTTATCCTGCTGAAAACTCCTCTTGAATGGCAGCACTAGAAGCTGAATTACCAGACTGACTTACACATTTGCAGTCAGTGTGCTTGGGAGAAACACGAGAGTGCTTCTGCTTTCATAGGAAATTGCTCCCTAGACCATGATCCCAGATTGTAGGTTCAGTGTGTTTAGGCTGCAGGCAGTTTGCTTGCAGACGTTCCCCCGGCCTCCTTCTGACCAGCATATGGCCATCATTGGCACCAAGGCAGAACCTGTTTTCATCAGAAAACACAACAAATCTCTACTCCATCTTCCATTGAGCTCTGGCTTGATACCATTGACGTCGCAAACGGCAATGACTTAGAGTCAGTGGAATGCATGCTTTGCATCGAGCTGTCCTTGAAGTAACCGATTTCTAACAGTTTGTTGTGTCACTGTGGTACCAACTGCAGCTCGAATTTCTGTCGCAGACGCAGTACGATGCGCCACAGTCGTACGCCGAATACGACGGTTTTCTCTCTCAGTAGTGTCACGTGTTCACCCGGAACCTGGTCTTTTTGTGGCAGTACCATCCCTTGACCACTGCTCCCAAAAATCATGCACAGTGGATACATTCCGTCCAAGTCTTTCTGCAAAATCGCGGAAAGAAAATCCACTTTCTCGTAGCCCTACTTTACGACCACTTTCCAACTCGAGTTCTGATGATAATAGCTTCTTCGTCTTCTTAAAGGCATTCGTGATCAACCTCAACTCAATTCGTCAAATTTTGAAGATAAATAATGCTCACGAACTTTACAGCACACATTTAAAGCAAACCTGATTTTAAAGTTTTGAGTGGCGCTACTAGCGCCTCATTTGTGTGCGAAGCATGAAATTTAAATCAATGTAATCTTTCAGATGTATAAACACCCTTACAAAATTTCGCTTAGCTAACTCAAGTCTTTATTGGTGTTGGGATTTTTTTTTCCGTCAGTGTATGTTCTGCTGTCTGTCCGCCCGTGCGCTAACTCACGTAAATCTAGTCTGATTGCCACAAAATTGATAGATGTTATTGGCTCTCTTTATAGAATGTTGATATTGAAGATGAAATACATAGTATATACGGCTCATTTACAGAGACACTAAAAAAATTCCGTTTCATTACAGTCTATGGGAAAAGATCGTTTGCGATGTATTTTAATGATATTGCAGTATTTTAAACATCGGAAAATTTATAAATATCAGTGAGCTGAACTACACGGTGCTTATTATAGAATATTGTGTACATCGAATATATCGTTCAACCATGGAGACGATCAAAATAATTTGGCTAGAAAAAGAATTGGACTATTGAAACTTAATGAACTTATTGAACAATAATTGCTAGAAGTACGATTTTAGTTGTGGTACGCGTTTTTAAATTGAACTACTTTTTAAAAATATTACTTGGTGCAGATAAATTTTATAGGTCATATACAGGGCTGCTCAAAATTTCTCAAGTTCATTTCCTTCTATTCACGAAATTTGCTGAATGGAAGTTTTCAACTATTTTATTCGTTCAATGAACTAACTTTTAGAATACTATGATGCAATGCATACAAATTCATAGATCATACAAAGGTTTCCCCCTCACAAAAAACCCATATATTTTCCTGATGAATGATATTAATAGCAGAAATTGGGTTTTCAAGTACGGTATACATTTTTCAAATTGTTTATTTATTCATCATTTTTCACCTAAATAAACTGTGAAATTTTGTTACAGTATTCCAAATGTGTTGGAATGTGCTGCATAATCTATGCTGAAAGCAAGATTTTTCGTTCTTATTTTAAAAATGCCTAGATTATGTTTGAGTGTATTCATTGTAATGTATTAAACGATAAAGACATAATTTATAATGATGTATAAGATGACGTGTGATTTCATTTTTCGCTCAATTCATTAGATTTTTATTTATAAACAATTATTTTCTCAGTATGACCATTTTTTTGTTCCCAGATCTTCCGCTTCGGAAAATTAGTTCCAATACAACAACTTTGATAGCATTTTTTGCAATATTTTCTACACTTACAAAAAATCGAAAAACACGGCACATTGTGCAATTTCCAAATAACAGAATTTGCCAGTTTCATACGTTTGAGAACAAAAATTAATTTAAAAATAAATCAGAAAATAACCAGTTTAGATTGAAATAACCCTTAAATTTTCATTTTATATATATATATATATATATATATATATATACATATAAACAAGTTGTTTTCTTTATAAAATGAAAATCTAAGCTTTTTCTACGTTCTTACTGGATTTATTACTATAATAATTTATGTCAACTGGATTTAAATCATGAAAATATATTCTTAAGACCATGAAAAAGTTGTGGACATTCTTCTTCGTCTCATTATTATTATTTTAAAGCAAAAGAAGACAGAATAAACTTTAAAAAAATGAGTGATATACAGCTAAAAGACATTTTATAGAAAACTGATTCGGCTAGATGTGTTTCCCTCTTGACGGGTGAACTTCGCTCAGCTCCTAATTAACCCGAAATGACAGAAGAGTAAATAGGCTATCAATATATGCTGCCCTATTTGTTATTAGGTTCAAATATCAATGAACTCATTGCAGATTGCAACTATAAGTCATTTCAATTAGTTTACTTATAAAATTCACAAAATAAATTGAAATGTAATTAAATAAATAAATAAATATAAATAATATGATTTTTACATTCTAGCATGCAACAGTATTCCGTATACGACATCGCTTATATTACTCGCCGATTTTTGGTTTAAGGGGAACCACGAGTGAACTTTTTTGAAAAAATTGATTTTTGTTTTATTGATTTGAAAAGTTCTTTGAATCTTCCTGAATCTTTTGGCATGTTCGTCTAACCATTAGAAATAATCCTAAAAATTCAAGGAAATACATCGTCTCGGATGCCATGCCCATTCACATCAGTTTTATGCTAATATTTAATTTTTTAAAAAATATTTTTACATTTTATTCGCACCACTGTATTTTTGACATAAATTTTGTAGCCCGCACATGTTGCCAAATAAATTGTGAAATAGTTTCACAAAATTTAAAATTTTTAGTCTTTTGTCTCTCCTAAAACAATCATACTTTTCAGTTAAAAATCCCTTTACGGCTCCAGTACTTCATGGTCAGGTCCAAAAGTCAGGACGACATTTAAAAATGAATAATTCGAAAACGTATCAAGATACAAAGATACCGTTTGGACCAAACGGATGGAAAAGAAACCGGGTTTTGTGTGGCAACGAATAAAAATAGCTTTGTTGGCGACCAACAGATGACGCTGTCCAATTTCTGATGTAGGATGCACTCCAAATAGTCACATTTATTCAAGATGGAGCATCACTTCATATTGCTCTGCCTCTGCAATGTCTGCTACGCTCAACATTTGGGGAGGCTCGCTTTATCAGTTGCTACTTTAATCAAGCATGGCCTCTTAGATCATCCAATCTGATACCCTGTGACTTTTGGCTGTGGGGATTCTTGAAGTCAAAAGTGTACTGCGACAAACCGGCATCACCAGCTATAAAAGATGCCATCGGCAAAAATGTGTCTGCCATAACGCAAGAAATGCTACTAAATGCTGTGGGCGGTGTGGTGCCTCGTCAAACAGCTGCACTCCTAAGTGATGTACAATACATTAAACATTTACTGTAGTACTAACTAACTGTAATTAAGGCTACAGTGGACTCTCAAAACTAATTTTTTTAATTTTCAATGAATTTTTTTTTAAATTTCTGGAAATAATCATAATATATATATCTCTTATTTCACAATTTTTTTAAAAAAAATTATTCAATAGTTTTTGAGATACAGATTTTTCTTTTTTTAAATTAACAAAAAATGACAATATTTCAAAATGCTCCATGCGAAATTCTTTATACCCAATTTTTCTGATTTTTTGTTTAAAATGCTATCTATGTATGTGTTAACAAATGTTACTAAGCATTTTTAGCACATTACTTGTAAAACATTAAAAAAAAAATGACTTTAACTTAATTCTTTTGTATTTTCCGTTAAAAAAATCATTAAAAATTTCATATAACTGAAATTTAAGAAATTTACATGCGTCTAAAAAAATTATTTCTAGTAACATTTGTTAACACATACGTAAAGAGCATTTTAAACAAAAAATCAGAAAAATTGGGCATAAAGAATTTCGCATGGAACATTTTGAAATCCTGAAAACGACAAAAATATTCATTCTGAGAAAAACAGGTTTTAGTAACTACAGTGGTTATAATTGCTTAATACTTTCCTACTGATACAGTTCCAACTATATATAAGGGATTTAATATCATTTCTAGCTTATATGTATGTGTTTTAAGTTTTTATTGTAAATTCACATAAAATATGTGGCTTCGACATTAATTCATGCACAGGACGTGAAGTATCTGAATTTTAAAAAATCTTCTCAAAAGTAACATTTTGTATTTTCTAATGAAATTTTTTCAAATTTTACTAGAAATATTCATGGTATAAATACCTCTTATTGCACAAATTTTTGTTAAATATATTAAATATTTTCAATATTTTAAATATATTAATATTTTTTTAATTTACACTAAAAAGATAGGGGACAAAAAGCAATTCCTCTAAATACATTGTAAACAAACGCTTAAAGAAACAGTTAAAAGTTACAGTTAAAGTACTGTTTTGCAAAATCACAAAATTAATAATTTCAGTGCAAAATAATAACATTTTGTATGGTAAAACTAAAAACTAGGCTAAATTTTACGGATGTGAATCGGCAAAAAAATAAACAAAGGGGCGTGGCACAATCAGCTGATTGGATAAAAATGCTTCTAACTCCAGTAAAAATAGTCGACACTGAAAAATTCTTTTTGTGTTCAATAGCAGGGAGTTCGTATAATGTTATTATGCCAAAAATGAAAGTTCGGCAATTTGATGATTTTTTGCGATTTTGAAAATCTACTGTAGTCTTAAGCTGATTTGTAAGTTGTCAACATTTTTTTTTTCATTTTAAAATCATATTTTGGTGCAATAAAACACTATAACGCCATCTTTTGGGCACCTACAGAACTTTTTTTTATTGCCACATACATAAAAGTTTCTTTTGCATCCGTTTGGTGCAAACCATATCTTTGTATCTTGATTCATTTTCGAATTATTCATTTTTAAAGTTCGTCCTGACTTTTGGATCCCCCGGTATATTGGCGGTAGAGCATAAATATAAAATCATATATGGCAGATAGTTTTAAGAAATTTTAGTTAGTTTCAGAATTCTTTTTCTGAAAAATGGAAATTTTCTGAAACATTACATTGATATTGCTGTAAAATAAAAAACTTAGTCGCAGAAAAAGACTGTCTGCCATAAATCTTTTAAGCATAATGCAGTGAAAAGGGATTTCAAACCTCACCAAAAATCGATCGGGTTGTTTCCAAAGTGTACATAGGTGTACATACCCATATAATGGGTCTTAAAGCCGGCATATTTTCCATAGGATTGTATCCAGTCTTGTCGTCTTCAATTTACCCTTTAAGACACCGTATATTGAAATTTAGCTTCAAAATTTAAAAGAAATATTACTTTTTCATATATTTGAATTAAATATATGAATATTAAATATGTAGAACATTTTTTGGGACATTTAGATGACATGTTGGGTAAATACACAGTGATTGGCAGTGTTTGGCAGCTTGATAATCAAAACACGTGAAAAAATTTTGGTCCAGGAAAATTTTCGAGTATTTAAAAGTTTTGATTGTAAATGCATTCATTCTGGATGAAAATGAACGGTTTGACGAAAATTACTTAACAAGAGAAAAAATAAGTCAGCAATTCTTGTCAATCATTTGAAAATCTTTACTACAACTTGTTGAAGTTAATAGCTTATACCAGGGTTAGCCGATCTTTTTGCTGCCGTGTACCAAAGTTGTACAAAAATATTTTACATTTCTATGACGTGACAAATAAAGAACAAATTTAGTAGAAGGAAAAGTAATGAATTAAAATTACTTAATTTTTTTGTGAATATTTAAAAAATATGGGGCACGTAGATGTAGATATTGCAGTATAATATTATAGAAACTGTGGTATTTTATACTTTTACTTTTCAGGTAGAACTGTAGATGGCGCCCCTTGTCCATTCCATGGAATTATTGTAAGGAACATAAATGTACTGCGTTCCAGATTAATTGTTCTGTGTTTACAATGTGTGTATGTCGTGTGCAGTGAATTGTGTGTATTAAATATGTTATGTGTAAAAGTTCGCCCACCTCGATTATTTACTGAGTACTGTTTTATGTCTTAAATTAATATATTTAAAGACATTACAATGGCGACGATGTTAAAATTTTCTACCGTAAAAATTTTAAAAGAATAACGGCGCGCCAAATAGAAATGGCTCCTTCATTCGTTTTTGAGTTCGACAACTATACAAGGTAACAGCAGCTTTCCAGAATATATCAGAAGCTACAAAACAAGGGGGTGGTAAGTGCATTGAATTTTAAATTACTTTTTTTCCATGTCTTATTGCATAAAAAATACGATGTTTTCATTTAAAGAATATGATGATAAAGTAGAAACATTTCAGGCATATATTAAACGCCTGGAGCAGAATTTTATTCTGAATGAATTAAAAGAGGAAAAAAAAGTTGCGGCCCTTTTATCATGCATGGGCCCTAAGCTTTATAATTTGCTGAGTAATTTATGTTTCCCGAAAGAATGCGAAACATTAAAATATTCTGAAATTGTTGACATATTAATAAAGCATTTAAGCCCCGCCCCCAACAAATTTATTGAAAGAATGAAATTTCGTAAGTGTTACCAAAATGAGTCGGAATCAGTTCAAGATTTTGCTGCTAGATTAAAGAAAAATACAACTTTTTGTTGTTTTACGGGTGATACATTAAATGAAAATTTATTGGAACAATTTTTACGCGGTTTGAAAAACGAAAGCATTCAAAATAAATTGATTACGCAAATAGAGGAGTTAACTTTTGAGAAAGCAGTTGAGAAAGCTTTATCCTTACACAATGTAGATATTGAAATTTCTGAAATTAAAAATAAAAATTTCAGTATTAATAAAATTTCAAGTTCAAAGAATGTACACCCAAAGAAATTTTCTAACGATTGTCAGAAGTCAAATGTCAACAATCATATAAATAATACAAATTCTGAGGTAAATAAAAGTAAATTAAAGTGTTATAGATGCGGAAATACTTCTCATCTAGCCAATTCATGTAGATTTATTAATGCTACTTGTAAAATATGTAAAAAAAAAGGCCATATTGGAAAAGTATGTAGAAGTAAAACTTTCCAAAAACACGTAAATTCGGTAGATACAGTAAATGTATTAACTATAAAAAATACAGGTGCAAATCCTATTAAATTATCTGTGTTAATTGAAAATAAAGCAAGAACAGATATGGAGTTGGACACAGGTTCGGGAATTTCTGCTGTTCCTTTAAAAAGATTTCGCAGAATTTTTCCTGATTATAAAATATTTCCCCCAGATGTTCAGTTAAAAACTGCAACTGGTGAAATTTTTAAACCTGTAGGTTATGTTGAAGTAAATGTTACTTATGAAAATAAAACAGAAAAGTTAAAATTATATTTGATAAAAGAAGATACTTTTCCATTATTATTTGGCCGGGATTGGGCCTCTGCATTCAATATTTTTCCACATAATTTAAGATCTGTTTATGTTAATGAGACTGTAAATTATTCTGATAAATTGCAAAAACTGTTAAATGATTTTTCTGATTTATTTTCTGGGCCTCTGCATTCAATATTTTTCCACATAATTTAAGATATGTTTATGTTAATGAGACTGTAAATTATTCTGATAAATTGCAAAAATTGTTAAATGATTTTTCTGATTTATTTTCTGATAAAATAGGGGAAATTAAAGGGTTAAAGGCAGAGCTTTACCTTGAAAAGGATGCTACACCCATATTTTGTAAAGCTAGGACTGTTACTTATGCACTACGTGCTGCAGTCAATGAGGAATTACAAAGATTACAAGAACCTGGTATAATTAAACCAGTTACAAATAGCAAGTGGGCAACCCCGATGGTTCCAGTGGTAAAATCTAATGGTAAAGTACGTTTATGCGGAGACTTTAAAGTTACATTAAATAAATATCTGAAAGTAGAAAAATATCCCTTACCTAAAATAGAAGATATGTTAGCTACTTTAAGTGGTGGTGTTCATTTTACAAAAATTGATTTGAATCAAGCATACCTCCAATTGAACGTTGATGAGGAATCCCAAGAATTATTAACCATTAATACTCCTAAAGGATTATTTCAGTTTCTTAAATTACCAATGGGTCTTAGTAGTTCTCCTGCTATATGGCAAAGAAAAATCGAGCAAATTTTAAGTGGAATTGAGGGAATTACAATTTTTATTGATGATATAGGAATAACTGGGGAAACAGATGAAATTCATTTACAAAGGTTAAAGCAAGTATTAGAAAGATTGAAAAAATATAATATTCGGATAAATAAGGAAAAATCATTCTTCATGGCAGATGAAATTACTTATTGTGGGTATAAAGTGGATAAACATGGTATTCATAAAACACCAGATAAAATAGAAGCAATTGTAAATGCCCCTAAGCCAGAAAATGTTTCCCAGGTTAAAGCATTTCTTGGTCTTGTAATTTATTACGCTAAATTTGTGCCAAATTTATCGACAATTGCACATCCTTTGAATAATTTGCTTAAAAAGAATGTAAAGTTTAATTTGTCTTACAAATGTGATCAAGCGTTTAAAAAAATAAAAAGAGAAATTACTTCTGACAGAGTGCTTACCCATTTCAATCCGAAATTACCTTTAATCTTAGCTACGGATGCTTCTCCATATGGTATCTCTGCAGTTCTTTCGCATGTGATGCCAGACAATACTGAAAAGCTTATTGGATTTGTATCCAGAACCTTGAATAATGCCGAAAAACGGTATAGTCAAGTAGATAAGGAGGCATTAGCAATAATATTTGGTGTTAAAAAATTTTTTCAATATTTGTACGGTAACAGATTCACTTTGTTTACTGATAGTAAACCACTAGTTTCAATTTTTTCACCTTCTAAAAGTATTCCTGTTTTATCAGCTGCTAGAATGCAAAGATATGCCATATATTTACAAACGTTCCAGTATGACATTCGTTATAAGAAAACTACTGAACACGGTAATGTCGATGCACTCTCACGTCTTCCATTACGTAGTGAAGATTTGCCCCACGAATGTAATTCAAATGAGGGACTTGATGAATCTGAAATCATTCAAATAAATCAACTTTCTGTCTTACCTTTAAATGCTAAATCTATTGCTTCAGCTACAAAAACCGATCCTCTTTTGCGACAAATTTTTCATCACCTCATTTCTGGTTCAGAAATTCCTAAGAATTTACTTTTTGGTGGTAAACAAGAAGAATTTACTCTTCAGCATGGTTGCATTTTAAAAGGTTGTAGGGTAGTAATCCCAGAAATTCATCGGCAACAAATATTAAAGGAATTACATTTTGGTCATTTTGGTATAGTGAAAATGAAATCTTTAGCCCGTAGTTTTGTATGGTGGCCAGGAATAGACCATGATATAGAAGATATTGCAAGAAATTGCTCTATTTGTGTAAATTTGAAAAATAATCCTCCCAAAGTTGATACACATCATTGGGAATGGCCAACAGCTCCATGGCAGAGAATTCATATTGATTATTTTGGTCCTGTTAACGGAAAAATGCTTTTGTTAGTGGTTGATGCTTATAGTAAATGGCCAGAAGTATTTATAGTTCCTAGTACAACTTCAGAAAATACAATTATTTGTCCTTCTTCTCTCCTTGCACGATACGGTTTTCCTATTTCTTTGGTATCAGATAATGCTAAGCAGTTTACATCTGAAGAATTTGAAATATTCTTAAAAAGTCATGGTGTAAAACATAAGTTTAGTGCACCGTACCATCCATCTACAAATAGACAGGCTGAGAGATATGTGCAAACGGTCAAACGTGGATTAAAAGCCTTAGCGTCTGAACCAGGTACTTTACAAATGAAGCTGAATAACTTTCTTATGCAGTACAGGAAGATGCCACATGTTACAACGGGGGAAGGTCCTGCATCTTTATTTCTAAAGCGTCATATAAGAACAAATATAGATTTGATAGTGCCGAATGTTGCAAATTTTGTTCATGAAAAGCAAACTGCAAGGAAATCTAAAGTTAAAGTAAAAGAATTTGAAATCAACCAGAAAGTAGCTGTAAGAAATTATACTCCAGAAGCCAAATGGAAAATTGGTCGGATCTTAGCAAGAGAAGGAAAATTACATTACAGAGTTCAAGTTGGTTCAAATATTTGGAAAAGGCATGTTGATCAAATAACTAATGTAGGGGAAGATATTTCTTTAACTAATGATCTAAATTCCGAAGAAAATGCTGCAGAAAATTTTAGAAGTCAAAATGCAAAGGTGAAGCAAGATGATTTTCCACCCTTACAGTCAAGTTTCACAGATCCGCAACCAGTTGACTCTCATGTGCCAGTGGCTCCAGATCCTACTCCAACTGACTTTCGTGATCCTGATTCTTCGAGTTCTAATTCAACTAGCTCGGATAACATTCTCCCAAAACCGTCGGTTCCTACTAGTGCTACCGTTGATGCTCCTGAACATGTCAAAACTAATTCTTCTTCTTCTCCACAGGTACTTAGACGATCCAGAAGACATCGAAGAGCTCCTGAACGACTTCATTACTAAGTGGGGAAGAGCTGTGGTATTTTATACTTTTACTTTTCAGGTAGAACTGTAGATGGCGCCCCTTGTCCATTCCATGGAATTATTGTAAGGAACATAAATGTACTGCGTTCCAGATTAATTGTTCTGTGTTTACAATGTGTGTATGTCGTGTGCAGTGAATTGTGTGTATTAAATATGTTATGTGTAAAAGTTCGCCCACCTCGATTATTTACTGAGTACTGTTTTATGTCTTAAATTAATATATTTAAAGACATTATAGAAACAAATGTATTTTAGAAATGAATCGTAATAATAAAAAAATGCTATTATTGTTGCATCATAATATCAAGTTATTTACTATTTTAAATTACTATTTTAAAATAGTGCAAAATAAATCGGAATAATCTGGAAAGTACTTCCTATTTTTGTTTTTCATTACTAGGGGGCTCTGCCCCGACGAGCTAAGTTCGCCAACCCTCATTCTGATACCCCAGATTCTAAAAGAACGCTGATTTCGACGGATTTAAAAGGATTGAATTATAATTAAAAAGAAAAGTGATGATCTCCCTGTAAAAGGTTTCCATTAATTTTCCTTTGATTGGAGATTTTTAAGGCCAAATCAGCCGCTGTTAAGAGATAAAATGTTTGTTTTCGTCTTTGATTAAAAAAAAGTTAATAATTTAAAAATAAGATAATGTAAAATGAATTAAGGAAAGAAAGTTAAGTAAAGGGTTAAAACAATTTTTCCGCAATGCTAAATGATGTCCAAAGTACAGTAAAGGTGCAATCTTCCCTCCTTTTTTTGACACGTATCGTATATCCATCCTCCTTGAGGAATTATAATTGGAAATGTGGAAATGGGATCTGCATGTTGTGAAATGCTTGTTATAAAGTTTAAAACATATTCTTGTCCATCAATTCCAGTTAATTCATGCAATATTTGATATTTTTTAGCATATGTATTTATTAGTTTGAAAAGTTTACTTAAATATATTACACATACGTATATTGTTACGGATTTTGTAAATAGTTAGTATTTGTACTCAAAAATAATGTAGATAATCTTATTAAGCTCAATTTATATGATAATATTAGTTTTTGTTGCATTAAAGTGTCTCAATTTAATGATTTTCTCCAAGCAAGCAAACCTATTGGTTTTAACTGGATGTCTATGGGAACTTGGTGAAATAATAGAGATAGTGCAAAGTTGGCGAATTTTTGACGACTAAGTTTGGTCGCCAAATTTGGCGATATATAGCTATGTTGGTGATAAACTTGGCGACAGAACCGGGCCCCGTCACTTACGGTATCTTCGTAGATTTTCATTGGTCCTTTTACAAATCGTTACTTTTTTATATACAAAGATAAAAATTTATTTGCGAAAATAATGACTCTGGGGATAGATAGACGGAAAAACTAAAAATGACAAACGTCAGTTTCTTCAACCAATTCTGAAAAACATTCCAAGTTGCCGTAATTCTGCCATCGATATTTTTATGTAATGCCTAATAGTTTCTATTTGTTAGATTCAAATATTGCCTTACATTCCGAGACTTACTGAATTAAATTGGATATTTTAATAAGCCGCAATTTCAAATTTCAATTTCCATTTAATCGAATTTAGATAAAAACAGTTTATTTAATTTCGGGAATTTTGTGTAATTTCATTGCGTTTTGACTCAGAGCCACAAACAAAGCTGTGTCAAAATGATTGTTTAATGCATCAAAAGTGACAAGCTTTTTATAGGTTCGATATCCCTGGCTTATACATTACCGAGTAACGCGGAACACAAAAACGTAAGTTCATGTTAAACATATCACAGCGTTCTTAAGGGGAAAAAATCTGTTTTTTTTTTACATATTATTTGAGGTTAACAGCCGACCAGATCGATATCTTCGTACTTTCTTTTCATTTTAGAATCAATTGATTTCTGTGCATATTGATTTTAAAACTAAAAGTGCTCTCAGAAAAAAAAAAAAAAAAAAAAAATGCTACCAAAATTTAAAAAAAAAAAAAAAAAAAAAAAAAAAAAAAAAAAAAAAAAAAAAAAAAAAAAGATTTTTGGTTAGAATTTGACCTCAGATATTTCGTGCAAAAAGAAGAATAATTTTAAAATAACAAAATGAAAACAAGAAATTAAAAAAAAAACAACACTCATTTATAAGTATAGAAAAACAACGATTAGAAATGCACAATTAATGCATGAAAAGATAGCAAATAGCTATCTATTATCGGGATTCTTTATCAGTGAAAAATTCAGCGAGCTAGAAAAAGGAAAGCTGAACCCAATTTTTTAAAGAGCTATAGAGCTGCTTTTAGAGCTACATTTTTATGGTAACTATTTTATATAGTAGTTATGAAGACCATGTGTTTTTTATAGCACGCTGAGTTTTCATGGATAAAGAATCTCGACAGTAGATTCGAAGTCACTGTTTGCTATCTTTTCATGCATTATTTGTGCACTTCTAATCATTGGTTTTCTATCCTTATACATTTTTGCACAAAGGCTTTATTTGCTATTTTAACATTTATCTAGTTTAACATTAGCCTTCGACTTTCTTCACGTTACTAGCGCAGGTTTTTTAGGAGAATAACTTTAATTTTCTTTCAGCGGTAAAATTAATGGTAGTGATGCAATCACTTACAAATTTCTAAAAAAGTATATAAAGCTTCTGTTACAGCTTTTGAAGTCTGATTATGTGTAATATTTTAGATACTAGAAGGTATCTACTATTAAAACACATTTCTCACAATATTTTGCAGTATTCGTCATGGTAATTTAGTTCAGCTATTCATAATTTAAATTCAAAATAAGTTTACCAGATATTGATCATATCATTCTCTCTATGCGCAGTATATTCGCATTGAAAACAGGATGGATGAACTCTATCATATCTTGCAAAAGTCTATCCTTAGTTGCTGAAGAACAGAATTTCATAATTTTGAAAAAATAAAAATTAATTGAAAAAGTACTTTTTCCACAGTTGTCTACAAATTTGTAAGATTTTATTAATTATTATTTATAATGCATTGGTTCAGTATCTAATATTGCTTTCTAATATCGCAAGTACTGACTCATTTCTTTTTTTTAACAGTGTCAACTAATGCTGCAAAAAAAGACTTGAAAATTTTAGATTTCTTTCATCTCCAAATAAATATTTGAAGTCTTTTCTTTAACTTCTTGTGGAGGGAGATTCTTGTTTATGAGAAGTAAAAACGAAAAAGTCTATATTACGGCATCGAATATAAAGCACTTTGCAACACTATCGGAATAGTATTAAGAAATTTAATTTTTGTTTATACAGTAAAACCTCCAAATAAGGGACACCTATGGGACCAGAACTTTTGTCCCTTAAATAGAGGTGTCCCTTATTCGGAGTTTTTTTATATTGTTTTTAATTAACCGTTAAGAATGATGTAAAAATAACAAAGCATAAAAGGTGAGATTTAAATGTACCCAAAGTGTATAAATTACATTAATCAGACAAAAATTAAAAAAGAATTAATTAAAATTTTCAATTAATTATTAAATCATTTAATGATTTGTAGAATTCTTGAATTGTATTTTTTATGCAAATTGTGTGCATGCCAAAAGTATTAAAACATTTTGAAAAAATATATTTGAAGTAATGAGTCAAGAGGAATTGCTTTGCAAATCTCAATTTTTCAGTACAACTTTTCAAGTGTTCATTTACTATACTTATAAATTTTAGTTCTTCATTACCAAGTATTTACAAAAATAAATAAATAAATAAAATAAGTATTTAATTGCTTTGCATATTTAAAGGCAACAATCTCTCAACTGCTCTGCTTAGCAAGTGGAAAACATTTTGACACAATTAAAATTGGAATGCCTGACTATGGAAGCGATTTGGAATTGAAATGTGTTTTCATTTTTTCGATAACTAAATTATCTATTAAGTTATAAACGATTTTGATCGCGTGAGAAAGACTTTGTTACCCTTTCTTGAGTAGTTATTATTCTTTTACATGGAAATTTATTTCAAAACGCCCACTTTGACAATATTTTCTAAAAGATCTATTGCATTTGCAAAAAAAAAAAAAAAAAAAAAAAAAAAAAAAAAAAAAAAAGGTGAAAGACAGAAGAAAAGAAAGAACTGCTCGATTATACATTTTCTGAACAACAATGCTTCTAGCTTCAGGCATTTCCGAATTAAAAAAAAATTATGTCTTTAAAGTGGCCTTTTTTGGATTTGAGAATAGCCTAAATTCATCTGTAAAAGTTCTTTATTTCACAGTTTTCTTTTATTCTCCACTTTCAGAATCATCCTCACAATTTTCAGCATTACTTTCAATGCAGATAAACTCACTAATGTCAAATTATAATGGTGGGTAAATAAATGCTGATCAATTGTATTATATGCCACTGTACCCACATGACTGTCTGTCTGTTTGACAAATTCACAAAAGTCTGTATTTTTATTTTCATCGCAGACTACTTCATTATCTGAAATACAAAAACCAGTCACTTTGATCTTATTCTCAACTGTCCCTTAAATCGAGTGTCCCTTATTCAGAGGTTAATACATTACACTTCCTATACCAAGGGACTGGAACCGGAAGTTTTGTCCCTTAAATAGAGGTGTCCCTTATTCGGAGTGTCCCTTATTTGGAGGTTTCACTGTATAATGTGTCGGACATGTATTTTATTCATATAGATTATCTTATTCAAAATCTTAATCTAAAACTTTTAATCCTTTCATAAATTTTTATCAACTTCCCGCGCATTTGCTGAAGTCAGCCGTAGTACATATAAATCCTTCTGTTGACCGCTATGGAACTCATTCTCTATTACGCCACTTTCTCACTTTCCATTGGTTGAGTAAACAAACACATTCCACTGTGTAGTTCATTCCTGAATCTGATTGGTTCGTCCTGAAGTTTACATTCAATCTGTGTTCCTAAACAATGCTGACAAAATCGGATTGCATGAGGTCATATGAGAAAATTTCTGTGTTGTTTGATTGTAATTAAACTCTGTTACCTGATGTTTTATTGTGTTGTAAAACTTCTAAATTTGTTGACTTAAGACCTTTTTAGCATGATATAGTGATTCTTGCTCCAGGTGGAGGGTGCTAAGAGAACTTTCGTAATGTGTATTTTTTTTTTTTTTTATTGTTGCTGAATTAACCTTTTAAAATGACTTTGGATTTTTTAAATGGTGAAACTACCAGAGTTTTCAATCCGTTGCCTTATTACTCCTATGACCTGGCCATCGGAATATAACTCGACTGCTTAATGAATACTTGAGTTTGGAATGTACTTAGCCAATCTCAACTATTACCAACAGATTAATGCAATTTATTAGATTGACAACTTTAAAAATAAAATAGTCTATAAACAGCTGCCAATATACCACGATTTGATGAATTCAGCAACAATTTTTCACTAGTGTGATAAAAATTCTATGCACTTAACATATATACGCGAGGCAGATTACTAATAGACGGCAGGCAAACCAAATTAATAAACACTTTTCAACTATGTTGTAGAGATCTGCACGGGCCCGGGCTTGGCCCGTGGCCCGTACCCGGCCCGGCGGAATCGTTTCGAATTTTGTAACGAGCCGAGCCGGGCCGGGCCGGCAGATTTAGAATAGTTTTTTCAACGGGCCGGGGCGGCAAAAATTAAACGGGCCCTACGGGCCGGGTCGACAAAAAAATTTTCGGGCCTGCCGGCCCGTTTGCAAGATTTAAGCAGATACAATAAAATATGAGCTATTTTCAACGAAATTATTTTAACGAGAATAAGTATAAATGTGCGTCACGAGCCATACTAGTTTGACAGTATTAGTATAAAAATGTACAGTCGGCATCGGACAGTTACATTGTGTGTAACCCGTTTTAATATTTTTTTAGTTGACTCGTGTCGGGCCGAGATCAAACTTGCTTTATTTTTCTACTTGTAGACTAGCCGGACCGGAACTAGACTTAATTGTTTTCAAGATCTGTAGGGCGGACAACATGATTTATAACATTATTAACAGCGATAAATAACTTATGTTAGCTTAATCTTGGATATATACTTCTTGATGGTTTTTAAATTAATTTCTCAATAATGCGAAAGTTTGACATATTTTCTGATTAATTTTAAATTGTAAAAGTATAAAAGTGATAAGCCGGGCTATTGAAGGGATTTGGAATTGAATAGAGTTTTTCATTTTTGGTAAATAAAATACTTGTGTAACCTTGTTGAGACATAAAATAATTTCTCAAATGATTGCAGGTTTTTCTCCCTTCCCATGCTATCACTTCCAGAAATTCTATTCAAAACGCTAATATGACAGTATTTGATTTACTTGCAGTATTCTTAAACTACTTGTATAAAAAAATGGATAACCCCATTCGATTATATAGTTTCTGAATAAAGATACCTGATAAACTTATGCGTTTCTGAGAAAAAAATGAATTTAAAAATATATCAGAAAGGAGCTTCTTTGAATTTAAGAATGAATTTGGATTTAAAATCTTTAATAAAATGATATAGAAATATTTTTTATAAATCTTCTTTTATTAAACAGCTTCAAAAGTTACGATGTTTTTAACTTTCATTCTTTTTAGCTCACAGGCTATCATAGCCTGAGAGCTTATGTGACCGTCCGTTCTGTATGTACGTTCGTATGTTCGTTCGTGCGTAACGCAATAACTCATGATAAAAAAATCGGATCCACTTGAAATTTTGTATATAGGTATATCCTGATAAGGCGCTTCCCTGATTAGTTTTTGGAGTTCATTCGATATGTATAAGAGGGGGAACGGGGGCTCATGCCCCTCCCCTTAATTGATAGAAACGGGATTTTCATGCAGAATTAACAGTTTTCGTTCAAAATTTAAATATAGGATCATTCTGATGAGGCAATTCTGTGACTCTTATTAGGTGTTCATTGAATAAGTATAAACAGGGGGAACGGGGGGCTCATGCCCCTCCCCTTAATTGATAGAAACGGGATTTTCATGCAGAATTAACAGTTTTCGTTCAATATTTAGATATAGGATCATTCTGATGAGGCGATTCCGTGACTGTTATTAGGTGTTCATTGAATAAGTATAAACAGGGGGAACGGGGGGCTCATGCCCCTCCCCTTAATTGATATAAACGGGATTTTCATACAGAATTAACAGTTTTCCTTCAAAATTTAGATATAGGATCATTCTGATGAGGCGATACCGTGGCTGTTATTAGGTGTTCATTGAATAACTATAAATAGGGGGAACAGGGGTTCTAATGCCCCCCCCCCGTTAGTTGATATAAATGGGATTTTCATGCAGAATTAAGTTTTCGTTCAAAATTTAGATTAGGATCATTCTGATGAGGCGATTCCGTGACTGTTATTAGGTGTTCATTGAACAAGTATAAATAGGGGGAACAGGGATTCTAATGCCCCCCCCCCCCGTTAGTTGATATAAACGGGATTTTCATGCAGAATTAAGTTTTCGTTAAAAATTTAGATTAGGATCATTTTGATGAGGCGATTCCGTGACTGTTATTAGGTGTTCATTGAATAAGTATAAATAGCGGTAACAGGGGTTCTAATGCCCCCCCCCCCCCCGTTAGTTGATATAAATGGGATTTTCATGCAGAATTAAGTTTTCGTTCAAAATTTAGATTAGGATCATTCTGATGAGGCGATTCCATGACTGTTATTAGGTGTTCATTGAATAAGTATAAATAGGGGGAACAGAGGTTCTAATGCCCCCCCCCCTTAATTTATATAAATGGGTTTTTCAAGCAGAATTTTCAGATTTCGTTCAAATCTCTGAATAGTTTTTGAAGTTTAATGGTTAAGTATAAAAGAGGGGGATAACTCCTTTTAAATTATATAAGTGCTAAATGGGTTTTTATTAAGAATTATCTCATTTGCTCTGAATTTTGGATATAGATTTTTTATATGATAAAGCATGTCTTTGATAGTATAGGAGGTTAAATGATTAAGTATAAAAAAAGAGGAAAGAGGAGAGCTATTTCCCCTTCTTAATTTTTTTTTTCGAACGGAATTAACCCTTGAAAATATAAGGCTTTAATGTACAATTAGTATTTGTAGCCTGTGAGCTCAATGCCATCAGTTTAACTGGGCAGTGTTCTTTTTTATTTATTTCTTTTATTCTAAGTCATATTAATTTTTTAATGAATCTTTATTCAAATGTTGAAAGCCTAAATATCTAAGTAATCATTAATGCTGTTAATGTGTATTTCTAGTAAAATATACTGTAAACTCATTCCATAGATATGCATGCAGTATTCTTTAAAGAATCTTCATTAAATGATAAAAATCTGAATTTTTTAGAAATCGTAGAAATTGTAACGGGCCGGGCCTGTTTTCACTGATTTCTGTACGGGCCGGGCCTGGTTTCACTGATTTCTGTATGGGCCGGGCCCGGGCCGAACTTTTGAGTTTAACAACGGGTCGGGCCCGGGCCTGGAAATTCCGGCCCGTGCAGACCTCTACTATGTTGGAAAGTGTTAAAAAGCTCGCAGAAACTTCTTTAATCAAGAAAATATCATCAATATACCGTATTTGAGCCCTGACATTTTATCTGATAAGATTTTATAAAAAGTCTTCTGTAAAGATAACGGAGAAACATTTCTTGCTTTAACCTACACTTAATTTTATTTTCAATTGCATTCTTAAAGTTTTTCACGCAACACTTAAATAATTAATTAAAATTCCCTAGAATAGGAAAAAGTATAATGTTATGAAAGGAAACTTCAAGTTTAATATAAGCTCGTATGAGGTAATTAATTTGACATTTATGTGCCCTTGAAAGAAGTTTCCTCGTGTTATTGAAATAATTTTTGTTACCGGAATTACACAGTTAACAGTCAAAAATACGTACAGTAATAATAAGAACAAAAGATTCGAGGCCACATTTAATTTTATAGGAGTAAGAGTTTTGAAAATTAACGGTGGGGCATTTCGATGAATATTTCTTTTTTACATAAAAATGTGTATGTGATTGTAGAAAAAAAATATATAAATTTAATGTTGTTAATTTAAAATAGGTGAGGATGATTTATTGAAATTAAAAAGAAACTTATACTGATAAATAAATCATAAGTTAAATAAACATTTTTAAAATTCGATCTTACAGACCTGTTTATAAAACGATATAATCATTGCTATTTGCGACGCGTTTATAATAAAATCTTGGCGAAAATTAATTTTCAATAATGTCATTTTTTTTTTTTTTAAATTTCCGATATTTGCTTTTTTATCAGAAGTTCAAACTTTTAACATTTTATTTATTTTAATTAAGAAATAAAACATAAAGGGAAAAGGTTTCCCTTATTTCGATTATCTAACAAAATTCAACACTAAAAAAAATATTTGTTGACAAATGGCACAATAAAATTTCCATAATGTTAGAAAGTTAACAAACTAAAACTTTTTATATATTCGAAGAAAAACAGGCGTCTATTTTACAAATTACTGGTGGGACTTGGGCCCCACGATCCCACAGAATTGTACGCTTATATTAGTTGATTGATTCTAAGTTGGATCACTCTTGCTGCTGAAGCTTTATATCACTTAGCATTTCTCAGGTAGAGAAATTGTAAGTGCGATTATAATAAGACTGTCTTCAGTGAAGTTATTCGACATTCAATCAGACAATAATGAAAAACATAATTTTGTTGATGGTCTTGGATATTAATATCGAGTGTCTTAAAATGGACCGACTGATTTTTAAAATAAATAATAATAATAATAATAAATAAATAAACAAATAGTGACAACCATTAAAAAAAATCTTGCAGGAGGGTAGTGTAAAATGTCGGGAGTGTTTTTAGTTATTTATTTATTTATTATTGCGATTCTTAATTTTAGTTCTAAATAGCTGCAACAGATTTCGCTGCAAGTAATAGACGATACACCGAGAGGCGATTTTCTTGTACTTCTTTTCTCTGAATTAATCCGAAGGAAGGAGGATAAATATATGGATTGGGTCTCGAAGAACAAGACTGCATTTAGGACTAAGACAAACTCCATAAATATTACCTCTTTTTTTACTACAATCATGGGATAAAAGAAAAACCGAAATATTGGGTCTCGGTTTTCCGCCCATTACAAGGTATGCCATCTATCGCTGCAATTTGGAATTAAAACCGGATTAAGTTAAGATTCAGTTAGTCCCAGATATAAATTTGTTCTGATTAGTTTTTGATGTAAATCACCCAATAGGTAGCGCTGCTAAGCAGAATGTTTTATAATATTCGAAATAGCTCTATTTCAAAAAATAATGTACGGTTTTTCACCAAACTTCAGATTTAATTAGAAGTTGACATAAGTTATTGCTGTTAGTTTCTGGTACGAATCACCTAATCGGTGGTGTTGTTTTCAGGAAATATTAACATACATCAGGTAGAAGAAAATTTTGAAATTGCCTAATCCGACGAGTTTTAACTCGTACCATTTAGCAGCTGCTGCTTGCAGCTTTTGAAGATGCATATATGTAAACAAGATACCGAATGTATTAACCGTTTCTTATTGTTCCCTGTTGTGCACGTACGTCATACGGGCAACGTGCTTTTGCCAATCATGATTTGTCCGCACCACGTATGGACATCCATACTCCAATCGTAATTTATTATTCACAGCAGTAAAATTGTTTTGTAAATTTTGCATTATTTAATCCGAGCATACTTCTGATTCTGTTAGGCAAAATTTTCTTTTTGAAAAACCGATGATAAAAGATTAAAAATTCTGTAAAAGACATGGAAAAAATAGATATTATTTGAAAGATTTTTTTCAAAAATATTGATCAGTTAAGAGGTTAAAGAGATATATGAGCTTGATTTTCTTTGTATAGCAGAACAATTGGATAATCATTCATTTATCTTAAACTATTTTCCTATGATTATTTCTACTTCATTCTGTATTATAATCCGTTTGTTTATAAAGAATGTACTATAAATAAACTTATAAATAATACAAGTTAACGATACTAAATCTCATTTCAAAGTAAATGGGATAATATGAAATGTTGGGTATTAAAGTACGATAGTTACGTTAAGTCTAAAATCTTGAAATAACTTGACTAATTTCTGCGCCGATCATGAGGTTCGCTTACTTCTCATCACTCTGCTAAAGCACACCGTTTAGGAACCACAGATGTAAATCAAAAATGAAAACAGATATACTTTTTTGCGTGAAATTAAAGAGTTGTTCATTCTGGTGTCAAAATGTTTTCTTTTGCATATTTTTCTTTTCTTTTCTTAGAAATAAGCAAGGATCGACCAAAACAGAAACCGAAATCGAATTTCATCGAATTCTTTGAAATCGAATTCTTCCCATTTTAGGCTGAAAACGAAAATGGACCCGATTTTTTAACGTATTTAATACATACATAAATATACAAAATTATTAATTAATTATAGGAGGAACTGGGGGTCATTGATACAGCTTTTTTTTTTAAAAAAATGTTTGGTGTCTAGAAAGCAGAAATTTCAAGTTATTTTTCTATGTGACGTCAGCAAAACTTGTGTAGTGTGTTATAAAAATGTACAATCGTAGTTTTATATATTATTTTTGCATGTAATTTTAAAAAAATCAAAAAAAGTAATTTGTATCAATGTGCCCCATCCCCGGGGCAGATTGATACACTTTGACACGTCTGGGGAAAATGGAGAAAAATAACACCAATGCATATTTTTCATAGAAAAATAGTTAGCAAACCATTTTATATATATTTATAGACATTAAAATTGCACACAATTTATTTGTAAGCGATATTAAAGCAATCAAAATGAAATGTATAATGACCTCTAGCACTTTAACCCCAGAATTATCTTCTTTCTTAGGAAAGGTGAAAAAATTATCAGGTTTTCTGTTTATAAATCTGTTTACAAACAGAAAATAAAGGATAATTATATTAAAAATTATATTTATAATATAATTATCCTGTACTGTTCTGCATCTTGTTTCTCTTACTTAACATTTCTCATGTCGATAATACTTTTTTCTCTGGAGAATCGATATAAATTTGAGATTTGCCAAGCTGCAGTCCATTTCTTTTGTTAATTCTACTAGCACTAGATATTGTGTAAGTTTGTACGTCTTCCGTTTGCAAAAATTCTATAAAATGTTCTAATATAAAAAAATTAGAGCTATTTCACTTCAATAAAAACTAATAGTAGAAATTTTTGACGAAAAATGGTTGAATTAAGGAGTGTATGGTAAAAAAAATAATAAAAGGTAATGAAAAAAATACGTGTGGCACTCGGGGACTGCCGCGGTAAAGTTATTGCATAGCATTTTTTTTATCAACTTATGCAAAAATACCGCGTCAATGTCTGCCGAAGTCTACCGAAGGGTACCGTGCCGAAGTCTGCCGAACTGAAACGACGTTAGCCGGAGTGTTAGGATTTTTTCTCGTTACGGAATTTTTAGATTCGGTCGCCGCGCTCAAAGCCCGCGATAAAAGCTATGCAACAGCTTAATAAATTACCAAACAAAATTTGGTCGCGCTACGAAAATTAGATCGCGAGTTATAAGCATTTTAAATTTTTCTATCCTCACCGTGGGGGGGGGGGGGTCTCCCATCACCAAAAAGTAACACTGCCTCATTATAAATTACCAAACAAAATTTGGCCGCGCTACAAAAATTAGATCGTGAGTTATAAGCATTTTAAATTTTTCGACCCTCACCGTGGGGTGTATCCTGTCACCAGAAATTAACAATGTCTCATAATAAATTACCAAACAATATTTGGCCGCGCTACGAAATTTAGATCGCGAGTTAAAAGCATTTTAAATTTTTCGACCCTCACGGTGGGGGTCTCATGTCACCAAAAATTAACACTGTCTCATAACAAATTACCAAACAAAATTTGGCCGCGCTATGAAAATTAGATCATAAGAAACATAAGTTTGAGAGTTGATATCCTAATATCTGAAAAATACCGCGTCAATGTCTGCCGAAGTCTACCGAAGGATACCGTGCCGAAGTTTGCCGAACTAAAACGACGTTAGCCGAAGTGTTAGGTTTTTTCGTTACGGAAGTGTTAGGTTTTCTCGTTACGGAATTTTTAGATTCGGTCGCTGCGCTCAAAGCCCGCGATAAAAGCTATGCAATAGCTTAAAAATGAAAATGAACTAGAAAAGGATTTAGGTTGTATCAATGTGCCTCGATAAAGACTCTATCAATGTGCCCCATACAATCATTTTGAATAAAATGAGTCGCAAATCCAACACTTCATAATTTATCTAACAATAAAGAACGAGGAACCGATAAAGAGTAGCTTTACTTGCCAGGGAGGGTATTCTTTTCGATTGAAAATACTGGAACAGTTGTATAATGCCATTTCAATTGTACAACTCAAATTTACTTTTGATCTACAAAAACAATTAATCCCCCATCCCATTTCATCAAACTATTGAATCATTCCAAAACTTTCTGTATGTAGTTGAGTGCACTAGCATCACCTTTTGGAGCTGTTGTGAAACTTCCTGAAATGACCCTGTGTGCTCTACAGGAAGTGTATCAATGTGCCCCAGTTCCCCCTATATATTTATTGAATATACATAATTATTAATAAATCATATGTGTAGACCAAGTTGGCTCTTAGTGCCTTAGATCCAAAACTTTTAACATTCATGGAAAATAAAATGTAATTAAGGCATGAACGACACAGAAAGTTTCCCCAATTATACGAACATTATTTTATTTTAGTTTGTTTTGTAAATGATCATCTGTCATACTAGAACTTGAACTCTCAAATAGTATTTTAAATACTTCTAAGGTTTCAAACTGAAAATTTTCTATTACTGTTAAATCTGCAGCTTTTAAAGAGTACGTGAAAAAGATTAACCATACGTATGCTATGGTTGCTTTATAGTCTGCACTCATAGTCTTGAGACATTCATGACTGATAATTATAAATAACGAAGTTGTTAGGAATAAATAGTCTCATTTGAGTCGATACAGCTGAAATCGATGAGTAACGTGAAAATATCAGAAGGAAGAAACGAGATTTTAGTAATACATATGATAATGCTGATTACATTTAGTAATAATAATCCGGCCGAATTTCTAGCTCCGTTTTCTACGGAAACGAAAACGAAACTGAATTTTCGGTTGCTCTCTGGAAGTAAGTACTACATTAGAGAAACTTTTATTCGTTTGTGATTTTAGGTTTTAATTTGTTTCAATGCACTCCAGAGATCAAATTTCCAATTTATACAACTCAGGTTTATTCTTAATTTCATTAATTCCCCAGAAGAATTTGATATCTTAAATTGATCTTGTAATAATATAAAATCCCATTAATTTCTCTAATTTCTTTTCTTTAGAAATTGCCTAGTAAGGCAAGAATGCGAATAAATTTAATTTTAGTAAAGAATTAAAATTATATTAAAGCTAACATTTATTTGGTTTGTTTAACTTAATTATTATTATTTTTTTTAAATATATTAAAGATACTACTAACTATTTAGGAATGATATTTGACATTTTAAAAGTATTTCATTAGAATTTTATTATTATGTAGGGATTTCTAGTATTAAGGATTTAAAAATAATTTTCAATTACTTGATGTTCAGAGATTATGCAAAAATTGCACAGGCACCGATAACAGCACACAGCAGGATGCAGATGGGCAGCCATTGCTCATGTAATTTGCAATTTAATTTAATTATTTTTTTCCTACGCTGATTTTGGAAAAAGAAACTCAAATTCATTCTTTTCAAGTGTTTTAAAATCTATAATTACTAAGAGAAAAAGGAAATACTAATTTTTTCGCGAAGGAAACTTTGCCGCTTGAATCTCTTCACCCGCAAATCGTGGAAATGCATTTTTAGTTTAATTTTTTCTTACACATTTAGTTGTTAAGAAATTATCCTACAGATAATCTTTTGTATCTTCCTTCCTTCCTCCCCCCTCAAAAAAAAAGAAAAAAATCTGCTCCAATTCTTTTTTAAAAAATGTCAGAAACATTTTTAATTTGTTAATCTTTTTAGTTTATTAAATTTCCTTTTTTTTTTTTTTTTTTTTTTTTTTTTGTAGATATGTTTTAAAAATTGACTTACTGAAAATCGTCTAAAAAAAATCTAGATTTAGCTTATTTTATGTTTATTTCCTCGAAAAAAAAAAAATCTTTACCAAATTTTGATTTTAGGTGCATTTTTTCCCACTTTTTATTCCTTTCTAGATTTTGTTTTGCAAGCGCCTATAGAAGTCTGCACACATTTACATTTTACATTCATAAAAATGACGAAACGAAGCACGTTAAGTTAAACCGTTTGAATTTCAATTCAATTTTTTTTCCGCACCATTTTTTACTTTCTTCAACTGTAAGTTTTTATCAAGATTTCATCAGATACACTTGTAGATATTCTGACTTTAACTTTTCGGACAATGAGGTTGAAGGTTTGGCGCCAGTGAAATAACTGGTAGAATCATTTTCCTATCCAAACGCAGACGAAAATACACTACTATGGATTCGGAATCTTTTCGCACAAAAAAAATCTGTTTCCGTACTTTGATGGGGAAAGGAAGATGCATTTCCTATCTTGATTGGTTTCCACTAGCAACAAAATTGTCCTCTTTTACATTTGAAACTTCCATTTTCTTCGATTGAATGAATAGCTTGTAGGAAATACACTCTGAGATTTCATAAGAAAATTTCCTCAGATTATACAAGCATGTGATAGGTTGCAATAACAGTTTGAATATTTTTCGCTATATTATATTAGATTACATAAACTTGTAAAAATCTTTTTTTTTTTTTTTTTTTTTTTTTATAGTATTGCGTAGCGTAACCACAACTCAATTATAAAAAATGTCTAAAACATGTTGAATATTATTTACAAAATGGGAAGGGAGAACAAGTTGACAACTTCTAATCTAATCTTACCAAAAAACTTAAATTTACAACTCTTAAAAAAAAAAAAAAAAAAAAAAAAAAAAAACTTAAGTAAAAGCATTTACTATTTCGCATTTTTATGATTTATTTCATAATTAATAAAATTGTACCTTTTTTCTTTCTTAAATTGAATAAATTAAAAAATGCATTCGAATGTTTCATTGTAAATTTTAAAGAAGTTGTACACTCTAGTGTATGGAAGAAAAAGTCCTTCCGGCTAGTATCGGGAGGAAAAAGTAGATTTCATATTCCTTATTAAGAAAAAAAATTATATATATACATATATATATATATACATATATATATATATAAGATATTATTCAATCATACAAAACTCAAGTTAGTGGAATACGATAATAGAAGATTCAGTACTTGTTTTTGTTGATATTGAACATGAATGGGAATTTAATCAACTTTACACAAGTTGGTTTTATTTAAAGCAATTTATGTTTGATCGCCAAATTCGGCGATATAATGAAATGCCTGCCATTTTAAAACAACATGATGGGTGAAATTAACCAATGAGCTTGATCGAGATCTTAGTAAGTTCTGTGCACATGCTAATTCACATCGAAATCGGTTGATGTTTGCGAGCGCTATTGCAGGCAAATAGATTTTTCAAAATGTCACCCACATTAGAAATTCAAACTGTCATATATCTCAGCCATTTTTTTTAGATAAAGACAAAATAAAAAATGCTCCATAATTCTTGTATTAAGATCAAACACTTCAGAAAAAACCTCTCTCTCTCTCTCTCTCTCTCTCTCTCTCTCTCTCTCTCTCTCTCTATATATATATATATATATATATATATATATATATATATATATATGTGAAGATTTAAAAGTTAGGAGCCAGAGACATCAACGCCGGGTTTCCCTTTCACCGCAGAGAAGTCGTGGCCACCGAGGAAAATAAATAAATAGATGTAGAAAATCCAAATAATTACTCATTGGCTGCTGTAAGTTCATTTATTTAATCCGTAATCATGAGAAAGGGAAAAGCTCCTTTTGCAAACTGTCTTTTACCGAAACATTCCATCATTTTTTCAGCGAGCCGTACTCATCGAAGAAAAAACCCAAGAGTCCTCCTTCTCATCTCGAGGCGTCCCCTCTTAAATCTCAAAAGAAAATTCTAGAACATTCTGTAACCTCAAAAAATCATTCTTTTATGTAAACAGAACTCTTGTCCAGCTACGAGACTATTTTCCACAGACGATAAATTTATTTTAAAAAAAATATTATTTAACCAATTTATAATCGACTCAGAATTTCTTAGGCAGACGATTTTTATAAATGATTAATTTTAAGAGAAAAAGAAAAGAAATGAATTTTTTATGCACACTATCAAGGTTGACGAAGGAAAAATTAATAAATAGATAAAATAAAATAATGATATTTTTTGAAAGGTATGGTTTTGGAATAAATTTAATAAGACTTTCTTAAAAAGGGTTGATACAAACATAGAAAAATGAATTTTATTTGGAATATTAAGAAATAAAAATTTAATTAAGAATATTTTTAATTTAGAGCCATCTTTTTAAATTTACGCATACTGGAATAATGTTTTTTAAGGCAAATTAAGAATTTATATCGTCTGCATAAAGATTAACAGATTAGATTTAGAAACAAGATTTTAATTTAATAATTTGAAGTAAGTACGGAATATTATTATAAGAAAATTAAGATAGTATAAAGGTTAGTTTTGGCGAAAAAATTTTAAATTTGTAATATTATCCCCCCTCCCCAAAACTTTGTATGAAATTGATAGTTAAATAAAACTACAAGTTCAGCCAACAGAAATATAATAATTTAGAAAAGTTAAATTTTGGAATAAAACTGTCAAACTCCGGAAGCCAAGAGCTGGAAGAAAAGAAAATTAACGCAATATTAAAAATATTAGCGATTAAAATAAAATAGTTAAGAGAAAATTAATCTGAATTAAATTTAGGTAGGAGCATTTCCCTGAAAGAAATACAATAATGTTACAATATCACTTACCATTTGTAAGTGCATAGGAGATAATACATACAATAACAGTAAATAAGTTATGAATATTAATAAGCAAGAGACATTAAAGATATAATAAAAACAATAAGAAATCTCTTTCATGGGAGTTTATAGAATTTCAGTGACTTAATTAGTAGTAATTTCAGTTCAGAAATTAAATTTGTTAGTATAGTCCTTGTAGTAAACATAGTCTTTAAAGGCTACAATAAACGTTCTTCTCAAACTTAGTTGACTACATACACTCATTCAAATCAAAAGTCTTTAATAGTTTTAAAAATGCAATTCTTCAATGTAGTCCACTAGTAAATTGTATATTTTTTGTAAATCTAGTTTTAATCTTTGGTTTTAATCTTACGTTGGAATCAACATCTTTCAATAATATATCAATTTTTCAATAATAAATAGCATCACTCTCAATATCAATAATAAATAATATAGAAAAATTTAAATAATAATAATAACATCAATAATAAGTAATAGTATAATAAGACTAAAAATTTATAGCAATAATAACAATAATTCTCCATATCCTAATATTTCTCAATAAAAGTATAATTAATACTAAACTTCATTATAGAAATCATAATGATAATAATAATAAAACAAGAGTATAATCAAAAGAAAATATCACTATTTGTTTATTATTGATAGGGAAAATATTGGTTGAGGATAAAAATAATTACATAGCAACTAAATAAATTTCTTATCTTCTAATAGCATAAGAAAGTATTTTTTGCTAGCCGAAAGTATACAGAAAAAAAATCATAATAATTCCAAAATCCAAATAAAATTAAATCTAACTATTTAGAAAATGGACTCTCAACCAGTATTTCCTTACAGTAATTCCTCTCTGATACTCTTTTACAAAATTGTCAAATTTGGTTATAAGTTTTAAAATGCCAAATGTAGAGTAATGTTTTATCTACACATGGTTTATAAACTTTAATAATAAAAACAAATAGGAATAAAAGTTGTCATTCTTAATTGAGAAATGGAAATAAAAATAGTGTGCTTTTTTTGAAAAACTTTTAATATCTGTAGTTTTCACAATCACTGAAAATCACATATTATGTTATAGGTTTGAGTAGAATCATCAGATTTTATAACTGTTATAACATAAATATCTGCTGAATAAATAGAATAATACTAATGTCAAATAAATGAGTAAATATAGTTAGACTTATATACACTTAAAATTAATTTATCAACATCAATTTGAAAGCTTTTACAATCAAAGTGTACACCTTATGCCTGCATAAGTACCCAATTTAAACCCCAAAACTCCCAAAAACAACTAATATTCTTGTTGGACACCAAGAACATACCTGCTAATGTTGAAAATTATGGTGATAAAATATTTAAAGAATAAGAATTAAAATTTAATCTACTGTCTTGACTTTAGTTTGATCTAGTGATTGTGATTGTATCTGAGGTTTTGTTGGTTTTTTGGGTTGCTCATGAAATAGTTTAAAATCTTCTGGTGAAAAATAGGGTCTTAATTTAGAAACATGCACAATAGGGTGGAGCGAAAAAATTTTTTTTTTGAAAATCAAAAACGGGTAGGTACCAAAAGTTGCCTTTATATTAGTACATCAATTGTGTGAAATTTTACCGCTGAAAAAAAATGGCTTGAGTCTGCGCTTTTGCTCCAAAAATCGAAATTTTGGGTAAAATTTGTCATTTTTTGACATTTTTTCAAAAAAATTAAAAAATTCCTACAGAGCTGGTTAGTATTTAAAAGTGTTGCTTAGACCTTTATAGTTATCTGCTTAACATATTTAAACTATAAAACAATATGTTTATTCCCTATAGCTGGAGCAAAACAGACAACTTTTAGTAAGAAAACAGCATTACCACTCTATTGGGTCATACAACGAATTATTGTTTTTAATACAGTTCTTGTTTTCAAAACTACCTTGGACATGCGTCGTGGAGGTGGTTATATTTCCTATAGCACCCGGCCCATCTATTCGATCATCTTAGTACAGTGTTTTATTTATACATTGATTTGTGATTTTCTTTATAAAAATTTGGCATGGTTTCGATGCTTCCACCTTGTTCATCTGTTCTTTGCATCCACATGCTGCTGTAACTATCGTCATGTATATTTTTACAGTTTATACAAAAAAAATGACAAGCAGAGTAATGCATGGGAATATTATTAAAGGGATCTATTCGGCCATCTATTATATTTATCAAACTTACATTCAGTTGATGAATAGTGATTGGAAGTTCTGTTACCACAACATTTTTTCAGTCAATTATATTTTTTTACGTAATGATTTGTTTCAAAGATGATTTCAGATATTTCAACTATAAGTATGCCATCATTTATTCTACTTTTGCATTTTTTATATGTTGAGAAGCGAGCTGTTTCATGTGATGGTGATCGTCAGAGAGAATTGCAATGAAAATTTGTTCTCCATGTGTAAAGCAACCGCTGTTGTAAATAACTTTTTTTTTGCATTAGTTTTATGCCGTTTTCTAAGTGTTTTCGTATATAGGCAATTTCCTATTAACTTTTAGATCCCCTTTTTATGAGCGGACAACATTTGATGGTGAATTGTCCTGGGCATAAACTTATAATGCATAGTACTTTATGAGATAATGTACGGATTCTAATCGACTATAAGTGCTCATTTAAAATTAGGAGAATTTTATTTGTCACTGTGAACCATTTTGCATGGGGTAAGCTTAGAATTGTGTATAATATTGAATCATTCGCTACTTCAACTCCAGTGAATTTCCTCTGCGTCAATTATTTGAGAAGTCGATATAAAACGTTCTAAGCTACATGGATTCACCGGATCAATAAGGAAAATCTTTGTCTGCGTACTATTCACTTCCTATTGCATTTTTTTTTTTTATAAAATAGAGAATAATTTTGAAAAATTATTTTCTCAAATTGAGAAAAAGATACTCAGAACAGACTAGAAATTTCTGTCGGAGATTGCAAAGCTAATTCATAAGGAAAGCTATTTCTCAGAAAGAATGGCGAATAGGAATTTAGAAAACATCTCACACAAAAGACAGCTCATAAAGTTAATAAAAATTTCCGCTTTATATAAGCACAGATTATCAATCAGCGTTTATATGTTCACTTACAAAATGTATAATCCAAGTTTATACCGCGGGATGTTTTATACCAAATGTACTACACACCTAAATAATAGATCTAAAATCTTATTAGTAATTACTAGACTACGGAACAACACAGGAAACGACATAAAGCATACTAAAACTTGTTTAGAAATATTGTTGTTTTACAACAAGTAGTTTTTGCAAATTTTGTTTGCAATCCTCTGTGACAATCGTTATAATATTAAACAGCTAGCTTCTCAGCATATATTCAATGTAATAGGTTCAATAAATGATGACATACTAGAAATTAAATTCATACAATCAATTTTTAGGCAAATCATTATATATAAAATGTAATTGATTGAAAGAATGCTGTGATAACAAAACTTCCAATCATAATGTACTAATTGCATGAAATTTTAATGAAGATAATAGACTGCTGAAGAGGTTCAATTAAGAACATACCCAATATATTGCTCAGCTTCTCTTCTGTTATACATGGTATAAAAATATACGTGCAGCAGGTCACACCAGCATGATCCAAATCATCCAAAGTCAGTGAATATGAAGAAGAGACAAATTACTTTGATATATAGAAAACTTATACTCGTCTTCGGGAAAAAAATAACCATTCGATACATAAATAAAACACTGGGCCTAGATGATTGGATGGTTGAGACGGGTGTGATAATGCAACCACCTCTATGAGTTATATACACAGTAGTTTTGAAAGCAACTAGGTAAGAAATGCATTTAAAACAACAATTCGTTGTATGCTGCAATAGACAGGTTAACGCTGATTTTTCACAAAAAGTTATCAGATTTGCTCCAATTATACAGACTACAGATATTGTTTTATAGTTTAAATATGTTAAGCAGATAAATATAAAGATTTAGGCAATACTTTTAAATACTAACCAGCTCTGTAGAAAATTTTTAATTTTTTTGAAAAAATGTCAAAAAATGACAAATTTTACCCAAAATTTCGATTTTTGGAGCAAAAGCGCAGACTCAAGCCATTTTTTTTCAGCGGTAAAATTTCACACAATTGATGTACTAATATAAAGGCAACTTTTGGTACCTACCCGTTTTTGATTTTCAAAAAAAAATTTTTTTCGCTCCACCCTAATGCACAATAACGGAATTCTGTCCTGTCTCATAATTAAATTTATCTATTTCATAAGTTACATCGGAAAGTTTATTTATAATTTTATATGGTCCAGAGAAATAGGTTCTAATTTTCGAGTGTTAGGGTATTTAAATTCTTCATAAATTACAGAGTCTTGTATTTCTAATGGGCACTCGACAAAATTTCGATCATAGAGTCTTTTACTTTTAAGGTGAAATTCACGAGTTCGAGCTTTCGCAATCTTGAGGGCTTTGTCCACTGGTGGGTAATAGTTCTGTTTTAAAGGAGATTCATAAGGCAATTGACCATAAAATAAATAGGCAGGTGGGAACTTGGTGATAGAATGGGGCGCATTGTTGTATTCTTCGATGACTTGGTTTAATAATCTAGTCCAAAGTATTTTAAAAGAAGTGGAATTAACTTTACATTTAAGCCTGGTAACTATAGTCTGATTAACGCGCTCTACCTTTCCATTGGTCTGAGGATGATGTGCGGATGTAAAACGCTGTTGAACATGATGATTTCTAAGGAATTTCTTAAATCTTGGAGATCTGAAAGATTTATGCCTGTCACTAAGTATTTTTTGAGGTGCTTTGATATTGAAGATTTGTTTTAAACAGTTAGTGTATGTTTCAGTGGTAACATTTTCGGAGGGAAAAGCCCAAACAAACCTAGTTGCATGATCTATTATTATGTGTAAGTTTTTTTTTGTTGAGTTGTAATAATTAAATCCACCAACAGTATCAATAGAAAGACATTCAAAAGGTTGATCTGTGGCTGGCATAGCTTGTAATAAGCCGAATCTTTTCTGTTTTGGTTTTTTATTTTTCTGACAGGTATCGCAATGTTTAACAAATTCTGTAATGTCTATTGTCATATTAGGCCAATAATAGTTGGGAGATATTAAATTAAGCATTTTTTGAATCCCTAAATGTCCAAAATTATCATGAGCAATATGGAGTAATTTTTTTCTTAATGACATTGGTACAACAATTTTTTTGAATCCCTTTTTCTGAACTATAATAATTCCATTCTCTTTTTTATATTTTTTGTCACAAACCTTGTCTTTGTCTTGCATCTCTATAATTTATTTCCTATCTAGCAATAAACTAATATGTTGATTAAAATGACAAACAGGATTTCGTGACAACATGTCTGCTTCGACATTTGTTGAACCCTTTTCATATTTTATCTCATAATCAAACATACTAAGTTTGAGTGACCATCTAAAAAGTCTACCTCTTAAGTTTTTAACACTCTTTAACCATACTAGAGATGCGTGGTCCGTATGAATTGTAAACTTGACACCATGAAAGTAATGATATAATTTGTTAAGAGTATCTATAATAGCTAAACATTCTAATTTAGTTATGAAATAATTTTGTTCATAACTCTTCAAAATTCTAGAATGATAAGCAATAGGATGTAAGAAATTATCCTTATCAGGTTGTTTTAAAACGGCACCTACTGCTATCTGAGAGGCATCTACAAACATATGTAAAGGTAATTAAGGATCATAAATTTTGAGGATGGGTTTTGCAATTAAAGAAGTTTTTAATTTTTCAAAAGAGTCCTGGCACTCTGAGTTCCATTCCCGTATTGTGTCTTTTTTAAGTAATCGATTTAGATGATATCTAATTTCAGCATATTTATTTATGAATTTATGGTAAACATTAATGGAACCTAGAAATCGTTGTAACTCTTTCACATTGGAAGGAGATTTTAAATTTTTGATGGTTTCAATATTGACATTTGCTGGTGTTATAGTTCCATTAGTGATTTCATAACCTAATAAATTGATTTTATTTTGGCCTAATTTACATTTAGAAAGTTTAACTCTAATGTTTTCTTGTTTGCAAATGTCAAAAATTTGAGCTAAATGGTTTAAATGTTCTTCTAAAGAGGAAGAGAAAATTATAATATCATCAAAATAGTGGCACGCAAAGTCGATTTTATATTTATTAAGGATCCTTCGAATGGTTCTATTGAATATGGGAGGGCCAGTTTTTATGCCAAAAGGGAGCACGAGCCACTCAAAAAGTCCAAAATTGGTTGCAAATGCTAATTTTTCTGTATCGGATGGATGTATTGGTATGTGCCAGTAGCCAGAGGCTAAATCCAAAGTTGAAAAATACTGAGCACTACTCAATTTATCTAAAATTCCATCGATACGGGGCAAGGGTTCTGCATCGTTTTTAATTATTGCGTTTAATTTTCTATAGTCTACACATAATCGCGTTTTTTTTACCTTCCTCTCTTTTCATAACTAGTGTAACAGGGGCAGAATAGGGGCTATTACTTTCCTTTATCAGTCCGGCTGCTAACAATGATTGAATTTGGTTTTTTATTTCTATTTCTTCTAGGGGAGATGTTCGTTAGGGCCTCAAAGATATAGGTAGGTCAGTGTTTAGTATAACGCGTTGTGGTTCAATATTTATCCTACCCACATCATATTTATGCTTTGCAAAAATATCACTATAAATATGAACTAATTACCTTAAATTTACATCTTGAATTAAATTTATTTCCCCAGTTAAATCTGAATCCGAATTATCGCGAAAATTTTGAAGAGTCATGGAACCTCTATAATCAGGATGCACATTAATTTCGTGATCATATTCAACACGGTCTTCATTTTTCATAATATTTCCACAAGTAGATTGTAACTCTATATCATGATTACTTGCATCCAATGTTTCATTATCATAATTATCTATTGCTACATTATTACCAGTATTTAATTTCATATTTTTTTTATATTCTGAGGTTACAATTTCATTAGATTGATCCCTGTTTTGTTGTACTTGGTCCATATTTACTGTATTGAAATGAAGGGATCTCTCATTATGTATGGATATACTGTTAGTTATAATTTTCCTTCCCTGCCTTACAATACAATTTTTACATTCTATGGTTAATTTAAATTTAGAACATTCTTTTAACCCCAAAATAGCATAATTCAAATTTGTATTGTATACTAAAAAGTTAACATATTTTTTTAATTTTACCCACTTTTAGAAGAACACTACATTTTTTATTTACATGTAAAAATCCTTTTGCCTGACCAATGGTAACTGAGGGTATAGTCTCAATTTTAGCATTAAGTTTTTTAACAAATTTAAGTGGCAATATTGCAATAGTTGAGCCAGTATCTACAACACATGGTAAATTATAATTATTTGTACATCCATACACAATTAATTGCCAAACATTATGAGAATTATTTTGTGAACTATTTGGAAGAGTATCAGAGGATGGCAACTCATTCCTAAAAATACATTCTCTTTCCCAATGAAAAGCATTACTCACACCCCCATTTGCGCATATCCTACAAGGTCTTGAAGGATATGAATTTTGAATACAATTATTTTGACAAATTCTAGACCTTTGAAACTGAGATTGCCTTTGGGGAATCCAATTCCTAGGTGTATTATTGGGCCTAACTGGCTGAATCCAGGGCCTAGTTGGTTGAAAATTTTGTCTAGCTGATGGTTGATTTATTACTTGGTTTGAAACTAGTGGGGTGGTAACTTCCACGAATTGTTTGACAACCCTGTACCATTCTGTGGTACTACTAGGAGGATTTATAATAATGTTGTTTTTGAATTCTGGTTTTAAACCATCAGTTAAACCTTGTAATAGTATATTTTCACTAAGATATAATTTCCTACCAATTTCCACTTTTTTACGAAAATAAGTTTCTAAATTGTCTAAATCATCTAATTTCAGATTTGAAAAATAGAAAAACTCGGGATGTCTAATTCAATGAATCTTTCTATCAAAATTTTCTTAATTTGTTCATAATCCGTACAATTTAAACAATCATTGATATAAATTTTTTGCGCTTCCCCTTTCAAATATTGCGCAATAAAATTAAATTTCCATTCTAGATTTTTCTGTTCCCTATCACATGCTTTATCAAAATAAGTTAACCAAGACAAAATGTTCATTCCAGAACTCGGGTCAAACGGTACGAATTTAGGATCTTCCATAATTTTTTTTATTTTATAGATCATAAACAGATTCAAAACTTTTAATTATAGGTAATTTCTTACTTAAAATCACAAAATTTACTGAAAAAAAATTAATTATATTTATCAGTCAAAACTCTAGCAGCAGTTTTGTACAGTTCCATCTTTCTTACTGAATTTAAATAAATTATAAGAATCCGGGAACTAAAGCTCACTGCTACCAGAAATTCTAACAAATAAAGGAGAAAATATAAATCTTAACTTAGTTTTCTAGCTCAAATGTCTAGTAATAGCAACATCAATATAAAAATATTGCATTCTGAGAATAGTTCTCGATAACAAACAAATATCAATAAAATAGAAAATGTACTTAAAAAAAAAAAAAAAAAAAAAAAAAAAAAAAAAAAAAAAACTTGAGCTTCTAAGTTCTTTTATACTTCATTATTATTACGAACTTATCTTTAAACGTGCATAAAAATATCATAATAATCTTTAATATGCAACAGTAATTGTCTAAGAATATCATACTCTTCAATTTATTCCTTAAGAATAAAAATATTTCAATCTCCAACACATAATAATGATAATAATAATACTCATAAATAGGTAAGTAAGTAAGATTCACAGATAAATAATCAAATAAATAAATAAATTAGTAAATTAATAAATTAACTTCAAATTACTCTCATCAATAAAATAATAAATAAATAAATAAATACATAATAAATATTTATTCTCAATCATAAAAAGAATAAAAATAATAATCAAAACATTTAATAAAATAACTTACAGTTTTTCGAAAAATCTTCAATAAAATTCAATCGTCTTTAAATTCCTCATCAAATACTTCTTGCATACTCACCACTTTGAAGTCATTAATTTTCAAAAATTGTCACTATGACCATGAATACTGAATCAAAATTTATGCGCACAGATCAACATCAAGCGTCAGGAAATCCACATCAGACTCGAAGCAAGCACTAATTCTTTCAGATTAGCTTATTTCCAAGCATAGTTGTGAAGTTCTTTAGAAAGAACATTTCTTTTACTTTAATTAAGTAAGAAATTACGGCGATTTTGGCACAAGAACATTCGCGAGAAGTCGATTTTCGGCGATTCGCAAACCTATCCCTATTTCGTTCCACATCAGATTCCATTAGCAAGCTGAAAATACCATATAGAATGTCCTTCAGAACATAAAATTCATTCGAACTTCGGCGATAGCATGTTCTACTTTGCTCCATCGCAATTTTCTTTAAATATCCAAAAAAGGCAGCACAGATAAATAATCCTGTCGACTTTTGAGTATATTGTGACGATTTAAAAGTTAGGAGCCAGAGACATCAACGCCGGGTTTTCCTTTCACCGCAGAGAAGTCATGGCCACCGAGGAAAATAAATAAATAGATGTAGAGAATCCAAATAATTACTCATTGGCTGCTGTAAGTTCATTTATTTAATCCGTAATCATGAGAAAGGGAAAAGCTCCTTTTGCAAACTGTCTTTTACCGAAACATTCCATCATTATTTCAGCGAGCCGTACTCATCGAAGAAAAAACCCAAGAATCCTCCTTCTCATCTCGAGGCGTCCCCTCTTAAATCTCAAAAAAAAAAAAAAAAAAAAAAAAAAAAAAAAAAAAAAAAAAAAAAATTCTAGAACATTCTGTAACCTCAAACCATCATTCTTTTATGTAAACAGAACTCTTGTCCAGCTACGAGACTATTTTCCACAGACGATAAATTTATTTTAAAAAAATATTATTTAACCAATTTATAATCGACTCAGAATTTCTTAGGCAGACGATTTTTATAAATGATTAATTTTAAGAGAAAAAGAAAAGAAATGAATTTATTAATATGCACACTATCAAGGTTGACGAAGGAAAAATTAATAAATAGATAAAATAAAATAATGATATTTTTTGAAAGGTATGGTTTTGGAATAAATTTAATAAGACTTTCTTAAAAAGGGTTGATACAAACATAGAAAAATGAATTTTATTTGGAATATTAAGAAATAAAAATTTAATTAAGAATATTTTTAATTTAGAGCCATCTTTTTAAATTTACGCATACTGGAATAATGTTTTTAAGGCAAATTAAGAATTTATATCGTCTGCATAAAGATTAACAGATTAGATTTAGAAACAAGATTTTAATAGACGATTTCCTCGTGACGTCACAAGATTTAAAGAGCAACTGGCGGTAGGCAAAACAAACGGACTCTACGAATCACTATACATTGTACAGCATTTAATTTTTCGTTGTCATCGTTTTTCCTTTTAATTTTATACATATATATATATTATTTCCTGTAATTTTAGCCATGGTAACAAGTTGTTGTGCGATCGGTTGTACATTCAGATATAAAAAAGGGAGCCCGATAGGCATATTTCGGATTCCGAATACTGAACTTTTTAACTGATTTTCGAACTGGACTTTAAATAGCACTTTCAGATTTTATAATTTCAATTTTAAGCCTTATTTTTAGCAGTAACATCAAAAGCAGACAATTTATCAAACCCAGCATCTATTACTAAATGATTTATTTAAATAGGTACCAGTAATTGGTGGGGAAAAAAATGTAAAACCTTTACTCACCAGAAACAACAAAATCATAAGCAGCCACCGATTTTGTATTCAAACCGGGGCAATTTGTTAAATAAGTTGTTATTTTGGCCGCAGTAATATTTGGCCATGCGGACATGTCATTTCGCCAATCTATTTTTTTTAATTAAATATGGGTCGGGAAGATAAAAAATACTCCCATTCGGCAACAGAATAGTTAGTTTTTCTCTGTATCTATTCTTAGATACCTCATCTAACTTTCCTGCGTAAGCAGATAAAATTAATGGTAATTTGGAATAATTATGTTCCGCTAGCGCCATAGTTTTAAATGCTGGTTCCGTTGTGTTTCTGCCTACCACAGCTAGAAGTTGAGTTGTTTGTTGATGCTGGAGGAAATGGCCTATTTAATAATTTGAAGTAAGTACGGAATATTATTATAAGAAAATTAAGATAATATAAAGGTTAGTTTTGGCGAAATTTTTTTTTAATTTGTAATATATATATATAAATAAATAAATATGTATATATATATATATATATATAATATATAATATATAAATACTTTTATAAATATAACCAAAGTAATTCAGATATTATCATTATATATATATATCCATATACAGGGTGATCAGAAAGTCAGTATACATTTGATAAATTAATAATTCACTGAATAATATGGGTAGAGAGGTAAAAATTGACACACATGCTTGGAATGACATGGGGTTTTATTTAACAAAAAATAAATAAAATGTTCAAAAAATGGCCGACAGATGGCGCTTCATGTGATAAGAAAATTATTAATTAGCATAACAAATTACGACAAAGCAAAGACGATGTTCTTCAGACCAAATGCTCAACATGTCCACCGTCATTCCTCATCAATAGCTGTAGTCGAGGGACAATGTTGTGCACAGCACTGTACAGCATATCTGAAGTTATGTTGCGAAATTGCCGTAGGATGTTGTCTTTTAGCATCCCTATTGATGTCGGTCGATCGTGGTAGACTTGCGACTTCATATAACCCCAGAGCCAAAAATCACACGGAGTGAGATCTGGGGACCTGGGAGGCCACGCATGAGGAAAATGGCGGCTCAGCAAGCGGTCATCACCAAACGACGTGTGCAAGAGATCTTTCACACGTCTATGAATATGGGGTGGAGCGCCATCCTGCATAAAAATCGTAGTTTCCAGCAGATGTTTATCAGCCAGGCTAGGGATGATGTGATTTTGTAACATATCGGCGTACCTCTCACCCGTCACGGAAACAGTTACAAAACCAGAATCACGACTTTCCTGGAAGAAAAAAGGCCCGAAAACGGTAGATGTCGTGAATCCACACCACACAGTGATTTTCTCGTCGTGCAATGGAGTTTGCACGAAAGTTCTGGGATTTTTGGTAGCCCAAATTCTGCAGTTGTGGGTGTTGACAGACCCTCAGAGTGTAAAATGGGCTTCGTTGGTCCATAACACGTTAGACAACCAATCGTCTTCTTCCGCCAACTTTTGAAACGCCCACACCGCAAATGCTCTTCGCTGCTCAAAATCGCCGGGTAACAGCTCATGATGCCGCTGGATTTTGAACGGATAGTATCGGAGGGTACGCCTTAGTGCTGCCCAAACAGTACTGTATGGAATGCCAGTGCGACGTGGAACATCACGAGCACTCACTTCTCCATGCGTAGACGAACCCGCTACAACCTCCATTTCGTCCTGAACAGTCTGAGCAACATTAGCACTTGTGGTCGGTCGGCCACTACGGGGTCCATCGTCTAAACAACCTGTGGCTTCGAACTTCGACACCATTCTCTTCACAGCTGCAATTGTCATAGGACCTTTACCCGTTCGAGTACCCTTCGTATGGCGATAGGATCGTAAAGCTGCATTAGCAGATTCCCCTTTCTGATAGTAGAGCTTCACTAACAATGCCTTCTCTGGTAACGTCAACATGCTGCGATTGCTGGTGCATCTGATTCTCTGTCTCATTTACAGCGCCTTTTATACACGATTCTCAGGCAGCGTCACTGACGTTTTGCTGTGCAGCGCCATCTGTCGGCCATTTTTTGAACTTTTTATTTATTTATTGTTAAATAAAACCCCATGTCATTCCAAGCATGTGTGTCAATTTTTACCTCTCTACCTACATTATTCAGTGAATTATTAATTTATAAAATGTATACTGACTTTCTGATCACCCTGTATATATATATATATTCCTTGTACATTATTATAAATTCAAAAGTTTTTTGGCAATTTTAAATAGTCGCCATTTTGAAAAAAAATGCAAATGAAGTTGACCAATCAACTCGGTCAAGATATTGATTTGTTCTATGTACACACCAAATCGCTTCATAAATGTGCATGTTATCGCGTGACAAAAATGAGATTATTTCAAAATGTCAGCCACGCAAGAAATTCAAAGTGCTACAATTCAACCATTTTTTAAGATATAGACAAAACAAAAAAATGGTCCGAATTCTTTGTATCAAAGTCAAACACATAGTAGAAAAAAAATCCTTTTCTGATTATAATTTTTGGACACCTTATTTTAAATTTAAATTAAAAAAAATTTCAAATGACCTGCAATTTGAAACAAGGCAAGGAGGCGAATGAAACTGGCCAACGAGTTCACTGGAAACATCTGTATGTACTATGTATACACCAAGTTACATCCAAATCGGCTCATTAATACGCGGGTTATTACGTGAATAAATCAGATCATTTCAAAATGTGAGCCATACTAGAAATTCAAATTGATAAATTTCAGCCATTTTTTAAGATACAGACGAAACCGAAAATGCTTTGGAGTCTTTGTAGTAGGAGCTAAAACACATAAAAGAAAAATGTTTTTAAACTACTAATTTTTGTGCACTTAATTTAAAAATTATTTAAAAAAAATAAATGGCCGCCACTTTAAAACAAGATGGTGGATGAAACTAGTCAACGAACTCGGTTTAGACATCGGTATATACTATGTACACACCAAGTTACATGCAAATCGGTTAATAAATACACGTGTTATTACCTGAAAAAAATCAGATCGTTTCAAAATGTTAGCCACACAGAAATTCATGTTATAAGTCAGCCATTTTTTAAGATATAGACAAAACAAAAAATGTTCCGGTATCTTTGTATCAAGGTCAAACACATAGTAGAAAAATGTTTCTCAATTTCTAATTTTTTTGTATTTAATTTTAAACTTTAATTTTCTTTAAAAAAATTAAATGACCTACATTTTGAAACAAGATGGTAGATGATGCTATGCTGGACAACGAACTCGGTCGACACATTAGTATGTACTATGTACACATCAAGTTTCATTGAAATCGGTTCATAAATATGATAGTTATACAGAATGACAAATATATATATATATATATGTAGTTTTATATGAAAATATGAAAGTGATGAAAAAAATTAAAAAATGAAAAAAGGGTGCAATAACAATGAATTAGACCAATAGCATCATCAAGAAACAACTTAAAACAATTTTCCTGCTCCTGTATATATATATATATATATATATATATATATATATATATATATACAGGGTGATTCAAAAAAGATTTGAAAATTTTTAAGGGGTAATAGATACTTCAAGGCAAACAATACTAATTAGGAAACCAAGGGTCCCAAGCGTTTTCCAATGGAGATAGCCGCCATTAAAGTTTAGGGTCCAAAATTTTAAATAAACATAAAAAACGGAAAAATTGGTCAATTGATTTGCGGTTTTCACTAAAACTATTCTTTATGTTGGTATTTTCTGGAAAATAAATTATAAAGATAAATTTCGAAAAATGTCTATAGAGGGCGTTTTAGACTTTGGAGTAACGAACAACTATTTTTTGCCGTTATTTTTTGCATCTCATTAAATGGTTTCGCAAGCTTAGACATATATTTAAATTTTGAGCTCAAAATCTGAATTGTTGGGATTGGTTAAGTAGCTCAAACTGAGCCTTGTTCAGATGGTTAAAATTTCAAATGAATATAAAAAACGGAAAAATTGGTCGATTGATTTGCGGTTTTCACTAAATCTATTCTTTATGTCGGTATTTTATTGAAAATAATTTATAAAGCTAAATTCTAAGAAATGGCGATAGAGGGCGCTGTAGACTTTGGAGTTATGAAAAACTATGTTTTACCGTTATTATTTGCATCTCGTTTTTTTTAGAAGCTTAGACGTAAACTTAAATTTTGCTCAAAAAATCTGAATCGTTGGGAGTGGTTAAGTAAAGCAAACTGAACTGTGTTAATTGGGGGTGGGGAGGTTCAATTTTCAAGTTATCATAAAAAACGGAAAAAATGGTAGATTCTTTTACAGTTTTCGCCAAAACTATTCTTTATGCCAGTATTTCCTTGAAAAGAAATTTTATTAATTTTATGCATGGGTCCTAAACTTTATAATTTACTAAGTAATTTATGTTTTTCGAAAGATTGTGAATCATTAAAATATTCTGAGATTGCTGACATTTTGATTAAACACTTAAGCCCTGCCCCCAACAAATTTATCGAAACAATTAAATTCCGAAAATGTTATCAAAATGATTCGGAATCGGTTCAAGATTTTGCTGCTAGATTGAAGAAGTGTACAACTTTTTGTTGTTTTACTGGTGATACATTAAATGGAAATTTACTTGAACAATTTTTACGCGGTTTGAAAAGCGAAAGCATACAAAATAAATTGATTACGCAAGTAGATAAGTTAACTTTTGAGAAGGCAGTTGAAAAAGCTTTATCGTTATACAATGTAGATATTGAAATTTCTGAAATTAAAAATAAAAATTTCAGTATTAATAAAATTTCAAGTTCAAAGAATGACACCCAAAGAAATTGTCGAACGATTATTAGAAACAGAATATCAACAATCATGTAAATAATACAAATTCTGAGGTAAATAAAAATAAATTGAAATGTCATAGATGTGGGAATACTTCTCATCTAGCCAATTCATGTAGATTTATTAATGTTACTTGTAAAATTTGTAAGAAAAAAGGCCATATTGGAAAAGTATATAGAAGTAAAACTTTCCAAAAAACACTAAATTCTGTAGATACGGTAAATGTGTTAACTGTAAAAAATACAGGTGCAAATCCTATTAAATTATCTGTGTTAATTGAAAATAAAGCAATGGCTGATATGGAATTGGACACAGGTTCGGGAACTTCTGCTGTTCCTTTAAAAAGATTTCGCAGAATTTTTCCTGATTATAAAATTTTCCCCCAGATGTTCAGTTAAAAACTGCAACTGGTGAAATTTTTAAACCTGTAGCTTATGTTGAAGTAAATGTTACTTATGAAAATAAAACAGAAAAGGTAAAATTGTATTTAATGAAAGAGTTAGTTTCCGATTGTTATTTGAAAGAGACTGGGCTTCTGCATTCGATATTTTTCCACATAATTTAAGATCTGTCCATGTTAATGAGACTGTAAATTATTTTCATAAATTACAAGAATTGTTAAATGATATTTCAAATTTATTTTCTGATAAAGTAGGGGAAATTAAAGGGTTAAAGGCAGAGCTTTATCTCGAAAAGGATGCTACACCCATATTTTGTAAAGCTAGGACTGTTACTTATGCACTACGTTCAGCAGTCAATGAGGAATTAACGAAGATTACAAGACGCTGGTATAATTAAACCAGTTACAAATAGCAAGTGGGCAATCCCCATTGTTCCAGTGGTAAAATCTAATGGAAAAATACGTTTATGCGGAGACTTTAAAGTTACATTAAATAAACATCTGAAGGTGGAAAAATATCCCTTGCCTAAAACAGAAGATATGTTAGCTACTTTAAGTGGTGGTGTTCATTTTACAAAAAATGATTTGAATCAAGCGTACCTCCAATTACCAGTAGATGAGGAATCCAAAGAATTATTAACCATTAATACGCCTAAAGGATTAGTTCAGTTTCTTAAATTACCAATGGGTCTTAGTTCTCCTGCTATATGGCAAAGAAAAATCGAGCAAATTTTAAGTGGAATTGGGGGAATTACAATTTCTATTGATGATATTGGAATAACTGGGGAAACAGATGAGATTCATTTACAAAGGTTAAAGCAAGTATTAGAAAGATTGAGAAATTATAATATTCGGATAAGTAAGGAAAAATGATTCTTCATGGCAGATGAAATTACTTATTGTGGGTATAAAGTGGATAAGATGGTATTCATAAAACACCAGATAAAATAGAAGTAATTGTAAATGCCTCTAGGCCAATAAATGTATCCCAGGTAAAAGCATTTCTTGGTCTTGTAACTTATTATTCTAAATTTGTGCCAAATTTATCGACAATTGCACATCCTTTGAATAATTTGCTTAAAAAGAATGTGACGTTTAATTGGTCTTACAAATGTGATCAAGCGTTTAAAAGAATAAAAAGAGAAATTACTTCGGACAGAGTGCTCACTCACTTCAATCCGAAATTACCTTTAATCTTAGCTACTGATGCTTCACCGTATGGTATCTCTGCAGTTCTTCATAGGCGTAGCCAGCTTTTTGAACGGGGGGGTGCCCAAATTTTTTAACTTGAACATGTTGGGTACAAACAAAATTTTATGTAATAAAACCTAATAAAACGGAACCCATAAAACCTATCAAATTTCCGTTTTAGACAGGTTTTTTGCGGATGGTATAATTGTGTGGAATTTCTTTTAAAAAAAAGACCTAAACGCAATTTTTCATTGCATGGAGAAGGATGAGAAGTTGCTTAAAACTAAATCTAATGGACAGGGGCGTGTGAAGAGAAAGCTGCGCGCGGGCCAGAGTTACAATTTGGCGCCTTCTCCACCCAACTTTTTAGGCCAAAAATGACGTTGGTAGTATAAATTTGGCGCCCCCTAAAGTTCCACGCCGGGGCAGCTGCCCCCTACACTCTCCCTTTCGCACGACGCTGCTAATGGATAAGAAAAATATATATAAACATAGATAAAATATGATAGATATAAAATAAAGATATTGGTAAACATAAATCTGTAATTATCACAAGTTTTCATTTCAAACATCAATGAAATACTAAAATAAATAAGCACGACTTTAGTTCCTCCCGTCATTTTGATCAAAGTAGCATTAAAATAACTTGTAGTATGCAATTTAAAGTGAAAAATAGCTCTTATATTTTCTACTCATGAATAAATAAAATTTCCCCGTTAAAAAAAAAAAAATGAGCCCGTACGAATGTCAAAATATGATTCCAAAAAACGAAATTTAGCAAACCAACAAACCAACCTCCATATTAATTTGAATTTTGCGTAGCATCATTTCTTATTTTCAGAGAAAGCACAGATTTGTACTAGAGATGAGTTCGGGCTCGATTTTTGAAACCCGCGGCCGAAAGATTTTTAGTACATTGGAGCCCGAGCCCATCCGAGCCTGATACAAAAAGTATACAAAAATAAATAAATAAATAAGTAAAAAATTTAATGATATTTAAAAATTGTTTCAAATGTGATATCCCATTTTTAAAAAATTCTTATAAAATTTACTATTAAATAAAAATTTAAATTCAAGCTTATGAAAAGAGCATTTTGGTATCAAATAAAAATATCCTTCATACCTAAAATGATTCCCATATTTCTTGTCCTTTAAGGCGAAGGTGGACCTTCAAATCGACAAAAATCATCCAAAATTTCGAAAAATACTTTTTAATTTCCCAACTCATGAAGCGCTTATTATGAGTTTATTATAAGTATATTATAAGTGTATTATAAGTAATATTCATTTATTATATGGTATTTAATGTTCTTTATTATTGAAATACTGATATTTCTAACTTAACAGTGGATTTTCTCGAAATAAAAATTTTGGGATAATCTCAATTTTCAAAATGTTCCATGCGCATCCCTAATTTTTTGAGTTCTTCAAAATTTGTTATGTCATTATTTCATAGTACATAGAAAAAATGATAGTTAAAATAATTGTACTTCGGACATCATAAGCTGTAAATTCTTCATCAAAAGTATGATTTACAGTGCTTTTTCACTATAAAAATTGGTATTTCGACTTATTATTATTATTATTATTATTAATTTTTATTTTCTATTTATGTTTAGGATTTCAACTAAGTTTTACTCTTAGGTATGAAAGGTATCTCATAAATTTATTTTATATGCAAAAAAATGCGCATGGAGCATTTTTAATTAATTAATTATTTCAATAATTAATAATTAATAATTACCAAAGTAATTAATATTTTCCCTTGCAATTTTAGCTTTTTTCAAATAACTACAATTGTAATCACATATTTTATTTTCAAGCAAATCGGTTCAAAAGAAAAAGAAATTTTTGTGAGAGTCCACCTTCGTCTTAAGAAGAAAATTTGATGGACATATTAAAGAAGTGTAATGAATAAATGGATAGTGTTTATAGAAATTACTATTTGTATGCTGAAGAATAAAAAAACGTTTTCAATTTCCTATAAAAAGAGTACATCCTCCGGGATGTAGTCGTAAAAAACCACAGGTTACACGATCGACGCAGAGGGTATATGCTCAAGGCACAGAGTATACTCTAGAGAGTACATCCTATGGGTTTCATGAGAAACAAAAGGTTATACGGTGCTCCTTAAAAAAATCCAGAAAGTATACGGCGTATATCCCAGTATACTTTCCACTATATCCCCTGTACATTTATCTATAATCAATTAATTTCTCTTAACAATTCCCCATGACTGACGAGAACCTTAAAATCAACGCAAATTAAAACATTGATACAGTTATCTTAAAGTTCCGTTGTTTTTATGAGAAAAGAAGAAACATTAATCGAATGTTTTCAATCGGAATAACAAGTAAAGTATGTTTACTTACGAAGGGAAATCCGCAGCATAAGCAAAATTCATGATGACAAAGAGAAAAAAAATCACATATCGCTGTTATCATATGAAGAACGATTATGATTCGTGCAATATCAAATAATTTGCAAACTTCAAGCATCTAGTCAGAATCAAAAACGAAAAAAATCATTCTCTAACAAAATAAATAAATAAACGATCGAATAAAAAATATCCTCTGCCTCAAACGAAAATCCAACCAGAAGCTAATTTATTATTTATGATTATTTTGATAGGCGCCTTATCAATTAATCGTCGACGAAAATGCAGTAGACATAAATCTCTATACATCACAAATTTTCTTTTGAAGCAACAATCAACTATTGAAATACATAAAAAAATTATTTTTATTTTTCTTTCGTTTTGATCAAAATAACACTGAAATGACTTGAAAAAGAATAAATAATTTTAAAAGGAAAATAGTAGTTCTTTCAATCTCTTCTACACATAAATGACCCGGGTTTGGGCTCGGGCTTTCGTGCTAGGGCTGAGCCTGTCTCATCTCTAATTTGTATAATTTGTACAACCTTCCACCCCCTCCGTTCTCCAGGCTAATCACATGGTGGAATTATCGTTTCACATCTGTATTCCCTTTCAATTTTTTTTGTTCCTATCTAGACTTTAGATAACAAAAGCAAATATATAAATAGTAGTTTCTATCCTTGTCGAGAATTTACTCTAATTTTTTATGGAAATATGCATGCAATAGAAAGGTGTTAAAAAAATTCCATAAAGAAATGAGATCAAATTGGGATTATAAAATCAACTTTTTTGATTTACTGTGATTAATACAGATTCTAGTAAATATTCTAGTTTTAAAAAAGATGAATAAAATAATTTTCTTAAAAAGAAAAAAAGAAAGAATCAAGGTCCCTTCTTTTATCACATTTCAAAACATAGACTATTAGTTTTGATTAACTAATTGAACTAACTTTGCTTACATTTTTCTTCTTTTTTCTTTTATAAATTTTGATTTTTTTAAAATAATCAATCTTGGGTCTGCGCGAGCGGGGGGGTGCCCGGGCACCCAGGGCACCCCCCCCCTGGCTACGCGCATGTTCTTTCGCATGTGATGCCAGACAATACTGAAAAGCCTATTGGATTTGTATCCAGAACCTTGAATAATGCCGAAAAACGGTATAGTCAGGTAGATAAGGAGGCATTAGCAATTATATTGGTGTTAAGAAATTTTTTCGATATTTGTACGGTAACAGATTCACCTTGTTTACTGATAGTAAACCATTAGTTTCAATTTTTTCACCTTCTAAAAGTATTCCTGTTTTATCAGCAGCTAGAATGCAAAGATATGCCATATATTTACAAACGTTCCAGTATGACATTCGTTATAAGAAAACTACTGAACACGGAAATGTCGATGCACTTTCACGTCTTCCATTATGTAGTGAAGATTTACCCCACGAATATAATTCAAATGAGGGACTTGATGAATCTGAAATCATTCAAATAAAACAGCTTTTTGTTTTGCCTTTGAATGCTAAATCTATTGCTTCAGCTACAAAAACTGATCCTCTTTTGCGTCAAATGTTTCGTCATCTCATTTCTGGTTCAGAAATTAAAAAAAAATTATTTTTTGGCTTTAAACAAGAATAATTTACTCTTCAGCATGGTTGTATTTTAAAAGGTTGTAGGGTAGTTATCCCAGAAATTCATCGACAACAAATATTAAAGGTATTACATTTTGGTCATTTTGGTATAGTGAAAATGAAATCTTTAGCCCGTAGTTTTGTATGGTGGCCAGGAATAGACCATGATATTGAAGATATTGCAAGAAATTATTCTATTTGTGTAAATTTGAAAAATAAGCCTCCCAAAGTTGATGCACATCATTGGGAATGGCCTACAGCTCCATGGCAGAGAATTCATATTGATTATTTTGGTCCTGTTAATAGGAAAATGCTTTTGTTAGTGGTTGATGCTTATAGTAAATTACCAGAAGTATTTATAGTTCCTAGTACAACTTCGGAAAATACAATTTTTTGTCTTTCTTCTCTCTTTGCACGATACGGTTTTCCTATTTCTTTAGTATCAGATAATGCTAAGCAATTTACATCTGAAGAATTTGAGGTATTCTTGAAAAGTCATGGTGTAAAACATAAGTTTAGTGCACCGTACCATCCATCTACAAATGGACAGGCTGAGAGATATGTGCAAACGGTCAAACGTGGATTAAAAGCCTTAGCTTCTGAACCAGGTATTTTGCAAATAAAGTTGAATAACTTTCTTTTGCAGTACAGGAAGATGCCATATGTTACAACGGGGAAAAGTCCTGCATCTTTATTTCTAAAACGTCATATAAGAACAAACATAGATTTGATAGTGCCGAATGTTGAAAATTTTGTTCATGAAAAACAAACTGTAAGGAAATCTAAAGTTAAAGTAAAAGAATTTGAAATCAACCAGAAAGTAGCTGTGAGAAATTATACTCCAGAAGCCAAATGGAAAATTGGTCGAATCGTAGTAAGAGAAGGAAAATTACATTATTGAGTATTATTCAAGTTGGTTCGAATATTTGGAAAAGGCATGTTGATCAAATAACTAATGTAGGGAAGATATTTCTGTAACTAATGATCCAAATTCGGAAGAAAATGTTATAGAAAATTTCAGAAGTGAAAATGCAAATGTGAAGCAACATGATTTTCCACCCTTACAGTCAAGTTCCACAAATCCGCAACCAGTTGACTCTAATGTTCCAATTGCTTCAGGTCCTACGCCAACTGACTTTCATGATCCTGATTCTTCGAGTTCTAATTCAACTAACTCTGATAACATTCTCCCAAAACCGTCGGTTCCTACTAGTGCTACAGTTGATGCTCCTGAACATGTCAAAACTAATTCTTCTTCTTCTCCACAGGTACTTAGACGATCCAGAAGACATAGAAGAGCTCCTGAACGACTTCGTTATTAAGTGGGGAAGAGCTGTGGCATTTTATACTTTTACTTTTCTGGTAAAACTGTTGATGGCACCCCTTGTCTGTTTCCATGGAATTATGTAAGGAACATAAATGTACCTGAGTTCCAGATTAATTGTTCTATGTTATTGTTTTGTATGTCGTGTGTAGTGAAAGTCCGTATTATTAAATATGTTTTGTGTTTGCAATCGTCCACCTCAAGTTAATTTCGTAGTGGGTTATTCTTTACTCTAATATCGCTATACACAGCAAAGTCGAACCTCAATTAACCGAGCTTTGATTAATTGAGGTTTCTGTTAACCAAGCCAATAACGAAATCTGATTTTTTTTTTCTTTTTTTGTGAATGAGCCTTGAAAAGATCCACACTTTTTAGTTCATTGTCCGTGTTGCAAGCTGTTCTTCCCCTAAAAGCATTCAACTTTCAAGAAACATTGTACCTTGAGAATTTAACAGCGAGCAATGATTTGTTTCAAATCGCCCTATGGCCCCAATGAAAACCATTATATATTAATTTATATCATTTAAAAATTGATCTTTTTTTTATTATTTTAAAAGATGCTAAACTCGCGAGCACGGCAAGTTTTATATGCAATTTTTATTAACCGAGATTTCCCATATCCAAGGTACTAGCAGTACTAATTAGCACGTATACTTTTCGTATAGATTTTACTGTTTTATTGCCAGAAAAAGGTTAAATTACGATTTTATAACTATTTTCTATTAAAACGGTCAAATTGCTGGAAAGTTTACTACAGATTTTTAACAGTGAATCTTCAGTGAAAATGAGAACTGTATCAATTTAGAGTCTTCTTCACATTCGAAAGTATATCATCAATGTCAGATAACTAAAATATTGTATAAGATACTTAAACAAAAAATTTGGATTACTGGCTGTTTTACTGCATGATAGATATTGTACAAAATAAAATGTTAATGTTACTTCAGTATAAAATTTGACAATCTTTTCTGAACATCGATAATTATTCGTTATTTCATAGTCAGATCAGAGGCAAAAATAAACATTTTTCTGAAATTAATATATAAGGATGCTAATAATTTTAAATTAATATAAGTGGGTGTAAAATAAGTAACCAATTATACGAATCATTAATACACAATAAAAAATTTAACGACGTCAAACAGTAACATTTAAAGCTTTGTTTTTTGTACAGAAAATATTTAAGTTAAATAATTATGTTTAAAACTGTGATAATTGCGGCTAAACGGTATTGGAGTCATTGTCAACCTGCTAGCTACCTCAGGATAATTTATAAATAGTAGATTTTATTCCCTGTCAATTGGTAATTATTCTTTTTTTGCGGTTATTTGCAAAAAATTTAAAAGGGCACAATCATTATGTATTCCAGAACAGTGCAAATATATTAAATTTTTATAGGATATTGAAATAATCTTGACAGTTTTTTCCATATTTGTTTCGAAATTAGTTTTAAGGATTACATTTAATGACCCAATTTAAGGGAATTTGACGATGGTTTCAAATATTTTTTTTGTTATTGTTACTATTCTTTCATTTAATCACAGACATTTCGTTAATTGTGAATTATTCGTAAGGAAAGAAACACCGACCACAATGATGCTGATAATACAAATTACAATAACTATTAGCAACAATTGTTTAGTGTTTATTGTTGCATTTATTATAAGTAGCGTAATATACATTATATGTATTGTAAGTTGTATACAGGGTGAGTCATAAATATCGAAACAATAGGCTATCTCCTTAAATATTGCCCTTAGACCCATACTTCCAATTGTAAAGTTTCATAAAAAAAAGGTAAAATTTTTTATAAGATAAGTTGCAACTCCATGGGGGGTCTATTTTAAAAATTACGAAAATTAAATTTTTATACGGCCCCCAGAGGATAAAACTTCCAATTAGAAAAAATTTCCTTATCCATTTCTGAATTGAACAAAAAAAAATTCATCTCGATATCTCCAAATCCCTGAAAGATATTAAAATCCAAAATTTTCCAAAATTCGTGACTTACACCACTTAAGCATATCTCTGGGCGCAGCGATAACAGTTCATTTGAAATACAATTTAGGGATCGACCATAAATTTACGCATTATTAAATGTCGATCCAAGACAATACTTTAACTTTTAGGTATAAAATAAAAGCGTATAGGTTTTTGATTTAAATTTAATTGAAATATGCTAGATGTCTGCAATATCTCGAGAATGGCGCCAGGCTCGTAACTGACACGACCCATTGGCCAGACCGTCTTATTAAACACTTATTAAAAGTGTTATTAAATTAAGTGATATTAATTAAACTCTCATTAAAAGGGTCTTTAAAACTTATTGTCGCAGGCAACAAGTTTAGTAAAAATAGTAATAGCGATAATGACACTTCTATTAACGGAATCATTGAAAACATATTTTAATAAATTACACAGAAATATTTTCAAAAATCTACTTTTTACTATTCAGCTTCAAAATTTATATGGCTTTAAACCTATTTTTACTTTTTTCTATCTTTACAAGAGGAAAGTATTGGATTCATGAAAATTTTGAATTCCGGTTTTCGACAAATTCACACATTTTAGGCCTCAGAGATACCGAAAAGCATGTTTTTACAAAATGTCTGTCAGTGAGTCACTGCTCCTGTATCTCTGTATCTGATATAAATTTTGTGAGCGCCCTATCGCAAGAACTAATCCACGGAATTTAATAAAAAATTATATTTACTTCGTCCTTGATATAAATTGGAGCTGATTAGTTTTTGGTGTGTATCGATTAACAGGTAGCCCTACTGTACAGGCTTTTGTGCAATTTACGCAATAGCTGTATCTCTAGAATTAATGTAAGGAATATCATCAAACTTCTGATTCAGTTTGTCCTTGACATGAATTGATGTTTTTTATATTTTTTTGTATATAGATCCGCGTGTGGCGCTGCAACACTGCAGTTGTTACGATTTCTGAAATAGCTCTATCTTAAGAACTAATGCAAGAATTTTCATAAGAAATCAGATTCAGTTACTTCTTGACATGAATTGGTTTTGTATCAATCGTCTTTCGGGTGGCGCTGTTATACTGAATTTTGTATAATTTACACGATTTCAGTGATATCAAGTACTAATGCATGGAATTTCGTATCTTTAGAGTCCTCAGATTGCTACGTCCGAATAGTTTATTTATTCCAAACGGCATTAAAAAAATGTTTATTCGAATGTTAAAGTCTAAGAGTATAACGTTTCTGCTGCGTATTTTTTATGCTAAGCTCCCACTAATATTCCGTTATAAGTGTATTTAATTGATCAAGATTTAATGCGTTTGAACAAAACCTCTTTTAAGAAATTCAATTGAATAATTTCAACTTAAAATGTTTAACAATGTGTTGCCCGTAATTAGTTTTTTTTTTTAAATTTTATGCCGGCCAATTATCTACAATAGGAATATAGGCCCTAAGGGGAGGGGGTGTCCTCCGCGAGGGTCTTTCTAAGGGAACCTAACCCGTATTTACGCAAGGAATTACAGGATTCAAAGAAAACTACGGAAAACTTCGAACGGTTAGGCCGACGGTCGCTATTGGCTTCGAACCTAGCACCTACCGTCTACCAGTTAGAAGGCCCGTAATTAGAAGCACCTTTTATGCATCGTGTAATAGCAATTTTAATAAGAAAAATATGAAGTTGACAGGGCCAAAACAATGAAAATATTTGAAAACGACGTGATAAAAAAATGGGGTTTAAATCAACTGGCGCATTTCAATAGTAATTAAAGAAGGCGAGAATGGCAAAACTTAAACAAAATCTAAAATTGAAACTATACAGGACGGAGTTAGTTATCTAGGAACTTTTAAAAAGCATTTAAATGTTAGGAGCCCACCTTTGATTAAAACTAAATGCAGTTTTCTGCATCAGATGTTTTTACTTCAGTATTTCTCATTTTTAAACTGACATAATCCAATAAACGTCAGTTACGGTAACAGTCCCGCCAGGCCGTAACCAGCGAATCATTTCGGGGGGGGGGGGGGGGGGGGGTCCGAAAATTTTTTGTGGGGCTGACAACTTTTAGCAATTCATACAGTACGTACGCAAACTCAATACAGTAGACATAATGGACCTGTATATAAATGAACTTGGCTAAAGCGTAACCTCTCTATGACGAAACCTTCCTGAATGGAAAATACTTCGTGATCATGGGAAAAAAAATTCAAAACAATTAGGGGCTGTGTACCTCTAAAACACATTATGTCCCAAATCCTAAATACATAAAAATTTCATCTTCTAAAGCATTTTTTTTTTTTTTTTTTTTTTTTTTTTTGTGAATTTTTGAATCTACATTAGACAATTTACACTAGAGGTTTGCACGGGCCGAAATAGCCAGGCCAAAATCCGGCCCGGCATATCCATAGAAAAAAAAAATTCGGCCCAGCACGTAGATAAGATTTAGCGGCCCGATTGGCCCGATTGGCCCGATATAATAGCTAAAAGCAAGACCCCAGCTCGGCCCGCACCGGAAAAAAGGTTAAAAATTCGGCCTGAAGCAGGCCCGGCCCGAGTGAATTTCTACAGAACATTGATCTTTATTCTGACGGAAGAGGTCAGACCAAAAAAAAAAAAATATCTTAGTCTATAAACATTTGAATAAAACATTTTACTTGAGAGGTGTAATGAAAAATTAAAAACAAATATTATTGACATGTTTCGATCCCATCTAATAAGAACCATAATCATAGATAGAACCACAGATTATGGTACTTATTAGATGGAATCGAAACATGTGAATAATATTTGTTTTTAATTTTTCGTTACACCTCTCAAGTAAAATAAAATTGTTTTATACAAATGTTTATATTTAAAAGGTGTATTTCTTAAAATCTTGAGATTTAAAAATCTAAAAGATTTAATAACTTTCTTATGATTATCTTAGTCCTTTTTTTTTCCATGTTCATAATCTCCATTTATGCAGAAGTGCCGTAGGCTGGGATATTTATGCTTTTAATGAACTTTTATTTGTTGTATGTAAATGTTTCAGCTATAATTAGTTTTATTAATCCATACTCCATATAATGGAAACATAAAAATAAAAAAATTGATATATGGTAAAAGTAAAATCTTCTAAGACGGAATCGCATTGGAAGAAAAAAATGCATTCCCTTCTTAGCAGGTGTAAATGTTTAATATATTTTTTTTTTCTCGTGTATTATTGTATTCTTTTTACATGGATGAACAGCTTAAAAGAAGTTTTAAAGAAATTTGCAGTTTTCAGTTTAAAAGAAAATTCCGTCATAATCAGTTTTTTACCATGTGTTTAACTCTATTTTAATAAGCCTAGTAATCTACGATTCTTTAAAAAGAATAAATTTTAATACTTAGTTGCAGAATACTGACGATTTAAAAGTATAAGCCTCTTTTGCAAAAATTTTTGGACCAAGCCAAATTTTACTGATTTATGAACAGACTTGGCCACGCCGAGAAAAGGATTTTCATACGGGATGATACAACAGTAATTGATTATTTCGGTCCGGAAGACTAGGAAGAATGAAATCAGTCTGAGCTTCGTACGGAAAAAATAAGTTAGGCCCGGCACGACCCAATACTCCTGGAAAAGAATTAAGGTCCGAACCCGGCCCGAAAAGTTTAGTGACTAGGGCCGGCCCGGCCCGTTCCGAGTCTTCAGAAGTAAAGCTCAAGCCCGGCCAGACCCGAATGCCGTTAATGGAGATCGGTTCGTATAGATCTCTAATCCACACAATTATTTAAGAGGTTACTTCAGTCAAGCGAAAAAATCCCGTTAGGTAATGCTAATCCTATGGAAGAGATTTTAAAAGTATCTCGTTTGGATTTGCATATTTTTAATTTAATTTAATTTAATTTAATTTTTTTTTTGAATAGTTCAGTTCAGATCGATCCATATAAAAGTCGGTTTTTACTTTTTCGATTTCGTTTACAGGTATTTTTTGTGATGATACTTTTATTTTCGGAACTGGTTTGGAAAACAAAAGCATCTTCATAAGGAAAAAATAATCTGTAAAGATTTTTTTGCTAATTTAAATAGAGGTTTGAAATTTTTTTAGTTGTTCTCCATGGGGTACTGAAAATTTTTGCTATGGATTTAACATTCAAGTTTAGGTTATTTTTTTTTATATTTAAATTGAGAGCTTATTGAATTTCCTTCATTTTTTCATAGACATCAGAGAAAAAAAAATCATATTAAATGTAAAATCCCATACATCTAAAAATTCATACACAGTTTTATGGGTAGTATATTTGAATGAATAAGGAAAAAAATCAAAGTCAAAATATTCATAATTATAAATGTAGTAGGGATTTTAAAAAGTTATTTTTTAAACTTAACTTTAGTAAAACAAGGTGTTTTACAACTAATAATAATAATAATAATTTTATTTAATTTTTAGTATTAAGTATCGTGCCACCAGATATATTACAATATTATTCAAAATTGAAGATATGTTTCCAAAGTACTGTGCCCCCTTAACATAGATTACTTCGTATACATTTTATGTTTTTCCTGAAGTTAGCCCAAATTCATTTCAGGAGAAAAAAAATGTGTGTGGCACTCGGGGACTGCCGCGGTAAAGCTATTGCATAGCATTTTTTATCAACTTATGCAAAAATACTGCGTTAGTGTCTGTCGAAGTCTATCGAAGAATACCGTGCCGAAGTCTGCCGAACTGAAACGTCGTTAGCCGAAGTGTTAGGATTTTTTCTCGTTACGGAATACCTAGATTCGGACGCCGCGCTCAAAGCCCGCTATAAAAGCTATGCAATAGTTTAATAAATTACCAAACAAAATTTGGCCGCGCTACGAAAATTAGATCGCGAGTTATAAGCATTTTAAATTTTCCGAACCTCACCGTGGGGGGGGGGGGGGGGGGGCTCCCATTACCAAAAAGTAACACTGCCTCATTATAAATTACCAAACGAAATTTGGTCGCGCTACGAAAATTAGATCGCGAGTTATAAGCATTTTAAATTTTTCGACCCTCACCGTGGGGTGTCTCCTGTGACCAAAAATTAACAATGTCTCGTAATAAATTACCAAACAAAATTTGGCCGCGCTACGAAAGTTAGATCGCGAGTTATAAGCATTTTAAATTTTTCGACCCTCAAGGTGGGGGGGGGGGGTCTCCTGTCACCAAAAATTAACACTGTCTCATTACCTAACAACAATTATAAATTACTAAACAAAATTTGTCCGCGCTACGAAAATTAGATCGCGAGTTATAAACATTCTAAATTTTTCGACCCTCACCGTGGGGTGTCTCCTGTGACCAAAAATTAACAATGTCTCGTAATAAATTACCTAACAAAATTTGGCCGCGCTATGAAGATTAGATCATCAGAAACATAAGTTTGAGACTTGATATCCTAATATCTGAAAAATACCGCGTCAATGTCTGCCGAAGTCCACCGAAGGATACCGTGCCGAAGTTTGCCGAACTGAAACGTCGTTAGCCGAAATGTTAGGTTTTTTTCGTTACGGAAGTGTTAGGTTTTCTCGTTACGGAATTTCTAGATTCGGTCGCTTCGCTCAAAGCCCGCGATAAAAGCTATGCAATAGCTTAAAAAAAAAAAAAAAACAAAAAAAAAACAAAAAAAAAAAAACAAGGACATGAACTTTTATTTTCGAAACAAGTGAACAGTTTTCATTAAATGACGGCAATTATTTATTATTATGCATTTCCCCTGTTTCTAAGGCTGTTAAATATTTTTTTCTTTCTATGAATGTCATGATGAATTTTCATGGTGCATTCAAGAATTTTTTTTTCCCCATTTACCTAAAAACACCAGCTTTTCACCTTCATGTGCTAAATAGAATAGAATGCTGTTTCCCATTATTCTTTTAATGCCATATATATAATCATTTACTATTCTGTGACTAGCATTTCATCGTTAAATTCGAGAAAAATCAGCCTACAGCGTCAAATTTGTCGTTATTTTTTGACCAGATTATTTTTTTGTATTCTGTTATAGAAAAACATAAAATGTTGCTCGATCCTGTATTGTCTGAATAATTGCAACTGTCTTTATATATATATATAAATATATAAAGAAAAAAATTAAAATAATCAGAAAGTTGTTCGTTTAAATTGGTAAACGGTCTTATAAAGCTCAAAACTCAGTTGCGCAGTTTAATTCTTTAAGTCTGAATAATCCATATCTGTAAATTTTATGCCTTTATTAATAAAAAGTATTTCGCAATAGTGTCAGAATTTAGCAGATTTAAGCTTGAAAATAGATTTAAATGCAACATACAACAAATAATTGTAGATATTTTTAAAATAAGATATTAAGATAATTTTATCTTAAAATAAACTTAATCGTGTATTTTCGTATTATGTTTTTTATTGTTATATGAAAAATTGAAAAAGAATGGTTTGTAAATTTATGAAACACACACATAAAATAAATAAATAAATAAATAACTTTTTTTTAAAATTTTTCTTTCCCAATATACCCTTACCTACACCCCCAACATGAATACAATTACTCGTATTCAAGCAATTATTTTTCTTATTTCATTTGTATATAAATTGACATATTTTTATTTTTTTTAATTTCCTTCAACAATCTTTTTTACAAGTGATATTTCATCATTAACTAAATCTACTGCCAAATATACACTATATTGCCATTGATTATGGGACACTTGCGATTTTAGACATTTTACTAAATATCTAGAAAAATACATGAGGAATCATCTCGAAACTCTTAGTGTATGAATATAATAGTATACGTCATACATCTCCGTGAAGATTTTTTACCGAAACTCCATTGGAAACCGTCAACAAATTAAAAAAGAATGAATATCTTTTGAATAACCCTGTCAAAACTAATGTAGCAAAAGCGCTCAAACTCTAGATTATGATTGAATGCCTTATTGTAATACACTGTGTTCATTTTTATGCAAATAGCATGCATACTCGCAGAGTAATTAAGGTTTTTATAAAAATGGTCCCAAATTTTTCCAAGTTTTTCCCTTATAATTTTCAGAGTTCTTAATATAAAATAATATTTTTTTCAGAAAATATGACAAACAACATTGCACACAGTACCCTGTAATCAGAATTAAAAAATATTGAAAATTGTATACAAAATGAGTTGGTTTACTAAATAATTTTTTACTGCGCATGCGTCAACGATATCAAAATTTCATTTGCATATTATGTTAGCTAAATGTATAGAGCAACTTTTGTGAAAGTCACAAAATCATAACTTGAAAATTCTGAAAATAATCTTCAATTGAATAAGTTGAAAATCCGTTATTCTCAAAATGAAGCAAAAACAAGAGGGGTTGTATCCATATATTCATTGATTAGTGTCAATATAGAATACACAATACGGGATGATACAACTACTTTTGGATAAAATCCCTCATTTTTTTGCTTCATTTTGGAAACAACGGATTTTGTCCTTTTTCTATAGACGATTACTTTCAGAATTTTCAAGCTATAATTTTGAGACTTTTACAAAAGTTGCTCTATACATTTAGCTAACATAATATGCAAATGAAATTTTGATATCTTTGACGCATGCGCAGTAAAAAATTATATAGTAAACCTACTCATTTTTCATACAATTTTTATTATTTTTTAATTCTGATTACAGGGTACTGTGTGCAATGTTGTTTGTCATATTTTCTGAAAAAAATATTATTTTATATTAAGAACTCTGAAAATTATAATGGAAAAACTTGGAAAAATTTGGGACCATTTTTATAAAAACCTTAATTACTCTGCGAGTGTGCATGCTATTTGCATAAAAATGAACACAGTGTATTACAATAAGGCATTCAATCATAATCTAGAGTTTGAGCGCTTTTGCTACATTAGTTTTGACAGGGTTATTCAAAAGATATTCATTCTTTTTTAATTTGTTGACGGTCCCCTATGGAGTTTCGGTAAAAAATCTTCACGGAGATGTATGACATATACTATTATATTTATACACTAAGAGTTTCGAGATGATTCCTCATGTATTTTTCTAGATATTTAGTAAAATATCTAAAATCGCAAGTGTCCCATAATCAATGGCAATATAGTGTATATTGCGAATAGGCAAATCATTAAAATTTAGAAAGACGTGTTTTTAGTTAACTGCGTTTAGTGAAGACGTTTTCCCATTGCTTAACAAATTGCCGATCAGCTTGACCAAGGTGCATGTTTCCATTCATCTGTCTAAGATTATTGCTTTTAAATTATTACAAAACCACCGACGAAATATGTGGTAGCTAGTTTGTGCATCTGGATTTAATTTTTGAGGAGAAAGAAATGTTCGGATCTAGAACGCGTTCCCAGAACAGCACCGTAAAATTCTTTGCCGCAGGCAAAATAACTGATCTAGGGTTAACGACGAAAACTAGGGTAAGGTCATTGGGTTCGACGAACGAAAGATAGAGTTAAAAATCTAAAAGTAAAGTTCAGTTTCTTTCTCCCTTTCGTTTTCTTTTTTTTTTATCTTAAAGAAAGTTAAAATATTCATTTTGTAAAAAAAAAATAAAAAAAAAAAAAAAGTAAAAAAAATTGAAAGCATTAGAGGGGGCTCTGGCGGTAGCTAGGGGGGGGGGGCTCAGCCCCCTTCGCCCCCATCTTGTTACGGGCCTGAGTCCCGCTAGTTCAATAGTTTTTTAACATCTCAAACTGTCAACGCGCCGAAAAAAGTTTTCACCTCAGAAAATTTACTTTTAAAAATATGATTTGTTTACAAAAAATGGCATCTTTTTTTATATTGCTATTAAAGTACTTTTATTTTAAAAAAATATTATTTAAAATGCTGAATCAAAATTGAAAATTAGACAATTTCATTTAATAAAAAGAAAAAAATTCACCTCGACAAATAATATTTTTAGTTATAAAGATTTTAATTTACTCTAAATTAAAAAAAAATATTTTATTAAGTCTTATGATGTCATAATGCTTATAAATTATGTGGTTAACCATCACAAAACATTCAACATTCTAACTCTATAAATAAATAAATAAAATAAATGTTTCCTGGACATCTTACAGTAACATTGTTTTTTCAATTACACGGATTTCAATTTGTGTCTGATCCCTTGAAACCTCACGATTTATTAAAATTGTCATAACTCTCTGAGTTTTGAAGCTATCAAGATGAATTTTTTTTTGTTCAATTCAGGAATGAATAAGGAAAAATTTTCTAAGTGGAAGTTTTAGCCTCTGGGGGCTGTATAAAAATTTAATTTTTGTAATTTTTAAAATGTACCTCCCATGGAGTTGCAACTTATCTTATAAAAAAATTTACCTTTTTTTTATGAAACTTTGCAATTGGAAGTATGGGTCTAGGGGCAATATTTAAGGAGATAGCCTGTTGTTTCGATATTTATGACTCACCCTGTATATTGTAAATATGCTGCATGACATATACAGTGTGCTCACTAAAGTCGGTTGTCATCCCTATAATTTCTGAACTATAGTAAAAAAAGTGAGGTCTAGGTGTGGTAAAGTTGCCATGTGCTGCTGAATGAAACAGTCTTTGTCGCCACTTGGTGGAAAATTGCGGAGTTAGCATTCCTAATCCAAAAACGAAAAGAGATAGTAAAAAAAGTGATATATAAAGTTGTAGAGTATCATCGAAGACATCATGAAAAAACAAATGCACGTTTTAATAGCTCTATTCTTTACAGTAATGTTTACAAGGTATCTTTTCGTATCAAATAGATGATGCTCAACAACTTTGTAAATCGATTTTCCCCCTATCTCTTTCTGTTTTCAAGATGCGTTCTCAAGATGCTCCTCAATTTCCATTAACAAGGAAAGACTCCTTGCTGAGCGTACTTAGAATACTTCGAAAAAAAAAAATAGTAATTAATCTATTTATGCAAGTAATAAAGGATGGGTAAAAAAAAAAAAAAAAAAAAAAAAAATTATATTTGGACTGAAAAGATGAAAGTGTCATGCAATTTGGCGAGCAGTATTTTTCTTCGCCAATAGCGAACGATTTTAATGCAATTGAAAATTGTGTGTTAATAGATTTTTTTGAATGCGAGCAAATGGTATTTAATTAATTTAAACTTCAACAATGAGGGAGATTAATATATATATATATATATATATATTGTATTACGTGTACACATTGCTTGATGCTGCAGTTATTTAATTTATCACTGATAAAAATGTTTTCATGTACATAAGAAAATAAATAAATAAATAAATAAGATCAAAGCGTATTCAGAAATAAAAACCAGACAAAAAATGCTGTAGTTATACATTTCAATACCACATAAGTTGTTTTCATAGCAACAAAATTGAATCGACAAAGCTCAAAACGAAAAAAAAAAAAAAAATGTACGTAGTTGTATTTTATCGCCAACCTATGGAAAATTGTTAAATAACGAAATTTTCATTATGATTTTTACGGACGTTCTTTTAAGGTTCCACTGAATTTTTTTCCCTAAAAATATATATCCTGATGAGAAGAACATTCTGTAATTTTTTTTCAGTTTTTTTGTAGTATGCCTGTATGGAGACCTTCCTTGTAAGTGGTGCCACAGGCGGTTTCATTCGATACCACATGGCAGCTTAACTACACCCCACTTTAAGGGGGCTCAGGGGTTGATCGATACGGAAAAACATGTAAACAGAGCTCTCGCTTCGAGTCCATATAAAAAAAGAAGTATTCAGTGTAATTAAACTTTCTGATATTTTAAAGGTATGTTTGTAGTCTTATAAAATTACAAAATGAAGTACTTCAACGTAATATAATAATAAATATAGCAAAATTTATGTAACACAATTTTCGAAAAAAAAAAATTATGTGTTCACCAACACCAAGATATCTTAACGTTGAATTGACATAAAAACCTAATTTTTGCTTTAAAAGGATCCGAAAACTTTACTCTATAGAATGAATTAAGGATATAACTATAACTCAAAAACAGCATTATTAAAAAAACTCTCAAATGTGAAAATTTAAAAAACTCCTAAAAAATACAACTTTTTTTTCATTAAAAATACTCAAAATATTAAACTATCTAAACTATATTAATTCATTTTATAGATAATAATGTTATATGCATGCAAAAAAAAAAAAAACAAAAAAAATAAGCCATTTCACCAAATATATTTTGTTAAATCTTGGTATTAGTCGACAAAAATCAAGTTTTGAGAAAACGCGACTTAAAGTTGATATTATATGGGTGCGGTTATGAAAGTGTTGATACATAAATGCTTATAACTCCGTTAAAAATGCAAATATTTTTATCCGGTTTTTTGCATTGAGTTAAGAATTAATTGAATAATCAAACTAGATCATAAAAAAAAAATGATTTTTTGAAAAGTTTCCTGAAAAGTTTTTGAAAAGCCCCTGAGCCCCCTTAATGATTACAGCTCTTGACGTTTAGAAATAATTGGGATGACAGTGGACTTTAGCAGCCATATTATATACTGGAAATTGTTGCAGGAAAGTATATGTATGTATGCTATATGCATTTTTAGGTACATGCAGGTTCCAAGATGTATGTAGGTATGTAAAATGTTCCATATATTTATATAGGCATCTATGTACGCATCTATGTAAGTGTAAAGGAACATGAAGGTAAAGATATTAATGAAAATTAATTTCAATTAATCAACTAACACATTTTCCTTATTTTGAAGTGCATGTTAAAAGCAATTGATTTAATAAATAATCAACTTAGAGTATTTTCCAATAATAATAATAATAATAATAATATGTTTCGTGATAGATTTCAAGCAACGAACTACGGTAGGCGGCAATAACATTTCGCCATCTACATTTAAGGCAGCCAGAAAAGATTCTATTTTTAGGGTTTTGTTTATCTGACGAAACCCTATTCGTCTCTGTCCTCTGTCTGTCACAATGTCAGTAAACAAAAAAATGTATAAGTCGGAGACTTTAAATTTTGTGTTTTTAGAGCCGAATATCTCACGTCATGTGACAAATCATAACATTTTGAAAAAGTCTACTATTTTAATTAATCATTAACCAAATTAATCTTATCAATGTCAACCGTTCATTTTTGCGATTTAATTTTCAAAAGTGTACTTTAATTTCAATGTTTTTCATGTAGACATCATAGCTGGGAGGAAGAGTCTCTCGCTAGTAAGCAGAATGTTCTTAGTTCGAATCGCGATGCTGGAAGTTGAAATTTTCATACTAAGACAGATGTAATGAAATTTCGTATATTTTGCCAATTTAAGAGCATATATTATATTCTTTTATCAATGATATGCATTTTTTTTTTTTTTTTTTTTTTTTTTTTTTTTGGAATTATAACTTTCTTTCTGTTTTAAAATTTATTGCGATTTATTAATGATTTAACATTTTAAATTTCGTTTAAACATTTCTTTTTTTCCGTTTTAAAATTTTATTCATATCTCCAATAATTATTTTTTAATTTCTGATTAAAAAAAAAATTAGAATTTTGGATTTTATTTAAATAATTTTATTTGACCATTTTAATTTGATTGAAATAAATAACTTCCTTTTATAATTCTTTTAAAATTAACTTTATTGGTGCTACCATCTGTGTAAGAATTTAATAATTATAAATTAACAATTTGGATTTATTTATTGAAGGATGAGTTGTTTTGAAAGAAATATTAAACGAAACTCTCTGTACGATCTGTGATCACACTTACCCACTTGTTTCTAAAAAGTGGAAGGCACAGTAATAGAGTAGACGTATCCGAGTATTATTTGAGTAAAGTTAGTTGCTTTAAAGAATTTTTACTTTTTCATAACATTAAAAATAATCGATAAAACCTTGTGCGGAAAATTACAATCATTAAAATCAACGTTTAACACACAATAAATAAGAACACGCTACAGACGTATACGTTTCACGAGCACCAGGGCTCGCTTCCTCAGTGTACAAAAGGTAAAAATGTTAATGTCCTCCCCCCCCCCCCCCCAACTGACAGCAAGTCAGAAATCCAAATGACCGCAAACACAGTACCAAAATACTATCAAGCTTCAGCAACCAATCGAATCAAACCGGAAATGAGGTGTTATGACTTAATAAATCTAACCAGAAAGTTGAGATGTACGGTACACTAGGTAAATCATTAACCAAGGAGTTTTTTACTTTATTGATATGGAGTGCTTCAAAAATATGACAAATATGAATTAGACTTTTTTTGAAGATCTCCATATCAATGAAGTAAAAAACTCCTTGGTTAATGATTTATCTAGTGTACCGTACATCTCAACTTTCTGGTTAGATTTATTATGGCATAACACCTCATTTTCGGTTTGATTCTATTGGTTGCTGAAGCTTGATGGTATTTTGGTACTGCATTTGCGGTCATTTGGGTTTCTGACTTGCTGTCAGTTGGGGGGGGGGGGGTCTGATTTTAACATTTGTACCTTTTGTACACTGAGGAAGCGAGCCCTGGTGCTCGTGAAACGTACACGTCTGGAGCGTGTTTTTATTTATTGTGTGTTAAACGTTGATTTTAATAATTATAACATTAAGAGTTAAAATTATATTGGATCATAACATACTATAGAACCATTGTAGGACAAAAATGATTATACTAATTTGTCTTGATGGAACATTAACATAAATGTCCACAAAACTCCCGTTCCATCTCTTTTCTTATTTGAAATTTCAAAACTGAATTCCCAGTATTCAAACAACCTCAAGTGTTTTTAACAAGAGAAAATCCACCTTGTACTAACCGATCACCAATTGTTTTTTTTTTCTTTAATTTAATTGTATTTTCGTGATAAGGTGAAAGGAAGATGACTTTTGGCTTATAAAATAGACATATGTAGTAAAAACATAAAAAAAACCCAACCAATAAATAAATTTAAAAAAAAATGAATTTTTGCGCATGCAACTTTTAAAAATGGAAATTATTTTTAATCGATATGCAACTACTGAAATTCGATCGTTTTATCAAACATCAAAATTTTTATGTGTTATATATCCTTAATTTTTAATTCCAGATAGTAGGAAATTACTTTTCAATTTTACAAAAGTTAGTAATTAAAATCTATGCATTTGATCCTACCATATTTACAGAACCATATAATCCCAAGCGTTCAAAATATCATGTTTAGAACTATGTTTTAGAAAGTTTCAATGTTTCAATCGTATAAAATAAAAGAAGTCATTCACAAATAACTTTTCTTTTATAAATTTCTTAAAAAAGAAATGTATCCGGCCATTCAAATCTTTCTTTATACGAACCTGAGTGAAAGTGGTATTATCGCTTCTTATTCATTCCTCTTTCTCTATTTTTAGATGTCTTACTTTTGTAGAAAAATAATAGAAATACAAACACTCATATGCTTTTATATTAAGCAGGATGTAATCGAGCCGTCTTCATTGCCTTTTGATAAATCCCACTTCGTTATTTGACGACACTGTTTATAGATTATAGAATCTATTCTTGTAAAGTATCGGGTATATATGTGGTATATTAAGCCCTGTAATACACAGGCAATTCGTAAAATTAATCAAACGTTTTTATTGAGTTTCAGGGATATTTTAGATAAATAGTTCTGAAAAAATGGTAAATTTTTGGAACACGAAAGATTGTAGTGAAATAAAATTTTATAATAGAGAAAGATTAATTTCTTTGTGTGGCTCAAAAAACCTTTAAATAATAAACATGTTTGTCAGATTTGTAACATGATCAATGGGTTGTTTTCTAATTTTGTTGTTTATGCACAATGGCAGCTTACGGAGAGTATAAAGGCAGCACATTTTTTGAATGACAGAATTTGGAAGCTTTAGGAAGTAAAAACCGAATTTAAATAAGTTTCTAATATTTATCTTGCATTAAATAGTTGAAAGTGACCTACACTATATGGCCAAAGGTGACCGGCCACTTGCGATATTAGACAAATTGTTAAATATCTAGAAATATGCATGAGGAATTATCTTGATATTCTAAGTATGTAAATTTAATAGTACAGATCAATCATTTCCGTGAAGATTTTATTTCCCGAAACTCCATAAAGGACCGTCAATAAATTGAAAAAGAACGAATATTTTTGGGATAACCCTGTCAAAACTAATGTAGCTAAAGTGTTCAAACTCTAGATTATGATTAAGTGGCTTTATGTAATAAACTGTGTTCATTTTTATGTCGATGGCATGTATACTCGTAGAGAAATTAAGGTTTTATAAAAGCAGTGCCAAATTTTTTGCTCATAACTTGCAGAGTTCTTAATATAAAATAATGTTCCTTTCTGAAAATATGACAAGTGACATTGTACACAATACCCTGTAATCAAAATTAAATAATAATAATAATTGTACGAAAAATGAGCAGGTTTACTAAATTTTTCATTGCGCATGCGTGAAGGCTATCAAAATTTCATTTGCATATTATGTTAGCTAAATGTATAGAACAACTTTTCTGAAGTCCGAAAAACATAGTTTGAAAACTCTGAAAGTGTTCGTCAATAGATTAAGCTTAAAATACGTTATTCCCAAGATGAAGCTAAAATATGAGTGGTTGTATCCAACTATAGAAGTACGTGCCATATTGTGTACTCTATATTGACACAAATCAAAGTGTAAATGGATACAACCCCTCATATTTTTGCTTCATTTTGAGAATAACAGATTTAAGCTTATTCTATAGGCGATCACTTTCAAAATTTTCAAACAATGTTTTTGAGACTTTTACAAAAGTTGCTCTATACGTTTAGCTAACACAATATGCAAATGAAATTTTGATAGATATCACGTATGCGCAATGAAAAATTATTTTGTAAACCTGCTCATTTTTCATACAGTTTTTATTATTTTTTAATTCTGAATACAGAATATTGTGTACAATGTTGTTTGTCATATTTTCAAACAAGGACATTATTTCATATTAAGAACTCTTCAAATTATAAGCAAAAAAAACTTGGAAAAATTTGTGACTGTTTTTATAAAAACCTTAATTTTTCTAAGAGTATACACGCTATCCACATCAAAATGAATAAAGTTTATTACAATAAACCACTTAATCAAAATCTATAGTTTGCATGCTTTCGGTACATTAGTTTTGACAGGGTTATCCAAAAGTTATCCGTACTTTTGCAATTTGTAGACGCTCCCTTATGGAGTTTCAGGTAAAAATGTTCATGGAATTGTATGACCTGTACTGTTATGTTTTAACACGTCCTGTATTTGTCCAGATATTTAACAAAATGTCTAAAACTGCAAGTGGCCGGTCACCTTTGGCCATATAGTATATATATATCATGATGATAGATATCAATCAAAGTCTCGCGCTGGGAAACTAGAGTAATTATAGCTGCATGAAAGATGCAGGATGAAAGAGAAGTACAAAATCGCTCAGTAAAAGAGAAACTACACTTAGATATGTTTTAAAATGCTGTAGTTTGAGAAGCGTAAAAGCGCAGAGCAAGCAAGGCTTTCAATTACATAAAAAACAAGGAAAACTGAATTGTGCTCGTCAGCACAAATCATCCAATGTCAAACTGATCCATGCGATATTTAGCCATGAAAAATAATTCTACAGATGGTCTAGACTTTTATTAGATAGCATAAACTTTTGTAGATGACCTTTATTTCAGTTAGCAAGACATGAGGTGCGGTTCGGTCTGCGACCAACGACAAACAATGCCACTCCATGATCTTTAAAGAGTCACACGGAGAGGATTATCGTTATACGGCAATTTATACTAAGCGGCGTACCATTGTTGTGCCAATGACCTAGATCAACAGTTTCCAAACTATGGGTCGCGACCCACTGGTGGGTCACGGCTGCTATTTTTGTGGGTCGCGAAAAATATTGAAGTTTGTCACAAAAATATATCTTTTATTCCAAATGTAAAAAAAAAAAAAATAACAATTTCAACAATAAATAATATTTTAAGGGAAATTCCTTAATTTACACATGAAGAAATATATGAGCAGAATATTCAGAAACATGTAGTTGAGCTTTGAATTCCTTGATGGAGTTCAACAATCATACTCGTGTGAACATGTTTTTTTTTACTTGGCTGTTATTGAAAAACAAGCATAGAAAAAACTGTGTGTTGAAAGTGAATTAAGTTCGAAATTAACAAGTTTTAACCCTGCTATAGATGCTTTCATTGGTAACGCCAGTGCTAGAAAACACACAGATTATAAATTTATGTTTTGATAGAAATTAAATGTATTTTTAATTATCTTTCTAGTTTGTGTATTGTGTTAATTATTATTCCCCTTACACACATTAAAATTACGAATTGTTTTTTTTTTTTTTTTTTTTTTTTTTTTTTTTTTTTTTGTTGATAATGCATCATCCTTCGCGAAAATTTGCCTTTTTCGTGGAGTAGGATAGCCGATAGCTTATAGAGGTCATACAATAATTGCCATACTGACATACACTCTTATATTAGGTGGGTCGCGAAATTTTTTTTTACTTAAAGATGACTTGCGTACCAATAAATTTCGGTGACCGCTGAACTAAATGATTTACTCCGTGTGACGTTTTAAAAGTCATGAACTGGGTTTGTATGTTGTTGGTCGCACTCAGACATAGTTTGACTTCAACAGACAAATATGGTTTACTGACGTGCTAGATAATGCTTGAATCTAAGATATTAAACAAGGTAAGGCGTCCTTCCATCTATTACAAACCAACGAAACAATCGATAAGTACTAATAATATTACAGTTTTCTATTGTCCTACCCTGTTTCATGGTTGTGATACTATCGAAAATACATGGGTCATTCTAAGAAATATATTAATGTGAATGAGAAAAAATAGTATATTTCTTTTTCAGCTCATAAAGAGACATTGAAAGAGGTCCGATTTAATAATGAACCAAACAGCTTTTAAAATCTTAAATTAGCCATGAAAATTAGCTTGTTTGATCTAACAAAAATAACAGTAACTATGTCCCATGCTCCAGGGTTCGTACGCTGGAAGGACTTGTAAGGACCTCTTATCAGAATTTTTGTAATGTAATATTTGTTTTATTTAACGAAAAAAAAATATGCATTTTCAGATCTAACAACCAGCACTTTGCAGAATTTCTGTTACTGAAAAAAATCAAATCTCCTGAATTCCTTGATGCCCACGAACCTTAAACTCATTTATAGAAATCCACCCATTGCTCTCTTTCATTCAGGTAATAAAGAATGTTACATCTGCATCCACAATGGTAAAAAATATAACTCCTCTCTCTCTTTTCTGATTCGACTGCTCCCAGAGGTCGGGTAATGAATCAATAGAGATTAACCTCCGTAATTCAACAATTGTACAAAAAATAGTTTCTTTACAGGATCAAATTGTTGCTATTAATCACCTCCCTGATTTGCCTGTACATCATATGGGCAACGTGTGTTTCCCAATCATGTTTCATTATTCTCACCAGTAAATTTTCAATGAAATTTTGCATCATTTAATCCAAGTATTTTTCTAATTCAATTAGGCAAAAATTTCTGTTTTCAAAAACCGGTGATAAAATATTGAAAATTCTGCAAAAGAAGGGAAAAAAGTAGGCATTATTTGAAACTTATTTAGTTCGGTCTGACATTTTTTTGCGGTCCGTAAGTATCGTGATAACATATAGTCTATTTTTAAACAGATCTTTCTTTAATAATTATCCTGACAGAATTTTTGAAATCAAGTTAGTAATTCCAAAGTAATTATGATTTCAAAACATTTTCCAGTTATTTCAGATTGTTAAATTTCGATTCTTTAGAAGCTGTTGGGAACAAACATTTATGTTTTAAAAATAAATACATCAAATTTCATCAAAGAACCACATCAAATTTCATGTTTTTTGCCCCAACGATTCTAAAGTAATTGTAGTTTAAGATGTCCTACTTACAGTAGGGATTGTCATCGTAATTATCCTGAAAGAATATTTAAAATCAATTTAGTAGTTCCAAAATAATCATGATTTTAAAGCATAATGCACACATTTCACTCTTTTAATCCCGAATATTTTAAAACGTATTCTGTAGGAGCATTAACTTCTTAAAAGTAACGGTAAATTTCACATTTTTAATCCCTAACGACTACAAATAATTCATTACTCAATTTTCGACAATGTCGAATTTATTTTTTCTTGCCTTAGCAGATTTAAACAAATTGTAATCTTAGACATTTATTTCTCTTTCACACTTTTGAGATACAATTGTACAAAGATGAATTCTAACTTATTTTTAAACAGAGATTGCCACCGTTATTAACCAAGCAGAGTTTCTGATATCAATTTCGCATTTCTAAAGTAATTGCAGTTTTGTAACTTTTCTGAATATTTCATTCTTTTATTTTTTTAGAAACTGCTCTTAAAATAAAGTTGGATAATAACATAATAAATATAATATATATAATAATTGGATAACTTTATAAATTAATCTATTCCCAAGAAATTGTAATTTAGAGCGTTTTCAGAACGTCTTCCAAAGAAATTCTTTTTAAAAGTTTTTAGACCGCCTTCGGCTCATAAAAGAGTTATTAAATTAATTAAGAAAATTAAGAGGTGATTAACAAAGGTGATTAAGAAAATTAAATTTTTTTTTAAAAATCCCTTTTAGCGAATATTTGTATTTTAAAGGTAACCACTCTACCAAACTAAATTTTTTTTATGTCGAAGGAATCGCTTACCGAGAACTTTTTTCTCCTGCATTTCTTTTGGAATAGTGACACCAACATGAAATATCTAATTATAGCTTATACTAAAATAGAGATTATTCTCCGGATTTTAACACCATTAGTTTAAAAATCGATTGGGTAGTTTTAGATATTACACTGTAAAAAATGATAGATGTATTTTAATCTACACAAATGTTCTATAATCGCGAACGAAAGCATACAATAACCTCTTTTGAGTCATCCCAAATTCTGAAAATCGTTCCTTTATTTTTTGAAACCTCAAAGGACATTTTTTTTTATTTAAAGAAGAATTTACAAAAATTTATTTCTATCAGCTATCTGTCCCTTTTTTTAATCGTTTCCGAGTAGCTTTTACATAGCATTAATCAGTTCTTTTTACCAGGAAAATTAGTTTTTTTTTAATGTTATCCATTCTCCAGTAAATATTTTCGTGTTCAGCAAACATGTTTGGCAGACAAACAAAAATAATTAACAGCATTAAAATCACCATTACCATTATCATTATTTTGTAGAAATTCGTTTTATTACCAAATTCAGTTACGCAGCTGAAAATATTTGTTTGAGAATGGATATCATTCGAAAAAGAGATTTTTCGTACAGAAAGAAGTGTCTAATCTGGCATTGTGACAACTAAACTATTATTTCTGACCTAAACTGGAATTGTAAAACCTACTCAAAGACGGGTAGCTGATAAAAAGGAATTTTTTTAAATTATTCTTTACATTTTGAATGTAAATTTTTTTCTGAGTTTTTAAAGATAAAGGAATTCTTTTCAGAATTTTCGGCAACTCGGAAGAAGTCACTGTATATTTTCGTTCATGATTAAAATATGTTTTTGGACATTATAAAGCAAGAAGCGACAGCACAATCACCTCATCGACTTCACATTTTGAAAATCCAGGATCAGTTAAATCTCGATTCCCATATTATAACGCAATCGGTCTGACAAGTCATATTTTGGTGGAAAACACTTAAAAACCCAATTTTAGCGGTTGACTCGTAGGTTTTCCAGCTCTTAATCCTCCATGATTTCATACTTTTGGGTGCAAGAAAGCACAATGGAAAACCTATGGGTCAAACGCTAAAATCGGGTTTTTAGGTATTTTCCACAAAGATGTGACTTAACAGAACGATTGCATTTTAATATGCAAATCGAGATTTAACTAATCCTATATTTTCACCCATGAACTCGATAAGGTGATTGTCCGTGTTGCCGTTTCCCGGTCTATTAGGTAATATGTGTCTTTTTTTTTTTTTTTTTCCTTTACAGTGTATCGCTTAAAACAAACCAGCATTTCTTCTTTATAATATTAATATGTATTATAAGAATGTAATTAAAAACAAAAATGATAGACAGTAATAACAGTTGTTAATGAAAAAAACATTCCCAAAAAAAATTTTATTTACCAACTAGTAAACACTCAATAATGGTCGCGTTATTTTTCGTTTCTTTTTTTAATATTTTTTCCACAAAATTCTAAAAAAAAGATTCGGATGCTTTAATCGTGAAAATGAGGTACAAACAAAAGAGTCAAGTGAAAAGCCAATGTGTAGTAATCAGATGCCTCGTATAAAATATCTAATGGCATTCGTTCTTCCGGAGCATGTAATAGGAGAAAAAAGACGATGACGAAAAACAAATTAATGGGGAATTATTTATCTCTTGCAGAAACATTCTTTGGTATCTTGAGAAGAGAAATGGAATTGATGCTTGAAAATAGAAATAATGTTTTCAATGTTTTCGAAAATAAGAGAATACATAGAAAAATATCAACGTTAAAAGCAACAACTATTTTAAATTTTAAGCATACCGGTTTCGATAGTATATAGTTTACGCACTTAGCACACTGCCAAGTTTAACATTTGATCAAGGATTTTGTGTTAGCTACATCATAAAAAGAAAAGATTATTAGTACGCTGAATTAAATACTATGAAATGCCAAATGAAATTTAAATATGCACAACTTTTATTCTCAGTACTGGATTAAGCTCGCTGTAAATACATAAGGATAAGGTTATTTTTCTTTTAATAATTATGCAGGATAGTAATGTTTTACATTATTTAGGCTTATATCTCTTTGAACTTTTATGGTATACCAATTTTTAATTTTCTAATGTATAAGACTATGACCAATCCTGTGTTGGATATTTTTTTACAAAGTTTTATTTTTTTTTTAACAACAGTTTTTTAATAATCCAGTTAACCCCATTCACAAAAAAAATTTGCTCTTTTTTAACCACTAGTTTTTCAAAATAGAACGTCATCTGTAGCTGAATCGCGAAAATGCTCCGATTAAATAAAGCAAACATTACGATAAAAAATAAATGGTAAGAATAATGAAGGATTCTGAAAATCGTAAGTGGCACGTACACCAGTCGCTCGTCCCGATAATTCATATATTTATTGTATAGAGCCCTCTGAGCTCGAGTAATACTAGCACTTGGCCGTTTATTTGATTGCACTCCACTTTTGACCCCTAAAATATATCCTAAACCTTAAATACCGGGATATTTTAAATATCAATTTAAAAGTAATTTTCGGTTTCCATTTCTTAAATAAAGCATTAGAAAAAAACTTTAAAGAACATATTTTATTTTAAATACTATTTATGGTTAAGAACAGGCTGTTGCCAATCGGCAACACTGGCTTTTAATTGAAAAAATATTTTTCTTTGATAAAATTATATAATATTAAACACACATGAATTTTACGAACTACGTTAAGGAATAAATTTTACTTGCTAATTGAAAAACAACATAAAGTATTTCGCGAGCATCCAAACAAAACAAAAAGCACATTAACATAGCTGCCAACTTTTGCGCATTTTTTCTATCACAAAAATTTTATAGTAAATATTGTCTTATTTAATCGTCGAAAATTATGATTAAACAAATGGAAAATCTCTGTACAATTTTAGTGGTAGCAAAAATGCGTAAAAGGTGGCAGCTATGCATTAGCAACAATTGAAAAAAAAAACCTTTTATCTTTAATCTTGAACAACACTATTTCTGTCATCTACATGTTGAAAATTCATTTAATAATACGTTCAGTATGTATCTTATTGGAATCATTAGGCATTAATGCTTCCGTGTGACTCTAATGGTATTTTAGAAGTCTAAATTCAATATATTGCCAAAAGGCAACACATGATATTTAAGGGTTAATCTATATTTTTCATTGTTCTATTGTATATCAGCATCTTGCGAATTGCCGAGTTACCTGCATACAAAGCATCCTACGCTTCATGAGCACTCAGTCTACAATCCAATCAATCAAAACTCTTCTTTTCTCTTGAAATTTAGCATAAATATATTAGTACGAGTTACTTATCATAGGTTAAGGTACTTCATGCTGTTAAATGCTAATGACTCTCATATACACTATCTACCAAAAAGTATTTGTACACTTTCAGTTTTTGACATTTTGTCAAATATTTAAAAATATACTGGTCGGATTCTTCTGGAACTTCAGAAATATAAAGATTATGTTTCACTTTATATTTATTTACATTCATTTGTTAAGCGGGTAATTAAGGGGCCGGCAAAAAAACAAAGAATAATAGAAATATTTGGGATCGCCCTGTACATGAAAATGCACGAAACGACTTATCGCTTTAGAATACAAATATATGAATACAGTAGAATATGTACACTAATTTTTGTGAGAATAGCATGTATATTTATGGCGATAGAGCGATTTTTTTTAAAAATTCAAAAAATTCTGGTATGTTTTTTGTTTATTATCATGCTGGGTTTTTGACCAAATTTAACGCAAATTTCAGAAAAAATGGCAAAATGCAGTAGAAAAAATGTAGCGCAATTGGAATATAAATATATTAAATATTTTATGAAATATGAGTAGTTGTATAAAATAATTTTTATCTGCGCATGCGCGAACTAGAAAAACATTTTTTTTGCATCATTTAATAGTCAATTCTATGGAGTGACTTATAAAAAAAATCCAATCAAATATCGTGAAAATTTAAAAAGATATCATTATTTTAGTGAGATGTTTTTACTCTGCTCTCTAAAAACGGCTGAATCTTAAGGGATTCTCCACAAATTGACATTTTTTAATAACTGACTTTAAAAAAAAACTAGTATTGAATTAATACAATATCTAATACAATATTGCTGCTAATAAGTACTTGACAATTGTGATAGAAAAGAAAAAGAGCTTTATTCGCATTCAGGGCCAAAACTAAGAGAGGGTTGGGGGAAAAGGGCATGTGCCCCGGGCGCTAGGATGAAAGTGTTCCAAATGTATCTTTCGTTTGGCGATTTTTTCCATGTCTATGTTTAGCATGATATTGTCAAAATCGTCCCATTCAAAGCATTTCTCCTATACCAAAGCATAAAAGAATCTAATGATGATGGCATAAAGATCCCGCATAAAGCAGATTTTTTTTTTCGTTTTGATTCGATTTCACGATTTTAAGGTATCATTTTTTTTAAACAAAGCAGACTACTTTAATCAATATTACATATTTTAAGTTTTAAAATAAGTCGGCTATTAATAAATTAGAAAATTTTTCTTTGCAAATACTTTTGCAGATGCTTTGCAAAGAAGAAAAGGGAGGGGGGGGGGAGTTCACCAAAATTCATTGAAATATAAATATATTAAATATTTTCTAAAATGTTCTATGTCATGCAATATTTTCAACCAAATATAAAGCCACATTCAGAAAAATTCGCAAAATGTAGTAGAAAGAATAAGGCGCTATTGAAATATAAATATATTAAAAGTTTTCTAAAATATGAGTATTTGTATGAAATATTTTTTAATCAGCGTATGCGTGAACGATAAAATTTATCATTTTACATAATTTAATATTCAACTCTATGGAGCTACCCATAAAAAAATCCGATCGAATTTCGTGGAAATTCAGAAAGTTATTGTGGATAGGAGTGAAATGATTTTCAATTGGTCTCTGAAAGCAGTTGAATGACGTCAGATTTTACGCAAATTGCCAAATCTCCATTTACGTTTTTTACTGGTGATTTACTTCTTTTCTTAGATAATTACCAGAACGAACCTATTTCAGGATAAAAATAATTATAAAAAATTGAAGCATTTATGTCAAATCTACCCATTGATACATAATTGATAATGGCTCTTATGCAAATGCCGATATCTGCGATCCTGAAATACGTCAAGTTCTCCATTGTTAAATGTGGTGTCGAAAACAACACTGACATCAATCGCATGCATGATGCCAAGAAGAACAGAGCTGTCTGATTTTGAGAAAGGTGTGATCATCGGATACCACCGAAATGGCCGATCTTTAATCGACATATCTAGCGAGCTAAATTACCCCAAAACGACTGTGGCTTATGTGATTAGAAAATGGAAGCTGAATGGTGATTGTCAGAATGTGGCCAGAGTAGGCAGACCGACGAAACTGGGAGATAGAGACCGACGGGTTCTGTCTAGAGAAATTCGGAAGAACCGCAACCAACCAATGTTACACATACGCCAAGAATTTCAACAAGCTTCAGGATGTGTTGTTTCCATGAATACCATCCGTAAGGAAGCTCATCTGCTTAATTTTTATGGCCGTGCTGCCGCCCATAAGCCTTTAATCACCAAGTCCAACCGCGCAGCTCGGTTAAGTTGGTGCAAAACACGCCAACAATGGACTGTACAGCAATGGAAACAGGTTCTCTGGAGTGATGAATCAAGGTTCACCCTCTTCCGTTCTGATGGTAGGGTCTGGATCTGGCGTCTGCCTGGAGAACGCCTCCTACCAGAATGTATTGTGCCCACAGTTAAATTTGGCGGAGGGGGAATTATGTTCTGGTCTCAATTCATGGTAAGCTCAATGCCGATGCCTACTGTAATATACTGGACAACAGTGTACTTCCTACGTTGTGGCAATACTATGGATTGGAACCATGTTATTTCCAGGATGACAACGCAAGCTGCCATGTAGCGAGGTCCAGCATGGATTGGTATGCTGATAATGGAGTGCATCGACTCGAGTGGCCTGCCCAGAGCCCAGACCTGAACCAAATAGAGAACCTCTGGGACGAGTTGGATCGTCGAATTAAGGCGGGTGACACACGCCCAAAATCAGTAAAAGAGCTTACCTGCCTTGTGCAAACAGAGTGGAATAAAATACCATTAAATGTAATACAAGGACTAGTTGAGAGCATGCCCAGGAGAGTCGCAGCTGTAATTGCCTCTCGAGGAAGATCTACAAATTATTAAATGTGAACAGGGCCAAAACCAGTCTTTTTTTCCCGAGGCAAACGTGGATTTTGAAGGTACCCCTTTCCCCCTCCTTCGCAAAGCATATTTACAAAGAAAATTTCTCCAATTTATTAATAGCCGACTTATTTTAAAACTTAAAATATGTAATATAAAATAACGTATTCTGCTTTATTAAAATACTCCAATTTGATACTTTAAACCGAATCAAAAAAATTCTACTTTCAACAGGATCTTTAAGGCCCTTGTCCCTGCCCGCGAAGACACTGCTGAGCTAATGCTATTCCTGTGGGGAGGCATTTTTCTAATAACTCTTTCGCATTTTAAAATTTTCAATTTTTTTTTTTTTTTTTTTTTTTTTTTTTTTGCATTGGATAGCGGAAGTCCCTCTCAAAATCGCTCCTTGACTACTTTTTCGATTTGAGTCATAGATATTTTTTATAAAGTTAGTTTCACTTTCAGAACCGCTTTTGGAAGTGAAAGAAACATTATAAAAATATCTACGCCAAAATTGAAAAAGTAATCACGGAGCGATCTTGAAAAGGACTTCCGCTATCCAATGCAAAACATATTATTTAAAAATGTCCAAATGCAAAAGAGTTAGAAAAATGCATCCCCATAGGAATAGCATTAGCTCGTGAGCATCTTCGCGGGTAGGGGCAGGGACCTTAAGCCATCATCACTAGATTTTTTTATGCTTTAGCATAGCCCAGATATAATAATTTTAACAATATTATGCTAAACATAGCCATGAAAAAAATCGCCAAACGAAAGATACATTTGGAACACTTTCATCCTAGCGCCCGGGGCACATGCCCTTTTCCCCCAACCCTCTCTTAGTTTTGGCCCTGAATGCGAATAAAGCTCTTTTTCTTTTCTATCACAATTGTCAAGTACTTATTAGCAGCAATATTGTATTAGATATTGTATTAATTCAATACTAGTTTTTTTTAAAAGTCAGTTATTAAAAAATGTCAATTTGTGGAGAATCCCTTAAGATTCAGCCGTTTTTAGAGAGCAGAGTAAAAACATCTCACTAAAATAATGATATCTTTTTGAATTTTCACGATATTTGATTGGATTTTTTTTATAAGTCACTCCATAGAATTGACTATTAAATGATGCAAAAAAAATGTTTTTCTAGTTCGCGCATGCGCAGATAAAAATTATTTTATACAACTACTCATATTTCATAAAATATTTAATATATTTATATTCCAACTAGTGGACCCGACAGACGTTGTCCTGTCACCGACAGACGTTGTCCTTCTTGGCACCAACTCCAGAAAATCAAATAAATGTACGTAAATATAGTAATATGCACGATAAACACTACACTCTTAATTTAATTTCTTATTACAATTATGTAAGGAAATTATTTTTCACTCTTCAGTATATTTTGAAGTCGGTTCAATTTTTCATAGAAAAGTTAATTTTTCTCTTTTTAGTTAAAAGTTGACGATTTTCTGAAGTCGGTTAATCAAAATTATAATACAGGAAATATTATTGTAAAGCATACACGTTTGTCAGGAGTGGGGTTCGAACACGCGATCTCTTTCTTAAAGAAGCTGAGCTTAAATTTGGCGCCTTAGACCGCTCGGACATTCCGTCCGCACTTTATTCATCGAACTTATTCAACACTTTTAATTAGTGAAAAATCACTAACTATTAGTTTTTGCCTAATTACTAAAAAAGTACTGAATCAATTTCGATGAAATGTGAATCTAAACCATTCTCGAATCCACTGCGGAACGCACACACAAAATTTCATTAAAATCGGTCCAATCGTTTAGGAGGAGTTCAGTGACATACGCACAAAAGATTTATATATATAAAGATGATTTATTTTGTACTTTTTATTTGGATTTTTTATTAATATTCTACAAATTAATTGGGTTTTTTTTTCTGATTTCAAATAAAAATTATGTCAATATGTAAAATTTGGCTATTAGTATGGCGATTTGTACAATTTGGCGAAATTGGTCGACGGAACCTAAATACTTAAGTATTGTGGTTCCGTCCATATAAATGTATGGTTGCATATTATAATTAACTTGATTATCCCATCTATCAATTTTGCCAAATTGTACAAATCACCAATCTCATAGTCAAATTATTCATATTCATATAAATTTCATTTTAAATAATGAAAAAACAAACAAATAGAAAAAATATTGATAAAAATACAAATAAAAAGCCGAAATAAAAATCACTTAATGACGTTTTAAACAGGTGTATAATATTTAATGTCATTGGATGCGACATTTACGATCATCCATTATTGGCATTTAATCTTATAATTTGGCGATGTTTTTTTTTTGCGCTTTACAAATGAGGAAGAATTCAATAACCTGCTTTTTCCCGTCAACCATAAAATGATCGCCAAACTATAAGATTAAATGACAATAATGGATGATCGTGAATGTCAGATTCAATTAGTATGGCGATTTGTACAATTTGGCGGAATTGGTCGACGGAACCTAAATACCTAAGTATTTATAAATGTATGGTTGCATATTATAATTAACTTGATTATCCCATCTATCAATTTTGCCAAATTGTAATTTGGCGATGGTTTTTTTTTTTTTTTTTTTTTTTTTTTTTTTTTTTTTTTTTTTTTTTGCGCTTTACAAATGGGGAAGAATTCCATAACCTTTTTTTTTTTTGCATTAAATGAAAGATATTTTGATTTAATATAAGGGTAGACATTATTAAAAGCCTTTTACAAAAAAGTCAATGACCAAATCCTAAGACCTGGAGACCAGACTGGTCGCCAGGGCGGAGTTCTGAACCAATTTCGATGAAATGTGAATCTAAACCATTCTCGAATCCAGCGCAACACACACGAAAAATTTCATTAAAATCGGTCCAGTCGTTTAGGAGGAGTTCAGTTACATACACACGCACAGAAGATTTTTATATATAAAGATTGCGCTACATTTTTTCTACTGCATTTTGCCAATTTTTCTGAAATTTGCGTTAAATTTGGTCAAAAACCCAGCATGATATAAACAAAAAACATACCAGAATTTTTTGAATTTTTAAAAAAAATCGCTCTATCGCCATAAATATACATGCCATTCTCACAAAAATTAGTGTACATATTCTACTGTATTCATATATTTGTATTCTAAAGCGATAAGTCGTTTCGTGCATTTTCATGTACAGGGCGATCCCAAATATTTCTATTATTCTTTGTTTTTTTGCCGGCTCCCTAATTACCCGCTTAACAAATGAATGTAAATAAATATAAAGTGAAACATAATCTTTATATTTCTGAAGTTCCAGAAGAATCCGACCAGTATATTTTTAAATATTTGACAAAATGTCAAAAACTGAAAGTGTACAAATATTTTTTGGTAGATAGTGTATGTTTATATTAGTGATTTTATTTAGGGGACAGTTTACCTTTTAAACAATTTTTTTAAATATATAGTTCAAGTGGTAAACAAACTACATTTCAATGTTCAACCAACAGCATAATTAATTCCAATTTTTAAAAAAGTTTTAAAAAAATTGCATTTTTAAAAATTAGTATTATTTTTTTAAATATTGATATTTTTGTCAGATTTTTTTAAAGATTTTGAAACAATGATGAAATTATAGGTGAAACAATGATGTTGGATGGTAATTTGGAAAATGTGCAACGTAATGTTGCCCCCACATCGTAAATCAGAAATTGGTAATCAAGAAAAAATTTTCAGACACGATAATGGACTGTATTATCGAATTCAACTGTCTAGTTATTTTAACGTAATTGGTTCTCATGTAGGAGGAATTTTGCCGTCGCCATCAAGCAACACCGCTAAGCACTTCAATATGAATTATGGTTCCTTAATTGCTTTCCTCCTAATTTGAATTTTGTAAAGTCATTCGCGGGTATTAAAGTCGGATCGTTTAATTAAGTACAAAGATAAAAATGTACAGCCCCCATAATTTTGACATCCAGTCTGTTTTGTTTATTACCCAAGAAGAGATCAATAAGGATATGATTTTACATCTTAAATTGTGTGGATAAACTTATATCAATGGAATACAAAAATGAGCAACGTTGTTCTCCTATTAGCCATTACTTTCAGTCCTCTGCCCTATCCCCCGTCTCTACTATATCTATGAGCAAATTTCTACCTCCTCTAATACTGACAACAATACGCTAAATGCTACCGAAACCGGTCTATTGCTTATATAATAAATTTGGTGCTTTTTAAGGTTGCTCATTTTTGTATTCCATTGCATTGCACCAAGCTCTATCTGAATATTAATTAAACTTATATCAGTTGCCTGCAAACCATATTCCGTAATGCTAATGACTGAACTTCTTCAAAGTGACTTTCAGAAACGTTACGATTCATGTAAATTCATGATGGATATTCTAGGTATGCTGCAGGATTTCTTATGGATATGAAATTAAGTAAATTCTTTTGTAGTGGCGAAGGACCCGGTCTGTTCAGCCGATTTGCACAAAATGTAGCCGTAACACCACAAAACCATCCAATCAACCGTCTATCAATTCTGGGATGTTATTTCGGCAAAATTCACACTGTTTCACATTTAGAAACCGCCATGACAATTGGAATTTCATCAAGTCAGTAGAATTTCTTAATACATGATGTGGCATTATCAACAATCGCTTCAATAGGGCTTGTATTCTTCGTCGGAAAGAAACAAAAGTACTTGTTCAAAGCCATGATATCCAATTTTCTTCTATTAGACATTATTTCTGTATTCTGTTTTGTTCCAGTACTGCATCACCACATCACGCCAACTGGCATCAATTCGAAGTTTCTTTATGAGAGAATTTTGCAGGCAAGATCGTGGATTGTGGGTATATTGAGGAGTGGTTACGAAGGGTCTCTGAACTAAATCGACTAAACATGTGCTTTTCAGGTTACGTAAAAATCAAGTGTATAATTTGCCACTATGAAATATTGAGGATTTAGGAGACAGCATTATTAAAGCATCCAGCAACGTACCATTTCAAATGTGGCTGATCGCCCTGCAAAAAGGTAATAGAAACTCGAATTCAGATATGTAGTAACTGCCGTCCATATAGTATTACGATATTGCATCGTGACTTCGTAGATATGACGTTATATGACGCAAACTTGTCATTTTTAAAGTCCTTCTGTCAAAACTTTGTGAAGTCACAGTGAGACCAATTCGTAAAAAGTTTGACATTTGTGAGAATTCTGAACCCGGTTTGGTGACCGGGTTATGTATGAACCCTCCAATCTTCATAATATGTCTTCATTTTTAACGGTTTCGTGCTTTTATGCATGTTTTTATTTTTTTTTTTCATGTAGCGCTAAGTTCTGTAATTTCATGTTACAGTAAAATCATGCAAATTGTCTTTCGTCTCTTGTGTGAAATTTACTTCTGTCGAGACGTGTCACTTTTCTTACGGGTGAACTACATATTTAATGTATCCCATATACAGTGTGATTAAAAAAGAACGTGAACAAATTGATATGACAAATCAGGCTTACGATAAGGATAAAAAATCACATAGGAACATAGGGCCGCAAACCACTTATTGAGTCACAAATACAGGGATTTGGATTGACAGTAATAAATTTAAAAAAACTGAAGAATATTATAATAAAACATTTAACATACATTCTCACCCTTATTTTTTTTTAATGTAATAACACCAAACAAAAGTGGTAGAAGTTTGCATTATGCGCACCAGCAATATGCACTTGGCACCTCACATTTTGGACAGTGATAATCAGTTTATACAGCATCATCGATTGTTTGAGCAACATGTTTTTCCAAATCTTTTCGTAACGTTATCACATATCACACAAAATAAGGTACATATCGTTGCATTTTCATTACAATATTTTTATTTTCCTCGAAAGTATTACTTTCAAACCGGCGCTAGAATGAAACAACCTGTATTTATGACTCAATAAGTATACATTTTTATATATTTATTATATTTTTATAATTTTATACATTTACTCAATAAGTAGTTTGCGACCCTATGTTCTCATATGATTTTTTATGCTTGTTGTATGCTTGATTTGTCATATCATTTTGTCCACGTTTTTTTGAATCACCCTGTATAAATAAACAATAATAATAATTTCTTGCATAAATTAGTTTTCAAGAACTAATTAACTTTTTACATATCTCTATGAAATTTTTTGAACAATATGTTTGCTTGGTACATTTTTCTAAAAAACTGCTGAATATATCACTTTAAATATTCTTGTAGTGTCAGAGAATATATTATTTGAGAATGAGAAACAATTTTCATTTTGGCTTAAAATAAATGAAATAAAAAGTATTTTACTAAAAAACTTTGAAAATCCCAAAAATTGTAAGAACATATTTATCATTATTTTAAACAGATTTTTCACTCAGATTTAAAATGTTAAATATTTTTAACAAAACAAGTTTGTTACATTATTTTTGAAAATTTCAACTGTTTAACTAAAATTAAAAATTAAAAAAAACATAAAAAAACAAATTTTGAAAAAGAAAAAAAAAGAAGTATATAAACACCCACAGTGCTTAAAATATATTACTTAAAAACCTTCTAGCGCCATAATTTTTTAGGTCTATTTTTTAGGTTGATATACTGAATTTCCAAAAATTTTAACCAGTATATGTTCCAAGTGCCCTTAAGCCCCCGCTCTAGTCACTGAAAAAGACCCAGATGATAATGTTAAGTATATGGGGGCGTCTTTTTCAAATATCTCGCTCAAATTTTAATAGTTTTACACGATTTTGTTTGCATAGGTTAGCTGAGGGTGATTTATAACCAGGATAGTTTTTACCTTTACGATTTTCGTTATATATTTTTTATATTATGATAGTTTCAAATTCAAAACCGGTTCTAACCGGTTTCAAAAGTTATTATTATTTTTTTAAATCTGAAACCAAAATTTAAAAAGTAAAAACTAGCCCGGTTCTAGATTATCCCCAGCTATCGTATAACAAAAAAAAAAAAAAAATCATGCAAAAATATTAAAATTTGAGCGAGATACTTGAAAGGAACAACCCCATAGACTTAACATTATCATGCGTGAGTGACTAGTGTTGCATCTTAAGCTAATGGCTGTCTTACACATGAATATGAATGTTGGCATTGTTAATACGCTTTTTGAAAAAATATTAAATGGAAAAATTCTGATATAGTTAGTTATCAATAAAATAAATCTATATTCTGTAATCAGCGAAGTTCGGGCATATCACCTTGTACTATTGATTTTAAATATGTAGTGTTTTACTCTGCCTTATTTTCCTTTTAACTATTAGAGCTACTATAATCATCTGATTGGGAAAATTTAATTTATTTTGAAATGAATTGTAAGCTAGTATATATGGATTGTATCTTTGATAAAAGAATTCACAAATTTGAAAAAATATATATATGTATACGGAAATGCAAATAAAGTTTTTAATTTACTTTATCTTCAGAAGCCTCTTATTCTGTTATGTGGTTCTGTTGTAATTTTGCAAAAGTTTTGTACAAATGTAACAGACTTCCTTGAAATCGCGGAACTCTAAGAAGTCACTATTTCACTAGATCCTGACTTTGGACGTCTAGACGTCAACGGAAGTAATTTGCGTTGATGCTTTTAGTAAAAGACTGTGTTATAAATAGTAGAACAAGTGGAATAAGATTAAAATGTTTTATGTTTAATGTCAAACAATACCTATTTTAGTGTTTAAGGAGTCTCAGGGGTTGATCGATACGGAAAAACATGTAAACAGAGCTCTCACTTCGAGTCCCTATAAGAACAGAAGTATTCAGTGTAACTAATTTAAACTTTCTGATATTTTAAAGGTATGTTTGTAGTCTTATAAAATTACAAAATGAAGTACTTCAATGTAATATAATAAAAAATATAGCAAAATTTATGTAACACAATTTTTGATATGTTATATCACCAACACCAATATATCTTAACGTTGAATTGCCTTAAGAACCTAATTTTTGCTTTAAAATGATCAGGAAACTTTACTCTATAGAATAAATTAAGAATATAACAATCACTCAAAAAAAAAAATATTATTAAAAAACATTATTAAAAAACTCTCAAACTTAAAAATAAAAAAAACCCCTAAAAAATACAACTTTTTTTCATTAAAAATTCTCAGAATATTAAACTATCTAAAATATATTAATTCATTCTCTAGATAATGATATTATATGCATGCAAAAAAAATTAAGTCATTCCATCAAATAGTTTTTTTAAATCTGTGTGTTAGTCGTCAAAAATCAAGTTTTGAGAAAACGCGACTTAAAGTTGAAATTATATGGGTGCGGCTATGAAAGTGTTGATACATAAAAGCTTATGACTCCAAATGTTAAAATGCAAATATTTGCATGTGGTTTTTTGCATTGAGTTAAGAATTAATTGAATAATCAAACTAGATCATAAAAAAGTCGATTTTTTGAAAAGTTTTCAACCCCTGAGCCCCCTTAATATGCAATCGTAAAATTTTCTACGTTACAATAAGGTCGCATAACGTGATTTTACCTAGTATAAACAAATCGAAAAAGTCTTTTTTTTTGTCACAGGTTGGTTTTGGGTTAAGTTTACTTTACATGTTTCAAGTTCGAGTCAATTTCTGTCTTTTTTTTTATTTCGTCAGATTAGGTTGATTTGATTTTTCAAGAAAGTCCAGAATATTTTTCAAATAAAAGTTTGAATATTAAGTGTAACTATGTATATTTTTAAACAAAACGATAAAACTGATATTAGAAGTATAAATGTAGATCACTTTTTCATAATGGCATTAAAATATCATTTCTTTTCTCTTCGACTTCGGATCTTGTTTCGAGTTGAAGAAATTTTTTTTGTCGAGTTTTGAGCAGCCGTATGGAAATTTCAACAGTGTTTCAACTTTTCACTAAGCCACAGAAATATGTAATAGCAAAAGCTGCTTTAGGACGAGGGATGTTTGTCTGCTTGTCTAGTGGTTTAATATCTGGCTACAAAGAGAAGGACTGTCAATGTTAGTTTCAATTGCGGTTTAGGCTTCGCTGTGTGTTGCATATGGTTTTCATTTGAAATAGAGTTCAACATTTTACAAATTTACTGTTCAATATTTTATCACTTCTAAGTCTAATATTTTACCAGTTATATGTTCAATATTTTACCACATCTACATTCAATATATTACTAGTTCTAAGTTCAATATTTTTCGAGCTCATAGTTCAACCTATATCAGGTTATGGTTCACCAAATCAATTAATATTGGAATAGTATTTTATCATTTTATGGTGACAATTCTTCAGCACCATGTTTGGTGAGATGTTGAACCAAAATTTTAACATTTTGAGGCCTGAATTATTTTAACCACTTATCTTCCTTTGGACTGGGCATATTTGATACTTTTCATCATTTTTGGAAAAATACTTGGAAGATATGTATTTTAATAGCTTTTTTAATGAACTATTCTTATTCATAATTAAGAAATAATTTTAATTTACTAAAGTGTAATATTTAATGCGAAATTATTTCAAAAAGCATTTTTATACTAAAAAAAGTTTCGCACAATAAAACATCACTTTTTAACATAAAAATTTGCATAAACTTGAATAAAAACTTATCCAAATACTGTACAAGTATCTGAAAAAAAAGTTTTATTTGCATATAAATATCATTTAGTAAAAATTTGTTTTGTGTGATATATTTCAAAGCACAAATAGCAATATCACAAGATTCACCATAAATTCCAATTAAACTCTGACTCGGATATTTTCATATATACTTACTTTTGTTTAGTGCTGCCATGTATTCTTTTTTCTTTTTCAAAATAAAGGATTCGTAAATAATAAATGAAAAGACAGTGAATGTATATAATAGGTAGTTTTATAACAGAGAGTTAAAATTTCAATACGAGAGACTCTCGGGTATACTTTATTTCACCGAATACGGCAACCCGAGTGGTACTCGGGCTTAGACCTCAAAGTGTTAACGTCGTATTTTCCTGTTATTAAATCGACTATTTACCTTGCAAGTCTGTAAAATATATCGATATCTAAATTAAACTGTTGCCCAAAAAGAAAATTACACACAGACATAGAACATCTGATCTCTCAAAAAAGAATTGTTTTATTCGAATTAAATTTTGAACGCAGATGTTTCAGTGCTCCTATATTTTATAGGTATACGTAAATATTCCAACAAAAAATGTTCAATAAAATAAGTACGTGATTCTCAAATACTTTCATATTTTCTTTTTATTCAAAATAATACATTTCATTGTTGGATTTAGAATAGATGAATTTATTTAAACTCTTTTATCATCGAAATAATTATAATAAAATTTTAATTACATACAAACACAGAATATCAGATCTTTCCAAAAAGAATTGATTTATTCGAATTAAATCTTGAACGCAGATGTTTGAACGCTCCTATAATGTATATGCATATGTATTTATTCCTACAAAAATGATTCAATAAAGTAAGTACATGATTCTCAAATACTTTGATTCAGCTTAAATTTGGTTTTGATTCAAAATAATATATTTCATTGTTGAATTTAAAATAGATGGATTTATTTAAATTCTTAGCATTGAAGTAAGTATAATAAAATTTTATTTTCTTTGACATAAAGATAATATTATTTTTATTAAAATTCTCACTATACATAGGAAATCATACTCAAAGTATAAGTTAAATTATAACGAGACGAGTTGACTTTAAGCCTTTAAAGGGCACGGATCACTCATTCATGAAACAGACGTGTATTTGAAAGTCATGTAAGGTTTTCAGAAAGAAGCAAATTGTCGAGTATAAATACTCTAGTTGTGTAAAGCTAAACAAATTGGAAACTGAGCAACTTCTCATGTTAGAAGCCCACGGGAAGGATTTTTTGTTTAAGTAGGCACAAATCCTTCAAAGACTAACATTGATGGCGAATAATACGCTGAATGTCCACCAAGTTTGGAATCAAACAATGTAGCTTCAGAATCTTTATACAGGATGTCGAAAAGTTAAGAGCTTTTTGTTTCTGTTCCCCCGGATGAACATCCGAATGATTGCAGAGACTTGCGAGAGTTTATAAAATAGGTTGGGACTTCCAAAATAGATTGTTTATTAAATTGCTACGGAAGAATTTCAAATGTGGAAAATTTGCTGCAAGCTGGTTCTTCAAATTGACCCAATTCCTGTTAAACACAGCATCGCAACACTCCCCTAACCACCATACAGCCTCCATCTGACATCGCCTGAATTATTACTATTTCCTAATTTAAAATCATATTTAAAAGGTCATCATTTTGGCAATCTGGAGGACATGCAAAAAAAACATTACGCGCGTTCTAAACAGCATTCCAATTGAAGTTTTCTAGAAGGGCATAAATGACTAACAAAGTTTTTGAAAACGATGTGTTAATACAGAAAGAGGCTATTTTGAGGAATTATAAATGTTTGTAAAATTATCTTCAAACAAATGAATTTTATAGAATCGTCTCATTACTTATCGGAAAATCGCGAAAATATCAAACTTTTAGGACACTAGATATACACAGCATACCCTATTTAAATTAAAGCTATAACTATCTTTAAATTATTAATAAGAAAACGTCATTTATTAGGATGAGCGAAGTGAATTCTCTACTAGGCCACTCAAATTGCATTTTGTCGTACACTTTACAAAAAACTATTCAGTATTTTGACTTAAAATTAAACACAAAAATAAATTATGATCTGTAGATTTGCACAATATTATTTTTATAAGGTTATAAATAGATCTATTTTACATGTTTTTCCATTATGGGCGAATTTTTGGAAATAAAAAAAATGAACCATATTTTTAGAGGAAAAGAAATCATTCATTTAGCAATTACAGGTAGAATCATGATTAATTAAATAAATAAAATATATTTTCTTTATTCCGGCAAAATTGTTTGCGCTGATGACACTTACGCATATTAAAACAATTAGGGGGAACTGGGGTACATTGATACATGGGGCACATTGATACACCCCCTCTACCGCTCACAGGGTCATTACAGGAAGTTTCACAACAGCTCCAAAAGGTGATGCTAGTGTATTCAACTACATACAGAAAATCTTGGAATGATTCAGCAGTTTGATGAAATGGGACGGGTGATTTATTGTTTTTGTTGTTCAAAAGTAAATTTCAGTTGTACAATTGAAATTCTATTATACAACTGTTCCAGTATTTTCAACCAAAATGAATACTCTCCCTGGTAAGTACTGCTACTCTTTATCAGTTCCTCATTATTTATTGTTAGATATATTGTGAAGTGTTGGATTTGAGACTCATTTTATTCAAAATCGCTGTATGGGGCACATTGATACAGTTTATGACGGGGCACATTGATACAGCCTAAATCCTTTAATAGTTCATATTTTCATTATCTTTTATTATTTTTTTTACCATACACTCCTTAATCCAACCTTTTTTTCACGAAAAATTTCTAATATTAGTTTTTATTGAAGTGAAATAGCTCTAGTTTCTTTATATTAGAGCATTTTATAGTATTTTTGAAAACAGAAGACGTAGGAACTTACCCAGCATCTAGTGCTAGTAGAACTAATAAAAGAAAAGGACGGCATTCTGGCAAATCTCGAATTTATATCGATTCTCCAGAGAAAAAAGTATTTTCGACATGAGAAATGTTAAGTAAGAGAAACAAACTGCAGAACAGAAAATGATACTTATATTATAAACAGAATTTTTAATATAATTATCCTTTATTTTCTGTTTATGAACCTATTTGTAAACAGAAAAACTGGTAATTTTTTCATCTTTCATAAGAAAGAAGATAATGCTGGGGTTGAAGTGCTAGATATGACAAAGTTACCACAGCCAACAATCAGACAAGAAACAGACAGAACATCAAGTCATAATATATTTAATTTTGATTGCTTTAATATTGCTTAAAAATAAATTGTGGGTGATTTGAATTTTTATAAATAAATATAAAATGGTTTTCTAACTCATTTTTTATGAAAAATATGCATTGGTATTATTTTGTCGTCATTTTTCTTAAACGTATCAATCTGCCCCGGGGATGGGGCACATTGATACAAATGACTTTTTTTGATTTTTTTAAAATTACATGCAAAAATACTACATAAAACAATGATTGTACATTTTTATAACATACTACACAAGTTTTGCTGTCACCTCATGAAAAAAAAACTTGAATTTTCTACTTTCTTGACACCAAAAAAAATCTTAGAAAAAAACTGTATCAATGTACCCCAGTTCCCCCTATGTCATGATATTTTTTTTTTTTTTGTAAAGTGGCAACAAAAGAATTGTAAACAAATAAAATTAGTTGTTTAACTCGTTATATAAACAGTTACTTGAATTTCGAAAGTTGAAATTTGAACCAAATGAAATATATATTATTATTTTGGTATATGTAGTATTATTTTTAAATAGTTTATTTTAAACCGTTTTATTTTAAACAATTTGCCGTTTTAAACAATCGATGAATTATATTAGCTCTGTTATAAAAAAAATACCAAGGAAACGTACATTTACTGGTTGAAAAGATGACTATGATATATCTTGAAGGCAAGAGGCTAGATATCAACATAAAAAACGACGCCACAGATGTCATATACTCATCACATTGGTGCAATTTTTTCCGACGCCAATTTGGCAAAAACCTCGTTTTCGAATACCACTCACCCTACATGTTTTTAAAAATTGAATAACAATAAATTTTAAAAAGCTTAATTTATATCTATAGAATAAAACAATTTATATAATTGAAAAAAGAAAATAAAAATAAACAAACAATTTATTAATAAATAAGCAACATCCGGCTTACCATGTCAAGCAAAATAACGACACTTTGTCGCCAGTTAAGTACCCTGGTGCGTATATGTCATTGGTGTCAGAAAAAAATATAGTGCCTACGTGGTACGTAAATGACATCTATGTCCAAACGATGACATGACGGATCTATTTTGACAGAAAATGCATGTGATCGGAAAAATACTTTAAATTTCGAAGAATTTAAAGCATTTCGCCAAATTATGCCAATTTCGCTATATATAACCAATTTCGCCAAATTATGTAAATCGCCAAACTATTGGCCAAATTAAACAAATTAACGTGATTTTTATTTTTACTAACGAAAAAACAAATGAATTAATAAAACATTAATAAGAATACAAATAAAACTTCATATTAAAAATCACTTGATGGCCAGGGATGTAGTGGAGGTTATACGAAGGTATCAACCGTATACCTTCTGGATTTTTAAAGGAAAACCGCATATCCTTTGCTTCTCAAAAAGGCTACAGTACACAGATTCTAGAGTATACTCTCTGTATTGAGCGTTTTCCTTTGTTTCTTTTACGACTACGCCACTGTATGATGGTTTAACGAACACGTGATGCGAATATAATGTTAAGTGAATGGGACATTTTTTATCATCATTATTGACATTTAATCTTTTAGTTTGGCGGGTCTTTTTTGGCCGACGGGATAATCAAGTAGTACCAAATAATATTTAAAAAATATTGTTACTTTCAAATAGTTATCTAATGAAATAATACTTCGCGAATCCAAACAAAGCATGGCTTTTGCTAGTTTTAAACAGATTTTTCACTCAGATTTAAAATGTTAAATATTTTTAACGAAACAAGTTTGTTATATTATTTTCGAAAATTTCAAATGTTTAACTAAAATTGAAAATTAAAAAAAAAAAAAAAAAAAAAAAAAAAAACATTAAAAAAAAACACATTTTGAAAAAAAAAAAAAAAAAAAAAAAAAAAAAAAAAAAAAAAAGAAGTATATAAACACCCACAGTGCTTAAAATATATTACTTAAAAACCTTCTAGCGACATAATTTATTAGGTCTATTTTTTAGGTTGATATACTGAATTTCCAAAAATTTTAACCAGTATATGTTCCAAGTGCCTTTAAGCCCCCACTCTAGTCACTGGAAAAGACCAGATGAAAATGTTAAGTATATGGGGGCGTCCTTTTCAAATATCTCGCTCAAATTTTAATATTTTTACATGATTTTGTTTGCATAGGATAGCTGAGGATGATTTATAACCAGGATAGTTTTTACTTTTTCGATTTTGGTTACATTTTTTATATTATGATAGCTTCAAATTCAAAACCGGTTCTAACCGATTTCAAAAGTTATTATTTTTTTTTTTAAATCTGAAACCAAAATTTAAAAAGTAAAAACTAGCCCGGTTCTAGATCATCATCAGCTATCCTATGGCAAAAAAATATATAATAAAAAATAAAAATACAATTTGAGCGAGATACTTGAAAGGAACACCCCCATAGACTCAACATTATCATACGTGTGTGACTAGTCTTACATCTTAAGCTAATGGCTGTTTTACACATAAATATGAATGTTGGCATTGTTAATACGCTTTTTGAAAAAATATTAAATGGAAAAATTCTGATATAGTTAGTTATCAATAAAATAAATCTATATTCTGTAATCAGCGAAGTTCGGGCATATCACCTTTTACTATTGATTTTAAATATATAGTGTTTTACTCTGCCTTATTTTCCTTTCAACTATCAGAGCTTCTATAATCATCTGATTGGGAAAATTTAATTTATTTTGAAATGAATTGTAAGCTAGTATAAATGGATTGTATCTTTGATAGAATAATTCACAAATTTGAATATATATATATTACAAATTTAAAATTTTTTTCGCCAAAACTAACCTTTATACTGTCTTAATTTTCTTATAATAATATTCCGTACTTAGTTCAAATTATTAAATTAAAATCTTGTTTCTAAATCTAATCTGTTAATCCTTATGCAGACGATATAAATTCTTAATTTGCCTTAAAAAACATTATTCCAGTATGCGTAAATTTAAAAAGATGGCTCTAAATTAAAAATATTCTTAATTAAAACTTTATTTCTTAATATTCCAAATAAAACTGATTTCTTCTATGTTTTTATCAACCCTTTTTAAGAAAGTCTTATTAAATTTATTCCAAAACCATACCTTTTAAAAACTATCATTATTTTATTTTATCTATTTATTTATTTTTCCTACGTCAACCTTTGATGTGTGCATATTAATAAATTCATTTCTTTTCTTTTTCTCTTAAAATTAATCATTTATAAAAATCGTCTGCCTAAGATATTTAAAATTCTGAGTCAATTCGCGTTTGAAATGAAATAGACGCCCTCTCGCGGACGAAGTCTGAAACGAAATAGAACTGATACCGTGAGCATCTTCCGCTGAAATCAGTGTTTAAAAGGCTGTTAAATAAATAAACAGTTCTATAATAAATAAATAAATAAACAGTTCTATAACGCATGCAACGTTGGGTTCTTTGTATTAAAATTATCTAAAATCAAAATTTTATACACAAAGTTTAGATCTATAATATAAAAAAGTACATTTGACTTACTCATGGCAAAATAACATGACAGCAACACAATGCTTGCATGATTCACTTGCTCCAGCTTTGCAAGAGCAAGAAATTTTTTTTATTTTCAAATTTTTGTTTTCCTTTACTAGCAAACCTGAAATAATATGGGGATTTCCTTTTGTTTGGCTTGTTTGTAAACACGAGCCTACAATCTCTATTTCTTCTTCTTTACATTCTTTAATGCCGCACATTACTAATCTCTTTGAATCAATAATTGCTTCAGCCTCTCTAAAGCAATTACTAGATTTTCCAGCATCTAGAAATTCTAAAATTGCCGATATTTGTAATTTATCTCCCATAATTAAATAAAAAAGATAAAAAACTGCACTTTAAATAGCTCTTTAAACGGGTTTCGCTATTCTACAGCATGGAACAAACAGCAAGCACTACGTAAACAAACGATTATCAGGTCTATACAACGCCACCTTTCGGTCATTACAAACGCGAATTATAAATTGGTTAAATAATATATTTTTTTTTAAATAAATTTATCATTTGTGGAAAATAATCTCGTAGCTGGACAAGAATTCTGTTTACATAAAAGAATGATGGTTTGAGGTTACAGAATGTTCCAGAACTTTCTTTTTAGTTTAAAAAGGTGGAAGTCTCGAGATGGAAAAAGAAGATTTCTTGGGTTGCTTCTTCGATGAGGACAGCTCGCTGAAATAATGATGGAATTTTTGCAAAAGGAGCTTTTCCTTCCTCATTATTACGAATTTAATAAATGAATTTACAGCAGCCCATGACTAATTATTGGATCTTCTACATTTATTTATTTATTTTGTTTTTTCCCTCGCTTGCCATGACTGTGTGTTTCTTTTTAACCAGTGGAAATAATTCGAGTTCTCCTTAAATCGTCACAACTAATCGAAAAGTCGGACAGGATTTAATATCTGTGCTGCCTTTTTAATGAATGATATTTAAAGAAAATTGCGATGGAACGAAGAAAAGCATGCTATCGCCGAAGTTCGATTGAAGGACAGCCTATATGGTATTTTCAGCTTGCTAATGAATAGTACTTGCTTCGAGTCTGATGTGGATTTTCTGACGCTTGATGTTGATCTGTGCGCACAAATTTTGATTCAGTATTCATGGTCATAGGAAAATTTTTGAAAATTAATGACTTCAAAGTGGTGAGTATGCGAAAGGTATTTGATGAGGAATTTAATGAAGAATGGATTTTATTGAAGATTTTTCTTGAACTGTAAGTTATTTTATTAAATGTTTTGATTATTATTTCTATTCTATTTATGATTGATGGAAAGTATTTATTATTTATTTATTTATTTATTTATTATTTTATTGATGAGAGTAATTTGAAGTTAATTTATTAATTTACTAATTTATTTATTATTTTATTATTTATTGTATGTTATGGATCTGATATAGTAATTTTGAAAAAATATGTAATTGATAGAAATTATTAACTTTGAAATTTATTGCGAATGATTTTACGATCAGGATTTAATAAAGAAAATAGAAGTGCTTCATTTATTCTAATGAGTAAGAATCAAAAAATTATGGAAGATCCTAAGTTCGTACCGTTTGACCCGAGTTCTGGAATGAACATTTTGTCGTGGTTAACTTATTTTGATACAACATGTGAAAAGGAGAAGAAAAATCTAGAATGGAAATTTAATTCTATTGCGCAATATCTGAAAGGGGAAGCGCAAAAAATTTATATCAATGACTGTTTAAATTGTACGGATTATGAACAAATTAAGAAAATTTTGATAGAAAAATTCATTCAATTAGACATCCCGAGTTTTTCTGATTTTTCAAATCTGAAATTAGATAATTTAGACAATTTAGAAACTGATTTTCGTAAAAAAGTGGAAATTGGTAGGAAATTACATCTTAGTGAAAATATACTATTACAAGGTTTAACTGATGGTTTAAAACCAGAATTCAAAAACAACATTATTATAAATCCTCCTAGTAGTACCACAGAATGGTACAGGGTTGTCAAACAATTCGTGGAAGTTACCACCCCACTAGTTTCAAACCAAGTAATAAATCAACCATCAGCTAGACAAAATTTTCAATCAACTAGGCCCTGGATTCAGCCAGTTAGGTCCAATAATACACTTAGGAATTGGATTCCCCAAAGGCAATCTCAGTTTCAAAGACCTAGAGTTTGTCAAAATAATTATATTTAAAATTCATACCCTTCAAGACCTTGTAGGATATGCACAAATAGGGGTGTCAGTAATGCTTTTCATTGGGAAAGAGAATGTATTTTTAGGAGTGAGTTGCCATCCTCTGATACTCTTCCGAGTAGCTCACAAAATAATTCTCATAATATTTGACTATTAATTGTGTATGGATGTACAAATAATTATAAATTACCATTCGTTGTAGATAGTTCTCTGTTTGTCAGGTTTATTTATTTGATTATTTATCTGTGAATCTTACTTACTTACCTATTTATGAGTATTATTATTATCATTATTATGTGTTGGAGATTGAAATATTTTTATTCTTAAGGATTTAATTGAGGAGTATGATGTTCTTAAGATATTTACTGTTACTTATTAAGACTATTATGATATTTCTATGCACGATTAAGGGCAAGTTTGTAATAATAAGGTATAACTATGATGTTTACAATTTCTATTTTATTAGATAAAATTTCTGGTTAATGTTAACAGCTAAATATAGTCACAATTTCACGATAATTTTGATTCAATTTTTTTTTTAAATGGTGGGTAATGGTTTTGTGTGAGGCAATTAAAATGTATACAACATCAGTAGACAAAGCCCTCAAAATTGCGAAAGCGCGAACTCAGGAATTTCACCTTAAATGTAAAAGGCTCTATGATCGAAATTTTGTCGAATGCCCATTAAAAATACAAGACTCTGTAATTTATGAAGAATTTAAATACCCTAACACTCGAAAATTAGAACCTACTTTCTCTGGACCATACAAAATTATAAATAAACTTTCTGATGTAACTTATGAAATAGATAAATTTAATTATGAGACAGGACAGAATTCCGTTATTGTGCATGTTTCTAAATTAAGACCCTGTTTTTCACCAGAAGATTTTAAATTGTTTCATGAGCACCCCAAAAAACCAACAAAACCTCAGATACAATCACAACCACTAGATCAAACTAAAGTCAAGACAGTAGATTAAGTTTTAATTCTTATTCTTTAAATAGTTTATCACCATAATTTTCAACATTAGCAGGTATGTTCTTGGAGGCCTACAAGAATATTACTTGTTTTTGGGAGTTTTTGGGGTTAAATTGGGCTCCTTATGCAGGCATAAGGTGAACACTTTGATTGTAAAAGCTTTCAAATTGATGTTGATAAATTAATTTTAAGGGTGTTTAAGTCTAACTATATTTACTCATGTATTTGACATTAGTATTATTCTATTTATTCAGCAGATATTTATGTTATAACAGTTATAAAATCTAATGATTCTACTCAAACCTATAACATAATATGTGATTTTCAGTGATTGTGAAAACTACAGATATTAAGAGTTTTTCAGAAAAGCACACTATTTTTATTTCTATTTCTCAATTAAGAATGACACCTTTTATTCCTATTGTATTTTATTATTAAAGTTTATAAACCATGTGTAGATCAAACAGTATTCTACAATTGGCATTTGAAAACTTATAACCAAATTTGACAATTTTGTAAAAGAGTATCAGAGAGGAATTATTGTAAGGAAATACTGGTTGAGAGTCCATTTTCTAAATAGTTAGATTTAATTTAATTTGGATTTTGGAATTATTATGGTTTTTTTTTATTTATACTTTCGGCTAGCAAAAAATGCTTTCTTATGCTATTAGAAGATAAGAAAATTATTTAGTTGCTATGTAATTATTTTTATCCTCAACCAATATTTTCCCTATCAATAATAAACAATTGTGATATTTTCTTTTGATTATACTCTTGTTTTACTATTATTATTATTATTATTATGATTTCTATAATGAAGTTTAGTATTAATTATACTCTTATGGAAAAATATTAGGATATGGAGTCTTATTATACTATTACTTATTATTGTTGTTAGTGTTATTATTTAAACTTTTCTATATTATTTATTATTGATATTGAGAGTGATGCTATTTATTATTGAAAAATTGATATATTATTGAAAGATGTTGGATCCAACATAACATTAAAACCAAAGATTAAACTAGGTTTGAAGATTTTTAATTAAAGAGACTGTATTCAGAGAACATTGGAAAAGACTCTTTTATATATACTATTGAAAGACTTGTTTCATTTAAAGGACTTATTTAGAATAAACTATGCATTAAGTCATTGTAATTATTTAAACTTCCATGAGAACGAATTTTTATTGTTTTTATTATATTTTTATCTCTTCCTTATTAATATTCATAACTTATTTACTGTTATTATATGTATTATCTCCTATGCACTTACAAATAATAAGTGATGTTGTAACATTATTGTATTTCTTTCAAGGAAATGCTCCTACCTAAATTTAATTCAGAATTATTTTCTCTTAACTATTTTATTTTAATCGCTAATATTTTTTATATTGCGTTAATTTTCTTTTCTTCCATCTCTTGGCTTCCTGAGTTTGACAGTTTTATTCCAAAATTTAACTTTTCTAAATTATTATATTTCTGTTGTCTGAACTTGTAGTTTTATTTAACTATCAATTTCATACAAAGTCTTGGGGAGGGGGGATAATATTACAAATTTAAAATTTTTTTCGCCAAAACTAATCTTTATACTATCTTAATTTTCTTATAATAATATTCCGTACTTACTTCAAATTATTAAATTAAAATCTTGTTTCTAAATCTAATCTGTTAATCCTTATGCAGACGATATAAATTCTTAATTTGCCTTAAAAAACATTATTCCAGTATGCGTAAATTTAAAAAGATGGCTCTAAATTAAAAATATTCTTAATTAAAACTTTATTTCTTAATATTCCAAATAAAACTGATTTCTTCTATGTTTTTATCAACCCTTTTTAAGAAAGTCTTATTAAATTTATTCCAAAACCATACCTTTCAAAAACTATCATTATTTTATTTTATCTATTTATTTATTTTTCCTACGTCAACCTTTGATGTGTGCATATTAATAAATTCATTTCTTTTCTTTTTCTCTTAAAATTAATCATTTATAAAAATCGTCTGCCTAAGATATTTAAAATTCTGAGTCAATTATAAATTGGTTAAATAATATTTTTTTTTAAATAAATTTATCGTTTGTGGAAAATAATCTCGTAGCTGGACAAGAATTCTGTTTACATAAAAGAATTATGGTTTGAGGTTACAGAATGTTCCAGAACTTTCTTTTTAGTTTAAAAAGGTGGAAGTCTCGAGATGGAAAAAGAAGATTTCTTGGGTTGCTTCTTCGATGAGGACAGCTCGCTGAAATAATGATGGAATTTTTGCAAAAGGAGCTTTTCCTTCCTCATTATTACGAATTTAATAAATGAATTTACAGCAGCCCATGACTAATTATTGGATCTTCTACATTTATTTATTTATTTTGTTTTTTCCCTCGCTTGCCATGACTGTGTGTTTCTTTTTAACCAGTGGAAATAATTCGAGTTCTCCTTAAATCGTCACATATATATATATGTGTACCGAAATGCAAATAAAGTTTTTAATTTACTTTATCTTCAGAAGCCTCTTATTCTGTTATGTAGTTCTGTTGTAATTTTGCAAAAGTTTTGTACAAATGTAACAGACTTCCTTGAAATGGCGGAACTCTAAGAAATCACTATTTCACTAGATCCTGACTTTGGATCTCTAGACGTCAACGGAAGTAATTTGCGTTGATGCTTTTAATAAAAGACTGTGTTATAAATAGTAGAACAAGTAGAATAAGATCCTATCAAAAACACGAGTGTGGAAAAATGCCAAGTTCGTTAAAGGTTTCGGTCATAAAAGAAGTGATTTGACAAAAAATAATAATATCCTGTCAAAAACATGAATGTGAAAGAATGCCAAGTTAGTTAAAGGTTTTGCTAATAAAAGAAGTGAGATCTAACTGCAAACCAAGTTCTTTCGGAGCTCCTTAAATCATAACTCCTGTCATGTATAATATTATTCAATTGCTTAAAATGATTTGTTATGTTACTTGTTATTCAATAGAGCGACTTAGCAAGTTTTCTCTTATTCAATTTTTTCTATTTAGTTGATCAGAAATTAAAGTTGATCCCTTCCTTAACTTATCAGTACCTTAACTTCAATATACTTATTCGAACACTTGACTGACTAGATCTTTGCCAATCAGATTCTAGATTAAATTGTACTCCGACTCAAAGATTAAAGTTGGTAGCTGAAAACTTGCCAAGTCGCTCTATTGAATAACAAGTAATATAAGAAATCATTTTAAGCAATTGAATAATATTATACATGACAGGAGTTATGATTTAAGGAGCTCCGAAAGAACTTGGTTTGCAGTTAGATCTCACTTCTTTTATTAGCAAAACCTTTAACTAACTTGGCATTCTTTCACATTCATGTTTTTGACAGGATATTATTATTTTTTATCAAATCACTTCTTTTATGACCGAAACCTTTAACGAACTTGGCATTTTTTCACACTCGTGTTTTTGATAGGATATCATTATTTTTTGTCAACCAAGTAGGTATTTGTTTCTTTTTTGAAGTAAATAGGTTAAATTAGTTTTATTTAATATTAATTAATCTTTCAGCTTTTTCCTGCATTTATTCAGTTTTTTTCAGTCAAATTTAAAAATTTAACATTAGCATTGCTTATGTTCCTTTGAATTCCGCTAATAAGGATGTTTCTTTTACGTGATTGGGTACTACTTGATTATTTCGTCGACCAAAAACGCTTGTAGCCAACTTGGCGAAATATCGCTATATTGACGACAAAAATTACGCTCCAAAAGTCATATTAACATGGCGCTATTTCTGGTATTTTGCCAAATTGCCATAGATTCCCATTGTAATCTGGTAATTTATCCAATAATTTTGTTAGAGCAAGGACTGTCGCCATTATTTTGGCATCTTTTTTTTTCTTTAAATCGGTTCGCTAACTACCCAAGATAGCTTAAATATTGCTATTTAGAAAGTTTTTAGAACGCTTTTGCGCATTTTTACCCCTTTTAAATTTTGTATTTGTTAACAAATGTTCTTAGTGATCATTTATATCTTATAATTAATAAACATGCCAAATTTTATGTTTTTAGGCCCTTAACATACAGACATCGCATTTTAGAAAGCTTTTTGCCCTTTTACCCCCTTTGGATCAGTGGAATCGACATAAGATATAGCCTATATTGGAGCAAGGACTATCACCATCATTTTGATATCATTAATTTTAAGATCGGTTTTTTGTTTGCTGAAATTGCTTAAAAATACCTATTTAGACCATTTTTAGAACGCTTTTCGAACATTTTCACCCCTTTTGAATTCCGTATTTTTTATCAAATACCCTTAGAGATCATTTATATCATATAAATAATTAACATGCCAAATATAGTTCTAGGTCCTTCAGTAACACAAAAGTTGCATTTTTAGAATGTTTTTTGCTTCTTCACCCTCTTTTGGTTAATAGTATACGCATAAAATATAGCCTATGTTTGAACCGGGGCGAATACCATCATTTTGGTATCATTAATTTTGAAATCGGTTCGGTGGTTTCAGAGCTTAGCCCCGATACTAGCCAAAAGTGTCGCCAACTTAGCACTATTTCTGATATTTCGCGAAATTCAAATAAACTCTAAAATGCCAAATTTATGTTTCCAGTCCAGTATCTTAATATACAGACATCGCATTTTTAGAATGTGTTTTGCTCTTTTATCTCCTTGAGGTTAGTGTAATCGACATAAGATATATCATATGTTGGAGCAAATGTCATCATCATTTTGATTGTCGATGGTCTTACACGACACAAAAAATTGCAAATGTGTAGGTCAAATGGAATTTAAGTTATTGAGGTGTCAAAAGTGGTTCGAAATGGTTCGGGTAATATAACCCACGGCCGGTGTGTCGCTTTTACTTTGTGAACTTGGCTGACACACTGCCGTGTTAGAATGTTTTTTGCTTCTTCATCCTCTTTTGGTTAATGGTATACGCATAAAATATAGCCTATGTTTGAACCGGGGCGAATACCATCATTTTGGTATCATTAATTTTGAAATCGGTTCGGTGGTTTCAGAGCTTAGCCCCGATACTAGCCAAAAGTGTCACCAACTTAGCACTATTTCTGATATTTCGCGAAATTCCCATAAACTCTAAAATGCCAAATTTATGTTTCCAGTCCAGTATCTTAATATACAGACATCGCATTTTTAGAATGTGTTTTGCTCTTTTATCTCCTTGAGGTTAGTGTAATCGACATAAGATAAATCATATGTTGGAGCAAAGACTGTCATCATCATTTTGATATCATTACTTTTAAGATCGGTTTGTTGTTTGCTGAGATTGTTTTAAAATTGGTATTTCGAACTTTTTTAGAACGCTCTTTGCAGATTTTCACCCAATTAAATTTGATATTTTTTAGCAAATGTCATTAGTGACCATTTATATCTTATAAATAATTAACATGCCAAATTTTGTGCTTCTAGGCCCTTCAGTAAAACAAAAATCACATTTTTAGAATGTTTTTCGCTTCTGAACCCTCTTTTGGTTAGTGGCACAGACATAAGATATAGTCTATGTTTGAACCGGGGCGAATACCATCATTTTGGTACCATTACTTTTGAAATCGGTTCGGTAGTTTCTGAGATTAGCCCTGATACTCGCCAAAAATAACGCCAACTTGGCACTATTTCTGGTATTTTGTGAAATTCTCATAAACTTCCATTGTAATCCAATAATTTATCCTCTAATCAACCTTTAATGTTTAATTAATGGTGATTTCTGATTTTTTCCTATTTACAGATCCAATAACCTACCTCCACACCAAATTTCAACTTCCTAAGTCACCTGGAAGTAGTCAAACATTTCTATGAGTGAGTGAGTGAGTCAGTGAGTCAGTGGTAAAAACAGTGGTTTTCAGACGTCAATTTCTCGTGAACGGTAAAAGATTTTTTAAAAAAAAATTAAGATTCGGAAATTAGAAGATGGTCTTACACGACACAAAAAATTGCAAGTGTGTAGGTCAAATAGAATTTAAGTTATTGAGGGGTCAAAAGTGATTCGAAATGGTTCGGGTAATATAACCCACGGCCGGTGTGTCGCTTTTACTTTGTGAACTTGGCTGACACACTGCCGTGTGTCTAGATTAAAATCTCTAGACGTCAACGGAAGTAATTTGCGTTGATGCTTTTAATAAAAGACTGTGTTATAAATAGTAGAACAAGTAGAATAAGATTAAAATGTATTATGTTTAATGCCAAACAATGCCTATTTTAGTGTTTAATATACAAACGTAAATTTTTCTACGTTACAATAAGGTCGCATAACGTGATTTTACCTCATATAAACAAATCGAAAAAATCTTTTTTTTTTTTTTTTTTTGTTACAGGTCGGTTTTGGGTCAAGTTTACCTTTACATGTCAATAGTTCGAGTCAATTTCTGTCTTTTTTTTTATTTCGTCAGGTTAGGTTGATTTGTTTTTTCAAGAAAGTCCAGAATATTTTCCAAATAAAAGTTTGAATATTAAGTGTAACTATGTTTATTTTTAAACAAAAAGATAAAACTGATATTGTAGATAGTTGATAAATGTGGATCACTTTTTCATAATGGCATTAAAATATCATTTCTTTTCACTTCGACTTCGGATCTTGTTTCTAGTTGAAGAAATTTTTTTTGTCGAGTTTTGAGCAGACGTATAGAAATTTCAACAGTGTTTCAGGCGATGTCACTAAGCCACAGAAATATGTAACAGCAAAAGCTGCTTTAGGACGCGGGATGTTTGTCTGCTTGCTTCGCTGTGTGTTGCATATGGTTTTCATTTTAAATAGAGTTCAACATTTTACAAATTTACTGTTCAATATTTTATCACTTCTAAGTTTAATATTTTACCTGTTATATGTTCAATATTTTACCACATCTACATTCAATATATTACTAGTTCTAAGTTCAATATTTTTCGAGCTCATAGTTCAACCTATATCAGGTTATGGTTCACCAAATCAATAAATATTGGAACAGTATTTTACCATTTTATGGTGACAATTCTTCAGCATCATGTTTGGTGAAATGTTGAACCAAAATTTTAACATTTTGAGGCCTGAATTTTTTTAACCACTTATCTTCCTTTGGACTGGGGATATTTGATACTTTTCATCATTTTTGGAAAAATGCTTGGAAGATATGTATTTTAATAGCTTTTTTTAATGAACTGTTCTTATTCATAACTAAGAAATAATTTTAATTTACTAAAGTTTAGTATTTAATGCGAAATTATTTCAAAAAGCATTTTTACATTAAAAAAAAGTTCCGCATAATAAAACACCACTTTTTAATATAAAATTTTGCATAAACTTGAATAAAAACTTACTCAAATACTGTACAAATATCTGAAAAAAAAAAGTTTTATTTGCATATAAATATCTTTTAGTAAAAATTGGTTTTGTGTGGTATATTTCAAAGCACAAATAGCAATATCACAAGGTTCACTATAAGTTCCAATTAAACTCTGACTCGGATATTTTCATATATACTTCCTTTTGTTTAGTGCTGCCAATTCTTTTTTCTTTTTCAAAATAAAGGATTCGTAAATAATAAGTGAAAAGACAGTGAATGTATATAATAGGTAGTTTTATAACAGAGAGTTAAAATTTCAATACGAGAGACTCTCGGGTATACTTTATTTCACCGAATACGGCAACCCGAGTGGTACTCGGGCTTAGACCTCAAAGTGTTAACGTCGTATTTTCCTGTTATTAAATCGACTATTTACCTTGCAAGTCTGTAAAATATATCGATATCTAAATTAAACTGTTGTCCAAAAAGAAAATTACACACAGACATAGAACATCTGATCTCTCAAAAAAGAATTGTTTTATTCGAATTAAATTTTGAACGCAGATGTTTCAGTGCTCCTATATTTTATAGGTATACGTATATATTCCAACAAAAAATGTTCAATAAAATAAGTACGTGATTCTCAAATACTTTCATATTTTCTTTTTATTCAAACTAATACATTTCATTGTTGGATTTAGACTAGATGAATTTATTTAAACTCTTTTATCATCGAAATAATTATAATAAAATTTTAATTACATACAAACACAGTATATCAGATCTTTCCAAAAAGAATTGATTTATTCGAATTAAATCTTGAACGCAGATGTTTGAACGCTCCTATAATATATATGCATATGTATTTATTCTTATAAAAAATGCTTCAATAAAGTAAGTACATGATTCTCAAATACTTTGAGTCAGCTTAAATTTGGTTTTGATTCAAAATAAAATATTTCATTGTTGAATTTAAAATAGATGGATTTATTTAAATTCTTAGCATTGAAGTAAGTATAATAAAATTTTATTTTCTTTGACATAAAGAAAGATCAGTAATATTAATTTTATAAAAATTCTCACTATACATAGGAAATCATACTCAAAGTATAAGTTAAATTAAAACGAGACGAGTTGACTTTAAGCCTTTAAAGGGCACGGATCACTCATCCATGAAACAGACGTGTATTTGAAAGTGATGTAAGGTTTTCAAAAAGAAGCAAATTGTCGAGTATAAATACTCTAGTTGTGTAAAGCTAAACAAATTGGAAACTGAGCAACCTCTCATGTTAGAAGCCCACAGGAAGGATTTTTTGTTCAAGTTTTAAATGTTTAAGTAGGCACAAATCCTTCAAAGACGAACATTGATCACGAATAATACGCTGAATGTCCACCAAGTTTGGAATCAAACAATGTAGCTTCAGAATCTTTATACTGGATGTCGAAAAGTTAAGAGCTTTTTGTTTCTGATCCCCCCGGATGAACATCCGAATGATTGCAGAGACTTGCGAGAGTTTATAAAATAGGCTGGGACTTCCAAAATAGATTGTTTATTAAATATCTAAGGAAGAATTTCAAATGTAGAAAAAATGCTGCAAGCTGGTTCTTCAAATTGACCTGTTAAACACAGCATCGCAACACTCCCTTAACCCCTACACAGCCTCCATCTGACATCGTCTGAATTGTTACTATTCCCTAATTTAAAATCCTAGTTAAAAGGTCATCATTTTGGTAATCTGGAAGACATGCAGAAAAACATTACACGCGTTCTAAACAGCATTCCAATTGAAGACTTCTAGAAAGGCATAAATGAGTAACAAAGCTTTTGACAACGATGTGTTAATACAGAAAGACGCTATTTTGAGGAATTATAAATGTTTGTAAAAGTATCTTAACAAATAAATGAATTTTATAGAATCGTCTCATTACTTATCGAAAAATCGCGAAAATATCAAACTTTTAGGACACTAGATATACACAGCATACCCTATTTAAATTAAAGCTATAACTATCTTTTAAATATTAATAAGAAAACGTCATTTATGTAATTTTAATAATTCACATTATTTTTCCTTTTCTCTATTTTTTTCCACAAATATGCAGCAACCATCTTTTTAATTTATTACACAGATATCACGTAGAAATGAAAAACAAATATCTCCGAAAGTTGAATTCGATTTCAAAAATTTTGAGCTATTATAAAATTACGTATGATAATCACTTATAAACCAATCAAATGCAATTAAAGTTCCTAAAAGTCTGGAAAAATATACTTAAAAGGCATTATATTTTTATTTAGATCCATATATGTTTTATCGCAAAAACAGCGTCATTCCCAAGATGCTTGTTAATACAAATATTTATATTTCGCAAACTTTTTTGCAAATATTTTTGACATAAGATTGTTTTTGTTAAAAAAAATCTTAGGTGATAATTCACATTTTTTAATTAAAATTAATATAAAAATATATACATATTTTCGAGTATTACATTTTTCTACAGTTTGCAGCAGAGCTAATAGGGGATGTTCTCTTTCTTTCTTTGCATTTTTTATGACTGTACAAACAATCGTACGCATTTTCGATTACTGCTCTTAATTATGTTATTCCATAGAGTATGAAAAATGTAATTTTCAAAATCTGAACTACATGGAATCAACACTTAACAAATAAATGAAAATTTAAATATTATACAAGCCTTGTCTTCTACTTTTATCCCCTTTGCGACAGGGGTCTTTTACGAAATTTTTAATGTTTTGTCACCGGTTTTTAAAATCAGAAATTCGTGCATAATTAAATACGAAAATGCTCCGATTAAATAAGGCAAAATTTTCAGTACAATTTCGCTGGTGGGGATAAACAAGGATTCTTAAGCTTTTTTGCGGTGCGTATACGTGTCGTTCGTCCTCAAGGGGTTAAACAAAACAAAATCCGATAAGTAGAGACTGTTTGATATTTTCGACTAAAGAAGATGTTTTCCATTATTTTGCATTGTTAGAGTACAATACTAAAGTAATTCGTGAAATGAACGAATATTTTCGTTAATTATATTTCATTAAATAACAAAGATTTTCATTTTAATTTGCCCATTTTCCCCGAAAATACGGAAAATTTATCAGTGCAATGTCAAAAGTATCTAAAATTTCTCAATGTAAAGCTACATTTTTGTCAAATCACGTGAAGTGATATCTTTTACTGCATCCTTTTCTCCTTAAAACTCAAAAAATTCACTAATTTAAGCTCACAATTTTCTGAAATTCTAGAAAAAAAATTATATGTTTTTTTCAAATAAAGGGAAAATTTCTTTTTACAAGGTCCAGTAACATTCTATCTTTACTTTTTACACTTTTATACATTTTTTTTTGAAATCATATTTAAAAAGTTGTTACCATCGTCACAAAAATTGTACCATGTAGTTAATTATAAATTCTTATTTATAAATTTATGTGTTTTTAATCGAAAAATTAAAATGCTTTAAAATTTATATTTTGTTAACTATTTTGAACATAACTTGATAAATAACTCAAATAATTTTTTTTACTCATTCTTCTTTTATGTGTGTGTGTTTTCTTAAAAAATATTTCTTATTTCGACTGAAGATTTTTATTTGAACGAGCAGATGAGCTAGGAATTTGTTTCGTTTTGAAAATGTATAATATTTCAATTAAAATTTAATTAACATGTTTACTAATTAATAAATATAATTAATGAAGTTATACACTAACTAGCTGTGCACTATTTTCAACGTCTATTTTCTACTTGATTCATTTAGACCTGAGGTTACCAGCTGTGGCTCGCTTGACACTACTAAATCATTGCCTTATCTAATAATCGAATATCTGCGATTCAAGAAGTGAGTTATTTATAGTAAGTTTTTGTAAGACGTTTGTCTTAATAACGGCGTGAGTTCTCACTATAACCTCAATATAATTGTTTTTCTTCAATTCTTATCATTAATCAGAATTAAATAGGAGAGTAAATGGTACTCACCCGATGAATTCTTCTTCATTTAAGTGTCCAACAATTAGATCCACCATAAGGGAAGGGAACCGGGCATATTCACATGTTGATATATCCACTGCACTAATTCATCTTGATAAAGACATATAACATTATTATATGGTTACTGTAAAACACACACACAAATTATTATATCCACGCTTCTTCATTTTCTACTTTATTTTTAACACGCGAGAAAAAACACAGCAAAAGGGTAGTGCTTACATCAAGCTACAAAAACTGAGAACAGAATGAAATTTAAATCGATGCACACATAAATCATAATGTAGAAACAATTACAAATAAAAAAAGAGTCATTTTGTAAGTTTTGACAGTTTTGTAAACCTGTAATTGTTCACTCGTAATCACTGTTTCCAAGGTCACGCTAACAAGCACTTAACTTTATTTATGATGCCATGATAATTGTCACTTGTTGCACAACGGAGGAAATTATTTACGAATTGCGCAATGTTTCTATCAACTCCTCCTTAATTTCTGAAGTTGTGTTGTCACTCAGATGCAAGTTCTTCCTGTGAATTTCAAAAAGAGGTTTGGGCAGGGGTTTCGTGAATAAGTCAGCTATCATGATTTTGGTTGGGCAATATACGAGTTTTATTATGCCATCTTGTTTCAGTTGTTTTATGAGATGATATCTAAGTTCAATGTGTTTTGTTTTACTTGAATGTTTTTCAAGCTCTATCATTTTGATAGCCGACTGATTATCCTCGAAGAGTTCTATAGGATATGTTTGTGAGATATTGAGTTCTTCAAGTAAATTCACCAGCCATTTGACTTGATTAGCTGCATTAGCTGCTGAGATGTACTCAGCTTCGGCAGAAGATAAAGCTATGCAGGATTGTTTTTTAGTTGACCAAAGTATGGGATTTTTACCTAGCAAATATACATTACCACTTGTCGATTTTCTTGATTCTGTGTCTCCACCCCAATCAGCGTCCGCGTAGACTTCTAGCGTTGGTTTTGAATTTCCATCTATAACTAGATTAAAGGTTTTTGTTGTCTTAAGATACCTCATGACCCGCTTTACACTGTTCCAATCTTTCATTCTTGGCTTTTCGTTCCTTCGGCTTAAGATGTTGACAGCTGCACAAATGTCAGGTCTGCTCACTGTGGCAAGATATAAGAGTGCACCTATGGCTTGTCTGTACTGTGTGTTGTTTGGTAAAATATTGTCATCATCCTTAAAGTGAGTGTAATTTGTTTCCATGGGTGTACTACATGGTTTTGCTTCTTGTAAATTGAATTTATTAATTAACTCTTCAATTTTTGAAGTTTGGTTAATTAAGTAGCTTTTGTTTACCTTTCGAATGTTCATGGATAAATAATTGCTTACGTCCCCTAAATTCTTTAATTCATACTCTTTATTTAAGTTCGCGATTATTTCCTCAATGGTTTCGTCTTTTCCTGCAATTAAGAGGTCATCGACGTATGTTATTATATAGGTTGTTTCATTATTCCTTTTCTGTGTAAAAAGACATGTGTCAATTTTACTTTGAATGAAATTCATGTTTTTTAGTGTTTCTGTTATTTTATTATGCCACGCTCTCGCGGCTTGCTTAAGTCCGTAGATTGCCTTATTTAATTTACAAACTTTGGTTTCCTGGTTTGGTTCAACGAATCCTTCCGGCTGCGACATGTATATCTCCTCATCAAGTTCCCCATGTAAGAACGCGGTGTTAATATCTATATGCTTAACATTTAAGTTTTGGTGCAACGCCGCTATTAATAATGCTCTTATCGTAGTATACGATACGACCGGTGCGTAGGTTTCGTCATAATCCTCTCCGAACTTTTGCGTATATCCTTTAGCTACTAAACGTGCCTTATATTTTTGGATTTTTCCGGTATTGTCACGCTTTAATTTATAAGTCCATTTACAACCTATTATTCTCTTATTCGGTGGAGGATCTACAATTGACTATGTTTTATTTTTTCTTAAAGAATTCATTTCGCTCTCCATGGCTTCTATCCAATTCTGTTTTACCGGAGAGTTTTCCATTAATTTAACTTCCTTATAATCCTTTGGTTCATTAATTTTGTCATCTTTGACAATATATATTAGCCTATCAGGAGGTACGCCTTTATTTATTCTATCTGAGCGCCTTAGTTCCACAATTTGTTGTTGAGACGCAGATGGTGTTGTTTTTCCGTTCGAAATTTCTATCTCTACGAGATTTTTACAATTGCGTTTTTCGTCTTCATTTTGTTTTTGTTCAATTTCAGGCTTATCATTTACGTATTTGAATTTATTTTCAAGAAATTTTACCGTTCTCGCGATTTTTATTTCATTTCCTCCTACATATATGCGGTATCCCTTAGATTCATTGTCGTATCCCACAAAAATACCTTCAACAGCTTTATTATCTAATTTTTGTCTTCTGGCTTTATCAATATAAGCGAAGGCTTTGCAGCCAAATACTTTAACGTAACTTAAGTTTGGCTGTCTTTCTGTCCATAATTCATATGGCGTTTTTGTATTAGCTTTTGTAGGCAGTCTATTTTGTAGGTGGTTTGCCGTACAGATTGCTTCCCCCCAGAACTTTAAAGGTAGATTTGATTCATTTAACATTGTCCTAGCCATCTCAACTAACGACCTATTTTTCCGTTCAGCCACCCCATTTTGACTTGCACAATATGGGACTGTATGTTGATGTTTTATCCCATTTGATTTGAGATAATTCTCAATTTCATCTGATGTAAATTCTCCCCCATTATCCGTTCTGATTTCTTTCGGTTTTTCACCAAATTTGTTGCTTATCAGCGCAATGAACTCTTTGAGTTTTTCATAGACTTCACTTTTTCTTTTCAATAGATAGATTATTGTGAATCGCGAGTAGTCATCAATAAAAGTCAAGAAATATGATTTCCCCCCAATCGTGGGTTCTGAAAAGATCCACAAACATCCGAGTGAATAAGTTGAAGCCTTTTACTTGCTCTATACTGAGCAACTTTCGGATAGGGTTCATCAGTTAATTTCGCCTTAATACACGGTTCGCAATCTATATTATGTTTACAATTGTTTATCTGGATACCTCTTACTAATTCCTTTTGTGTAATTTCTTTAATCGATGTTAGATTTCTGTGTCCTAACCTTCTATGCCATAGTTCTAGACAATTTTTATTGTTGCACGTTTGTGTAATGTTCGCGTGGTTTTCGTTAGCCAACTGGACTTCATAGAGATTATTTACCTTTTGTGCTTCTAAGCAGATTTCTCCGTTAAGTTTGAAAGTGCATCGGTCATTTTTAAATACCATCTCACATCCGTTTTGGGTTGCTTTGCTGACTGATAGTAAATTCGTTTCGATTTCAGGTACTAGAAGTACATCTTTAAGTGTTATTTTATGAATTTTATTATCCGATGTCAGCGTATTTAAATTTACATCGCCTGAACCGTAAGCGATAAGTTTTTTTCCGTTTGCGATAGTCACGTTTGTTTTTTCCCTCGATTTTATCTCTGTAAACATTGATTCAGAGGATGCAATGTGACTTGAGCTACCGCTATCCACGATGAATGTTTTATTTTCTATCCCTTGTGTTATAAATGCATAATCTTTGTTTTCGCTGTTTCTCCATGTATTGTTTTTTCCTTCATAGCGATTAAACCTGTTATACGATTCCGATGCTTGTTCATTCTTAAAATTGTTTTCACCCCTTTGAAAAACGAGTGATGTAGAATAGTGTTTTTTGTAATTTTTGTTGTGTTGATTTTGTTGTGTTGTGTGTGTTTTGTTTTTATTGTGCCAACATTCTTGTGTGTTATGGCTTCTCATTTTACAAATCGAACAATATTTTGATTCTTTTTTAGCTGGAAACTTTTTCTGAGCTTTAAAAGCTTTCGCTGTATTATCAATACTTTCATAGTTTTCATTTCGACGATTAAACTCGTCAATCAACTTATTTTTAATATATGACGGAGTTAATTGTGCTTCTTCTTTACTTTCGAGAGCAGTAATTAAATTATCATAAGACTGGGGCAGAGAGCACAGGAGGAGCGCGGAAATGTGGTGATTATCAATTATTTCGCCTATAGCTGCCAAATGATCAACAAGCTCCATTATTTTTGTAATATGATTTATCATATTTCCATTTTCTGCTAATTTTATACTATATAACTTTCTTAGAAGAAACAATTTGCTTGTGAGATTTGATCTCTCATGGATTTCTTTTAATGCATCCCATGTTTGTCTAGCAGTTTGTAAGTTTTTAACGTGGGTTATTTGTGAGTCATCAATAGTTAGATTTATCAATGCCCGGGCCTTCCTATCATTTTTGGACCATTGATCGGTCAAAGGGGTCGGTGGATTATCGGTTATTACATGGAACAGCTCTTCTTTAGTTAAGAGCATTTCAATTTTAAATTTCCATGTACTGTAATTCGTTGCTGTCAATTTTTCAATTGAATAATTATCTTTTAAGGTGGCCATTCTAATCTTATATTTTTATTTGTTTTTTATTCAATATTTTTTATTTGTGTGAAATTAGTATATCACTATGTTATCAAATTGATATATCTTTTTAGATCGTACTCATAATCATTGTAAGACGTTTGTCTTAATAACGGCGTGAGTTCTCACTATAACCTCAATATAATTGTTTTTCTTCAATTCTTATCATTAATCAGAATTAAATAGGAGAGTAAATGGTACTCACCCGATGAATTCTTCTTCATTTAAGTGTCCAACAATTAGATCCACCATAAGGGAAGGGAACCGGGCATATTCACATGTTGATATATCCACTGCACTAATTCATCTTGATAAAGACATATAACATTATTATATGGTTACTGTAAAACACACACACAAATTATTATATCCACGCTTCTTCATTTTCTACTTTATTTTTAACACGCGAGAAAAAACACAGCAAAAGGGTAGTGCTTACATCAAGCTACAAAAACTGAGAACAGAATGAAATTTAAATCGATGCACACATAAATCATAATGTAGAAACAATTACAAATAAAACAAGTTGGAAATTGCACGTGAAGCGTAGCAAACGAGGTGCGTTCGTACGATAACGAAGTTTTAAAAATATTACTCTCATATATCAATCTCATAAAATTATAAATAGTGAATTACAACTAAAACGCTCATCAAACAATGTTCTCCCTATACCATTATGTAATGGAATACTTTTGTGTGGCCTTGTAAAACAATAACAAATGTTCTTTGCACCACAGATTATGTAAAATGTATATTATAATATGTACTTTATAGTTGCATATAAATTTTATTAAATTCGATTGAGTGCAACACCATTAAAATGCATTTGAAACATTTTCCCGCATTGGCCGTAATGTAACGGAATACCTTTGATTGTCCCTGTAATTGATCTATGCATCCGATTTTCATAAAATTTGAAATAACTCGACAAAATTATGTAATAACTATGTATTTTAAATTTCAAACGTATAAAATACATTTGAAACTTTTTCTCCATTGACTATAATGTAATTGAATATTTTTGATTGGCCCTCTAATTGATCTATGCACCCGATTATCAAAAAATTTTAAATAACTCGACAAAATTATGTAATAACTATGTATTTTAAATTTCAAACGATTAAAATGTATTTGAAACTTTTCTCCCTATTGACCGTAATGTAACGGAATACTTTTGATTGTCCCTGTAATTGATCTATGCATCCGATTTTCATAAAATTTGAAATGACTCGACAAAATTATGTAATAATTATGTGTTTTAAATTTCAAACGATTCGGTTGGGTAGTTTTTGCGTTGTTATATGCGGACGGACAGACAGACAGACAGACGGACAGACAGACAGACAGACGGACAGACAGACAGACGGACAGACAGACAGACGGACGGACTGAGCGACAACAATAGGTGCTACGTATTTACATAATTACGAACGCACCTAAAAAGAGTCATTTTGTAAGTTTTGACAGTTTTGTAAACCTGTAATTGTTCACTCGTAATCACTGTTTCCAAGGTCACGCTAACAAGCACTTAACTTTATTTATGATGCCATGATAATTGTCACTTGTTGCACAACGGAGGAAATTATTTACGAATTGCGCAATGTTTCTATCAGTTTTTTTATGAACTAAAAAATAGTGGCATGCTTCGTGCCACACATTTTTAAAATTTTTACAAAAACACAGAAAAAAGCGAGATTCTCTGTAAATTTATGGTCAGTTAAATGTATTTGATCGAGTTTATCGATCATCATTTTTCCGACATTCCCCTTATATTACATCTAATTTCCTATAGGGAATTTCATGTCTTTACTTAGAGATTTTTTTTTATCTTTGTTAAAACCTATAAATAAGAAAAACACGCACATAAAATTAGTTTGTAATTTTATTTGAAACATTAAAAAATAAAATTTAGTTTAAAAAGTGTTTTCTTGTTTTCAAGTTAGAATAATTTAGAAAGGTAAAAATCCTTTCTTCTTTGTTAGTAGAGGTTTTTATAGATTTTTCCTCGCTGATGACGTCTAAATCATAAAAGACATATTTTGAAAACCATAACAAAAATCTTATAGTTCAGTCAGTAGGTTCAAACCCCAAGACGGCTGGGAAAAAAAGGGAGTGATTCAGACGTTCAAATTTATTCGGAAAATTCAAATTCTTTGAAGCTGAATGAAGATTGAGAGACTGACTGATTTTTAAAACTAAATTAAATCATTATCATTAAAAATACATTTCCGAAGTCTTGTGTATTTTTCACGATGTCAATTTATAAAGTCTATTATAAATTTACCGAATAACTTTTTTGTTATTTAACAGAATCTCGGTTTTTCTAACCTCTGTAATTTTACATAAGATTTAAGATAATGGATTACCCGTAGATTCTCTGTAATTTCTTGGAAATTTTTTTTTAACAGTGCAGTTAGCCACTTCTAATTTTACACTATTTACTGTCTTACTTGTTATTTATAATATTTGTCTCCAATTTTACCGATTCTCAAAATTTCTGTTTCATGACCATGTTACTATGTTGCGGCCAACACCCGCAGTCTGGCCGATTCTAGAACTGGCCGGCCAATACCCGAACTGGCCAAGCTTCCTGGCCAAAACCCGAAATACATGAAATGAATAGCGTATTTCGGGTTTTGGCCGGCCAATTCGTGAACTGGCCGGGAAGCCTTGGCCAACATCCGAACTATGATGCATGGGTACCAATTTTTTTGTAATTAAGATAATGTAGCGTTAAAATATACAGTATAAAAGATTCTCATTGATTATATTGAAACGAAATGTTTTTGTGTACCCAATTAAATTAACCAAAAATAGTACACAATTCCCTTTCAATATCGAAATTAATTGATAAACCAAATACGATGACAATTACAAGTTAACCGGAAACTTTACTCGAGTTAGATCACGGATAGGCTGACGTCTAGACTATTTGAATTCATAGACACTTTCAACTATGTTAGAAAGTATTAAGCCGAGTGCTTATATCAATTTCGCGAATTGGCCAATCGCATCTGGCCAGTTCGCGAATTGGCCAGTTGCATCTGGTCATTTCGCGAATTGGCTGGCCAATTCTAGGATTGGCCAGTCATTTTTTAACGTTGCTGACCAATTCGGGAATTGGCCGGCCAGTTCTAGAATTGGCCAATTTCGGGTATTGGCTGCAACAACTATAAAAGAAAGGAAAAAAAGATTTGAACAATTATTGCGAAGTTTTAAACTACCAAAGAATAGGTTAATGACCTAGCTATTCTTCAGATAAATAAAAACCGAAATTAATAGATTTAAAGTTATATTTATCATTATGATAAAAATCACGAAAAAAAAAAAAGATTGATCAAATTACATAAATTATCTCTCAAATTGAAATCACTTCGAAATAAAATATTGAGATCATATTAAATTTAAAACTGATTTTTCAGCTAATAAAATAATTAAAAAAAAAGCAATCAGTTTGTATAAAAATAACACAAGTAATTTTTTACATAAACAATAATAAAAAAAAAGTATAAAATTACAGCATTATAATCATTTGTAAAACTTTCACTTCTGACCTCTACAGTTCTTTTCTGATGTTGCAGTTTTCCGCAAATCAAATACCACGAACGAAGGATTAACAATCACAGAATAATCTTATTCTTGAGTCTCATCTGTAGTTAAGATATAACAACCTATAAAGCTTAAAGCTTTATTGATGCCTTTCTCGAAACAATGATTTGGTTTCAGATTTCTACAGAAGTAATTAATTACAGTTAGGATAGATACCCATTTCCTTAACTGCTGCTTTATTGTATACTTACGGCATTTAGCTAGAGTTGGATACGTAGGCGCCGACAGAACAAAATACAGTGAGAAGTAAAGTTTTGGAATGCAGGATGAAAATAAAAGTAAAAGATTCTTTTTTCTTGAAATCAGAACAACAATTCGTGCAACACAATTTTAAAAACATACCACTACAAAACGTTATACAGAAAACATAAAAATAATTAAATATTCAAAAACAAATTTCTACCAAGAATTTAAATCGCAAAGATGAACGAATTATATATTGAAGAAATTAATTTAATTAAAATAATACACCTTTTCAAAATTTTATTATTTATCGTGTGATGCGAGGTATTCAGCTGTAAATACACAAAACTTGAAGTCTTTGACTTATGTATTATTATTATCATCATTATTATTATTATTTTGTACGGACTCTGTGAGACATTGACAGACAGAGGGCAAAGACGATTAGGGTTTCATCAGACGAACCCCAAAAAGATTTATTCTATACTAATAAAAGAACAAAATGCTCTGTCGGTGTGTGTGTGTCTGCGATGGCTAGCAAAATCTACAACATGTACGAGGCTCAAAAATTTTTTGAGAGTAGCCCCAAATCTACCTTGATGTACCTGAGATTCAGAATTTCGAAATTCCAACCATTAACTGAGTAATTAACTAAAATTTGGAGCTCTCTCTCATAAAAAATATGCCCTTTTTTCCCCTTTTTCCATCGCTTTCTCAACGCTCATTTTGGGTTGGTTGGTTCATACAGAGTCACTTTATAAAAAATACATTTCTTTTTTCCGTTTGCTTTCGATTGGTTGGTTGTATAAAACTTTCACAAAAATAATTAAAAAAGCTGAGAAAGGAATAAATAAACGAATCTGAATGCCTAATCTTTCAAAAGTGACTGTTTTTTCACCTAAACTTTACATTTTAGCACGGAGTTGAAACACTTGCTTTGAAAACGCATTTAATAGCAATGAGTGTTTAAGAGAATAGATTAGTTCAAATGACGCCAGAACCTAGCAACGAATTTCACAACCTGGAATTCATGTTGTTGGTCTTTCTGCTTTTTCCTCAACTTTCATTGCTTGATCGATAATAATTGCGTAGTTGAAACTGATCTATTTAAATCACTGTTAAAAGTTTATACCATTTGCTGCAGCGTCACTCTACCGCTTTTATAAAAAAGGGGATACTTCACTGTGTTATGAAGCATTCTCATTGGTCAGAGTAGAGATATTCTATAAACGCTGCGGAGTGATGCTGCAGCAAATAACTCAAGTATTTTTTTACAGAAATAATAATTAAAAAATGGTATAAAACTAGAGCATTATAAGCATTTGAAAAACTTTCACTTCTGACCTATACATTCCGTTCTTTTCTGATGTTGCAATTTCCCTCAAATTAAACGAAACGAAGGCAGGATTAACAATCACAGAATAATCTTATTCTTGAGTCTCATCTGTAGTTAAGATATAACGACCTATAAAGCTTAAAGCTTTATTGATGCCTTTCTCCAAACAATGATTTGGTTTCAGCTTTCTGCAGAGGCAATTAATTACTGTTAGGATAGATACCCATTTCCTTTACTGCTGCTTTATTGTACTTACGTCCTTTAGCTAAAGTTGAATACATAGTCGCCGCCAACAGAATGATATACAGTGAGAAATAAGGTTTTGGAATGCAGGATATAATCATGACACAAGCTAAACTAAGATTTCTTTTCATGTCATAGAAAATGAAAGACTTTTTTTTTTAAATTACAACAGCAATCCGTGCAATACAATTTAAAAAAGATACAGTACAAAAATCAATACTGAAAACGTAAAAATAATTAAATATTAAAAAAAAAAAAATCTGCCAGGAATTTAAATCGCAAAAATGAACGAATGATATTAACGAAATTAATTTAATTAAAATAACAGACTTTTTCCAAATTTTATGATTTGTCGTGGGATATGAGGTCAGCTGTAACCACGCAAAATTTGTAGTCTCTGAATTATTCTTTTTTTCTTTTGTACGAAATCTGTGACAGACAGAGGACAGAAACGAATAGGGTTTCGTCAAATAAATGAAAACCTAAAAAGATTGATCTATTTATATAAATTATCTCTCAAATTGAAATGACTGCGAATTAAAATATCTAGATTATTTAAATTTAAAACTGATTTTTCATCTAATAAAATAATTTTTAAAAAGTAATTATATTGAATAAGCATAACAAAAGTATTTTTAATAGATAATAATAAAAAAAATGGTATAAAACTTAGAGCATTATAAGCATTTGTAAAACTTTCACTTCTGACCTTTACAATAAGTTATTTTCTGATGTTGCAATTTTTCTCAAATTAAATACATTGAACGAAGGATTAGCAATCACAGAATAATCTTATTCTTGAGTCTCATATTGGTAGTTAAGATATAACGACTTATAAAGCTTAAAGCTTTATTGATTCCTTTCTCGAAACAATGATTTGGTTTCAGCTTTCTGCAGAGGCAATTAATCACAGTTCGATAGATACCCATTTCCTTTACTGCTGCTTTATTGTACTTACGGCCTTTATCTAGAGTTGGATAGATAGGCGCCGACAGAATAAAACACTGTGAGAAGTAAAATTTTGGAATGCAAGATATAAACATGACACAAGCTAAACTAAGAATTTTACTTTTTTTTTTTATCTTAACAAGAAGAAAATATTGGATTCGTGAAATTTTTCGAAATCATGTAGATCAAACTAGATCTGATTAGTTTTTGGTGTACGTCGCTTAACAGGTGGCGCTGCTATGCTGCATTATTCATAATTACCACAATAGCCATATCTCAAGAACGAGGACATGGAATTTAATAAATCTTTAGATTTAGTTAGTGATTGATAAAACATGATGCTCACTACGTTTTGGTTCAATTTGCTCAACAAGTGACGCTTTCATGGTGCGTTATTCGTGATTACCGCAATAGTTCTATCTCAAGATCTATTGTACGAAATTTTCTAAACCTTCATATTCAGTTAGTCCCTGATATAGAATAATGTTCTTTAGTTTTAGGTGTAAATCGCCATACAGATGGTGCTGCTATGTTGGATTTTTCACGATTTCGAAATAAATGTATTTCAAGACCTAATGCATGGCTTTTCATTAAACTTCAGATTGATTTAGTAGCTGATAAAAAATTGATCCCAATTAGTTTTCGGTGTGCATCACATAACATGTTGCGCAGTTTTTTTTATTTTTTATTTATTTATTTTTTTTTATTTACAATAGCTCTATCTCAAAAACTAATGCACAGATTTTCATCAAACTTTATATTCAGTTAAAAGTTGACATAAGTTGTTACTAACTGGATTTTGGTTTAAACCACCAAACTTGTGGAGCTGCTATGTTGCATTTTTGAGGAGATGTTAACATGCATATGTTAGAAGAAAATTTTGGGATTACCACATCTGACTAGTTTTTCATGCCTTGAAAGTGAAAGACATCTTTTTTTTATAATCAGAACAATAATCCGTGCAATAAAATTTTAAAAACATACCACTACAAAAGCTATACAGAAAATTTAAAAGTGATAAAGGATTCAAAAACAAATTTCTACAAGAAATTTTAAAAGTAAAAGATAATTGAAACGATAATTTCTCCCCTCTCTTTCTTTCCTCCAATGAAAAATTCTGCGTCCTTTTTCTCTTATATTTTAATTAGTTACATTCATTTTTGAAGAATGCATTCTAATTTTTTTTTCAATCAGAACCGTCAGAGAAAAAGCGAATTTAGCGAAATGAATTTCAAAGTCTATAGAGACGTAAAATGTTCGTGATTGGATATCTATGTTTTATCGTATCTTTTATTTTTTGTATTAAGTTTGAAGTAATTTACTAGTATAAAATACTATAAAGAAAGAAAAAAGAAAAAAGGTCTATTGAAATGCGAAAAATATGCTTGTCTGTTCTCCGAGTATTTCTTAGTTTGCTTAACGGAAATTTTTCGCATTTGAAGACGAAAATTTTCCGTTATTCAAGAAAGGGAAAAACAAGTATATCAGACGCAATTTACCACGCTGACGAATTTCGATGACTTGGATTTCTTCCGTATTCGATCATGGGTACTGTCCAACTGTAGATAGACTGTAGATTACTATCTATTACGCCAGCTCGCGACACCTAATGCACTTCTGTGGAGCGGTGTAAGGTTTTTTACACATCTTTTTTTCTTCTTTCATTTTCAACAATCAATTACATACTATTATTTTTGAAACCGGTTTTGATTAGAAAATAAATAAATAAATAAAATACAACCAAAATAAAAAATAAATAAAAAAGGGCCTTTGTGGATATCGATCTCACCTGTCCAATGCAAAAAAAAAAAAAAAAAAAAAAAAAAATTAAAACTAAAAATATTGGAATACAAACGAGATATTTAAAAAGAATATCCCCACAAGATTAACATTAGCGTTAATGAAGTAACCGTCTTAAATTGCCAACGCTATCCATTTTTGTCCTGGATAGCTTAATATTTGCTCGACGATAAGTAACACAAGCGAAGGTCGTGGACCTGGTTCCAATCAGACTTCGAGTCGATTACAGAGGACTGTAATCGATTACGATTACAAAAATTTTCATTTTCTAAAAACCGATTACGATTATGTCCCCTTTCATGCCAGTTGGATTACGATTACGTTTAGATTACGATTAATATTTTTTGTTGGATTACGATTATGTTTAAATTACGATTAAAAATTTTTTGTTGGATTACGATTACATTTAGATTACGATTACGGTTGACATTTTTGCGGCTGCAGGTCATGTTGACTTTAAATGTGTTGGCTTGTGTTTAAGCCATTTCTGACTCTTATTAGGATTTACTCAATTTTTCACAAAACAGTCCTAAACATTTTTCCAGGGGAAAAAATGCATTCTTAAATATTAAGAAGTATTATATTTATGTATGTACGCCAGATAGCATAAATTTCTTCCTTTATAAAAAAGATGAATTTCTTGTTAGAGTAATTAATTAGAGTATCTTATTAGAGTAATTTCTTATTAGAGTTTCTTATTAGTTTCTTATAGGCTAATGTTATGTGGAAGTATGTTGAATTTGAGTCGGGTTTCGGATTAACTAAAAATAAAATTATAGGACTCTGATTTGGTTTAATCCGAGTCGTGCAAAGTTCTATGAAGAACAACTCTTGCTTCGAACTCATTGTTTGACTATCAATATGCAATATTCACATTTTATAATAAATTTTATAATCACATTTTACAATTATTTCAAAACTCCATTGTTTTATGGTTGTCATTTTTTTTATTGAATTTTGATCATTTTACTTCACAAATTCCCCAAGAAAAATTCAGTCTGAATCACATTTTTTTCATATACATATTATTATTCGATATTGAGTAAATACCTCTTTAAAGAATTTCGAGGTATTATTTTCAACCTTCTCACTCACATTATAAAACATAAAATTTTCTTCTTTTTGTCAATTTCAGTCCCTATTAATATGCAGTGCATAGTATAAAGAGGCTACTTCAGTAAGGCGAAAACAGCAGTTCACTAATGTTAATCCTTTGGAAGAAATTTTTTTTAATATCTTGTTCGCATTTTAGTCTTTTAAAAGGTTTTTTTTTTTTTCGCATTGTTTAGCTTAGATCGATGTATATAAAGACCGTTGTTTTCTAGTTTTTTAATTTTGTATGCATCCTTTTTATTATGGGTGTTTTTAAACCAAAAAGGGCAATTTTGTGACATAAGTTTTAATTTATTTTTGTTCGAAAATACATGAAACTAGCAGGTGTTGTTTAATCAAAAACTATCTAATTGCACTCATTTTTCTGTTGTTTTATCTTCTTTTTATTTATTTATTTATTTATTTATTTTTTTAATTTTTTTTTTTTTTTTTTTTTTTTTTTTTTTGCAAACGCAATAGATATTTCAGAACAAGCCATCAAAGTTGACATTTCGAACGCATTTTCCGGCGAAAGCAGAAAAACCAGTCAATGAAAGGGAGAAAATTACGAGATCACGTGACCAAAATAGCTCATAATTCGGTAGATAATTTAATTGCCACAAAATGGAAAACTCAATTCGATTCGAATTAGCTTCCAAAGTCAGGCCTTCCAATTTTTTATATTTCAAAACGTTTTGTGCTTGAGAACACCTTTAAGATGTTCTTACTTTAGGAACCGGTTTTAAAAATGTAAATATACTCATTAAAAAAAAAAAAAAAAAAAAAAAAAAAAAAAAAACCAAAAAAAAACCTGTAATGGAAATTGAAAGAGTAAAACAAAAATCGGTCTTCATACAGATCGACTTCAGTTGCTCAATGAGAAAAACATTTAAAAATATTGAAATGCAAGTGGTCATAAATTTGGTATCGTAATTTTCTTTTCTTTTTTTTTTTTTTTTTTTTTTTTTTTTGCTCATAAAATTAACATTAGCGAAGAAGTGTTTTCGGATGACTGAAGTAGCCCTTTAATAATTATGTTGCTTTCGGAGAAAAATGAAGAAAAATAAACTAAAAAATTATACTGATATTCCGCATTTTCAAATTTAATAATTTTTAAAATAAATTTCAATTACATGAACAGCGTCGTAGACAGATGGGAGGGGGGAGGGGAAGTGGATTCTAGATGCACTGGGTACCACTAATTTTATAAAGCTTTCTTTACTTTATCTAATCAGAGAATTTCCAGCTATTACTCAATGCGAAAACAACTTTTCGATTTTAATGGTATGAAGAGCATGGACCTCCGGTCCCCTCTGGCTACGCCACTGTACAGGAAAGTTAAAGGAAAAAACACATTGTCTTCTGGTAGGACATAATTTAAGGGGAGTGGGTAGGGCAGAATATAATGTTCAATACCAGTGTCCGTAGTAAAACCATAAATAATTCTTTCTTTCTTTCTTTTTCTTTTCTTTTTTTTTTTTTTTTTTTTTTTTACTTTTTATCTTTACTACTCCTACTCAATGACCCATACCTCTAGATTGACAACATGTTGTTTTGTTTTCTCAATTCCCATATCTTTGACAAACTCAAGTCAAATACTATTTCTATATCCTATTACAGTGTGCGGTATACATTCTGTTTCACTTTTACACCAGGCTATCTCTGTCCCTCATGACCTCTGACCTTCACCCTCCTACTTTAGGGGCAGGGGCAGTTTAATGAGTTGAAAAGTGAACCGAACTCTTCCTTTTCCGGTACAATGTCAGCAAACCAACCAAGTATATTTTCATTTGGAAGAGAAAGGAAGGGGAAAAAAAAGACGTAATCTTAGAGCGTAATCGTATATTTCTGTGAGATTACGATTACATTGCAATTACTTAGGGTCCGATTATGATTAGATTATGATTGTAATAGGAATGAAATCTCTTGATTATGATTATATTGCGATTATTTCGAAAACCAAAATCTATGATTACGATTACAGTGCGATTACACAGTTTTTGTAATCGATTATAATCGACTATGATTACACGATTACGATTACTCGAAGTCTGGTTCCAATCCCGTCACAGACTTCTTTTCATTCAGTTAGATAAGTTACAACCCCTATCATTTCTTTATCAGATGCTATGATCGTATTAATATACGTAACAATGTTACTGTTTGCAAATTTCATTTGTAATGTATCTTATTTTTCATATTTATTAATTTTATAGGACTAAAAAAAGTATGAAAATTTTTATATAGCCAGCTTTTTATTTTATTCCTTCTAAAACTACGTCATTATCTATTTTTTTTTTTTTTTTTCATTCCAAGTCTTCATTATGAGACGCATTTTCCATTAAAATAAACAAATATGTTTGAATTAAAGTTTGATTACAGATAAATATCGGCAATTAAAGTTCATTTTCAAAGGAAGATATTTTCAATAAATTAAAAGCTTTTTCCAATTCAAAAAATATTTATTTCGTCGTCTTAATTGAAATTGTACTATACAATTTCTTTTTATTTTATGTTCTTTTTAAAGTTTCAAGGTTGTTTCGAATCTTCAACAAACTCTAGGGTTTTTTTAGGGATGTTAGTGTAGCTGTATTGTTAATTAAAATAATATTTAAAGATTTCCAGTACAAAACTAAATTGAAACTAATTTTTAACGAAAATATTCACTGTTAAAAATTACACACTGATTAAGAGCTGTTGATAATTTTAGCAGAAGTAGTTTTTAGTAGATCGGTTATTTACTTTTTTCTAATATATTTTAGAGAAAAGTGACGTTGAAAAATGAAAGAAACATCAAGGTTTTACACAAAAATAAATAAATAAATAAATAATAAAGAAAAGCGTGCAGTTAACAGTTATTGATGGTTTTGAGCTCACAAGCTATTCACAGCAATTGTACATTATACTTCTATTTTTTTTTTTAAATGCCTCTCAAAAAATAAATCAAGGGGAATCAACATCAGTTTCCCACCTACTTAACCGATGAACATTGAAATCAGAAAAGCATCTTAACAGAATAAACTTGGATGCCAAAAATTAAGTAAATCAGATAATTTGCACGAAAAACACATTTCTCTAAATTAAAGAAGGATAGGCTAAACTATTTCTCCCTTTATACATAACCAATGAATCTCCAAATCTAATCAAGGGAGCACTTTATCAGAATAAATCTACAAAAAAGATCATTGAAGCAAATTGGATAATTCTGCATGAAAATCCATTTATCTAAATTAAGTGGGCGGACTGGCCTCCTTTTTATTAAACCAATGAATTTTCAAATCTAATCAACGAAATTCCTTAACAGAATAAACCGGTATATGAAAATTGAAGAAAATCGAAAATATCTGTATTAAAAATATTTTATCTAAATAAGGGGAAGAGACTAGTCCCGTCTCTCTATTATACTTAATCAATGAGCCTACAAATCAAATCAAGAAAGTACTTTATTAAAATAAATCGGTATATCACATTTCAAGCAAATCTAATAATTCTCATGAAAAACGCATTTTCCTAAATTAAGGGGAGGGGATTAGCTCCCTTCCCCGCTTTATACTTAACCAACGAACTCATAAAACTAATCAGGGAAGCGTCTTATCCGAATGTATCTAGAAAAAAAAATTAAACAAATCGGACATTTCTGTCAAGACTTACTGTTACGTACATACACACATACTGAAGCTGCTTGCTCACTAGATTCCCGGGTTTGACAGCTTGCGAGCTAAAAGCTGAAAGGTTTATATGAGTTGTATTTTTCTACCTGAGGGAAAAGCGTTTGAGTCAGGATTCAATCCAAGGATCTTTTAGCTGAAGCTGCCAACGCTATACCAACTGAACTATCCAGGACAAATCTTGCGGACACACAATTGGCGTAAAAATTCTGCTGATTATGACATCTGGTTTGATATTTGAAAGAGCTGAAGAAGATAAATAGCAGGTAATGGAACTCTAAAAAACATTGGATACGTAATTGCATTTGATTAATTTCACCACAATTATTTTAACGGATAAATAAATAACACGAAATGTTATTTGACAAGTTGTCATGATCAATGATATTTCTGAGTGAAATTTGTTTTTGCCAGATTTGTTGAAGATAACTTAGTAGATAAAGTATTAGCCGATCCAGCGAAATGGTCTCTAGTTTGAATCTTGACGTGGAGACTTTTTCACTTGTTAGTTGGGAAACTACAACTCTGTCTGTTCGTGCTCTAAGTTACATATTATATATATTCAGATTGACTTGTAATTGATAGATGTTATTGACGTTTGCCATGACATGTTCGGTATTGCAAATGAAGTGTGTAGCATTCATTGTTCATTTACAGAGGCAAATTATGATCTATGTTGAAAAATCATTTTCGATATTATTTTAATAGTGTTAGTAGAAGAAAAAAGAGAGTTCTTTGTCAATAGGAGCCAAGAGCTGAGGTGGATGGGATTACGTTGCGAAAGTACTAATACGATTGATAAATGCGATGCGATTCCAGATAGAGTAGCGCCCTCAACCTCCTGTTGACCATCTCTTATTAGGCAGAACAAGTCTGTCGTAAGAAAAGGTTTGAACAAAGGAAAAAGGAAGTAATTAGATATATTAATGATGATTGTGCTATAAGAGAAGGTTAGAAAAAATCAAAGTGACATGGAAGATAAGGAGATTGAAACAAAGCAAAGCTGAACATGTTGAAACAAAATCAGATTGGTGGGGAGGAATGCCGTCAAGCTGATGCCCTCCTTCCGCTCGTCTGGCTGGTATCTTCCAGGTGACCATCTCAGCCTATCACATATGGCTATGGCACTCGTGTTGTCTGCAAGCTCTACGTAACCACTGTTTTTGTAATTTGACATTTGACATTTCTCCTTTAGTTGTTGTCTTGACTAGATGTGTGAAAAAAGGTGCTACATAGTAAGAGGTGTTTTTATGCCTAATTTCTATGCTAAAAAGTCATTTTATTTTTAGAACTACTTTTTTTCAAATGACAAATGTATTTAATGGCTTTTTCGAAATTCACGTTAGACTTTCTAAATTTGTTAAAAAAATTTGGAGATTTTTTTTTTTCAAAATTAAACCTTTAATGCCCAGAGTAGCATACATACGTCCGACAATAGTTCGAATTTAGAAGATTTTTTAATTAGGATATTCCAAATTCCCAACAAAAATTTAAAATAACATCATTTGTTTTATTTAATATCAAATATTGTAGATATTTCCCGAACTCTCAAGTTCCCAGGCAACTTTACATCCGGTGTACATGTAAAATTAGCTTTCAATGCTATGGGAGCACAGAAGAATGTTCAAAGGCGGCAGGTGGCCACGAAAAGAAAAACTTATGAAGCAGAAAAAAAGTATAAATAAAAATAACAAACGAGTTTCTTATGGTAGTATATCATTACTAAAAAAAATGAAAAATAAAATTTTGCATTCGATCCAACAAAAAACTGAAACAGTCCATAAACAGGCGAGAAAAGTTATATAATATATATACATAGTGTATATATACAGTGTGTCCAAAAAGTCTGGAAACGGTCGAATAACTCGAAAAAATACATATGAAATTGAAAAACGTAAATATACGTGTTAAACATTTTTAAATAAGCTATTCAGTGATACCAAATTTGACCTTCGTAACCGACCCCCTGGGGGTCAGAGGGGGTCCAACTTTGAAATCTTAAATTATAACCCCCATTTTTTTATTGCAGATTCGGATTCTACGGACAAAAATACGTAACTTTTGTATTTGATGTTTTTTTCGAATCCTCGTTTATCACGGTGTAATTGAGCATATTAAATCGATACATTTTTCGGCTTTTCCAACGGGATTTTCCCTAATCGAAACTAATTGGGGAGAATTTATGACATCAAATTCTTCGTCTTTTGCAATAATAGCGTTTCCTGAAAATCACCCGTGCCGATTATTTCGGTAGTGCTACACAGTTAAAAATTAGATCCATTTGCTGTAGCGTCACTCCACAGCTTTTATAGAATATCTTTTTCATGACCAATGGGAATGTTCCATAACACAGTAAAATACACTGTAAAAAAGTTGACCCTTTTGCTGCATCGTCACTCCACCGCTTTTATAGAAAACGATTACTTTACTGTGTTATGGAGCATTCTCATTGGTCACAAAAGAGATATTCTATAATAGCTGTGGAGTGACGCTGCAGCAATTGGGTCAAATTTTTAACAGTGTAGCACTATTGAAATAATCGCCACGGGTGATTTTCAGGAAACGCTATTCCTACAAAAGACGAGGAATTTGACGTCAAAAATTCTGCCCAATCAGTTTCGATTAGGGAAAATCCCGTTGGAAAAGCGGGAATATGTATCGATTTAATATGCTCGATTTCACCGTGATAAACGAAGATTTGAAATAAACATCAAATACAAAAATTACGTATTTTTGTCCGTAGAATCCGAATCTGCAATAAAAAATGGGGATTATAATTTAAGATTTCAAAGTTGGACCCTCTCTGACCCCCAGGGGGTCGGTTTCGAAGGTCAAATTTGGTATCACAGAATAGCTTATTTAAAAATATTTAACACGTATATTTACGTTTTTCAATCTCATATGTGTTTCTCGCGTTATTCGGCCGTTTCCAGACTTTTCGGACACCCTGTATATATATATATATATATATATATACACTATATTGCCATTGATTATGGGACACTTGCGATTTTAGACATTTTACTAAATATCTAGAAAAATACATGAGGAATCATCTCGAAACTCTTAGTGTATAAATATAATAGTATACGTCATACATCTCCGTGAAGATTTCTTACCGAAACTCCATAGGGGACCGTCAACAAATTAAAAAAGTATGAATATCTTTTGAATAACCCTGTCAAAACTAATGTAGCAAAAGCGCTCAAACTCTAGATTATGATTGAATGCCTTATTGTAATACATTGTGTTCATTTTTATGCAAATAGCATGCATACTCGCAGAGTAATTAAGGTTTTTATAAAAATGGTCCCAAATTTTTCCAAGTTTTTTCCTTATAATTTTCAGAGTTCTTAATATAAAATAATATTTTTTTCAGAAAATATGACAAACAACATTGCACACAGTACCCTGTAATCAAAATTAAAAAATAATGAAAATTGTATACAAAATGAGTTGGTTTACTAAATAATTTTTTACTGCGCATGCGTCAACGATATCAATATTTCATTTGCATATTATGTTAGCTAAATGTACAGAGCAACGTTTGTGAAAGTCACAAAATCATAACTTGAAAATTCTGAAAATAATCGTCAATTGAATAAGTTGAAAATCCGTTATTCTCAAAATGAAGCAAAAACAAGAGGGGTTGTATCCATATATTCATTGATTAGTGTCAATATAGAATACACAATACGGGATGTTACGACTACTTTTGGATAAAATCCCTCATTTTTTTGCTCTATTTTGGAAACAACGGATTTTGCCCTTTTTCTATAGACGATTACTTTCAGAATTTTCAAGCCATAATTTTGAGAATTTTACAAAAGTTGCTCTATACATTTAGCTAACATAATATGCAAATGAAATTTTGATATCTTTGACGCATGCGCAGAAAAAAATTATTTAGTAAACCTACTCATTTTTCATACATTTTTTATTATTTTTTAATTCTGATTACAGGGTACGGTGTGCTATGTTGTTTGTCATATTTTCTGAAAAAAATATTATTTTATATTAAGAACTCTGAAAATTATAAGGAGAAAACTTAGAAAAATTTGGGGCCATTTTTATAAAAACCTTAATTACTCTGCGAGTATGCATGCTATTTGCATAAAAATGAACACAATGTATTACAATAAGGCATTCAATCATAATCTAGAGTTTGAGCGCGTTTGCTACATTATTTTTGACAGGGTTTTTCAAAAGATATTCATTCTTTTTTAATTTGTTGACGGTCCCCTATGGAGTTTCGGTAAAAAATCTTCACGGAGATGTATGATGTATACTATTATATTTATACACTAAGAGTTTCGAGATGATTCCTCATGTATTTTTCTAGATATTTAGTAAAATGTCTAAAATCGCAAGTGTCCCATAATCAATGGCAATATAGTGTATATATAAGGATTCTTTTCAGAGATCATACATGTAGAACATGTGTTTTACAATGTATAAAATGCTCAAAAACAGAATAGTAAAGGAGAAAAAAATTAAATTTTTAAGCGTATTTGCAATTTGAAAAGAATATTTCATATAAGCTTGAAAAATTGCAAAAGAAATCATAAGAAATATAATTGAAGAGAGTTCAAATCAACAATACCATTAAAAACATGATTGAAAGGGTAATTAATGCAAAAAGGAGTTTGTCCACCTCGTAGCAGCTCTGCCTCGTAGTCTGATAACTCGAAGAAGAGCTGAACATAGAAATAGATAAAAGGCAACAAGAGTAAATATGAGAGTATAAATATACAATAATGATTAAAAAAGATTAAGTTATGGCTTTTTTAAACAGGACAGGACAGAAACACAAGCAAAAAAGAAGTTTATCTGAAATGAAAATTATTAAATGTCTTTAATAATGACTAAAATTTTTTGTATTGGGTCTTGTCGTTTTTTGGTTTGGAATGAAATAAGACATTAACAATTATTTGAGCATCTTTGGTAATCTACTTATCTCTCATTTTGTTGGTGTTGCGGTTAGTTTTATTTTCAAGTCTTAGAGGTTTGTAGGACAGCCCCGGTATGTAACGGAATGACCTAACGTAAAATTGGCACATTCGGTAGTAATACGGCCCTTATTATAGCAATCTGCATTTAAGTATTATTCTCCTTAATTACACATTTTGAATCAAAATCGCATACTTCTGAGGCGTGCTCAAACCCCTGTAAGTGGTAGTATTGTTCAACAATTTAATTTACCTTTAAAAGCTTCAATCTTAACGGAAAGATAGTGAATAATTTTGATTTGATAGATTTCTTCGAAGTTCTTATCTGGTAAAACATTTACGATATACAGTGGCATTGGACTGCCATTTTTGCAATTTTTGAGCATAGCAGCATTAGTAATGGTGAAAAAGTACTCATTTAAGCTATCAATAATAAGTTTAGTGCCAGTATAACAAGAAAGACCTTGGATACGTATTTTTTGGGCTTCAGTTCTCTTGGATCAAGAGCAATGTATATTTTAGCCGTTTTTATCAAAACAGCATTGAGTTTTCCTAACATCATCTTTATTTCTGCAATGTATGACAAGGTGGTCGACTTTAAGAGTAATTTTAGATTTTTCTGATTTTATCTCAGGCATTTTTTGAGCTAGAATCGTCTTATTTCCATCTCTTTCGACATAGAAAGAGCTGACTCTTAGTTTCGAGTTACCAGGATTTTGGTTTTATCGCTAAGATTAATTTCATTAGAAAGGTTTTTATATTTACTGTTAATTGGATAGAAAAATTCTTCTCAGTTAGAATACTCGCCTCAATCAGTCATTTAATCCCCCTTTTCAACGGCAGTAAAGAGCTCGTTTTTAAGATTAGATTTAATTACTAAGAAATCAGAAGATTTCTTTAAGTTACAGAGCAAATAAAGCCGAAATAATCTGAATTTAACAATTTTTTCAAAATTTGGCTCTCCAAGCAAAGAAAAAGCATCAAGTCAAGCTCTCCTCACCTCTTCTTGTTCTTCGAAAAGGATCTCGCATATTCAACTTTAGTTTTGATGTCTAATATATGTTTGTCCATAAATGTAAAAAAAAGTAGTGAGAACTTCCACAGAGTATTCCTCAAAATTTGAAGAAATAGCATCGAAATGATTTTTAAAGTTGGAGTTTAAAGTTCCATTAGCAATATTTGCCAGTACATTCTCGAAAACATGTGAATCATCTACAGATGACATGTTGCAGGAAATCACCGACGAACAATTATTCATATGAACTACTTTCAATCACCGAAAAACTACGCAAAACATCACCAGTTGAATCGGAGTAGAAACGGACACCCTACACTTACTAAATCGACACTGTGAAAATGATTTAATAGCCGATATTCCATATTTAAATAAAGCGAAAATTATTATTGAAATTTTCTGGTGTGAATTCAGATTCCCTGAACTGTGGAATTTCTAAAACGTAATCTACTATAGGAATCAGAGGGTTAAAAAATTTATTTGTTGATTCAAACACTAAAAGTTTTATTTTTTTGGAATGATTTGAATGTTTAATAAAAAATGAAACAGGTTTGAAAGTTGTTGAAAAGAAATAGGCTTAAACTATTAAATGAGCAAAGTATCATTTAAATTACCTTTTCTTTAATCAATTACACCTAAAAAATAATATCTCCACTAAAGATTATGATTATTAATTAGTAAGTTGTGATCGATTCTCTGGAAAAAGGTGAGAAATTTAATTAATTTTTATGAAAAATAATTGTGTTGTGTTTATTTGAAGAACCTTTTCCTTATGAGATTGTTATCGATTATGCTATTATCAGAAAGTAAAATGAAATAATTATTAAATTAAAAGTAATTGTTCTTAAAATTGAAATAAAATAAAAACATATATTTTCTTCTAAATAAAATGATTCTCTTACACTAATTAACAGTTAAACATAAAGATTTATTTACAGCTATGTACAAACTTCGCATCCACAAAAATCATACATTTTGGGGAAATATCACCCAAACAAAGTTACAAATTACTTTTTATCTAGAAGTAAATTATTGGAAAAAAATCATAAATGCAGGCACCCTATTGAGCTGACACATTATGATCAAACATATCTGGGGGAAATATATATATATAGTAAAATTAAAGTCACTTGCCAAAATTCTGTATTTAATTCGACGCATTCGGGCCTTTTATGAGATCACCGGCAGCACTCACAAAACACATCCTTTGCTTTTTTTTCATTGCGGCACCGTCACATATTAGATCATCATAGGCAACTGACTGACTAAAAACTATATTTTTCTCAGTTCCAACCTGCAGGAAGGTACCAAACTCTTATCTTTTATTGGAGCATAAGTTACCGTTGGTTTCTTCTAGTCTTTCTTATAATTGGGTGAGGGATGAAATCATCCCTCCCACTGTAAACCACGTGAGAGCCACTGGCCTCCCTTTGTCTGTAAACTTGCGTAAATCTCTTTTACTGCATGTTGTAAATTTTCTTGACACTGAATGTCGCTTACAATGATGTTTGTTGTTCAGTTCAGGGACTCTTGTCGTAAACTTTTATTACCAAGAAGGTTAGAGGACCACCTAATTTAGGCCACCCAGATGTATTGTACTGGATATCTATTTAAGTAAAATTGTTCCATCAATTTAATTATATCCTTCTATGATGGATGCATGAGAAAAATGTGTCCATCAAAAGTAACAAAACATGGTTTTCATTTTAGGTAGCTTTCATTACAAAAAGTGCCCCACCAGTGGCCGAGAGGTTCGGACCTCTCAACTGGTAGACGGCAGGTGCTGGGTTCAAACCCAATCGCGGCTGTCGGCCTAACCGTTCGGAGTTTTCCGTGGTTTTCTTCGAACCTTGCGTAAATACGGGTTAGGTTCCCTTAGAAAGACCCCCACGGAGGGCACTCCCCCTGGTCCTATATCCCATTAGCGTAGATAATCGGACGACAAAAATCAACCAACATTACAAAAAGTAAAAAGCTATCTATTGCAGCCGTCCGGAGGAAAGCACTTCCGGAAAATTTTGGCATATTTTCACCGATCATGACCCCCAGACCCCAAAACCACCCCCCGTTCAAATGTTGACATATATATATATATATATATATCTGATTTTTGTCATGCGATAACTAACGTATTTATGAACCGATTTGAATGAAACTTGGTATGTACATAGTAAATACAAATGTTTCGACCGAGTTCGTTGGACAGCATCATCCGCCAGTTTGTTTAAAAATGACGGCCATTTTAACTTTTTAAAAAAATTTAAAATTTAAAATTTAATGCGAAAAAATTAAAATGTGAAAAATATTTTTCTTCTACGTGTTAGAACTTAAAACAAAGATTCCAGAACACTTTTTATTTTGTCTATATCTTAAAAAATGATTGAGTTACAGCACTTTGAATTTTTCTTATGGCTGACATTTTGAAACAATCTGATTTTTGTCACTTGATAACACGCGTACTTAAGAACGGACTTGAATGAAACTTGGTATGTACATAGTAAATACAAATGTCTCAACCGAGTTTATTGGCCAGCATCATCCGCCATTTTGTTTCAAAATGGCGGCCATTTTAAATTTTTTTAAAAATTTCAAATTTAAAATTAAATACGAAAAAATAAAAGTTGGAAAATATTTTTCTTTTACGTGTTAGAACCTAAAACAATGATTCCAGAACACTTTTTATTTTATCTATATCTTAAAAAATGATTGAGTTAGAGCACTTTGAATTTTTCTTATGGCTGATATTTTGAAACGATATGATTTTTGTCACGTGGTAACACGTGTATTTATGAACCGATTTAGATGTAACTTGGTGTGTACATAGTATATACTGAGGCCTTAATCGAGTTCGATATTCAGTTCCATCCGCCATTTTATTTCAAAATGACGGGCATTTAAAATTTTTTATAAATTTTAAAATTTAAAATTAGGTACAAAAAGTGAGAAATTGAAAAAGATTTTTCTTTTATGCATTTCACTTTGATACAAAGATTCAGAGCATTTTTTGTTTCGTTTGTATCTTACAAAATATCTGAGTTATCGCATATATATATTAATCGATTTCAATATGAGTGTGCATGTGCACCTAAATTAAGATTTCGACCAAGGTCATAATCAGGTTCTACTAATAATAACTTAATTTAAAATAAATAAATAAATATATAAGTATATGAAAGCTACCTCTTCCTCCCGGCACTGCCGGAAGGACTATTTTTTTTCTAACGTAAAAAAAAAATTAATAAAATAAAAATTTCATAATTTTTTTTTTTTTTTTTTTTTCGATTTTTTACGGAAAGAATTAGATTTTTACTTCACTGGTTGCTTGAATTTGCTTTCACAGCATCGGTGTTTGAAAAATTAAAACATAAAGTACAAGAAAGATCACAGCATTTTAAAAGTCATTTGCAGAACATTTAAAAAAATATATCCTTTTCATTTTTATGCCTTTAGTATGCATAGAGAAAAACAAAAAACAAACGAACAAACAAAATTTTAACATCAGAAATACTACGTATTATGGTCTTCATCTGTATTATGCAACCGGAAAGGCCAGGTTTTTCCTCTTATAATTTTAAAGACTGCAGTTCTTTTTAATGCGTATTCAAATAATAAAATAATATTGGACCATTGCTTACTTTATTTTCTTCATGTTGGCAAAAAATGATATAGTATAGTGATTACAAGGAGTTTTTATTTCGCTGTTATTTTTGACTTTCGCTTACAGATTTTATACTGGGTAGTCATAGAAAAACTCTATCATGACAATATATGATTGTGTCGGCCATACCGTTCTCGCAAACGGGATGTCATTTGCGATATAATTATTTTTAATTCATGTGTTCAAGAATGAAATGAAGTATAATAAATTAGCTTTCACAACTATGGTTATAGTGGCAAAAGTAAGAAAATTTGAAATGGCAGCATCCACTTTATTTTCATTATAAAATAGTTTTCGCATTAAAAAGCAATATTCCATCTATGTTGGTAAAAAATATTTCGTCATTTCATTATCAATAATTCTAGTATAAATCCAATATTTCTGCAATATTAACAATTTATTGAAAAAGAAAATATCAGTACTTCTGCAATGGTGCCATTTCTTGAAAAAGTTCCAGTTTAAAGCCAATAATTAACCAATATTGATAATTGGTTTGAAAAAGTTTCTGGTGCATGAAATATTAGTACAATATTCGCTAAAAATATAAATAATATAGTAACTAATATGAATTGTTAATAATTTTATTTCTTATTTACTTTTCTTAAAAATCTGAATTTTTACGCTCAATATAATAAGTATTATTATTTCAGGATTTTTGGATGTTGCAACGAAAAAAAGCACTACTTCTTTGAATCATGTGAAGGTATCCACATATTTTACGCCACATAAAATTATTATTGAATAACGTAATTGCGTAATACGAATTGCGTGCAAAGACAATGTTCCATGAAGACCACAATCTGACAAATATTTACCGAAAGGATCTTTCATTAAGCTGTAATGGTAAATATTGACTGAAGATGAAATTTATATGCAGTACATTAACATTGCCGTTATTTTCTTCAGATGAATAAATTCGAGAGAAATTAGAACATAATATGAAATAAGCAAGCTAAATTTATAAAGTCGCAGATCGTAATATAACATTAAAAGGAATATTTGCTTACTGTGGAGGTCATTTCTAAAAGATAAAAATTAATTATTATAAAACTTTATTGCTAAAATATTTACAATAAAATTCACACAATGATTTGAACCTCGCTTTGTTGTTATGAATCAATAAATTCAATATGAAAACTAGCTCTTGAATTAATATGAAATCAACATTTATCATGAAAAAAAAAAAATGAAAAGATAAAAAAATGAAAAAAAAAAAACCCAGTTGAATTTAGATTTTGTCGTTGCAGAATTCAGTTTCGCCTCCGATTAGAAAAAAAAAATCGATAGAGGTCTTTTAGAAGAGCGACCCCGTTTAGAATGCAATGAACTAACTTCATTTTTCTTGTGTTTATCAATATAATAGCAAACAGAACGGCGTGAAATACCCAATTGATTAGCGATTTCTCTCTGAGACATTGGAATTGCGGAATAATAAAGAGATACAATTTTACGTGCTACTTCTTTATTGACTAGATTCATAAAAAACGGATTTTTTCTTTAGTTTAAACGCTTTTTTATAGACTCTGGGAAAAAGGAAATGCATTTTAACAATAAAACGAGTGGAATCCCGTCGAATTCAACGAATGAAATGTTTAAAAGACCCGATCGATTTGGTTTAAAAAAAGCAAAAGTAATTACATTATTGAATCAATGTATAATAAATATATTTCCAAACTTAATGTCAAGTTTGCCAATTACAATTTTGCATGCAAATATTCGCACATCTTCAGTTAAAATTGTAATCTGAATGCCGGCGAAATCCAGAAATTTTATTTTATATGCACTCACAAAAAAATACTTTTATTTAAAAAAAAAAAAAAAAAAAAAAAAAAAAAAAAACTAATTTCATTTTTATTGTGACATTATTTTCACTAACTGAAGTCATCTGAAAGTAAAATCTCAATCTCAGCGTCCATAATGAAAAGAAATATTGAAATGTAATATCGTTATAAGTAAAAATGCGATGTTTTAAATAGTGACGTCATTTTCTCTTCAGATGTTTTTTAAAAGTTACTGTTATTAGTAATATGAAAAAGGCATACGTAATAATATTGTAATTCCCATTTATCTGGTTGCTGAATGACATCATTTTCCTCATTTGAAATTATTCGTATTTTGCCTTAGACATTAATTTTTATCATAAATTATTTTTTGTTATTTTATTTACATTATTAATATTATGTCCCAGTAAATATATATATTTTTTACCTCAATTAGTGCATAGTTATACGCAATCATTTTATTGTGGTTAAATTTTACGAAAACAATTAACTTTTTTCTTTTAAATGCGAGAACATGTTCACTGATGAAATAAAGCTTCTGACTGGTGGAAAGTGATGATGGAAAATAAATTTTTATTATCGAGAGCTAAATTGAGTTGCCACCATTTTGAAGAAATATCGTAAAAAGCATTTAAAATTAAAATTAAAATATAAAAATGGAAATAAATTAAAAAATAGCTAAAATGGGCACAACTACAAATAAATAGCTTTCATTTAAAAGAATAATTTTCAAAATCGGTTGACTAGAAAATTCAGGGCTGATGACTAAAAAAACAGCCAGGTCTTTTAAATATATAGATTGTATGAATATCTCGTTTTAACGTCCAGATTATGAAAAAGAGGGCCAAAAAATTCTGAATTAGAAAAAATGTTTGCAAAAATTCAATATGACCTTTTCATAATTACACATAATCCCAGATACCCTTTCCTTAATTTATAAACTATTTGGTGCAGACACATGAAAAAAAAAATTAAAGTAATAAATTTTCGAGATTGCGACGACGTTTTAACCCTCTGATGGTTTTGCAAAAGGGTAAAATTGTAATACTATTTTTTCTTCAGTTTACTTTAAATGTTAAGAAAATATGATTCTTTAAACATTATATAAAAAAAATTACAAATATGAATGTAATCCTTGAGAGTATTAATTATTCTTCAATGCATTGAAAATTCATTAAAACTATAGAATTATATTATTTTAAATATTGCTTATATTGTTGCAATGAAACCTGGAGTTCAATAAATGGAATATTACGTGCCAAACATTTAGAGGATTAAAATAAAAAAAAAAGCTGCTTTACTACGTGTATATTTCAGAAAAGAAACATTTGCTAATTTGGGAAGTTTATTGATACCTAAAGTTCCTGATTAACTAATTTTTCAACTAAAAGGTTCTGGGCGTTTCTTCAACATCAAGGAATGTTTCTGTAGTTTTTCACGGCATAGCACGATAAAATTGTTTAACTTTATAATATTAGTTCGTAAGATACTTATAATTCTCATGATTTGTGAATTATCTTTCACACTTTCAACCCGTATCTGTTAAATAGCAATGTAGTATATGTAACCTTATATGTGGAATTATAAAGAGTTCTAAAATTGTTGTTATTTTTTCTCTAATTTTTTATAGCATTCACTTTTATATTTTATGCAAGTAGGTCATTGAAAACTCATATGACCATGTGACTCATATGAAACATATATGACCATGTCGACTATACCGCTCTGGGTCATTCCATGAAAAAAGGACGAAAAGTCTATACGTGATTATTACATTAATAATTCTTTTAATTGACGATACAATAACATTGTTAAAATTGTTGTTAAGATGTCCCACTAGCAGGAATGCAAGCGTTGCGCCTTAAATGGCTGATTGCTTTTACTAAATTTTTATAGTATTCCACATCTTATTTATTTAACAGATTTTCTGATATTTAACAAGGTGAAGAATACTAATAAATTTTAGTGATGAAAATCAGCTATTTGTGGCGCAGCGGTTGTATTTCTACCCACAAATTACTTGGAATGCTCCTTCTAGGAAAAAGCATGCTATTTGCGATAAAAGTATTTTAAAATGTGTGGCTGTAGAGGGAAAAGAAGAACAACAATCTAGCTTTCACAGTTACGGTTACAGTGATGAAAATTTGGAAATTTTGAATTGCAGCAATCCTTTTATTGCAATTGTAAAATGATTTTTTTCATTAAAAAGTCATAAATATCTTTGAAACGATACCTATAGCACTCAAAACGATAATATAAAAACATATGAAAAGAAGAGCATTTAGAAGAACACGTGTGCTTCAAGAACACTTTGATGACATTTTCATCTACTGCCTTTTTGTGTTTTTGTAACCTCGATTATACACTGTTAAAAATTTTGTCCTAGTCTGAATCAAATTTTGGTGCTCAGTATCACCGTAAGATGGTGAAATATCGTACCAGCATTTACAGTTCCCGTTAAAGCATACTTCCAATTGCTGGAACGAGATTACAATAGAAAGTATGGTTCAAGAGAAGAATCAAATATCGTACGAGATTTCGCCACCTTATAGTGGCAGGTACGGAGCAGGAAAGTTTGGTTCAAACTAGGCAAAAGTTTTTTAACAGTGTATTTCAAACATACCCCAATGGGTTTCTGTCTTTTAGAATGCTTTAAAATTATATACTCGAAACTGCTAATTGCATGTGGTATAAAAAATACCATTAAAGTGAGATTCTGAAATATCTTCGAACCATGATTTATTGTTGCCTTGCACACGATGGTTACAGCAAACATTTGGACATTTAGGTATCAGATTAAATTCAATTTTGTCATCTATGTCAGCCCACCTGTTGTTTGTACTGCTCTTCATTTCATTTCTTTTAAGTTATGATTTAGAGGGTTACAGGTTCTGTCTCAATGCCAACTATGAACTTTCATTACATAGATCATTTTTCGATAAACAAAATCGTGTGTTGCCATTTTACAAAACATTTTCTATCGTAACCATGACCATGAAAACTACATTGCACTTCCTCACTTCATTTTCGATCCCGCATCATCTCAAACGAGACTTCGTTTCCTTGAATGGTACGTTTACTAAGGGACTTGCATCAACAAAACATTTTAATTAGGACCACCCTTTATTTTTCTGATTGTCTCAAGAAGAACTTTCGTGTCAATATCGTGTCAGTAGTACTCAAAAAGTGATTTCTTTCATATAAAACTTCGAAACCTGATGCTTGAATATTAATTTATGGTGATGTTTTGTATTTTTTAATATTTCGATTATTCATAGAAATCAACATTCCGGGTTTGATTAAATCCATTAAGGGAAGGTTTACTTCATGACTTAAAATCTGCATAACTTTTATAAATTTCTTTCAATTACAAAAAAAAAAAAAAAAAAAAAAAAAAAAAAAGATATCATCTTTATTTTTTTGCATTATATTTATTAACATTTTACTTCCTATTTACATTTTTTGTGCAAAAAAAAAAAAAAAAAAAGTCTTGTGCAACTGCAGAAGCACACCATGGACTTCTAATCAAGGGGCGAACGTTTTTTTTTTTCCGGTCACAAGATCTCAAACAAATTTGGTGTATTACGAAATGGCATTAAATTCTTAGGAGCTTGTACCAAGTTCAAATTTAAAAGTTTATTTTTGAAAAAAATAGTTATTACCTAAGGGAAAAAAATCCAACTTACGACTTATTTTATCATTAGAAAACAAAAATTAAAGATGAAAATATAAATTGTTTTTCTGCTATTTCAAAATTTTTTTATTTATTTATTTTAGTCTCCGATGCTATTTCTTTCAGACAAGCTAAAAAATGTCGTGTCATCAGCCGTGAATTTTCTACTCAACCGATTTTGATAATTAATTTTTTAAATGAAAGCTATTTATTTGTAGTTGTGCCCATTTTAGCTATTTTTTAATTTATTTCCATTTTTATATTTTATTTTTAATTTTAAATGCTTTTTTACGATATTTGTTCAAAATGATGGCAACTCAGTTTAGCTTTTCTCTCGATGATAAAAATTTATTTTCCAAAATGATTGCGTATAATTATGCACTAACTGAGGTAAAAAAAAAATATATTTACTGAAAAATAACATTAATAATGTAAATAAAATAACAGAAAACAATTTATGATAAAAATTAATGCCTAAAGCAAAATAAGAAAAATTTCAAATGAGGAAAATGATGTCATTCAGCAACCAGATAAATGGGAATTGCAATATTATTACGGATGCCTTTTTCAATAACAGTAACTTTTAAAAAACATTTGAAGAGAAAATGACGTCACTATTTAAAACATCGCATTTTTACTCATAACGATATTAGGTACTAATCTGTTATCCCGCCGACCAATTTCGCCAAATTATACAAATCGCCAAAATAGCCAAATTATACATATTGACATAATTTTTATTTTGAATAACGCAAAAACAAATAATTAGTAGAATATTAATAAAAAGTCGAAATAAAAATCACTTAATGACATTTTAAACACTTAATCGTATTTAATGTCATTGAATGTGACATTCACGATCATCCATTATTGGAATTTAATCTTATAGATTGGCGATAATTTTTTGGTCGACGGGATAACCTAATAGTTCCCGATATTACATTTCAATATTTATTTTCATTATGGACACTGAGATTGAGATTTTATTTTCAGATGACTTCAGTTAGTGAAAATAATGTCACAGTAAAAATGAAATTAGTTTTTTTTTTTTTTTTTTTTTTTTTAAATAAAACTATTTTTCTGTGAATGCATATAAAATAAAATTTCTTGATTTCGCCGGCACTCAGTTAACTGAAGATGTGCGAAATATTTGCATGCAAAATTGTAACTGGCAAACTTGACATTTATTTTGTAAATATATTTATTGTATATTGATTCAATAGTGTAATTACTTTTGCTTTTTTTTTTTTTTAACCAAATCGATCGGGTCTTTTAAACATTTCATTCGTCGAATTTGACGGGATTCCACTCGTTTTATTATTAAATTACATTTCCTTTTACTCAGAGTCTGTAAAAATGCGTTTAAAATAAAGAAAAAATCCGTTTTTGATGAATCTAGTCAGTGAAGAAGCAGCACGTCAAATTGTATCTCTTTATTATTTCGCAATTCCAATGTCTCAGAGAGAAATTGCTATTCAATTGGTATTCGTTCTGTTTGCTATTATATTGATAAACACAAGAAAAATGAAGTTAATTCATTGCAATTTAAATGGGGTCACCCTTCTAAAAAACCTCTATTGATTTTTTTTTTTTTTTCCTAATCGGAGGCGAAACTCAATTCTGCAATGGCAGAATCTACATTCAACTTGTTTTTTTTTTTTTTTTTTTTGAGGCTTGGAACAATTGCGAAAAATGATCATAAATTGATAAATATATATGCAATACATTACTTTTAAGACACTAAGTCAATTATGATTAATAACAAAATAGCTATTTATGAAATAATCTTTTCCCACAGCCTGCAAGCATTTTCTCTTTAACTGCATTTGCAATAAGAACGAAAATGCTTAAATGAACTAGAGATAATCCGATTAGCGATGCTTTTAACGAAAATGATATCTTACAGCCAATAAAGGATATTCAATTATATATATATTTATTTGTGAAATTTTCAATATAGGAATTTATTGTTTTCCGTTGAAATCATGTGATAACGCCTTGATGAAAGTTTTGGATGCCTTATTTCCCAATGCTACATAATAACAGGAGTCGTATTATATAGGAGAAATTTTATTGTTCATGTAAACTATTTTGGCAGCAATATCTTCATCATATTTTTCTACAGCAAATGTTAAAACAAATGATAATGAAGATTACTGATTAAGGATTCTAATAAAAACAATAAAATATTCCCTGTATAATTCGACCCCTCAAAAAATAAGATATTTTATTGCTTTTTAACACTTTATTGACGGGCAATATTAAACAGAAGATACCTGATTCTCTGGCTATTATTTCCTTATTGAATGTGGTATTAAGAAGATCTAAATAAACTTTATTTATACATGAGAAACTGAAATGAAACTTTGGACGTATCAGTTATATAACTTTTAAAATCCCTTTTTTTGTATGATAAACTATACAGCAGTCACCAACGTGAAATGGTATAAAACATACAACAAGTTTTGCAATTGTATCTCGGCTCGTTGTGGTTTCTTTTTGAAGAGCATACATTATAAATTCTAGTTAGATCTTTTAGGTAGCTTTCATTACAAAAAGTAAAAAGCTACCTATTGCAGCCGTTCGAAGGAAAGCACTTTCAAAAAGTTTTAGTATATTTTCACCGATCATGACCGCCAAACCGCAAAACCATCCTCCGTTCAAATGTTGACATATATATATATATATCTTATAAAAAACTGGTGGAACCAGAGAGAGAAGTAGAGCTCGATCTAAAAAAATGTTACAGCAAAAATTGGGAAATATTTTCAATCTAAATATGTGAGTAGAAAAGAAATGGAATCAGATGATCTGTAAAGCTCATGAAATAACCCAAATTTCTGTTAGCTGAAAGTGAGGACTGAGCTTTACTGGTGCCTTAAAATCAATCAGGGAAAAAGAGGTATGTTTAACTCACTCCGTATTTCAATCATCCATAATCAGTTTAAAAAGTCAGGTTCATAACTATACGTTACAGGCTGATTTAATGAAGTGTGAGAACAGTTCGTTCAGTACAAAGTGTGGGCACAATTCCATTTTAGAAATTTTGATAAGTGGAAGATCAATACTGCAATTAAACTCATAAAACCTTGAACAGATGCGATTCAGCCATATACTAAATATTTATGTTCAGACATATTTATCTACATCATTTCCTCAACAACCTGATTATATTAATGTTATACTTCAATTATTACTTCTTGGTTTATGTTCTTTTAGCGTAGTGGAGTTTAACTTATTTGAGACAACATTGTTACGCCCAGTATGTTACATCCTAATATGTTATATCTTCAGTGTTATGTGGAAAGAGCCTGTAGATAGCGCCTGTAGTGAATCTGTTTTAATTCTGTATGTACCTGTATATATGCGCTCTGGACAGCGATGATGGAAGACGTGTAAATAAAATGCTCTAGCGAAATGATTAGAGTTTGTGGTCATTATGGTGTTAATGTGTGGAATTAATTAATTATCTCCCCCTTTCTTATGATGTGTTGTGCGAGTATTAACAAACATAACAATACATTCTATTGACTACTTTCCTCAATAATCATTTTGAATGGATAATAGTAGAATAATTCTGAATATAAGGCGCCAGTAAAGCTCAGTTTACATTTTCAGCTAACAAAAATTTGGGTTATTTCATGAGCTTTACAGATCATCTGATTCCATTTCTTTTCTACGCACATATTTAGATTAAAAGTATTTCTCAATTTTTACTGTAACATTTTTTTAGATCGAGCTCTACTTTTCTCTCTGGTTCCACCAGTTTTTTATATGATTTCATAGCTTTTTCAGATCCTTTCAGGAACTTTATCAATCACTTTCAACTAACAAATCTAAACTACTATTAGTATTAGTTTAAAGTTATTAGTAGGCATATTAGTTTGGCGAAATACCGGAAAAAACGCCAAGTTGGCTTCAATTTTGGCGAGTAATTTTTGGCGCCAAATTTGGCGATCTATTGCCAAGTTGGCGAAAAACTCGGCGACATTTGGCGACAGAACCGCCTTTTCCCAGATAGTAGTCCCACTGCAGTTTCTCGGTATCTAAGCAGATTTTCTTATGACCATAGGTATTTACACAGATTTTCATAGCTTCATTTTCAAATCGTTATTTTTATAAATATAGAAGATTTTTTTTCTTCTAAATTATCCCTTTTTAATTGAAATATTTGCATTGTAGTAATTGTTTTGACGTCGAAAACACAAAAAAGAAAAAAAAAGGTGCGATGTTGTTTTAACACATATTTAGTTACAGTTTATATATATTGTCAGGTTCTGATACCAAATCTGCTAAAGAATGGAATTTCCACTATTTCTTTATTTCAATATTTCGTATTTTATGGCTGTGTACCAGAACTTCCAAGGTGACATTCCTTCTTTGTGGAAAGGGGAATTGACAGATAATCCTATGCAGGTGGTGAATAAGAGAAAGAGAAGATTGCTGAGAGGCATGTCCATCTGTCAGTGAGGTATGCGGATGACGAGCAGATAAGCAACATGTCACTAAACAAGAAATGAATGGAGGATGTGTCCAGTGAATGAGCTCCAAAGGGGGTTGACATTGGTGTGACCCAGTGATTTGGGAAGAGCAAGGCTTGTCTCAGATTAGTTCAGTCCGTACCTGGGTTTCGTACTTGGAGGGTGCTCTGTGTTGTAGTGCGTAAGTAGTGCGTAGCTGGAGAGCAAAGGACACAGACGTCCTGGTGTTTAGTGCTCTGGGCCGAGAAGTGCAGGCCGAGTATCCTTGTGTTGGGAGATTCGTGATTGATTTCCGATAAAGTGAATCTAACGTGCATTGAGTGTGAGGTGGAAAGTGTAATTGGAATAGTACACAGCCAACCTTTACTGTAATTAATTTAATATCCCATATAGCACAAAAGCTCCTCAATACCTCCCCAGGAGCTCCAAGACATCCCATATTCCTCCTAAAACTAAAATGACAAGATCAGGACGTCCTGGGAAAGAGTCTTTTACGGTGTCCTCAGGAATGAGCTCCCAGTAACATCCCACGGAGCAACTTCCCAGAGACGCTACTCCTGAGGAAGAACCTGGGAAATCACTCCTGGGGAAGTACCCGGTTATTCATTCTTGGGGAAGTGCCCAGGAAGTCACAGTGCTGGCGCCATCTTATGGATGATTCTGGAGTAGAACACTCAATTGTTTTTTTTATTAAAATGTTGAATTCAATTTAATCGGTATCGATTTTAATGAGTTAATTTTATTTTATTAATTATTCGATTACTTATTTTTAAGCAAATTAGATAATTGTTATTAAATTTTTATAATTTTTAATTACTGCTATAACTTTTAATCTTTTTTAGTTAAATTAAAAATTTTAATTTATTATTTCAATTAATTCCTTTTTTATATACTAATTACTATTCTGTATCTTCTAAACCAAATTTGGTTCATTTATCAATATTTTATTAATTATTAATAAATAACCTATTGCGTTTTGGTTTTTTATTATTGTTCCTTTTTTATTAATTTAGAAATTGATTTAACTTGTTTAAATGAACTAAATAGTAAGTTTCTAAATTAATACTCTAAAATTTTTAAATAGAAGACAATTCTAGTTCATATATTTTTTCTGAAATTCAGAGGTAAAGGTATTTATGGAAAGAAAAAAAAACAGATTTTTAACGTAAGTTTGATCATAAGTACCCGTTTAAAACTTTGTTATGAAAATTATCTAAATCGAGTTCTGATGCATTTTAATATCAGATATTAAATATATATATATATATATATATACATACTTACTAAACCCTATTTAAATAATTAAATAAATAAATAAACAAACGAATTAGTCGCGACGAAACTAGATATTTTTATCCCAACACATAACATCAACTCAAAGATAGTGCAGCAATTAATTTTAAAATGGTATATTTGGATATAAAATATATAAATACTGAGCTGCACCTCCCCCCCCATTTCCCAAATATATACCAATACGTGGTTTATTTGAAAAGATTCTCTGTTTAAAAAATGTAAATTCACGCAACTTAAAAGTTTAATTCAGGTTATTATCAATTACCTACCGAATGTTGAGGATAAGAAAATGTTAGCTAAATAAAAGCATCAATTTAAATGCCATTTCTGAAGGTTTAGCCTATTTTGTTTTATTTATCATCAATTATTTTTTTTAAATCTAAATAGGACTGATTAACAATTTATTTTTCTAATTTATTTTATAGATTACAAAACATAATATTATTACTGTTATTTAAATTCTGAAAGATAAAATGAAGTTTTCATTAAGAAAACTTCTGAAATATCAATAACGTTATTGATTTTGAAAATACAGATAAATATTTATCTGTATTTCATAAATAACATATAGTTTAACACAATTTTTAATTGAAGAGTATTTTGACATCACTTAAAACTTTCATTTAAAAGACCCATTTTCTATTATATTTCTTCGGATATCCTTAGTTAGGTGACAATGAATGTTGCAATGAATGCAACTGCATAGCATACAAAAGTCCTTCCGGCAATGCCGGGAGGAAGAGGTAACTTTCATATACTTATATATTTATTTATTTATTTTAAGGTAAGTTACATTGTTCAAAAATACTAAGCTGAAATTAGTGGAAAAAATCTTATAAAATTAGTGATTTTATAAGATTGAATACTAGTTTTTGTCAAGACTGAATATTAATAGAAATTTTTAGAAATTAGTCATCTTTTATTCAACCTGGTTTTATTTTAAGCGATTTAGAGAGTCACCAAATTCCACGATATCATAAAGTGTATGCCATTTTAAAGCAACCTTGTGGATCGTTCAGATCAGACCGTTTCAAAATGTCAGCCATAAGCAAAATTCAAAGTGCTATAACTCAATCATTTTTTAAGGTATAGACAAAATAAAAAGTGTTCTGGAATCGTTGTTTTAAGTTCTAACACGTAAAAGAAAAATATTTTTCAACTTTTAATTTTTTCGCGTTTAATTTTTAATTTTTAAAAAATTTAAAATGGCCATCATTTTGAAACAAAATGGTGGATGATGCTGGCCAACGAACTCAGTCGAGACATTTGTATGTACTATGTACATACCAAGTTTCATTGAAATCGGTTCATAAATACGCGAGTTATCACGTGACAAAAATCAGATCGTTTCAAAATGTCAGACATAAGAAAAATTCAAAGTGCTATAACTCAATCATTTTTTAAGATATAGACAAAATAAAAAGTGTTCTGGAATCTTTGTTTTAAGTTCTAACACGTAAAAGAAAAATGTTTTGCAAATTTTGATTTTTTCGCATTTAATTTAAAATTTTAAAAAATTTAAAATTTTTAAAATGGCCACCATTTTGAAACAAAATGGCGGATGATGTTGGCCAACGAACTCGGTCGAGACATTTGTATGTACTATGTATATACCAAGTTTCATTGAAATCGGTTCATAAATACGCGTGTTATCACGTGACAAAAATCAGATCGTTTCAAAATGTCAGCCATAAGAAAAATTCAAAGTGCTATAACTCAATCATTTTTTAAGATATAGACAAAATAAAAAGTGTTCTGGAATCTTTGTTTTAAGTTCTAACACGTAAAAGAAAAATGTTTTGCAAATTTTGATTTTTTCGCATTTAATTTAAAATTTTAAAAAATTTTAAAATTTTAAAATGGCCACCATTTTGAAACAAAATGGCGGATGATGTTGGCCAACGAACTCGGTCGAGACATTTGTATGTACTATGTACATACCAAGTTTCATTCAAATCGGTTCATAAATACGTTAGTTATCGCATGACAAAAATCAGATATATATATATATATAGGTAAACGGAAAAAAAGTGACCGGAAAAAAAGTTATCGGAAAAAAAGTGACCTAAACTACAAAAGCGGAAAAAAAGTGACACGGAAAAAAAGTGACAAGGAAAAAAAGTGACACGGAAAAAAAGTGACATGGAAAAAAAGTGACAAGGATTGGTTTTGGGGATTTATTATTGATTTTGGGGATTCATTGGTTAAGTATGAAAGGGGGATCGGGGGGGGGGGGGCTCATAATTTAGGTAAATGGGTTTTTCATGCTGAATTAACTATTTTGGTTCAATTTTTGGATATACGTTCATACTGAAAAGACGCTTGCCTGATTAGTTTTGGGAAGGGACGATTACCCCCCCCCCCCATCCGTCCTCAATTAGATGAATGGGTTTTTATGCAGAATTATCCAACTTGTGTCAAATTTGCATATAGGTTCTTTTCGATAAGGCTTATATATAGTATAAAGTGCCTGAAGAGTTTTAGGAGTTTAATGGTTAAGTATAGAAGGGGAACGGGGGATAACCTTTCTTAAATTAATGGCTTTTTACGGATAATTATCCGATTTGCTTCGAATTTTGTACATGGGTTAATTATGATAAGACGTATTTCTGATTATTTATGGGGTTCTTTTGCTAATTAAAAAGGGAGAGGGTGATTACTACCCCCGGCCTTAAATTGGATTTAAAAAAAAATTATGCACACTTTTCCGATTTATTTCAAATTTTGGATGTAGGATCTTTCTCATAAAGTAAATTCCTGAATAGTTTTAAGGGTTTAATGGCTATGTATAGAGGGAGAACGGGGGATAAACCCCCTTAAGGGTGTATTAAAAAAAACGCTTTTCCACCTTCAACAGCTCGAAATTTTCAGTATACAATTTCAGACACATTTTCAAAAGTAGAAACATGAAACTTGCTGAGGATATTTTTGAAGAGATGTACAAGGTGCCATGTGCTGTATTTTTACGCTCAATTCATTAGAATTTGATTTATAAACAATTATCTTCTCAGTATGACACTTTTTTTTCGTTCACAGATCTCCCGCCAGGGGAAAATCTATTCAAAATGCCGTTTTTGATTGCTTTTTTCGCAATATTTTCTGCATTGATCAAAGAATTGACAATTACGGCATCTTGTGTACTTTCTAAATAAGACAATTTGCCAGTTTGATGCATATGAGAGTAAAAATGAAGTTAAAAATAAATCGGAAAATAGGCAGTTTGAATCGAAATACACCCTTAAATTAAATAAATGGCTTTTTGCGCAGAATTATCCGATTTGCTTCAAATTTTCGATGTATATTCATTATAAGAAGGCGTATCTCTGATTAATCATGGGTTTCTTTTGCTAATTAAATAAGGGAAAGCGGGCGATTAATCCCCCACTCTTTAAATAAGATTTTTTTTTCACAATTATCCAACGTATTTCAACTTTTGGATATAGGTTTTACCTGATAAAGTGAATCCCTGAATAGTTTTAAGGGTTTAATGGCTAAGTATAGAGGGATGGACGGGGATAACCCACAAATAATAAGGAGTTCGCCTTATCATAATGAACGCACATTCAAAGTTTGAATCAAATAAGATAATTCTGCGTAAAAAGCCATTTATTAATTTAAGGGGGGTTATCCTCCGTTCCCCCACTGTATATGTCGAACGTTCCTCTCAGCCCGCACAACTTTGAAGAAAGTCCGTGGTAATTATAGCTGCCACCACCGATATTACTAGGTGATATCGGTCACCCACTGTGAGGATTGTGTAAATGAACACTGACGCTGTCAATTAACTGAATTAACAGTTTATTTAGAATATATGTACACACTAACGCTATTTACCATTATAATACAATTACAACTCGGATATAGGTGATCCGGTTCAACATTAAATTAAATATAGTAAAGGTTGGCTATGTACTATTCGAATTACACCTTCCACCTCACACTCAATGCACGTTAGATTAACTTTATCGGAGATCACTTTCGAATCTCCCAACACATGGATACTCGGCCTGCACTTCTCGGCCCAGAGCACTAAACACCAGGACGTCTGTATCCCTTGCTCTCCAGATACGCACTGCCTCCGCTCTACAACGCAGAGCACACCCTATCAGGACCTCTGTCCTACACTACTCTCTAGGTATGAACCCAGATACGAACTGAACTAATCTGAGATAAGACTTACTCTTCTCAAATCACGGTGTTTCCCCAATGTCAACCCCCTTTGGGGCTTATCCATTGGACACATTCCATATTCCTTTCTTGATTAGTGACATGTTGCTTGTCAGCTCATCATCCACATACCTCACTGACGGATGAACACGCCTCTCCGCAACCTCCTCTTTCTCACTCACCACCTGTTGAGGATTACCTGTCAATTCTCCCTTCAACAAAGAAAGAATGTCACCTTGAAAATTCTAGTACACAGCCAGTATAATATAAAATAGATTAAGATAGAGAAATAACGGAAATTCTAATCTTTAGCAGAGGTGGTCTCAGAACCTGACAGTATACTTAGCCATTAAACCCTTAAAATTATTCTGGGATTAACTTTATGAGAAAAAACATATATCCAAAATATGAAATATATCGGATAAGTGAACATAAAAAACAATTTATATAATTTAAGGGGATCGGAAAATCACCCGCCTTAATTTTTAATTAGAAAAATAACCCCATATGTAATCAGGGATACGCCTTATCATAATGAATCTATAACCCAAAATTTGTAGCAAATCCTATAATTCTGCGTAAAAAGTAATTTAATTTAAGGTAGGTTATATTCTATTCCCCTTCAATACTTAGATATCAAATCCTTAAAACTATTCAGGGATCCACCTTATCAGTAAGAATCTATATTTAAAATTTGAAATACATGGGGTAATTCTGCATAAAAACCTATTTATCTAGTTTAAGGGGGAGATAATTGCTCGCCCCCCACCCTTTATAATAAGCAGAAGAGCCCCATAACTAATCAGAGATACGTCTTATCATAATGAATCTATGTCCAAAATTCTAAGCAAATCGGATAATTATGCGTAAAAAGTTATTAATTTAATTTAAGAAAGGTTATCCCCCGTTCTCCCTCTATATATAACCATTAAAACTCTTCATGCATTATATACTATACATAAGCCTTATCGAAAAGAACCTATACTCACAGGGCCCGACTTAGACAGTGGGCGGCCCTGGGGCAAACATTATTAGAGTGGCCCCCTTCTATCTTAAAAATGTTTGTGATTTATACTCAAGTGACTAAAATTAAAATTCAAACCTATTGTATGTATGCATAAATTTTGTACCAAGTACTGATTTCAGTATTTATATTTCACATCTTTATACATAATAACAGATGATAAATAATTTTAACTATTAATTTTCTTATGATGTAACTATTACTTTAAGGGAACGTGGGGCAGGGAAGCAAAGGGGGTAGGAGAAAAAAGACCCCTTAAAATTGAAAAAAAAGAATTTTGGTAATATTTTGCTATTTTGTATCATTTGGCCCTCTTTTAACAATAAACTTTTCCCTCCTTGGGGGCCCCCCTCAAACCGGGCGCCCGGGGCAATTGCCCCGCATGCCCCTGCCTTAGTCAGGCCCTGTATATTCAAATTTGACACACGTTGGATAATTCTGCATAAAAACCCATTCATCTAACTGAGGACGGATGGGGGGGGGGGTAATGGTCCCTTCCCAAAACTAATCAGGCAAGCGTCTTTTCAGTATGAACGTATATCCAAAAATTGAACCAAAACAGTTAATTCAGCATGAAAAACCCATTTACCTAAATTATGAGCCCCCCCCATCCCCTTTTCATACTTAACCAATGAATCCCCAAAATCAATAATAATTCCCCAAAATCAATCCTTGTCACTTTTTTTCCGTGTCCCTTTTTTTCCGTGTCACTTTTTTTCCTTGTCACTTTTTTTCCGTGTCACTTTTTTCCGCTTTTGTAATTTAGGTCACTTTTTTTCCGATAACTTTTTTTCCGGTCACTTTTTTTCCTAGATTCATATATATATATATGGTTATATATATATATATATATATATATATATATATGTCAACATTTGAACGGAGGGTGGTTTTGGGGTCTGGGGTTCATGATCGGTGAAAATATACCAAAATTTTCCGGAAGTGCTTTCCTCCGGACGGTTGCAATAGGTAGCTTTTTACTTTTTGTAATGAAAGCTACCTAATACTAGAATACAATATAGACCGTTCCAACACTCAGGCACTCAATAGGCTAATCACGCCCCTCCAATCAATTTTGACAGCGAAGAATTTTCGCGGGAAATCATTGAATGAGAGGAAGAAAAAAAAGTGTTTTTTTCCAAGAATTAGAAGTGAAACTGTGAGTTAGTAAAACAAATTTGTTTCTAGGTTTAAAAGAAAGTATATGTATACATGTATTACTTTGGGATTTAAAAAAAATAGTTGATAAAAACATCTTATATTTTATATAAAGATATCAGTTTTTTCAGGCTTTTTAAATTGCCTAAAATCTTAGTTACTAAAATTACATTTCAAGTAAGCAACAAAAATATTTCCCGTCGTTAATAAAATGAAAAATGGTGCATATTGTATTTTTTATGATCATAAAAATTTCTTACAATTTTAAATGACTGCTAAATGGAGATTTAACTGTAAATTAATTATATTTATAACAATAAGAAAATAAAAAGGTTTTGTAACAGATTCAAATTTTATTAATAGTTTCTATTTTATGCCATTCAAATTCAAGCAGTGTTTCAGTGTAATTATGGAATTTTACAATTGATTTTCATACCAAATCCTATTACAATTAAATTATACAAATTTGTATAATGGTGTATTTTCAATGTCAATGTAGAATTTTAATATTTTTACAATGTTATAAAATAATACAGTGTTTTTACCGTATTTTTTAATCCCGCGACAAGTGGTAAATATCCAAACATCTGTAACTCGTACCGTCGTGTAAGAATTTCATTAGTAACGGATTTGATTATTCGTTAATAAATACTCGCCAAAACATACCTAATTACTTTAAAACGTGTTTGTTCATTGATTGTATTTATGACGGCCAATTATCAACATGAGGGACATATCAAGGGAGGGGGGGGGGGTTGCCCTCAGTGAAGGTCTTTCTAAAGGAACCTAACCCGTATTTACGCAAGGAAATCCAAGATTCGAAGAAAACCCCGGGAAACTCCGAACGATAAGGCCGATGGGTGCAATTCAGCACCTCCTATCTACCAGTTTCGAGAGCAGAATCTCTTCACTGCTAACTATGAAACGAACTAGAAACTAGCTTACTAGGAAAGAAAAGACTAAGCACATTTATATATATTTTTTCATAAATTTGTATAATAAGAGTACCTTTTACCAAGCGTTAATCGAATAAAATTTCTGTAAAAAAAAAAGTAAGAGAGAGAAAGAGCAAAAAAGTTTTATTTTTGAAATGATTCACTTAGTCTTTATTTGTCAATCATTAAAAAAAAATCATATTTTTAAGGAAACTATATGTTTTAATCTCTTGCTATTTTAATCTCTGGAAATAATATTTTTACTAACTAAAATTAAATTTTATAGGGGATATCATCAGAAACGTTTTACATCATTCGTTGTGTTTTAAAATATATAGTTCATAATCATTTTTCTAACTATTGAACGATCTTAATGGATTTGTAGTATTAAAAGCTAAAAGGATATTTTTATCATTTAAAAATGCGATTTCATTTAAAAAAATTTAAATTCGAAGACATTTATGTTAAAACAAATAATTATTGATAATTTATTTAGAGTTATAAATTAAAATTTATGTCGAATGTATGAAAAAGGCACAAAAATGAGGTCATTTCCTAGTTTTAAGTTTCAAAAGCGGAGTAAAAATGCATGTATACCTTAGAAATCTTTATTCCTTACTGGCCCTACAGCACAACGGTGAGAGCGCGCGTCCAGGATGCCAAGGTACTCGGGTTCAAATCCAGCAGGAAAAATGAAGGTAAGAAATTTGTTACTGAATGATCTCTGTTTATGTAAATCCGTCTGAATAATAGAAAAAAAAGCATTCGTGTTTTCTTCTAAAAAAATTTAAATTAAATCATAGCTTTAATTTAATTTTTTTTCGAACATATTAGTGACCTTGAAGTTTCCCAAAGTCTTCCTATATCACTTCCTCAAAACTTCCCCAGAACCTCCCGGGGAAGACCCTGAAGGAGGTCCTGGGGAGCGTGCCAGGATGCTGTAAAGCGGACATTTTCGGTTCCTGAGGACCTCCTGGTGACAATTCTCTGCATCCTCAGGGATGCCTGGGGGATGACGGTCCTGGGATGTGAATCCTCTTCAGGACATCCTGGGGAGGCAAGTGTGCTATATGGGATGTTGAACCGGATCACCTATATCCGAGTTGTAATTGTATATAATTGTAAATAGCGTATTTAGTGTGTACATATATTCTTAATAAACTGATAATTCAGTTAATTGACAGCGTCAGTGTTCATTTACACAATCCTCACAGTGGGTGACCGATATCACCTAGTAATATCGGTGGTGGCAGCTATAACTACCACGGACTTTCTTCAAAGTTGTGTGGACTGAGAGGAACGTCCGACAAATTGGTGGCAGCGTCGGGATAGAATCGCCTGAAACCAGTGACCAGCGAGCCGTGTTGCAGTGTGTTAGTGCCGTATCGTCGAGTGTGTGCTAAAGTGTTGTGCCTGTGCCGTATCAGTATTAGAAAAAACTGAACTGTTGTGCCATATTACCGCTACATCGTGGAACTACCTGTGATTAGAAAAGTACCCCAGCAAATAAAGTATAAGGTAAGGTGTTTTGATCATATCCTCCTGCTGACATCTCGAACCAAAATTTGTTGTTGTATAATTAATAGTAATTTAAGTAAATTGTCTGTATTATTTATGTGTTTTATCAATACTTCCTACCTATAAAGTGTTAATAATCATGTTGGCTATTGTTTTAAGAAAAGGTCATAATAACTTGAGCTAGTATTGACTGTCTATAATTTTTTTTTTACTAATTGTGGTAATAGTAATTGGAAGGAATAATTAAATTTATTTAAATTTAAATTATTGTTAAAGTAATATTTAAATGAAGCAATATTTTTTAAGTTTGAAGAGTTGATAACAACATTTGCTTAGAATTTTAATTGGCCAATAGTAGTGAAAAACAAGTTGGAAATTGCACGTGAAGCGTAGCAAATGAGGTGCGTTCGTACGATAACGAAGTTTTAAAATATTCAGATCTTGCTGATATAGTAGAGCATACTTTGGATACAGTGGTCGAAATCTTTGTGTTCCTGTAAATATGCAGGGAATAATTTTTATTATACTTCATTAACGTATATCTTATTCATAAAATGTGAAGTAGTTTAATATGATTAATACACGTCCCAAACAATGTTTCCCCGTATAACATTATTTAGTGGAATACATTTGTGTGGCCCTGTAATATAATAATAAATATTCTTTGCATTCTTTAATGCTCTAAATATTCTTTGCACAGATTGAGCAAAATGTATTTTTTACTACACATTTCATAGATTCGTGTCAATTCTATTATGTTCAAATGAGTGTAACACCATTAAAATGCATTTGAAATTTTTTTCCCATTGACCGTAATGTAACGGAATCCTTTTGATTGCCCCTGTAATTGATCTATGCATCCGATTTTCATAACATTTGAAATGACTCGAGAAAATTATGTAAAAATTGTACGTTTTAAATTTCAAACGATTAAAATGCATTTGAAACTTTTTTCCCCATTGACCGTAATGTAACGGAATCCTTTTGATTGTCCCTGTAATTGATCTATGCATCCGATTTTCATAACATTTGAAAAAACTCGACAAAATTACATAATAGATATACGTTTTAAATTTCAAACGATTAAAATGCATTTGAAACTTTTTCCCCATTGACCGTAATGTAACGGAATCCTTTTGATTGTCCCTGTAATTGATCTATCCATCCGATTTTCATAAAAGTTGAAATGACTCGACAGAATTATGTAATAATTATGTATTTTAAATTTCAAACGATTCGGTTGGGCAGTTTTTGCGTTGTTATATGCGGACGGACAGACAGACGGACAGACAGACAGACAGACGGACGGACTGAGCGACAACAATAGGTGCTACGTATTTACATAATTACGAACGCACCTAAAAAAGGCTCAAAAGAGGGCCATAGTGAAAAAAAAAGGTTCAAAAGAGAGCCATAGTGAGGAAAAATAAAAGTGAAGATTTTCAGTATATTTGTTTTAAGTGTGAGAACCAGTATTGAATTCGGGAATATTTTAGTGAGGATAATTGTAGAAATTTATATATGCATGTTTTACAATTTTTCTTTATGTGGATTTTCTTGATTGACACCAATACTTCTATTCAATTTCAACGTATCGGTATTTTTATGTAAATTGTATGTTATTATCTAAGTGTATAAATTGGAATCTATATTGCATAGTGGTCAAATTGAATTACTGTTTTACCTTTTGTTTTATTGGAAGTATATTGTGTGATATCAATGGATGAGGAAAATTAGAGTATTCAGTAGGTTAATTTGAAATTAAATGCATTGATTATCTGAAGGGTATTAATTAGTAAAATAAGTGGAGATGTATCTGTACTAAATTAGAAAATTAGGAAATATTAATTTGGTAGGTTTAACTATTCTTGTGGGGTGGTAATAACAATCGGTGAAGGTATGGCTTTATTATTGAAACTAAAAAAGGTGGATCTTCAAGGGGTAGCCGAAGAATTGGGTGTTGAATTCGCGGAAGATGATACCAGAATTCAGCTTAAGAAAAAGATAATGGACAGTGATGAGTATGACGAGGGGGTTATTAAGGAATTATCTGACGCTATAGTTGCAGAACGATTAGAGCGCGAAGAAAAGCAGGCAAAATTAGAGCGCAAAGAAAAACAGGAAAAATTAGAACGCGAAAAGTTAGAAAAACAGGAAAAATTAGAACGCGAAAAGTTAGAAAAATATGAAAGGTCAGAGCGTGAAGAAAAACAAGAAATGTTAGAACGCGAAAAATTAGAAAGAGAAGAAAGGGTTGAAAAATTAAGGATGGAACATGAATTAGAAATGGAGAGACTAAGGGATCAAGGATCGGCAAATAATTCTAACGTTTCTAGGGAATCTAATAATGAAAGTAATATAGAAAAATTGATCAAAAGTGTTAAAACTCTATCTATCAAAGTACCAGAAGGGACTGAGGGATGGAATTTATTTTTTAACAGCTTAGAAAGGGCATTCAAAACTAAAAATGTACCGGAAAACCAGCAGGCCGAAATTGTACTAAATATGTTAGGAGATAAGGCGGATAATTTGTTAATTTATACCACTACGGAACAAATGGAGAATTATGAGAAATTAAAGGAGTTAGTCCTAAGGGAACATGAGCCGAAGGCATGTTTGGAAAATTTTAAGAAGGCTAAGAGAAACCAGAATGAAACTCATGTATTATTTGTATCTCTTTTAATAGCGACATGGGAAAATTATTGTAAGATTAGAGGTGCTGACTCTTATGAAAAGGTCAACCAGTTAATAGTTACTGATAAATTAGTAAGTACGTTAGATGAGGATACTGCGTCATATATTGGGTTAACTCACCAGGGTAAATGGTTAGAAGCTTCTAACATTACTATTAAATTCGGTAACTCAGGTTCCAACCTTTCCGATGAAAGATTCACAAGAAATCATGTATACCGCAGGGGCGGCTAAATATTTATCTTCGGTTGATTTATTGAGGGGTTATTGGCAGAATAAAATGGCAGAGGAGTGTAAACATTTGACGGCTTTTACAACGCATAACGGAACTTATCAGTTGCGTACTATGCCTTTTGGATTATCAGGGGCGGCTGCCATGTTTCAGAAAGATATGAATGAGGTTCTTCAAGGTCATCGGAGGTATGCGGAAGCATATATTGATGATGTCATCATTTTCTCCGACACCTGGGAAGAGCATTGTGAGCATGTTAGGGCCGTCATTGAAGAACTTGAAGAATTTGGAGAGAAATTGACTAAGATTTTAGGTCAAGTAATTGGAGGTGGAACGCATGAACCTGATGAGAAAAAAATAGGAGCAATAAGGGATCTAAAGAGACTAAAAACTAAAAAGGAAGTTAGATCTGTTTTGGGATTAATGGGATTTTACCGATCTTATATTCCAAATTATGCCGAAATTGCTATACCTTTAACCGAATTAACCAAAGGAAGGTTAAAAATACTGTACCATGGGATGAAAGGGCAGAAAAAGCATTTAATACTCTTAAAGATGAGTTATGTAAGGTGACGAGTTTGGCTACACCTATCGTAGGCCGGGAATATCAGTTCCACGCAGATGCTCCCGACCTGGCAGTAGGATGTTGTCTTACTCAAAAAGATGAAAAGGGTCAGTATAAACCGATAGCTTTTGCCAGTCAGAAATTGTCAGGGGCTCAGTGTGCTTGGCCGAGTATAGAGAAAGAGGCTTGGAGTGTTCTCTTCGGGTTGCGGAAGTTTAAAAAGTGGACCCATGGATCTCAAATTGAGATCATTACGGATCATAATCCATTAAAATTTCTCACCGAAACAATCCCAAGATCACCCAAACTCACTAGATGGGCTCTTGCCTTGCAACGCTGGAACCTGAGTATTTCTCATCGTCCAGGAGCTCAACATTTAAATGCTGACGCAATTTCCAGGCTACATAGAAAGAGCTGGGAAGAACAACCAGTTATTAGCCCATCAGCATCAACGACCCAGTAGTGGACAACCTTAAAGGGATGTCGTCACACATTTAATTTTTTTTCTGTGTATGTGTAAATATTTTTTGAATTTTGTGTTTATAATAGTGTATTAGTACGTGCATTGCTTATGTAATATTAATATTAGTACAAAGTTCAGTAGAGATGTCAGTAGATAGTGTTCAGACACCTGGAAATACTTATGCAATAAGCATAATGAAGAAATCTGTAAAGAGACTATTGAACTCTTCTGCAATATTACGTTAGGTTTGGGGAAAATTAGCCCCTAAAAGGCATATTTTCCGCTAAGGTGGGGGGTGTCAGGTTCTGATACCACCTCTGCTAAAGAATGGAATTTCCACTATTTCTTTATTTCAATATTTCGTATTGTATGGCTATGTACCAGAACTTCCAAGGTGACATTCCTTCTTTGTGGAAAGGGGAATTGACAGATAATCCTATGCAGGTGGTGAATAAGAGAAAGAGAAGATTGCTGAGAGGCATGTCCATCTGTCAGTGAGGTATGCGGATGACGAACAGATAAGCAACATGTCACTAACAAGGAAGGTCTCCAAACGGGCATACTCAGAAAAATCTGAAAAAAATTACAGAATGTTCTTCTCATATAGTTATATATGTTTATAAAAAAAATTTCGGCGGAGCCTCCTTATAACGTCCGTAAAAAAATAATAAAAATTTCGTTTATTTAGCGATTTATCTCCGGTTGGCGAAAAAACGAAATTTTGAAAAATACGCTTTTACGCTTCGAATACTTTTTAAAGAAAAAACTTTCTGTGTTCAATTTATTTAAATAAGTTTAGTTTAAGTAATTTTAGTTTTGGATTTTTACTTTACTTTAAGTGAAATTTTGTCATATATATTTATATGTACTTATAACAAAATGAAATTAATATATTTTATCATTTAAACTGATTAAAATTGTTCCAAATTGAAAAATACACTGTTAAAAATCTGCTGCATTTTGTTGCAACGCACTCCCTTGCTTGTATAGAAAACGGTTACTTGGCCGTGAAATGGAGCTTTCTTATTGGTTGGAATAGAGATATTATATATAAGCGGTGGAGTGCGTTGCAACAAAATGCAATATTGCACAAGCTACAACACAGCTAAATATCTGTACCATTTTCTGCAGCGTCACTCCACCGATTTTATAGAAAACGGTCAATTCACCGTGCTATGGAGCATTCTCATTGGTCAGAAGAGAGATATTCTATAAAAGTAGTGGAGTGACATTGCAGTAAATGCTGCATATTTTTAACAGCGAAGTCAATTAAAATCAATTTTCAGATTCGTTAAAATCGTCTGCTTTTGGCGAGGAAATGCACTGCTCGCCAAATCCCGCGTCGCTTTCAGCTTTTCACGCCAATTATTCCAAACTATTTTATTTTTTTACATATCTAATAATGTAATTCCGCCGCTAATTTTCACTGATCCTTTATTACCTACATGAGTAGTTTAATTCGTATTTTTTTCAAAAAATTCTGAGTATGCGCTCAATGGAGACCTTCCTTGTAAGCAAGAAAGGAATAGAGGATGTGTCCAATGAATGAGCTCCAAAGGGGGTTGACATTGGTGTGACCCAGTGATTTGGGAAGAGCAAGGCTTGTCTCAGATTAGTTCAGTCCGTACCTATGTTTCGTACCTGGAGGGTGCTCTGTGTTGTACAGCGTAAGTAGTGCGTAGCTGGAGAGCAAAGGACACAGACATCCTAGTGTTTAGTGCTCTGGGCCGAGAAGTGCAGGCCGAGTATCCTTGTGTTGGGAGATTCGTGATTGATTTCCGATAAAGTGAATCTAACGTGCATTGAGTGTGAGGTGGAAAATGTAATTGGAATAGTATACAGCCAACCTTTACTGTAATTAATTTAATGTTGAACTTGATCACCTATATCCGAGTTGTAATTGTATATCATATATATTATAAAGCAGAAGTTCTGAAACTTCCAAACGAGTGTTTTCAAAAACTACCCGATGGATTTTTTTGCCGATTGTGTCATTCGATAGGAAATATTTTTCCGAAGGTTTATGATTCAAATTTACAGGGATAACTCTGATTTTTCGCAGTAAATTTCGTATTTTTCGGTTATTTTTGACAAAAGGGTTGCCAGTAGCTGTTTTTGGCGAAAATTATAATTGCTAAAAGAATTAAAATGGCTATATCTATTAGAAATATTACAAATATCTTGCAAATAATAGCAGAAAATAACTACTGATAATATTAATAATAATAAAGAAAGACCGCTTAAATGAGGCGTAATATTATAAAAATATATTTATTTTGAAAATGAAAAAAATATTTGTAATGCTTAAAAAATAAATTAACGCGAAATATAACAATTGGTTCATCTTTTGGCGACTTATCCCTGGTGTTAGAATAAAAACATGAATTTTAGAAATTGATTAAATGAATTTTGAATGATAGTTATTTCCTTTTTTATTATTTTCTTTCTCTTTTTTAACGAATTTCCGTATAATATAACTTACAGCAGAAAAAAGCAGATCTGATTGTAAAAGACACTGTAAGTTGTGTGTTACTATTCGTTTCTATACCATTTTCATCTTGCTTTTGTCGCCAAAGAATGTGTTTTTAATCCGAAAATGCACTACTGACTTAATGCCTGACTTAGGTTCTTAATGGTCGCAATAATGTTTTTTTTTTTTTTTTTTTTTTTTTCAAGTAAAGATAATTTTCAGAGTATATTTTAATATTCAATCGTAAATTATATAGATATGAGTATAACTCTTTTATTTCTTTTTGCAAATGTTTTCATTGTTAATTTAATTTTTCTTGCGCCCTTTCGTCAATTTCACTTACAGGAAAAATTTGAGTTTTAAAATTTAAAAACTGAAGAAGGAAAGATTACCCCATCGATTAAAAATCTACCCCCAAATTCCAAGATTAAATGTCAATAATGGATGATCGTAAATGTCACATTCACTTGACATTAAGCATAATATAAATATTAATTATGTCATCAAGTGATTTTTAATTCGACATTTTACTTCTACTTTTATATATGTTCTGCTAATTTGTTTTTCGTTATTTAAATGAAAATTGATGCCAATATATATAATCTGGCTAATAGTTTGGCGATTTGTATAATTTGGCGAAATTGGTCGACGGTATAACCAAGTAGTACTGAAGAAAAAATTTTGCAATTCAAAGTAAATTTATGCAATTATGCGTTATTACTATAGAAAATGAATGAAATGAAAAATTCCCGCTGAATAAAATTTACAAGTCTTTTTTAATTGACCATTTCCTCTTCAATATTTCTTCAATCAAACTTTTGCTATTCTCTTTCGCGCAGGCTAACAAAAATGTATTTTAAATATTTTATTAGATAAAACGTAAATAACATTTTTCTATTTTTTTTTTTAAATATTTTTAAAATCTGATTCTATCATTATGTGTTTTACAGGACAAAACAGCAGAATTACTTTTAAAAAATGGTTTTATCTGTTAATTGTATGTTATTTGTTTATTTGGGTGTTTGAATTTACTTTTGTCATCAAACAAAGCGATTTTATTTCAAGAAGGCATAAGCCGGAGCGATGTTCACAATTACTAAATTCTCTCACTCTCTTTTAAATGTGTGAGAGCATTTTTAGGATATTTTTTTATGTTTAATTGTAAATATATAAATAACAGTTATAGCAAAAAAAAAAAAAAAAAAAAAAAAAAAAAAAAATCCATATAATGTTTAAATTTTAGTATAAATGTGTCCCTCATCCAAACTGTAAAGTAATTTAATTGCAACTTTTTTAAAGTTTTGGCGCAGATGTCATATACGCACCACATTCGGACGATTGCAACAAAATGGCGATATTATGCCTCACATGGTAAACAGACTATGGTTGTTTATTTATTAATAAACTATATATTAACTTTCATTTTGTTTTTTAAAATAATATAAATCATTTTGTTCTATAGCTATTGATTAGACTTTTTATTTATTTTTTTTTCAAATAATATAAAATAATTTAAAAATATTTTTGAAATTGGTAATTAAAAACCAAGTTTTCTCCCAATTGGCGCCAGAAAAAAATTGCGCCAATGTGGTGCATACATGATACCTGTGTCAAAGTTTTTTCATTATACATAAGTAGGGAAAATGCAGTATAAATACCGATTAAAGTTTTTTCCAAATATGGAAATTTTGTCACAGATTCGGTCATATACTCATCGAGGTATCTCAATGGCGCCAAAATGGCATTATTTGCCTTATATGGTAACCCAGCTATAGTTGTTTATCTGATGATGAGTTGTTTATATACTTTCATTTTCTTTTTTGAAATGATATTTGTTGTTTTGTTCTACAGTTACTTTTTTATTTATTGCTAATTGCTGTTTAAAATGATAGAAAATAATAAAGTATATATAAATTTCTTTGGTATTCTAAAACGAGGATTTTGCCACATTGTAGTTGCAAGAAAATCGTGCTAAACCTATTGCGTATATGATATCTGTGTAGGAATCTTTTTTTGAAATATGAAAAGTGTAAATTGGCTACTACTTGATTATCACGTCAACCAATTTCGTCAAATCGTTCGCCAAATTTTACAAATTTACATAATTTTATCTTAAATAACAAAGAGAAAATACTTAAATACGAAACAGCAAATAATTTTGTTTTCATTTTTCGGGAGGAAATTTTGCAATAACAAAGTAATTGCTGTAGTGAGAATTTTAATGTGTGTGTTTTTATCGTTGGCAACTTTCTGTAACGAAATTTTTTTTCTGCTATTGTTTTGTAAGAGCTGGTTTTGTCAAAGCCATGTTAAGGTGATATTCAAATTTTTGAACCCTTCCCAATTACCACCCCCTTCGGCCGATTTTGCTCATTTGCAATTCCCACTGAGATATTAACCATCTCAATGTACTTGACGAGTTTGAAGATGATTTTTGCATAATTGTGCCTTTTATCGCGCGGACAAAATTAAATATATATATATAAAGTTTTTAGGTGGGAGTAGCTTTGGGTTCCTGGCTTCACATAATGAAAAATTGTGAAGAAATTTTTCAGAAGTTGTACCGTGGTAACGACTGTAATAATTAATATTTCTTCAGATAAGGGAAAATTTTAAATCCTGTTGCCATAATGGTCTCCTTTCGCTTCCAAATGTGCACTGTTTAGTAATAAACTAAAATCGTTACTTCTAAATAGCTGGTTTTTGTCCAACGTTTAAGATAATTTAATATCAGAACTGTGATTAAATCGTTTTCAGCAATGAGCAAGGTGCTGCTGGAGGTCCAAATTATTTAAAATACAAATTTAAATTCACCAGTTCGTTTCATCCACGGTTGATTTTGAAATATTGACCAGCGCAGCGGGCATAGCCTGCTAGTAATTGTATAAATTGTAAATAGCGTATTTAGTGTGTACATATATTCTTAATAAACTGATAATTCAGTTAATTGACAGCGTCAGTGTTCATTTACACAATCCTCACAATGGGTGACCGATATCACCTAGTAATATCGGTGGTGGTAGCTATAACTACCACGGACTTTCTTCAAAGTTGTGTGGACTGAGAGGAACGTCCGACATATATGTTTATGAAAAATATGTATTTTCTGTTTCGAATGATGTTAATTTCAGAAATTCAAAAATATATCCGGAGAATCAAAATTTTTATTAATCTACAAAAAAAATATATACGTGTTATGATTTCTTTTTTAAATTATTGAATTGTTTTTTAGTTGGTGGCAACTCGAAAGAAATAACTGAATTAGCAATTAAAAAGGAGAGATTTCTATAATGCTAAATTATGGAAGGTATAGCGTTATATAAATTTTAAATGGCTTCCATTTCATTAATTTTTGATATTTTTTTACCGGACCTTTGAAAAGTACATCCCTAAATTAAAAGCTTTCGAACAAGTTATTACACGTCACTGAATGTTTCCTTGTTCGGGCTATAATTGAGTTGTGTCTCTTTTTTTCTTGTTTCACGAGCAAAAGGTGTCAAAACAAGGGTTCTGGATCTCCAAAACTAATTGGTGGATCTGGATGAATTTTTGTAAACTTTGAGATCTAGAGTAGGACACTTCCCCTTTTCAATTTCGTCGAGATCCGATGATTAGTTCCAAAGTTATTAAGAGGTAAACTTTGGACTAACATTAGAGATGCATCTGAGCTCTACTATTACAGCACTATCGTGCTGTATGATCTGATTTTTATCATACTGTAACTATCGTATTTATGAACCGATTTGAATGAATCTTGGTATGTATATAGTACACACAAACGTCTCGACCGAGTTCATTGTCCAACATCATCCGCCACCTTGTTTCCAAATGGCGGCCATTTAAATTTTTAAAATAATTTAAAATTTAAAATTAAATGCAAAAAAATTAAAAGTTCAAAATATTTTTCATTTATGTGTTAGAACTTAAAACAAAAATTCTAGGACACTTTTTATTTTGTCTATATCTTAAAAAATGATTTAGTTAAAGAACTTTGAATTTCTCTTATGTCTGGCATTTTAAAATGATCTGATTTTTGTCACGTGATAACATGCATATTTATAAATCGATTAGGATGTAACTTGGTGTGTACATAGTACATAATGATGCTTGGACCGAGTTTGTTTGCCAGTTCCATCCTCCATCTTGTTTCAAAATGGCAACCATTTAAATTTAAAAAAAAATTTAAAATTTAAAATTAGTTGCAAAAATGTGAGAAATTGAAAAATATTTTCTTGTATGTATTAGACCTTGATACAAAGATTCCAGAGCATTTTTTTTGTTTCGTCTATGTCTTAAAAAATGGCTGAGTTATAGCACTTTTAATTTCTAGTGTTGCTCACACTTTGAAATGATCTGGTTTTCGTCACGTGATAACACGCGTATTTATAAACCGATTTGGATAAAATTGGTGATGTCTGGACCAAATTCGTTGGCCAGTTCCACCCGACATCTTGTTTCAAAATGTCGTTACATTAATTTTTTTTTAATTTTAAGTTTTAACATTACCGCAAATTTAAACATTTTGTTTCAAAATGGCGGCCATTTAAGTTTGTCAAGAATCTTTTAAATGTATAATGATGTACAAATAAAAAATTAGAAATTGAAAAAAGGTTCTTTCTAAAGTATTTATCTTAATAATGAATTCCGGAGTATTTTTTGTTTTGTCTTTACCTTAAAAAATGCCTGAGATATAGCAGTTTGAATTTCTAATGTGGGTGACATTTTTTAGGTAGCTTTCTTTACAAAAAGTAAAAAGCTACCTATTGCAGCCGTCCGGAAGAAGCACTTCCAGAAAATTTTGGTATATTTTCACCGATCATGACCCCCAGACCCCAAAACCACCCTCTGTTCAACTGTTGAAACACACACACATATAAATATATATATCTAATAACTACTCTCTTAAAACGAAAGAGTGGATTTGGCTGCTCAAGAAAGAGTTCTTATTTATTGGATCGTGAATGAGTTGATTTTTGACCGATTCAGTCATCTTGGTTTGATTTTTTCTCTTTCTAATCCACTCATACAGCTTTAAAACTAAACAACTGAACTCAATAATGAAACAGCTCTTTTCCTGCGCTGATTTTCGCCGCTGACTTGTCACGTGACCTTGCAAGATAAGATGGAGACTTCCGGCGTTCGCTAAACAATTTGCTGAAAATGCCTTTTTTACGAAGTAAGTAAGTTTTATATAAGTATTTTATTTTAATTATGCTTTCTTTTAATAACTTTCCCTTCTCTTTTTAAGACAAAAATTCATAACAGTATCATACCTTGAAATTAAAATGTCGTGTCACACGGCAATATTGAGGATGTGTTTAATGCATTTCTATATTAATAATTGGTGTTACAGTGCTGCTACAAAACTTTCGTGCTTTAATAAAATAAATTAGTATATTTAATCAGAGTAAAAATTTTTAATGCAATGTAAATATCTCGTTATTTAATTGCCTTGTATTAAAATTTTGTAATTATTATATCTTTATTCATAGAAATTTATCAGAACATTGTATTTACGTCTTGTTTGCAGTGTCTTAGTAAAAACGCGCTCCGGATTACATTATACACATTTCTAAGATTTTTTTTTTTTTCATTATTAATGTTGAACTTGTGTTACTGTTTTGTTTGGCAATGTTTCATACTGTTATTGGGCAAAATTATTGCATGCATGGTCTGTATTATAATAATCTGCTTAATATTTATAAGTTGTTACATAATGCATGCAGAAATAATAGTTTTCTTGTGCCTGCTTCCCAGGTAGCTTTAAATCTAAAAGAGAATTTATAAATAAAACGAAAACAGTGGACAAAAGTTTGTCTTTCTATACTGGTAAATGCAAGTATTATTTCCTAAATATTATGCAACGATACCAAAAAGCAAATCCTCTTTCTCTTTAGAAAATACCTTGTAATATCATCCCTTTCCCTTAACATTTTTTATGCATAGCCCAGTGGTAGAATTGATTTTAAAAAAAGTTACTGGTTCCAAAGACCAGTACGCATGAGAGTTTACTGGTCAGAAATAGTCATCAGTAACCCGCTACATAAAGTTCTATAAAATACTTTTAACCGCCCCCCCCCCTCTTCACACACACACTCCTACTAGAATGTAAAATAAACCAAACTTCCTTTGCAGTTATACAAAATTTTTGGCATAATAAAATGAAAAATTACTATTTTATAAAAAAGTATGTAGTATGTAAACTAAAACTATAAAATTGTGTATTTTATTTCCGATCATTTATTTAACAGATAGTAAGGATTAATGCAATATTTTCTTATAATTATTTTTTCAAGTAATATTTTATGGTTTGTGTTTGGTACGGTTTTCTCAGGCAGGAAAATTTATTTACTTGTCAGAGATGAAGTGGGTGTGCAGTGGTGTAGCTAGGATGGGTGACATCCCGGGACAGATGTAAAAGGTGTCAAGCAGCCCCCCCCCCCTCCTCATCCTCCTCCTTTCCAATCTGTCATATTTTTTCAATCTCAATTCTACATTCTTATAAAAAATAACCTTACCATTCCTTATTTACCTTTTGTCCTTCTGCATAAAAAAAACCGCAGAAGTGAATCATCACTCGACCCATAGTCTGCACAAGTCAATGCCGTGTGTATACGTAGAAGAAAATTCTTTCTTTTAAAGCTTGCTTTTGTTACCCACTCGTTGAATAGGTTGGTTTTTGTTCCCTGGTGCATATCTTATTTAGACCCATCATTCTGTATAAAATTTCACTTTAGCAAAGAAAAGAAAACTAGCTGTATTGCATCATGAGCTAAAAATCTCATTTTATTTCCTAATTAGTCTCCAAAATTTTATAAAATTATATTTTTTATTTGCAAATAAAGATTTGCTGTCACCCTTTAGAGGATGATACCCGGGTAATTTCCCTAATCAAGAAGAATTTCTTTTACAGCTTGACTAAAATCTTAAAGATCAAGTTGTATGCAGTTCTGTGGCTCCATATTCAAAATCATCATGTATGTTATGACAGATTGTTTTAAAAAATAGGCATTTTTCTAAAATTAAAATATTTTATACTAAATAATTGATTATTAAAAACCTATTTTATCTTTGAAAAATTCCCAAGTTTTAAAAATTTTCTTTAAAGCATTAGATATGTTCACCAACACTACTAATTTCCATCCTATGAATATAAACATGACCTGGACCCACTATATTTAATGCTTATTACTGAAATAAATTGTTAAAAGTAGAAAACATTCATATCCAATAATTTCAAACTCTTAAATTATGTAGAAAAAAGAAAAAATGTCATTAGATTTCTTTAAAAAAACCAATTGGTTTTTTTGAGAAAAAAACCATTTGGTTTAAACCATGGTTTAAACCATGGTTAAAACCAATTGGTTTAAACCGTGCCAACCCTGCGTACCAATCAAAGAAATTTGCGATTCTTATGTGATGAAATTTTACATTTTCCCGCAGTAAATTGACGATGTTTTCCTACGACATAAGCACAAAAATTTCAATTTTTTTCCAGTTGTAAATTGATGAAACTCGCGGGCCACATGTTGTGCATCCTTATTTTAGTTTATTACTTATTTTAATATTTTATTATATTGTAAGCCTTTACAATAGTTTAGATTTCCTTGTTAGTTACATTCAAATTACTGTTTAAAAAATGTAAAGAAAATAATGACCAGAAATCCGCAAAATTCTAAAATCTGCAAAACCTCTGGTCCCAAGCTGTGCGGATTTGAGGAAGTCTACTGTAATAGCAGTGTTACTAGCAAAGTGCCAAATTTTGACCTACTTGTGATATCCTTAAATTTGGCAGCAAAAATAATTTGCCATATATAAAAACAATTTAGTGAAATTTTCTATCTTTTAATGCATTTTTTAAAAATGTACAGTATTGTGCATGTTATATTAATAAAACATGCCTTATTTTTTTTCATTTATATTTAATAATAATAATCTGGTTTATGTAAGTCTGTAATGTTTCAAACGATTTTTAACTGGCTTCCTGGTATGTTAGAATGATAAAAGTTGTACATAATGTTTTTGATGACAATATAGCATTAATACAGTTGCAATTATTAAATTTAATTCATTTTCATTCAGTTAACTCAATATTAGGTGTCACCACCACAATTCATTGTGGTGTGTCATCGCTTTATTCTTGTGGTCAAAAATCTGATAAAATATATGATTTAGAGGACCCTTGGGGGGAGGAGATTAACCCTTTAAATTTACTTACCCAGTCAAAATATCAAATTCAGTTGGTAAAGATATATCAGCAATTTTTACATTTGTATATATAACATATAAAGCTAGGATTATTTTCGAGATGTAATAATATGCCTTGATTTTATTCACGAGAATAAATTTTGTTTTATTAGCAATGCCAAAAACAAGCTTCTTTGAAGTTTTAAGGGGGGGGGGGGTGAGATCTCTAGCAACCAGGCTGTAGTTTCAATTTATCCACAAAAGGTCGCCATGACTAGAACTCACAACCAACTACATCCTGTCGATACTCTACTGAAAGCAAAGAGTAGCTGAACAAAATCCATCAGATGTACAGAACTTACGACTAAAATGAACAAAGGAACGAAAAACTGACCAACTGAAAAACTGACCAACCATCAATTTGATCTTCTGCTTATAGGCTGGATCAAGTCTTCCGGAGAGGTCTAATCAATCAGGATGTCGGACTCAGTCAGGGGTGCCCAGAGAGGGGTTTGATGACGCAAGATGCGTCCTATAACTTAGTTTGGGGGGGGGGGGTAATTTGAGAACAAGTACATTTTTGGGGGGAGGGGATTTTAAATTCTTAATATTTCTTGTTTTTACTGTTAAAAAAATATCTTGATTTTTAATATCACTTTTAATTTTTTTCAACATCTAATTTCCAGAAAAGTCCCTGTATTTTCTTTCTTTAAATTCTAGATAAGGGCAATAAGAACTCATTCTGCTATACTCAACTCGCTATCTTTGTAAATCTTGATTCTTAAATTTCACTTTTAAATTTTTTCAACATTGAATTTCCAGAAATGTTTCTGTATTTTTTTCTTTAAATTCTAGATAAGGGCAATAAGAATTCATTTCATTATGCTTAACTCACTATCTTTTGATGGTGCAGTAGGTTATAAGTAAAATATATTTATATATTTTACAATTGATATTCTGTTTAGGGGGGGGGGGGGTCAATGTTAAAGTATGAAGATTTTTTTTTTTGGGGGGGGGGTGGTCACCACTGGAGTCAGTAACCCTCTTAGTGAGATCATCAGCTTGTTCATTTAAGGGGATCCCCCGGTGTCCCAGAACCCAGCACAGATGAATTTTAGGGGAGAGACCCGCAATGCCCCGATCTTATGCAACCAAATTTTAAAAAAATTCTTCCGATTGTGGAGATTACTGCATCTTTTAGTTCACTAAACTGGAAGGTTCATTGTGGGGTTAGATCTAGCAGTGCTGAACTTAGCCTTCGAGTTTTGGACCAGAGTGAGGAAAGAGTTAAAGTTCATCTCCATCAATGAGTGCAGTTTGTTGTTATATCACGGCAGATCAACGGCCAATTATAAAGGGGACGACAAGGAGGAGAGGGGTGGGATTAATAGTCACAGAAATGTCAGTCGGGAAGTGACCGTTGTCAAATAAATCTTCATCCACACGCAGCGTGGATCTTTATAACTAATCTTTTAATTACTAATAATAAACATTTGAAAGTAGTCTGATAAATAAAATATTCTTCTCCATAGCTATCCAAATAATAAATTTCAAATACTTCTTGAGATTTTGTTTCTTGAATGACAATTTGAAGTCAACATTTTTGGTCATAGATTCAGCAGATAACTAACAGGGGGGGGGGGGGGAATCACTTATTAAAATGCTGTAAGTAGCATCCAATCTTTGAAAACTCTCTTATTCGACTTCATATTTTGATTTTAATGCTTAAGATAACCTCCCCAATTAAAATTGGGGATTTCTTTTACAGCTTGAAATCTTATGGATTGTGTTATGTTATTGCGTTAAATAATCTGCAGTTTTCAAAAAATTAAGATATTTTCTATTAAATATTGAATATTTTTAATCTATTTTATTTTAAATCAATTCACATGTTTGAAGCTTTTTCTAAAGAGAAATAAATATATTCACCAATGCAGACTGATTTTAATCCTATACCCAAAAAATGATCTAAACCTGCTACATCCAATGCTTATTGCTGATATAAAGTGTTAAAAATAGAAGTTATTTATATTCAATAATCTGACATACATAAATTATTAAGAAAAAGAGAAAATGTCATTAAATTTCTTCTGAAAAAAAAAGTTTTTTTTTTTTTTTTTTTTTTAGAAAAATACCAGTTGGTTTAAACTGAACCGTTGTTTAAACCAAAAGGAGTAAACAGTTGTTTAAACCATAGTTAAAACCAATTGGTTTAAACCGTGCCAACCCTGGTCTAATTGTTGTAGGTTCTATCTTGTATTATATAAATATGCAAATATATAGAAAAACAACTAAAAATCCACAAAAGCCTGTATTGGTTGGGTATTTGCCAGAGCTGATACATTTTGAAAGTAGCGACAAAGGTGAATTTTCAACAATATTTTATAATGTTGCTTTAAGAACTTTCATTTTAAATTTGTTTTTAAAATGGTGATTTATTGTATCAGATGTAACACCATGATTTAAACAAGCAGATAAGTGTAATCGCACAGGATTTATTTATTCTATTTTCATTTTATTCATGATTAGCTGATTTTTCAGTAGTGTAATATTTATAAAGCTAAAATTTTTAGTGTATGGTTCATTTTATGTTTAGACTATGGATGGGAAATTTTATAAAACATTTAATCTGAAAGCTGCAAAATATTTTAACATGTTCATAATCATTCCTTAACATTATATTTATTGCTATTTAACTTAATTTCAATATTTTCTTTTAACACAGGAAGATGGTGATTTCATGGAGGAGTGAAATTCTACTGTGAGTGAGGAGTCAAATTCAACAATCTTATTTAATCTCAAGGATTTTCAAGAAAGTGTCTATTTTGCCTAAGATTTTAAAAGTTGGACAAACCAGTGGACAGATTACAATATGCTCTTTATGTATTTAATGTTTAATGCAAATGGACTGTTATATTTATAAAGGTCCTGTTAAAGATGTTATTGAAACTTGTTTATCTGATGTTGGAAAGAATTGTTATCAATTAATGTTAGGTTTATTTTGTCCTTGCTAAATAAAATGTTTTTGCTGTTAAATAAAATTAGTTTTTTTTCTTTTTTGCAACATTCTAAATTGCACATTTGGCTCTACTTTTGACATAAACTGCTGCAGTCTTATACTTTTATATTTATTTAAAAGTTAGTTGATTTAAGAAACATTGAATAAAATCAAAAATTAAATCAAAAATTCTTTATTAAGAAGAAGTAAGTTATTCTTGAATATAAATTCAAGTTTTAACAAATGTTTTAAATGATATAAAGAATAATTGCACATGGTCAATAAATCCATTTCTCAGTTATTTCTGCATTTAACTTCATACAATAAAATAATTGTCCATAATCAAAATTTTAGCTATACAAGTTTTTTAATGGCATTCCTCCACATTTCCCAGTTGCAATGTGCTTATATAAATGCTATGGGTAACAATTATTTTTTCTAAGATTTCAAAGCCATTTCAGATTTCAAACTAAACAATTAAAATATTTTTTTAAAATTTAGTCAGTTTAAGAAATATGATTTTGATTGAGATTTAAATCGAGGAATAATTACAACAAGGTATCATGGGTTGATGTTTATCCATTTAAAATATTTTCAATTTCAATTATTTAAACCCTGCTCTGACCATGTGTGTGGGGGGGGGAATACTTTTTTTAATTTAGGTTTTATGTTTTTTAATACTTTCTTTTTCAAAACTGGGTCTGAAACTCCTATTAATATTTAAAAAAAAATAATTAACCAAAATTGCAAAAGTAAAAACTAACCCACTTACAGATCATCCTCAAATATTCTATGCACCCCCCTCAAAAAAGGTAAACATTTTAAAATCCAAACAAGATATTTGAAAACAACTTCTGCATAGGATTATCTAAACTCTTAAGGGGAACAATCAGCTTCTGACATTGTGGTGCTGAAGTTGAGTCATTGGGCTGATATCAAGTTTATTTTTTCAATATTTCTTTAGTAAGATGCCTAAGATTGGTTTATTTGATTGAAATCGTAAATTTTTAATAAAAAAATAATTGTTATTTACAGTTAAATCAGAAGCTAATGAAAAAATTAAAATTGTATATAAGCATATCTGAAGCTATAAGTATCATTGGAAAATATGTAAACTTGAAATTGCCCAAGAAAAGAAAGGAAAAATCCCATTAGCACCAGAGCATCAGAAGCTGATATTCTGTTTAATGTTGTTCGGGTGCTGTTGTACAGTTATGCAAATTTAGGCAGTTTGCATGAATAAGTGTTTTCAAATTTGCAATTTTGAGATCACCAGTATTTTTAATTTAATGAATATATGTACTTTTAAATTTAACAAAAGAAAATTCTGATGTTAAAAATTTCTGATTTAACAGAATAATAAAAAATTCATGTAAGCTCTATTTAATTTTGTATAACGATTCAATTGCCTTTTCCCCTAAATTGACATAGGAAACAATTTCATTGAATTAGAAAGAAAAAAAATGTTTTTATGATTCATTAGAGAACTTTCAGTCATGTAAATTAGAATGTTTTAAGTCTTGTTAATTAAAGACTTGGAAGAAATATTGGAGAATCCATGTTACAGTTTTCCAATCTCTCTCTCTCTCTCTCTCTCTATATATATATATATATATATATATATATATATATATATATACCCTTGTAATGTCAATAAACAGAAATTTAAATCCGAAATGAGAATTTAATTGCAACATTTGAAAATGTGGCAATAATTCGATGTTATATTGAATTTCATTGATAAAAATTAATCGAGGATTACTGAATTTAGTTTTAAATGATGTGATTTTATTTAGACGATTTAGAAATCGCTTGAAGATTTTTGTAATTTTAAGCAATTTTGCTTTTCTTAAGAGTGAATTTACTCAATTCTACAAATTCAAGGAGTTTTGGATTAACTCTTAAGTGAGTTGATTTTATTCATGTATGAATTGGTTACAAATCGCCTAAGTGCTACTGGATTAAATCAAAAATGACAACATTTCACTCCAGCTTGAATTGATTACAAATCGCTCAAGTGCTACTGGATTTGCCTTAAATTATTTCACTTCACTCAAATACGAGTTGGCTGCAGCTAACTCAAGTGCTACTCGATTTAATCCTAAAGACTTCATTTCACTCAAGTATGATTTGGTTACAAATCGCTCAAGTGCTACGAGATTCAGTCTTAAATGACTTCATTTCACTCAAGCATGACTTTATTACAAATCATTCAAGTACTACTGGATTTAACCTTTATTGATTTGATTTCACTCAAGTATGAGTAAAATAGAGATCACTCAATCATGAGTTGATTAAAAACAACTCATTCACTTGAGTTGTTTCAGCTCTTCTTGAGAAGGTTCCTTTCAACATGGGAAAAGAGTGGATTTCAGCTCAACTTGAGTTATTTCAGCTTTTTCGTTTTAAGAGAGTATATATATATAGAGAGAGAGATATCTGATTTTTGTCATGCTGTAACTAACGTATGTATGAACCGATTTGAACGAAACTTGGTATATACATAGTACATACAAATGTCTCGACCGAGTTCGTCGGCCAGCATCATCCGCCATTTTAGGTAGCTTTCATTACAAAAAGTAAAAAGCTACCTATTGCAGCCGTCCGGAGGAAAGCACTTCCAGAAAATTTTGGTATATTTTCACCGATCATGACCCCCTGACCCCAAAACCACCCTCCGTTCAAATGTTGACATATATATATATATATATATATATATATATAACCATATACATATATATATATCTGATTTTTGTCATGCGATAACTATCGTATTTATGAACCAATTTGAATGAAACTTGGTATGTACATAGTATATACGAATGTCTCGACCGAGTTCGTTAGCCAGCATCATCCGCCATTTTGTTTCAAAATGGCGGCCATTTAAAATTTTTAAAAAAATTTAAAATTTAAAATAAAATGCGAAGAAAGTAAAAGTTGAAACATATTTTTCTTTTATGTGTTAGAACTTAAAACAACGATTCCAGAACACTTTTTATTTTGTTTATATCTTAAAAAATGATTGAGTTATAGCACTTTAAATTTTTGTTATTGCTGACAGTTTGATACAATCTGATTTTTGTCATGGTGTAACTAACGTATTTATGAACTTATTTTAATGAAACTTGGTATGTACATAGTACATACAAATGTCTCGACCGAGTTCGTTAGCCAGCATCATCCGCCATCTTGTTTCAAAATGGTGGCCATTTAAAAAATTTAAAAAATTTAAAATTTAAAATTTAATGCGAAGAAATTAAAAGTTGAAAAATATTTGTCTTTTCTGTGTTAGAACTTAAAACAACGATTCCAGAACACTTTTTATTTTGTTTCTATCTTAAAAAATGATTGAGTTATAGCACTTTGAAATTTTCTTATGGCTGACATTTTGAAAGGATCTGATTTTGTCATGCTGTAACTAACGTATTTATGAACCGATTTGAATGAAACTTGGTATGTACCTAGTACATACAAATGTCTCGACCGAGTTCGTTAGCCAGCATCATCCGCCATCTTGTTTCAAAATGGCGACCATTTAAAATTTTTAAAAAAATTTAAAATTTAAAATTTAATGCGAAGAAATTAAAAGTTGAAAAATATTTGTCTTTTCTGTGTTAGAACTTAAAATAGCGATTCCAGAACACTTTTTATTTTGTTTATATCTTAAAAAATGATTGAGTTATAGCACTTTGAAATTTTCTTATGGCTGACATTTTGAAAGGATCTGATTTTTGTCATGTTGTAACTAACGTATTTATGAACCGATATGAATTAAACTTGGTATGTACCTAGTACATACAAATGTCTCAACCGTGTTTGTTAGCCAGCATCATTCGCCATCTTGTTTCAAAATGGCGGCCATTTAAATTTTTTTTTAATTTAAAATTTATAATTAGGTACAAAAATGTGAGAAATTGAAAAAGATTTTTCTTTTGTGTAATTGACCTTGATACAAAGATTCGAGGGCATTTTTTGGTTCATCTGTATCTTGAAAATGGCTGAGTTATAGCACTTTCAATTTCCAGTGTGGTTGACATTTTGAAACGGTCTGAAATTTGTCACGTGATAATACGCATATTTATAAACTGATTTGGATATAACTCCGTGTGTACATAGTACATATCAATGTCTTGACCGAGTTCACTAGCCAACTTCATCCGCCATCTTGTTTCAAAATGGCAGCTATTTAAGTTTGTCAAAAAATTTTTAAATGTATAATGATGTACAAATAAAAAATTAGAAATTGAAAAAAGATTCTTTCGAATGCATTTATCTTAATAATGAATTCCGGAGTACTTTTTGCTTTTTCTTTATCTTAAAAAACGCCTGAGATATAGCAGTTTGAATTTCTAATGTGGGTGACATTTGAAAAAAAAAAATCCATTTGCCCGCGACAGCACTCGTATAGATTAATCGATTTCGATATGAGAGTGCATGTCCACATGAATTAAGATTTCGACCAAGCTCATTGGTTTGTTTTATCCATCATATTGTTTTAAAATGGCATACACTTCATAATATCGTGGAATTTAGCGACTCCCTAAATCACTGAAAATAAAACCAGGTTGAATAAAATATGACTGATTTCTAAAAATTCCTATTAATAATCAGTATTGACAAAAACTAGCATTCGATCTTATACAATCGGGTTTCTTTAATTTGAGCTTTGTATGTTTGAATAATATAACTTAATTTAAAATAAATAATATATAAATAAGTATATGAAAGCTACCTCTTCCTCCCGGCATTGCCGGAAGGACTTTTGTTTCAAAATGGCGGCCATTTAAAACTTTTTTAAAAATTTAAAATTTAAAATTAAATGCGAAAAAACTAAAAGTTGAACAAAATATTTTTTTTTATGTGTTAGAACTTAAAACAACGATTCCAGAACACTTTTTATTTTGCCTATATCTTAAAAAAGGATTGAGTTACAGCACTTTGAATTTTTCTTATGGCTGATTTTTTGAAACGATCTGATATTTGTCACGTGATGACACGCGTATTTATGAATCGATTTAGATGCAAGTTGGTGTGTGCATAAGATATACTAAGGCCTGAATCGAGTTCGTTAACCAGTTCCATCCGCCATCTTGTTTCAAAATGGCGGCCAATTAATTGTTTTAAAAAAATTTAAGATTTAAAATTAGGTACAAGAAAGTGATAAATTAAAAAAGGTTTTTGTTTTATGCATTTGACCTTGATACAAAGATTCCAGAGCATTTTTTTGTTTCGTTTGTATCTTAAAAAATGGCTGAGTTATAGCACTTTTAATTTCTAGTGTTGCTCACATTTTGAAATGATCTGATTTTCGTAACGTGATAACACGCGTATTTATAAACCGATTTGGATGAAACTTGGTGCATACATAGTATATTCCAATGTTTGGACCGAGTTCGTAAGCCAGTTCCATCCGCCATCTTGTTACAAAATGGCGGAATATTAATATTTTTTTAATTTTAAATTTTGAAATTAGGTGCAAAAAAGTTAGGAACTGAAAAAGATTTTTCTTTTGTGTGTTTGACCTTGATACAAAAATTCCAGATCATTTTTTGTTTCATCTATATCTTGAAAAATGGGTGAGTTATAGAACTTTCAATTTCCAGTGTGGCTGACATTTTGAAACGGACTGAAATTTGTCACGCGAAAATGCGCATATTAATAAACTGATTTGGATATAACTCCATGTGCACATAGTACATACCAATGTCTTGACCGCTTTTACTGGCCAACTTCATCCATCCACTTGTTTCAAAACGGCAGCCATTTGAGTTTGTCAAAAATCGTTTAATGTATAATGATATACAAACAAAAAATTAGAAATTGAAAAAATGTTCATTTTAAAGTATTTATCTTAATAATGAATTCCGGAGTATTTTTTGCATTGTCTTTAAATTAAAAAACGCCTGAGATATAGCAGTTTGAATTTCTTAACGTGGGTGACATTTAAAAAAAATCAATTTGCCCGCGACAGCACTTGCATATATTAATCGATTTCAAGATGAGTGTGCATGTGCACATGAATTAATATTTCGACCAAGCTCATTGGTTTGTTTTATTCATCATGTTACTTTAAAATGGCATACACTTCATGATATAATGGAATTTGGCAACTCTCTAAATCGCTTAAAATAAAACCAAGTTGAATGAAAGATGACTAATGTTGAATGAAAGATGACTAATTTCTAAAAATTTCTATTAACATTTAGTCTTGACAAAAACTAGTATTCACTCTTATAAAATCGGGTTCCACTAATTTGAGCTTCGTATGTTTGAATAATATAACTTAATTTAAAATAAATAAATATATATATATATATGAAAGCTACCTCTTACTCCCGGCACTGCCGGAAGGACTTTTTTAAAAATCAATTTGCCAGCGACAGCACTCGTATATATTAATCGATTTCGATGTGAATGTGCATGTGCGCATGATTTAAGATTTCGATCAAGCTCATTGGTTTGTTTTACCCATCATGTTGCTTTAAAATGGCATACACTTCAAGATATCGTGGCATTTGGCGACCCTATAATCGCTTAAAATAAATCAGGTTGAATAAAAGATGATTAATTTCTAAAAATTCCTATTAATATTCAGTATTGACAAAAACTAGTATTCAATCTTATATAATTGGGTTCCACTAATTTGAGTTTCTTATGTTTGAATAATATAACTTAATTTAAAATAAATAAATAAATATGAAAACTACCTCTTCCTCCCGGTACTGCCGGAAGGACTTTTTTTTACATCAATTACTATTTTATTTATTTATTTGATAAATAATCAACGTATAATTCATATAACTTTATTCCCTGTCCTGTTTCAAATTTTACAAGAAAAAAAAAATGATGAAAAACATAAAGATACATAAAAAAGTACTTTTTTCTTCATGACTGAACGGGCACTACTAAACACAATGGACAAAGATTTTGCAATATCATCAGCGTGTTTATTAAACATTTCTCCATAATATTACCAATTTTCATATTTTTGTGTGCAGTAATTTTGTTAATATTAGTGAAGAAATACCTTCGGTCATAAAAAGTTCACTGTTAGCGACGGTGATAGCGTAAGTTACTTTTTTTTGGAATTGAGGGAAACATCTCATCGTGCTCATAAAGCATAGCAAAAGTCAAAATATAATACAATAGTCAAACAATTCCATGAACCGAGTAAAAAATTAAACTCGCTGACATTTAAAATACGTTTAAATGCGATGAATATAGAAAGGAACTGAAATGTGTTTAATGATCTAAAAACATTTAACTCATAGTACTGTATATGCTAATTCATAGTTTAGTTGCATAGTATTAATAATAATCACAACAGTCTTAAATTATCATAAGCAGCTTAACAATGAGATTATTATCGCTTTTACTGGAATATGAAAATTATATCTGATTAAGAATTCTTTAAAATGGTAATTGCGTATTGTTTTCTTTGAATAAATACATATATAAATAGTATTAGATATGTATTATATAAATACATATATAAATTATATCTATACACTCATCAACAAAAATTAAATTAAATGGGTAAAGAATATAAACGAGAAAAATGCATATATTTATTCGAAAACATTGTAGCTTTCGAGTATCATGGACTATCTCAAAGAATTATAACGCAGAAAAAAAAAGAAATCATAAAACAAAAACGACAACCAAAATCTGATGCGCGGAATTTCTATTGATAAAATCATTTTCTAAAAATTTTCATAATTTCAAAGGAGAAGGGGAAAAGGCATGCATACATGTAATTAAAAGTTTGTTGCTGTCATATAAAATTAAAGTTTTGTCGTTTGTAAGCACTAGGATGAATCTGGGTCTAAACTCAGTATATAACTCCGATCTGGGGGTGCAGTTTATAAGTATATCATATTCAGGCTATATTAATTTGTATGTCTTACTTGAGTTCGGATTTAGGTTCATTCTATAGCATTGTACGGACGATTTAATTAGGATGGCATAAAAATATAAATTAAGCACCCATCAACATTCTAAAAATCTTTATTTTACAAATGATTAACATTTTAAATAAATAATTTAAAAAGGACAAACACATTCTTCACAGAAGTATAATGAAAAAATGCTGTAAACTCAGGACATTTTACAAACACAAAGAAAAATTATTTTCATCGTCTGATCATAGGATAATAATTTAAAAATATTAGCAAAATACTTTGACATATCTTATTTTAACTACACCATTTCAAAAATAAATTAAGACCATTAAAATGTTCTTCTGGTTTGTTAAAATAAAACTTCGTGAATAAATTTTTAGATAGAAAACCTAGTAAAAATGATAATTCTCTCCCATTTTAACATTTAATTTTATATTTTGAAAAATTTTTATAACAAACAAACATAAACGAAATCAAAAATAATAAACAAATAGAAACACTTGAGAAACAGAATTTTTTTAAATCTGATTTATAAATGAAAGGAGCTTAAATGATAGAAAATCTATCATGCCTCAACTGAGATTGAAAAAAAAATCTTGTTGTCGCAGTCCTATTTTGACATTTTTCTTAATTTGTATCATCCTTTTATCAAAACACATTTTATTACTTGTTTATAAATAAAGATAGGCAGTAAAATATAATTTTATAAGCAAACATATGTCAAAAAATGACTTTGAGTATTTTTATTTCATTTTTAAGACATTTGAGTTATTCATTTAAGGAAAATTTTTATGTTTTCTATGTATATGTTATTTCAGAGCATTTGCTTTTAAAATTTAAGTATATTAACCTGATTTTTTTAAGTAACCAAACCAGTGTTATCTTACAACATTTTAACATTTCGAAGCATGTTTAATTGATTTAGTGATTTATAAATTAAACCAGTGAGTTTAAAGTGTTCATGTAAAAACAAATACAACTCTGTTTATAAGAAAGCAAATATATAAGTGAGAATCACAGATAGTGAAGCAGATTTTTTTTTAAGTTAAATAATAGGTAGATATTTTGACTACGGCGCAGCAGGTCGAGAGTTTGACTTCCTACTGGGCACAGTTCACTCAGCTTTTCATCCCTTCGGGGTCGATAAAAAGTGTACCAAGCTTTCTTGGTTACTAAACACCGAGGGTTTCGTGTTAAGCCGATCACCTGGCCATGACGCAAGCTGCACAGCATCTCGGGGCCCAGGGTCTAGTAAACAGGGAAAGGCACTATCGACGATTCTTCAGTGGTTGTCATGCCACAGAGTTTAGTAAATAGGTTGATATAATCAATAGAAGAAATATTAGAAATTGCATATCAAAATCTGCTTGTTGGGTGCATCTTGTACATTAAATTTAATAATATACATGAATACAAACAGGAGAAAAATCACTTTAAAATAGCATTAGCATTCGTCTTGTGTTACATCTAGTGCATAGTAAGACGATTTGATGTTTTCATGTTTTGTGGCGCATTCAGCAATATGGTATATGGCATTGTTGTAATTGGATTTTTGAGCATCCATCTATTAACAGCAGAATTGTATAACCTTTTAAATGCAAAGGATCCAAAAAAAGATATATTGAGTAATTAGAGTTTGTGGCTACTATAAGGTTGAAAGGTAAGAAAAGTGCCTCATCGATGAATTATTTACTACAGTCTGCATGTTATTTACCACAAATTTTGACATATTATGTACAATATGCGGGGACATCATGCCTGCATATTATTTACTACAGAATAAATATAATTGTTGTTCTACTTTGTTACACAATGTTTTTCTGACTGTCAGCTTTATATGTCTCATCGTTCACTACGTTGATTTCTTGAGAAAAAAAAAATGATTTATACGTCTTCCTTCGGATTTTTTATAACAAAAACCCTGATATCAAACAATAATGCAAAATATTTATTATATTAAATCTGTAATACCACTTGCAATTATACTGAGGAGATATGATCAGTAACAAAGTTTGTAGTAAATCTTTAACAGAGCATGAGTAATTTTCAAGTTAAAAAAATGCATATTTTGTAGCTTAAAAATCAACAGTAAACACACTTAAAATATGGTTTTCGATTTCTCTAAGTAATGAAACAATCAACAGCCGAACATTTAGCAGTACAAACTTTGCATTAAAAGTCTTTCTGCTTCTTTGTGAATGCTGCCTCACTGTATACGACTTCCTGCTGTATCATTTTAAGGCATACAGAAAGCTTGCGTGCTGTATACTTCATGTCAAGTGCGATTTAAAAAAGAAGATACTTTTATTAGAATTCTGCTATCATATCGATTTTTTTTCTCTTTTCGACCTCACATATTGTAAGCAACATATGATGAATAGCTCTGTTAAAATATCATTTTTAAAATTCACTGTCACTTTTCTCTGTCTTTTTTTTTGCGTGCATGAATTTCTACATCAGCGATTCTAAAAATTTATTATCCCACGACCCAGATTCATTAAATTGTATGTAAATATAGCCTTACGTATAATCTATCTTGTGAATAAAAGGCAAACTTTCGTAAAAATCGTACACGCGCGAACAGTAATCGATAACACTTATTTAAAAGTTGAATAATCAAAACTTTTTTCGAAAAAAGCTTTATGAAATTATCTCTTTCTACAGCATCAGCCTTATCTATCTATATAATATTAGAACATTTGTTTTCATTATAGTTTTTAAACAAATAAAAGTAATTTGACAATTTTAATGATCTTTGCAATCGTTTAACGATCTACTAATGCAAAACATGCGATCTATAGAGTTTGGGAGCCGTGACTTCAGTTATAAATAGTATGAATTGCTTTGAAATGTATATCTACTATGGCCTTTATCTTCAATGATTCATTATTAAGAGAAATATAGGGTACAAGTAATTATCTTTCTTTAGATATATCTTATTTTTCCTCCGTTATACAGGGCAACAACTAAGATAAAGATGAACCATAGGACAACAAAAACATAGACAGAAAATCCGCACTGTGTGTGCAATGGAGCTGCTGGGTGTTGAATTCAACAATACTACAGCGGACGGGTAATAACGCGTTCAGATTATAATAGATAAGTCATATAGTTGAAAAAGTTTTTGGAAGTGGATGGTTCCGAATCAAGATTTTCGACTTGAGCAAGTTTCTGAAACTTACTTAACTTTCGACAATTTCTTAAGTATGAGCTCTTTTTCTTATTTAAAACTATTGTTAAATTTCGGGTAGAGTTCTACAAATAATTATCACCTTTTTCGAGTGATCTTATGAGTCAATTATTTAACGCGCCGCAAAGAATACGAACAAAATAAACTACATATGATCAGAAGCAAGTAATTACAAATTTAACAACTTATGTGCATTCTCAAGAATTTGTTTGGCTAAGTCAAATCTCTTAAAATGTTTAGTAATGTGAACAAGTGAAGCCTTATTCTGGCTTGTCTGGTTTAAAAAATTTAAAATGGGAATGCAATGTAACGCTCTTATGTGCTTGGCCATGGGTTGGCTACCGAGAAGCAAAATTATTATTTTAAGGAAGTCCGTCGCTGACTCAAATAAGAAAGCTGTTGAAATATGTAAGGAGATGACCACTGAACATGGACTCACAGTGAGTAAAGAGATGACCACTGAACATGGATTCACAGTGAGTAAAGAAATGACCATTGAACATGGTCTCACAGTGAGTAAGGACACCACACTATAAGACGTCGTCTGAATGCCGCTGAATTATATGTACGGGATCTCTGCAAAATGTAAGGATGCAAAAAATGTAAGGATCTCTGCACAAAAAAAAAAAAAAAAAAATGAATAAAGAACAAGAAAATCCAATTGAAATTCACTAAGGAGCACGAAACGTTGGCAACCAAAGATTGGAAGGAAGTCTTTTGGAGTAATGATTCGATTTGTTTGGAAGTGACGGGTGATGTTATATTATCCGTCCAAAAAAGGCACCAGAATAGATCTTCAGTACCAACGTCCAACAGTGCAGGATGAAAATAGATCTGTAATGGTCTGGGTAGCTTTCCATTATGATGGCATCGTATCCTTTGTACTCATTGATGGGATTAGGGACAAGGGTGTATTCGTAAAAATAACAGAATATATACGCTCAATTCAGAGGGTATAACCTAGAGTGCGTATAATATAGCTTTCTTGAGAAACAAAGGGTATACGGTGTTCCTTTTAAAAATCCAGAAGGTATATGGAGTATACCCCCGTATACCCTCCACTATATCCCTGATTAAGGATCAAAATGCTTATAAAAACTTTTAGAGGATCACATTCTGTCTAAAGCTCTTAAACAGATGCCTAGTGAATGGATGTTTCAGCAGTATAATGATCTCAGGATCACCTCCAAAATGGAAACAAATAGGCTTACAGCAAAGAACTGGCCGATTCAGTCACCTGACCTCAATCGAATTGAACATCTTTGGGAACACATGACGGTACAAGGAAACAATCTAAAAAGGCAGAACTCCTTAACGATGGAGCTGTGTTTAGTATAGAGTACAATAAGAAAGAGCGCAAATCGCTAGGTCCACTGTATACAACCTTATTAATTCCATGCCGAGACTAATGACCACAGTCCTCAAAATAAGGACTGCTAAAGTACAGTAAAGATCACTTAAAGACCAAAAAAAAAAAAAAAAAAAAAAAAAAAAAAAAAACCCGCAAATTATCGCAATATTACAAACAATAACTGTGACAAAAACTTTGTGAAAAATCGAAAAAGGACAACCATTATTATGACAAAACCCACCCAAAACCAATTTCAAGAACATAATAGTGTAAAGTAACTATAAAAAGCATCCTATGATAAAGCCAATATAATAAAACTCGAAAGAATAAAAAATTAAGGATTCTCTAAACCAAAAACCAAAAAACTTCCACTTAAGAGTCTACATAACTAATATGATATCAACATTGATAGAGACAAAACCCAATAAAGGCAACACCTATGCAAAGGAATCACCATAGGGTGTTTAAAAATCATGGGTTAAGTGTGTCACGGAAACTTAAAAATGAAATCAAGTGTGCAGCAAGAAGGAAAAAAAAAGTTGTAAAACACTGCTACATCAAAAAATAATAGTAGTAGCCGAAACGTCTAGCCGCTGGTTAAAACTCGTCATGTACGCTAATGTCACCTGATACATACAAAATCCGTCTTAAGTGCAAAGTCCTACAAGTTAGCAGTGAATTATATCTCTAGAAGTGCCCAGACAGGAGAAGGTCACTTCACCAGATCAAGGCTCTAAATTATGTAACCAACTCGCTTATGTAGGTGTGCATGCAGTGAGAATTTAAATAACACGTTCGCTGCCGATAACTCCGCCCTCCATGTTAAATGATTAAAAACTTCACGCGCTAGCGCGTGACCGGCAGCGAATGTGTTAACTGATCAACGCAGAACAAAAACAAAGTAAGAGAGTGCTGCCATTAAAACGACATAAGTGTTTCTCAATGAGATCTCCACTACCCTGTGGTCGAGCGGTTTGGCCCCGTTTCCAGGCACTTAAACCCGTTAAAACTCGGTTACTGCACGGTGGGTAGGGCCCTGGCCAACGGTTAGAAAGTGCCGCAGTCCTCAAAGCAAAAGAATATGAAACTAAATATTAAATATTGCTGCATTTCATTACATTAAGACGCTTTATTTAAAGTAAAGTTAAATTTAAGTAAAAGTTAAGAAAAACCGAATCGCCTCAAAACTTTTGCTTAAATAATTGTGCGAATTTCCGAATTATTTTTAATTGCTGCATATCTCAATTGTTTAATGTTGCATTTTATTGAACTTTAAACAGGGTAGAAATCGCTAAATTGCATTATTAGGAAATTTTGATTACAAGCAAAGAAAGGAAAGAAAAACAAATCGTCTGCGATCTTTTACTGTAATTCCTTTAAGATATCCGTGTATTGTTAGAAGAAATGCGTTCTGCCTTTCCCCCCCCCCCCCCCGGTTTTCGACTTCGACAACTTAAAATCTGAACCCGGTATAGAATTGAAAAAAAAATGCAGTAGAAAATTGTTAACACAGTTTTAAATTTCAAAATTTAATAATTATCGTTTTATATAGAAAAAAATATTTATTCTAAATACTCCCTCATGACAATGTTTCCTGATTTCAGTGTCGCTAAATCTGTGATTAAAACAGCAAATTTGTTATTTTATATCTAACCACTGGCAGAAATTTGCAAAAGTTACCCTTTCTTATTCTTCTAAAATATCGTTATACAACTATTGCAGAAAGACGTGAATTCTGTTTTCCAGTAAGTCTAAAAAAAGAGTTAAAACACAAAGTGGGGATAGACAAGATCTTTCCCACGATTTCTTCATCTTACAAACATTAACAGTGCAAAAACGTCAGAAATCAGATTAAATACGCTTTCTTAATCTCTTCAATAACAATTCAATATTCAATAATTTTTCGAACTGATTTTTAATGGATTGAAAACAGTTAAAGAAACTGACACAAGACTTTTTTCTCAAATAGCTAGTTTTCTTTTTTTTTCTTTTTGCAATGGGTGAATGAATAAAAATTTCACTGTGATCCCGATGTCAAAGAATGGTATAAAAAATGAAGCCCGAGCCCTTGTCAGACTCATTCCGTCTTACTTCTAATCGTTACTTATATTTACTCTAAGATTTTGTTACATGTTTAGAATTTCTATGTTATGAAGGACAAGTATGCCCTTGCGTTACGCTGACGTCATTTTGCAGGTGGCTATAGCAAAAGATTAAATTTTACTCTATTTGTTTAAACTTCTAAATATCTGACATTTTCAATTTTTGTATCGTTCTATAGGATAAAAATGTACTTTAAAATGCAATTTATTTGAAAACAGTATAGTGATTTGTCGGAAAACTATATTGTTCTTTACTCAACTTTTATTGTATTTAAAATAATTTTCAAACATTATTTTTCAAATCTATGTCAATCGTGTGCAGAGGATGACTGAAGATAAATTCGTTTGCACTTAAAATAATATAAATAGCTCGGCATTTGTTTTCAGCTTATACACTTTTAGCAATTTCTCGCGTGAGCCTAATACAAAATTATTATCTTTAATAAATATCAAAATTTTATTTGAATGAAATATTGCTGTTTTACATTTGCATTTGAGTTTTGGTATTGTTAGCGTGCATTTTACTGAAATACATTAAATGCAAAAAGTATATTAATTATGAATTCAGAGAAAATTATTTTCACTTATATTCTATAAACCGGAAAGTCCGGGTTGGTTTTTCCAGTGTTAACAATGGCAGCTTTCTCCTTGTCTTACTAATTGGCATGTGCCCCATCCCAACTTTCTAATTTGTTGAACAGACCAGGTTTAAAATATTTAATAAGCCGGTGCAGATTAACAGAAACTTTCTATTTTGGAGAAGAGGTGCAATGGAAGGGGAGAGGGAAGCGGGCTATTTGTATTTTGACCACTTTGCTTTCACTCTTCTCTAGATTCCCTGTATACTCCTGGATGTCGCCTGACTCTTGCAGAGGTAGAAGTTGGCTCTTGAAAAACTTCGTCTCCTGCCACCGAACTGGCGTCTGGGTCTGTACTGCTTCGATCTTCTACATTTTGAGGCTGAAACAAGACATGAAATGCGTAAAATACGACAGAAACTGTAGTTTAATTTTAATTTCATATTGTTACCACTAAAATAAATCAATAAGGAAATGAGATTTACGAAACAAAATAAATAGACCCCATCAGTGTGACGTCACAGGCAACTCAACTCCACGTTTTAATTGAACCCAAACAATCTCAGAGAGTTCAGAGTGCAGCAGTGATTGATGTTATACCTTTAAAAAGGCTTGAAATTTGAAACCAGATATCGTTCAAGTTATCGATTCAATTCGGAGAACATTCGGTTCAAACAAGACAAGCACGTGGACCAAGGGTTGAATTAATTTGACTGAAAGATTTTCAAAGCGAACCCAAAATATTTGAGTTTGAACGGTTTCATTGGTTTTAGGATTGCATTTTTAGCTGCATGCCAAAATCAATAAATACATTTTCTCTTTATCTTTTTGACAGAACTCTGTAATTTCTTTGGAACCAATTTACAATGGTGTACGGAGTTGAGTTACGTGCGATATCACTAATGATGAGGTCGAGACTAACGAAAAAGACAGGCTGCCGCGGTGCATTCCACTAATCTTTTTTTACAGACCTCTGGAGACACGTGATGCATGAATGCACCAATGCGGGTGTACGAAAAGAGCATCACGTCACTCTAGCAATCTGTAAAAAAAAGAAAGAAAGAAAGAAAAAAAACCATGTGGAATACATTGCGGCAGCCTGTCTTTTTCGTCAGCCTCGTGATGCGGTCTATTAAGGAGATTCACTAATCTTTTAATAATTTTTCTAATTTAAGTATTACAATTTTAGTATTACAATATTCTAATTTAAGTATTACAATATAATTTTGACAAAGTGTCAAATAATTTTATGAAGGTAAAAAATGAGAATTAAAAATGAGATGAAGTACAGTATTTGAGATAATGTAAAGCGAACTTTTTATTTGAAATGTGAACTAATAAAAAATCCTTTAATGAGTAAAAATATAAAACAATCTATAAAGTATTCTGAAAAAAAAAGGTTCTTGTGACAAATCAGACATTTGTGAATTTTCCGATTGTTATCTTAATAGATATGGATTTAAACAAAACGGTCATGTGTACAGTATTCGTAACTTAAAAAAACTTATTGTGACGTACACTGTAAAAATTTTTTGTAAATTTACGGTGCTTTACCGCGAATTATCCAAAAAATTTACAGAAAATGTCACTTTTTTCCCCATAAGCGCTCAACTTCCGCAATTTTTTGTGTTTTACGAGCATAATCCATTAATGTAATGGTAAAGTCCGTTGATATAGGAATAAAGTCCGTTTTTACGGACATTGCCTAGAATCTCTGCTGCAGTAAAATTACTGCAAATAATTTTTTACAGTATATAGGATATATAAGTCACGAAAACAACATTTGAAGCATTTTTATCAAATGATACTATTTCACTTCTAAAATAAACAGTTTAGAAATTACCTATTACAGAGTGATAAGATGGGACGCCCTGTAAATGATGGAGTAAGTAAGTTTTTTGAAATCGATTAAGGAAATATAAGTTGTTTTTGCTAATATTTTATCTTTACAATAATGATTTTTGTATTCAATCCTGTGACTTAATAGTCATAATTCTCTTTCCCTTTTTTTTCTTTGTAAATAATTCTATCTTTACAATAGTGATACTCGTATTTAACCCTGTGACTGAATAGACATAAACCTATGTTATTTTTTTCTTTATTCGTTTATACAAAAACACAGAGTCTGTAGCAATCATTTAATTAAAAAAAGACGCATATTTCTATTCATTTTTAGCAAGAATATAAATAACTCCTTTGATTTTTTGCAGCCGAAATTAAAGTTATAGTCATAGTTACAACAAGCTATTTAAAAAAAATATTTTTTGAAAAGCAGTATTTTCTCTATCGAATTTGTGTTACATTAAGTAAATGAAAAAAAGAAAATTTTGCATCAATAATGCCTTTTCTTTTACATTTTGAAAATAAAACTGTTGCAAATAAGGTGGTGGGTCTGTTCTTTACATACTATATGCGAATGTTTAATTTTGGCGAACTTAAAAATAAAAGCATTTATTTAAAAAGTAATATATTTTCGAGAAAGTAATCTAATAAATTTTCATGAGATATAATAGAGAATAATGGGATGAATGCATATGTATTCGATATATTTAAGAGAATGTGATCATTAAATTATATGCAGATAAAAATTATACCACAACAAATAAAATTTCCTTTTTAATGGTACAATTAAAAGTACATATACATACATAAATTTAGTATATATGTATAAAATGTTTTTAAGTTTTTATAGAAATTCTTCTTTAAACTAACTACGATATCAAAAAATTCGTTTTTAAATTTTATATTTTTTTTTTTCAAAAGTTCAATCTTAAATTAAAAAAGGTCCCTATCATTTACAAAAGCAAACTCTGTCCTGAGAACAAACTATTGTCCATCCCAAGATAACAAATGCTATGTTGACAATTTTTTATGCTTAAGAAATTATTCTCTTTCAAGCCAAAGTATCGGTATATTTGGATTATATACTTGTTACATAAGATGATTGCGATAGGAATTTGTGAAAAGAGTGTTGCTTGCAAGGTAATCATGCTTCCGCTATTTCCCATAAAAAATAAATGAAATTGGATTTACGATATTTTGGTTCTTAGGTGTTGTGTTCATAAGATATTAAATTGTATTTATTTACTTACACAAGAAAAAATATTACAGGTGCATTTTACGTAGTATTTAATGAAACATCCTGATATAACTAACCAAATTTAACACAAGCACAATTACTTTAAGCGATCATTGGATTCTGTGACGATGAAATTTGCACTTTCAATTTTTGTATAATCCAAGCAACATAGCAATGTATTTTTTTTAAGTTTCCTTATACTTAATGAAATTTACTGTCATAAAGATTAGTAATGTCCAATAATGTAGTAATCAAGAAACACTCCTTTAATACTGATTAACCAAAAAATATTGCATGTCTAATTAAAATGCTGCATTTTCTTCTCTATTAGAAACAAGGAAAAATGAAGATTGATTAGTTATCATCTTTTAGATAGTTATGTAGAGATGGCCATCTAGAACCACTTTCACATTAGGACAAACTGATTTTAAGGGTAGCTGAAAAAAATGTTCATTTTTGTGAGGGGGAAAAAAGAGTTCTATTAAGCAATTATCTTTTTAATAATATTAGGCTGAGAAAAAAGATCTGGAAAACTTTTAATCTGATAATTACCAGAATTTGTATCGTATGTAGAAGTACTACTGGTATATGTAAAAAAAAATTAGGAATTTTGGTTCAGACTTGGCTCCATCCGATTATGGTCTCTTTCGGTCAATGCAACACTTCTTCAAGGGACGCCAATTTGAATCCTTTAATGAAGCTAAAGAAGCATGTCAAGAATTTTTCGATTCCAAGGAGTCCCCGTGGTACTTCCAGCAAATACGGAATCTGGAAGAACAATGGCAGAAAGTCGTGGACTATGATGATTTCTACTTTGAAGAAGGGTCCTTGTTGCTTTTGTTGTTAATTTGCTCATAACAACGCAATTTTCACAATTTTCCCAGAACTTTTTGTTCAACCTAGTATATTAACCCCTTGGAGACGAGTGATACGTATACGTGCCGCAAAAAGGCTTAAGAACCCTTGTTTGTAACCACCAGTACAATTATACTGTAAAATTTACCTTATTTAATCGGAGCATTTTCCCGATTTAATAAGGCACACATTTCTATTTTTTTAAAATCGGTGACAAAACATTAAAGATTTCGTAAAAGGCTCTCGTCGCGAAGGGGTTAATGCACACAGCTTTCGATTAAAAGATAGAAATATAACATCATTCCCTCTCAAATAATGCTTCACTGATTAATGACACACAATGTGGCTGAAATAGTTGTCTATTAACAAGACTGTTCTTTCTTCTCGTTTCAACAGATAAGTTCTAGATATAACAAAGTTCTACATCTTCTACATATAACTGTTTTTTATGATCTAATTAAAAGTGTTAATCTCTTCTTAAATAAATATTTATATAGGCAACTGCAAGAAAACTGCTGTTAACTACTTAAATTGCAAAGTCAAATCACTACCTGTATGGCAAAGTCCACTTGATTAATATGCAATAAAACCAATGTAGCTAAAACTGTTTTATGCTCTGTTGTAAGGTTGCCCATTCCGTTCTTTACCGAAGAATGATAGTTTTAGTAACATTTTTTTCGATACAAACAGAAACTCCATAATAAAAAAAAGTCTCTTGTAAAAACAATTCTTTCTGATATGAGGCAAAGAGTAGTCAAGCACAAAGTAAGATGACTTACTCTTCGACAGAGGTTCAATCATTCGTAGTCAGCAAAGGCAATACCTACAAAACTATTTGGCGCCTTTATAATGCTATCGAATGCCATCAGCTTTAAAGATGTTATTTAAAACAGAAGGGTCTATTTTTATACAGATGGTTTCGTATCAAAAAAAATATATATATATTTTACTATTCATTTATTTTTAAATAATGAATTCGCTTAAGCGGAAGTGAATTAGATTCCAATTGAGATCATTGCAAAGCAAAACTTTTGGGCTATAATGACTGTATAGCTAAACGGTTAAATGGCTTGTTATAATGTTATTCTATTCCATATCTTTAACTGTTAGTGTGTCTCTGAAGACGATACAGTTGTTCTTAGAACGATAATTAAAATTACTATTCTTCTGAAAGAAAATCGGTTTAAAAATTCAATTACTTTTGAAATAAGAAAGTTATGGAAGCAGAAGCCTATTAGATTACAATATCAGACCATTCGCTCCCCGACAGAGCCTGGCTGGTTAGTGGGCAGCGACATTCGGATTCTCTGTTAGGAGTTAGTGGAGGGAAAGCATGCATCAAAGAAGGCAGGTGAAGTTTGAAAGGAGTTAAACGCCGAAATACCGTCGGAAGGAAGATGTTGTTGTGGATGTAGGTGTTACCGGCGAAGTTTTCGTCCAGGTATTCCGGGGGAAACCTCGGGCTGCGAGACGCTTTCTTCTTCTGCCGGTCTTTCTTCTTCCGTCCGAATTTCCATTGGTGAAAGGCATATACCATGCTTCCTATGAGAGAAAAGTAAAAAACGATGGATGAAACATTCGAAAAAGTTCATAAATCAGTTGATTAAGGGGAAAACTGGGCGGGCACTGGTCGAGCTCAAATAAGCTGGTCAACTTAACAGAAAACTGTGAAATATTAATTGTAAATTACCAGTTTAGTGGCAGATTACCGATATTGTGTCGTAAGTTTTCGGATATGTTTCTTACTTCAATGATAAACTTTCAATTTGCATTGATATTAAGAATGTTAAGCATAGCCAACACGATCATCGTTCCTTTCACCTCTAGATTCCATTGTATGCTTTTATGAAAGATTATATTTACAGTCGATGCCTCTTCTCAATTCAAACTGCGATTCAATACCGTATTTGATTTGATCGGTGTGTATATGCTCCCAAATATATGATAAGAACTTATTTATCGAATGGACATTTATAGATTAACGAAGAAAAGCTACATTAAACATTTGTAAAAAAGTAATAAATTTTGTGTGTTTTACTATCGTGTAACCATATGTACGGCCAAGAAAATGCCTGCTAATTATATATAATAAACCCTTGTTTTTGTCCGACTAATCTATGTCCACTCTATATGCTTATTCCACGATGATCGTCTCTGTTATTGACACTAACAGCAATAAATCAATCTGATCATAGTATTCAAGTCATAGTATTCTTAATTTCCTACAGTTTTCTTAATACAGTATCTACCTCTACAATTTGTTTTTCACTGCAGTACAAATGCTACTTAATGCGACAACTAAATATGGTTAAAATCAAAATTCATATAGATTTATATTTATTTGCAAAGTATTTGTTATTTATAAATTGTTTATAAAATAAACACAACACTTGACAAAGATAAATAATGCAGGTCCTATTATTTATGTTTTCTTAGCAATGCCTTATTTATAATGGGGGTACAGGTACACGACATTTCGGTCCCGCAGTTTTGGTGCTGATGCTATTTTGGTCTCTCATCATTTCGGTCCTTAGCTATTATTTTCCCTTGTCATTTTGATGTCCATCACCTTATATCTCGTAAATTGTCGTAGGTCCGCTAAACTGTGTGTAGCTCATCATCATTAATGGCCTTTGTCATTTTTTAACAATCACCGAAATTTTATATATATACAGTCACCGCCAAAAAAATCTTGACACTTGAGATTTTAGACGTTTTGTTGAACATCTAGAAACATACATGAGGAATTATTCTGAAACTTCAGGTGTGTAAACAATATATCACAGGTCATATATTTTCGTGACTTTTTTTGCCGAAGTTCCGTAAGGGACCGTCAAAAAATTGGAAAAAAAAATAAATATCTTTTGGATAACCCTGTCAAAACTAATGTAGCAAAAGATTTCAAACTGCAGATTATCATTAAGTGACTTATAGGACAGTTGCAATTGACGTCACGCTGGAGGTAAAATACTAAAATACGCAGTCTTGATTGGTTGAACTACCCTTACCTCCACTTGAATACAATGGTTTATCAGCTGATTGCAACTTCCCTATTGTAATTATGTGTGTTCATTTTTATGCGGATAGCATGTATACTCGTAGAGAAATTAAGGTTTTTAAAAAAACAGTCCCAATTTTTTTCAACATTTTTGCTTATTATTTGCAGAGTTCTTAATATAAAATAAAGTTTTTTCCTGAACATATGACAAACAATATTATACATAATACCCTGCAACCAGAATTTAAAAAAAATAATAATTGTATGAATAATGAACAGGTTTACTAAATAAATTTTCATTGCGCATGCGTAAAAGTTATCAAATTTTGATTGCATATTGTGTTAGCTAAAGGTATGGAGCAACTTTTGTAAAAGTCTCAGAATCGCAGCTTAAAAATGCTGAAAATTATCGTCGATAGAATCAGATGAAAATCCGTTATTTCCAAAAAGACGCAAAAAGATAAGGGGTTGTATCCAAATATAGTAGTGCACGAAATATTATGTATATATAAACTGAATATAATAGTCTGAGAAATTTAAACTTTTACAACTCGTTATAATGGAAAGAAAACGGACTAAAATTTGTGTAACTAAACAATCTGAGATATTTTTTATAAATAATATGATTTCATAGGATTTATGATATGATGAAATTATGATATGATCATAATTTGATTTAAAAAAATACCGAAAAAAAAAACCCGACTGATGCATTAAGTTTTTTGAATTTATTATTTAGACAAGATAATATTCTACATGAATTTTATGGTTTGTTTCCAAAAAATTAATGTTTCTAAAGCAATATCTGTTGTAAAATACTTTCCAGTTAAACGGATAATCTAGTACAGGGACAGCATTTTTACGACATGCGTGTCGTAAGCGGCCTCGACAAAATACTTTCGGCATTGTGTTTTGATTGAGGTTCTAAATCAAAACAGAATGAAATTACACAAAATACACAAATTTAAACAAGCCGAACTTGTCAAAATTAAAAAAATAAAATTCTGAAAATCGAAGGAGCTGAAATAATCTTGATAAATTCTAATCTACTTCCACTTGGACTAAAAAAAATCCTGTCGGCTGGGCCTATAGCCGGAGGTAGATTTCGAAGAATGCTCATTTCAACAAAAAAATATATGATTAGAGATAAACCCAGTTTAATAACTTCATTTGGCCGTTTATAAAAAAATTTTAATTTCATTTTTCTGCAAAAACTGGTTTTATCAGAATCATCTTATGAAAAATTCAGCTCAAATGCCCATTTTGACAACATATTTTGAAATAGATTCTGAATTTATTAAAAAATCGACCAAAACAGTAGGGGAGAGTGGGGATACTTGAGCATAGGGGATACTTGAGCCACCCCTATTATCACTACAGTTGGTTAATTTTTCTTTCTAAAACTGCCAATATGTTAACACATTTATAGTTCTGAACATGTAAAAAAGAAATCACACATCTTGGTACCATTTTGAAAGTATAGTGATCAATAGTTGTCTTTTCCCTATCTGAAGTAAATTTTTGGGTACATGGTTTTTTTGTTTTTTTGTAATCAAAGTTTTGTTTAAAGTTGCAACTACATACATAAATTTAATAAGCATAATTTCAATTGTATTTTGAATCTAAAATAGTTCTAATAGCTGCATGCTTTATTTGGTAAAACTCTGGGAAACAAAACTAGTGGTAGTGGGGATACTTGAGCCAGTGAGAGTGGGAATACTTGAGCCATGTCTCAACCCTCCCCACTAGAAATTAAACATAGAAGAAACAAACAAAAAATAAAATTCCTTCCTTATATTCACTAATAGATTTTTTTCTGGATAAAAGAGAGAATAATTTTTCATTTTATTTTATTTTTCTTAAAAAAAATAACGACTTAAAAATGTTTAAAAATGTATATTTTTTAAATGAAAATATCCATTTTAATTTTCATTTTGACTAGCAAAATGGCCTGTCTAGATAAATGTAAACATAGTTATCAATTTAACTTTTATTATATTAAAATAACTTTTTAAAACTGTTTTACAGGCTATAATCTCTAAAACTTTAATTAGTTAGGTCCAACATATTAAAATATTTATTTTTTAATATAACATATTAAGATTAATATCTTATATTGAAATCGTAACCTCTGTTGCTGTAATTTTTTTTAACTAAGAAAATTGAAGAAAAATTGGTAAAAAGAGCGCACAAAAAACAAGAAAAGCAACAAAAATCCCAGTTCAAACTTACCTGCATGGAGCCAAAGAATAAGACAAAATCTTTTCCTGTGAAATCAAAAAAGTGTTTGAAATAGTAGAATGATACATCTGGCATAAATTCCGACAGCTACTAAATTAAAAGCATGAGTTCGACATTATCATTAGAGGAAAATTCTGCCAATGATGGTGATGATGTGAAAAGAAAATCTTCTATTGATGGTTGGTTACTAATAAAATATGCCAGAAAGAAAACTAAAAATATTTGTTGGATAAGCACTTAATATTTTGAAAATGAAATTTGCCCGAAGAATAGCAGATTCCAAATTTAAATGGCTCTGAACTGAGGTAGTTTCTACCGTCGTTTCAACTCAAGTTGAAATTATCATTTGACAACCAGTTCTAACGACAAAAAGTGATCGTATTACTAACTTTGTTTTCTCAATTGGTTTGGAAGGACTTTATGTTTCATAATTTATCATTCTGTAAAATGTTTGTGCAAAAATAAAGCGAAAAAAATTACTTTTGTAGGTATTTTTCCGTAGTGGCTCAAGTATCCCTTCACCATGGCTCAAGTATCCCTCCCATGGGGATACTTGAGCCCCCATGTAAAACAAAAAATAAACATTTTTTATACATAGAAAAATAGTTCAAAATTCATTGAAAGTGGTTTTCAGTTGAAGAAAAAACATCAAATTTTCATTTTCAATATTTTATTTTATTATAAGAAATTATAAAAAATTTAAAAAAAATAAAATTCAAAAAATGGCTCAAGTATCCCCATCTTCCCCTACATTATACAGTTCCTAAACAACAGAAAACTGTCAGTTGAATGCATTTGAGAAAAAAATTGAATTTAAAAATGAGTCATAAAATAACCGATTTGTTGTTTGAATACATCCTTAATTCTTTAATCATGATTGCTTAGGGAAATTTTGTGCAAAATACTCACTTTGACAGCATTTTTAAAAGTATATTTTATCTTTATCAAAAAACTGGCCAGTGCGTCACAGTATATAGTTCCTAAATAAGAGGATCTGTAAATTGGATGCGTTTGAGAGCGAAAATGGATTTTAAAACGAGTCATAAAAAAAGCAATTTGCTATGTGAAAACTTTCTTAAATTTTCAAATCACGAAGACTTCGGGAAATTCTGTTCAAAATACCCTTTTTGGTAGCCTTTTTTGAAATATATTCCGTCTTTATCAAAAAATTGACCATGCATTACATTATATAGTTCCTAAATAACAGGATCTGTAAATTGGATGCGTTTGAGAACAAAAATTGATTTAAAAACGAGTCAGAAAAAAACGCAATTTCTTATTTGAATACTTCCTTCAATTTTCGTCCCGATGACTTTCGGAAATTCTGTTCAAAATACCCTTTTTGGTAGCCTTTTTTGAAATATATTCTGTCTTTATCAGAAAATTGACCAATGCGTCACTTTATACAGTTTCTAAATAAGAGGATCTACCATTTGGATGCGTTTAAAATCAAAAATGAATTTAAAAATGAGTCAGAATATAAGCAATTTGGAATTGATGTTTTTTTTTTTTTTATCCAACTCTTATTTTTGTTTAATTTCTTTTTGCTATACGAATTGGTCCTATGAAAAACTTGTCAATATAAAAGTTGTAGATATTTTTGAGAAGATGTAAAATAAATTTAATCAGAATTGATATCTTAAAAATTGACGGAGTTATGGATTTTTCTCTTTTTTCAGCGCCCTTTTTCTTTTCGTTTTTAATTTTTTTCATCGGTAAAAGTTGGTCCTATCAAAACCTTGTAAGTACAAAAGTTATAGATAATTTTAAGAACATTTACAAAAAATTTAGTTGGACTTGATATCTTGAAAATTGACGAAGTTATGAATTTTTTTCTCTCAAAATCCCTGTTTTTTACGCCCCTTGAGCCCACTCCTAAATTTATCAAAAATCTATCATGCATATACTTTTGGCCCATTTTTAAGAAGTAATATAAACTTTAAACCGATTCGATATCTACATTAATTAAGAAGTTATAGCGTTTTTTCGGTTTTCACAAAAACGCCCCCTATTCCGACCCCCTTGGTCCGATTTTGCCCATTAACGAACTTAGCCAAGATTTTAACCTCTTTGATTTTATGTACCAGTTTGGTGGAGATTGGTGAAGAATTATGAAAGTTATCGTGTCCATAAAAAAGTGAGATATATATATATATATATATATATATATATATATAGATAGATAGATAAACTGGTGCGATTGCAATATGTAGTATTTCTTACGAAATCTATCCAGTTAGAGAGAAGATTTTGAGAACATTATAAAAGAAAAGTCATAAGGCATGATAAGCAAAAATGCTCATTATGGAATTATGGGGACTCGGTACGACAACACAAAATTTTGATATTGCCCTCTCTACGCATATCTGCGACTTATTATTTTCGGAGATTTAAAATATTCAAATAAAAACAATTCGTCAAATGAGTCTAGTTCAGCTTGTTTTTTGCAAAAGTAATAAATTTATGAATCCGATCGTAATTCTTTGACAACCAAGATGCAGTAAAAAATGGCATTTATTTATTCCCTTCTATAATTTAATTGTTACTGTAATTAATACTGTTTATTATTTACATGTATACACCCATTTTTCATATTTCTAATAAACAACAGAGACAACAATAACAAATATCAAGATATTTTAAATAATTACATTTGATTTTTATATTCTTTATTGAGGTTGTTTGTTATTTTCTTATTGGCATTTTAATCGAAACATATTTTTTGAAGAAAAAAATTGCACATGGACTAATGTCAAAATATCTGTCATTTTTTATATTATCATTCATCATTCCAGTCAGCTTCAAGCACCAAGTAAGTGCTAATTCAGTATTTGCCAACTTTTTTTATAATTTTGCCAAGTTGCCACAAATGGATAAAGTAATATAGTTCTTATTGTAAAAAAAAATTAATATTGCCATTTATATTTGTAAATTTCGGCAAGTCTTTCAGAAACAGAAAGTGCATTATACTTTTTATTAAAGTTTTAGAAAAATTTGTCAACTAAATTTGTAAATTGGCCAAGTGTAGAAGTATTCGCGAACTTTTTTTTGGGGGGGAGAAGCCTCCCTCACACCTAGCGATGGCTCTAGATCGACGTAAGTTGCTTTATTTAACACATTCGCTGCCGGTCACGCGCCAGCGCTTGAAATTCTTAATCATTTAATACAGAGGGCGGAGTTATCGGCAGCGAACGTGTTAAGAAACACAGAAAAGAATTAAAGCATTATATTATACGATGATAACCGTTGGGATGTCCTCTTAATTGGGATACCTTTTAACTGTACTGCAGGCAGAGAAGAGAATTCTCTTTAATCGTCAATATCATTTTATGTACCGAAGTCAAACAAACCTAAAACTTAGCCTGTGCATATTCAAAGATTTTAAAACCAATAGGGCCAAAGAGTTTACGACATTTAGCAAATTCATGAATCAGAAAAAAGTGAGCTACAACTCTAAGTTTATTTTAAGAAGGAAGATTTCGAAAATCTAAAGAGACCAAAAACATTCTCTTAGGTAAATATTCAAAACTTTTTCTTCATCATCTTCTTATTTATTTATTTATTTATTTATTTATTTATTTATTTATTTATTTTGAAATCGGTTGAATAGTATAAAACAGCAACAAATACATGCTTTTATTTATTTATTAACCATAGAAGTGTGAAATATTTATGCTCATAAAAGGATTAAAAAATATTTGTATCTGAGATAGCATGACGAATTAAAGGAATATAGTATAGGATACTAATTTAATTTGAATTGGTTAAATTATAAACATATGATTTCATGATTATGTTTGATATGAGAATAATAATTTTCTTACCTGTAAGAAAGGCTAAGAAAATCAAAGCAGCTATCAAAATTCCTGCTAACATGCCAGTAGATAATGTTATTTTTGGTCCCTTTGGCCGGTTTGAACTCTCTGGTAGCAGAGCTGGCTTACGCTGAATGACATAATTATCACTTCGATTCGTACTATCCCTTGTTTTCAAAATGCCTGATTCTCCAGGGTCATATTTCATGGTAATTACCGGCGGAGGAGTGATTATCCTTGGCATACCATTTGATACACTTAGAATATCATTTAATTTCGTTTCTTTTGGACTATAGTCTCTATTTCTGGTTATGATAATATCTTTATTGATTTTAGGTTTTTCTTTAGATGTATCGCGAGATTTTGAAATTTCTTTTCCTAATAAGTCAGAAGCTGATTTCCTTGTTGATTTATCTTCTTTAGAGGTATCAGATGTCTGTTGGGATGATTGATCAGTGTTATAATTTTGAAACTTTTGTATAGAAGGAGCCTGCTGGTTATTCAAAGATACCTCAGGAAATACTGGTTGAAAATATACATTATCCATAGCTTCTTTCAGCGGTTTTTTATTTCGGATCATAGGATTGTCTTGATATTCTACTTTTGAAGGAGAAACATTGTCTGTTTTAATTAGCTTTTTTTCAGCCTCTTTCTTTGTAGATGAAATTGGTTTACTTATTTCTCCTGACCGGTCTCTGGCAGAAAACTTAAAGGTACTTAATTTTTTATTTGAATCACTGTCTTCATGAAAATGTATCGGAACTATTGGTTTAAGAAAATCTTCATCACCGAATTCCAAGTGTTCTGGCGGATTTTTAAGTTCTATTTCCTTAAGTTCAGGCGATGGAACGAATGGAGCTTTTTCAGAGTTCTCATTATCTGCTAACACTCTAATGTTATGATGTTTTTGTAACAGACTAAAATTATGATTGTACATTGGGACAAATGATTGTAACTGAGGACTAGACAGATATATTTTCATTTTTTGCCTATTTGTTGAGTCGTGCGATTTATCTGTACTTTTAAGCACTAAATCAGCATGAATATTTGGCGATTTAGAATTATTATGCGGATTTCTGATTTCTAGTGGAATTTCAGCAATTGTTATCTTTTCTTTGGCTAAAGTATTGTTGTTTCTGAAATTGTTAGATACTGAGTTGTAGTTAAAATTTTTATCATTAGGCCTAGACTTTGAGGAGTTTGAATCTTTGTTATTCACATATGAATAATTTACACTACTATTTACAACACTAGACTTAGAACCATTATTGCTACTTTCTTTCTCGATTATTTGAGTCGAACTAGGCAACGTTTTTGGTTGGTTGGAAGGTATTTGTTGAGGTTGATAACGATTGTTCATAATATTTTCAGATAAATATTGAGAATCAACGTGAGAGGGCTGTTTGATTACAATTGCGGGTCCTTGATTTGAGAAGTTCTCATTCATCTGCTGATTTGTATCAGAATTATGTGCTTTTGGAAGTTCTGAACGAGTACTTTGCACGTCTTCGTTAGAATTAGGAAAAACAGTTTGCGATTTTTCAACATCTTGATTATTATATTTCTGTTTAGTGAATTTTCCAATATTCTGATTACGACTTCTTTTATTTTCAAAGGCAGAATTGAATATTTCCGCATTATAAGGATCTATTACAAAAGATCCTTGATTTTGAGACTGTGCATAATCTTTTTTTGGAAAATCTGTTCTTAAATTCTTAGAATTGTGAAAACTATTATAAATAGTTTTCCAGTCACTGTAAGAGTTGGGTGTGTCACGATTTGGTGCACCATTATTAACAACATGCGTTTTCTCTTGCGTTGTTTTATGACCTTGATATGGGTAGTTTCCTTCCTTCCATAAATTAGATGATATTTTTTGTGAATCTGCTGATTCATTAGAAATTGTTCTGTGATCGTCTTGGCTCCCAGCTAAAAGTTTTCCTCCAGAATTGTTGGGGTAAAAAGGAGTGTCGATATTTTCAGAAGAAATTCTTACATCCCCTGGAGTAAATTTCATTGCAAAATTTGTTTTATTTCTTAAAACACCATACTGAGCCTCACTTTCTGTCTCTGGTTTATGTCTTATATTCTCGAGTCTTATTCCTGTGTGATTTAAGTGTACATCAACATTTGAATTTATTTTTTTATGAAAACTACTGCTAGGAACGATAACAGGGTTGGGAGTTGTTAAAACTTTCGGGCGCCATCCGTCATCAATTGGTGTAAAATTTAGCAGTGAGCGAACTGTACTCTCTGCCAACGTGCCAAGCACTTTCAACTGTGGATTTTTGGTCGGCTTAGGTGTCGGGATTTTGATTAAGTGTTTCCTGATGTAGCCAACTGTTTGTATGTTAGGCTTGGCTTGAGATACTTGTATGCTTTTTGTTAAAGGAACTTCGAATGAAGTTTTCAACGGCTTTCTAGTCACTATGTGTGATGCAGGGCGTAATGGTGGCACATAAATATTTCTGCTAGGAAAGGCTTCAGCGGTTCTGTACATAGGTATCCAAGGAGAGAAAACTTCTTTTTTAGAAGGACTGCGTGTGGTGTGTTCTGACTGTTGTTTGTAGTACTGTGGAATTCGCACGGCAATAGGAGGAAGATATTTGCCGTCACGTAACCGCTGAAAATAAATATGATTTCTCATCTGCCTTTTCTGTCGATGCTGGTTGTTTAAGCATGAAGATAGCCATAATGATTCCGCCAAAAACAAAACGACGATGTGCCACCAAATACCTGTAATAAACAAACCGAAAGAATTAAAATCTTGAGTGAAAATTGAGAAAATTACATAAAAGTAAGATAATTGTTTTACATTATAGTGTCAGTACCGGTTTTTTAATAATTAAGGTAGAAAAAACCCCCCATAAATGCAATGATATGCCATTTGAATTTCAACATGACTTATATAAATGCTATTCTTTACTGTCTTAATTGAATAATTTTGGAAATGTTCTTAATAACTTATCGCGTTTACTTTTCGGTACTAAGGTGAATTTCATTTATAAGATATAACCGTTATAATTTCAATTTTGAATCTCCCAGTATACAGTTTTTCAATTTCTAAATATCAAAGTTTAAAGATACCTGCGAAATATGATTCTATAAATTGTACTCTACAATAGTGAATAATAAAAAATATATAATACAATATAATATTTAATTAAAATAAAATAATTATAATCAGTAAAGAAAAATATTTGCTTACATTTTATAAAACATAAATTTCGTTATTCCTCTTTCTAACTGTTGAATTAAGTAACAAATCTTTTAAGATATGTATTCTTATGGGTCAATTCATTTCAAGTGGTCCAGCACCGGTCGCTCGACCATTTTTAAAAAATCTGAAATTTTTTGTACAACAACCCTAAAATGATGGAAGTTCAAAATGACCGTTATTTCAATTTTACTATTTTTTGTTTGTGCATGGCGGCCATCTTTGTTTCATCGCGTGCAGCGATTTTCTCAGATACTAGGATACACAAAATTGTAAATATCTCGTCTTTTATTTTCCCAATTTAAATGGGGTTTGCAGCATTTTGTTCAGAATAAAATATGATAAATGTACGGTGGTAGAATAATTTAGAAAAATAAATTTTTATAGGTGAAATTTTAGCACAAAATTTAAGATTTTTTTCAAAATCTATCCGTTTCCAAGAGGAAATTTTTCATGCAAGGAAAACTGTCAACATTACTCATTTTTTTTCTACAAATAGGTCAAAAATGCGTGTACTCATACACCAAGTTCCAGATCTTGGAATTAATTTCTCTTTGCAAAAAAAAAAAAAAAAAAAAAAAAAAAATCCGAAATTCTTCAAAAATTTCAAAAATTTCACTTTTCAGGCTTTGATATCTCTGGTGGGGCACGAGATAAAAATCTGAAGTTCTGGCCTTTGATAATATTGTGTAGTAGTGTTATGTACAAAAAATTTCAAGAAGGAGATTTGACTACAAGCTGAGATATGACATGGACAATATGTGAAAGCAATACTGCCAAACTATTGTAACCTACTATGTAATTGTTCATACTAGAGATCTGCACGGGCCGGGTTCGGGCCGATTTCCATTAACGGCATTCGGGCCGGGCCGGGCTCGTGCCTTAATTTTTTCCCTAGAGTATCAGGCTGGGCCGAGCCTAACTTATTTTTTATGTACGAAGCCGAGACTGATTTCGTTCTTCCTAGCCTGAAAACTGCAAATTTCTTTTAAAATGTTCATTCATGCAAAATGAATACAACAATAACTGAGAAAAAAATATATTAAACATTTGCATCTGCTAAGAAGGAAACGTATGTTTTTCTTTCCAATGTCTTAGAAGATTTTACCATTTATCATTTTTCAGATTTTTTTTATGTATTAATAATACTAATGATGACTGAAACATTTACATACAACAAACAAAGGTTCATTAAAAGTGTAAATATCGTAGCCTATAGCACTTTTGCATAAATAGATATTATAAACATGAAAGAAAGAAAAAAAAAGACTAAGATAAGTTTTTTTTGCTCTGAACTCTCCCGTTAGAGTAAAGATCAATGTTCTGTAGAAATTAACCCGAGACGAGCCGGGCTCGGGCGGAAATTTTAATTTTCGGGCCAGGCCGGGCCAATATTTCTTTCGTTCGGGCCGGGCCAGGCTCGGGCCGAAATTTTAACTTTCGGGCCGGGCTCAGGCCTGGAAATTTCGGCCCGTGTAGACCTCTAGTTCATACCTTCAAAATTTTAAACTAATGATTTATGGTACAAAGTTAAATGTTAATTACAAATATCTTCTTCGAATGCTTCTGTGTGATTTAACCCATTAATGCCCAAATTATTTTCTTCATTAAAAATGAAATTTTGTGTTTCCCACCACTTTTAAAAGACGAATAACTTTTATCTTAATTTATTGAGGAAGTTTTCTCGTGAAAAATAGAGCTTATTTATCTTTCTATTTACTGGTGTAAAAAGTGCTTTATTGCCTTTTTTATAATCGTCCCTAAAAAGGGACGCTAGGCACTAATGGGTTAAACAATTCAGAACGTATGCTAAGCCAATACACTATTTTTCTAGATGAACAAACCTACTAGAAATGCTATTGCAACAATTTTTCTCGGAACACATTTCAGAAAAAGTAAATTACAGACAATGGGTTGCAACTGATCGAGTTGACATGGTTTCAATTAATCTCAATTCATTAAACCTAGAGAATTTCATTCAAGTTAAAAAGGGATGACAAGACTTCGGTGGCTTCAAATAAAATTTTGAGAAAGAACAGCCTGATGGACCGACAACAGTAACCGATTGAACTCATAACATCTTTCGTAAATATTGTTAAGCTCTTTGTCGAGCATATATAGTATCTTTGTAAATTAAACATTTATTATTAAACTGTTTTCAACAAACGATATGTTCTGCGTGTAAATATTTTAATAAAAGAGACTAATCTCATTTCTCCTAATGTACTCGTAATAGCATTTCTTAACATTTTTTAATCACCATATCTCAGCTTATAGTCAAATCTCCTTCTTGAAATTTTTTGTGCATAACACTACTATAAAATAATATCAAAAGCCAGAATTCCAGATTTTTATCTAGTGCCACACAAGAGATATCAAACTTCAATGTGAGGAAATAGTTGCACACGATGAAACAAAGATGGCCACCATCCTCAAACGAAAAATGTTAAAATTAAAATAATAGTCATTTTGAACTTCCCTCATATTAGGGTCGTTGTACAAAAAAATTTCAGATTTTTTAAAAATGGTCAATCAACCAAAATATTTTCGGGGACATTGAAACGGACGAATAAAATTTCTAGTAGCTTTTGTTCATCTGGACAAATAGTGCATTGGCTTAGCATACAATCTGAAATATTTAAATCACGATTTAAACAGAATTTGAAGATGATCTTTGTAACTTTGCATCATCAACCATTAGTTTAACATTTTGTAGGTATGAACAAACACATAGTAGGTTACAATAGTTTAGAAATATTGTTTTTACATATTGACCATGCCATATCTCAGCTTATAGTCAAATCTCCTTCTTGAAATTTTTTGTGCATAACACTACTATAAAATATTATCAAAGGGCAGAATTTCAGATTTCTATCTCGTGCCCCACCAGAGATATCAAAGCCTAAAAAGTGCAAATTTTGAAATTTTTGACGAATTTCGGATTTTTTTTTCGCAAAAAGAAATCAAGTCCCAGATCTGGGACTTGGTGTATGAGTACACACACTTTTGACCTATTCATAGAAAAAAATATGTAAGATTGACAGTTTTCCTTGCATGAAAAATTTCCTCTTGTAAACGGATAGATTTTGGAAAAAATCTAAAATTTCACCTGTAATAATTTATTTTTCAATATTATTCTACCACTGTACATTTAGCCTATTTTATTCTGAACTAAATGCTGCAAATCCCATTTCAATTGGGAAAATAAAATACGAGATATTTACAATTTTGTATATCCTATTTTCTGAGAAAATCGCTGAACACGATGAAACAAAGATGGCTGCCATGCACAAACAAAAAATAGTAAAATTAAAATAACGGTCATTTTGAACTTCCGTCATGTTAGGGTTGTTGTACAAAAAAATTCAGATTTTTTAAAAATGGTCGAGCGAGCAAAAAAATATTTTCTGGACCACTTGAAATGAATTGACCCTTATGATTTATATCTAAATTTCCTTAAGATTGATATTTTTAATAAATTGCTCAAAATTTCTTCTTAGTCTTTTCTTTAAAAATAATTTGCATTTAGAATCCCATATGAAATTGTAGTGAAAATGTAATTTACATATTCCTACCTAATTTTAATATCAAAGACGTTGAAAGGAATCATCTATGTATATTCCAGATTGACCTTTCTCATGACTCGGAAACCCGGAAGTAATTTAGGATGCAATTTTTATTTTTTATCGTGAAGGTGGAATAAGTATTTATTTTTCAGCTCAGTCACATTGTAACCAGTTTTACAGATGTATCACTTCGTTTTTCTATGCTCTTTCTACCTTAACCTTTCTATCTAATAAGAATTTCTTTTGATTTTAAGGGGATGGGTTAACTTTGAAATAAATTAAAAAGTAAAAATTAATTTAAGGATTTCATTCTATTAAAGGATACGTATTAAGGAAATTGACGAAAAGACGATTATTATGTACATATATTATAAGCAAAATGACAAGAAACAGGAAGTAAGAAAAGGAAAGAAAGAAAAATCCCTTTTGGCTCGGCCTACAAGCGGAGGTAGATTTCGAACTTAGTTACTAATTTTACCAACAATAATTAAAGGAATATTAGAGATAATCCCAGTTTCATCACTAAGAATAAGTTCTTGGGACCTAAACCTTTTGTGAATATTCTTATATACACGCATATACAGACTCATAAATATAGAAAATATTTAAAAATGGGGAAAACAGGATCACAGAACCTCAAAATATTAAATATGTAATTAATAATAGTATTAAATTTTAATAATAATATTAATAACATTAAATTTTTCTTAAATTCGTCACACAATTCTATTTGTCATTTTTCACGTGGAAATGTTGCAATAATAAAGTAATTGTTGTGGTTAAGAATTTTATTGTGGTTTTTTTTTAATTGCTGACAACTGCTATAACAAAAAGTGTTTGTTTTTTTCCCCTGTCATTATTATGTAAGAGTTGGTTTTTTCGGACTCATGTTGATTCAATATTCAAAATTTTTAACTCTCCCCATTTCTATCCTCTGAGGCAGATTATCGCAATCCCTGCCGAGATATTAGCCATCTCAGTATACTTGGCGAGTTTGATGACGATCCGTGCAGAACTACGACTTTTATCGTGCGGACAAAATTTAGTATATATATATACATACACACACATACACACATATAAATGTATATATATGTGTGTGTGTATGTGTATAAACTTTGTAAATTTGGGGGGGGAGGAGTTTGTGTCGAATAATGTTTCCCAATTTTTATAAATAAATTACATTTTGACATATAAGAGATCATTGTCACAAAGCTCTAGTTTTCTCTTTTTCCGTGCTGTCACTTCCAGAAACTCGATTCAAAACGCTAAGTTTGACAGTTTTTATTCAAAGGTATAGTGTTTTTATCGAAAAATGGGTAACGCCATTCGATTTTATATAAAAACGCCTATTAATCTTACGCGTTTCCGAAAAGAAATGAATTTAGAAGTGTGTCAGAAAGTGGTTTCGTTGGATTAGAGAAAAGCCTTAATAAATGACAGAGAAATATCTATATTATAAAGGCCAAACGTATCTGTGCGTAACGCATACGTCATTTTGCGAATGGCAACACTTTCACATGCAATTCGGTTTTGCAATTTTCGGTACTGCAAATTTTATATTTCTAAACATCGCACATTTTCAGTTTTTACACCATCGTATAGAGAAAAATATGCGCTTTTAAACGCAATTTGTTTGAAAGATGTATCTCAATTTATTCTTGACACATTAATTTTTTTATAGTTTTTAGTACGAATTTTGTAATTATGGCAACAGAAATACGCCATTTTCTCTTAAAAATGATAAAAATTGAAATGTGAGTTTTGAGAAGATGAAAATTATGACGGGTTTCGATTTCACGTGAAATTCTAAGATCGTGTCAATTTGAAATATATGTATATATGTTTTTTTTTTCATACGCATTTATACCAAACATAAGAGCCTCAATTGATAACTTCATCTTAATAAATGATTTTTATTATATTTTGCTTTATTATTATATTTTTACATATGCGATTAATGTTTAATTTTAATAATTTAAACAACTGAGTTATATACAAATAGTAATTTTTTTTCTTAATTTTTGCTTTAAATAATATTTGTTTGAGAACTAGACTGACCATGGTAAGCTGCATTTTTTACTGTAGCCAATTTTGCAAGTTTATTATAAATGAATGAAACAGTTCCTTGTTAAACATTTACCTATGTCGAAATTCGACGGGTTCCACCTTGTTTTTATAATTCTGCTTTTTATTTTACCACTACAAATGTTATGATATTTATAATCCTCTTTTATTTTTTATTCTGAACTACATTAATCTATTTAATGAATTCTTGCTTGAATATTGAAACCTCTAAGACTCCAAGTACACAATTAATGTTGCTATTGTGTATTTATTGTCTTGTGAACATATAGTAATTTTAAAATATGTTGTAAAACTATCCCACTAATATATGTGCAATATTCTTTAAGAGAATCTTAATCATGTTAATAAAAATCTGAAATTTTGTAGGAAATGAGTCAGGTTAGATTGGGTGGCGTGCTTTCACCAATTTCTGTACGGACTGGGGCCGGCTCGGGCCGAATTTTCAAATTTTACACCGTGCCAAGCCCTGGCCTGGAAATTTTGACCCGTGCAAACCTCTACAGTATTCGACACTATCATAATTAAGTAAATATAAAAAACACTAAAATTACTCTCTTAAAACGAAAGAGTGGATTTGGCTGCTCAAGAAAGAGTTCTAATTTATTGGATCGTGAATGAGTTGATTTTTAACCGATTCAGTCATCTTGGTTTGATTTTTTCTCTTTCTAATCCACTCATACAGCTTTAAAACTAAACAACTCAACTCAATAATGAAACAGCTCTTTTCCCGCGCTGATTTTCGCCGCTGACTCGTCACGTGACCTTGCAAGATAAGATGGAGACTTCCGGCGTTCGCTAAACAATTTGCTGAAAATGCCTTTTTTACGAAGTAAGTAAGTTTTATATAAGTATTTTATTTTAATTATGCTTTCTTTTAATAACTTTCCCTTCTCTTTTTAACAGACTAAAATTCATAACAGTATCATACCTTGAAATTAAAATGTCGTGTCACACGGTAATATTGAGGATGTGTTTAATGCATTTCTATATTAATAATTGGTGTTACAGTGCTGCTACAAAACTTTCGTGCTTTAATAAAATAAATTAGTACATTTAATCAGAGTAAAAATTTTTAATGCAATGTAAATATCTCGTTATTTAATTGCCTTGTATTAAAGTTTTGTAATTATTATATCTTTATTCATAGAAATTTATCAAAACATTGTATTTACGTCTTGTTTGCAGTGTCTTAGTAAAAACGTGCTCCGGATTACATTATACACATCTCTAAGATTTTTTTTTTCATTCTTAATGTTGAACTTGTGTTACTGTTTTGCTTGGCAATGTTTCATACTGTTATTGGGCAAAATTATTGCATGCATGGTCTGTATTATAATAATCTGTTTAATATTTATAAGTTGTTACATAATGCATGCAGAAATAATAGTTTTCTTGTGCCTGCTTCCCAGGTAGCTTTAAATATAAATGAGAATTTTTATAAATAAAACGAAAACAGTGGACAAAAGTTTGTCTTTCTATACTGGTAAATGCAAGTATTATTTCCTAAATATTATGCAACGATACCAAAAAGCAAATCCTCTTTCTCTTTAGAAAATACCTTGTAATATCATCCCTTTCCCTTAACATTTTTTATGCATAGCCCAGTGGTAGAATTGATTAAAAAAAAAGTTACTGGTCCCAAAGACCAGTACGCATGAGAGTTTACTGGTCAGAAATAGTCATCAGTAACCCGCTACATAAAATTCTATAAAATACTTTTAACCGTCCCCCCCCCCCCTCTTCACACACTCCTACTAGAATGTAAAATAAACCAAACTTCCTTTGTAGTTATACAAAATTTTTGGCATAATAAAATGGAAAATTACTATTTTATAAAAAAGTATGTAGTATGTAAACTAAAACTATAAAATTGTGTATTTTATTTCCGATCATTTATTTAACAGATAGTAAGGATTAATGCAGTATTTTCTTATAATTATTTTTTCAAGTAATATTTTATGGTTTGTGTTTGGTACGGTTTTCTCAGGTAGGAAAATTTATTTACTTGTCAGAGATGAAGTGGGTGTGCAGTGGTGTAGCTAGGATGGGTGACATCCCGGGACAGATGTAAAAGGTGTCAAGCCCCCCCCCCTCCTCCTCCTCCTCCTTTCCAATCTGTCATATTTTTTCAATCTCAATTCTACATTCTTATAAAAAATAACCTTACCATTCCTTATTTACCTTTTGTCCTTCTGCATAAAAAAAAACCGCAAAAGTGAATCATCACTCGACCCATAATCTGCACAAGTCAGTGCCGTGTCTATACGTAGAAGAAAATTCTTTCTTTTAAAGTTTGCTTTTGTTACCCACTCGTTGAATAGGTTGGTTTTTGTTCCCTGGTGCATATCTTATTTAGACACACCATTCTGTATAAAACTTCACTTTAGCAAAGAAAAGAAAACTAGCTGTATTGCATCATGAGCTAAAAATCTCATTTTATTTCCTAATTAGTCTCCAAAATTTTATAAAATTGTATTTTTTATTTGCAAATAAAGATTTGGTGTCACCCTTTAGAGGATGACACCCGGGTAATTTCCCTAATCAAGAAGAATTTCTTTTACAGCTTGACTAAAATCTTAAAGATCAATGAGTTATGTGTCTTTATATTAAAAATCACCATGCATATTATGACAGATTACTTAAATAATTTGCTTTTTTAAAAAATATTTTATACTAAATATTATCAAATGTTTTTAAACTATTTTAAGTTTGATAAATTCACATGTTTAAGCTTTTTCTTTAGAACAATAGGTATGTTCATCAGCACAACTTTAAACCTATCAATACAAACGCAGGAATAGTGTTAAAAATAGAAATTATTTATATCCAATAATTTGAAACGTTTAAATTAAATATAAAAAGAGAGAATGTCATTATGTTTTTATTAAAAAAGAACAATTTTTGAAGGAAAAAACAGTTGGTTTAAACTAGGGGTGCACAATCTTTTCAAGAAAAGGGCCACTTACAAATATGCCTCGGTGGTCGAGGACAATACAGAGATAATTCAGTTTCGAGGAAGTGATCTATGGCCTATAATCCGATAAAAAATATAGTTTCAGAGGGGAGTAGGAAGGACTTAATTTTGCTTACCCAATCAAAACTTCCAATTCAGTTATTAAGGATATATCAAGAGTTTTTACGTTTGTATATATATAGCACATGCAGCAAGGAATATTTTCAAGATGTAATAATATGCCTTGATTTTATTCACGAGAATAAATTTTGTTTTATTAGCAATGCCAAAAACAAGCTTCTTTGAAGGTTTAAAGGGGGGGGGGGAGAGATCTCTAGCAACCAGGCTGTAGTTTCAATTTATCCACAAAAGGTCGCCATGACTAGAAATCACAACCAACTACATCCTGTCGATACTCTACTGAAAGCAAAGAGTAGCTGAATAAAATCCATCAGATGTACAGAACGTACGACTAAAATGAACAAGGAACGAAAAACTGACCAACCATGAATTTGATCTTCTGCTTATAGGCTGGATCAAGTCTTCCGGAGAGGTCTAATCAATCAGGATGTCGGACTCAGTCAGGGGTGGCCAGAGAGGGGTTTGATGACGCAAGATGAGTCCTATAACTTAGTTTGGGGGGGGGGGGGGTAATTTGAGAAAAAGTACATTTTTATGGAGAGGGGATTTTAAATTCTTAATATTTCTTGTTTTTACTGTTAAAAAAATATCTTGATTTTTAATATCACTTTTAATTTTTTTCAACATTTAATTTCCAGAAAAGTCCCTGTATTTTCTTTCTTTAAATTCTAGATAAGGGCAATAAGAACTCATTCTGCTATACTCAACTCGCTATCTTTGTAAATCTTGATTCTTAAATTCAATTTTAAATTTTTTCAACATTGAATTTCCAGAAATGTTTCTCTATTTTTTTTCTTTAAATTCTAGATAAGGGCAATAAGAACTCATTTCATTATGCTTAACTCACTATCTTTTGATGGTGCAGTAGGTTATAAGTAAAATATATTTTACAATTTATATTCTGTTTAGGGGGGGGGGGGTCAATGTTAAAGTATGAAGATTTTTTTTGGGAGGGGGGTCACCACTGGAGTCAGTAACCCTCTTAGTGAGATCATCAGCTTGTTCATTTAAGGGGATCCCCCGGTGTCCCAGAACCCAGCACAGATGAATTTTAGGGGAGAGACCCGCAATGCCCCGATCTTATGCAACCAAATTTTTAAAAAATTCTTCCGATTGTGGAGATTACTGCACCTTTTAGTTCACTAAATTGGAAGGTTCATTGTGGGGTTAGATCTAGCAGTGCTGAACTTAGCCTTCGAGTTTTGGACCAGAGTGAGGAAAGAGTTAAAGTTTATCTCCATCAATGAGTGCAACTTGTTGTTATGTCACGGCAGATCAACGGCCAATTATAAAGGGGACGACAAGGAGGAGACGGGTGGGATTAATAGTGACAGAAATGTCAGTCGGGAAGTGACCGTTGTCAAATAAATCTTCATCCACACGCAGCGTGGATCTTTATAACTAATCTTTTAATTACTAATAATAAACATTTGAAAGTAGTCTGATAAATAAAATATTCTTCTCCATAGCTATCCAAATAATAAATTTCAAATAGGGGGAACTGGGGTACATTGATACAGTTTTTTTCTAAGATTTTTTTTGGTGTCAAGAAAGTAGAAAATTCAAGTTTTTTTTCCATGAGGTGACAGCAAAACTTGTGTAGTATGTTATAAAAATGTACAATCATTGATTTATGTAGTATTTTTGCATGTAATTTTTAAAAAATCAAAAAAAGTCATTTGTATCAATGTGCCCCATCCCCGGGGCAGATTGATACGTTTGAGAAAAATGACGACAAAATAATACCAATGCATATTTTTCATAGAAAATGAATTAGAAAACCATTTTATATTTATTTATAAAAATTCAAATCACCCACAATTTATTTTTAAGCAATATTAAAGCAATCAAAATTAAATATATTATGACCTGATGTTCTGGCTGTTTCTTGTCTGATTGTTGGCTGTGGTAACTTTGTCATATCTAGCACTTCAACCCCAGCATTATCTTCTTTCTTATGAAAGATTAAAAAATTACCAGTTTTTCTGTTTATAAATAGGTTCATAAACAGAAAAATAAGGATAATTATATTAAAAATTCTGTTTATAATATAAGTATCATTTTCTGTTCTGCAGTTTGTTTCCCTTACTTAACATTTCGCATATCGAAAATACTTTTTTCTCTGGAGAATCGATATAAATTCGAGATTTGCCAGAATGGCGTCCTTTTCTTTTATTAGTTCTACTAGCACTAGATGCTGGGTAAGTTCCTACATCTTCTGTTTTCAAAAATACTATAAAATGCTCTAATATAAAGAAATTAGAGCTATTTCACTTCAATAAAAACTAATATTAGAAATTTTTCGTGAAAAAAAAGGTTGGATTAAGGAGTGTATGGTAAAAAAAATAATAAAAGATAATGAAAATATGAACTATTAAAGGATTTAGGCTGTATCAATGTGCCCCGTCATAGACTGTATCAATGTGCCCCATACAGCGATTTTGAATAAAATGAGTCTCAAATCCAACACTTCACAATATATCTAACAATAAATAATGAAGAACTGATAAAGAGTACCTGTACTTACCAGGGAGAGTATTCATTTTGGTTGAAAATACTGGAACAGTTGTATAATAGCATTTCAATTGTACAACTCATATTTACTTTTGAACAACAAAAACAATAAATCACACGTCCCATTTCATCAAACTACTGAATCATTCCAAGATTTTCTGTATGTAGTTGAATACACTAGCATCATCTTTTGGAGCTGTTGTGAAACTTCCTGTAATGACCCTGTGACCGGTAGAGGGGGTGTATCAATGTGCCCCATGTATCAATGTACCCCAGTTCCCCCTACTTCTTGAGATTTTGTTTCTTGAATGACAATTTGAAGTCAACATTTTTGGTCATAGATTCAGCAGATAACTAACAGGGGGGGGGGGATCACTTATTAAAATGTTATAAGTAGTAATGCATCCAATCTTTGAAAACTCTCTTATTCGACTTCATATTTTGATTTTAATGCTTAAGATAATCTCCCCAATTAAGATTGGGGATTTCTTTTACAGCTTGAAATCTTATGGATTGAGTTATGTTATTGCGTTAAATAATCTGCAGTTTTCAAAATATTAAGATATTTTCTATTAAATATTGAATATTTTTAATCTATTTTATATTAGATCACTTCACATGTTTGAAGCTTTTTCTAAAGAGAAATAAATCTATTCACCAATGCAGACTGATTTTAATCCTATACCCAAAAAATGATCTAAACCTGCTACATCCAATGCTTATTGCTGATATAAAGTGTTAAAATAGAAGTTATTTATATTCAATAATCTGACATACATAAATTATTAAGAAAAAGAGAAAATGTCATTGGATTTCTTCTGAATTTTTTTTTTTTTTTTTTTTTTTTTTTTTTTTTTTTTTTTAATAGAAAAATACCAGTTGGTTTAAACTAAAACGTTGTTTAAACCAAAAGGAGTAAACAGTTGTTTAAACCATAGTTAAAACCAATTGGTTTAAACCGTGCCAACCCTGGTCTAATTGTTGTAGGTTCTATCTTGTATTATATAAATATGCAAATATATAGAAAAACAACTAAAAATCCACAAAAGCCTGTATTGGTTGGGTATTTGCCAGAGCTGATACATTTTGAAAGTAGCGACAAAGGTGAATTTTCAACAATATTTTATAATGTTGCTTTAAGAACTTTCATTTTAAATTTGTTTTTAAAATGGTGATTTATTGTATCAGATGTAACACCATGATTTAAACAAGCAGATAAGTGTAATCGCACAGGATTTATTTATTCTATTTTCATTTTATTCATGATTAGCTGATTTTTCAGTAGTGTAATATTTATAAAGCTAAAATTTTTAGTGTATGGTTCATTTTATGTTTAGACTATGGATGGGAAATTTTATAAAACATTTAATCTGAAAGCTGCAAAATATTTTAATATGTTCATAATCATTCCTTAACATTATATTTATTGCTATTTAACTTAATTTCAATATTTTCTTTTAACACAGGAAGATGGTGATTTCATGGAGGAGTAAAATTCTACTGTGAGTGAGGAGTCAAATTCAACAATCTTATTTAATCTCAAGGATTTTCAAGAAAGTGTCTATTTTGCCTAAGATTTTAAAAGTTGGACAAACCAGTGGACAGATTACAATATGCTTTTTATGTATTTAATGTTTAATGCAAATGGACTGTTATATTTATAAAGGTCCTGTTCAAGATGTTATTGAAACTTGTTTATCTGATGTTGGAAAGAATTGTTATCAATTAATGTTAGGTTTATTTTGTCCTTGCTAAATAAAATGTTTTTGTTGTTAAATAAAATTAGTTTTTTTTTCTTGCAACATTCTAAATTGCACATTTGGCTCTACTTTTGACATAAACTGCTGCAGTCTTATACTTTTATATTTATTTAAAGGTTAGTTGAATTAAGAAACATTGAATAAAATCAAAAATTAAATCAAAAATTCTTTATTAAGAAGAAGTAAGTTATTCTTGAATATAAATTCAAGTTTTAACAAATGTTTTAAATGATATAAAGAATAATTGCACATGGTCAATAAATCCATTTCTCAGTTATTTCTGCATTTAACTTCATACAATAAAATAATTGTCCATAATCAAAATTTTAGCTATACAAGTTTTTTAATGGCATTCCTCCACATTTCCCAATTGCAATGTGCTTATATAAATGCTATGGGTAACAATAATTTTATTTGAGATTTCGAAGCCATTTCAGATTTCAAGCTAAACAATTAAAATATATATATTTTTTAATTTAGTCAGTTTAAGAAATATGATTTTGATTGAGATTTAAATCATGGAATAATTACAACAAGGTATCATGGGTTGATGTTTATCCATTAAAAATATTTTCAATTTCAATTATTTAAACCCTGCACTGGCCATGTGTGGGGGGGAGGATACTTTTTTAAAATTTAGGTTTTATGTTTTTTAATACTTTCTTTTTCAAAACTGGGTCTGAAACTCCTATTAATATTAAAAAAAAATAATTAACCAAAATTGCAAAAGTAAAAACTAACCCACTTACAGATCATCCTCAAATATTCTATGCCCCCCCCCCCAAAAAAAAGGTAAACATTTTAAAATCCAAACAAGATATTTGAAAATAACTTCTGCATAGGATTATCTAAACTCTTAAGGGGAACAATCAGCTTCTGCCATTGTGGTGCTGAAGTTGAGTCGTTGGGCTGATATCAAGTTTATTTTTTCAATATTTTTTTAGTAAGATGCCTAAGATTGGTTTATTTGATTGAAATCATAAATTTTTAATAAAAAAATAATTGTTATTTACAGTTAAATCAGAAGCTAATGAAAAAATTAAAATTGTATATAAGCATATCTGAAGCTACAAGTATCATTGGAAAATATGTAAACTTGAAATTGCCCAAGAAAAGAAAGGAAAAATCCCATTAGCACCACAGCATCAGAAGCTGATATTCTGTTTAATGTTGTTCGGGTGCTGTTGTACAGTTATGCAAATTTAGGCAGTTTGCATGAATAAGTGCTTTCAAATTTGAAATTTTGAGATCACCAGTATTTTTAATTTAATGAATATATGTACTTTTAAATTTAACAAAAGAAAATTCTGATGTTAAAAATTTCTGATTTGACAGAATAATAAAAAATTCATGTAAGCTCTATTTAATTTTGTATAACGATTCAATTGTCTTTTCCCCTAAATTGACATAGGAAACAGTTTCATTGAATTAGAAAGAAAAAAAATGTTTTTATGATTCATTAGAGAACTTTCAGTCATGTAAATTAGAATGTTTTAAGTCTTGTTAATTAAAGACTTGGAAGAAATATTGGAGAATCCATGTTACAGTTTTCCAATCTCTCTCTCTCTCTCTCTCTCTCTCTATATATATATATATATATATATATATACCCTTGTAATGTCAATAAACAGAAATTTAAATCCGAAATGAGAATTTAATTGCAACACTTGAAAATGTGGCAATAATTCCATGTTATATTGAATTTCATTGATAAAAATTAATCGAGGATTACTGAATTTAGTTTTAAATGATGTGATTTTATTTAGACGATTTAGAAATCGCTTGAAGATTTTTGTAATTTTAAGCAATTTTGCTTTTCTTAAGAGTGAATTTATTCAATTCTACAAATTCAAGGAGTTTTGGATTAACTCTTAAATGAGTTGATTTTATTCATGTATGGATTCGTTACAAATCGCCTAAGTACTACTGGATTAAATCAAAAATGACAACATTTCACTCCAACTTGAATTGATAACAAATCGCTCAAGTGCTACTGGATTTGCCTTAAATTATTTCACTTCACTCAAATACGAGTTGGCTGAAGCTAACTCAAGTGCTACTCGATTTAATCCTAAAGACTTCATTTCACTCAAGTATGATTTGGTTACAAATCGCTCAAGTGCTACGAGATTCAGTCTTAAATGACTTCATTTCACTCAAGTATGATTTTATTACAAATCACTCAAGTACTACTGGATTTAACCTTTATTGATTTGATTTCACTCAAGTATGAGTAAAATAGAGATCACTCAATCATGAGTTGATTAAAAACAACTCATTCACTTGAGTTGTTTCAGCTCTTCTTGAGAAGGTTCCTTTCAACATGGGAAAAGAGTGGATTTCAGCTCAACTTGAGTTATTTCAGCTTTTTCGTTTTAAGAGAGTATAAACAAATAAGACAGTTATATAATGGATTTAAATGTTACACTTTAAATTTCAGACCTGAATCTTCTTTAACCTGAGGAAAAGTAAGGTAAACTGTATGAACTACTTATCCTCAACCGGTGTTACCTAAACCCAATCCTTTCTGATAATTTGCACTGAAAATTCTCTTTGCCCGTTCGGATTTGGAGTACCATTAACAAAACGTGTTTTCATTGAATATTATTTTGTCTTACCAGTTATCTTTGTTACTATGTGTATTTAGTAATGGTAATGCTTTTCTAACTATGAGTTAATTTATGTCTTGGCATTCAGCAACAAAAATATTTCTTTTTTCACGGTGATTCTTTTACATTAAAAATACATTTCACGCTGTAAATTTAAAATATAGGTAACTTTCCTGAATGTATCATGAGTCATAAAAGAAAAATATTTGAAAGTTGTAAAATCTATATTGAATCCTGTTATTAGACATCGTTTTTCCTTCAAAAAAGCTCTTTCTCGATCTATTGTCATAACGATATCAATTGAATAGTACGCAAAATAATCACATTCGTTAGATTTCAGCCAACGATACATTCGTTAAACCTTAGTAAATCTATTTAGATATCTCATTATTAACGCAAAAATAGTATTTTTCTCAGAAAAAAAGGACGTGAAAGGTTTAAGTACTATTGTTATACTTGACTAAATGTATACATAAAAGTAGGGAAAAAAGGTAAACCTTTGCATAATTCATGTGTACATATAATAATCTCTTTTAATACCCTACTTCATCTTAATAAAGTGTGCCTAAAAAAGTCTATTTCCAATTATAATAAATTGCCTTATTCTCCAGGAAGGCCTTTACGGAATACCTTCTTTACGTTTGGCTAAAGAAAAATCGCGGTCTTCAATTTAAACCACTCTATTATGAAGTTCAACAGTTGGGAGCGTCTATTTTATCGCTCAGTCGGTCACTAACGTAAGTCAAGATCATTGTTATTTCTTGGGCCACGAAAACGTGATCTTTCTTTTTCTTTTTCTACCCCTCCTTCTACCACCCCTGCTGCCTCGGTTAATTCTAAAGGTGTTCGTAAAAGTTTTCTGAACTGGGTTATGTTATCACAAGTTTTTGTTAGGTCACCTTGTTACTTAAAAAAAAAAAAAAAAAAAAAAAAAAAAAAAAAAGTTGAATTAAATTTCTAAATTTAAATAAGGCTTGTATATACAAGTTAAATATTTCCAACTGAGCGAAAAATTGTCCAGGCCGGGAGTCGAACCCAGATACCTGGCTTCCAAGGCCAATGCTTAACCATTTAAGCGCCTATGCAATTTTTCGCTCAATTGGAAATATTTAATTCGTATAACTTTACTTGGGAAATATCTTTACCACTTTTTCAGTTTTAAGGCTTGTATACTGTAACATATAAGTAATTTTTTATAAATATTCCAAATTTTTTATGATTTTTTAACATCTTTAAGAATATTAGCCGTTAGAACAAACACATTCATGTGATATAATCCACCACGCATTTAATTATTTCAATTACCCCCCCCCCCCACTGAAATATGTAGCCAGTATAGTTATCTACTGTTCACTATTTTTACATAAATTAACTTTCTTATGTATACCTACCTCCACAACAAAAACTGTCTCAGCAAGTCGACACATTTCATAATAGATTTTTTTCATAATTTGTCATATTTAAAAATATATATCTAGACTTTTTTTCTAAGATATATGTATGAAAACTTTATACGAAATTTTTACGCTATAATTTTAATAGATTGTCTCCAAGATTTTAAATATGATGTGGAACATTTAAAAATATATTACTCGTAGTAAAAAAGCACTTTCGAAAAGCCTCTTTTGTTAACTTTTAAATTTATTATAAACTTTGTAAGTAAAATTTTCATAAATCCTGAAAAGAAATAAAAGTAAATCCCTTTTTCTATGCAATAATAAAAAAGTAATCAAATCAAAAAGTATTTCATGAGTTCTTTCAACAATTAAATAAGTTGAAATTTAAAATTTTAAATTGAATGAAATTCAAAGTTTTTAAAAAACTTTTTGTCTGAAAAATAATCTTTATAGAAAGGCGGATTTCAGTAAAAATAATTTATTAAAAATTGCACATAATTAATGAAATTAAAATTTCACCTGTGGATCCCATTATTTAGTTTTAAAAAATATATAATGTCATGACATAGAGAAATAATGGCAATTTACTTAATATTTTTATTTAGAATTTTTATATATTACGGGAAGTCTGTTTCACAGTTTTATGAAATACACCATAAGAACTGTCAAGTTTAAACCTTGATCTATTGAAAAATATTATTGAAATTTTAACATTTCAATCATCATTGAAAATACACAAGGTGAGAAAAATTGATTTAAAGATTGCAACCTAGATATACTTTTAAAAACTGAATAAAGTAAGAAACTTTTCTTATATATTTTTAGTTTCCCCTATCTTTACAAGAAAAAAGTATTGGGGTCGTAAAAAAATTTGATTTCCGTTTTTCAATTTATTCATATGTCTTAGAATTTGGTGATTTTTAGGAAATGTTTGTTCCTGAGTCTGTCTCTCTGTCTGCCTGTATGTCGCATTAATTTTCTAGCGCTGTATCACAAGAATTAATGCACATATAATTACTAATTACAGATTTATTTAGATATTGACATAAAATAATAATTTCTAGGTTTTAATGCAAATCATTTAGCAAGCTGCGCTGCAATGTTTCATTTTCACAATATCTGTAATATCTATATATCAAGATATAACACACGGAATTTCATTAAACATCATATTCTATTAGATTATGAATTATAGACACTAATTAGAATTTGTTTTAAATCATTCTGCGTCAGATGATGCTATTACTTTGCATTTTCTAGGATATCCGTAATAGCTATATCTCAAGATCTGATACACAAAATTTCATTCAACTTTATGTTCTTTTAGACATAAACAAGGAGATAACTCACACAAACAAAACGTATATAATTAACAAGAATTATACCCTCAATTATTTTATATCATGCTGTCGCTTTAAGGAGGGATTTTCTTTTTTTCAGTTGAAAAAATTGACTTAAAAAAGATTATCTATTCCATATATTTTTTAGACTATCATCCCTGCAAAATTATTTGACCAAATTCGAGTTTCTTTTGTAGTTATTTACTTTTTTAGAGCAACACTTAGAGCAGTGTTTTTTAGAGCAGTGTTTTTTTAAATACATATCGGTCTAATAATGGTAAGAAGACTAAAAGAAAATTAAATTTCAAAAAGTTCAGCTAAGATTTGATTCATTATAGTGTCGGCCATTTATACACAATTAGGGTTTTTAAAATATTGTATTGCTTTATTTCGCAACTAAATGAGTTTAAATGAATTAATTTTATCTGCTTAACACTCTGCAACTTTATTTTATGTTAATATTTTTAAGTATTCAGTAAAAATAATGAAAATAAATCTTGCTTTAATGAGATTTAGATTATATTTGTTTCTGAAGAACAAATTCTAACTTTTTGCTTAGTGCAGGTGCAGCCATCTGGCATGGACAAAATAAATGTTAGTCTAATCTTTGAATTATTCTTGATCAGGGACAGAAATCATAATGTCAAAATTCAAGGAACAAAAAGAAAATTATGTTTTTAGGTATGTGCCAAGTATAACACGTGGTGCATTGAAGAGTTAAATATCTTTTTTCAAACTGGGAGGGATTAAAACTCAAAAACAATTAAAACGATTTCGCTAATAAAAAAATAATATAATTTATTGAAGTTTGAACCATTTTCAATTATTTTTATAAAAAAATATTAATTTTTTTAGAACCCTAAAATTAAAAAAAGGGTGCGGGAGGGGAGGATGCAAAGTCACAAATTTACTTTTTTTTTTTTAATTAATGGGTTGCCACTTTATTGATTTTCAAGTTTTTGACCTTAAAGTCCTTGAAACTCCAGACAATATCACCAACTTTTATAGTTCATTGAAATAAATTCTTACGATTAACGACCCCCCCCCCCCAACCTCCGATTGGAAGTGCACAATGGCACTTTAGAACAACCACTCATGGAAATCCAGTCAAAAATATCCTTAAATAAATAAAGAAAGAAAAATGTTCTTCAAATGATAATAAAACACAAGCAAAAAATCCGAAGCTAAAATCTTTATTCTTATTCCAGAAAAAAAATGCTAAAAAACACTTTTCTTACGGCTTTGTACAGGAAAAGCCATCTTCAAAATTTCAAACAAAATCACTGTTATATAATGCACTGTGCAGAAAGTTATTTTATTAGAAACTAATTGGATGTGTCAATCTCAAAATTTTCATCTCATACGTACATTTAATATTTCAAAAAGTAGTTACACATGCTAATACTTTAAAATTATTAATTCAATACTATTCCGACTTTGATTTTCATATTAAATTTCTTCTTCAGTCGATTAGTCGGAGTAAAAACGAGTTAATGTGGATCATGATGCTTATTAAAATCAATAGTTCTCCTTTATTCTATTATCAACAGCTGTTTCCAAATAGATGTTCCCAGGATACGAGTTCCCGTCTCTGCATAAGCCGATGGTCAATAGAACGATAGGCAGATTTATTTTTTTTTTCAAACTCAGGGAGGATCTGCTTGCTATTCCCAAAAATAATCATACACAAAAAAATTTCTTCGGTCCTATGCATAACTTCATACACTTTTTGATGGTACAGTAATGAAAATGACACAGGCATCGCGATTATAGCGCCCCCTTGAGGCGGATTTTTATTCTGATTCAGGGCGGATCAACTAGCCATAGCCAAACACTTACGCAAAAAATTTGGTTCAATTCGATGCATAACTTCATACACTTCTCAATAATACGATACTGAAAATGGCACAAAAATCACTATTGCAATGCCCCATTCTGGGGGAATTTTTTTTTTTAAATTCAGGGAAGACCAACTAGCCATAACCAAGCACTTGCACAAAAAATTTGGTTCAATTCTATGCATAACTTCATACACTATTCGATGGTTCAATATTGAAAATGACACAAAAATTGCTATTACAACGCCCCTTTTTGGCGGAATATTTCTAAATTGATAAAGAGCCTGATTGTCACATCTAAAAAAATACACAAAAATTTTAGTTCAATTCTATGTATATCTTCATACACTTTTCGATGGTACAAAAGCAACATACGGTCACATTGGCAGACAGACATTTTTAAAAAATATGTTTTATGGAATATCTGACCGCTAAAACGTGTAAATCGGCCGAAAACCAGACGTCGAAAAAAAAAATTCGATTACAATACTTTCTTCTTTTGAGGATAGAAGAAAGTAAATATTTAAATGGCTTTATTTTTACACCTAAAACAAACAAACAAAAAAAAGTTGAAGCTATTTATTTCTCTAGACATTGATTTGATTTCGAATATTGTAAAAGCAGTACCATACATTTCAATCCAATTTTTTAAGGGGATGATTCTCAGTCAAAAATAGTTAACTACAACGAAAAAGATTGATTCGCATCGGTGAAGCCATTCTACTGAAACCGCATTCTCAGTACGTTTTGCTGCAATTATCTGAAATTCGTCACGTTTTGCTTTTAGTTTAGTGAAGCGTAAAAGTTCTTCAACTGATTTCGATGGAAACATATGATAATGAGGTTTATTTGGAAAACAATATTAATCGTGTGTACAAAACCTAATCATAATGCTTTTCACGTTAGTTCATTTTCTATTTCTGTTTGCCCGTTTGTAAATAAACGCGTTGCATAGCGTTGTTATGAAGTCTGATCGTTTAACGAAGTTATGGACCCTATTCTCACTTTTGGTTTGAGGCTATAAAAATCGCCATTTTACCAATTGTAACGTGAGAGAAATACTGTTAATTGTGCTTAACGCACGTTAACGATTGAAAATTTCTTTTACACTTAGTAGAATGTAAAAAAATTAGCATTTGTTTCCAGTAAATTATACATGAAGAAATGGAAACTATTCTTCCTTTCGATTCGGAGGCTATAAAAATTGCCATTTTACCAACTGTGACGTCACAAAAATACTGTCCATTTGGGTAGGGGAGAAGGAACCACATTAGGACACTTTTAAATTACTCTCATATAATTAATTTCTTATGACTTAGTTGAAATAAATAATATCACTATTTTACAGTCTTTAGTCTGGTAATCTTTCAAACCTCCAATCAAACTGAAAAGTTAAATATTTAAATTTAAGGTTTTTTTCATCTGAGAAATCTTATTCGTCTCTGTCCTCTATCTGTCTGTCTGTCACAGAGTCCGTACACAGAAACTACACAAGTCAGAGAGTTGAGATTTTGTGTACTTGCAGCTGAATACCTCTTGTCACACAACAAATCATAAAATTTTGAAAAAGACCATTATTTTAATAACAATATTTATTTTACATATCATCAGCTCATTTGTTGTTGTTGTTGTTGTTTTTTCCCTTTACAATTACAAAAATGGAGTACATCTGTTGCCACATTTAAGAAATTGGTATTAAATCTACAAAAAAATTAATATTTCGAAAATGATTTGAAATACAGCTTTTAAACTAGTTGAATTTAAAAGAACCCTTTTTTTACCTACACGATGGTGTAAAAATTGAAAATGTGCGAAGTTTAAAAATTTCTGTAGCGTAAATTTCAAAACTAAAATTTCATTTAAAATTTTAAAATGACGCCAAAATGATGAATACGTTACGCACAGATATGTCTGGCCTTTATAATATAGATAATTTGATATGAATATTTTTAATTTGATTAAGACAAATAACATCCTTTTATAATTATTTTACTGTTGTTTTCCTTCTAATTGTTGCACGCAAATTTAAATGCATATAAAAGTTATTATGTATGTAACACAAATTAATGGATTAAATAAATCACGTAAAAAACGCGCTTATTTGTTTTTATTTCATCATATTACATCATATGTATCATCTATTTTGACACATGAAGTGAAATATTTTTTTTTATTTATTAAATTTTTATTCATTTAAATTACTAGTCAACTCTGGTGATCAGTTTGGTCTACCTTAAATTTAGGCTAAGTTTTGCGGTATTTTATTAATACTCAGAATTTTTTTTACATGCAAGGAATGATTAATTTTCTTTGACAATTGTCGTTTGTTAATTTAATGGTAAAGGGTTTTGAAGAAGATATTAAACGAAATCCACTGTACGATCTGCGATCACACTTACCAACTTGTTATTTAATGAAACAGCATAATGAAAAATATTGTTCCAATTTATATCGATCAGGAGCACATTGAAATAGTATTAAATATTTATGGGCACAGATTGAGACACTACATTGTTTTGAAATCTCAGAAAGAAATTAATGCCTATTTATGCACAGTAATTTTTAATAGTATTCAAAAAAGGTTACAGCAGTTTTTTTTTTCTTATTATTATTTCGCACATCCAAAATGTTTTACATTAACTCCGTACAGTATGGTTGTTAATGCTTTTGACAATCTTTCAAATGCATATCGACGAGAAAGTTAAGTTCCAAGAGTTTTCCTTTATTCTTAAAAATTTTTTTCTTCACTTTCAACTGATTCTACATAGCTCACGTAATACAGGAACTTAGAATAAGCATTTACTTTTCCCGCAAACTTGAGGAGAACAAAATCCTTTTTGCTAAATATCAGTGTCAGGTTCAACCAGTTAATTGTCAAAATTTACATTTTTTTCAAGTTCAGGTTTAGGGTAGCTGCCTTTTAAGCTGTTTCCGGCGGAATATTTCAAAATTGAAGAAGGACCTGCTTGTCACAGCCGAAAACATAAAAAAAAAATTCGTTCAATTCTATGCATATCTTCATACACTTTTTAATGGTAGAATGGCGACATACGGACACACACACCTACAGACACACACACAGACACACAGACAGACAGACATTTTGTAAAAACATGTTTTTTGGAATCTCTTGCCTCTAAAACGTGTAAATATGTCGAAAACTGGAAGTCGAAAAAAAATTCGATTACAATACTTTCTTCTATTGAAGATAGTAGAAAGTAATAATGGAAAGAAGCCTATTGAATTCAGTAAACAGGATAATCCGGAACTATTTTTTCGGACTGTAAAATATTTGTTCCGATGAAAGGTATATAAAACTTTTCTCAAATAGTTTGTTTAAGGAGTGAATATACCAGACAATACAAAAAATGTAAATTTTGCATCAACAATGACATCAACTCACTTAAATCATCAAATCATCAATGAATTCATCACTCGGAAAATGAAATTAACTAATATTAATATGTAGCATATAACGATGAATGTAGTATCATTGGAGATGATTTTTTGTCCCCATCTGACATCGTATACTGAATTTAACTAATATAATATATAGTGTACAACTATTAATGTGGTAGTTTTAGAGATGATTTTTTGTCTATATCTGACGTCGCACACTGAATGTAACTAATATCAATATGAAGCTTGAACGATGAATGTGATAGCATTAGAGATGAATTTTTTGCCCACATCTGACATCCCTCACTGAACTTAACTCATATTATTATATAACGTACAACGATGGATGTAGTATCATTGGAAATAACTTTTTGCCCATATCTGACATTGCATAATAAATTTAACGAATATTAATATGTTGTGTAAATCGATGAATGTGGTAGTATTAGAGATGATTTTTTGCCCATATGTGATATCGCACGTTGAATTTAACTATCATCAATTTGTAGCGTATAACGATGATTGGAGATGGTTTTTTGTCCATGTCTGACATTGCATGCTGAATTTAATTAATATTAATATGTTGCGTACAACGATGGATGTGGTAGCATTTAGAGATGATTTTTTTTTATATCTTACATCCCATGCTGAATTGAACTAATATCAATATGCAGCGTACAACGATGATTGGAGATGATTTTTTGCCTATATCTGATATCGCACACTGAATTTAACTATTATAAATATATAGCGTACAACGATGATTGGAGATGATTTTTTGTTCACATCTGCAATTGCATACTGAATTTAACTAATATTAATATGTAGCGTACAACGATGAATGTGATAGCATTAGAGATGATTTTTTTGTTCATATCTGACATCCCATGCTGAATTTAACTAATATTAATATGTAGCGTACAACGATGATTGTAGATGTTTCTTTGTCCATATATGACATTGCATACTGAATTTAACTAATATTTATGTTTAGCATACAGTGATGAATGTAGTATCATTGGAGATGATTTTTTGTCATTACTGACATGTATAGGGAATTTAATTAATATTAATATGTAGTGTACAACGATGAATCATTGGAGAAATTTTTTTGTTTCCATCTGACATCGCATACTAAATTTAATTAATATGTAGCGTACAATGATGAATGTGATATCATTGGGTGGGACTTTTTTGCCCACATCGGACATTGCAAAATATGGTCTTAAATATTATTTCTGACGTCAACAATTCTTTTTTATGCACATACAAAACACACAGGGATGAACAGGGCATTCAAAGAAATATTTTTGAACAGGATTTTGACATATAGTACACTCTTATTTCTATAAAACAAGTTGTTTGTTTAAAAAAATTATGTTTAATTATAGATTATTGAAAATACATTAGAAACTGAAATCAGAGATTTCAGTTCAAAAACCTCACGAGGGTCTACTGGACAGTTTTTTATTGAGGAATTTTATTACTACGTATTTTGTTTACATATTTCAGCATTTTAGTAAGATGATTTATTTTATAACTGTGTATTTTTTTCTTATTTCACGAGCAGATAACGAAATTAGAAATTATTAACGTAAGTGCCAGAACTAGAAGTTTTTATTTGATTTTTATTATTTAAATATTGGTTTTGCTTTTATTATTCCGGTGGCATTTAACTCGTCCAAAATTATTTAAATTTCGTTCATGAATTATTTGCATTGTTTATTAACGTGTTAAATCATTTAATTAATGCATCATTGTATCTGATTTTACTATATCTGATCGTAAGCGTGTGCAAAGTAGTAAAATGTAGACGGGTGGATACTCTTACATTAGCATTGTTTTCGATCTACAGATAGTTCAAGAAGATTTAAATTCAGATGAACTAACTTAAACTTATTTTAAATTTAGAATCATTTATTATCCATGACATTAGTTGCATGAATAGTTACAAGCTCAACAAATCGTCACCTAAGAATTGAAAGGTTCTAACTGTCATTTTTTTTAAACGACTTTTTGGCATAGGAATGTTCTATTTGTATTTAAGAATGCATTTCTGCATACATAATTTACTTCCGCTTTCGATAGAGATTAATGTATTTCTATCAGAAATTGTCGAAAGCTGTCAGAATAATACAGTTCTATGAGCAAAGCAATCGCAGACAGCATATCATATAATGCATTATTATTTTATTTTTTATTTTGTTTTATAATATATTATGAAAATCTGAAATCTTTTTTTTCCTTCTGTGAAAGAATTAATTGTTTTGGCAAATAACTCTTATCGATGAAGTTTTTATCAGTAAAAATCCTTTTAAATATGTATTTCAGTACTTCGATAAGCAAAATGAATTGTGCTTAATTTTATTTGATTAATGAACGTGATCCATGCATAGAGGAAGTACACAGTTAAAAATTTTGCTCTAGTTTGAATCAAATTTTGGTACCCAGTAGCTGTCACCATAAGATGGTGAAATTTCGTACCAACATTTGGAGCTTCCTATTTTAATCTCGTTTTAACTATTGAAACTATGCTCCCAGAGGAGCTCCAAATATTGTTTCAAGATTTCACCATCTTACAGTAGCAGTTATTGAGCACTAAAATTTGGTTCAAACTAGGACGAGATTTTTAACAGTGTAACAACCATGATTGATTTAGATTTACAAAATCCTGTGGGGAGTATGGATAACAATTTAGATTAAGTACAAACTTTTGATATTCTTTGTATTAAATGAACTCCAAACGATTCCTACAAATTGAATTAATAGAAAAAAATGTGAGTTTTAAAAGTATGTTTACGTAGTTACGTACATCCTCCTGCCAATACCTCGTCCCGAACTCCGAACAAAATCGAAAGAGTATGTTAATGCTAAAGGAAAGGTTGTTGTACCAATACAAATTACAACATTTAAAAATTGCTCAAGTCCTTGAATTAAATTAAAACGCAATTAAAATTGAAACAAACAAAAATTAAAACACATCTCGGAAGAACAGCAAAAAAAATGCATTCAATTAATATTATAAGCTTTCATAAAATGAGAAATGTTGTTTCATTGGGCAAACGGTTGATTGCACGAGTAAGAAAAAAAGATTAAGCACCAACACAAATTTTCATGAATAGAACTCCTTTTGCTATTAGTTATTTATAAAGAGTGACATGGTTAGAGTATATAACCAATTCCACTTGAGAACATCGTCAATTAGTGAGAAATCATTTTATACAGTGCGTGAAAATAAGGAAATAAAATCGAATCCCAAATAGTGATAAGCGGGGTAAAACTTTAAATAGGGCAGTCTCATATGATGTCAAGGAAAAAATGAAACCACATATTGAAAGTTTTCGAAAGATTGAGTCTCATTACAACAAAGCAAACACTAAAAAAACATACATAGAGTCAGGGCTTACAAATTACGCATGATTTCTACTTTCAAGTATTCACAGAAAATAATGAAGAGTCAATGAAAATCTTCATTTAATTTCAATATAATAATAATTTTTTTGTCTTAATTTTCATATCCTTCTTTTCTCTTCCCCCTCCCCGCCCTATTGAAATGGCACACGAAAAGGGAAAGCTTTCGAGTTCATATTTAACATTATTAGCTACTTAAGATAATTTGTGTTGAATTAAATAATATAATTAACTTATGTAAATTCATTAATTTTGCGAAGATGCTGTTAATTAGTGTGAATAAGTGGACGAAGCAATTTACTGTTATTGTGTTAAAATATAGTTAGAAATAAATATTTTACTGTCTACTGATGATTATTCGAATTAATCATCAAAGTTTCATTTTGTTCAGATTTAAAAAGTAGTACAAATTAAGAATAACATGGTTCCTTTATGATAAAACCCTGTTATTCTAAGCACGGCACGACTTTTGTGAATAATATTGCACTTAAAATGAAACAGTGGATTTGGCTTCTCTAAAAGGAGCTGTAATTAATTGGATCGTGAATGAGTTGTTTTTGAAGCGTTTTGCTTATCGTGATTTAAAATGCATATCAAAAATTCTCATCTTGATTTAACTCGGGCACACTGTGCCCGGTCTGGGATACTCGATTTTAATTCCAAACTTGCAAACGGCACCAATAATATTTTAGTAAAATTTTGCTTTTAAAATAAAAGTTTAAATTAGGGCTTTCAAAATATCGAAAGAATTGGTTTGTGAATTCCGGTGTCAGTCGATAATTCAGTCAGATTTTGTCCGTTCCGGAAAGGGTTAAATTGCTTAAAAACAGCTCATTCACTCGAGTTGTTTTAGCTCTTTATGAGAAGCTGACTTTCAAATCATGATATGAGAGGATTTCGGCTCAACTTCAGTTATTTTGTGGCTGAGGTTTCAAGAGAGTAATTCTATCAATTTCTTTTAATCTTTAAAAATCCACGAAAATATTATTTACGAACTTTGATTATGTAGACTTGCTATCTATATACCTACATATGAACTTAATTCCAAAATTTTTTTGAAAACTTTACTAGCTGCAGGTACAGAGCATGCTGATTTTCAAAGTGTTCTAACTGCAAATTGAATTTTGACTAGATAGAACCATCTTATTCTCAGGTGACGAAATAACCTAATTTACTCATGGTCATTATCTAATCAATTATATAATGAGTAAAACACATTTTAATGTGATTGAAAATAAAAACATTTGACGGAACGCAATTTTGACCTTGTTTTTAACATAAAGTATATAATATGAAATTCAAAATGTTCAGTTTTACTTAAAAGGCGTTAAAATAATCAAATGAAGATGTTAATAGTTAATTTTATTTAAAATATCTTAGTACTTTCAAGCCTTAACAGGATCTTCCTCGGAGAATATTTTTGTCTATTTATACAAATGCATGATAATGCAAATATATACAAATTCATTTTCAAAACGAAAACATGCATTTGTTAAAATAAACAAAAACTAGTCATAAAAATAATCTCTCATGTAGATTCTGATTAAGGCTTGAAAATATTAAGATGTTTTAAATAAAATCAACTATTAACATCTTCATTTGATTATTTTAATCGCCTTTTAAGTAAAACTGAAGGTTTTAAAGTTCATATTATACATATTTTATATGTTTTCCACCCTTCAGAGAACATTAATTAAAGAACAACTAGATTATTATATACTATTTTAAAAGCTGAAGTTCTCGGATGTAAAATATACTAAATGACATTTTTATTATTTTTTTTCACTGAGGTTTCTGCCTGCTATGATCCATGAGTAACCTTGATTGTAAATTACACTGGAAATTGGTGCACCAGGAGATTTGAGAAATTCGCCATTTTAGTAACAACTGCTGCATTCGTCACTATTCATTAATGTCTCTATATTGTACAATAGAAATGGTAGTGTAACATTTTTATTATTTTCCACACTATCGTCAGGTTTTTGTACAAACGACAGTAACTGTTGTAAATTAGCTATTTTCGTATTAAAGAATATATATATATAAATAAAGATTGGGCATATGGCGTGCCATTAGTCCAAATATGTGCACTATTTAAACTTAGCATAAAATATACACTAAAGCGATTCCTATTCGATCTTCTGTATTAACTTATAGATATTGCTATGGCTTTCATAAATTTAAATTTATAAAACCGATAAATATAGAACTAGAGTAGTGCTAAAAAGTTAAAATATTTTTATTAATAATAATTTTTAAAAGTATAATATTAAAATAGGGAATTGCGTTAAGATAATCAGAAATATGACGGCTGGAAAACAGTTCGATATTTAAAAATTTGGTAATTTCTTTTTTAATTCAGAGAATTATTACTTATTTTATTTTATAAATAAAGCTGTCAATCAATTAAAAAAATAATAATAACTAAGCGATTATTCAATTAAAATTATTCTAGTAATAATTTTAATTTATATTGTTAAACAAAATGGCCACAAGTTAAAAATAACAACTGAATTCTACAAAAATATCTTTGTATTTTTCTCTTATCATTTAAAAAGGGTGTCACAGTTTATTAAAAATTCAAAAATAGTCATATATTTTCAGTCACAATTGAAATAGCCCTCTATACTAGTTCATCAAAATAAAAATAAATGCATTTAAGAGAATTACTAATAAATAAAATGAAAATATATTTATATTTATAGTTTGCATGTATTTCTGAAGCAATATAAAGATATTTTTCCATTTGCTTTTACTTCGTCCGCCTTTGTGCCTGTGTGTCTGTGTATCTGTAAACGCTTTATCTCCCGAACAAATTGAGATAGAGACTTGAAATTTTGTATTTATTTAGTATGTAAGAATGGAACGAAGCCTATTTAATATCAGTAACCTCGATTATCCGAAACTAATTTTTTCTAACTATCGAAAATTTCGTTCTGATGAAAGGTATATAAAAATTTTCGATTTATTTTTTTTTAAGGAGGGGACGTAAAAGACACAATAAAATAACACCATGTTTGCATAAAATAAAGTCGATCGGATTATTAGTTGTCGAGATATTTGTAATCCTGTTTTCCACATTCTTCGATATTTCATGATCCTGTATTTCTTTCAAATTTCAATTCAAAGATATATTTTAATTGGAAATTAGATGTTTAATCCCACGCAGTAAACTGTTAATGAATATTATTATTATTTGAGTTATAAGGGTGTTTCTTTTACGCAATTCGGTACTACTTGAGTAGTTTGGAGTTTTATATAATTTGTCGAAATTGGTTCATCCGCAATTCATTAATAAAGCATTACTATGTGTATTTAAAATATTTAAATATACGTTTAATTTTGTTTTGGAACTGCGATGCATTTTATAAATAGTTTATACATATTTTATTTTCATATATTATATTATGCATATCCTTGATGGGTAAGTATTATGGTGGTCAAAGGTAGTGTCAAAGGTAGTGTAATTGTATTGCGTTCAATGATGAGTATAACTAACATAATGAACATTTCGTCGATCTCCAATCTCTTTTTTATGCAGGATCTCTTACGAGCTATGCTCGCCAAACCACCGCAGACTCTAAAAATACGCTAATTTGATCAATTTTTTGTAACTGTAATAGTGAAACATTTTAAAGTCTATAAAAAAGAAAATAAATTACACACGAAAAATGAAGAGAGTATTATTTTAAAAAATACGCTTTTATCAATTAATAGTTTAATTTTAATTAATTTACGATAATGAGTTGAGAAATTAATTTAGATGTTCTAAAAAGATAGTTTAAATAGTTTTTAATTGTTTATTTCCAGCTGTTTTGTCTTAAAAAGGAAATCGAGCAAAAATTATATATTATTTTAATTTTGACAAATTCACATTTTTCAGCTTTTTATTAAATATAAAAGAGCAGCAAAAGGAGCAATATTTTCACAACCGAGTGCGCTCATGCCATACTAATACATTGAAATTGAAATTTTGATGTTGAGGTTGGGGGGGGGGGGGGTATGAAGTACTGTAAAAAAATTGGCGGAGTTTTACAGATAAATAATAAGAGCTTAGGTATTTATTTTTATTTTTATACCTATTTGTAATATAAATTCAATTAATCTTTCAATTTAGGGATAAAGAAACTATTAAAAAAATTAATAGATGCTTATTTCTGTTGAACGTTGAGTGCCGCAGTGACTGACAGTGAACTTTCCGTTTAAGCCGCATCAGTCATTGGTGACTGACAGTGCAAAATATTACATAAAATTATAAAAATTATGCAGTTTTAAGTAATTATTAAGAAAGTATAATCCTGTAATAGATATATATATATATATATATATATATAGCTTTTGAATACATGTTAAGAAAAGCAGTATAGTGCATACAGGAAGTTCGGGTACTGTGGAATGGTCAGATAATATGAAACACCTCAATATGTGACGTATACGGTATTGCAGACAGACTGAAATTTTCCATACGGCTTTTTAGAATTCCCATTAGGTATTGTTTTGGATACTCGGTGTCATAAAATCTTCCTCTCTATTTTTGCAGGTAAAATTTATAAAATTCGTATTAATCATAATACCTCTTTAATAGTGGTGTCAATTACGTTCAGTATAAAGTTGATCAGTTACATTTATGTTTGTGTTAGTCAGTTTTCCTCTATGTTAATTTGTCGACCACCAAAGAGGTTATGTTTTTTAAGAGGGTGTGTTGGGCAGTATCAAATATCAGTTGGACAACACTTCAGGACGAGTCAAAAAATTAAAATTATTTTTCAAAGAATCTGATGGTTTGTAGATGCTGTAGTAAGATTCATTCATTAAATAATTTAGGGTACTCTTTTAACCCTTTAAGACCCAGCTCGCACGATCGTGCGGGTTAGACATACATTTAAATTTTTGCTTCTGAAACAGTTGTATGTAATATAAACCCAAATTGAACGATTGTTCCGGTTAGCAGAAAGAGTAAAGTATCTTTTTCTATCAACAGATTGCGGTAGTAGTCCATGTTTTACTTTCAGGTGGCATGTCTAGCTTTGTTTACAAATACAACGGATATAGCTCATCATTTTATCTGTCGTAAAAAGGTAATTATCAATATATTTTTAATTGCTTAGATAAATATTTTTGCTTTAATGTCTAAATAAGTATAATATAATAAAAAACATTAATTATAGACTATTTATTTTGCTCTTAGGACTCAAGATTTCATCACCCGCACGATCGTGCAACTTGGGCGTTACGTTAGTCAGTGCTACAGTAAAGGTAAGTGTTTTTCAATGTTCATTTTGATTTCTGTTTCAACAATTTTGATGACAGCCAAAATAAAACGAAATATGCTGTTTCATAATTAATACTATATTATTTTCTTGGGTGTTGTCATAGATAACCCCCCTTTTTTTAAATAATTTTTACTTTTTTTGTTTTTAATTAATAAATTTTTCAAATACTTTTTCTAATTTTTTTATGCAATACTTTGTTAACTTTTAATAAAGCAAAATAAAATATTTTTTCAGATGTCTAAGCGGAAAAGAATTCTCAGTCAAGAAGAAATATTTTAACTGATGAATAAATCAGATTCTGAGTTTAGTGATCTCTTGGATGATGACGATGTTACGGACAAAACATTTGAAGCAGATTTATTAGAAGGACAGTCAAGTTCAGATGAGCTCGATGAAGAAAAAATGACAATTTTAGATCATTCTTCCTCTTCAAAGTCTTCTGAATTCATCTTCCAAAGTTTTACCTCCAAGGCGTTTTCGGAAAATACTAAAAGAATGAAAAAAGAAAAAAAGGAATACAAGTGGACTGTTAAAAAGTTCATTTCTGTACTTTATCCTGGAACATTAGATTTCACGCAACTGCAATTATGTTTTTCATTTCTTAAATTGTAACAAAAAAAGTTATAGACTTATAGAAGAAATTAAATCGATATCATAAATAAAAACTTTAAAAATATAACAAACATTTTTAAATCAATTAAAACGTTTTTTTAAGTCGATAAGTACTTCTCCAATATTATTTTTTTCCTTCTTTTTTAGGCTTTAGAGCGAACCATATCCCATGTGTTGATGACATTTCAAGTCTGCGCAAGTGCAGGTTTGAAAACTGCGAAAAAAGTTCAAAAACACGTTGTGAAAAATGCAACGTTTATTTGTGTATGTCAAAAAAAAAAAAAAAAAAAAAAAAAGTTTTAAAGATTTTTACTGTAAAAAAGTAACGAATCCATAAAATAAAAAATAATACATCAATAATTACCATATTTGTAAAATTTGTTTTGGTTCTGTTTATCTCTTCTATCCATTTAGAGCCAGATAATGTATAAAATCTTAACATGTAATAAGTAATGATTTCAGTGGAAAAGCTCAACCCGCACAATCGTGCTGGTGCGGCTTTCACAGAAAAAGCCCAACCCGCACGTTCGTGCGGGTACTCTTCACGCACTAGGGGGGCGAGAAAATTTTTTTAATTATTTTTTTAGGTGTCATTAGGGTTAGTATAGAGTTAATAACCAGTTGAATATAATATTTAATGATGAAAATGTTTCGGGTCTTAAAGGGTTAAATCGTGATTTTTTCTAGTAATTTTATATTCCTTAAAATTCTATATTCCATATTACCCGACTAGTTGCCGTTAGCCGTAAAGTGTAACTTTTTTTAATAGCTAAATATTTATATGTATATTTGTCTCCCATTTTATAAACATTAAAAATGAGTTAAGAAATAGTCAGTATTTGTTCTTTACTAACTTTCAATGCTTTATTTTCCGGTCTAGAAATACATGAGACCTAACTAAATCCTTGTGATGTGCAAATTTTATTCGTTTTCTGATTGGTCCATGTTGCGTAACATATTACTCTATTATTACGTAAGCCATGTTTTAATCATGATGATAATTATTATTATTTTAAATAGATAATGTATTTAAAATTTTAGTCTTTGAAAATACCATTTTCTAAATGATCATTGTATATTGTTAAATTATACTTTTAGGTAGCTTTCGTATGTAATACTATCAATTGCATTTGCTCCTATATTGGAATTTCTGAAAAAGTTTTGCAGAGCTACGCCGATCACGATTCCTTGACCCCAAAACTACCACCAATAAATCAGTTTTTATATATATATCACTTTTTTATGGACACATTAACTTTTATAATTTTGCTCCAATCTCTTCTAAACTGATACATAAAATCAAGGGGCATAACCTCTCGGTCAAGTTCGTTAATGAGCAAAATCGGACCAAGGGGATGGAAACAGGGACGGTTTTTGTGAAAATTGAAAAAAAAACCCTTAACTTCTCAATTAAAACAGATATCGAATCAGTTTAAACTTTATATTACATCTAAAACATGAGCCAAAAGTTTACGTGCGGCAGATATTTGATAAAGTTAAAAATGGGCTCAAAAAGCAAAATAAACAGGCTCTTTGAGAGGAAAAAATACTTAACTTCGTTAATTCTCAAAATACCAAATCCAAAAATTCTTTACAAATATTCTTAATATTATCTACAACTTTTGTATTTACAAGTTTTTGATAGGACCAACTCTTACCGATAAAAAAAAATTAAAAACGAAAACAAAAAAGGGGGTGGAAAGAGAAAAAAATCCATAATTTCGCTATCAAAGCCGATTAAATATATTTTACATCTTTTCAATAATATCTATAACTTTTATCTGAAAAGTATTTTATAGGACCAATTCTTATAGCAAAAATACTTTAAGCAAAAATAGGAGTTATAGAAAAAAAATCTCAAATCCAAAGTGCGTATATTCTGATTTATTTTTAAATTCATTTTTTGATTTTAAACGCATTCAAATGGCAGGTTCTCTTATTAGGAATTAATAAATATGACGTATTGGCTAGTTTTTTGATAAAAGCAGAATATATTTCAAAAAAGGTTCCCAAAGTGGGCATTTTGAAGAGAATTTCACGAAGTGATCGTGATTGAAAATCGAGGAAAATTGAAAAATAACAAATTGTTTATTTTATGACTCATTTTTAAATTCAATTTTTGCTCCCAAACGCATTCAATTGCCAATTTCTCGCATTTAGGAACTTTTTAATGAGCCGTATTGATCAATTTTTTTATAAAGCAGGATATATTTTTTTAAATGTTGATTTTTGAGCCAAATTTCGCTTAAGATGATTCTGATAAAACCAGCTTTTGCAGACAAAGGAAATTAAAAAATTTTCAAAGGCGCTCAAATAAAGTTGTTAAACTGGGTTTATCTCTAACCATATTTTATTTTTTGTTGTTGAAATGAGCACTTAACTTCGAAATCTACCTTCGCCCCTGCAGGACAAGACAACAGGTATTTTTTTAATCATTTGAAAAATGGTTGTTGCTTTCGTTCTACAGATATTTGAGACATATCTGAATACTTGCGATGGCTGTACTGTATTCGTTTTCTGATTGGTCCATATTTAATGTCTGGAAATGGAATACTTCTGTTGCCACGATGACAAAAAAAGTATTAAAAAAATAATAACTCAGATGCAAATTGAGATACAGCTTTCAAACAAATTGCTTTTTAAAGTACATTTTTTCCCTATACGAAGATGTAAAAATTGAAAATGTGCAATGCATACAAATTTAAAAATTTGCAGTACCAAAAATTATAAAATTGAAATTTTATTTAAAATTTGTTTGTGATGGGTTTCCGGAATATTAGTGTTTAATCCATGGCGTACGTAATGCATGACTCTGACCGACGTAATGTATGCCACGTTTTGATCATCATAAAATGATGTTTGTTATTATTATTAATTTTTTAATATAGAATTATATGATAGGTCTAAAATTTTAGCCTTTGAAAATTTCATTTTCCAAATGGTAGTTCTAATTTCTGAATGTTTTTAAATTTTACTAGCTGCACCCGTCGAAACTCGACGGAAAAGAATATATATTAGGTATGATATATGTCAATCTTATATAGACAGTGAAATACTGAGCGAAATAAACAATTGCCACCTCTTAAAATAGGGATAACATAGCTTTTCATGATGAAGATACATAAACTTCAGAAAATAACAAAAAATAAGGAAAACAACTCATAAATCATTATCTTAGACTTACTTCAGCTACAAATTTTTTTTAATGCAGTTTCTAAACTTTAAATATTATTTAAATGCCAAATTATTTAGGAAGTTAATATTATACCCCGGAATTCGACTTCAAAAATATCTCCATAGTTTATTTTTTCTCCGTTTAAATATTGCTTGATAACTGTACAATAATTATAATATCAATGAAACATTTTAATTATAATAGAAACAGGGACTTACTAAACTGCCTAACCAACCCACTACACATTTACAGCACTTGCAATAAATTTAATTTATTTATTGGTTTGTATCCTCCATGAACTTGTAAAAATAAATTTTATTGTTATGGCAACGGAAAAAAACGATATTTCTGTTATTAAAAAGAATAAAAATTTTGTATTTGTTGCTGAAATGCAGATTTTTTTTATATTTTGAATAATAACTTCATACAATGAAATGATTTTAATTATTTTTTGATATTATGTAAGATAGAAATATAGTAATACCGGCATATCACAGGTTTTATTCTTTTTTTTTTCTAATATGACATCATTTACACCTTCAGAAATACTCATCTTTTCTTAAATAAAAGCGTGATTTATGCAGTTATTTAAGAATTCTTTAGTTTCATAAAATATTCATTATAATTAAATAGAAATGGCGCAGTTTATAGAAATATTTTCATTTGTGCACATCACGGACCTTTAAATTAATAGAAGTTCACTTTATTTAGATGCAGGAATTAAAGTCAGTGAATATGACATCATCACTGACACAGCTATAACAATGTATATTATATTCATGGAATAAATTTATCTGGTTTCTGTATGACGACATTTTCTCCATCGACAAAATTTCACTTTAGATATTATATTTTATTAATGTTTATCTTCTGTTATTTTATTTACATAATACTTAATAATATTACTCAGTAAATAATTTGTGTATTGCAGGGAATAACTATGTGTAATCATTTTATTATCATTAAATTTAACGAAAACCTTTATTTTATATTATTTTTTTTGTTTGAAATGCAATTATACATTCACCGATAAGATCAAGCTCCTGATTGGGGGAAAATAATGAAACAAAATAAATTTTGAGAAAAGCTTAACCTGTTGCCACTGTTTTGAAGAAATGTCATGACAAGATGAATGTAGATTCTACCATTGCAGAATTCAGTTTCGCCTCCGATTAGAAAAAAAAAAAAAAAAAAATCGATAGAAATTTTTTAGAAGGGCGACCCCGTTTAGATTGCAATGAACTAACTTCATTTTTCTTGTGTTTATCAGTATAATAGCAAACAGAATGGCGTGAAATACCCAATTGAATAGCAATTTCTCTCTGAGACATTGGAATTGCGGAATAATAAAGAGATACAATTTGATGTGCTACTTCTTCATTGAATAGATTCATCAAAAACGGATTTTTTCTTTAGTTTAAACGCTTTTTTATAGACTCTGAGTAAAAGGAAATGCAATTTAACAATAAAACGAATGGAATCACATCGAATTCGACGAATGAAATGTTTAAAAGACCCGATCGATTTGGTTTTAAAAAAAAGCAAAAGTAATTACATTATTGAATCAATATATAATAAATATATTTACAAAGTAAATGTCAAATTTGCCAGTTACAATTTTGCATGCAAATATTCGCACAAGTATAGTTAAAATTGTAATATGAGTGCCGGCGAAATCCAGAAATTTTATTTTATATGCACTCACAGAAAAATAGCTTTATTAAAAAAAAAAAAAAAAAAAAAAAAAAAAAAAAAAAAAGTAATATCGGGTACTACTAGGTTATCCGATCGACCAAAAAATTATCGCCAAACTATAAGATTAAATGCCAATAATGGATGATCGTGAATGTCACATTCAATGCATTAAATACGATTCATGTGTTTAAAATGTCATTAAGTGATTTTTATTTCGACTTTTTATTAATATTTTTATTAATATTCTACTGATTATTTATTTTTTCGTTATTTAAAATAAAAATTATGTCAATATGTATAATTTGGCTATTAATTTGGCGAAATTGGTCAAACAGACGGGATAACAGAGTAGTACTTAATATCGTTATGAGTAAAAATACGATGTTTTAAATAGTGACGTCATTTTCTCTTCAAATGTTCTTTAAAAGTTACTGTTTTGAAAAAGGCATCCATAATAATATTGTGATTCCCATTTATCTGGTTGCTGAATGACATAATTTTCCTCATTTGAAATTTCTCTTATTTTGATTTAAACATTAATTTTTATCATATATTATTTTCTGTCATTTTATTTACATTATTAATATTATTTCTCAGTAAATATTTTTTTTAACTCAATTAGTGCATAATTATACGCAATCATTTTAGAAAATAATTTTTTATTATCGAGAGAAAAGCTAAACTGTGTTGCCACCATTTTGAAGAAATGTCATGAAAAAGCTTTTAAAATTAAAAATAAAATATAAAAATGGAAATAAATTAAAAAATAGTTAAAATGGGCACAACTACAAATAAATAGCTTTCATTTAAAAAAATAATTATCAAAATCGGTTGACTAGAAATTTCAGGGCTGATGACACGACATTTTTAGCTTGTCTGAAAGAAATAGCCCCGGAGGCTAAAAAAGCTTTTAAAACTAAAACTAAAATATAAAAATTGAAATAAATTAAAAATTAGCCAGAATGGGCAGACCTACATATAAACAGCTTTCACTTAAAAAAATATTTATCAAAATCGGGCCAGTAGAAAGCTCAGGGCTGATGACCAAAAAAACAGCCAGGTGTTTTAAATATATAGATTTTTATTAGGATGAGCGAAGCGAATCCTCTACTAGGCCACTCAAATTACATTTTGTCGTACACTTTGCAAAAAAACTATTCAGTATTTTGACATGAAATTAAACACAAAAATAAATTATGATCTGTAGATTTGCAGAATATTATTTTTTTTTTACAGACTAACCTTTAAAAAAATTATTATTTTAATTAATTTATTTTACATGTTTTTCCATTACGGACGAAATTTTCGAAATAAAAAATGAAACGTATGTTTTCAGAAGGAAAGAAATCATGGAGCTTAAAATTACAGGTAGATCATGATTAATTAAATAAATAAAATGTATTTTCTTTATTCTGGCAAAATCGTTTGCGCTGATGACACTTACGCATAGGCTAATGACAGACGACCGATTTTTTCGACGCTTTGGCTTTCGAACGAAAAATAAACATCTGCGCTGCCTCATTCACACGGACGTGACCTTTCCGTCAAAATAAGCAGACGATATTGTCTCTAGGCATAATAGAAATCTTTTGATTCGATGTATATTAGATGAATATTTTGAAGGAAATAAAATATTCTGTAATTTTTATGAATTATTCAAGAAAATTGAAAAAATATATATACACAGACGGTACTGGATGGATCCTGTGAGAAGTGATAGATTATTTACCGGATCCAAAATTAAATTACAGGAAATACTCTTTAATACATCTGATGTTAAATGAAAAATACAGATGACTGCGAATATTATTAAATGATTATAATTGTTGTTCAACTTTCATTTACATAATATTTCTTATTATTATTAAATAAATTTAAAAAAAACTAAATTGATTTAAAAAATGTTGCTACAAGTACATGGTAGCAAAACAAGCATCTTAGTTCTATAAATGAAATGTAGGACCGAAAATTTTTCAAAGTGTGAAATTTTCGTTACATTAATCAAGAAACATATGCTATCGTCTTATGAGCAAAAGGTAGATTCTTTTTCTCCTTTTAGGGCTGTACATCCATATAAAAGTTAGTCACTTTTTTTTTTGGTAATTTTGGATCCTCTCCCCTCTTACGATATTATATACTATCATTCCCCGAACACCCTCTCCCTCAGTAATGGTATCTTCAATAATGTGTAAAAATTTCTTTGATTTTTTGGATTGTTTTTCTTTGGTTTGGAATGGTGGTTGCATTTATTTTTCGCATAATTTACTGATTTAGATGTAGAGAAAGCTATAAAATGTCACTTTATATATGAAATAACTGCATATCAAACAACACTTAAAAGAAATAGTTAATATTTAAAAGTGTTTTAAAATAGCTTTAAAGCTTTTTGTTACATACCTTCAACAGTAATAGTGTCTTTTTATAATTGTTCTCGGACAAGGTGAGGCCGGCAGAACTTCGAAAGGCGGACATAACAAAACAGACGGAGAAGTTTTTCTTTAACTTTTAAACACAAGTATCGTTTAAAACATAACATCGTGTACAGTTTGTTGAACAGCGAGTCAATATATACATACACATATGACAGCATAATAGTAATGCTAAACGTTGGGGTATTCCATATTTTGCAATTATATAAATTTATAATCATTTAATTATTTTAATAACATTGCATTTGCATAAAAATAGACAACAGTTTAATAAAAGATAAAATACTATTTTGATGTGAAGACCAAGTTACAAATAAAAAAAGAATTCTTTTTTCTTATTGGGTCAAAAATGATAACGATATCAAAAGACAAACCAAAACCTGTTAGCCCTGTTTCTGTTGTTCTGTTCTGTTACCACTGCTTCTGTGCTAGAGCGCATTTTAATCTAGCGAAAAAGTTTCACATTTTTTATTATTTTTCATTTTTAAAATACATTTAAAATTTAATAAATATAATTGTTATTAATGTAGTGTAAAGTTCATCAAGGCTGATAAACATACAATATTAAAAACTAAAAAGAAATTTCTTCCCATGGTATTTACGAAAACTAGTTGGATGTGCCAATCCCAAAACTTTCTTCTATCTCGTACATGCATTTTAATATTTAAAAAAAAAGTTACTCATTTTAATGCTTTAATAATTTTAATTCAACACCCTACCAACTTTGATTTTCATCTTAAATTTCGGCTTCAATCAATTAATCGGAGTAAAAACGAATTTCCGTCTCTGCACGAGCCGATGGACAATAGAATGATAGGCAGATTTTTTTTCAAATTCAGGGAGGACCTACTTGCCTTACCAAAAAATAATCATATACAAAATGTTTAGTTCAGTTCTAGAACTAACTTCATACACAATATTGAAAATGGCATAAAATTCGGTATTGCAGCGCCCCCTTCCTGCGGATATTTTTCAAATTCAGGGAGGACCAACTAGCCATAGTTATACACATACACAAAAAATTTGGGTCAATTCGATGCATAACTCCATATACTTTTGGTCGGTACAATATTGAAAATGTCACAAACATCGCAATTGCAGCGCCCCCTTCCGGCGGAATATTTCAAAACTGAAGGAGGACCTGCTTGCCACAGCCAAAAACACTCACAAAAAATTTGGTTCAATTCTATACATAACTTCATACACTTTTTGATGGTAGAATGGTGACATACAGACAGACACACGGACAGACAGACATTTTGTAAAAACAGGTTTTTTGAAATCTCTGACCCCTAAAACGTGTAAATCCGTCGAAAACCGGAAGTCGAAAAAAATTTCGATTACAATACTTTCTTCTATTGAAGATAGAAGAAAGTAGAAAGAAAAACGTTCAAAAATTATATATTGACAATTTTGAAAAGTAAAATATTTCCAAATTTGTCGCCATACGTAAATAGCCTTTTAACATTTTACTAGATTATATTAACTTAGTTGCCACTCAAAATTTAGCAAAAAAAAAAAAAAACTATGATGATAATCTATATATATATTTATTACGCTATCGTATGAGACACAAAAATCGTGATTATTCGTTAATTGCTTGATGGCAACGTCCAAATTAAACCCATCTTATTGGTTACTGTGCAAAAGTCCTTTGTTAAGACTTAGGCTGTGGTAAATTAGATTTGTATATGTTTTGTTCCTTCGCTGCAATTATGAAGCTCCAAAATATCATTATTTTTATTTTTTCTGTTCTTTTTCACTTAAAAAAATAAATAAAAGTCATGAGTTTTAAAGTTTTCAGTTTCAAATTAAAGTTATATATTGTAAATGAAATGAGTGGAATTATTATATTATTATATTATATAATATAATATACGATATATTATTATATAATATAATACAATGTATAAATAATTAATGAAATACGAAAAAATGCCACGGTACAATATTTGTCGATTTATTATCTGCGCCAGGCTAGCATAAAAATACTGAGCTCTTGATTTATCAGCACAGATGTCATATATGCAGCACATTGCGCGTTATTTTTCTGTCGCCAATTTGACGAAAATTTCGTTTTCAAATACCAGCTACATACATATTTTTAACTAATTTCTATTATTTTAAAAAGGAAATAATAATAAATAAAGTTTAGATAATAATAATAGAATAAAACAATTTGTATCATTAAAAAAAAAAAGAAAATAAAAGTAAACAAGCAGTTTATTAATAAATAAATAACAATAGCCGGGTTACCGTCTGAGGCGCATATAATTGCTACTTTGTTGCAGTCGCGCCTGTGCATATGATATCTGTATCTATTTCTCAGGGCGAAATCTTCTAATTTGGCAAAAAAATTGAGCAATTTAAAATAAATTATGTATAAAAGCAATATGATTTAATGCTTAATATACATTTAAGGGAGACCAAACTGGTCGCCAAGAGCAGCTAGTAAAAAAAGAAAGAAGGGGAAAAAAAGAAAAGGAAAAATCTATTTTTACCAAACTTAAATGTATTTGCTTCAAAAATATAAATGAAGCTTCTTAAAACTGGTACTTTCACAAAATTGTGTTCCATGAAAACATACTAATCATAAATTATTCTAATGTTGTTAGATTTAAAAATTTGTAATTTAAAAAGCAAACAAATTCCTCAGAAAGAAAAAAAAATAGAAGAAGAATTTAAAGAAGTTATTATTGAAAAAATGATTGTTTCGAATTAATATAAATAGGTTTCATATCGTTACAAAGTGTTACTTTTTACAAACATAAAATAAATCCCCCCAAAATATAATAAATTTCACAAAAATACTTTTTGTTTTTCTCAAAATGCTTCCCTTCCCCCCAAAACCTGCATCGATTCTTGACTACGCTATCACAACAAAAGCTCGTGAATCTCGGAAAGAAAATAAAAAAATCAGCGTTAAAAACAACTCTCGTCTGAACAAGATCTAATAAACAGAAGCCACCAGACACAAGCAGCTGGCCAACGGCTTGGGGGAAACGCGTGGCTTCGACGTGAGTCTTTGCGTATGTTTGAACGCAATAGTACCGCGTCGTCCGTCTGACAAGAAGAGGAGATAGTAATGCTCTCAATAGCGGGCGTCGTTTTGTCTGTTTTTGGAAATCGTCCGTGTGACATTACCCTAAAAGAATTATGTTATGATTTTTTTTTTTTTGTAAAGTGGCAACAAAAGAATATTAAACAAATAAAATTAATTTTTAAATTCGTTAAACAATGAGTTGTTTGAATTTCGAAGTTTGAAATTTGAACCAACTGAAACATATATTATTATTTTGGTACATGTAGTATTATTTTTAAATAATTTAACGTTTTATTTTAAACAATTTGCAGTTTTAAACAATCTATGGAATATATTAGCTCTGTTATAAAAAAAAATGCCAAGAAAACGTTCACTCACTGGTTGAAAAGAATACGAATATCAAATACTAGTCGCCCTGACGACCAGTTTGGTCTCCATGTCTTACGATTTGGTCATTGACCTTTTCTGTAAAAGGCCTTTAATGAAGTCTATTCTTACATTAAACCAAAATATCGTTCATTTAATGCCAAAAAACCACAACAGGATATGGGACTCTTTCCTATTTGTAAAGCGTTCCAAAATTCATTCTTTAGTACTACATTGTTTTCCCGTCGAGCAAAAAACCATCGCCAAATTGTAAGATTAAATGCCAATTATAAACTGTTAATTTATTTTTATTTTGTTTAAAGGCTATAAATAATTTTGTTCTATAATTTTCAACTAAACTTTTTTTATTTATTATACTTTCCTTTTTAAAATAATAGAAAATAATTTAAAAATATAGATATAGCTTGTATTTGAAAACGAAATTTTCGATGAATTGGCGTCAGAAAAAAATTTCGCCAATGTGTTGTGCATCTGACATCTGTGCCTAGAATTCTTCCCATGATTTGTATTTAATAAATGTGTAATAAATTATTGTTCTGAATGCGATTGTTTTTTACAGTCTTAAGTATTATTGGTGATTAACAATAATTTACGGTGATCTACGTAAATGGTACGTGGATATCAAATTAACTTACAATGAGACATGTTTGTATATTAAATATTATGTGAGTTGGTTCATTTACATTTCACTTCGTCAAGAAAACATTTATAAAGTTGAGTTGTATAGTATTTCATTTAGCAGAGTGAAACTGAAGTTTGATTGAATTACATGCTCGAATTATTTCTGCATGGCAAAATTGATGGTTGGAGTACTTGCTATATAATTTATTACCTCCATGAATTATTTTTTTCAATCATTGGAGAATGAATCTTTTTTTGTTTTGTTTACTTTGGTGGAAACAGATTTTGGAAAGTAAATTTAAATTTTACTGAAGTAATCTCAAAATATACACGTACTTCAATGTAATTCATCTCTCAAATATTATTTTTTTAACCCGATCTCTATAAAAATATAACTTTTATACAGCTTTATCATCAGGAAAAATAATTTTGATTAAAACTGGCTTTTTGGCCTATAAAAACGAAATGATCATTACAGCAAACTGTTGAAGACAACCAAATGCTCTTATAATAACAATAATCTGCACAATAATTTGGCGACTTATTACCTGCGATGGCTGACACAAAATTGACTGCATACAGGGGCGTAAATCCCGGGGGGGTTTGGGGGGGTGCAACACCCCCCAGACCCCCCAAGAAGAAATCAGTCGGAAAATTCCCAGATCGATCAGAAAAAGTATGTTTAGTCGGGAAAATTTTATTAACCTATAAAAACTTTTAAACTGGAAAAAACGGAAAAATCATTTGGAAAATTTCCCATTTTATCGGAAAAGGCATGTTTAGTCGGAAAAAATAGTATTACGTATTAACCTATAAAAACTTTAAATTGGAAAAACGGAAAAATCAGTCGGAAAAATTCTTGTTCGATCGGAAAAAATGGTATTAACCTATAAAAACTTATAAATTGGAAAAACGAAAGTATCATTCGGAAAATTTCCCATTCCATGGGAAAATGCATGTTAGTCGGAAAAAATAGTATTACGCATTAACCTATAAAAATTTATAAATTGGAAAAACGGAAAAGTCAGTCGGAAAAATTCTTGTTCGATCTGAAAAAATGGTATTAATCTATAAAAACTTATAAATTGGAAAAACGAAAATATCATTCGGAAAATTTCCCGTTCCATGGGAAAATGCATGTTAGTCGGAAAAAATTGTATTACGCATTAACCTATAAAATTTTATAAATTGGAAAAACGGAAGAGTCAGTCGGAAAAATTCTTGTTCGATCGGAAAAAATGGTATTAATCTATAAAAACTTATAAATTGGAAAAACGAAAATATCATTCGGAAAATTTCCCGTTCCATCAGAAAAGGCATGTTTAGTCGGAAAAAACTGCATTACGCATTAACCTATAAAAACTTATAAATTGGAAAAACGGAAGAGTCAGTCGGAAAAATTCTTGTTCGATCGGAAAAAATGGTATTAATCTATAAAAACTTATAAATGGCAAAAACGAAAATATCATTTGGAAAATTTCCGTTTCATCAGAAAAGGCATGTTTAGTCGGAAAAAATAGTATGTATTAACTTCGTATTAACCTATAAAAATTCTTAAATTGGAAAAACGGAAAAGTCAGTCGGAAAAATTCTTGTTCGATCGGAAGAAAGTAAGTTTAAACGAAAAAAAAAAAATAAAATGTATTATCTTATAAATATTTATGAATTGGAGAAATATTTTTGTAGTTTTTAATTAAATAAGAAAAACAAGTTAGATCAAAGAAAACCAATAAAATTTTATTGTTAGTCGGATTACCCTTGCAGTTTCTAATTAAGAAAAACAAGAAAAAACAATTTAGAACGAAGAAAATATAAATTTAATTCTTAGCCGGAGCAATTATTGATTAATTTAACTAATTGGTAATTTACTAATTAATTAATATAACTTTAATATATAGGATTTTATTTTTCTGATAAAACTATTTAGAAAAATTTTCATTTGTCAAATATTGTGTACTCAAAAACCTCTATATGACGAAATGTATATATAATATATATGTACTTATTCTTCTAGCAATGTTAATGTTACTTGTAACCTTCATATTTTGAGTGATACCTTGATAATCCGAATTTTTTTTTTTTTCTGTGCCTAGTTGAACTTTGAGATATCGAAATCCACCTGTATTTAAGGTACCCTGGGGTAATAACGCCACGTTAAGGTTCTACCAATTTTCACGGCTCAGTTTTAGATTGTATTTTTCAAACAAATATATGATTTGATGCAGCAACTCATTGACTATCTATATAAAAAAAATAATTTAACAGATATGCATTCATAAAATGTAATGGCGTGATTTCTTTGCCAATGCTATTTAGCGTTATTACACTGTAAAAAAAAATCTGCAAAGGTACTAAACTTTTTCTAGGAAACTGGGATTCCAAGAACTTTTCCTGTAACGGTAACAGCAAAAATTCAAGTTTCAGAATCGATTGCATGAATTTTTCCTGTTATCGTTACATGAAAAGTTCTTGGAATCCCAGTTTCCAAGAAAATATTTAGTACCTTCACAGAATTTTTTTTTTACAGTGTACCCACCTATATGGGTAATAACGCCATGTAAACAAAACTATGAAATAAGATGGAATAATTGCATGAAGATTGCCCAATTCTAAAAATACAAAGTCTACAAACTTAGAAATTGACAAATTGCATTCTAAACTATTGAAAATGTTCAATTTTTTGTGAAAGTGTAAGAAAAAAAAAGTGTGGTGTGCAAGTGTGTGTGTGTGTGTGTGGGGGGGGGGGGGGGGAGGATGAGGCAAAAGAATATCAGACCGTGAGCTTCTTTTTGCTTAAAACGGACCACTTAAATAGAATTATTAGAAACATTGCACAGTTTTAACTGTGTTTATTTGAATCAGTATTTAGGATGTAGCTCGACCACTGTAGAAAAACAAACGGGGTATTAATGCCAAGGATTGGCGTTATATTACCCCGTTATAGTTATTGCGCTGTACATTTTAAATTACAAATTATCTCGAGAAGATATCCAAAATCTTCAACAACATTTTGAAAGTCCATGAAATGTACTACAAATTTATGTAATTAACAAAGTATTTCCGGATAAAAAAAAATAGTCTTCACATCACAAAACGTATCTCGCAAATTTTAGATCAAGCGTTAATTTTGGTTGCTTGTAAAAACAATAAGACCTAAAAATGAAACAAATTAACTTGAAGCTGTTTTTTGCGATTTATATGACTCAAACCCTTCTGCGCAGAGCACATGGGTGTCATTTACCATATTATTTCATAATTATGCATAATATTAGCACTTGGCGTTATTACTCCGCCTGGCGTTATTACACCAGATCACCTTATTTATTGTCGGAAAGTTTTTAGTTTAATTTAGAAATTTTAAAATATACTGATCGAAATGAAGAAATTTTATTTATTTTTTATCTAAACTTTAAATTTAATTAGAAGTATATATCACGGAATTTAGGTGGCATCCAATGAAAATTCAAAACTAAAATACATTTTTTTTCATATTAAAATTTGGATATTTCCCACTCTACACAAATTTTACCTTTAATTGAAAATAATTAAGGTTTTATTTTTTTTTTCCTACTGACTAACTTTGTGTTTTCTTTCGAATTTACTATAAAAATAAAAATTAAAATGCGAAATTGTTTTTATTTACTTTTTTACGTAATTTTTGATTGATTTAAAAAAGTGCTTAAGAAATTTGTGATACAGGATGAGAATTGAAAATACCGAAATACTTTAAATTTTTATCTCGAAATAATCTGAATATTTTACAATCTATACGAATTTACTTCTATCAGAAATAATAATTTGTTTTCCTTTTTCTAAATCAATTATATTCAATTTTTTTAATATTTGTATTATTACTACTACATTTTGTTTTGTCGGAAAAAATGAGAGGTAACACCAAATTGTTACGATGCTTTAAAGTATGCCATTAAAAAGAATTAAAACTTATATTAAGAAATCCTGTATTTTTGAAAAAGTTTTATCTCTAAAACAGGGCTTTTCAAACTTTCAGATTGGCGTAACACTAAAACGAAACTGACACTTCCGCGTGCTAGCAGGTGAAAAATACAAAGCTTATAAAGAAAAATCTGTGTAAATGGAATAAGTCAAAAATGAAACACTTTTCCAGTCTTTTGTGCATCCATCTGAGCAGATTCTACTGAATTTAATTGCATGATTACAATATTAAATTGGTACTTAGATCGTCTGTTTTATATGAACATTGAAATAATAAAAAGGATACATTATAATAACATGCACAGCACATTACCAAGATATAGATTTTGGTAAAAGTAAGATACAATGTTTAATGACATATTCGCGTAAATTGATTCACATACACTGCAAAAAAAAAAAAAAAAAAAAAAAAAAAAAAAAAAAAATATATATATATATATATATATATATGTAAAGGTACTAAACTTTTTCTAGGAAACTGGGATTCCTAGAACTTTTCCTGTAAAGGTAACAGCAAAAATTCAAGTTTCAGAATCGGTTACATGAATTTTTCCTATTATCGTTACATGAAAAGTTCTTGGAATCCCAGTTTCCTAGAAAATGTTTAGTACCTTTGCAGATTTTTTTTTACAGTGTACACGGCTCTATTAAAAGCACTTGGAATGCGCTATCTCCGCCATGTTAGATTCATCATCAGCGATGTAGTGGAGGGTACACGGGCCGTATACCCTCTGGATTTTTTAAAGGCACACCGTATAACCTCTGTTTCTAAAGAAAGCTGTAGTATGCACATTCTATAGTATACTCTCTGCCTTTTGCATATACTCTCTGCTTAGGGCGCATATCCTCTGTTGTTTTTACGACTATAATCCTGTTCATCCACTTTATGTACCTTTTTTTCATAAATGATGAAAGATATGGATCTATATTTTTATGGTAGGTAGAACAGCATGTTTTATATACAGCAATAGGCCATTTTCTTTTTAAGTGAAACTTAAAAATTATTTTAATTATTTATTGAAAATTATTTTTAAATTACGATGAAATAAGAGAAAGCAAAGTGCTATCAAAACAGTAATATCAGAGAACAGACACTTTGGTGCCGGTGAACTGACAAATCAAAAAAGATGGGGGGGGGGGGGAATGAAACTTTTATTATTTCATTTCATAAGCTGGATTTTTTATTTTATTTCATGTACCAGTAAAGAGCGCTTCACGTACCAGCACTGGTACGTGTACCATAAGTTGAGAAATCCTGCTCTAAAATGTTCCCTAAGCAAACAGATTTCAATTTTACTTAAAAAAGGAAAAAAAAAAGGCTAAAAATTTTTTAACTGATTGCTAAATAATAGAGAGATAGAACATTGTTTTCTTTTCAACACGTGTAAAACTTGGGCACCTAGACGATAAGGCGCTAGTTCTCCCGCCCTATGTGCCAGTTACAAAACATACTGCGCCTGCGTTAACTCTTTGTTTAAACCATTAGTAATCTGGCTCCGGCTCCGGCTCCGGCTCATAGTACGAAATCATTCAATTAAAAAGAGCATATGCGGGAATATTTTGGTATATTGCTAAAAATTCAATATTTTTGTATCAATTATGTCCCCACCTAAATGTAAGAGACAAAAAGTGCAGTGTGGTTTATGTAATTCTATTTTCGACAGTGATTACAGGAACACTCATAATAAACAAGAGCATGCTGATAAAATTTCAGCTCATATACATATACCGTTTTGCATTGCTCGAGCTCCAAAAATCCTTTTGAAGTAAGTAAGCTAATTTATTACAGAATATTTTAGGTATATAAAATGTGTAACATACAAAAATTTATTAAAGTACTGAGAAATAAATATGAGTTTTCAAAAGGAATCAACATCAATTCTTTAAAACTTATTTGACTATATCGATACACTTAGTCAAAATTATGATTTATATACATATGCATTATATATATATATATATATATATATATATACATAAGAGTTGTACCGCATATTCGGTATCCATCCGGTATTCGGCCATGTTACCGAATATTCGGTTTGGCCGAATATCAAAGTATTTGGCTGAATCCAATACTTGATAAAATCTTTTAAAACAAATTTTAAAATTTTTTTCACAATTTCTACTTTTAACTGTCAATTTATAACTATATTTAAAATAATTAGAAAGAAAATCATATAAATAAAATAGAATGTTTTTACATTATTTGCTATTTGAAAGTGTAACTAAAGAAAATTAACCGTGAGAAGGAATTAAATGATGAAGTATGAGGATTCTGCTATAAATAAATGATGTGCAGATGCAAGTTCCTAAATTTGTTTAGTAAATAATCTGTTTCTTGCTTTTCCCAAATAAAAGTTCTTAAACAAGAAAGAAAAACTTTTGAGATTAGTAATAGCCATCAAGGCAGACAATTTTTGATCATAAAATCAACTTATTGAGTCATAAGTACATTGTATTTCATCTCACTCTAGGTCAAACTTGTGTTTTCGTATCTTGCTTTAACAATAAATAAGATACTATATATTTTCAACTCACATGCTTTGATTTCTGTAAAATATGATATGATGGGAAGGGTGAAAAATGCCACCATTCACAAGAAAAGAACTAGGAGTTAATCATTCCTTTATTCAGAATTATGTTGATAGAATTTGTACTTTATATTGAAAAAAAAAAAAAAAAAAAAAAAATCTGTTTTGAGTTATTTTAAAAGGACAATTATGAGACTGCAAAGTTTTTCTTCGACCATTTTTTCATTATTTTTCTTTGATTTTAAAATGTTTCTTTTAATTCGTACAAGAAACCATGAAATTAAAAATTTTATTAATTAAAAAATTCTCATAATTGTGCTTCTTAAATAACTCAAGCAGATTTTTTTCAATACTAAATGCTCTTATAAAAAGTCGTTACTTATCAAATTGTAAGTTTCTTTTATTAAATATTATGTAAAATTGTTTTAAAAAGCAGCATTTTAATACCTTTAAACTTTGAAATATAAAAAGTATTTGGAAAGCCGAATATTCGGTATTCGGTCCAACAATTACTATTCGGCTAGCCGAATATTCGGTATTTGGTTCACCTATCGGCCTAATATTCGGTATTCGGCCAAAATCACTATTCGGTGCATCCCTAATATCTATATATATTTAAGTCCTCATGTTGGCCATAGTACTCGGAAATTTTCCTTCTTGGAGTCGGAAATTTATGAGCCTACACCCCCCTACGCGACTAAGGTGGTTTACGCCCCTGACTGCATAACATATAAAGAGTGAAGTGGGTAAGTCCAGAAGTGTTGATGACAGTCACATGACTTAAGCTTTTATTATATAGATGATCTTTAAGACAAGAGGCTAGATATCAGCGTAAAAAACGACGACACAGATGTCATATTCACATCACATTGGTGTAATTTTTTCCGACGCCAATTTGGCAAAATCTTCGTTTTCGAATACCAGTTACCATACATATTTTTAAAAAGTGAATAACAATAAATTTTAAAAAGTTTAATTTATATCTATAGAATAAAACAATTTATATAATTTGAAAAAAAGAAAATAAATAATTTATTAATAAATAAGCAACATCCGTGTTACCATGTGAAGCAAAATAACGACATTTTGTCACCAGTTAAGTACCCCGGTGCGAATATATCAATGGCGTCTGAAAAGAAAATAGCGCCTATGTGGTGCGTATATGACATCTGTGCCAAAACGACGACATGACGAATCTATTCTGACAGGGAATGCATGTGCCCTGGTATGTATCCTGGTCCACATCCCTAAATATTGAAGATTTTAATTTTCGTTGAGGAGAAATTAATTACCCAATTTCATCCAGTTATAACTGTTTATGGCATTAAATTCATCAGCTTGAGTACAGTAGGCATTTAATCAAGATATTATAGAATTTTGTACTTTATTACCTCATTCCATTGATACTATATCACAGTACATTTTTGGGTACTACTTGGTCACCCGTCGACCAAAAATCTAACGCCAAATTTTAGGATGAAATTCCAAGGTACTACTTGGTTATCCCGTCGACCAATTTCGCCAAATTATACAAATCGTCAAACTATAGCCAAATTATACATATTGAGAAAAATTTTATTTTAAATAACAAAAAAGCAAATAATTAGTAGAATATTGATAAAAATACAAATAAAAAGTCGAAATAGAATCACTTAATGATATTTCAAACACCTTTATCGTATTTAATGTCATTGAATAAGACATTCACAGTCATCCAATACTGGCATTTACTCTGGCGATAATTTTTTGGTCGACGGGATAACCAAGCAGTATCAATTGGTTATCTACTATTGGTTGGTACTATTTGGTTATCCCGTCAACCAATTTCACCAAACTATTCGCTAAATTATACAAATTGGCATACTTTTTATTTTAAACAACGAAAGAACAAATAAATTAATAAAACTTTATTAAGAATACAAATAAAATTTCATATTAAAAATCACTTGATGGCCAGGGATGTACTGGAGGATATACGAGGTTATCAACAGTATACCTTCTGGATTTTTTAAAGTAACATTGTTTAGCTTGTGCTGCTCAAGAAAGCTTTAGTACATATATTCTAGGGCATATCCTCTGTATTCAGCATGAGCATATACACTCTGTTTCTTTTACTGGTGTAACGAACACGTGATACGAGATTTATGTTACGTGAATGTGACATTTTTATCATCATTATTGGCGTTTAATCTTTTAGTTTGGCGGTTCTTTTTTACTTACTCATCATACGTAGTATAGGGTAAGTCTTGCAATCGTTTTGAAAATTGCAAAATTTTTTGACGGATTTACACGTTTTAGATAGTGGAGATTCCGAAAAACATATTTTTAGAAAAAAATTTTTGCCGTCCGTCTATCTCTCTGTCTGTCTGTAAACACTCTACACTGCCGAAAAATTGAGATAGAGACTTGAAATTTTGTATGTAGTTAGTATGTAAGAATGGGATGAAGCCTATTTAATATCAGCAACCTCGATTATCCGGAACTATTTTTTTCGGACTCTCGAAAAATTCGTTCTGATGAAAGGCATATAAAACTTTTTTTGTTCTAAGGAATGGACGTAAAAGGCAATAAAATAACACACATTTTGCATATAGAACGAAGTCGATCGGATTATTAGTTGCCGAGATATTTGTAATCCTGTTTTCCATATTCTCAGATTTTTCATGACCCTGTATTTCATTCAAATTTCAATTCAGAGGTATATTTTAATTGGAAATGAGACGCTTAATCCGAACCAGTTAATTGTTAGTTAATAGAATTATTATTTTTGGAGTTATAAGGATGTTCCTTTTACGCAGTTCGGTACTACTTGAGTAGTTTGAGGTTTTGTATAATTTGTCGAAATTGGTACATAAGCAGTTCTTTAATATAGCATTACTATGTATGTTAACAATATTTAAAATTTGTTTATGAATTGAAATGCATTGTATAAATAGTTTTCATATGTTTTATTTTCATATACATATCCATGATGGGTAAGTATTACGGTGGCCCCCAAGGACTAGTTTTTTTTTGGTCGACGTCGTAAACAAGTAGTACAAATAATATTTTAAAAAAATATTGTTACTTTCAAATAGTTATCTAATGAAATAATGCTTCGCGAATCCAAACAAAGCATGGCTTTTGCTAGTTAATATTTTTCTTTTACATACAATTAAAATTGCAAAAGGTATTCCATAATATATGAACACACTTCCTCTCTATTTTTTTTTTCAGTTGAATTTGTTTGTAGATTCTGATGGCAGCAAATCATTTCACCACTTCAAAAACAATGATCTGCCTGCTTAAAGGTTAACGAAAAAACCGTAAACTAGTAGAAAAAAGAAAAGAAATTGAATGTTTTATTGACATTGTGACTCAAAATCTCACTAATATCCTAACAACCTAACTAATGTCCTAAAAATTAAGCACGCCTATTGATGATCTATATTAAAGCGTGACAAATGACATAGCGTTGTTTTTTTTAATTCCTTATCGCCAGTTTATCTTTTATAGTGTATCTTTTTTTATACTTCTACTTAAAAAATGATATCATTAATGATCCATTGCTTTTATTATATGCTCTAATTCGAATTCTAGGCTACCGTTCAGAGTGTAAATGGGTTTTAAAGTGTTTCTCATCGTTTATTCGAGTGCAAAAACACCTTAAGTCAATGCTCTAACAGAAACTAATGCGTTCTTGATTACTGCATTGTAACATCAATTACGAGGCATCTAATTTTGGAATAAAAATAAATAAATGAATAAATAAGCATTCCGTATGGTTTTTTTTTTGTTTTGTTTTGTTTTTTCAGGAAAAATTTTTATTTAGCTAAAAGGTAACGTTTCTTTCATGCTTTAACTTAGCATAAATGACTTTTCGAATTTATTTGCCTCATGATATACAATTTCAATATTAAATGCCTATCGATGCTTAAAAAAACCTCCCCCCTCCCCCATAAAAAAGTATACAAATTATACTAGTAATGTACGAAAGCATTCTATATGTGATTCGAAATTTAACAAATTGGCAAACGTATGTGAAACGTGACAAATGAGGTGCGTTCCTACTATAACTAGTTTTATAGATATTCAGATCTTCGTACAATAGCTACTGCTCTCATGTGTAATAATGAAGGAATATATAATTTATTACGATTATATTAATTAATTAATTAATTAATTATTGATTAATTCAGTAAAAATGAAATAGTAGGACTCCATCTTAAATAGGATGCATTTACTGTGGCAGGTAATTTCAGCCAGGTAGGGGCAAGCATGTCGGCATCCACAGACTATCGACTTGATATTCTCCGTGCGACGAAGGGGGCACACGTAGAAGTTCATTGACAAGGGTCATGAAACTTTTTAAGTCTATCTAACCATTTATGTTTTTAATTTTAATCTATCTTTATTATTTCATGAGTTACTAAACATCAAAATGGGTCCGGGAATAAACACCCTGTATATACTTACGCAATAACAAAATTAAGGTCTTTAAACAAGTAAATGGTCAGCAAATCCTCAAATTTTTTTTATTGTAGAGCATTTAAGTTAAATAATAATGAATATTTCTTACTTTCTTGGCCACAATGTCTTGAAGGTATTTTCGAAACTCAGATGAAAATAATATTTATTTTATGAGATAATATTCATCAGTGCTGACATTTATAGGTTTTGTTTTAAAGCAAAAAACATTCAGATGTATAGAAGTAAAGTAAAAATGCAAAAAAATCGAACAGTTTAGTTTTTATGATGAAAAGAATGGAGGTACACATTTATGTACCTCAGGTGTGAAGAGGATAGAGATAATTTCAGAGGATTACATCTCTTATTATTTTTGAGATGTGCGTGAGGGGGAAGGGAAAGGAAGGGTCTGATCACAAAAATATTATAAAAAGAAGAAAAAACTAGATACATAATAGAGTTATTTTTTTTTTAAATATGTAAAAAATGCAAAATATTTAAAATCTATGCGATCAATATTTAAAGATATTCCTAGTAAAATATATAAGAAATATGTAAGAATTTATTTTAAGCTTTCTAACTTCCAGTTTCTATGACAGATAGACATTTCTTTAATTAAATTAAAACTTCAGTAATGAAATGAACAGATCTCCAATCTTCTTAATGAAATTAAAACTAGCGTAATGTATGTCCTCAATTTTGATGTTAAATTTGATTCATTTCAATGCATGCTAATCTATTTGAAGCATGGAGAAACAGAAGACATTAAAATTTCATCGTAATGTAATTTATTAGGCTTTGTAAGTAATATTTCATTATTTAGTAAAACTACTTTGATAGCACAAGAATTTCTTAGTTTGGTTTATTTACAATTGCAGAATAATTCACTCTCATTAATCCCGTAAGAAGTAAATATTTTAAAATACTTAAATGTTCATTTAAATGTCTCGCACGTTTTCTGTTCAAATCATATTTCTTTTCTTTTAACCATTTCAAGGGCGCTGGTATGTTTATGAAACCACATAATGTTGATTATAAAATAAATATTGATTAAAACTTAATGTTATCTTTATTTCGCGTGTGAAATATACCCTTTTCTCAGCGCCGAAACTAGTATTTTTTGCTCCCGGGGCAAACATGGATTTTGGCGCCCCCCCCCCATCATATATGCATTCTTTATATCAAACACACCAAACTAAATTTTAGTTTGGCGCCCCGTTTGGCCACCTTTTGTTCTGGCGGCGCCTGGGGCACGTGCCCCCTCTGAAATCCTCTACTTTCGCTCTGCCTTTTCTTACTTGAAAATAAAATCGTTTATAAATTTCTTGTCATTCATTCATTTCAACATTTTAACAATGGAAATGCTTTTCTTCCGAAAGAGTTAAGAGGGTTTGAGACACAAAATTCTCCACATTTTCTAAAAAAAAATGTAGATATATTGCATAAAATCTCTCTCTCTCTTTCTTAATCTTTAATATGACATTTAAATAATGTTTCTATCCTAATGAAACAGGAAATATTATTTTTTTTCGTTTTGATTTGTTTTCAAAAATCAAAAATCCAGATTTCAAGCAGTGGTTTTCACGGTAGTGACTTCATGTGACGATGTGTTTTTCTTTTTGATTTTTTTTTTTTTAACCATTTCTTGTTTTTGAATTGTTATAAGTTAAGAGCCGGTAAAGATAAATACTGCAATTTTGGAAAAATAAATGTTTCAAGTTTGTTTTTTTTCAATTGTTTTACTTTAATTTAGATTCAACAAATTAAAGTTACATCATTTTTTTATTTTTACTTTAAATATTTTTTTAATGCTGAATCAAAATTAAAATTTATATATTTCTGTTTATTTAAAGAAAAAAACAATTAAATTCTACCAATAATATTTCGAGTTACAACAATTTTAAATTACCCCACTTTTTAAATTTAATTTTAAATTAAATTTTTTAAATGTGTGAAGTCTTATTATGGGATTTTGTTTACAAGTGATATGATTAATCATAACAAAAAAAAATTCAAAATTTTAACCCAATAAAAAAAAAATATTTTAAAATGTGTTCCAGACCCCCTTAACTTACTAAGATTTCTGATTTTGAATCTTTGGTACACATATACATCAATTATAAATAAGGAACATTCTTCTTTAACGAAAATGATTAAAAAAGAGGTGGGTCAATCCATTTCAAGTGGTCCAGTACTGGTCGCTCGACCATTTTTAAAAAATCTGAATTTTTTTGTACAACAACCCTAACAGGACGGAAGTTCAAAATGACCGTTATTTTAATTTTACTATTTTTTGTTTGTGCATGGCGGCCATCTTTGTTTCATCGTGTTCAGCGATTTTGTCAGATACTAGGATACACAAAATTGTAAATATCTCGTATTTTATTTTCCCAATTGAAATGGGGTTTGCAGCATTTTGTTCAGAATAAAATAGGCTAAATGTACGGTTGTAGAATTATTTCGAAAAATAAATTTTTACAAGTGAAATTTTAGCACAAAATTTAAGATTTTTTCCAAAATCTATCCGCTTGCAAGAGGAAATTTTTCATGGAAGAAAATCTGTCAACCTTACACAATTTTTTCTACAAATAGGTCAAACGTGCGTGTACTCACACACCAAGTCCCAGATCTGGGAGTTGATTTCTCTTTGCGAAAAAAATTCCGAAATTCGTCAAAAATTGAAAAAATTTTACTCTTTAGGCCTTGATATCTCAGGTGGAGCACGAGATAAAAATCTAAAATTCTGGCCTTTGATAGTACTGTGTAGTAGTGTTATGTACAAAAAATTTCAAGAAGGAGATTTGACTACAAGCTGAGCTATGGCGTGGTCAATATGTAAAAACAATACTTCTAAACTATTGTAACCTACTATGTGTTTGTTCATACCTACAAAATATTAAACTAATGGTTGATGATGCATAGTTACAAAGATCATCTTCAAATGTTTAAATCGTGATTTAAATAATTCAGATTGTAAGCTAAGTCAATGCACTATTTGTCCAGATGAATAAAACATACTGGAAATGCTAATCGTCCATTTCAATGGCCCCGAAAATATTTTCGTTGATTGACCGTTTTTAAAAAATCTGAATTTTTTTTGTACAACAACCCTAATATGAGGGAAGTTCAAAAAGACTATTATTTTAATTTTAATATTTTTCGTTTGAGCATGGTGGCCATCTTTGTTTCATCGTGTGCAGCTATTTCCTCACATTGAAGTTTGATATCTCTTGTGTGGCGCGGATTAAAAATCTGGAATTCTGGCTTTTGATAGTATTTTATAGTAGTGTTATGGATAAAAAAATTCAAGAAGGTGATTTGACTATAAGCTGAGATACGGTGACTAAAAAAATGTTAAGAAATGCTATTACGAGTACATTAGGAGAAATGAGATTAGTCTCTTTTATTGCAATATTTACACAGAAAATACCGTTTGTTGAAAATAGTTAAATAATAAACATTTAATTTACAAAGATACTATATATGCTCAACAAAGAGCTTAACACTATTTACGAGATATATTATGAGTTCGACCAGTTACTGTTGTCAGTCCATTAGGATGTTCTTTCTCAAAATTTTATTTGAAGACACCCAAGTCTTGTCATCCCTTGTTAACTTGAATGAAATTCTCTATGTTTAATAATTGAAACCATGTCAACTCAATCAATTGCAACCCATTGTCTGTAATTTACTTTTTATGAAATGTGTCCCGAGAAAAATTGTTGCAATAGCATTTCTAGTAGGTTTGTTCATCTGGATAAATAGTGTATTGGCTTAGCATACATTCTGAATTGTTTAAATCACACAGAAGCATTTGAAGAAGATATTTGTAATTAACATTTAACTTTGTACCATAAATAATTAATTTAAAATTTTGGAGGTATGAACAATTACATAGTAGGTTACAATAGTTTGGCAGTATTTTTTTTTCACATATTGTCCATGTCATATCTCAGCTTGTAGTCAAATCTCCTCCTTGAAATTTTTTGTGCATAATACGACTACACAATACTATCAAAGGCCAGAATTTCAGATTTTTATCTCGTGCTCCACCAGAGATATCAAAGCCTAAAAAGTGCGATTTTTGAAATTTTCGACGAATTTCGGATTTTTTTTCGCAAAGAGAAATCAGCTCCCAGATCTGGGACTTGGTGTATGAGTACACGCATTTTTGACCTATTTGTAGAAAAAATTGTGTAAGATTGACAGTTTTGTTGAACAATTACATAGTAGGTTACAATAGTTTGGTAGTATTGTTTTCACATATTGTCCATGTCATATCTCAGCTTGTAGTCAAATCTCCTTCTTGAAATTTTTTGTACATAACTCTACTACACAATACTCTCAAAGGCCAGAATTTCAGATTTTTATCTCGTGCCCCACCAGAGATATCAAAGCCTAAAAAGTAAAATTTTTGCAATTTTTGACGAATTTCGGAATTTTTTTCGCAAAGAGAAATCAACTCCCAGATCTGGGACTTGGTGTGTAAGTACAGGCACTTTTGACCTATTTGTAGAAAAAATTGTGTAAGGTTGACAGATTTTCTTCCATGAAAAATTTCCTCTTGCAAGCGGATAGATTTTGGAAAAAATCTTACATTTTGTGCTAAAATTTCACCTGTAAAAATTTATTTTTGAAAATTTTTCTACCACTGTATATTTAGCCTATTTTATTCTGAACAAAATGCTGCAAACCCCATATCAATTGGGAAAATAAAATACGAGATATTTACAATTTTGTGTATCCTAGTATCTGACAAAATCGCTGAACACGATGAAACAAAGATGGCTGCCATGCACAAACAAAAAATAGTAAAATTAAAATAACGGTCATTTTGAATTTCCGTCATGTTAGGGTTGTAGTACAAAAAATTTCAGATTTTTTAAAAATGGTCGAGCGACCAAAAAAATATTTTCTGGACCACTTGAAATGGATTGATCCAGGTAGAGGGAGAGAAAATAAAATCTTTCACAAACCACAATTTTATTAAGTAAGGATACAGGGTTATTGAACCAAGCTGAAAGGCGCTGAAACTTAAGTGGGTACCATTAAATAACTGAAAAAATGTAGAAAATAAACTATTAATTTTCAAAAAGGTTGCACTTTTTAGGTGCGTTCATAATTATGTAAGCCCCTACAGTCATCATTTAGTAAGTCCGTCTGTCCGCATAAAATACAGCAAAAACTAACTAACCGAATCATTCGAAATTTAAAATTACAATTGTTGTATAATTTTGTTGCGTCAATTTAAATTTTATGAAAATCGGATGTATATTTAATTTCAGGGACAATCATAAGTATTCCGTTATATTAAGCCCAATGGGAAAAAATAGCTCCAAGAGCATTTTAATGATGATACACTCTTTCGAACATAATGAAATTCATATGCAACTATGGAATATGTAGTAAAATATACATTCTGCATAATCTGTTTTGCAAATAATATTTGTTATTAACTTATAGTAATACAAAAGTATTTCATTACATAATGGTATAGGGGAAACATTGTTTGACGGCGCGTTTTAATTATATTAAACTGTTTCACATTTTATGAAATAGATATACATTGATGAGGTTTACTACAAGTTGCTTCCTGTGTAATAGAAAACAGATAGTATTTATAGGGACGCATAAAAGATTATGGATACTATACTGCATTCGAAGTATTGTATACTTACATCAAGATTTGAATATTTTTAAAACTTCATAATACAGTAAAACCTCTAAATAATGGACATCTCGGGGACGCAGAAATTGTCCGCTATTCCGAGGTGTCCGCTATTGGGAAAACGTCAGAGATATAAAAATCACTAAGAAATACTTGATGTTTCATTAATTGACAATATGTCATAAAATCTCTGTATATGATTAATGAGGAATTAAAATTATTTTTTAAGAAATCAAACTTAAGTAAATTGTGCAGACCTTTAACTGCTGTTTATTACATTCTTATTAAAAAAATCTGTTACAAAAGTTTACTTTTGCTTTCGATTTCATGTAATTTGTTTTTCAATGTGACGTTATTGGTCATTATAAAGTTCTGGAGGGGTAGGGAATTGCGCTTTTTGATCATTAAAAGCATAAAATTTTCCGGGGGACATAGAAATTTGAATGCTCTGGGAGATGTCCCTCCCAGGCAATCCCCTGAATTGAACACTGAACGTGAAGAAGAATTTTCCTTAACCCACTCTCTATATTTTTCTATGATCACAAAATTGTGAAAATTGCCCGAATAAATTAAGAGGCTTTTTTTCTTTTCTTTCTTTTTTTTTTTTTTTTAATTTTTCTCTCGTTAATTTTTTTTCCATCCTTTATCGCCGAAAATAGTGTCCGCTATTTGGAATGTCCGTTATTCAGAGGCTAAACATACAAAAACTTAGGTTTTGGGAGTGGGGATTGGAAAACTGTCCGTTAAATAGAGGTGTCCCGCTATTCGGGAGTGTCCGTTATGGAAGTTTTACTGTATTACTATTGCAGCTCATTTGCTACGTTTGAAGTGCAATTTCTGACTTGTTAGTTTTTTGTATGGCTCTTCTAGACAAAATTCCCCCGGTAGAAAATTTTTCCTTTTGTTCCAGAAAGATCCTTAGAAAACTTATATTATACCCATGTCTTTCGAGAATAGTGAATGAATTCCCACTGCCGCTGCAGAGTGTACCGAACGTCCAATTCAAACTACTGTTAATTAAAAAAAAAATCTTGAACTTGTGTAATTTTACTTTTGTAAACCAAAAATATTTCAAAGAAATTATGGGACTCCCTTTATAGTGATTGTCCGTTGAATTTTTGTCATTTAAGTATATTAAAATTTCAATTTTGACTTAAAGTTGCTGAGAAAATCATATTAATAAATAAAAAGAATATTGCTCAGTTAAACTGATGACATTGAGCTCACAGGCAACGCATACTATTTGTACATTACAGCCTTATATTTTCAAGGGTTAGTTCCGTTCGAAAAAAAAAAAACTTTCCCCTTTTTTATACTTAATCATTGAACCTCCTAAACTATCAAGGACATGCTTTATCATATAAAAAAATCTATATCCAAAATTCAGAGCAAATCGGATAATTCTTAATAAAAACCCATTTAGCATTTATATAATTTAAGAGGCGTTATCCTCCTCTTAACTCTCAAACTTCCAAAACTATTCAGAGATTTGAACGAAATCTGACAATTCTGCTTGAAAAACCCATTTATATAAATTAAGGGGAGGGGCATTAGAACCCCCGTTCCCCCTGTTTATACTTATTCAATGAACACCTAATAACAGTCACGGAATCTCCTCATCAGAATGATCCTATACCTAAATTTCGAAAGAACACTTAATTCTGCATGAAAAACTCATTTCTATCAATTAAGGGGAGGGGCATGAGCCCCCGTTCCCCCTCTAATACATATCGAATGAACTCCAAAAACTAATCAGGGAAGCGCCTTATGAGAATATACCTATATACAAAATTTCAAGTGGATCGGATATTTTTATCATGAGTTATCGCGTTACGCACGTACGCACGCACGAACGAACGAACGTACATAACGGGCGGGCACATAAGCTCTCAGGTTATGATAGGCTGTGAGCTAAAAATACATATTCGCGCCTCACTGTTTTAAAATTCCAGATGATATCTCTCTTATATTGAAAACTTGTGTTTAAAATGTAAAATTTTCTCTGTACATGCGCAGTGATAAAAACCCCTTCGAAAATATTCCAAAGTACTCTTTTCTTGTAACGGGAAATGGTATTTTCATAGGCCAATGCTCTTTGAAAGGAAAAAAAATATCACCGGTGAATCCATAAAAAAAATTCAAGAAACATTTTTTAAAAAATAATATTGGGTCGTTCGGAAAGTCGTGTCCATTTGGGAAAATAAATTCGTCCCGGACAATTTTGCCCATTAATTACTATACATTAGATATAGAAAAAAAATTTCTAATAATAAATTGATAGAATTTTTAGGTACGAATTAATTTTCTCAAATGGATACTACTTTCCGTACGATCCAATATAAAAAGACAATAGCTGTATATATTTTTTCGTGTTTCGTATTTAAGTCATCAGAAAAGAAATAAAACTGGAAAAAAATTAGAAAAGATGAATCGGAATGAAAATTGACTTCCGATATATAATTTTTTTAGATAGTGATCAGTAATATTTATCAAAATTAAAGATGGCGCTAGAAACTAGAAAAAATGTATATATTTTGTCTTTTTATATCTGCGCCCAAAATACGAAAAAAAAAAAAAAGAAAAAAAAAGATTTGAAAAGAGATCCGAGATAGAAATAGAAAAAACTTCTAATCGAACACGAAGCGAAAAGAAACGATCGAACGAGATCGAAGAGAAACACGAATCGAATTTAGGAAAAAAAACACATTTTTAAATGATAAATATTAATATAAAGAAAAAGAAATGAAACGGCACCATGAAAAATTAAATATGTATTTAAAAAAGAAAAGTTTTGTTTTACCCTATTGGGGCAAGAAGGATAGAAATAATTTTTACATCATTTTACTCAATATCTCACTCAATTCAACTAATTACGTGTAAAAGAATTATCATATTTAAAAAGAAAAAAAATTTCGTCTTATGATAAGTAACCACCAAACTTAAGTGTTATGTCAAACTGATTGTCTTTTAAACTCCAATTAAAGACAAATTAAATGGTAATGAAAACATAACCCAACCTATTTTATTCTGTAATGATTCTAGGAGTAAACACATGTTCAACGAAATTTCATACATGAATTCTTATGAACAGATTCGAAGTAATCATTTCTGAATAACAAAATAATAGAATTATTCATGAGTAAACAACTCAAGCGAACAAAATAACTCATTTCTATTTCATGACAACAAATGAGGTTCATTTGTAAGTTCTTTATCACTGTTTGTCAAACCTGGATATATTTGAAATAATATCCAATAATTACAAAATACCACTATCTTTATTACAGGAAACGCACGTGTAGTTATGCCAAAATTAGAAAATTGGTAAATTAGATAACGTTTCAGTTATTTGCATCCGGCTAAATTGTCGAAAAGTTAATTATTCAGGAAGTGTAACTATTATTTTCACAGATTTACTTTCTTGAGTTTTTTAATAGCTGTTGAGTTGATTGTGGAAATATTTATTCAATGAAAATAAATTCAATAAATGTAGGTCTACTAGTCAAAATGAAACAATTATAGTAATTTTTAGATCGAACATGTTATAATATAACATATTTATCAACTTGTTTTGTAACTGCTTTGACCATTTTATGAAACTGATTTCAAATAAAATTTCTGTCAATAAATGTACTGATGTTGCTTTTATCTAATAAATAACTAATTTTACAATACGAAAATTCAATCTATTTGTTTAAGATACAACTTCCTTTTTGTAGTTTCAAAACACTTCACGAATTACTTTATGTTCTTCATGAGTTACATAGATATAAAACTACGGAGAAAAAAAGTTAACATAGTTGCTAAAACTCTAGTTCAAAAAAATTGTTTCATTCATACAAAAAGAAAATACGGTTTTAATTTGTATGACTTTCTTTCTAGTTGTTTGTGGTTTATTTTGCCATGAGATTTAATGACTTTTTTATTATTTTTTTTTTTTTTGTTATATGAAAATTCAAATTATATGTCTTCAAAATTAAGCCTTTTTATTGTTTTAAAAACGTGTCATGAATTACTTTATATTCATCATGAAATACAAGTACGAATCGTTCAAAAAAAGTGCGAAATAATAAATAAAATTCCAGTTTTAATTAAGGACAGTTGCAATTCAAATTCGAGAATGAAGTCGTTTAGTATATACATAAATATATATATATATGTGTATATATATATATGTGTGTGTGTGTGTGTAATACGTGAACATTACATACGAAAACTTTAAACTCAATTTTCCCAAAATGTTCCTTTTTGAACTTCAATGTACATTTCATAGAAACTATTCATATAATTCTTTTCAATCTTACCAGAATATTTCACACATATCCCTGATATATCTGCGAAATTTTGTTACAAATATTTGTGGAAAAGTTTTTATTGGAAAAATGTTTTTTGTTATTTAAAAGTGGTTCTTATTAAAGATACAAAATAAATAAATAAATAATATTATTATGTGTCGAGCTTTTAAAAGAAAATTTTTTATTGATCCAAATCACTTTTAAAATAGTTCTCTACTTCGTTTAAAACATATTTGTAACTGGAACTTTATGCCTATGCCAGACGATTTAGAAATTAGCCATTAGACACCGATGAGAATGGACACCTTGTGTAGAACATAACATACACAACAAGAGAATCAGTTATTAAAATGATATCATGTTTGATGTAAGATGACGGTCACAAGAAATAAGAAATCCTATTCTTCATATTTTTAATAAAAGAGTTAGTCTTAAAAGACATGCAGAAAACAATAGGATTATTTACACTATGAACAGAGAAAGAAATTTATCGTGACAGTTAACGGATAACAAATCTGTAAAACCAGATAAATCACTGATTTTGAAGCAAAAAACTGTAGGATTTATGAATAGTGTACGTACGTAATTCTCGAGATATCCGAAACAGTAAACCAAGAATTCTTTCAGGTATTTTTATAACATGAACACGAAAATAGATTTAATTTCATGATTTCGCTCCAGTATGCAGTTGCACATTGTCTTATAAATCGGGAGTCATTTCAAAAGTTTACAAAAAATGTTGACTCGAACTGGAGTTTACATATCTTGGTGGAAAACACCCCAAAACCCAATTTTAGCGGTTGACTCGTAGGTTTACCATTAGGCTTTTCTGCACCTAAAAGTATGAGAACATAAGGGATTGGGTGCAGGAAAGTACAATGATAAACCTACGAGTCAACTGTTAAAATCGAGTTTTTAGATGTTTTCCACCAAGATATGACTTGGCAGACAGATTGCATTTTAATATGCGAAACGAGATTTAACTAATCCTAGATTTTCATCCGTGAACTCGATGAGGTGATTGTTGGCGCGGCCGACTCCTGGGCTATATCATAGTCCTGGGCTATATATTAGTCAAAGTGCCAGATGCCTTTGTCTTGTAATCAAAGAAAAAAACATAACTAATTTTAAACTATTTGTTTCTATTAAAATTTCGAATGGTTTCAATCGCATTTCTATTACGGCAGTTTGTCATTTTTTATGGAATTTTTGAACGTGAATGGACTATTATCGGAAGATTTGAACTACTTTGTATTATCTGCCATGAAAATTTTCACTCTTTTGACAAGTCTTATTATGAGAGCTGTACTCCGACTTTTGTGAAAATCTTTCGTTACGAGCTTTCTAATTATCATGTTCCTTAAAATAAACTTAAATTAATAATCTAATGTCGTCATCTGAAAGATCCCATGATTTTATAGGAAAAAATGCTTGATTGCTCTCTATGTGAATACCAGGAAGGAAGTCTTAGGATCTTGGGAAAATCTTAGAAAGAAAAGCGAATTAATGAATGTAAAAAGAAGAATCTTAGCATGAGAAGGGTTCATGCTGAAAAATAGATACAAAGAGCCACTAATGTTATTTTCACATGAAGAGCGATTATGACTCGTATACAATAGCAGAAAACTAAAAATTTGGAAAAATCCAGATAATGCTAGTTAGCTAAAAACAGAAGAAAATATTCTTTTCGCGTTACGTCTCTAAATAATAATAAAAACTAGTCGTTGGGGGCCACTGTAATACTTACCCATCATGGATATGTATATGAAAATAAAACATGTGAAAACTATTTATACAATGCATTGCAATTCATAAACAAAATTTAAATATTGTTAATATACATAGTAATGCTCTATTAAAGAATAGCTGAATACCGATATCGACAAATTATATAAAACGCCAAACTACTCAAGTAGTACCGAACTGCGTAAAAGAAACATCCTTGTAACTCCAAAAATAATAACTCTATTAACTAACAATTAACTGCATCGGATTAAGCGTCTCATTTCCAATTAAAATATACCTCTCAATTGAAATTTGAATGAAATACAGGGTCATGAAAAATCGAAGAATGTGGAAAACAGGATTACAACTATCTCGGCAACTAATAATCCGATTGACTTCGTTCTATATGCAAAATGTGTGTTATTTTATTGCCTTTTACGTCCATTCCTTAGAACAAAAAAAATCGAAATTTTTTATATACCTTTCATCAGAACGAATTTTTCGAGAGTCCGAAAAAAATAGTTCCGGATAATCGAGGTTGCTGATATTAAATAGGGTTCGTCCCATTCTTACATACTAACTACATACAAAATTTCAAGTCTCTATCTCAATTCGTTCGGAAGATAGAGCGTTTACAGACAGACAGACAGACGGACGGCAAAATTTTTTTTCTAAAAATATGTTTTTCGGAATCTCCACTACCTAAAACGTGTAAATCCGTCAAAATAAAAATTTCGATTTTCAAAACGATTGTAAGACTTACCCTATACTACGTATGATGGGTAAGTAAAAACGATCCAATTAAAAACACATCGTATGCTTATTTGCCACAAACAAAAGTTTAACTGAAAGCAAACTACTGGTGTTTCCAACTGTATTCTAACTTTCTTATAGTGTTGTTAAAAAGTACCGGAATACAACGATTCTGTTTACTTAATTCATTTTACATTAGATTATTTTAAAATTTTAAACTATTTTTTTTAATCAAAGATGACCATTGTATTGTTTTTTCATTTTAACAACAGATGATTTGGCCTTTAAAATCATCAGTCAAAGGAAAACGAATGGAAATCCGTTTACAGAAAAATTGACACTATTTTTTTTTTTCAATTATAATTCAATCTTTTTAAAGGTCAACAAATTGGCATGCTTTTATAATTTGGACTGTCTAAACGCGACTTATCGATAATAGATCGTAGGGGACAAAACCCCCTAATATATTATATTTTCTCATATTAAGATGTATTCCTTTTATTACAATGCAAATGAAAGTAGATCGATTCCTCCTCATTACAATCTTTCGTGATTATTGTGTCATTGAAAATAAATGGAACAAGTTGGAAATTGCACGTCAAGCGTAGCATATGCGGTCCGTTCGAACTATAAGGAAAAATTTAAAAATATTCAGATCTTGGTTTATAGTAAAGGGTTCTTCGGATACAGTAGAGTATCCTATTATACAGAACATAACTTATAGTTAGTATCAGAAATGTATACATCAATTTTTATAAAATGTGAAGTAGTTTAATATAATTAAAACGCGTCCCAAAAAATTTTGCTCCATTTATCATTATGTAATCGAATACTTTTATGTAGCTCTGTAAATTAATAAGAAATATTTTTTGCATAACAGATTGTGCAGAATATAAATTTTAGTATATACTTCATAGATGCTTATAAATTTTATTATGCTCGAAAGAATGTAACTTCATTAAAATGCACTTGAAGCTATTTTTTCTCATTGGCCATAATGTAACGGAATATTTTGATTGTCCTTGTAATTGAACTATGCATCCAATTTTCATAAAATTTTAAATGACTCGACAAAATTATGCACAAATTATATATTTTTAATTTCAAATTCGGGAAATAGTTTTTGCTTTGTTATATGAGGACAGACGGACTGCACGACGAGTACAGGTGATAAGAATTTACATATTTACGAACGCACCTAAAAATTGACACCGACATCTGAAAGATCCGATGCTTCTATGAAAAAAGATGAAACACTGCTCAATTGCTTTCTACCTGTATAACAAGATACTCTATTTATATTTATACTTAATAAAGAATATTCATGGAAGTGCAAAGCAGAATCTCAGGATGAGAAAAGTACATACTTGAAAGGGGAAGAAAAATCAAACTTCTCACACGTATACAAGAAGAAATGCATTTTCATGAATACAGATGACACAGGACATAATGATATTATTATCCTTTCTGAGGGAATAAAAGATATATGATTTTGTTTACATATTAATGTGTGCTATATTTTTTCTTTTAATACATAACAAATGCGATTTTAATTTTTTTTTAAATTTTTTATCATTTTTCTATCCAATTTAGTAATTTTGTTGTTTCATTTTTGATGTTTTTTCTTCATTTAATTTTGGTTTTATGTGTGGTAGCCCCAAATTCGTATTATCTTGCTTTTTCATGGAACCACACACTTCATTTGTAGTTCCAAAGTATTTGGGGCTTCACGATTCTGCTTTGGTTCTGCAAATTCCATTTGTATTCATTTTATTTATTTATTTATTTTCCCCTCATGTTTCAATGTGGTAATTTTCTATTAAATTCAATGGTTCATATATTGTAATACAATTAATGGTTATATATATATGTATATACAAATTTATATAATGTCTTTTTTTTTTTTTTTTTTTTTTTTTTTTTTAGATAAAAGAAATGCCTCAATTTTACCATAAATAGAATCAATGTGTCAAATCATTTTGATACTTTGAAACGGATAGTTCTTCATCCTTTTTATTTTCTTCTATGAACAGAAAATATATTTCAACAGCTAGAGACAGAAGTCTGCGTTTTATTCCGCTTCCGATGTTTCAAAAGTTGGAAGGAAATAAGAATACAAAGTAACAATCTTATGTAAAGAATTATCACATTGCATCATACAAACGCAAAGATAGCTATACATAGATTTGTTCAATTTTATAATTTTATTCTCTTTTATTCATTAAAGTCGGAAGCTTGGTAAGATACACACACACACACACATATATATATATAAATAGAAAGAGAGAAAGAAAGTATTTTACAAACTATATTACAAATAAATAATGTGGACGAAACAAAAATGCTCACCCCTGGTTATTGCATATAAAACTCCTCTTATTAATCCAGTAAATAGAGATATTACAAATATTTAAATAGTTTTTAAAAATTATCAGCATATATATGTAATAATAAATAAAAATTCTCCATTTTCTCGTTTCGATTTCGCTCTAAATTCTTATAAGAATATACATTTATTTATATTTCAGCAATCTACTAATATTTAATTATCGGCTAAAGTTCCCTTTTTTCCTTAATTCAACGTAATATATTACTTATTTTCTTAAAAAGAACTGAATTGTATTATTTGAATGTCAGTCTCTTAGTTCGAAATATTAAATCTATTCTATTAGTCCATTTCTCTGTTTTAGAATAAAAAACATTTGCCTAAAGCTTTATTTTTTATATTTTATTAAAATATCGTTTGGGCAATTCCATAATAGATTGCGGTTACGGACTTTTTACCTCTGTTTAATTTTGCAAGCTACCGTGATTTGGGAAAGAATCCGAACACGAACTCTTACTACTAACCAATGAAGTGGTAGGAAACTTTCTATCCACGCCACCTGATTTCGTTGATTGGACTTTCCATGCTTACGTTAGTCTTAGCTCTGGCAGGATTGTATGAGGTGCGATTAAAACTCCCAAACGCGCAGGAAAAAGATCAGGATTGACTGCCCTCTAAGCTGCTAAACTAATCCCCACGAAGTATCAGTTTGTTATCGAATGTTCTTTGGGTCGTTGTGTGTTTCAAGCTGCGTTATTTCAAGGACATATTCTTTTTTTTCAATTTAAAATTAATGTAACACGGAGTTGGACGATAGCTGTCTGTCGATTTCTAAGTATAGTTGACAGAAGTGGTTGCATAAAGAACATTTTTGTATTTATTCTCGGGAGCTGATTTAAATTCATGTTTTCCATTTCGTGAGAGGCGTATTGCTGAAGATTAGAATGTTGTATGGAGTAGCCGAGTAAAATTGCGGTTTACATATGCGGTTTACGAATGCGGTTAAAATTGCGGCAATAAAGGTTTATGTCACGTATTTCTTGATATCTTGCATTCTAATGGAGAAATCACTCAATAAATTCACCCATCTGCCTTTGCATTCAAGCCACGACTTATATGAAAGCTCGCTTATTATTATTTTTTAAAACTGAGACAAGTGATTCTACGTTATCGAGCTGCGTTATGTAATGATTCGTTCTTGTCGTCGTTTCACCAGGTGTTTTTTCTACGATCACTCCGACGTTTTACGTATATATATATACCAAACTTGTCTTTAGTGCACACTGTAAGAAAAAAGACACATGTTCTCCTAAACTTTAAAATTGTATATTACCATAAACCGAATCATTAAAAAAAATTCCTAATTACCCATGATTCAGAAAAGCTTTCTGTACCTTTGGACACTTCAGAAACAATATAAAAACAAGGTTTATTTTGCTGTCACTCATTTTCGGAAGCGTTTCGAATAGAATTGTAGTGTATTAATCAGTTTACTGAAACCGGAATATATGATTATAGGATACCCTTTGTTTCCAATTAAACATTTTGAACTGTGTAATTGAATTTATGGACGTAAAAGCAACAAAGTAATGCACGTAAGAGTAACAAAATAATATCAATTTTAGGTAGATTTTGTAAGAAATACTACCTATTGCAGTCGTACCAGTTTATCTATCTATCTATCTATCTATCTATCTATATATATATCTCACTTTTGTATGGACACGATAACTTCTATAATTCTTCACCAATCTCCACCAAACTGGTACATAAAATCAAAGGGGATAAAATCTTGGCTAAGTTCGTTAATGGGCAAAATCGGACCAAGGGGGTCGGAATAGGGGGCGTTTTTGTGAAAACCGAAAAAAACGCCATAACTTCTTAATTAAAGTAGATATCGAATCGGTTTAAAGTTTATATTACTTCTTAAAAATGAGCCAAAAGTATATGCATGACAGATTTTTGATAAATTTAGAAGTGGGCTCAAGGGGCGAAAAAAACAGGGATTTTGAGAGAAAAAAATTCATAACTTTGTCAATTTTCAAGATATCAAGTCCAACTAAATTTTTTGTAAATGTTCTTAAAATTATCTAAAACTTTTGATTTACAAGTTTTTGATAGGACCAACTTTTACCGATGAAAAAAATTAAAAACGAAAAGAAAAATGGCGCTGAAAAAAGAGAAAAATCCATAACTCCGCCAATTTTTAAGATATCAAATCTGATTAAAATTATTTTACATCTTCTCAAAAATATCTACAACTTTTATATTGACAAGTTTTTCATAGGACCAATTCCGAAAAAGAAATTAAACAAAAATAGGAGTTGGAGAAGAAACCTAAATCCAAACTGCTTATATTCTGACTCATTTTTAAATTCATTTTTGATTTTAAACGCATCCAAATGGTAGATCCTCTTATTTAGAAACTGTGTAAAGTGACGCATTGGTCAATTTTCTGATAAAGACAGAATATATTTCAAAAAAGGCTACCAAAAAGGGTATTTTGAACAGAATTTCCGAAAGTCATCGGGACTGAAAATTGAAGGAAGTATTCAAATAACAAATTGCGTTTTTTTTCTGACTCGTTTTTAAATCCATTTTTGTTCTCAAACGCATCCAATTTACAGATCCTGTTATTTAAGAACTATGTAATGTGATGCATTGGTCAGTTTTTTGATAAAGACGGAATATATTTCAAAAAAGGCTACCAAAAAGGCATCCAATTTTCATAACATTTGAAATGACTCGACAAAATTATGAAATAATTATGTATTTTAAATTTCACACAATTCGGTTGGGTAGATTTTGCTTTGTTATATGAAGACAGACGGACGGACTGACCGACGACTATAGGTGCTACGTATTTACATAATTATGACTGCATCTAAAAAGAAAAAAACTATCCATTCAAAGTATTCAGGGTATTTTGAACAGAATTTTCAGAAATCATCGTGACTGAAAATTTAAGGAAGTGTAAAAATAAGAAATTGCGTTTTTTTCTGACTCGTTTTTAAATCCATTTTTGCTCTCAAATGCATCCAATTTACAGATCCTCTTATTTAAGAACTATATAATGTGATGCATTGATCGGTTTTTTGATAAAGACAGAATATATTTTGAAAAAGGCTACCAAAAAGGGTATTTTGAACAGAATTTCCCGAAGTCTTCGTGATTTGAAAATTTAAGGAAGTTTTCACATAGCAAATTGCGTTTTTTATGACTCGTTTTAAAATCCATTTTCGCTCTCAAACGCATCCAATTTACAGATAATCTTATTTAGGAACTATATACTGTGACGCACTGGCCAGTTTTTTGATAAATATAGAATATATTTTTAAAAATGCTGTCAAAGTGAGTATTTCGCACAAAATTTTCCAAATCAATCATGATTAAAGAATTAAGGATGTATTCAAACAACAAATCGGTTATTTTATGACTCATTTTTAAATTCAATTTTTTTTCTCAAATGCATTCAACTGACAGTTTTTTGTTATTTAGGAACTGTATAATGTACTGTTTTGGCCGATTTTTTAATAAATTCAGAATCTATTTCAAAATATGTTGTCAAAATGGGCATTTGAGCTGAATTTTTCTTAAGATGATTCTGATAAAACCAGTTTTTGCAGAAAAATGAAATTAAAAAATTTTCATAAACGGTTAAATGAAGTCATTAAACTGGGTTTATCTCTAATCATATATATATATTTTTGTTGAAATGAGCACTCTTCGAAATCTACCTCCGACTAAAGGCTCAGCCTACAGGGATTTTTAATTATTAATGCTAATGCTGTTAATTTGTCATATTTGTATAAGATGTAAAGAATAGTTGTAAAAAAAGTCTTTTGAACTTGAAAATGTTTAATTGATGATTAACAGTTTCGAAAACGTGATATTCTAGTTTGAGACAACTTATTAACCCCTTGGGGACGAGCAACACGTATACCTGCCGCAAAAAGGCTTAAGAATCCTTCCTTATCCCAACCAGTAAAATTTTACTACAAATTTTGCCTTATTGAATGGGAGCATTTTCTCTGTTTAATAAGGCACAAATTCCTGTTTCTAAAAACCGGTACGTTCTTAACCCGTCGCGAAAGGGTTAAGAAATCTGAATTTACTCTGAAACGTGTCCAAAAGACACTTGCCACTTTTCTTTTATAAATGCTTCATTAAGGATGTCAGGAACACAAAATGCTTCAAATTTCTAAAATAATTTTATTGCATCAAAAAAAAAAAAAAAAAAAAAAAAAAAAAAAAAATGTTAATGCTCAAAATCCGTTAAAATCATGTTTTCATCTTAATTAGATCTGGAACTATTATTTTTTCCCCTTTAGTTTTTTAAAGCAATGGTTGCCATGTAAATGATTTCTTGTAAAAATGCGTTTTTTTTTTTTTTTTTTTTTTCATAATCGATTTTTTTCACCCTTTCTCCTTTTTAATTTGTCTTTAGTCAATAACAGCTAAAAATAGCTCAAACTTGGAACATGTATTTTTCAAATGATTTACTTCCATTTTGATTCAGCAAATTTGAAAGAAATATTTACTTTTGAAATATATATATATATATATATATATATATATATTAATTATATATATTTTTAAGCTTTTTTTTTAAATATATTTACTATTTATTTAAAAATATATATTAAAAAAATGATGATTTTTTTTATTAATTATAGTTTTTTAATTTAAAAAAATTAAGTGAGATTTTATCAGGTGATTTTTTTATAAGTAATAATATTAACCATTACATAAATTTTTTAACTTAATAAATAAAAATTATTTTCAAATGTGCTCCGGATCCCTTAAATTTTTGAAAAAATACTGGTTTCTATAAACGTGGGTTACCCGAAAGAAGTTTTTATTTATTTTTGTTTGCGTTTATAGTATATTTTCTAAGATTAAGATGCATTTCAGTTTTTATATAGTGCAAAGAAAAGTTATTTGTCCCACTTAAAAAGGGAGAAATAAAGAAAAAAAAATAAGCTGCTCACATGCATACAAAATGATATTTTTTTTTTCATGCAATGATATAACACATAAAATTATTGTCCCTTCTATGCAAAAAGAAAAAAGAAAGAAAAAAGAAAGAAAAGAAAAAAGAAAAGAAAAGAAAAGAAAAGAAAAGAAAGAAATATTTTTTTCGAAGGAAAAAAATTGTATTAATTTTACTATAAACTGCACCAATGTTTCATATCAATTTGCTTCTTTGAATGGATAGTTTTTTTTCCTTTTTAGATGCGGTCGTAATTATGTAAATACGTAGCACCTATAGTCGTTGGTCAGTCCGGCCGTCTGTCTTCATATAACAAAGCAAAATCTACCCAACCGAATTATGTGAAATTTAAAATATATAATTATTTCATAGTTTTGTCGAGTCATTTCAAATGTTATGAAAATTGGATGCATGGTTTAAATACAGGGACAATCAAAAGTATTCCGTTACATTACGGCCAATGGAAAAAATAGTTTCAAGTGCATTTTAATGATGGTACACGCTTTCGAACATAATAAAAATGATATGCATCTATGAAGTATATACTATAATATATATTCTGTACAATTTGTGGTGTAAGAAATATTTGTTATTAATTTGCAGGGTTACACAAGAGTATTCCATTACATAATAGTATACGGGAAAACGTTGTTTGTGGCGCGTTATAATAATATTAAACTATTTCACATTTAATTATATTGATATACGTTGCTGAGGTATACTATAAGTTACTCTCTGTTTACTAGAAAACAGATAGTATTAATACAGGGATACACAAAAGATTTCAGATACTCTACTGTATCCGAAATATTATATTCTATTACACCAAGATCTGAATATTTTTTAAAACTTCCTTATAGTACGAACGCACATCCTTTGCTACACTTGAAGTGAAATTTCCAACTTTTTTATTTTTTCTCTGACAGTAAATATATTTCATCACCTAGGTGTTTGCGTTTTATTCCGCTTCCGACGTTTCAAAAGATAAAAGGATATAAGAATGCAAAATGAGAAATTTATGTAAATGATTATCCCATTGCCTCATCCAAAAGCAAAACTAGCGCAATATGTATATATATATATATATATATATATATAATTTCATTTTCTTAAAAAAAAGACAAGTCTTTTGTTTAAATGTTATGTGTTATCTTCCAAAATATTATATTATCCATGAACGGAATTATATAATAGCGTCTTTCTAGTTAACCAAGATTCAGAAAACTTTCTCTATTTTTGAACATCTTAAAAAAAAAAAAAAAAAAAAAAAAAAAAAACATATAAAACAAGGTTTCTTTTGCTACCACAGATTTTTAAAAATGTTTCCATAATAGTTTTGTAGTATAATAATCAGTTTATTAAAACCCGGAATATCGGTTTTTAGGACACTATTCATTTCAAATTAAACATTTTCAATTGTTTAATTGAATTGATATACGCAAGTGTAACCAAATGGTATTTATTTAAATATTAATGTAGGATTTAATATTTTATCTATTTAAATATTCTCTTAGCTTATTTCCTTGTTTATAAATGAATTGACCTGTTAGTTTTTTCAAATATATACAGCATTTGTTTGTAAGACGAATAAATACAGGTCATGGAAATTCAATAACATTAATAATAAAGTATGCAATTTGCACATTGCCAATTATAAGTAAAATAAACCATTTAAACTTCTCACTTAAGCCAGCTACTCGGCCATGGACAGCTTTTCAACTTTTTGTTAATATACAAATTATGGAACTCTAAAACATCTCTTTTGGTATTATTTGTTTTCTTATCGTTTTCCACACGAACAATTGTCCCATATCTTGCGTTTTTCTCATGCTCCTCGTGTTGTGCTTTTTATTTCACATAATATATTGTACTTCAGTTATTTAAATTCTTGATTCTGTCAAGTTGCTTTGTTGAGAACATTTATAATCCCGCATTCGGGTCATTCTGACAGTCCGATGACCCAACGGAACGTATTTTTAAATTTCTTGCACAAACAGTTGAATAATAAAGATTTAAATAATATTTTTAAAACGGTTTCAATTTACACGCATAATTTCGCACAAAAGACACCAGATAAAAGGATAAATAACATAACACACAATATTTCATTTGTTGATTACTTTTGACATGGTACATCATATTCTCTATACCACTGAATTATTTCTACTTCTTGCATAAGAAGAATATTAATACCTGTTTTTTCTATTTATAGATCTGTTTTTAAAATGGGATAAATATTACATTGCTTGGGTCCATTCTGAAATCTATTATATCATCTTTTAAATTTAGCTTCACATCCACCATAAACAAAACTATTAACGAATATATAACGAACTATAATGACTTAACGAATTTTCATGTTGAATAAACACAGTTACTACCACCCCAAAAACATATATTTCTATGAGGACCATCGACTAGTATTTTAATGTTTGTTTTATCCGCAAACATCATATGATCTCTTTTGCAATATTCATTCTCTTCCCTTTAAAAAATTTCCGAATTCTTTCTTTCTAATTTCCGTATAAAAATCTTCTATCCTCATGATATGCATGTTGTTTACAATATCTCCGATGTCATTTTACAAAAATTGTCTCGCGGACAATATTTCCTTTCTTCATTTGTGTAACTGCCATCACTGTTCTTCACGATTAAGATGCATTTCTTTTACTAGACTGCAAAGAAAAAATGATCAATTCCTTCTTCTTAACAATCTTTCGTGATTGTCGTGTCTCTGAAAATAAGTGAAAAATTTGATGCCGTCATCTGAAAAATCAGATGCTTTTATGGTAAAAGAAGAAAAAGTACTTGATTGCTTTCTGTCTGAATACAAGGTTATTATTAGGCCCTGGTTAAATAATAGGCAAGAGAAGCGCATACTTTCTTAGGAAGATTTTGAAGGGCCCCTAAATTGAGAAAAAAAGGGACCTCAAAATTTTTATTGAATTAATTGTAATGTTAGATTGTTAGATTTTTTTTTTTTTTTTTTTTTTTTTTTTTTTTTTTTTTTTACATATTGAATATGAATACTTTTTTAATTTGGTTTCTATGCACAAGTCTGCATATGAAGAGTTCATAAAAAAAGACAAAAAGAACGGCTCACACATTTACAAAAAGAGATACATTTTCAGGCATGCAGATGATATTCTCCGAAAACCAGTCATGTTTTAGTGTTACCAAATCTCTTCCATGGAAATAACATTACACTAAACCTCCGAATAACGAATTCTGAACAACGGCCACCTCACAGCATATTCTTTTACGTTATGTAACTACGGCTGAGATTGACAAGAATTTAAACTTTAAATGATAGGTTAAAAGTTATTCAGGATAGCAAAAAAGGTGTAAGTGCACGAAAATATACAAATGTGGAAGGACCCAGATAGATGACATTCTAAAAAAAGTGACTTTTATTTAGAAAAGACATTTGAAGGTCTAAATTTGGAATCTGAAACTAAGCGTCAAAATGGTTATGAATGGACTGATAAGTTGCTTTTGGAATGTCTTTCGTTCTATCAAAAGAAAAATCCCTAAACTTCTCCGCCAATGTTGTAGGAAAATACCCTAGAAATTGGCAAGAAACTAGGAAATAAATAATTTTGCGCTCACTCAAATTGATGATGAAATCTAGAGCAAATCTGTGGAAATTATTATGCATTTAGAGAAATAAATATGCTTAAAAAAATCTGAAAAACTGATCTATTTAAGGTGAATAATAGTGTGTATTTTTTTACCTGTAAAAATAAAACAACTTTTGTCAGTTATTCTGAGTTTAATGTAGTCTAATTTTGAATTTTCAAAAAGTAGAACCTCTGAATAACGGCAACCTCCTAAGTACGGTCACTTTATCGGGCTTCCAGTGGTGGCCGCTATTCAGAGGTTTCCCTGTAACAACATAATATTACGTGCCTTTTGTGCAAAACGAAAAAAGAAATCTCTCTTTGAGAGGAAAAAAAAATATGATACGCCATTTACATCTATTTAAGTTAAGAAGAAATGGCCACAGATGTGCAAAGTAGAATCTCAGCATGAGAAGAGCGCATAAAAGTGGAGAGGGGGCAGAGAAAACAAACTGCTCCCACATATATAAAAAAGAAATATACTATTTTCATAAGTACAGGGGACTTAGGACAAAATATTATTTGCTTTCTGTGCAAAATGAAGAAAAAACATATTTATTTTTCGAAGGAAAAAAAAAGCATGAATTTCACTATAAATTGTATCAATGTGTCGCACCGTTTTGATGCTTTGAAAGGGATAGTTCTTCATACTTTTTTATTTTCTTCTCTGGTAGACTATAGATTTCGACACCTAGACGTCTGCGTTTTATTCGGCTTCCGATGTTTTAAAAGATGAAAGGAAGTAAGAAAAAAAAAAGTAAATTATCTTATATAAAGAATTATCACATTACATCATCGAAAAAGAAAGTCATAAATAGATTTTTCTTAATTTTAGTCTCGTTAATCAATTAAAACTAAGGATTTTCTAAAAAAAAATGTTAAAAAATTAATTAAAATTAAAATGGAACAATTCAAGTCTTTAGATGAATTTGCTATTTGTAGAGCAATTTTGACATCCAGACGACATGTAAGCACTTGCAGGGAAATAAAGGAGAAATTAAGAAACATTAAGTATAACTGTTCTAAAAACTACTTAATCCCTATTCATATTTTTACAATTTGCTTGTTCGAAAAATACTAAGGCTTTTTGCTAATTTAGATAGAGATTTGAAGAATTTTTTTACTTGTTCTCCATGGTGTATTTAATATTTTTGTGCATGCATTTATCATTCAAGTTTATATACTTATAAAAAAATAATTGAGTTGAGAGTTTGTTGAATTTCCTTAATTTTTTGATGTACAAGACACAAGAGAAAAAAAAAAGTCGTATTTAATGTAAAATCCCAAACATCTAAAATCCGTGCACTGCAGGGATGTAGTGAAGGGTAAACGAGGCTATACGATGTATGCTCTCTGGATTTTTTAAAGGAGCACAGTATATCCTGTGTTTTTCAGTAAACACACTCTAGGGTATACCTTCTGTCTTGGGCGTATAACCCTCTGCTTCGAGCGTATATCCTCTGTTATTTTTACAACTACACCCCTGGTGCACAGTTTTATTTCGTATATGCCACTGAATGAGAAAAAAAAGCAAATCAAAAATAGCAGTATTTATGAAAGTAGTAAGAATTTTTAAAAAGTTAAATAAAAAAAAATAATATAAAAAAAATTATTTTTTTTCAATTTAACTTTTTTACTAAGTATTGTGCTACCAGTATATTACAGTATTATTCAAATGTATTGTGACTCCTTAAGTACAAAATCCTAAAAAAAAAAGAAGAAAAAAAACAGAAATAAATAAGAATGAGAGAGAATCTTCTGCAAAAAAGTAGTGCATTGCATAATCCAAGGTTTGGCTTATCTTATTATTTTTTTAATGGTTAAAAAAAATGGTAGTTTAATTTAATTAATGGTTGCTTTTTTTCTTTTCTGTATTTAACGGAAAAAAATCCTTTTCATGGATACTTTGTTTAATGCATGGACAGAATTAACTAAATTTATTTAATTAACAAAAGTTAATTCGGCTTTTTTTAAAAGTTAGATATATGAGTTAAATAAACAAAAGAAAGACAGATGTGGAAAAAATAGAAAACAGTTTTTGTGGTTAAATATGCAATATAAACTTTACAAAGCTCACTGTTTTACTTATAAGGCGAGTAAAATCTATAAATTTATAATACGCTAACGTATGTGGTTCAAAAATCACGTTTATTTGCCATTGTTTAATGGCAACATCCAATTGAAATACATCTTATGGGTTACTGTGCAAAAGTCCTTTGATAAGATTTAGGCTGTGGTAAATTGGATCCTATCAAAAACATGAATGTGAAAAAATGCCAAGTTCGTTAAAGGTTTCGCTCATAAAAGAAGTGATTTGACAAAAAATAATGATATCCTGTCAAAAACATGAATGTGAAAGAATGCCAAGTTCGTTAAAGGTTTCGCTAATAAAAGAAGTGAGATCTAACTGCAAACCAAGTTCTTTCGGAGCTCCTTAAATCATAACTCCTGTCATGCATAATATTATTCAATTGCTTAAAATGATTTGTTATGCGACTTAGCAAGTTTTCTCTTATTCAATTTTTTCTATTTAGTTGATCAGAAATTAAAGTTGATCCCTTCCTAACCTTATCAGTACCTTAACTTCAATATACTTATTCGAACACTCAATTGACTAGATCTTTGTCAATCAGATTCTAGATTAAATTATACTCCGACTCAAAGATTAAAGTTGGTAGCTGAAAACGTGCCAAGTTGCTCTGTTGAATAACAAGTAACATAACAAATCATTTTAAGCAATTGACTAATATTATGCATGACAGGAGTTATGATTTAAGGAGCTCCGAAAGAACTTGGTTTGCAGTTAGATCTCACTTCTTTTATTAGCGAAACCTTTAACGAACTTGGCATTCTTTTACATTCATGTTTTTGACAGGATATCATTATTTTTTGTCAAATCACTTCTTTTATGAGCGAAACCTTTAACGAACTTGGCATTTTTTCACATTCATGTTTTTGATAGGATATCATTATTTTTTGTCAAATAAGTAGGTATTTGTTTTCTTTTTGAAATAAATAGGTTAAATTAGTTAAATTAGTTTTACTTAATATTAATTAATCTTTCAGCTTTTTCCTTCATTTATTCACTTTTTTTTCAGTCAAATTTAAAAATTTAACATTAGGACTGCTTATGATCCTTTAAATTCCACTAATAAGGATGTTTCTTTTACGTGATTGGGTACTATTTGATTATTTCGTCGACCAAAAACGTTTGCAGCCAACTTGGCGAAATATCGCTATATTGACGACAAAAATTACGCACCGAAAGTCATGCTAACATGGCGCTATTTCTGGTATTTTGCCAAATTCCCATAGATTCCCATTGTAATCTGGTAATTTATCCAATAATTTTGTTAGAGCAAGGACTTTTACCATCATTTTGGCATCTTTTTTTTTTCTTTAAATCGGTTCACTAACTACCCAAGATCGCTTAAATATTGCTATTTAAAAAGTTTTGAAGAACGCTTTTCGCGCATTTTTACTCCTTTTAAAATTTGTATTTGTTAACATATGTTCTTAGTGATCATTTATATCTTATAATTAATAAACATGACAAATTTTATGTTTTTAGGCCCTTAACATACAAACATCACATTTTTAGAACGCTTTTTGCTCTTTTACCCCCTTTGGATTAGTGGAATCGACTAAAATTTAGCCTATATTGGAGTAAGGACTATCACCATCATTTTGATATCATTACTTTTAAGATCGGTTTGTTGCTGAAATTGCTTAAAAATCCCAATTTAGAACATTTTTAGAACACTTTTCGCACATTTTCATCCCTTTTGAATTCCGTATTTTCTATCAAATGCCCTTAGAGATTATTTATATCTTATAAATAATTAACATGCCAAATCTTTATAGTTCTAGGTCCTTCAGTAACACAAAAGTTGCATTTTTAGAATGTTTTTTGCTTCTTCACCCTCTTTTGGTTAATGGTATACGCATAAAATATAGCCTATGTTTGAACCGGGGCGAATACCATCATTTTGCTATCATTAATTTTGAAATCGGTTCGGTGGTTTCAGAGATTAGCCCCGATACTCGCCAAAAGTGTTGCCAACTTGGCACTATTTCTGATATTTCGCGAAATTCCCATAAACTCTAAAATGCCAAACTTTATGTTTCATGTCCAGTCCCTTAATATACAGACATCACATTTTTAGAATGTTTTTTGCTCTTTTAACTCCTTTGGGTTAGTGTAATCGACATAAGATATAGCCTATGTTGAAACAAAGACTGTCATCATCATTTTGATACCATTACTTTTAAGATCGGTTTCTTGTTTGCTGAGATTGTTTTAAAAGTGGTATTTCGAACTTTTTTAGAACGCTCTTCGCGGATTTTCACCCATTTAAATTTGATATTATTTAGCAAAAGCCATTAGTGATCCTTTTTATCTTATAAATAATTAACATGCCAAATTCTGTGCTTCTAGTCCCTTTAGTAAAACAAAAATCACATTTTCAGAATGTTTTTCGCTTTTGAACTCTCTTTTGGTTAGTGGCACAGACATAAGATATAGTCTATGTTTGAACCGAGGCGAATACCATCATTTTGGTACCATTACTTTTGAAATCGGTTCGGTAGTTTCAGAGATTAGCCCTGATACTCGCCAAAAGTGACGCCAACTTGGCACTACTTCTGGTATTTTGTTAAATTCTCATAAACTTCCATTGTAATCCTATAATTTATCCTCTAACCAACCATTAATGTTTAATTAATGGTGATTTCTGATTTTTTCCTATTTATAGATCCAATAACCTACCTCCACACCAAATTCCAATTTCAGCCTGGAAGTAGTCAAACATTTCTATGAGTGAGTCAGTGAGTCAGTGGTAAAAACAGTGGTTTTCAGACGTCAATTTCTCGTGAACGGTAAAAGATTTAAAAAAAAATATGTGTGCCACTCGGGGACTGCCGCGGTAAAGCTATTGCATAGCATTTTTTATCAACTTATGCAAAAATACCGCGTCAATGTCTGCTGAAGTCTATCGAAGGATACCTTCCCGAAGTCTGCCAAACTGAAACTTCGTTAGCCGGATTGTTAGGAATTTTTCTCGTTGCGGAATTCTTAAATTCGGTCGCCGCGCTCAAAGCCCGCGATAAAAGCTATGCAATAGCTTAATAAATTACCAAACAAATTTTGGTCGCGCTACGAAAATTAGATCGCGAGTTATAAGCATTTTAAATTTTTCGACCCTCACGGTGGGGGGGTCTCCTGTCACCAAAAATTAACACTGTCTCATAAAAAATTACCAAACAGAATTTGGCCGCGCTACGAAAATTAGATCGCGAGTTATAAACATTTTAAATTTTTCGACCCTCACCGTGGGGGTCTCCTGTCACCAAAAATTAACACTGTCTTATAATAAATTACCAAACAATATTTTGCCAAGCTACCAAAATTAGATCGCGAGTTATAAGCATTTTTAATTTTTCGACCCTCGCCGTGGGGTGTCTTCTGTCACCAACAATTAACAATGTCTCATAATAAATTACCAAACAAAATTTGGCCGCGCTACGAAAATTAGATCGCGAGTTATGAGCATTTTAAATTTTTAGATCCTCACCGTGGTGTGTCTCCTGTCACCAGAAATTAACAATGTCTCATAATAAATTACCAAACAAAATTTGGCCGCGATACGAAAATTAGATCGCGAGTTATACGCATTTCAAATTTTTCGACCCTCACCGTGGGGGTCTCCTGTCACCAAAAATTAACAGTCTCATATTAAATTACCAAACAAAATTTGGCCGCGCTACGAAAATTAGATCGTGAGTTATAAGCATTTTAAATTTTTCAACCCTCACCGTGAGGGTCTCCTGTCACCAAAACTTAACACTGACTCATAATAAATGAATAAACAAAATTTGGCCGCGCTACGAAAATTAGATCGTGAGTTATAAGCATTTTAAATTTTTCGACCCTCACAGTGGGGGGTCGCCTGTCACCAAAAATTAACAGTCTCAAAATAAATTACCAAACAAAATTTGGCCGCGCTACGAAAATTAGATCGCGAGTTATAAGCATTTTAAATTTTTCGACCCTCACCGTGAGGGTCTCCTGTCACCAAAACTTAACACTGACTCATAATAAATGAATAAACAAAATTTGGCCGAGCTACGAAAATTAGATCGTGAGTTATAAGCATTTTAAATTTTTCGACCCTCACCGTGAGGGTCTCCTGTCACCAAAACTTAACACTGACTCATAATAAATTACCAAACAATATTTTGCCAAGCTACCAAAATTAGATCGCGAGTTATAAGCATTTTTAATTTTTCGACCCTCACCGTAGGGTGTCTTCTGTCACCAACAATTAACAATGTCTCATAATAAATTACCAAACAAAATTTGCCCGCGCTACGAAAATTAGATCGCGAGTTATAAGCATTTTAAATTTTTCGACCCTCACCGTGAGGGTCTCCTGTCACCAAAACTTAACACTGACTCCTAATAAATGAATAAACAAAATTTGGCCGCGCTACGAAAATTAGATCGTGAGTTATAAGCATTTTAAATTTTTCGACCCTCACCATGGGGGGTCTCATGTCACCAAAAATTAACACTGTCTCATAATAAATTACCAAACAAAATTTGGCCGCGCTACGAAAATTAGATCGTGAGTTACAAGCATTTTAAATTTTTCGACCCTCACCGTGGGGGCTCTCCTGTCACCAAAAATTAACAGTCTCATATTAAATTAGGAAACAAAATTTGGCCGCGCTACGAAAATTAGATCGTGAGTTATAAGCATTTAAAATTTTACGACCCTCATCGTGGGGGGGGGTCTAATTTCCCCAAAAATTAACACTGCCGCATAATAAATTACCAAACAAAATTTGGCCGCGCTACAAAAATTAGATCGCGAGTTATAAGCATTTTAAATTTTTCGACCCTCACCTTGGAGGATCTCCTGTCACCAAAAATCAACACTGTCCCATAATAAATTACCAAACAAAATTTGGCCGCGCTACGAAAATTAGATCGCGAGTTATGAGCATTTTAAATTTTTAGATCCTCACCGTGGTGTGTCTCCTGTCACCAGAAATTAACAATGTCTCATAATAAATTACCAAACAAAATTTGGCCGCGATACGAAAATTAGATCGCGAGTTATACGCATTTCAAATTTTTCGACCCTCACCGTGGGGGTCTCCTGTCACCAAAAATTAACAGTCTCATATTAAATTACCAAACAAAATTTGGCCGCGCTACGAAAATTAGATCGTGAGTTATAAGCATTTTAAATTTTTCAACCCTCACCGTGAGGGTCTCCTGTCACCAAAACTTAACACAGACTCATAATAAATGAATAAACAAAATTTGGCCGCGCTACGAAAATTAGATCGTGAGTTATAAGCATTTTAAATTTTTCGACCCTCACCGTGAGGGTCTCCTGTCACCAAAACTTAACACTGACTCATAATAAATTACCAAATAATATTTTGCCAAGCTACCAAAATTAGATCGCGAGTTATAAGCATTTTTAATTTTTCGACCCTCACCGTAGGGTGTCTTCTGTCACCAACAATTAACAATGTCTCATAATAAATTACCAAACAAAATTTGGCCGCGCTACGAAAATTAGATCGCGAGTTATGAGCATTTCAAATTTTTCGACCCTCACCGTGGGGTGTCTCCTGTCACTAGAAATTAACAATGTCTCATAATAAATTACCAAACAAAATTTGGCCGCGCTACGAAAATTAGATCGCGAGTTATAAGCATTTTAAATTTTTCGACCCTCACCATGGGGGGGGGGGGTCTTCTGTCACCAACAATTAACAATGTCTCATAAAAAATTACCAAACAAAATTTGCCCGCGCTACGAAAATTAGATCGCGAGTTATAAGCATTTTAAATTTTTCGACCCTCACCGTGAGGGTCTCCTGTCACCAAAACTTAACACTGACTCCTAATAAATGAATAAACAAAATTTGGCCGCGCTACGAAAATTAGATCGTGAGTTATAAGCATTTTAAATTTTTCGACCCTCACCATGGGGAGTCTCCTGTCACCAAAAATTAACACTGTCTCATAATAAATTACCAAACAAAATTTGGCCGCGCTACGAAAATTAGATCGTGAGTTACAAGCATTTTAAATTTTTCGACCCTCACCGTGGGGGCTCTCCTGTCACCAAAAATTAACAGTCTCATATTAAATTAGGAAACAAAATTTGGCCGCGCTACGAAAATTAGATCGTGAGTTATAAGCATTTAAAATTTTTCGACCCTCATCGTGGGGGGGGAGTCTAATTTCCCCAAAAATTAACACTGCCTCATAATAAATTACCAAACAAAATTTGGCCGCGCTACAAAAATTAGATCGCGAGTTATAAGCATTTTAAATTTTTCGACCCTCACCTTGGAGGATCTCCTGTCACCAAAAATCAACACTGTCCCATAATAAATTACCAAACAAAATTTGGCCGCGCTACGAAAATTAGATCGCGAGTTATAAGCATTTTAAATTTTTCGACCCTCACCGTGGGGGGTCTCCTGTCTCCAAAAATTAGCACTGTCTTATAATAAATTACCAAACAATATTTTGCCAAGCTACCAAAATTAGATCGCGAGTTATAAGCATTTTTAATTTTTCGACCCTCACCGTGGGGTGTCTTCTGTCACCAACAATCAACACTGTCCCATAATAAATAACCAAACAAAATTTGGCAGCGCTACGAAAATTAGATCGCGAGTTATGAGCATTTTAAATTTTTCGATCCTCACCGTCTGGGGTCTCCTGTCACCAAACATTAACACTGTCTCCTAATAAATTACCAAACAAGTTTGGCCGCGCTACGAAGATTAGATCGCGAGTTATAAGCATTTTAAATTTTTCGACCCTCACCGTGGGGTGTATCCTGTCACCAGAAATTAACAATGTCTCATAATAAATTACCAAACAAAGTTTGGCCGCGCTACGAAAGTTAGATCGCGAGTTATAAGCATTTTAAATTTTTCGACCCTCACGGTGGGGGGGTCTCTTGTCACCAAAATAAATAAGACCACCAAAATAAACACTGTCTCATAATAAATTACCAAACAAAATTTGGCCGCGCTATGAAAATTAGATCATAAGAAACATAAGTTTGAGACTTGATATTCTAATATCTGAAAAATACCGCGTCAATGTCTGCCGAAGTCTACCGAAGGATACCGTTCCGAAGTTTTCCGAAAGGAAACGACGTTAGCCGAATCTTAGGTTTTTTCGTTACCGATGTGTTAGGATTTTCCGCGTTACGGAATTTTTGGATTCGGTCACCGCGCTCAAAGCCCGCGATAAAAGCTATGCAATAGCTTAAAAATTTTTAGGATTCGGAAATTAGAAGATGGTCTTACACGACACAAAAAATTGCAAGTGTGTAGGTCAAATAGAATTTAAGTTATTGAGGGGTCAAATGTGGCTCGAAATGGTTCGGGTAATATAACCCACGGCCGGTGTGTCGCCTTTTACTTTGTGAACTTGGCTGACACACTGCCGTGTGTCTAGATTTATTTATGTTTTGTTCCTTCGATGCAACTATGGAGATTTAAAATATCATCATTTTTATATTTTTTCTGTTCTTTTCGCTTAAAAAAAAATAAACAAAAGGCAAGATTTTTAAACTTTTCAGTTTCAAATTAAAATTATGTATTATAAATGAAATGAATGAAAGGATTATATTATTATATTTTAAGGGGACAGTACACCTTTAACAGCCGCAAAAACGTAAAATTGTATCATTTGCTGTACATTTAATAAAAAAAGAGTAATGTCTCTGGAAACACAAAAATTTCAAAATATCTTTATATGGTATTGAACTTTCTTTAAAAATTTTTAGTTTAGATATAATACAGCAATTTTTTTTTATGGGGTCGATTTCGAAATGATATTTTTAAAAAATTACGACGTTAAACATTTCGCTGCGCGCACGATATCTCATGCAGATTTCATGCGATTTGCATAAATTTGATCTTAAATTAAACATAATACCTTAGACTATAATTTGAACTAGAATGTTTATGAATGGCTAAATAGATACAGAGAAATTAGATTTTATTTATAGAAAATAAAAAAAATAATGAATTTTTGCATACATTCAACTTTGTAATTTTTTTCATATTGAACACAACTGCATAATTCTAGTTCATTTTCTTCATTATATGTACATGTAGGCAGGGTAAAAATTTTGAAGTTATACTTTGAACGGTTTTGGAGATATCACGCGCGCAAGTGTAAAAAACATCATTTTGAGTAAAAGCCGTTTAAAGATTAAAATGTATTTTACAAATATAAAACTCATAAAAAAAGAAACAAAACTATTAATAATATAACATATTCAGTATTAAAAATAAAATTTGATGCTTGTTTAAATTGATAAATAAAAAAATAGTTTGTAAAATGGAGTAAAATGTAGCAATTTATGTACATGTTTGCGACTCGCAAAAAATACGAAATTCGATTATATGGTTTGCATTTTTGTTATGTAAATAATAATGTCCCTAGATGCACAGAACTTTCAAAATATCTTTATATGATATTGAACTGCATTAAAAATATTTAATTTGGATATATAATGTGCAAAAAATACCAAAGAGTAGGTTTTAAAATGATTAAAAAAAAAAAAAAATGACGTCGAATAAACGTTGAACAATCGCTTACTGCATGCATGATATCTCATGCAGATTTTATACGATTTGCATAATTTTTTTCTTAAGGGGTCTCAGGAGTCTTAATATTTACCTGGTAATGCAACTTAGCAACATGTCACATTTGATTTTTTTTCTCAGTCCCTATAAAACATGAATGCATAAAATTTTTAATATAGACAACTTAATATCTCTTCTATTTAAAAATAATTTTTTTAATATTCTACATTGAAATTCTATTTTATTTTTTTAATGTTTAATTTTGATAGAAAAAAATTTGACGTGTATTCATTTCGCGCAGGATTCCAGCAAAACTATTAATTCAAGAACCGCTAAAAATGTTGATAATGGTGTAAAATTAATGTATCTTGAACTTATACCTCATTTTAAAGCAACTTATGCATTTATTTATTTAAAATTTAAATTTAAATTGAAAAAATTGAAAAAAAAAATCATTTTTATTAGAAAAATTGCCAATTATCAATAATCAATGTAATTAAAATTCTAAATTTGAGGTATAAGTTGTTCTTAAACTTAAAATGAAGATATTTACCAAGTTTCATACAAATTGCTTTATTATTTTTTGAGAAATGTTGCGCGCAGTCAAAGAACAGTTTAATTTTTTAATCAAAATTAAACATAAAAAATATATAATAAAAATTCAATATAGAATGTTAAAAAAATTATTTTTAAATAGAAGAGATATTAAGTTGTCTATATAAAAAGTTTTATGCATTTAAGTATAATAGGGACTGAGAAAAAAAATCAAATGTATATGTTGCTAAATCGCACTACCAGGTAAAAAGTAAGACTCCTGAGACCCCTTAAAATAAACATAATATTCTAGACTATAATTTCAACTTAATTTTATATAAATGGTTAGTTAGAAAAATAGCAATTACTTTTGAATTATAAAAAACAGAAATCATTATTTTTTGAACACGTTCAATCTTATAATTTTTTTCCAACTAAACACAGCTGCATAATTCTAATTTATTTTCATTTATATATATATATTTAGATAGGATAAAAATTTTGAAGCTATACTTCTCTTGGTTTTTGGAGATATGACATGCACAAGTATGCAAAACTTTTTGAGAAAAAGCCGTTCATTTTTGCACACATTCAGCCCTATAATTTCTTTCAAACTATACACAGCTGCATAACTTTAGTTCCTTGCCATCTTTGTATGAACATTTAGGTAAGGTAAAAATTTCGGAGCTGTACTTCAAATGATTTTGGAGATATGCGCAAAAGCGCAAAAAAAAAAATACATTTTGAGAAAATTCCGTTTTATGATTAAAGTGGATTTTTAAAATATAAAATTCAGAATGAACAAAACAAAACAATTATATAACATTCAGAATTAAAAATAAAATTAAATGCTAGTTTAAATTGATAAATATTGAAAAATTTGTAAAACGCCGCAGAATACACAAAATACACAGACTTGAGTGAAAAACGATAATTATGTAAATAGGAAACGTTCCACTTACCTTTAAAAAAATTCATTTAATGTTATATTTTACATTGCATTGACTTTTCAAGTGAATAAAATATATGTTTTTTTATAAAATTAAAATATTTAATGAAAAAAATGTTTTTTATTAAACAAAAGCTGCTTTTGAATGCATTTTAAAACTTTCCGCCGTGGCGTGATGCTTGGAACTTATGGAGTGATGTTGACATTTTCAGTAATATCTCGGTAAATAAAAATCGCACAATTAAAATATTGGTATCAAATTATTCAGAATAAAATTATCTTTATAAAGAAATAAAAATTGAAAAATCGATTTTCTGGCCATTTTAAAGGTGTACTGTCCCCTTAAAGAAATAATGAAATACGAAAAATGCCACGGATACAATATTTAGCGATTTATTATCTGCGCCGTTTTTTTCCTGACTCCAATTTGGCGAAAATTCCTTTTTCAAATACCAGTTACATACATATTGTTAAACTAATTTTTATTATTTTAAAAAGGAAATAATAATTAAAAAAATTAGTTAGTAATTATAGAATAAAACAATTTATATCATTAGAAAAAAAAGGAAAATAAAAGCAAACAAACAGTTTATTAATAAATAAATAACAATAGCCGTGTTCACATGTGAGGCACATATAAGTGCCATTTTGTTGCAATCACGCCAATGTGGTAGGCATATGGCATCTGTGTATATTTCCTTAGCAGAATCTTCTAATTTGGCAAAAAATTAAGCAATTAAAATAAATTATGAATAAAAGCAATATGATTTAATACTTAGTATACATTCAAAGGAGACCAAACTGGTCGCCTAGGGTGGTTAGTGATAAAAAAGATGTTACAAGTTAAAAACATATGTTTCTTCATCTGTAACTTAAGAATATGGTAACCCGTTTAGATTTCAGACTATCTGAGAGTAATTCTCTGTACTTGAATATCCGGATATTTGATCTTCGTTCTTATGAGTATGTATATACAGCTCTTGTCTGTGAATCACAAGTAAGCTTTCTAAATTAACTTAATTCAGTGTGACATTAAAAATTCCCGCAGTTTTTATGCTTTAAGAGGATGTCCAATTGCATTTGCTTTTGTCGAGAGAATGCTGTATTACCCGAGTCTAGTTTTAGACGAATATTGTGCAGCGAGTGATGCATAATTGAATCAATTAAGAGGAGGTCCTACTTCTTTGGGTCAAAATTTTCGATGTTTCTTTTTCTTTATCATTATTATTATTATTATTATTATTATTATTATTATTATTATTATTATTATTATCATCATCATTATTATTACTTGAATGCGTCAAGAATGTATATTGTTGTCCTAATATGTTTTTGCAATATTCTATTTCTTAACAACTTTTTTTTTATATTTTTTAATCGCCCGAACGTAACTGCTTGGATTTCGTTATTACACAATTTTAAACTTGATTGTCTCTGAATCTAGTTTTTCAAATTAAGCGACCATTTTTCTCGATGATAATTCGACCGATTTAATGCATGTATAAAAGAAGTTCGAAAAATCATGCGTCCAGCATAAGTTATGTAACATTTTCCAATACTTTTTGTAACAAAACGTCACAGTACCAAAAAAATATGTATTAAAATAAATATAAATTGCTAAATGGTACACTTACAAACAATATATTCAAAAATATATTTAAAAATTATCAACGTTTCGTATCGCTTCCGCGAACATCATCAGATCGAATTCTCTTATGACTTAATGGGTAATTTATATATAAAAAATGGAAAATTCAATTCAATGTTAAATCGCTTCCATAGTCAGGCTTTTCAATTTCATACCTTTCCGTTAAAAAATGAATTTGTAAACGTGTCATATCATTTTGCGCTTGTTGAGCAGAACAGTTGAGAACAGTCAGCCTCTTGGAGGTCTGGTACACATTTTAAAATAATTTTCATTTATCGAGTTTAAGTTTGCATAAAGTGCATTAAATTTTTTTTTTCCTCTGTTAACTTTTGATAGTTTGATGCTTCATTTTTTCAGATAAACCAACACCAATGCTCATTAATAATATTGAAAATTTTGAGTAATTTAAAAATACAGAAATTTTTGTCAAAGACAAAATAATAGTATTCTAGTATTGTAAAAGTTATAATTAGCATACTAAACTGCTTAATGTACACTTATAAAATAGACACTGAATTACAAATGCAAAATATTAAATTTAAATATATATATATATGCATGTTTATGCTGGCAAAACTAACTTTTTCCTTCTTTTTAAAATAAATCTTTAAGGCGATTTAACTTGCAATTTACTTTTAAAAATATGTGTAATTATTTGCGCTATGTGTTAATGTTACGTAAATGGGAAATGCTAAAGAATTGAGCATGCTAATTATAGATTTTACAATTCTAGAATACTACTAATTGTTCTTTCAATGAAGATAGTTCTGTATTTTTAAGCTACTCAATTTTATTATTGTTATTTAATGAGTATTTAGGATGTTTGGTTTACCTCGCTAAAACAGGTTTCGTTAAGGCACTCTTTTTGAAATTTTAACCATATCTGAAGTATTTACATATTTCTTAACACTTTTTAACGAAATAGTGTTTATGACTCTGGTTTGCTTGATTGTCTGTCCATCTGTCCGCGCTCTAAGTAAGCTCTGATTGCCCTGAATTTTTTTGTTATTATTTACATTTACCTTAGTACTAAGCCTATTTCAAATGAAACTTGTAGTATGCTTAGTTTATCTACAGGAATAGTGAAAAGTTTTCAGTTACATTTCGGTCAATGGGATAAAATATGATGATTTGGTGTTTGATGTATTTGAAGAATTAAAAATTTTAAAAAAAAAAACTTATATTCTTTACATATTTTACATAAATTATTTTATTTTTCTCATTACATATTTTACATAAATTATGATAACAGTAAATGAGTTTTATCATGAAATATTTTTCTGTATGTTTCTTATGAGTATTTTAGTATATTATAGACTACACTTAAATGCCAAATATTAAAACGCATTTTAGATGGCAGTTAATAGTTGCAACTACCGAAATGATAAATCCTACCTGTCCATATATAATGTAAACTATTATTTTAGGGCGTTACATAAAGTAAATAATATTTTTTTAAGCTAGTTTTGTGTAAATTATTAAAATAATCTATGAATTTCATTATGAAATATAATTCGACATGTTTGATTTTCCTCTAAATTATAAATAGCTAAAATAAACGTTAGCTGATACTTAATAGCTGTAATTACCAAAAATGGCCAAGTCTAGTAGTTCAAGTTTACTTTTAATGATGTTTCATATGTTATGTACGATTAAATTGTCAAGTTTAGAAGGTATGAAAAATTGTAACAAATGTAATTAATATTTTAATTCTGAGGTATTTTAATAATTTTAGAAGATCAAGCAATTTTATTTCAGCAAGACTAATTTTTAATGCAGTAGTAATAGTTGTGCAACATATAAAACTAATTCATACTAATATTAAAAATAATTAGAAAAAACAGATTTATAATAGCATATTTTATTTTATTTAAAAATATATTTAAATATAAAGCAACTTAAGGTTACAATAATTTCGTTACATACCTGTAACAATTTATTTTTAGAAAGCTTATGATTGTTAATTGAATGTGTCAAACATTATTTTTTAAGTTACAAATTAAATTAAATAGTAAACTAAAAGAAATAGAAGTGTGTTTCATATTTTTTAGGTTTAAATTAAAATCCCTAAATGAAGTACATTTGGAATAACAGGCGATTGGATTTAATTTCATTAGTTCCAATTTTTAATAAAACCGTTATACCTATTACAAAAAATTAACTTAACTTCAGAGAACAAACGTTAATCTTACTTATATAATTGTTTTAACTTTAATTTCAAAAAATATATTAATGTTTATGACTACAACTGTTTATGTTACATGTATGTTACAATTTATTATTTAGAAAATCTATAGATACTCTTTTTATTATTATTTTGAAGTGCAAATGCATTCATTTCAAATGCACATATGTTAAATAAAATACAAATGGAACTAAAATGAAAAAAAAGAAAAAGCAGCCGTATTTTTCAAATTTAATAAAAAATTAAAATCGGTAATGAAATATGAAATGCATCAATTGAAAATCTATCATCAGTGATTGTGATTTTGTTTAGACATTTTCTTGTGGGCGGGTATCATGAACTACTTATGGAGTAATAATTCAATTTTATTAAAATATTGTAAAAAGAGCTATTTAAAACATACATATTGCAAAATTTTAAATTAACTTCTGAGTAAAAGTGTTTATTACATTTGTGATACACACTATCTTTTATTTAAAAATAAATAAATAAATAAAATAATGATAGTAATGCCTTTAATTCGTAATGGCATATAATCGTATGCTCAAATAAATCTGTTTCCAATAAGAAATTTTATTCAATAAAATGCAATTTATTTCTACTGGGTACTTATTTCATTCTATCTTTTAAAACAATTTCTGGTTTGAAACAGCCTTATTTTAGAGGCAATTTATGTAACCCAAATTACAATAATATACAGCTAGTATAATTTCTGTTTCATATTTATAAAAATTTATTGTTTTGAAAACTTGTGGATGTTATTTTAATTTCAAGTACCAATTTATCAATTTAAAATGAACATACTCAACAAAATTACAAACTAAATAAATAAAAATTGTGTATTCTATTTTTCAGAATTAACCCTTTCGGAACCATATTTTTTTAATTTTTAGGAAAAATTATTATCACATTAATAACATAACATTAACTATCCAAATAGATCAAAGACTTTAACGAATATTTCACTGTCTGAAATATAGCGAATGTTGTTGTTTTGCGTACTATTCAATTCATATTCGTATGGCAATAGGCTAAGGAATAGTTTATGAAGATGTTTTTTAAAAAATTATATATTACAGCAAAATTTAACTGATATTGCAACTTTCTAATACTTTTTACGCTTTATTACGCACGTTTCATTCAGAAAAGTAACCTTTATTTTAAATTTAATGAGGGAAATATGTGTTTAAAATGAAAAAATCGCAAACGGTGCAAAGAGAATGAAGCACATATTTATTATTATTAATATTACTAAATGCCCAAACATAAATGAAATCATATAATAAATGCATAGACACATACTAACATCACTACGGTAAACGGTAACAAAAGTATTTGTTAAAACAAAATAGTATTCCATTAAAAGACATGCACTATTAATAGTACACCAGACCCGAAAGGGTTAAATTAACGACAATAAATTAAATGAGAATATCCATAAAATAAATAAGAATGAATTGAAAGTTCATCCTTTGTGATTGTAACCTTGTTTACACCTTTCTTGTTTAGAACTTCTTTTATAACAGTAAGTAATTTTAATCATATTTACAAAAATCTATTATTAAAATAAGTATTGTAAATTTTTAAATTAACCACAGAGAACAAATATTTACTATTTATTTTATAACTAAACAGCATGATCATGAGTACAATTGACTTCATACTGGCGGTTGCAACACCAGACCAATAGTTTAAACGTTTACTGCAATTTTTTAACTCTTTAACATCTCAAAATTTCTATGTTTACATTGTTAAATAAAGAGAGAGAGAGAAGAATGGAATTTGTTTGAAAACTAGTTCCCAGTTTACTTTTTTTTTTTTTTTTTTTTTTTTTTTTTTTTTTTTTAACGATTGAAAATAAATAAATAAATCAATAATTTAAGCCTTTAAAAAATATATCTATCTTTATTGCAAGCAACATTGCTAAAAAAAACTTATTTATATTTAAATCAATGCAAATAATCCAGCATTTGTTTTCGGATAGTATTTCATAATGAAATTAACACTTCATTAATATATAAAGAAAATGATACACATAAAATACAAATTTAAAAAGGTATGTAATCTTGTTATGCGCTTAAACGATTGAAATTATCAAAATCAAAAAGGCTGTCTCTAAGTATCGAAATCTTTGGCTATTTATTCGATTATTAAGATCTGGTATGCGGATAATACGAAAGTATTAATTTTAATAAATGTTAAAACTTTATTTATATATCCTATATTTTTTACATAAAAATGCTTTTGGTATTCTCGGCAGAAAATCTTGAAAACTATATTAATCTAAAACATCTATGTGAGTTTTCAAATAAATAATTAATAACTTTTATCATTTACAGTCTACAACTCAAGAAACCCCGGTCGGACTCCCTAGTATTTATAATACCGTACTATAGTTTATTTTAAAAAGTATAGCAATGCAATTTATAGTTACAGTATAGTAATTTATGCTACATACATATAATACTTTTTTAGGTACACTGTCATAAAAATTCGCCAATATGCACTAAATTATCCTTATTTCTTTTACAAATAATTTCCGTACTCCCAGAAAACATACTTCATCCGTGAATTTATTCCGAACGTCTAAAAAAGAGGAAAAGATTCCGTTTATTCCTAGCACGCATGCGCATGGGGTCTATTAGTAATAAATTCAAATTTATTTTTAAAATGAAAAACAAAAATCATATAGATCAAGATGACTAATTTAAATTTAAAAGACAAAAATGTTTTCGAATTTAAACATAAATAACAATTAACTTCTTCATTCATTCAAAAATACTCACAATTTTTTATTTAAAGTTGGTTAAGTTTAATAAAGTTAAATTTACAAACTTATTTATAAATAAATAGTCGCATTTAAAATATACTTCAAATGAACACATTTAAAAGATGTTTTAATTAAAAAATTAAATGCAAAAAAATCGATATTACTCAAAAAAATCTTATCGAATAAAAATAGAACACTCATATTTTACCTCTAGCAATCTACGAAAATATATTTAAAATTCACACTTTTATGTTATGTAAAGACTATCATTTAAAAACCCCAGCCACAATCTTATTATAAACGAAATCTTCCCAAAATTAACTTTAAAATTAAAAGCTTTTTAATGAAATAGATCAAACCACACCCATATGAAAGGAACACATTTACTTCAAAGCGTTTTCCTCCTGTACAGCTGTGGCTCCGTGCTATGCGTACGCTTTTCAAAGCTGGGGTCGGTGGTTCGATCCCCGCGTCTGCCATTTTTAACTTTTCTAAACTTTCTTGAATTGACGTATATTTTACCTCTTGGAATTGAAAAAAAAAATAAATAAATAAGTAAACGGATATCCGTCAATTGAAAGAAAATCCGTGAAAAGAAGAAAGTTTTTTTTCTTTTTGAGAGTGTAATATAAGGGTAGTAATGTTTCAAATTTCAATTTATTAACCCATTAGATTCCAAATTATGAAAGTTTAAGGGAAATTTACCGAATTTTCTTTGGGAATGGATATTTACCAAATTATTAAATTCCTCTTCCCAAAGGAAAATTCTGTCATTTTTCATTTCATCCCCCCCCCCCCCCAAAAAAAAAAAAATCTTTCATTTTAGAAATCCCATCAACAGATTTTACAATATTCACGAGAATTCGTAGAATGTTTCGTTGATTACGAGTAAAATTTGCTAAATAACCTTTTCGGGTGCGAATTTTTTTCCAATTTTTAGAAAAAATTACTTTTATGTTAATAACATAATACTAAATATCCAAATAGATTAATTAGTGTTTAACGAATATTGTTGTTTTGCGTACTATTCAGTTGATATTCATATGACAATAGGCTAAGGATGAATTTTTGCAGATGTTTAGAAAATATTACATTACAATACGATTAAACGTTTATTACAGCTTTCTGATACTTTTTGCGCTTTATTACACATGGTTGTTTTAGAAAGTAAATTTTATTTTAAATTTAAAGAGTTAAATATATGTTTAAAACGAGAGAATTTCAAACAGCGCAAAGAGAATTAAAAATATAATAATTATTATTATTATTACAAAATGCCTAAACATAAATGAAGTCATATAATAGTAAATGCATAGACATATACTAACATTACTGCATGCAAATAGTCGCATGTAGCATGTATCAAAAAGTACTTCTTAAAACAAAATACTACTCCATTAAAAGACATGTGCTATTAATAGTACAACAGAACCTGAAAGGGTTAAATTAGCATTTTATAAATTTTGTTAAATGTTTAAAATATTATTGAAATAATTCCTTAATATTATTTCAGAAATTATATACAATAAGAAATATATACATATACAGTAGCTTTATGTATATCCTGTTTAAGATTTTTCGGAGCTCGAACTTAGTATGCTGTCTTTCAATAACAAGAAGATTGCAAAGTTACAAATAGAAAAGAAGAAATAAAATTATCGGTTAATTTATTTAATTTATTTTTTGCCTTGTATAAATAATGGTATTTTTGTGTAATATATCAATTAGAGTACTTAGCATTAATTCTAATTTATAATATACTAAGTGATTGCGTAACCTTTCTTTAAACTCTTTTATCACGCTTAAATAAAAAAATTTATTACATTTTAATATAGCAGTATTTGAAAGTCACGGTGGAGATTTAAAGCTATAAATATAAAAGCACATATTAACCAAAATTATAAAAATATGCATTTACTAATTTTTCTTCTCTATTTATTTATTTTTAAATTCATCAACGTGATTGAAAAAAGCATCAATTGAAAATCAGTTCTTACCTTTAATCATTTAAGCATTACAAGTTCTTCTCAATACTTCCATGAAAACGACCCCAAATGACTCTGTCTATTGCATTCGCAAAAAAATACTGGGGGGATGAAATTTCACTCAGCAATTAGGACAGAAAATCCAATTAACCCAGCTAAGGATCACTCAATTATGAGCCAATAATTGAAGATCGAAATCTTTGAAAATTTTAATTTCTCTTCGGGAATCTTTTATTATCGTCTGCTCCATCGAGAGCACAATGAGGCTGGACGCACACCGCGTGTTTTTCGCTTGGCTATTTCGTTCTGAGAGCAAAGGGTAGCGGGAGTTTCGGAATCGCGGTCACACTCGAATGATGAGGGCCAATGGAGAGATGTGAAATTCTCAGCGGAGACTTTTGATTTTGCAGGTGTTTCTTTCTATTATTATCTGAATCATTGTTTAGTTGTTTGCGTCATATAAGGATTAAATAAAAATTGTTTTGAACTTTGAAGGTTCTTTTATTACATAAACTCGCGGACAGTCTTCTTGTTACAAACTGTGTCTATTTTCAGAAAATAAATAAATAAATAATTGACGAAATAGTGAACTCTCGTTAGCGCGGACTTTCGAGGGAAGCCGTGTTTTGCACTAAATAAAATTAGCATTAAGCAGTGTAAACATTTAAATGATGTGAAAAAAAAATCCCTTCCGTTGAAAAATTGAATTCAGTTTTTGACAGAAATTAAATATGTGATTAACTTAAAGCTTTTAAAAATCACTTTTTCTTTTGTAATTTTTAGGATTTAGTACTCAAAAAAGCAAAAACTCAAACTCTCAAGTACTCAAACCCTTACAAGGTCCATGTTGAGTCTGTCTATTTGTCTGTCACAGCCGTATTTCCCAAAAACTATGGAACTAGGAAAGTTAATGCTTGATAGAATTATAAAGGGTATTGACTCACTCATTTATAGTTTATTATTAACGAGGTGGAACCCGACGACATTCGACGAAAGAAAACGCTAAAGATGGCGCTGTTTTAATGATCAATAATAAATCTACAAAATTCGTTTCAGTAAAAAATGCATCTTATATTAATCAGACCAAGTCTGAAACAAATATTGTTTTAAGATAAAATAAACAAAATACTATAAAAGTCAGTTGTCCAAATCTTTAAAATTAAACTTTAATCACGTATGTAATCAGTAAAATATAATAAAGATCAGTTATTACGATGAAGTTATCAATTGAGGCGTTTATAATTTGGTAGAAATGCGAATGAAAAAAGCAAAATTTATTTCAAATTGGCACGATCATAGAATTGCATGCGAAATTAAAACCCGTTATCATTTTCATGTTCTAAAAATTTACACACGCACTTCTCATATCAGTATTCACCATGTTTTAAAAAATGGTATTTTAATTGGATCATTTTAAAATCTCTTTAACTCAAAAATTGAACGCCCCCCCCCCCATTTAATTGATGAATAAAAAAAATAAATAAATAAATAAAACCTAAATCACCGAATTTTATTACAGACGATATTTTTGACCAAATATACGCATTTTAATTTCTTTTATTTATTTTTTCAATGGAGTGATTTTGTTGCCACAATTACAAAAATGGTACTAAAAACTACTTAAAAATTAATATCTCAACAACAAATTGGGATACAGCTTTCAAACAAACTGCATTTAAAAATATATTTTTTTCTCTATACAACGATGCAAAAAATTAAAATGTGCTATGTTTAGAAGTGTAAAATTTACAGTAGCGAAAATTATAAAATCAAAGTTGCATGGGAAAATGTTGCCATTCTTAAAATGACATATGCGTTACGCACAGATACGTTTGGCCTTTATAATATAGATACTTGTAAGAATTAAAAAGGGTATTGACTTGCACATTTGTAGGTTATAAGCCATCAGAAATATATTAAGGAAACATTTAGCGGGTAATTAAATTACTTGAAAAAAAAAAAAAAAAAAACTGTATAGTGTAGATCAGCGGCTCCCAAACTATGGATGGCGACCCAGTGATGGATCGCGGAACAATCGAGGTTTGTCACAAAATAGGTATTTTATTTCAACTGTTTCAGAAATATAACAATCTAAACAGCAAGCAAAACCCTTAATTTCTTTCTGTAAGAATATATGAGCCGAACATATCTAAATCAATTTTGATTTTTTTTTTTTTTTTAACGTGATTCAACGTCACACACTTTTGTAAACATGCTTTTTCTACATTGCTGATTTAAAAAGAAAAAAAAAAAACAGAAAAAACTGCGTATAGAAAGTAACATAAGGTTAAAATTACCCTGTTTTCATCCTGATATAAATGTCCTCATAGGTAAACACCATTGCCAGAAATCTCACTGATTAAAAAGTTATGTTTTAGTAATAATTAAACAATTTTAAATTACCTTTATGTGTTTTCTAATTAGTATTCCATTTACACTCATTCTTGTTTTTATTGATAGTGTGTTCTTCGTATAAAAATTGTCTTTTTCAAAGGAAAATATCCGATAGTGTATAGAGATCATACAATTTCCATACCGATATAAACCCTTTTATAAGGTGGATCACGAAAAACTTTTATAATTAAAAGTGGGTCGCGAAAAACTTTTTTACTTGAAGTTCGGTTACGTACCAGTAAAGATTGGGAACCGCTGGTGTAGAGTATCGATTGAAAAATCGCTTAAAGCCGATCAATTTTAATTTTATTTGTAAAATATGTTCAATTTTAGATACTATATTTCCAGAGTTATCAGTGTTCTTAGTTATTCAGAAAATTACTAAAATGTATTTCCCGTCCCCTTGTTTCCGAATCTACTCTAATTCAAGTTATGGGGAAAATTAGACGTAGTAAACTATAGCACTTTTCCTAGGACTCCTAGTTTTGGGGGAAATCGAATTTTCCACTACTCATAAACTCTTGTATGCAGAAACTGAAGGAAGGAGTTGAGAGACGTTCGAGGTACCTATCGATGCAGAATTATTCAAGTACTATTAACGCTTATTTTCGGAAAAAATTGCGAGTAATTAGCCAAGATATTAATTAAAAATCTCGAAAAGAGCGGCACCAAGGGGGTGTTGCAACTTTGGGACTTCCTTTTGAAGTTGCGCTTGGCACGATGCCAAATTTTAAATTTGTAAAAAGGAAGTCAATGACAATTTTTTAATACAAAAGAATAAATTGGTGAAACAAATATGCAAAGATATTCCTGTATTTGTATATTTAAATTATCATTAAAGTGATTTCTCACTTTCCATTGCTTTTTTTTTCAACACTAGGAGGGCTCCGCCCCCCTGCTCGCTACGCTCGCCAACCCCCCGCGTTTCGCGATTAAAATGTGGTAGGCTACCCCTGCTTGCTGCGCTCGCCAATACCCCATGGAATCACTTCGCGATACTTTATTTTCCATACACTCAATTTTGGTATTCCTCTCATAAACGTACACTTATTAAAATACCGAGCAATAAATATCCATAAAAACCAGGAAAATCTACCAAAATAGCATCATAGGGGGAAAAAAAGGAAGTGTACTCATTTCCAAGTCTACCCAGGAGGTAAAGTACTGGACTCGTTTTAGCCCAGGTAATGATAAAAAATGAGTTGTCACTCTAAATGTGAGCATTTTAAAAATTTTTATTTTTACCTTTACAGCTAACTGATGCAAAGTAAGGGGGTTCTCCAACTTCTGACCATTCTGAAAGAAAATCTTGATATTATTTGAAGAAATGCATTGTGATAGTGCCATATAGAACTGAACTTGTGCAAAACTTCAACAATCTTGATATTTTTACGTTACAATACTTCCTTGTATACAATGTTCTCCAACTTGTGACCATCCTTAATGAAAATCTTGATATTATTTGAAGAAGTACATCGTGATAGCGCCACATACAACTGACCATGTGCAAAAATTGGCCGGTCAATGTAAAGTCCAACTCTTTCAAATGTTTGTCCTTGGGATTTATTAATTGTCAATGCATAAGCTAGTCTAACTGGAAACTGTCTGCGATATAATACAAATGGCAGCTGGGCATGACCTCCTGATGTATCTAGTTGAATTCTTGGAATATTAACTATAGTTCCAGTTTGATCACCAGTAATAATTTTTGCAGTTAAAATCCTAGCATGAATATTTTGAACAAGTAAACGTGTTCCATTACATAATCCGTCAGCTACTGATAAATTTCGAATCAACATGACTATGCATCCGACTTTTAATTTTAACTTGTGAGGTGGCATACCACAAGGGGTGAGTGAATGCAAGTATTCATCAGGATATCTGAGTGTTGCTTCTTCTTCTCGAGTGTCAGTTCTGTCGATTCCAGTCAAAGTTGCCTTGTCAATGCTGTAGCAAATTATTTCTTTTCCAGGTATCTTATCTAAAATTTTTTCATTAACTCTGTTAACTTCATCATTTTGAGGAGACAATATAATTCTTGACTGAAGATCAATAGCAAAATCTGTGACATCTTCAAAAAACCACTGTACCAAGTTGGAACAAAAAAGAGCAGATGATGTTTCAATTTCAAGCTCATTGACATCTCCATTACCAATCTGTAGCAGCCATTTTGAAAAATTCCCTGTCTCAGTTGCTACACGCATGTTAATCTTCAGATGATGAATTTCAAACAGTTTCCAAAGGGTGGATGATTTCAAACACTGAGAAATAATTTGTGCGCGGGAAGCTTTCTTTACAACTGGTAGAACTTGTCTGAAATCCCCACCAAGTATAATTGTTTTTCCTCCAAAATGTATATCACAATTCATAACATCACGTAATGTACGATCAATAATCTCCAATGCTTTCCTTGGAATCATACTTGCTTCATCCCAAATAACTACATCAATTTCTTTTAGTCTAAGCTTGTCACGCTTCTTAAGAAAGCAAATACCATCTTCTCTAAGATCTATAGGCAAGTTGAAAAATTGGTGAGAAGTTGTCCCACCTGGTAATAAAATGGATGCAATGCCAGTCCATGCAATACATATGACTTTCTTCTGCAATGTTATAAGTTTGTGATACATCCCATTATACAGAAAAGTTTTCCCAGTTCCACCTGGTCCATCTATGAAGAAACACTGAGCTTGATTTTCACTAATGCAATGTATGATCCTGTCATAAACCTTTCTCTGATCCACATTAAATTTACTCTCAATGTCTGTGCATTTCCTTAGATGACTATCGAAAGAAAAATGATCTGGAGGATTGAGGAAAGAATGTGGTTCTGGCAATCCAAATTCCTTACAAGACCTATTATCTGCATGAAAATGAGCTTCAATCTCAAATAAAGCTTCAGATTCACTACTGTTTCGATCAGTTAGATGATGCTTGAAAGTATCCCACAGTTGCAAAGCATTAGATGGTGCATCTCCTATAACATAGTATACAAAGAACTTTCTGAACTCTCTTGGCATTAAAATAGATGCAGCTTCTTGTAACACAGCAGTAGCTTCTTCACTGGTTTCTGTTAATCCCATTGCAATTGCTGCTTCTCTATAAGTGCAATAAATTACTCCTTCATGTCTGCGAAGATCTTCAAAGCATGTCGCTCCAGCAACTCTATTTAAAATTAGCTTTAGGAAGAATCGTTCTGAATCTTTTGGGGAAACATTAACAATCCGTCCAATTACTTTATCAGCTCTCTTTCTTGGAATCCACTTTTTGCTTCCTGCATTCCAGGAATAATGTTCAGGTATGTTACAATAATGTATTTTTCTTGCAGATTCGCATTCTTTATTCAAATTGAACCATCCAAGTAACATAGTTTTGCAATCTTTATTTAGAGCTATTTGTTCTGATCCTTCTTTAAATGTGACGTACTGTTGATTCTCAAGGTGCACTGGTAGTCTTATAACAGTGTGACTTCTATCATGCAAGGGCAGTGAATTTAATCTCCAAGCTGCTTCCATGGGACTTATATATCGACTGTCAATATATTTTTGAACCTCATTAGTGTCTCCAAGCTTCATCTCCATTCTTGCACGATCATGTCCCTTATGAATGTATTTATGAATATATTTAACTGCCATAACTGAAGCGCAGTATTCCACATTTAAATGACAATCAAACTTCTTCAATAAGTATGGGTTATGTGGAACAACCATTCTGTTGTCAACATAGTGAACTTTGCCATTTACTTTGGAATGATATGCATAAAGTCTATCTGTATTGTTTCTTCTTCTGTACTTAGGAAAGCCATCTCCACTCATATCAGTCTCTTCACAGAAATTTTTTGGAAATTTTTTTGAGCATTCATTCTTCTGTTTATCCCAACAAAGAAGACCTTCTGCATGAGGACCATGCATCATGTGTCTCAGTTGGTAGTAACGTAGAGAAGAGTCCTCATCAGATAATTCTGCACATACAAATCTATCTACATCCTGTGGCTGAAGAAGCTTGCAATCAGTTCTCAATGCTGCTAAGATATGGGCATGTGGAAGACCTCGTTTCTGGAATTCGATTGTATACACATATGCAACAATGGGTCCAAGCAACTGTCTTTCTACAATATCTTTAATCAATTCCTTTACTTTAGCCTGAAAAATATCTGTTACTATAGTTGGAATATCATTTACAGTTGTTCCAGGTGAAAAGTAATTTTTAAGAACGTTTGTAATCTCTGTCCATTTTGGGTTACAAGTCATTGTTATAAAAAAGTCGGGTCTTCCAACCTTTCGGCATATTGCCATGGAATCTTGATACAATTGTTGTAAACTTCGAGGAGAACCAATATAAGTTGCAGGTAGAATAACAGCATTACCAAGTCGTACTGTATTTTCCTCATTTAATACACTTCTTTCTAAGTGATCGACTAATCCCTGGTAACATTCCGATCTGAGTTGTTGCTGGTTGAATCTTATGAAATCTAAACGTTGACGTTCAACTAATACATAACAATTAATGATATACTGCTGTGTAAGTTTTCCAGCATTTAGCAAAGGATTAAATTTATTCTTCCGTAATGCTAAACGATGACCAAAATATTGTAAAGGTGTAATCTTTGTACCCTTTTTCGACAACATATTGTAAGTCCATCCTAGATCACCATGAGGAAATAATATGGGAAAGGTCATGGGATCTGCATGTTGCGAGGTTTGACTGATAATGGTGGTCTCAGTGCCATTTTCTTGTTTTGAATAAACTTTAAGATCCACACATGGGATACAATTATCTTTTGACTCAATTATAAAAGCAACTTCTGAAGTTGTTGGTTTATTATACCTTCGCTGATCATCAAACTTGTAGGTTATAAAATTTAAAACGTATTCCGGTCCATCAGTTGTATTTAATTCACGTAACATTCTGTAATTTTTTGCATAAGGATTTGTACGTCTGAGAAGTTTTTCAACTTTAAGATTAATTTCTGAATATTCAGAATTCATGCGCAGATTTGCTGCCTTTTCTTCATCATCATAAATATAAATCTGTCCATTTCGAGGTCGATTTCCTTTAAAGTTTTCAAGTGAAGTAGATGCATAATGATAAACCTGACCTTGAATTTTAATAAGGGGAGGACCTCTTCCTTGCACATCTTCGATATTAGCTGCAAACGTAGCAAAAGCAAACGATGAGTTGTAAGCCCTAATGTTTGCTCTAAAATGTTTTGCGTCTGGATTATTTGATGTAAGTAAATCTTTAAGTTCCGTTGGATACTCAGAAAGAGGAGGTATATTAACAACACCACCATGACAACAAGAATTCACAGTTTTTCCTTTCTGTTCTTTAAAATGAATAGCTCCACAGTGAATACATTCCATATTATATTCACCTAAAGAATGTTTTTCAACATTGCATACTGAGCAAAGACTGATATCTGCAGCAAAAAGATATTTCTTTTTAGAGACTCTGATTTTTTTTTCTTTATGAGAAATAGCTTTGTATTCTTTATGAGAAATATTTCTGATAGAACTGTTTAACGGTTGCAATATTATAGAATTGTGTGCAGAGTGTCCAACTTTTTCTTCTAGAACATTTATTCTGTCTTGAGACTGAGCTGCTACAATAAAATTTATATTTCTTTCTTGTGTTACTACTTCAGACATTGTCTCCTCAAAATGTGAAAAATTGGTTGTTTTTTCTGTAAGATTTGTAGCATATGTTGTAGTACCCAAAATATGAAGTCTATTTGCTGCTCTTGCTTTTTCCCTATTTGCAGCTAGTCGAGCCTTTGCTTCTTCAGAAGGTTCATTTTCTGCATAAATTTTCAAAACTTTATGCCTTTTTTGTACTATTTCTTCAAGAGAACTTTCAATAAACTTCGAATAAGGTTCAGTGTTGCATATTATAGAAGGACCTACTTCAGGAAAAACTGTTGTATTTCTACATGATGTGCCTGCATTTTTGAATGGCAGCAATATTATTGAATTTGAAGAATGTGAATCTTTTTCTTTTACATTTATTGACTCCTGCGATTCCACTATGCATTCTGCAGCACATATTGAAGAGGTCAAAACATGAAGTTTGTTTGCCGCTATTGTTTTTTTCCTGTTTGAAATTAATCGAGTCTTAGCCTCTTTATAAGGTTTCGTTTCAGCACTTATTTTTAAATGTTTAAATCTTTTTTGTTCCAATTCTTTTGCAGTATTTTCTAAATAGCTAGTGTTGCACAATATTCCAGAAGGACCTACAGCACATGTTTCAGAAGGTAAAACAGAATGTCTTTTTGCTGTTGCTTTTTTCCTATTTTCTGCTAGTTGTGCCTTTGCTTCTTCAGAAGCTTCACAATCAGCAATAATTTTCATACTTGTCCATCTTTTTTGTTGTATTTCTTCTCCAGCATATTCAGTAGAATTAAAAATTTCCTGATATTCTTTATTAGAAGCATTTGTCACCGAACTGTTTAATGGATGCAGCATTGCAGAATTGTGTGTACACCCTATTTCTTCAAGAGCACCATTTCTAGAGGGACCAGCATTACACAAAATATTACTTGTACTTTCATTAGAAATCTCCACTTCTACAATATTACTTAATTTTCCAGAAGGATTCGCAATAGATTGCTTGAAAGATATGTTTTTCTTTTTGGCAGCATACCGAGCCTGTGCTTTTCTACCTTGAGCTTGTTTTTTTTCTAAAATATTGTGAGATATGTTCTGTACTCTTCTATTTGTACATATTGTTTCTTTAGATTTGTCAGTTAGTTTTGCCCTCCATATTTTTTTATATTCATTGTTTAATATTCTTTTTTGTTGAATCTTCCTTTCTTTTGTTATTTCCTCAGAAGAAACTGCTTCTTTAAAAACTGGAAAAGTATTTGTTTGATTTATTTTGTCTGTTTTATTTTGAAATTTTTGTTTTTCTCTCCATCTCTTTTGACGTTCACTGGATAATCTTATTTTTCTTTGAATCTCTGTTTCATCCATTTTAAATACAATAGATAATCTAATAATTAGCTGAAATGTATAGTGGGGAAAAAAAGCTTATATACAATGAATGCATTGTGAGGAAGAACAAGAATAAGTGGGATTCCATGGTAACCAATGTCCTGTTTGATATTTTCGCCAAACTGACATAAAAAAAATCTCGCCAAACCCAGTATTGTCGGGTTGCGTGTTATTTATTTTAAACTATTAAAAAGATCATTCGTTTATATAAAATATTATAGTTACTTACAGACGTAAAAATAGCCACCTCTCTCATGGATGACTCTTTAGAACAACAAAAAATAAAAAGTCAGTTGCCATGCAAGGAAAACAACTTAAATATTAAAAGAGAAGTGCGTGCCAATAAACAAACCATGGACGAAACACCCAGTGCTTGTATCGCTTTGAGCATTTTATTTATAGATAATATCATTGTTTTATATACCATTTACTTCTTCTTGTATATAAAAATAGGTAAGTGTCTTTCTTGCGCAGAAAAAGTTGTATAAATCTTTAAAAAATAACCCCCATTGTACCAATTAGTTGTCGAATTAAGAAAAAAAAATCAATGTCCAATTCCTGTATTGCTCCCAGGTATTCATACGTATTCCAAATTTCAAAGCTCTACAGCAGGAAATTTGGTGAAAAATGAGCACAGATGTCACATAATTGGCGTGAAAATGGGATTATTTTGTCCGAAATAGTAACCCGGCTAATATTGTTTTTTCCTAATAAAATGCTTATTTATATTCATTTTTTTAATTATATAAATTATTATTTTTCTATAGTTATTAATTATATATTTTTTTATTTACTGTAAGTTCCTTTTGAAAATAATAGTAAATAATTTAAAATGTATATGCAAGCGTTATTCCACAACGACGTTTTCGCCAAATGGGCTTTACAAAATATTGCGCCAAATCTGGTGCATCTATGACAAACGTGACGAAAAATAAGTGACAAGAATTGACTTCCACACGCAAACAAAATGTAAGTTAAAACGAAACATGCACTAAAAATAAATAAAAAAAGAAAATGATGTCATAAAAAGCAATATTTTATTAAAACACGTAATTGTTTCTAATTTTCACACGCGAAGTATAAAAAAATCTTTTAGTGATTAAAAAATGCTATTAAGAGATTACCACAAAAGCTCAAAATCAAAGTATTTTTTTTTTTAAGTAACAGATTTATTTTCCTAGTTGATTAATTTTTAAAATGTTTCATTGATCATCAGTATTACTGCGTGCGTATTTTTATTATTATTTTTTTTTTATAATTACTCCATGTACTCTAATTAGGTTGTCGACCGAAAACACCAGCCAGTGAAAAATGACGCACACCAAATTTAACAACCCCTCTCCTCATTAGTCGAAGCATAGCATAACCCCCCCCCCCCCTCTTTGATTTTCAATAGATTGATTGAAAGATATGTTTTTCTTTTTTGGCAGCATACCGAGCCTGTGTTTTTTTACCTTGAGCTTTTTTTTTTCTTTCTAAAATATTCTGAGATATGTTCTAAACTCTTCTACTTGTACATTATTGTTTCTTTAGATTTGTCAGTTAGTTTTGCCCTCCATGTTTTTTTATATTCATTGTTTAATATTCTTTTTTGTTGAATCTTCATTTCTTTTGTTATTTCCTCAGAAGAAACGGTTTCATTAAAAAGTGGAAAAGTATTTGTTTCATCTGTGGATGTTACACCAGATATTTCTAAAGGCAAAACATGAAATAAGTTTCTTGTTTTGTTTTCTTTCTTATTTACATGTACCTGAAGCTTTGGATCTTCCGAAGGTTCAATATGATCACTGATTTTAATACGTTCAATTGTTTTATTTTGAAATTTTTGTTTCTCCATCCATCTCTTTTGACGTTCATTGCATAATCTTCTTTTTCTATGAATCTCTGTTTCATCCATTTTAAATACAGTAGATAATCTAATAATTAGCTGAAATGTATAGTGGGAAAAAAAACTTATATACAATGAATGCATTGTGAGGAAGAACAAGAATAAGCAGGATTCAATGGTAACCAATGTCCTGTTTGATATTTTCGCCAAACTGACATAAAAAAAATCTCGCCAAACCCAGTGCTTATATCGCTTTGAACATTCTATATACGGATAATATCATTGTTTTACATACCATTTACTTCTTCTTGTATACAAAAATAGGTAAGTGTCTTTCTTGCGCAGAAAAAGTTGTATAAATCTTTTAAAAATAACCCTCATTTTACCAATTAGGTGTCGAATTAAAAAAAATCAATGTCCAATTCCAGTATTGCTCCCAGGTATTCATACGCATTCCAAATTTCAAAGATCTACAACAGGAAATTTGGTGAAAAATGAGCACAAATGTCACATAATTGGCGTGAAAGTGGCATTATTTTGTCCGAAATAGTAGCCTGGGTAATATTGTTTTTTTACTAATAAAATGTTTATTTATATTCATTTTTTTTATTATATAAGTTATTATTTTTCTAAAGTTATTAATTATATATTTTTTTATTTACTGTAAGTTCCTTTTGAAAATAATAGAAAATAATTAAAAATGTATATGCAAGCGTTATACCACAAAGACATTTTCGCCAAATGGGCTTTAGAAAATATTGCGGCAAATCTGGTGCACCTATGAAAAACGTGAACACACAAGACATCCATACAATGAATAAGCAGTTGCAGACCTTTCAAATGATATGTCACATGACTGGTTTTGTAAAGAAATAAAAAATGTTCACCCCCCTCGGGGGCAGAGTGGGGTGGTGACACACAAGACATCCATAATATGAATTAGCAGTTGCAGACCTTTCAAATGATGTGTCACACAATTGGTGTTGCAAAGAAATTAAAAATGTGCTCCCCTGTGGGGCAGAGTGGGTGGTGACACTCAAGACATGCATAATATGAATAAGCAGTTGCAGATCTTTCAAATGATGTGTCACACGACTGGTGTTCTAAAGAATCAAAAATGTGCCCCCCCTGGGAGGCAGAGTGGCTGGTGACTCACAGCACATCCATAATATGAATAAACAGTTGCAGACCTTTAAAATGATATGTCACATAATTCCTTTTGAAAATAATAGAAAATAATTAAAAATGTATATGCAAGCGTTATACCACAAAGACATTTTCGCCAAATGGGCTTTAGAAAATATTGCGGCAAATCTGGTGCACCTATGAAAAACGTGAACACACAAGACATCCATACAATGAATAAGCAGTTGCAGACCTTTCAAATGATATGTCACATGACTGGTTTTGTAAAGAAATAAAAAATGTTCACCCCCCTCGGGGGCAGAGTGGGGTGGTGACACACAAGACATCCATAATATGAATTAGCAGTTGCAGACCTTTCAAATGATGTGTCACACAATTGGTGTTGCAAAGAAATTAAAAATGTGCTCCCCTGTGGGGCAGAGTGGGTGGTGACACACAAGACATGCATAATATGAATAAGCAGTTGCAGATCTTTCAAATGATGTGTCACACGACTGGTGTTCTAAAGAATCAAAAATGTGCCCCCCCCTGGGAGGCAGAGTGGCTGGTGACTCACAACACATCCATAATATGAATAAACAGTTGCAGACCTTTAAAATGATATGTCACATAATTGGTGTTGCAAAGAAATTAAAAAGTGCCCCCCGGGGGGCAGAGTGGGGTGGTGACACACAAGACTTCCATAATATGAATAAGCAGTTGCAGACCTTTCAAATGATGTGTCACACAATTGATGTTGTAAAGAAATTTAAAATGTGCCTCCCTGGGGGGGGACAGAATGGGGAGACACAAAATACATCCATAATATGAATAAGCATTTGCAAACCTTACAAATTATGTGTCACACGACTGATGTTGTAAAGAAACTAAAAATGTGCCAACCCTGGGGGGGCAGAGGGGAGGATGACACACAACACATCCATAATATGAATAAGCAGTTGCAGACCTTTCAAATGAAGTGTCTCACGACTGGTGTTGTAAAGAAATTAAAAATGTGCCCCCCCTAGGGGGGCAGAGTGGGGGAGACACACAAGACATCCATATTATGAATAAGCAGTTGCAGACCTTTGAAATGATGTGTCACACGACTGGTGTTGTAAAGAAATTAAAAATGTGCCCCCCCTGGGGGTGCAGACTGGGGGATGACACACAAGACATCCATAATATGAATAAGCAGTTGCAGACCTTTCAAATGATGTGTCATACGACTGGTGTTGTAAAGAAATTAAAAATGTGCCCCCCCTGGGGGTGCAGACTCTGAGATGACACACAAGACATCCATAATATGAATAAGCAGTTGCAGACTTTTCAAATGATGTGTCATCCGACTGGTGATGTAAAGAAATTAAAAATGTGCCCCCTGGGGGGACACAGTAGGAGGGGAAACACAAGACATCCAAAACATGAATAAGCAGTTGCATACCTTTCAAATGATGTGTCATACGACTGGTGTTGTAAAGAAATTAATGTAAAATGTGTAACAGTAAAATGTGAAATAGTAAAATGTGCCCCCCCCAGGGGGGCAGGGGGTGTGAAACACAAGACATCCATGATTAAGCAGTTGCAGATCTTTCAAATGATGCGTCACACGACTGGTGTTGTAAAGAAATTAAAAATGTCTTCCCCTGGGGGGGTAGAGTGGGAGGTGACACACAAGACATCCATAATATTAATAAGCAGTTGCAGACCTCTCAAATGATGTGTCACACGATTGGTGTTGTAAAGAAATTAAAAATGCCCCCCCTGGCGGGGAAGAGCGCGGGGGTGTGACACACAAGACATCCATGATTAAGCAGTTGCAGATCTTTCAAATGATGCGTCACACGACTGGTGTTGTAAAGAAATTAAAAATGTCTTCCCCTGGGGGGGTAGAGTGGGAGGTGACACACAAGACATCCATAATATTAATAAGCAGTTGCAGACCTCTCAAATGATGTGTCACACGATTGGTGTTGTAAAGAAATTAAAAATGCCCCCCCTGGCGGGGAAGAGCGCGGGGGTGTGACACACAAGACATCCATAATATGAATAAGCAGTTGCAGACCTTTCAAATGATGTGTCACACGACTGGTGATGTAAAGAAATTAAAAATGTGCCCCCTGGGGGGACACAGTAGGGGGGGAAACACAAGACATCCAAAACATGAATAAGCAGTTGCAGACCTTTCAAATGATGTGTCACACGACTGGTGTTGTAAAGAAATTTCAAATGTGCACCCCTCTGGGGGGTAGAGTGGAGGGTGACACGCAAGACACCCATAATATGAAGAAGCATTTGCAGACCTTTCAAATGATATGTCACACGACTGGTGTTGTAAAGAAATTAAAAATGTGCCCCCCTGGGGGTCAGAGTGGGGGATGACACACAACACATCCATAATATGAATAAGATGTTGCAGACCTTTCAAATGATGTGTCACACAACTGGTGTTGTAAAGAAATTAAAAATGTGACCCCCTGGGGGGCAGAGGGGAGGTGACACACAAGACATCCATAAAATGAATAAACAGTTGCAGACCTTTTAAATGATGTGTCACACAATTGGTGTTGTAAAGAAATTAAAAATGTGCCCCCCTGGGGGGCAGAGTGAGGGATGACACACAACACATCCATAATATGAATAAGCAGTTGCAGACCTTTCAAATGATGTGTCAAACAACTGGTGTTGTAAAGAAAATAAAAATGTGACCCCCTGGGGAGAGCAGAGTGTGGGGGTGACACACAAGACATCCATAATATGAATAAGCAGTTGCAGACCTTTCAAATCTTGTGTAACACGACTGGTGTTGTAAAGAAATTAAAAATGTGTCCCCCCTGGGGAGCAGAATGGGGGATAACACACAAGACATCCTTTAAATGAATAAGCAGTTGCAAACCTCTCAAATGATGTATCAAACGACTGATGTTGTAAATAAATTAAAAATTTGGCGAAATATTACAGTTATCGCCAAATTGGCGTCACTTTTGACAACTAATTTTGGTCGCCAAATTTGGCGATATATCGCCAAGTTGGCGACAAACTTGGCGATTGTTGGCGATGGTAACCTTTCCTCTCTTTATGGTAACCCATATGGCGATGCACAGACGGAGCCCTTTCCTGATTGGTCTATTCGACTCATGGAAGGAGTGGACAACCCGGATTCGTTACTTCCGGAAATCTTCCACATCAGCATCATTCCAGGAGTCATTCCTTTTAAGGCTAGTTTTTTTTTACTATAGAAGGAAATGATAATCTTTTCACTAGGTCATTTTGCAGTTTTAAGACATACTCTAAAATTTGGATTGTTATGTCAAATTTTGATAGGTAATACCGGTGAACAGCCACTAGCAATTTTTGAATCTGATCCTTTTTTTAGCAGAAAATTTTTCTTTCTTTTCAATCTTACTACTGACAATTTCTTAGCGTCTTAATAACCAAAGTTACATCAAAGTTGCCTTTGAAAAAAATAGTGTGCAAACGCAGTTTCAATTCTGTTCGGTCGAATTGTGAAAAAAAAAATGCCCATATTATCCGATCGGTACAGCTTTAACCTATTTATGACAAGCGTCCCGTTTTTGGGAGGCTTTGAATTTTGGAAAAAACTGTGTAATTTCCTTCTTCTTTTCAACATGAATATTGTATAAAAAAATTATTTATAAATTTTTTTATCTGTTACATAGAGAAGGCAATATAATATATATATTTATTTGTCTAAATTAAAGCTTTTTTTTTTCCAAGATGCCGAAATTGCAAGAGTCTATCTTAATCTCTTTGATTAGCAAAAGTTCATCTAACAAAGAAGGAGATGAAAAACTCAAACAGGCATTTTTATCGAAGTATCGTGATTTTCACAAAAGCTTCCGTTTGATGCTTGTTTAAAGATATAGTACTTGATCTTTCATTTCTTCTTGTAAGTTTGAACATTTAATTCCTCCTATTCTACCGCGAAAAGAAAAAAAAAAAAAAAAAAAAAAAAATTCCCTTACGCATTTAGTATTGCTTTTAATCTGATTTCTTTACGCTTCGGAAGTGACGAGCAAAAACAGGAATCGAAACCACTGGGTTTCAATGTCTTATCTTGTTTCGTGTATCTTATCTCGTATCTATCAAACTTCAATTGCACGGTGTATTTGATTCGTGGAACGAGAAGCGCAAGTTTTGAACCGAGACATATATTTTCGCTTTGTAAAGTTATTATAAATGCATTAGATCAGATGTACTAGGAAAAATTCTGTAAGGATGAATCAAATTATAATTGAAAATTATAACCTTCATTCAAGCTACTGCCTTGCGTTTTGACAAAAGTAAATACATGCGGTCCGCGTCCACTTTCGAACATTTATTGAATCTTGAAATAAATTCAAAAATCAAGGATCTCATTTAGTCAAATTTTCACTATTAATTTTATTATTTTAGAATTTTATTTTTGTTTTAATGATCTTAGAATAAAAGCAAATCACAGTCAGAAAAAATATATATGTACAGGGCATTGCCGAATTCAACCGTGACCAATAAAAATATTTACTTGGATAATTGAGTAAAAAAACAAGCATTCATCGTACCCTTTGGTCATAAGATGTTTTAAAATGGATTAAAAATGGTTAAACTTAAAATGCCATCTAATAGATAGGCGTCAAGTACATGGGTCAAAAGACACGATCCATTAATTTATATAGAGAGAGGATGTTGCCGAATTCGACCAACAATTTTAAAGAGGTGGCAGTAGGCATTAAGAAGATGAAAAGCGGATGAAACACGGCACCGCAAACCACTTATTTAGACACTAATATAAAATGTTTCATTCTCACTTAAGTTAGATTGACGGTAATAATTTTGAGAGAAATAGAAACAGAATAATTAAAATGCAATAATACGTAGCATGTTTTGTCCAATTCTTATGACACCACAAAAAGTTCAAGAAAAACATTGCACTCAAGCAATCGATGAACCGTATGATGATGACCGTAATGATGACCGTAATAATGATCGTAATGATGAAACCGTATGAATATACCACGTTCTACAGCAGCTTTTCATCTTCTTGATGCTTACTATAACCCTAAGAATTTGTACATCGAATTCGGCATCACTCCCTCTCTATATAAGTTAGTAGTGGATTGTGTCTTTTAATATTGATCCGCTTAGTCGACGCGTATGAATGTTCATTTGACGACATTTTAACTATAATCACTTTTAATGTATTTTTAAATCATTTCTAGCCAAAGGAAATGTTGAATATTTTCTTTTTAAACTCAATTGTACGATATTTTTATTGACCATGCTCATATTATGCCGCTACAACAATATTTAACAAAAACTATAGCATTTTTTCCCCATGAAAAAAGAAAAATAAATTACAGTGAGTTTAATTAAACTGATGAAAGCTTATAAAAACAATGTTTTTTTTTTTTTTTTTTTTTTTTTGAAAAAAAAAATGACGAAATGTTTTTTTTTAAAACAACGTAAAATTTCCTCATTTACAATAATTGTTTTTATTTGCAAGAAAAAATTTTAGTTAATTTTAGTATTAATTTTTTCTTTTCCGGAATCGAAAGACACCTCTCGTGACTTCCAACTCGCCCGCGTTGCGAACTGTAATCGGCTTCAGACAGACATACAGACAGACACAAAGAAGCGCACGGATTTTATTAGTATAGACACGGATTATTAATTTAAAAAATATATGTTAAGCCAATTTTGTATTTGAATATATAATAATGAGCGCAGTAAAACTGTGCTTTTTTTCACATTAATTAGTCATTGTAATTCCAAGTTAAATTAAACAAAAGTGCACTACAATACTTTCTTATTAATGAGTGTGTAACCGATCTATTTAGATAAATGTATCTATATTATAAAAGCCAAACGTATCTGTGCGTAACGCATACGTCATTTTGCGAATGGCAACACTTTGAAATTTGAAATGCAATTTCGATTTTGCAATTTTTGCTACTGCAAATTTTTAAACTCCTACACATCGCACACTTTCAATTTTTACATCGTCGTATAAAGAAAAAAATGTACTTTTAAATGCAATTTATTTGAAAACTGTATCTTAATTTATTTTCGAAATATTAATTTTTTGTAATTTTTTATACTGTTTTTCTGATTGTGGCAACAGGAGTACTCCATTTCTATTAAAAACAAAGAAAAAAAAAGGAAAAAATTCATTGCTGTATCTCTATGTTGCCATTTTCTCATTAAAAAATGAAATTTAATTACGTGCTGGGTTAAAATATTTTCTGTTATAAAACCCGGTGAATTTCGGTTTTATTTACAAAATTTCTTTTACACTTAAAAGAATATAAACAGTTTAGTATCTATTTAAGCTAATAACATCAATACATCAAGTTTTGAATCAAAATGATCAAATTGAAATACCTATTTTCTTAAAAAGGTGAATACAGATATGAAAGGTACATATGTAAATTTTGATATGGTGATAATGTTGTTGGGTTTAGATTTCACGTAGAAAAAATTATATGGTTGAGTCAAAGTGAAATAAATTTTCGTTTTTTTCCCTTTTTGAATACTACCATAAAATCCTAAATTGATAACTTTATCATAATAACATATCTTTATCATTTTTAACTACTTACGTGTACTAAGTTTAATTTTAACATTTTCTATAACTGATTTTTTTGGAAATAGTATTTTTCAAACTTTAGGTTAAATATCATTTGTTAGACTTACCAATATACGGTGCATTTTTTATTCTAACTAATTTTGTACAATAAAAAATGCATAATTTGTATCAATGAAACAGCTCCTTCTTCAACATTATCTTTCGTCGAAATTCGACGGGTTCTACCTTGTTAGAATAATATAGAAAAAAGTTTTGTTAGGGCTTCGGTATGTTAGTCTGTTTATGTAATTGGATTCAATTTTCATACAGGATTTCCTATATTTAGATAAGACTTTTAATCCGCCAAAGTATAAAGCAAAAAAGAAAAAATATCGTGCGCCAAGTATTGATTATGACACACTTCAAGAATATTTTAACAAAACTTCATTGTTTAAAAAGATAAATAGGTGATTAATTTAGAAAACGCACAATACATTTGAAATCTAGATTTGCAAGTTCATTGCCCATAGCCAAAAAGGTACACGAATTCCTTTGAGCAGACCCGTGTATTCTCTATGTATTTTTATATATTCCATATAGTATATGTAAAAATTAGTTATGCTAAAAAAAGAATAACACAATCAAAATTTAACTTTTAGCAATTTTTGTCGCTATCTGAAAATATACTCGAATTCTTTCGTGAAACATTGTACACAATCTATATAAATCTTTACATAATATAATCTTTTTTTTGCATAAGAATTAAAAGAAGTTCTTAAAACACCATAAAAATATTTTAAATTCGCAAATTCTTGAAGATGTTTAAAGAAGACCTTTTAATTCTTACTGATTCACACCAGTTTCTACTTATTTCCTATTTTTTTTTTTAAGTGCCTCTTAGAAAGATAAAATTTAATTCATTTAAAAATGCATAACATTACTAAAAACATACGTCCAGAAATTAACATACATAGACGGAAATTTATTCACATCTTTACGCAACCCTGTGTATGAAATTGTTTATCTTCTACGAATATTTCTTAGCATAATAAATATAGTTCAGCTGGAAAATACATTACTCATTTTAAACCATCTTTAAGCAACTCAAGCTTATGCGCAATAATGCTTACCACTTTTTTTTTTTTTTTTGCTTTGTATATTAATATATATTTGAAAATGCACTGCACAATCGTCGTTAAGTAGGTACTATTGTAATCAAAATCTTTTGTGCGAACAATGCGGGGGCACATCATACTCTACACTCTGCAGCAAGCATCTTTTAACGAATAAAACTATAATATCCCATATAATAATGCATAGCAATTTCACTAAGTTTGAAATAATATAATATCATTAAAATAGGCTGCAAAAGTTTTTCTCATCGACCATTAAGCAGCTGAAATCTTTTATGTGACTCCGTGATTGAGTGAAAAGTACTTTCTGCCCTCATATCCGCCCCTTTCAGAAAGCATGTTTTAGTGTATCTGTGAAATTCATTATGTTTGTAACAGTGGAATACCTTAAAATACATCGCCAAAGATTTTTCTTTCTAGACCGTAATATATCGGCATTCTTATCAGTATATCTGTAAACGAATTGTAAATGCTATATTTTCACTTAAGAATATGCTATAATAAACACCAAAATCCTATAAAACGTATGAATATGTCCGAGTATAGTTACCAGAGTTAGAGCAAGAAGAGACGGCGGAGAGACAAACCGAAACCAAAAACTTCTCAACAACTGTGCTGAAAAGTGATAAAAAAAATCGGAGTGTACCATTTTAATAACTCTCCTTGTCATTATATTAAAAAATAATAATAATAGCCATACTCTTTCAAATTCATTCACCTTGTTGAATACTTTTACCTTTTTGCTGCAATCAGGGCATTCAGCAAAATAAAAATTTTAAATAATATCACCCCCAACAGTGTAACGCAGGTGAAAATTGAAGTAAAGCAGTGTAAATTAAACACTGTAATCCTAACAAACAATGCCGTATGAAACCAATGAACACATTATTAGAATCTAAAGAGCATTGAAGTTTAACCTTGAATAATTCAGATTTGAACTTGGATATGGCAGCGCAACCGGTGTTTCAGTTCATTCATTTACGGAGCATTGATGCATTACTCATAATAGAGAGTATATGTTTTTATTCCTTCGAAATTCTTAAGAAATTTTGCAATTCTTACGCGTATTCTTTACTTGTTTCCTACGCAATTTACAAACGGCAGTCAGTGAAAGCAATTAAAACTTATTACTTTTTTTTTTTACTTTATTTTACATTTATTTCTTTTATATAAAACAGAAGCTCCGAATTTATTTAATATTATAACAATTTTTACGGACATAGATATTTTTTTTGGATTCCATATCCAGGATTATTTAAAATTTTAAAATGTTAAATGTTCCAAACGGATAATTTTAAATGTAAATGGGATTATTTAAAACGAAAGACCAAAATAGCATCGATTGTAAAAAAAAAAAAAAAAAAAAAAAAAAAAAAAATGTAAAAAAGTTATAAATTGTATGATATAAAATATATCTATATTTATTTATTTACAAAATGTATTCAGAGATAGGGCTGAGCTGAGATAAGTCGCTATAGATCTCAAATTAACTTTCCGCAAACTCAAACTCAGGGCTGATCTGATTTTCTTGAACAAATTAAATATAAACGAGGTTATTATAGACACAATTCAAAGATCCAATAAAACTTTGAAACCATCAAGTGGCAACGCAACATTTGAAGTTAATACGACACCAAAGAAAAAGAAATCCATTAAAAATTTAATCACATTCGTCACATATTGCACATGAAAAACATAATTTATTTTCATTATCATGAAGCAATTTTCTAATATAACAGTATCATTAGGAACTGTGATTATTCTGTAATCATCTTATGCTATAAAAGATACAACCCAAGGTATCATTAACAAATGATTCGTCATTTTTTTTATAAAACGTCTTTCATCTTGTAATAAAAGAAATATAATAAAAGCTATCGAAGCACACATGCAAAATGTTTCTTTCGAAACTGTTGGCTTTCATGGCAACTGCATTTCATAAATTTTATATTAAAAAAGTTAAATTTTATGCAGCATCCAAATAAAAAAAGAAAGCTAAAATACACGTTTTCAGACACAAGTAAACGAGGTTAATGGCTTCACTAGGCTTGTATGGGAATGTTCTTCGCCTTTTAGCTTTCAATGCACGTTGATGATAGGGTTTTGCTTTTGATTTTCTACAATACAATCTCATTTTCATTAAATAAAAAAAAAGCTTCATTTGGGAAATCCGTATAGTATTACGCGTTACCTTGAATATCTTTAGATGTGTGAATGTTACATAGAAGAAGATAGACTTATAATACGACAAATCAATTTAATTTTTGATTGTATCTTAGAAAATGATGCTACGAAAAAATAAACGATCAAGTGCGAATATTACTTGCGCTTAGAGGGTTCCGTATATGAATGATAAAATATATGAATTAATGTATGATATAAATAATGAATGATAAATATATGAATTAATAATTGCAATATTAAAAAAATCGTTGCTAAAAGAATAATAAGTCTTTGTATAAATTTATACAGTTACTGGGTACAACTGTACATACTTAAAAAATATGAATAGGTACACAATTAAAGTTCTAAGAGATATGAAGCCTAAATAATATCAAATATTGCTATTCTGTGTAACCCTTTTTTTAATCTTATCCTAATCTGTTTTTTAAGAACCTTATACGGTACTGACAATAAAACTACTGCATATTTAAATTTTACTTAGTATTTAACAAAACAAAACAAAAAACAAAAAAAAAAAACAAAAAAAAAAAAAAAACTTAGCGAGTAATTAATTTTTATTTTTACAGTGTAGCTAAAACAAAACCCATATTCAAAGTTTTAACTGGGCATTTTGCTAAGTGCACTTCAAAAGGAGATCGCGAATTTGCTATGGCGTCTTGGTCCGTCACGTGTTTAACCAGATAGAATTTTAATAAACTTCTAAAGACATGGGAGGCATACTGAGATATCCTCTTAATACAAACTAGCTGTAACCATGAATTCCATGAGATTTTTTAAATTAACTGTAATTAACCTAATCTGATTTTAACAATTTGACTTTTATTGATTTTATACTTCTCCTGGGCAATGCATTATTCAAATATATCATTAAAAATCATTATCTAAGATTTAAAAGCTGATGGTACACAGAATATGATGTTCCTGTAATTAATATTTTGAAATCGTATGTATTTTTAAGGATTAATAATATCTCGGCAAATTACCGATGATTTTAATGCCGATGATGATGCTAATTACCGATCATTAGAAACATTATTTCTGCTTTATAGTTCTGCTACGTTAGGTACTTCCAGCGTTCCTCAACACCTTTCTGAATGCCCGAAGGGGGGAATATATTTTTGCACTACCTTTTCGGTGATATCTCTGCGAATATAAGATTTACAATTAAAAGAAATGTATTTTTGAGTTCAGTGTTAGAAAAGTTCTCACACTGTATCCCACACCATATACAAAGAATTTTTTTTCCGAAGTAGCTTAATAAGCCCCTCTACATTTTCCTTAAATATTTTTGCGAATGTTTAATAATCTGCAAATATGTGGGTTAATAACCTTTATTACTTCCCCTAATTTGAACTTTCTAATTCTCTTTTCTAATAATCTCTTTTCTAACTTTCTAATCTCCCATAATTTACGAGTAAAATGTATGTGCGAGACACAGGAGGGATTTTATAATGGTAGCGTTTTCACTTTTTAAGTACGAAACCCTAAAAAACACTAACAAGCAAGTTCTCCATACTGGGCATACTCAGAAAATTTTGAAAAAAAATACCAATTAAACTACTTATGTATGTAATAAGGTATCAGTCAAATTTAGTGGCGGAATTACAGTAAAAAGTATGTAAACAATAAAATATTTTCTGGCATTTGGCGTGAAAGGAGAAAGCGTCACACGATTGGCCGAGGTATACTTTTCTTCGCCAAAAATAGATGATTTTAGTACAACTGAATTTTTTTTTGTTTTAGATTTTTAGAATGCATGTAAATGGTATTTAATAAATTTAAACTTAATAATAAAGTTATATATATACACACACACACACACACATATATATATATATATATTGTATTACTCATATGTTATGTATACTGTATTTATTTAATTTATTATCATTAAAAACTATTTTCATATATAAAAAACAGTCTTGATATTGAAAAAAAAAAAAAATCTAGCATTTAAGAGCGTATTCAAAAATAGGAACCAAGTGAAAAATGCTGCAGAAGTCATTTCCATGAGCATCAAAATTGAACTGACAATGCTCAATCGGATTTGATTTTGAACTTGAGACAATTTTAGATAAGTTAAATTTTGAATTTCGCTTTAAATCATTATTTTTGATAGTTAAATTTTAATATAAATACATATAAAAATAGATATAAATTATAGTTAAAAAAGCTAAAATTGACAAAACTAAAGTTATTAAAATTGAATTCATTTAAACAAGTACTGCATGAAACATTTTCTTTTATTTAAAATGAATTTGACATGAAAAAGTAGTTTTTGAAAGCATATTTGTCAAGCGGTGATAAATCGTCAAATAACGAACTTTTCATTATTTTTTTACCGACGCTCTATCAATGTTCCACCGAAAATTTTTAATAAAGATATATATCCTCATGAGATGAATATTCTGTAATTTTTTTCAGATTTTTTAGAGAGTGCCCGTATAGTGACCTTCCTTGTAAGTTGGGAGGGGGGGAATTTAATTTCATTTCCATAGACAGCCGTGGATTAGAATCTTTGTTCGCATTATCGTTCTTTGTTTAAAGATAATGACTAAATTCACTAATTAATCAAAACGCAACTCTTACAAGAACTATGATCATTAAAAATCTCTCTCCTAAAGTTCTGTATTGATATGAAAGCATTTCTTACTTCTACATATGGAAACTGGGAATAGATTTTTATTGAAGTGACCTTTTTTAGGTAGATTTCGTATGAAATACTGCCTATTGCGGTAGCTCCTATGTTGTAATTCTTAAAAAATTTTTGCAGATCTACGCCGATCATGACTTCTAGACCCCAAAACTACCATCAGTAAAAAAGATTATCTATCTATCTATATCTATATATATATATATATATAAATACAGGGTGAGTCATAAATATCGAAACAATAGGCTATCTCCTCAAATATTGCCCCTAGACCCATACTTCCAATTGCAAAAATTCATAAAAAAAGGTGAAATTTCTGATAAGATGAGTTCCAACTCCATGGGGGGTCTATTTGAAAAAATACGAAAATTAAATTTTTATACGGCCCCCGTAGGTCAAAATTCCCAATTAGGAAATTATTTCTTATCCAATCCTAAATTGAACAAAACAAATTTCATCTCCGTATCTAAAAATCCCACAAAGATATTAAATCCCAAAATCCTCAAAAATTCCTGAGTTACACCACTTTTCCCTGCCTCTAAACTGTCATTTCTTCTCTGTGATCCAACGCTTGTTAGGGAACATTCACAAATTGCAAATTGATAAAAATCGGTTTAAGATAGCGCTTTTTCTTTGGACATAAAATAGCAGCGTATAATTTTTACGCTAAATTGGTATACCAGACGTCTGCCCGGGTCAAAATATCTAGGTCAAGTCTCAAACCGACCCATAGGGGAAAAAGTTCGGCGTGGCCTGAAAAAGTGTCAATATCATAATCCGGATCGGTCTGGAAAATAGTTTAAATCATAGCCCGATTCAGTCGCAAATTTCTACATAGTTTTTTAATTCGGCGTGGAAAAAAAATGTTTCATATGGAGGAGTTCTGACAACAAAATTCTTTTATAGCTTTTCGTTTTTTATATTTATGCTTTTTATTATTAAAGAAGCGCCAAAGGCTGTAATATATTTATTTTATCAATGAATCTCTATTTATATGTAAATGTTTCACTTATATTTTAATATCGTTAATCCATATCCCATGCGTTGGAGACTCTGAAAAATGTTATACACTAAAACTTTTTAAGACGGCATCACATAGGAAAGAAAAAATACTTTATAGACAGATGCTCTCCCTAGAAGATGTAATTGGAGCTTATTTTCTTTTCAGGTACTATTGCATTTATTTTGCATGGATCAACATATTTTCCGTTTAAGACGGAATTCCGTCATAGGCAGATTTTTTTTCACTTGTTTTATTGTATTTAATTTTTTTAGCCTTTGAATAATCTATTTTAAAAAAATAAATTTTAAAGGATTTTTTTTTTTTTTTTTTTGTAAAATAAAAGTTTTAAAATCTGTATGTTTTTCGTAAAAAAATTCGATTGAGCCGAATTTCATTTATTTTATGTACGTATTAAGTCAATCAGAGACAGTGATTTTAATACGGGTTTTGTCGAGACCGGGTTTGAAAATTTCATCCAGAGTGCACCTAAGTTGAAGGAAGTAGTCCCTTCCTTTATCAAAAGTACGCTAGGCCCGGCCTGGCGGGTGTTCCAAAAAAAGTAACATCTCGGTCCTGGCCCTACCTGGGCACAGAATACAGATTTTTTAACATCCTCTGGAGGACGATAAAAAGCCTGAAGTTGTCAGAGGTAAATTTAAAAAGAAAAAAAAAAAAGACTTAATCTGCATCTTAGAAAAAGCATTTTTTAAAATAACTGACTGACATTTAAACAATACACTTCGTTTTTCTGCATAATGAATTTTTTATCCTCTATTTCTTGTCTTTAAATTATTAAATGTTAAGAATTTTTAAAAGAAAAAAGAACTTGAAACACGTCATTTTTGATTTTTTTACATTAGTTTTGTTTCGGCAAATTTGAAAAAATGTTTGTTTTTGAAAATATGATTTTTTTAAAGTTATATTATTTTTTCAATAAACATTTTTAATAGTTTTAAAATTAATATTAAAAAAAAACCTTGGAACAATTGAAATCTGATAAATAATGTTACGAGTTATAACGATTTTTGATTGTCCCATTTAATCCAGTACTAACCACATGAAACTTTTATAAATTGTATGAGAAATTTTAGAATGTGATTTTCTTAGCAAATTACAATTCTAACCATCACAAAAAAAGAAAAAAATCAAAATTCTAACTCAAGAAATATATTTTTTACGCGTTTTCTAGAACTGTTAAAGTAACATTGTGTTTTGAATTGCGCGCTTTTCAATTTGTGTCTAATCCCTTAAAACCTGATGAATTTTTTAAACGGCTATAACTTTGCGAATTTTGGAAATATGAAGATGCAACTTTTTGTGTCTTATTCAGGACTGAATAAGAAAAGTTTTCCTAATTGGAATTTTTGTCCTACGGGGGCCGTATAAAAATTTAATTTTCGTAACTTTTCCACTAGACCCCCCATGGAGTCGCAATTTATCTTAGCAAAAATTTCGCATTTTTTTATGAATTTTTGCAATTGGAAGTATGGGTCTAAGGGCAATATTTAAGGAGATAGCCTATTGTTTCGATATTTATGACTCACCCTGTATATATATATATATATATATATATATATATCACTTTCCTGTGGACTCGATAACTTTTATAATTCTGCTCCAATCTCTTCCAAATTGATGCATAAAATCAATGGGTATAAAATCTCGGCCAAGTTCGTTAATGAGCAAAATCGGTCCAAAGGGGTGGAAATAGGGAGGGTTTTTGTGAAAACAGAAAAAACGCCATAACTTCCTAATTAAAATGGATATCTAATCAGTTTAAAGTATATATTACTTCTTAAAAAATGGGCCAAAAGTTTATGCATGACAGATTTTTGATAAATTTAGAAATGGGCTCAAGGGGCGAAAAAAAGCAGAGTTTTTTGGAGAGAAAAAAATTCATAACTTCGTCAATTTTCAAGTTATCAAATCCAAAATTTTTTTTTATAAATTTTCTCAAAATTATCTAAAACTTTTGTATTTACAAGTTTTTGATAGGACCTACTTTTACCGATATAAAATATCAAAGAAAAAGGGGGTGGAAAAAGAAAAGAAAGCCATAACTTAGTCAGTTCTTAAGCTATCAAATATAATTAAATGTATTTTATATCTTCTCAATAATATCTACAACTTTTATACTAACAAGTTTTTCATAGGACCAATTCTTATAGCAAAAATAAATTAAACAAAAATAGGAGTTGGAGAAAAAAACCTCAAATCCAAACAGCTTATATTCTGACTCATTTTTAAATTCATTTTTAATTTTAAACACATCCAAATGGCAGATCCTCTTATTTAGGAGCTGAATAGTATGACGTATTGGTCAGTTTTTTGATAAAGAAAGAATATATTTTTAAAAAGGCTGCCAAAAAGAGTATTTTGAACAGAATTTCCCGAAGTGATCGTGATTAAAAATTTGAGGCATTCAAATAACAAATTGCGTTTTTTCTGATTCATTTTTAAATCCATTGTTGCTATTAAACGCATCCAATTTACAGGTCTTCTTATTTAGGAACTATATAATGTGACTCATTGGTCAGTTTTTTTTGATAAAGGAAGAATATATTTCAAAAAATGCTGCCGAAATGGGTATTTTGAACAGAATTTCTCGAAGTGATCGTGATTGAAAATTGAAGTATTCAAATAACAAATTGCGTTTTTTCTGACTCATTTTTAAATTCAGTTTTGCTCTCAAACACATCCAGTTGGCAGGTTCTATTATTTAAGAGCTATATAATGTGCCGTATTGGTCAGTTTTTTGATAAAAGCAAAATATATTTTTAAAAATGCTGTCAATGTGGGTACATCGCATAAAATTTCCCGAAAGCATCATGATTAAAGAATTGAGGATGTATCCAAATAACAAATTGGTTATTTTATAACTCATTTTTAAATTCAATTTTGCTCTCAAACGCATTCAATTGACAGTTTTTTGTTATTTAAGAATTGTATAATGTACCGCGTTGGACGATTTTTTAATAAAGTCAAAATATATTTCAAAATATGATGTCAAAATGGGCATTTGAGCCGAATTTAGCCTAAGATGATTCTGATAAAACCAGTTCTTACAGAAAAATGAAATTAAATTTTTTTGAAAAATGGCCAAATAAAGTTGTTAAACTGGGCTCTTTTGTAATCAAATTTTATTTTTTGTTGTTGAAATGAACACTTTTCGAAATCTACCTCCGCCTAGGCCAAGCCGCCACGGATTTTTGTTATTCAAAATAGCTAATCTCAAATGGTATGGAATAGAGCATAGAATTTTTATAATCTCTTTGAAATGAGTACCTTATATATCTACCACCATACCATAGGCGAAAAACTTTCTAAAACGAATTTTTTTGTGGCTCATAGCAATTCTGTTTTCATTCGTTTTACTGTATTTTATTCATTGAAAACGGACCTGTGTATAGTGGAATTATGTGTAAAATAAAAGTCATTATATCAGTAATTTGGCTTTTACACATTTTACTGTATATTATTGTGATTATTCAGTACATTAAAATTTGCTAAGAAAATTGGAAGGAACTTTATGAAAATTCCGTTGTAAAAAGCTTCCGTCTTAACAGATATAATCGTATGGTAGTCTTATCATAGCGACCCTGAAACTTTTACGCTTAAGACATAATTCCGTTTTAATAGAATTTACGGTATTAGAGTTCTTATTTAGAAACCATTCTCCCATTTTAGAAAATTAACCTGATGAATGACCTGTCGATATTAGGTTCAGCTCACTTTTAAACAAGTGTTAAAGTATTTTGAGAAAGTTTCTTTACTGAAACCTATACTATTGAATTAACATCAGTGTCTTTTCTTAATTTAATTCCGCCCACGACTTGAAAACTATCAACGAGCAAAGCGTTTGAATGTATAAGCTTATTTCATCAAATTTGTTATTTATGGAGCTGCTTTCCTCAAACTTTGGTTCTGTTTAAAAGAAAAAGCAATGCAGAAATTCACCCTATCATGTTCTTCTCTCAAAACTGGTAGACGGGATGTGCTGAGTTCAAATTTAATCGTGACTGTCGTCCTAGTCGTGTGGCGTTGTCTATGGTTTTCTTTGAAACTTGAAAATAATACTTTGAAAGACCCCTCCCCCCAAATGAGGGCATCGTCTTCTTCATCATTCATGGTTTTTTATTCTTTTTTTTTCTCGTTAAAAAATAATTTTTCTATCCTTATGACTAAACTTACTGACCACTATTCGGAATGTCCATTATTCAGAGGTAAAACATAAAAAAAAAAGGTTTTAGGAGTGGGGATTGGAAAATTGTCCGTTAAATAGAGGTATCCATTATTCAAGAGTGTCCATTATGGAAATTTTAGTGTATTACGAAATAGTACATTTTAAAGACTGATTTATGTCGAAGTTTCTATAATAACGAAACAAATTTATTTTTATCATGACTGTAATATTTTCCTTAACCCTTTGAGGGGCAAGCAATTGCGTTCGTGTAATTCTGAACTCCCACCGGAAATTTGTAAAAATGTTATATCAAAAAGAGGAGAAGCAATTTCACGACTGTTTTCCACCAAAGTTAGAAAAGTGAAATTTGATGACATTTTTCTGGTGTGAATCTTCATCTATCGTAGGTGGTATATAATATATACCACCGCCCCTCAAGGGGTTAAATGTTATGTAGCTGAAAATTGATAAACAAATAAATAATACAAAAAAATAAAGAATGAAAACAATGATCCTTGAATTTCTTATTTTTAGTAGAACGTTTTTTCTTAAACAGATTGAATGTTTTTTTGCTTTAAAAGTAAACCAATAAATGACAAAATTTATGGTGATTGCCTGATGAAACAAATGTTATTTTTATCCGTGTTTGCAAAATGTCTCCAAGACAGTATAACCAAAAAAAAAAAAATAATAATTTTTTATAATTATTTAACTTAAATCCTTTACAATAAAAATGTTTGAGAATTTGTACATTAATGATTTGTTTAAAGCCGTTAACTTTGTGATTGTGTGAATTTAGGTTAGTGATAATTAAACTGATAACTTAAAATAATTTGTAATTTTAGATAGATAATTTTTAACCTAAATTATATGTCGCTTAAAAAAACAATTTCAGGAATTATCTTTTTTCTGTCTTCTTCTTCTTCTTTTTCTTTGATCTGCATCTACGAAATCATTTTGTTCGAGAAAAACCAATGAATGAGCATTTGTAGCATTATTTTAGTTTCGGTAGCGAAGAAATTAAAAATTATTTATTTGCATTTAACCCTTTAACGTTCATTGGTTTCGTCACGATACCACAAAATTTTAATTCCGATGCGCAACACTGACACCGGTATTTTTATCTAAAAATATCCCTTTTATTATGTATGTGAAAAATCACGTTTTCTTATTTAGAAATATATTTGTTCTTAATTACCGGTGTCATTCATGTATTTCGACATCTTAGCAATGAAAATGCTATGATCGTTAAAGGGTTAAACCTAACACTTTTAATAAACATGATTTGGTAATATTACTTACATAATTTTATTGTGCGAAATTTCATCACACCATATTTTGGAGATACACCCGGAAATAGTTATAGTTCATTGTCAACACAAAACTTTGCTTCTTTCGATTTGTTTTCGCATATTAAAATATAGGGTAATATCATCATTGTAATTCATGCTTTATTTTGATGGTCGATATGAGATGTACTTCCACCTTTATAAAGTCTCATTATAATAACAGCGAAATATAGTGCACAATACAGAATGGCTAATTAAAGACCCTACGAGACTTGAGTTATTTTAAGAGTAAAGAATATCACCTGAAAAATCAGCGGAGCGTTACGTTTTAAAATGGTCATTTTTTAATGGATCGCGATGACAGTCGCAAAGAATTAAAAGAAGTTAAAATGTAATTAATTTACTATTTAACTCTTCACTTATTTTTCTCATTCATTTCTTTGCCTTATCTATGCTGACTTTGTTTTGTGTAACACTAGCGCATTGCTTCACATGCGATATTCATACTCACCTCTTCATTTGTTTGAAATTATAATGAATAAATTAGAAGCGGATAACGATTTCAATTGCTTTCTTAAATTCTGTCCTAACTTTTGTAGGGATATACAGAGAATAAGATATTATTAAATTTTTTGCATTTATCGAGAATAAACATTTTGCATGTGATCTTCTAACACGGCTATTTATTCATGGACTTATTATCATTATTTTTCTTTCTCATCATCATCATCTTCTTTTTTTTTTTTTATGGTTGCGTATTATATTTTCTATTCCTTGCCACAAGATGGTTTGAGCTATCCCTATTTGGTTGGTTGACTTGTTGAATGGTGTTTAATGGCGCAAAGTCCCATTCGATATATACTGCGGGAAAAAAAAAAAAAAAAAAAAAAAAAAAAAAAAAAAAAACGTAGAATAAAAATTTAAAAAGAATGTCATAATACAACACGAGGAAAGAAAAATTTAATGAAAAAATATAATGATAAAATCTACTTATAATAAAATATGAAAGGAGAAAACTGTAGGTAATCACCCTGTTAGGAATCATTCTGGTTTGCAAATTGACCGTTGTTAAACGCCATATTAAGCTTAATGGAAAACATATGCTAACATATGACAGCTAAATGATAATTTTTCCAACTTGAAATAATGTTTGTTCAGCATATTTTTCTATAAAACATACATATCATATTCAATTATAATATATTATGCTCCATATTAAAAATAAGCTATTATAAACAATATAAACAAACGAATGCTTCATCGTTGCCATTCAAAACTAAAAATTCTAAGTTTAGAAACAAATGAACAACTCTGAGTGATTCATAAAAAAAATAAAAAAAAAAATAAAAATAAAGGAAAAGGGAAAAAAATGTATCCGATTAATATCCGATTCTGCTTTTAAATATTTTTAAAAAGCGTGTTAAAGCCTTTAAATATATTTTGAAATACGTTTTCCACTTTCGTTTTCATTTATAATCAGTAAGTTTAAAACACTTCAAAAGCAAAAATGAATACTCTCAAGTCAACAGTTTTTTCTTCGACTAGGCTCTATGGGCTGACTGAGTTCAACTTTTGTTTGATGCCGTCTATCGGATCGATATAAATGAAGAATTTTTCGATTGAAATTAAAATTTAAATAAATAAATAAAAATTGCAAAATGTAATAATGTGATTAGTGATAATATTTTTTATAAAATTACTTTCACTTTCTGAACCGGTTCTGAAACTGAAAGTAACTTTATAAAAAATATCTGCGACTAAAATCGAAAAAGTAACCAAGGAGCGATCTTAAGAGAAACCTCAGCTATCCAATGTAAAAGAAAAAAAAAAGTCAAAATGGGAAAGAGTTATTAGAAAAATGCCTCCCCATAGGAATAGCATTAACTCGCGAGTGTCTTCTCGGGCAGGGATAGAACCCTTAAACGAATAACTCAATTGCGAATTTCTATGAATAAACGGTAATGTGAAATTTTCTGCAACCGTACATATAACATATACAGGGTGGTCATAAAAAAACTTTGCCAATATATGGAGCTCTAGCGGCTGGTCCGGTGAGAATTCAGATATAGTTATCATGAGGTATGAACTCGGAATTCTGTGAATGGCAACAAAGTGGTGCTCACGGTTACAGTTATAGGTACAGAAACTCGAAATTTTCCAATGGCAACGCCTACTTTTTTCCGTCGAAAAATGATCAGCGCATGCGAAAACCCTAAAGAGCGTTTTAACCGCACGTGTATCAGAAGAAACGGACTCGTTATGCACGCACGAAAAACAACTCTTTAAAAGACCCCCCCCCAAAAAAAAAGAAAAAAAAAAAAAAAAAGATCGAAGCACACAGAAGAAATTTGCATATGACACACATTCATTACACCAATCACTGATTACAACACTCCAAGCCAGTTCGTTGCAGTAATTCTGATATGACGTAATTTTGCAGCATTGCCGTATAGCGGGAGACAGTTACAAATACTGTTGGTATCACTTCCTAAGAAGAAATACGGCCCGGGAATAATTGTGCATGTAATGACGCACCTCGAAGTAACTCTCATGCCGTGTAAAAGTACGGGCGCCGCAGCGTGGGAATTCATGTTTGCCCACTGCACACAATTTTTCGTGTTGACATTGCCAGTTAAGGTGAAATGTGCCCCGTCTGTCCATAATAAGTGAAGAGGCCTGTCCTTATCTCCATCATATTTGATAAGAAATTGATTAGCAAAGTCTATACGTTGTTGATAGTCCCCTACTTTCGTTATCTGCACGCGCTTGTACAGGTAAGGAAACATGGGTATTAAACAGCGCGCTAGCTTTAGCACCGTTGATTTCGGTGTATTCAATACAAGAGATGCAGTTCTTACAGTTTTGTGTGAGTCCTGCAGTCACTATGTGATGCACTTCCATAAAAGTATCCTCGGGAAGAGTTGGTCGTCTGGATCTCGGTCTACCAGAGGTGCAGCCAGTTTCTTCGAAATTATTTACGAAATCACAAAGAGCTTCCGGGCTCCGTGGGCAAAGCAATTGGCAATGGTTTAGACGGTAAACAAGCAAGGTTTTCGCAGCATTCATCCCATTCTGTTAATAGAGTTTTACCAATTCAGCATGAACTTTCGCTGGAAGTATCATTTCGTCGGTATGTGCAAGCTCTCGACTGAAGAACTAACATTCCCATCCCACTTTTTATCTGTTTTCTATGCTGACTACCTGGCAAACGGCGTCCCGTAAATGGTGTTTTGTCTCTGTCATATGCAAATATCCTTCGTGCGCCATTTTTTTTTTTTTTTTTTTTTTTTTTTTTTTTTTTTTTTTTTTTTTGGTCGTTTGCTGAGCTGTTTTTTGAGCGAATATAAAGCGTCTGTTTATTGCGATACGCGTACCGTTCCAACACTCTTTAAGATTTTAGCATGCACCGTTTTGCGCGGGAAAAAAATGGGTGTTGCCATTTGAAAAATTCGAGTTTCTGTCGCTATAACCGTAACCGCGAGTGCCAATTTGTTGCCGTTGACAGAATATCAAGTTCATACCTGTGAATAACTATATCTAAAATCTCATCTCGATCAGCTAGAGTTCGATATATCGGCAAAGCTTTTTTTTTTTTATGACCACCCTGTAGAATATATACATACTGAGTAATATTTAAAAAATTGTTCAATTTAAAAACGTGTGCCACAACTGAAAATACACTTCCAAGGATTATTGTTCTTAGGCTTCAATAGATCAATTACTGTTTAGTTTTTTCGGTAGTCCAATTATTATGTATGTCCCTCTCAATAAACGATAAATTCTATGCATACCCTATTCTATAGAATATAGTACATCTATCATGCAGTACACCTTGGCAATATATATAAAATTCAGTACGTTTAAAATAACGTAATATTATTAAAATGCACCATAAATGATTTTTTGCCATAGACAGTAATGTAACAGAAAACTTTTGAATGTTCCTGACAATGAACCGTAAATTCGAAACACTTTATTTTCCAATGCTGAACATGCCATAATAATACTCAATAATATCTATGAATGCAGTGGCGTAGCTAGAGCATTTTGCTTGGGGGGGGGGGGATTGTAGAGATCGAATTTACTGAATGTTATTTGAAAATCACCGAATGATTGTAATTTAATTTAAATTTTTTTTGTATATTTATGTCTTATTATATTTTAGAATGAACACTGTGAAAATAATTGTGTCTACGGTAGAGATGCGCAACTTTTTCAAGAGAAAAAGTCACTTAACAAATATGTCTGGGCGATCGAGGGCCACATCAATAACACGAAGAAAATTTTATTTTAAAAAGGTGATCTGTGATCTATAATAAGATAAAAACATTTGATCTCAGAAGGTAAGGGGTAAATACTCCTAGATTCGCTTACCCAGTCAAAATATCCACTTTAATTGATAAAGATATATCAACCGTTTTCATGTTTGTATTTATTAGAGATATCGGAAGAATTATTTTCAACATGTAATAATAATCCTTGACTTTTCTGGAGACTAAATTTTGTTTCGTTAAAAAAACTAAAAATCAAACATAAGTGGTTAGTGCCGAATAAAAAATATAGACTTTATGAACGAAGACAAGAGAGGAGCTGATCAACAAGATTTTCCTAATCAACGAAATTCCCAATTTTTCCACTCCTGATCGAAATAATTCACAATTTTTTCTCGCCCGATCGGTGAAATTCGCGATTTTTCAGAGTCTAATCGACGAAATTCACAATTTTTCTGGGTCTGATCGACAAAATATGATATTTTTCCGCGAATGATAGATGAAATTTACGATTTTTGTTCGCGTGATCGACAAATTTCGCGATTTTTCCGTGCCCAATCGATGAAATTAGCGCCTTTTCCGGTATTTGATCAATTAAATATGCATTTTTCCGTGCACGGACAATGAAATTTGCTATTCTTGACTGACGAAATCTGCATTTTTTTTCCACCACAAATTGATTAAATCCGCAATTTTTTTTTCACGATAAGCTGACGAAGCAGCCGCTTAAAGAAATTTTCAATTTTTCCGCGCATCATCGACAAAATCCGCGATTTTTCCGGATTCTTAACGATCTGACGAAATCCCCATTTTTTTTTCTTCCGTAAATTAATTAAATCCCTGAATTTTTCTCGCAATAAACTAACTACTCATGTCTCTACAGCCGCTCAAAGAAAATTTTAATTTTTTTGCGCATCATCGACAAAATTTGCGATATTTTCGTGCCCTATCTACGAAATTCGCGAGTTTTTCGTACCCTATCGCCCGAATTCAAGCTTTTTACGAAGTCAATCGACAATTTTTGCGATTGTTTCATTCCCGATCATCAAAATTTGTGATTTTTTTTTCGTCTCCGATGGACAAAATTTGCGATTTTTTCATTTCCGATCGACTAAATTTGTGATTTTTTCGTTCCTGATCGATTAAATTTTCTCTTTTTATTAAGCCGATCGACCATATTCGCGATTTTTCCGTGTCCAATCAACGAAATTCGGGATTTTTTGTTCAAAATTCGCGATTTTTTTCTTGCTCGATCGTCAAAATTCGCGATTTTTTGGAGACCTATAGACAAAACTCACGATTTTTCCTTGTACTATAGACGATTTTTTCGATTTTTTCGCGCTTGGTAAATTCTCGTTGGCTCATCGAGGCAAAACAGGCGACTTTTCTACAATCTATGAGCAAAATTTGCAATTTTTTCACGCATCATCCAGAAATTTAGATTTTTTTTTCTTGCCCGATCGACGAAATCTGAGATGTTTCGCGTTCGATCGTCAAAATTCGTGATTTTTCCGTGCCTGATCGACGAAATACGCATTTTCTGCGCACGCGCGAACTACGAAATTCACGCTTCTTAACGGACTGACTGAATCCGCATTTTTTTTTCGCCGTAAATTCATGAAATCCCTGAATTTTTCTCTCGAGAAACTAATAGCTGACGATTGCTCTGCAGCCGCCCAAAGAAAATTTTCATTTTTTTGCGCATCATCGACAAAATCTCCGGTTTTTCCGTGCTCTATCAACGAAATTCGCGAGTTTTTAATACCCTATCGCCCGAATTCTAGCTTTTTACGAAGCCGATTGACCATTTTCGCGATTTTTTCATTCCCGATCGACTAAATTTACGATTTTTTAGTTCCCGACCAATTTTATTTGCTCTTTTTACTAAGCCGATCCATCATATTCGCGATTTTTCCGTGCTGTAACACCGAGATTCACGATTATTTCGTTTTAGATCGTCAAGATTAGTAATTTTTTTCATGCTCGATTATCAAAATTCGCAATTTTTTGAAGACCTATAGGCAAAATTCGAGATTTTTCGAAGGCTTATAGATAAAATTCGCGATTTTTCCATGTAATCGATCCATGTGTTCGATAGACGATATTTTCGATTTTTCCAGTAAACTAAATTCTCGTTTTTTTAACACAAATTTCGCTGACTCGTAGAGGCAACACAGGCGACTTTTCCTCAACCTACGAACAAAATTGGCAATTTTTTCATGCATCATCAAAAAATTTAGATTTTTTTTTCTTGCCCGATTCACGAAATTTGAGATGTTTCGCGTTCGAACGACAAAATTCGAGATTTTTCCGTGCCTGATCAAAAAAATTCGTTAGTTTTCTCTGCCCGATCGGTAAAATTCGCTATTTTTCCGCATCTCATCAGCGAAATTTCATACTTTTTCGCACTCGATCAACGAAATTCGCAATTTTTCCGTGTCCGATCAATAAATTTCGTGATTTTTCCTTGCCTGAACAACGAAATCTGCGATTCTTAAGTTCCAGACGAAAAGAGTCGAGTTATGCACAAAAATTACAATTTTGTCACAGATTGTGCATCCCTAATTTACAAACTTTTTTTTTCTTTTTTAAATTCCACAAACTTTAGTTAAAAGATCGGAAAAGAAAATTATGGTGGCGTGGGGGTGGTCATTACGACTCTGAAAGCAAGATAAAAATTTGTTTAAGTCATGTTGCATTTTTACGAGAGAAGGCGGAAAAGGATAATCAACTCAAAGTGAATAATAATAATAATAATAATAATAATAATAATAATAATAATAATAATAATAATAATAATAATAATAATAATAATAATAATAATAATAATGTAAATAGAGAATATTTAGCAGTTTTAAATATGTTATAACATTGTTTTATGTTTGCAATTTTTGAAATAAATAGATTATTGAATATAATGTGTATTCCGAATGTGGTATGAGTGTTTCAAAAATATTTAATAGTTTTAAATATGATTTGGATTTGTTTTATGTTTTGGAATAATTTTTTTAATATATTTTTAAAAATTCTTAGAAGGAAAAAATACAGCGCGAAATGGCGCAATTTTTGAACAAAAGTGAAATTACCAAAAGTAATGAGTATTCTAAATGTGGGGTATGAGTGTTCCGAAAATATATAATAGTTATAAATATTGTCGATTTTTGTTCATCAGTTTTGACATTGTTTTATGTTTCATAATAATTTTTAATGTATTTTTAAAAAAATTTAGAAGGGAAAAATACAGCACGAAATAACACAATTTTTGAACGAAAGTGAAATTACCGAATGTAATGAGTTTTTCAAATGCGGGGTGTGAATATTCCGAAAATAATTAATAGTATTATATATGTTTTGACATTGTTTTATGTTTTGTAATATTTAAAAAAAAATTCTTAGAAGGGAAAAATACAGCGCGAAATGATGCAATTTTTGAATAAAGTGAAATTACCGAATGTAATGAGCCTTCATAATGTGAGGTATGAGTATTCGAAAACTATTTAATAGTTTCAAGTATGTTTTGACATTATTTTATGTTTTGCAATAATTTTTTAATATATTTAAAAAAAATTCCTTGAAGGGAAAAATACTGCACGAAATAATGCAAGCTTTGAACGAAAGTGAAATTACCGAATGTAATGAGTATTGCGAATGTGGGGTATGAGTATTCCAAAAATATTTTAAATATGTTTAGACATTGTTTTATGTTTTGTAATAGCTTTATTTTTTTTTCTTAAAAGGGAAAAATACAGCAAGAAATGATACAATTTTTGAACGAAAGTGAATTTACCGAATGAAATGAGTATACCGAATGTGGGGGGGGGGGGGTCGCACCCCCCCCCACATTCGGTATACTCATTTCATCACTCATTTCATCACTCATTTCATCACTCATTTCCCCTGTAGCTACGCCTCTGTATGAATGTCATGTAAACGGACTCTTTTTACACGAATTGTTGGAACGCGGACAGACAGCAGATAGATCGCAGATAGTTAAAACGAAGGCATAAGTACTTTTTAAATATTTTGAAAAGTGTAATTATGAACTGATGCCTCATTTTTTTTTTAACCAATAATGCAGAATTTTAAATTTCGAAAGATATTTTTTTCAGAAAAATCAGTGTTTACAAGCCTGATTGATGGTTGCGTTACAATGCCCATTTTTCTTGACTTTTCACATCAAGACGTATAATTTTACTTCTATGGCTGATCATTTAGTTCCCACGAACTAGCTTTCAATGTGTAGATATTATGCTTTTTTAGCTCACAGGCTATCATAGCCTGAGAGCTTATGTGCCCGTCCGTTCTGTATGTTCTTTCGTACGTAACGCGATAACTCATGATAAAAATATCCGATCCACTTGAAATTTTGTATGTAGGTATATCCTGATAAGGCGCTTCCCTGATTAGTTTTTGGAGTTCATTCGATATGTATAAGAGGGGGAACGGGGGGCTGATGCCCCTTCCCTTAGTTGATATAAATGGGATTTTCATGCAGAATTAAGTTTTCGTTCAAAATTTAGATTAGGATCATTCTGATGAGGCGATTCCGTGACTGTTATTAGGTGTTCATTGAATAAGTATAAATAGGGGGAACAGGGGTTCTAATGCCCCCCCCCCTTAATTTATATAAATGGGTTTTTCAAGCAGAATTTTCAGATTTCGTTCAAATCTCTGAATAGTTTTGGAAGTTTAATGATTAAGTATAAAAGAGGGGGATAACTCCTTTTAAATTATATAAATACTAAATGGGTTTTTATTAAGAATTATCTCATTTGCTCTGAATTTTGGATATAGATTTTATATATGATAAAGCATGTCTTTGATAGTACATTAGGTTCAATGATTAAGTATAAAAAAAAGGAAAGGGGAGAGCTGTTTCCCCTTCTTAATTTTTTTTCGAACGGAATTAACCCTTTAAAATATAAGGCTTTAATGTACAATTAGTATTTGTAGCCAGTGAGCTCAATGCCATCAGTTTAACTGGGCAGTATTCTTTATTTTAGATATTCTTTAAGAATTTTTACGGAATTTTCTAGACATTTTGAGGGTTAAATACACGTAGGCAGATCTACCATTGCCAATGCATTAAGAGTGTAATTCTTGCTCATAACTGCTTCTGTATAGTTTTTATATCCTTTCCAAATTTTTATTTCATAAATCGTCCATATACACAAGCAATCATAATACTAGTTAATCATAATTAGTTATAATGTTTTGAAATTTTCAAATGCAAAGGTTTCTATTTCATTTTATACAGAATGATACAGCTCATATTCAAAATATTAGAATAATTACCTTTTTTTTAGAAATTGAAAATATCGTTTGGTAATTTAATGTCTTTTAATGAAAATATGCAAACGATATTTTTATTAAGAACTTATTGTTGATTAAACTTGTTATCTTAAATTTAATATCATTTTTGAAAAGATTAATTGCAAAAAAAATTATTTTGAAAAGTCAAACTATTAGAATATTTATTCAAGTGGTTCAAAATATTAGAATATTTCACATTAATTCTACTTTAATTATTACCAATTCTTAACTGGTGGCATCATTGATTAAATTCAGACTATTTTATTTAAAATCAGTATTCTTTTTTGCAGTTTGTTTCTTTTTCGTCTTAAAATGGGCCGTGTGAGTGATATTCCTGAATCTACTAAACTTCGTAAGGTTGATTTGTATCGGTACGGTAAAAATCAATGTTTTATAGCGAATTATTTACATTGTTCGCAATCGAACGTTAGTAAAATACTATCACAATATTCAAAAATTGGAAAATTTCAAAATAATCGCCGAAATGGTGGCCGAAAACCAAAAACATCTGCTAGAGATGACAGGAAACTGAAGCGTATAGTTAAGAAAAACCGTTTTAAAAGTGTGCGATTCTTGCACCGAAAATGGAAAGAAGAAGGAGTTGAAGTTTCTACATCGACAACATTAAGACGTCTCCATAAATTTAAATCTCGTGTACCGAAAACAAAACCTCTCATGACTGCAAGACAAAAGCGTATAAAATTGAATTGGTGTAAATCAAGACGTTTATGGAGCAATGAAGATTGGAAAAATATATTATTTAGTGATGAAAGTATGTTTTGTGTTTCATATGGTAATCAAGGTATTCGAGTTTGGAGAATGAAGCAAGAAGCATTTGATAAAGAATGCCTTAAACGTTTCGTAAAATTTGCTGCTAGTGTCATGGTTTGGGGTTGTATGAGTGCAGAAGACCTGGAAAGTTATGCATCGTCTACGAAAAGGTTAACTCTCTGATATATCAAGAAATTTTAGAATATTACATGATTCCATCATCAGAAGATTTATTTGAAGATGATTTCATCTTTCAACAAGATTTAGCGTCCCCGCATACCTCGGTGTCAACTAAGAATTGGTTCCGCCAATGCAACATTAAGGTACTTCCTTGGCCACCAAATTCACCAGATCTTAATCCCATCGAAAACTTATGGTGTATAATGAAGAAAAAACTTCAAGAAAATCCTCCCTCAAGTAAAACTGAGTTAGTGGCACGTATAAAGTCTATTTGGGCTAATATTGATGGAAATGTTTGTAAACACCTTGTATATATTATGCAAGATCGATTGTACGCTGTTATGAAAGCTAAAGGGGATGCTACAAAATATTAACTACCATTTACTTCATATTCATAAGGTAATATTGTTGCGTAAAATAAAGTATTCTAATATTTTGAACCAATCTAAATTTTATTCTAATATTCTGGTGTGTTTAAGGAAGCTGTATACCTAATTTATTGTGCTGTATTTTATATTTTATAAATGTTAAAATCTTATCTAAACATTCCAGATTTAATTTATAAGAAATTTAATTGCATTTACGTAGTATAAAAAATAAATAAATGACAAATAATTTTTTCTTATTACTTTTTCTCAATTATTCTAATATTTTGAATATGAGCTGTATATATCAGAATTGAAAAAAATAATACTTTAACGAAAGAAAGCCCCCCAAAGTTTATAGAAATATATCCTGTTTCATAAGTAATGTATCACTAATTGAAATATTTTTAAAATCAGAAATTTGTAATATATATATATATATATATATATATATATATTTTTTTTTTTTTTTTTTTTTTTTTTTTTTGGCCATTGTATTTTTTATTAAACTTTTCCGGATGTAACCTATGCACAAGTTATGTCACATTTTCTGTAATTTTGTTAGATTATCTGAAATGACTCAAAAGAAGAAAAAAACTAATTAATTGAATTGATGTCTCATATATTTACAAACTGACACATAATTTTAAATTTCGAAAGAATTTTTTTTTTTTTTTTTTTTTTTACAAGTAACCAGTGTCCAGAAGTCTGATCAAAAGATCATCTGGGGCGTGACCAGTGTCCATTTTCCGCCTTTCTCACATCAAAATGTTTAATTTTACTGCTACGGGTGACCGGTCGAGTGAGCATATCAATTCGAGCGAATAAGTGAAAACACAGGATTCTAGGTGCTTTAGTATGAGTCGAGAACACAGATGAATTTGTCAATATATATTAGTACTCTCAGATATTTTGCCTGGAGGTTACGTTACGGCAATTTTGACCTTGTAGGCATAATAAAGAGAACAAAATTGCTGTTTTGTACTTTGAAATTAGTATTTTGTTGAATACTGAAAGGAATTGTAAACATTTACATAAAAGTTATTGGAGTGTATTGCAGAGTTATTTGAGCTGAATGTGCGTGAGAGAGGTGAGTTCCCCAATGCGTCATAGTTCTTATTCCGGGACTCAAGTACATGGGGGAGAACTCTTTCAAATAAATTTTTAGGTAACCAAAAATAACTTTTTGTGACTTTCAATTTGATATTAATGCTAAAACATATGTTGTATTTTTTGAATGATACTTCAGCATACTACTCCAATTTTGGAAAGGGTTTTAGAGGAAATTACACAATGAGCAAAAACATACTCAAAATTTCAAGAGCGATTGAACATTTTGAAAGAATAACAGTTTAACTTTATTTATTTAATTATTTATTGCCCAAGTGAGGCAGAATCCACCAGACCTTGAAAGTTATGATGTAGACTCTATTTGTCCTACTCGGAGTGCTACCAGACATGCGTGGATTTGTTGACAATTAGTAAAAAATAAATAAATAAAAGAAAATAGATAAAAAAATATATATAAAGCAATCTCCGCCCGTCGGGGCACAAGCTGCTCTATCGTGACAAGGGGTAGACGAGCTGAGTAGATGATAATTGTATGCAGGAACACTAAGTTGATGCGTAATAAAGTGAGTTGCAGCACCATCCAGGCCTAAGAGGTGAGGTTACTAAAGCTGCTGTCAAATTTTTCGAGTCAACACTTGATTTCCTCTAACTTTCTCGAAATATCCTCACAATAGCCAGTGTGACAGCAATCAGCAAAATCCCCCATCTATTTTCTGCAGTTCCAAAAAAGTCTCCGCCAGCCGAGATTTTTCATCCAACATCTAACTTTTTAGCGAATCAAAGTAGCGATTGATACGAATAGGCGATAAATATTAACTGCTGATACTAGTACTATTGGTTTTTTTGCTTTTCCTCCAACTTTTTTAACCTTCCGTCTACCAGACGGGTCCATTGGACCCGACAGAATATTTCTGGTGTCAATGGTAAAATGAGAAATTGTCGATTGACACCGTAATTTATAAAGGACTTGTCTAGATATTACGAATTCCTTAATTTAAGCTTTCATTGTAAAAGCAAAATTATATTAAAATATTACTGGTGCCGTTTGCAAGTTTGGAATTAAAATTAGGTGTTGCCGTAGATAAATGGGTGTTTTGTCTGGTAGACGGAAGGTTAAAGACAATTGGATAACCTTTTTCTCTCTTTGAATGGGAAAAAGTTGGTTCTAAAATCTGATGCTGAAAAGTTGATGTTGAAAAGTTTATAAATCTGATAGCAGCTTTAGATCCATTTGGAAACTAAAAATCTTATTTAATTTGCCCATAAAAAGGTGTCTCGATTAAATATTAGAAAGCCAGCTTTTGGGAAGGATGGAGGGGAGTTTAATATGCCTGGCTTGGGTAAGCGTGCAGTGATAGTACCTATGCTCAAGGGTGCCGATCTTGCAACACTCGCAGAAGTGATTGGCTGCTCGATAGAAACGTTTCAAATAATCATTGAAAGGTCCAACTGTCTCCACATAAAGTTTTAATAACCATCCAATAATCTGCATTATAAAGAAACAATATGTTTGTGAGTAACGCCGATATCATGTCGACAGTGACAACATTTGATCTATAAATGTTGCTTTTATTGTAGTTTTTTTTTTTTTTTTTACTTCTAAATATCGCACATTTAAATTTTTTATCTCACCGAATAGAAAAGAAAATGTTCCTCAAATCATATCAAAAGTTTCTTAATTTACTAATTTTTTAAATAAATTTTACAATAAATTTCAAGCATATATATATTTTAATTATCTCTTTCTGAGAAATCCGAAAGCTTAATCCTCCTGCACTTTAAAAAATATAAAACTGTTCCCGTCTAATATTCCATAATGAAACTGAAACTTCTAAATAAAATAATTAAATTATATATTATGTATGTATAACGCACATTTAACAAACATGTAATTGATCTGCTTGCTAAAACCATTGAAATTATTATAATCAAAAAGTCTGCTGTATGTAGCTAAAATATTTTGCAATTTTTTCAGATATGAAAGCAATGTGAATAATATGAAAGCATCGGTTTATCCACTTAACTGGTCAATATTTTTGAAAAAATCTTTCAAATAATGCCTATTTCTTTTTCATGTCTTTCACAGAATTTTTAATATTTTATCACCGTTTTTACAAAATAGAAATTTTTGCCAAATTGAATAATAATAATAAAAAAAAATGCGCGGATTAAATGATGCAAAAATTATAATAAACAAGTAAGAAAAATCTTGCGTTAATCATAGATTATGATGCATTTTCCAACGCTTCATGAAATCTTTAACAAAACTTCGTTATTTAGGTAAATAAGGATATAAAGCCAAATATATCTAAATATGTATTCCAGTACTATTGAACAGCTCTGTGTTGGACCTGTCAACTAATATACATACTATATAATTGGAAAATTTAGTTTAGCAAAAAATGCCTAGTAGCTTGAAATTTCTTTTTCAGCAGTTTATACTAATAGATGGAAGCTTACTTGAATACTTTGTTCATCCTTGTAGTTTGCCTGGTACCTTTACTACACATCAGTGTTAAGATAAAAATTATTTTAAACTAAAACACTCTTTAAACAACTGAAATCACTTTCTCATAAATTATCATTCATAGGCTCCATGTAACCAATTCTTTGCGTGGCCTTGTATGTCATTTTATTTATATTCTGCAAACATTTTTTAGTAAATTTAATGCAGTTCATCGTAAAAATTTATTATTTAAGAATCACCTTTTAGTAATTTATGTTCATATTCAGTAACGTTGGCGAGCTCTTTTGGGTAGCTCTGTATATTAACTATAGCATTTATACACACCATATAATATGCATAAATTTAGTGAAACTTAAACGCGCATATCATAATTAAAATGCATTTCATCCATGCATCAGCTATCATCGGATACATATGTAGTACTTTGGAAAGAATGTACTATTTGAAATCTTTTGTGTGTCCCTGTAAATACTATGTACTTTATATTAGGTAAGGCAGTATCGTATAATTTATATTAAGCCTCATTGACATACATCAATTTTATTATACATGAAACAGTTTAATATATTTAAAATATGTCACACACAATTCCCCCTTTTACAATTATCTAATCGAATTCTTTTGTGTGGCCCTGTAAATGAATAATAGCTACATTTTCACCTTATATTTTATAGAATGCATATTTTAATGTACCTCGTAAAAGCTTATAAATTTTAATATGTTTGACAGGGTATAACATCTTTAAAATTCCTTTGAAACGATTTTTTCCCGTAGGCCGTAATGTAGTGGGAAACTTTTGATTCTCCCTGTAGATAAACTAATCATGGTAGAAGCCTCATTTTCAATAGGGTTCGTGCTAGGGTAAACGTCAATAACGTCTTAGAATTTCATGGCAATCCGAGTATATTTACTTGAGTTACAGCGCGGACAGACAAACCGAATGCATAAGCACTTTTCAACTTTCTTGGAAAGTGCTAAAAATTACTGGAGATAATAATAAATCATGATTTGTTAAAACACGTTGCCCGTATGACGCACGGGCAAAACAGGGGAGCGGTTAATAAATTTCAAAAATTTATTTGAAAATATTATTTATATTTTTCATATTAAAATATTACTTTGTTGGTGTTAGTGAGTAATTTAAAAATACATTAAATATAAAAAATCCAATTATAACGGATACGGACGTATTGTAAAGGATTTCTTTTGTTTGTCTCTGTGAACAAATGAAAAACTGCTATGAATGTCTTATTCTAAAGTAACCATCTTGTATAGTGAAATTTAGTGATTTATATCAACTGCAGTAAATTTAAAATAACGCGATGTCATTAAAATACATTGCAAACAATTTTTACCTGTTGACCATAATGTTACGAAATTGTTTTAAATGCCCTGTATATGAACTATTAATGCTACACACTTCTTAAAACCGAATTACCAGATTAATACCGAACCTCATGGTAAATATTATTAACATTATATCAACTGCATGAGAGTCGGACGCTATTTACTTGAGCATGGACAGACAGACGAACGGACAGACAAACCAAAATCATAAACATTTTTCAACTACCTTAGAAAGTGTTAAAAATACTATTTCAAACGTTCGTTTACTGCAATATAATAGGTTAAATAAATTGTATTGATTTTAAATAATTTATAGAAAATATTTTATTAGATGTTATTCTTTCCTTAAACAAGAAACAAAAAAAAAATAAGGTAAAAAAGATTTTAAAAGATTTAAAAAAAAATGACTGAGATATTACCGTAAATGCATGCATTATCTAACCATAAAACTAACTTCAAATCTTTCTATGCATATTAAAGGGGCACAAGATCTTTAAACTTTCCAAAAATCGATTTTCAGTTTTTGTTTTATTCTATTTTATAAATATGTTTCAACAATAAGCAAAAATCTGCATTATTTCTTGAGTTATAATCATTTACAGACGAAGAATATAAATGAATGTCCATAGATATTGAAACTTTAAATAGCGTTTTCTGAGATTAGTAAATTTGGAGATTGCGCCCGCTATTTTTTTTAACTATATGCTACAGCTTAAAGAAACATGCCAAACAGCTTAACCAAACATGCATTTTTGCATAGTCTGCAAGCTAAAACAAAAATAATTCTTATTTCTTGGTAATTTATCTTTCTTTGATCTTGAAAAATTTGAAATTTTTTTAAAAAAATTTTTAAACTTATTTTGTGCTAAAATTGCTAGTAAAAGGGCAGACGTCCTTAGTCTAAATGTAAAATGTATATTTCAAACTAAAGCTGCTGAAACTTTATATATTGTATCGTTATATCTCAAGGAAGAAACAACTAGTTCAATCATCAATGGTCAGTATGTATTCCTTTCAGAGTAATTTCCCATTTAGACAAAAAAATGTTAAGTTTATTTACAAATGTTTCTTTATCTATTTTTTTAATTTTCATGTTTCTTTTTTGCTTGAGTTATAGAAATTATCACAAGAAAAATCTGGAATCTTTTAATGCACATAAAAGATTTTAACAGAAAAATAATATTTTTTCTTACAGTTATTTTATAAAATCAATCCAAAAGGTCCAATCTTTAAACCAACTAATATGTATTTAATTATTTTCATAATATTCTCTAATATTGGAACAGATATAATTTTTCAATAAAAAGTATTCAAATATCATAAAGAGATACAATTAACTTAATGTTGTCTCGTTCGAAATCTTTCTGGGAAGATTAAATAGAAAAAAAAAAAAAAAAAAAAAAAAAAGAATAATGACAAAAACAACGTTAAATTTTAGTACATATGTATTCATTTGAAAAGCTTTGCTGTTTATATTTTTATGCACCGTTCCACCATTGTAAACTCATTTACTTTCATCTAACACTTTTGTCTCTAATTCAGATCAACAAAATACTTACGCTCTAATTCATAACTAACTGCAATCAAAATAAAAGATGAATAATGAAGAAAAGAGTTTCACTCCCATATGAATATTGTCACAAGCTTTTTCTAAAATGTCATATTCTTTGATTTTTGAAATGTCACCTATATGTTCATTTGATTATAAGTGTAGACAATCTCTTTCTCTCTCTTTTTTTTTCTTACAACGTTATATTACTAACATTTGATGAAATGTTTTTATTTATGAAAGTAGACCTAAATGATCGGGATAGCGTCTGTAGTGGCAAAAATTATAAATGGAACTATTAGGAAATAGTTATCAAATTTATTAATATCTTTTTCTTATTTTATTCTACTTCTTCATGATTTTTAGGTAGCTTTCATTACAAAAAGTAAAAAGCTACCTATTGCAGCCGTCCGGAGGAAAGCACTTCCGGAAAATTTTGGTATATTTTCACCGATCATGACCCCCAGACCCCAAAAACACCCTCCGTTCAAATGTTGACATATATATATATATATATATATATATATAACCATATATATATATATATATATATATATATATATATATATCTGATTTTTGTCATGCGATAACTAACGTATTTATGAACCGATTTGAATGAAACTTGGTATGTACATAGTACATACAAATGTCTCGACCGAGTTCGGTGGTCAGCATCATCCGCCATTTTGTTTCAAAATGGCGGCCATTTTAAATTTTTTAAAAAATTTAAAATTTAAAATTAAATGCGAAAAAATTAAAGGTTGAAAAATATTTTTCTTTTACGTTTTAGAACTTAAAACAACGATTCCAGAACACTTTTTATTTTGTCTATATCTTAAAAAATGATTGAGTTATAGCACTTTGAATTTTTCTTATGGCTGACATTTTGAAACGATCTAATTTTTGTCACGTGATAACACACGTATTTATGAACCGATTTCAATGAATCTTGGTATGTACATAGTACATACAAATGTCTCGACCGAGTTCGTTGGCCAGCATCATCCGCCATTTTGTTTCAAAATGGTGGCCATTTTAAATTTTTAAAAAATTTTAAAATTTAAAATTTAATGCAAAAAAATCAAAATTTAAAAAATATTTTTCTTTTACGTGTTAGAACTTAAAACAACAATTCCAGAACACTTTTTATTTTGTCTATATCTTACAAAATGATTTAGTTATAGCACTTTGAATTTTTCTTATGTCTGACATTTTGAAACGATCTGATTTTTGTCACGTGATAACACGCGTATTTATGAACCGATTTCAATGAAACTTGGTATGTACATAGTACATACAAATGTCTCGACCGAGTTCGTTGGCCAGCATCATCCACCATTTTGTTTCAAAATGGTGGCCATTTTAAATTTTTAAAAATTTTAAAATTTAAAATTTAATGCAAAAAAATCAAAATTTAAAAAATATTTTTCTTTTACGTGTTAGAACTTAAAACAACAATTCCAGAACACTTTTTATTTTGTCTATATCTTACAAAATGATTTAGTTATAGCACTTTGAATTTTTCTTATGTCTGACATTTTGAAACGATCTGATTTTTGTCACGTGATAACACGCGTATTTATGAACCGATTTCAATGAAACTTGGTATGTACATAGTACATACAAATGTCTCGACCGAGTTCGTTGGCCAGCATCATCCACCATTTTGTTTCAAAATGGTGGCCATTTTAAATTTTTAAAAAAATTTAAAATTTAAAATTAAATGCGAAAAAATTAAAAGTTGAAAAATATTTTTCTTTTACGTGTTAGAACTTAAAACAACAATTCCGGAACACTTTTTATTTTGTCTATATTTTAAAAAATGATTGAGTTATAGCACTTTGAATTTTGCTTATGGCTGACATTTTGAAACGGTCTGATCTGAACGATCCACAATGTTGCTTTAAAATGGCATACACTTTATGATATCGTGGAATTTGGTGACTCTCTAAATCGCTTAAAATAAAACCAGGTTGAATAAAAGATGACTAATTTCTAAAAATTCCTATTAATATTCAGTCTTGACAAAAACTAGTATTCAATCTTATAAAATCACTAATTTTATAAGATTATTTCTACTAATTTGAGCTTAGTATTTTTGAACAATGTAACTTACCTTAAAATAAATAAATAAATATGTAAGTATATGAAAGCTACCTCTTCCTCCCGGCATTGCCGGAAGGACTTTTTTTCCAGTCAAGACGCTACTTCAGTGAAGCGAAAAAGCCTGTTTGCTAATACTAATCCTATAGAAGAATTAAAAAAAAAAATAGTTCGGTTAATTTTCAGCAATTTATTTATTTATTTATTTATTTTACATTGGATATTTGAGATCAATCTGTACAAAGTCTGTTTTTTACTTTTTCGATTTTGTTTACGGTTATTTTTAATGAGGGCACTTTCACTTTCTGAAACGGTTTCGAAAGTGAAAGCATCATTATAAAAACAAAATCTCTCAGCAAGATCACAAAAGTAAATAACGGACTTTGTCCAGGTCGAAATCAGTCATCCAATTCAAGTTGGGGGGGGGGGGGGGAGCAGCTGTTTTGAATATTATTCCATTCTTAGCCCATTTTGGTATATTTTAAATTTTATAATCTTTATATATATAAATCTTCTGTGCGTGTGTATATCACTGAAATCCTCCTAAACGACTGGACCGATTTTAATGAATTTTTTTTTTGCGTGTTCCAGTGGGTTCTATAATCGTTTAGATTCACAATTCATCGAAATTGATTCAGTTTTTTTAGTAATTAGGCAAAAACTAATAGTTAGTGATTTTTCGCTAATTAAAAGTGTTGAAAAAGTTCGCTGAGCAGAGTGTGGAGAGAATGGCCGAACGGTCTAAAGCGCCAGATTTAAGTTCTGGGTCTCGCAGAAAGAGATCGTGAGTTCGAGCCTTACTCCTGACATACGTGTATGATTTGCAAAGTTTTTTTCTGTATTATAATTTTAATTAACCGACTTCAGAAAATCATTAACATTTAACTAAGAAGAGAAAAATAAACTTTTCTATAGAAAGTTGAACCGACTTCAAAAACTACTGCAAAATGAAAAATAATTTTCTTACATAAACGTACTAAATAAAGAGCGTAGTATTTATCGTGCGTATTATTATATTTATGTACATTTATTCGATTTTTCTGAGTCGGTGCCAGCCAAACTAATTTCAAAATTAAAATTAAGCATCCAATGCAAATCTTTATATATATAATTCTTCTGTGCGTGTGTATGTGACTGAACTCCTCCTAAACGACTGGACCGATTTTAATGAATTTTTTTGTGTGTGTTCCAGTGGATTCTATAATAGTTTAGATTCACATTTCACCGAAATTGATTAAGTTTTTTTAGTAATCAGGCAAAAACTAATAAGTGATTTTTCGCTAATTAAAAGTGTTGAATAGGTTCGATGAATAGAATGCGGACGGAATGGCGAGTGGTTTAAGGCGCCAGGTTTAAGCTCTGGTTCTCGGAGAAAGAGATAGTGTGTTCGAACCCCACTCCTGTCTTACGTGTATGATTTACAATAATTTTTCCTGTATTATAATTTTAATTAATCTGCTTCAGAAAATCGTTAACTTTTAACTAAAAAAAAGAAAGATAAACTTTTCTAACAAAAATTGAACCGACTTCAAAAACTACTCCAAAGTGAAAGATAATTTCCGTTCATAACTGTAATAAGAAATTAAATTAAGATCGTAGTATTTATCATGCGTATTATTATATTTATGTACATTTATTTGATTTTTTTTATGTCGGTGCCAGGACAACGTTTGTCGGGTCCGCTAGTTATATATAATAAAATTCACTACAAAAACGTATAGCTCGTCAAGTTGGGTAACCCTGCAAAAAGTGTCATTGCAATTGACGCTCCCACACTGACAGGTAGGTTATTTGCATGTGCATCCGAAGCTTGAGAGCAGAGATAGAGTTTTGCCAACAAAAGGGGGAAATGGCAATCTTTCTTTTTTTTGGGGGGGGGGGGTAAAAAAATACAATTTCAAAGTGCTATAAAAATAATTCTAAATATTAATTATTGGTATTATTTCAATAGTTGCACCAGATTTATTGCAAATTTGTTAAATAAAAATTATTAAGAAACCTTAATTTTTTTTATGGTATATTAACCGCGAAGCTTGGTTTGCCCAGAAGTGTTGTAAATGCTAATAGTATGTTTATAAGAAACTAAACTAACCGAACTTTGCTCATCTAAACGTTTCCATATTGTCAGTTAGTTTTATCAACTTTTTTCAAATTTAGTATGTGAAAAACACAATTTTTATCCACTGTCGTAGGACATATATATATATATATATATATATATATACAGTGCGTGTCAAAAGTTTAAGCACAATAGCAATTTTAAAATAAAATTTTAAATATAAACTTTATTTCAATATCTGTCTTGTATATGTTAATAATATCTATTTTTACACCATATTCATTTAAATTAACTTTTAAATTTTATTTGAAATCATGGAGTTTAAGAATAGAAGAAAAATGACTGTGTCAAAAGTTTAAGCATAAAATCGTTTTTATGCAAATTTTACAGTCTGACGTTAACGGTTGCGCACGCAAACAATTTTCTGGATGTATAAGAAGCAGTCCGCTGTTGTTTTTGAGTTAGTACAAAATGCCCAAGTCGAAAGAATTTTCAGAGGAGGAGATGATAAAAATTTGGAGTATGAGAGCAAAATGTAATTCTGTTTCTGAAATTGCAAGCGCATTAAAAAGGTCAAAACAAGGTATTCATCAAATTTTGGCTCGTGATAATGATTTAAACGAAAATTTCGTTCAGGAAGGCCGCGAGTGACTAGTTTGAGCGAAGATAACCGCATCAGAAATTTGGCTTCAACTGGTAATTACTACCTTTTGGAAATAAAATATGCAGTTGTAGAACAAATATCGAAAAAAACTGTTTATAGAAGAGTTTTGGAATTCAAATGCATCAAATGTCGTAAAATGGCTCGATTACCGTGTCTCAAACGACACCATAATAAAGCTAGATTGCAATGGGCCAAAGGGCATATGGCATTTGGTGAAAAGTGGCTGAATGTCATATTCAGTGATGAAAAAAAAATGGAACTTCGATGGCCCTGATGCGTTTAAGTACTATTGGCGTGATCTCCGCGAAGAACCTAGGAGTGTATCTAGCCGATAACATAATGGTTGTTCAGTAATGGTATGGGGGGTTATTTCTTTCAATGGTCAGACATCTCTAGCATTCATCAGTGGTCGTGAAAACTTTGGAAACTACCAAGAGACAGTTGCCAATCATTTGCTTCCTGTTGCCGAGGTTTTTATGGGGAGAAAAATGGTTATTTCAACATGATAATGCTTCCATCCATACCTCAAACTCAACTTCATCGTGGCTTAAGTCGAAAACAGTGTCTGTTTTGAAATGGCCGGCAATTAGTCCTGATTTAAACCCTATAAAAAATATGTGGGGTTTTCTCACTCATGTAGTTTATCCAAATGGAAAGCAGTATTCTTCAGTTAAAGATTTGAAAGATGCCATTGAGAACGCTTGGTTTAAAAATGAACCAGAAACAATACAGAACCTCATTTTAACGATGGAAGACCGGATATTTAGAGTAATTAAGCAAAAAGTAGCAATAATCAAGTATTAATTTTTTTTATTCTTGTTCTGCTAAATACTAAAAATCTACTGTGCTTAAACTTTTGACACACTCATTTTTGTTGTTTTGATAAATTTCATTATTTAAGATAAATTTTATAGAATGAATCTGTTAACTATCTTTTTAAAACTACAATTTGTAGGCTAAATGGGAAGTAACTATCACCCATTAATAAAATTTTATTTTGAAATTTTCTGTTGTGCTTAAACTTTTGACACGCACTGTATATATATATATATATATATATATATATATATATATATATATATATATATATATATATATATATATATATAATACGCTAATGTGACGAATCTGGGTTTTACTTATTTTCCAGAAAAGCAAATTATAGTTGCCATGTTAGGCTTAAGTATTTAGAGGCCATGAGAATGCCGACTGATCAGCATGTGGAAATATGCACATTATCTGCATTGTATCATATTTATTCTCTTTTTTTTTCTCCAAAATCTTCAATCATTCACTATTTTGGTGCTATCTATTGGCAATCGATATAAATAAAATAACTTATAGGATGCGTTTAAAAAACGAAATTTCAAAAGAGTTAAGCATACAATAAAAGGCTATTTATTTAAATCTAATGCTTTTGCATAGTTTATCACAATTTTTAGTACATATATAATGAATAGAATCTTTTGTTCGTGAATCATCACTGATTTAATTTGTAAATTCAATGGACGTTTGTGTAGAAAGTCAAAAACTCTTGTACTAAGTTCGTTTACTATTTATTACTATTTACTTTATTTATTCTTTAATTAGGAAAGCTACGAACTTCTAAATCTTAAATTGGATTCCTTATACTTTAATGAATAATGTACATAAACATCAATATGTGAAAATATTACATGTGCTTATTTGTAGGTAGATATAAATGTATAAACTACAATATAAAGAAAGTCAACCATACAATAAAATATTATTTAGAATTTTAATAATAAAAATGACTTTTTAACTTATTTTAGTAACCAGAACAAAATACACTAGATATAGCTTAATGTGATAAACTCCAGATCACGTGTTTTTTTAGAACAATATAATAGCGCGAGATAGTATCTAATAGTACTTTGAAAATGATAATATACCTACGATAAAATAATAACTTTTGAGGGGGAACAAAAACATTTAGTGAAAGAATTTGGCTATTTGTGTCAGTTTAAAATCGCTCTTTAAAAAAATATTAATTGGTATTTTTATTACTTATATTGTTTTTGAAAATTTTCCGAGCAATAGTGTATACATCTCGATTCCAAGTTTTAAGCTCTTTCTTTATTTCCGCTTTGTTTCAATGGTTTGCGGATTTTCCATAAAATTGCACTTCGCCTCTCTGATTATCGTCATTATCCTGGATTTCTTCGCAAATTTTCGTTTCTGTTTCTGCTACAGAAATTTCATTGTCAGTGCCATCGGAGATGCTGCTCGAAATTTCTAATGTTTTCGGTTCATCATTTTTTCAGATCATGGACTAACAAAACACATTTCAACTGTAATGTGTGATATTCGACTACGTCATCTCATCTATCGCCAAAAGTTGCAATGCTTCCAGCGCAATAGTTCCCAAACTTTTTTCTTTCATGCATACTTTGTCCAGATTTTTAGTACATCCTTACACTTTTTTACACAAAACCCGCATCAAATATTTTTATTTCTGTTCTTTAATAATGTTTTTATGTTTAGTTAATGTTAGATGATATTCTGTTTAGATTCCTAGTTTCAAAAACATATTCATTTCGAAGCACAACATGATATCACATTAAATCACCCGAAACATCCTATTTTATTTAAAGATTTTAAAATAAACTGTGTGATATCGTATAATTAATGTCCAGATAAGTATTTGTTAGTTAACAATATTTTATTAAATACGACCAGAAAGAAGAAGATGGCAAAATACTCCGATATAATTTTACACAGAATACTTGTTCTTCAGAAGTACAGGGCTGGTCAAAGTGGTAAATCCAGAGAGTCAAAAAAGACTGATAATTTGATGGTACACTACTAAGTTTTTTCCATAAATTCTTCAAGAATTGAAAGTCACAGGTTTTATGCTTCATCTTGAAAATTCATTATCTTCTTTATCAAAGATTATAGTCAAAATTCTTCTCAAAAAAAAGAAAAAAAAAAAAAAAAAAAAAAAAAAAAAAAAAAAAAAAAGGGAAAAGAATAAAGTAATAAAACATTCACACTATTCGCCAGATCTTGAAAGGTGTGATTTTTGGATACTTTCTAATTTAAAAGATTCTAATTTGTAAGAGCAGTTTTCATTCAGAATATGAGATTAATGAGGTTATAGAAGAATATTTTTCATTTAGTCTAAGAAATAAACGGATTGAAACAATTGATATTTATTAAATTCTCTTACAAATATCCATTTGTCTTGGAGGGAAATATTTTGAACCGTCTTAAGGGTTGTTAAGTTTAACTTGTACTATTTAGAAATATCTCGAAAAATTTCAGTGTGAACAGCATGTGATTCAAAATTATTCGAATATATTGGCGATAACTGCCGAATAATTGATTTTAAACTGTGTTATGTGTTTTCTAAATTGTTTGTTTAAGCATTTTCTTCAATTGTAAAAAAATAATTTAACGATTTAAAACAACCGTTTGAAAAAGAATTTTTTCACAGACTAAAATTTAAGACTTATAAATAATTTCCATAATAAAAATAATAACATAATAACAATTATAAAACATGGTCTTTTATAAACAATTAGTTCTACATTACATTATTTCCCATTTCGTGATCGTCGCACATTTCGTAATCGGTGGGATTAATAATCTGACCTCGTTTTTCTGCTTTAAAATACGATGTTTAATACAACGTCTTTCTTTGGATTCATTTTTTTTCCATATCTGGTAATTTGCGTCTATCCATTTTGTAACTTTTTTTTACTTCCTTGATTATTAACAACGGTATCTCCCCCCATTAATATTCCTGGACTAATCATAAACAAATTTTAAATGAAATTTCAGTTTTACAATTTTCGGTACTGAAAATCTTTTAACTTCTAAACATCGCACGTTTTCAATTTTTACACTGTTGTATAGAAAAAAAATATCACTTTTAAATGCAATTTCTTTGAAAGCTGTATCTCAACTTGTTTTTAAGTTATTAATTTTTTTGTAGTTTATTATACTTTTTTATCATTGTGGCAACAAAGGCACTCCACAACTGGACATTAAACATGAACCAATCAGAATACGAATAAAATTCGGACATTACTTCAGATATCCTTGAGATATCTCTATTCTCGACCGACAGAAGCAACCATTTTCCAAATGGTAAAAAAAAAAAAAAAATGTAATATTCTCTTAGTGTTTTTTATAATTTATGCATAATGCATGTTTTTTTTCCGAAAAAAAATCCTTTTTTTTTTTTTTTTTTTTTTTTTTTTTTTTCATTTGTGTCACTATACGAATAAAAGTGCAACGTCGCCGTTAGAGAACTCAAGGATCATGGGGATCGCTCAAGCCAATCAATCGGCTAACTTACAATCAGAGGAAGCTTAAAGCAGAAGGTGAGTGGCCTGGGTTGCGTGCTGGACGCTCTTCTTATGAGGAAAAACAACACAGAAATTTTGTCACTTTTCAGGCTGATCCGCAGTCCATAAAAAAGGGAAAAGAAGTTCCGTCATTTCCAATCATGAGCTTTTATTAGATATTCAAATGTTTATGGCTATTTTTTGGTCAAGGAACTTGAACTGTTGCTGGTCAAAATCGATTAGCATCAAAAGTATATAGGCTCAAACTTCCACCAGAAAATTCATCTGAACCTTTTGTGACTCGGTGATTCCGATTTTTAATAAATATTTATTCAGATGTTAGAATATGCGATTTTAAGAATATTTAAAATAATAAAAAATTATCGAACTTAAAAAAAAATCCCTGTCGTCTCGGCCTATAAGCAAAGAAGATTTCGAAGTTAAGTACTAATTTCACTAGCAAAATCTAAATCAAGGTTAGAGATAAACAGTTTACTAATTTTTTGACCTTCTTTAACAAGTTTTTAATTTCATTATTTAATATACACGCATGCACACACGTAGATATATGGAACATGTTTAAAAATGACGAAAACAAATTCATAGAACCTCAAAATGCTAAAATATGCCAATATGTCCCTAATCGGGTTTTTATCAGGTTTCAATACTTTTTGTCAAACTAACATGATGTTGCATATTCACCTTTTGATGCCCATTAAATTTCGAAAATGAAAGGATTCGAGCTCATTACCAGCAACGTTCAGAGTTTGAAAGAGGTCGTATAATTGGACTGCACCAAGAATGAATGATCCGATTGCTTTGAAATTTCGCATGCATAAATATTTCGATCAAACATGCAAATGATTACAATTTGGTGCCCAATGAATGAATAGTGCGATCGCCAGCACATCGGAACTGCATATCCGGTAGATGTATATAACGAGCTGTTCTCGATCTTTTGTTCAAAATTTTTGTCTTATACCGATTTAAGATACCTTTCAAAGGCTATAAAAATGCCTTGCCACAGGATTCGAGCTCGTTACGAGCAACCTTCAGAGTTTGAAAGAGGTCGTATAATTGGACTGAAAGAGGCGGGTAGGGCAATTCGAAGAATAGCTCGACATCTGGGTCGTAGCGATGCGGCGATCAAAAGGTGCTTGCAAGAATGGGTGGACAAAGGCAGATTTCAGCGTCATAATGATAGCGGTCGGCCTTGGGTCACAAGGAGGGAGGGCTGAATGATTGTCAGATCAGCTGTCACAGCACCTGATTAATCTCTATCAACCATCAGACGTGCGACCCGTACACGACAGTCCGCCATGACCATTCACAAAGGACTGAGAGAGCGAAATTTAAGCTCGTACCGACCGTTAAGCCACCTACCACTCACGCCTGCACTCAGTCAAGCCAGATTACAGTGGGGCTTGACTCGATAAGGCTGGAGTGACACTGACTGGGGACGTATAGTCTTTGGCGACAAATCCCGTTTTTAACTGTGTCCTGACGATCATCGAAGATGTGTCTGGAGACGCCCAGACTAATGTGCCAATCCTGCTTTCACTATTGAACTTTACACAGGAAGTTATGGTTTGGGGTGCCATTTTCTTTGATAGCCGGACTCCTTTGGTCGTCATTAGAGGCACTCTTATAGCACAGTGGTATATCGACGACATTCTGATACCTGTTTTGCTTCCGTACATTTTACAGTGCCCTGGGTTTACTTTTCAGCAGGATAGTAACAGACCCCATAGGACACGTGTTGCTATGAACTGTCTTAAAGCTTGTCGAACACTCCCTTGGTCAGCCAGATCTCTCTCCCATCGAGCATGTCTGGGATATGAAGGGAAGACGATTGCATCTACCGAAAATGTTGATGACCTTGCCCGACAATTGGAGCGAATTTGGCAAGAAATACCGCTGGAAATCATCTGGACGCTTTGTCAATCTATGCCACGTCGTGTAGCAGCTTGCATCCAGGCTAGAGATGGGTCAGTACCTTATTGAGTTTGTTATTTTGTAACTATGTAACTCTGAAATAAATCATTCAATTGTTCTAAAATTCTAATCATTTTCTATTTTGTATATAATCTTCCTACCCACCAATTGTCTCCATCGGACAACTCCTTCTTGATTCGTCAATTGTTTTGTTATAGAGTATATACAGACCATTTTATTAGCATGAAAAATTAAAACGAAAACTAAAAGGAAAGTTTACAAGTTACATTTTAATTTAAAAAGTGATATTAAATTTTCACAAAATGTTCACGATAATTTTTTTTACTCTTTCGCTTTTATGTTATTAAACAATTTTTGCAACACGAAATTATAATCAACTGTTGTATTAACAGTTTTCGTTATGACGAGTTATTTTTGTTTTTCTTGATTTAATTTAAAAGACCTCATGCATAGTAATACGGGTCAGTTCATCGACCACTAGATGCAAGTAGTCTTCATCGTCATAAAAATCATAAGGTGACAGGTTTTTGAACAGTGGAAAAGATCAATCGAATGCATCAGTAGTTTAATGGAAATAAACATGAATGAGAAATAATAGAAAAAGAAAGTTTTTTCCCTATATAGGTGTGAGTTCGAGTAACGACTATTTTTCAATAATTTTGCAAATACTATCTGACCCAGCGGCGTTATCGGGGCATTTATATACAGGCTGCGTTATAAATTCGTGCAAACTTTAAAAATCTGTAATAAACGAAGTAATACTATAATAAAAAAGGATTCCAAAAATAACCTATAGAGTGCTCTATTAGTTACTTTTGGAATCATTTTTTATTATAAGAAAAAAATCCAAAATCCGTCTAATCATACTCGCGCAAACCAAAATTTTTTTTTAGCATTACTTCTTATATTATAGATTTTTAAAGTTTTCAGGAATTTATGAGCACCCGGTATAATTAAAATAAATATTGAATGATTTTATATATTTATCACTTTGGGGACGAGCGACCGGTATATGCGTCATTTAACCCATTAAGGATCGCTTAATATGTGAAAAACCGCAAAAAACTAATTATTACAGAAATTGAATAATCATAAGGTTTCTAAATAAAGTATACAGTTAGCTATTTTTTCTTTTAAGACACACACACACACACACACACACACAAAAAAAAAAAAAAAAAAAAAAAATGTTATAGAAAAGATTTGCGTTTGTAGAAATGCCATCCTGTGGAAATACTGTGTCTTATCGTTTGTTTTACATCGTACAAATTAATGCGAATAAAACTTTTGTTTTTCACATCTTTACAAAATTTTACATATAATATTCGAAATAATATATATGCATTAAATTTTGATTTTCAATATTTTTTTTAGAGTGATATATTTCGAAACATGCAAGACAAAGTCCAACATTACAATCACACTCTTAAAAATAAAGGTGACAAACAAGTTGCATTTGGCGACCAGGGGTGAAAAGGAGTTACCATCTGACACCCACGGGCTTGAAAATGTGTTTGGAGTGCCGTTTGATCCTGCACTGGGTGATTCACGCTAATTAGAGTGCCGCGCAAATGCATACCGTTGGAAGATTTTCGCCCCTTAGTCAATTGCGCATGTTCTGTGACGTGTGTTCTTCCACTTTTACTCGCTGTCACTCGTGGATCAACACTGGTGGATCAACGCTGGTGGATTTATCCCCACGAAGACTATCACCGCGCGTGCGCTATCCCCAATTTCGTTTAGAACTTCGGATGGCTAACTTTTGGCGAGCTTTTTTTTATAAAGCAACCTTTGAATTTCAGGACATTTGAACATTTAAAAGAGACGTTGAAGGTGAACTCTATGGGCGAACGGTTAGAGCGTTGAGCTTGCAATCAGACGTTGTGGGTTCGAATCCTTCACGGGCCAAAGTCGTTTTTACAATTTCTTTTTATTATTTGGCACTCTTGATTAGGGGGGCCATCTTTTCACCCTAATTAAAGGTACCATTCTGGCTTCCGTAGGGGTATCACCAGTGAGACAAGCCTTTCACGCCTAAAAAGTGCAATGTGTCACCTGTAGTTTTAACAGCGCAGTGCCAAAAACCAAACCCGAACGCTACTATACAAAGACTTCACATGGAAATACCAGTTAAATTTTTCTGGTTTCAGAACATTTTTCGAGCAATTATATCTCCAACCCACACATTTGACGGCCAAGAGAAATAACGAACGTCTCAGCTCGTGATTTTGTAGGGAGCGAGAATAAATGGGTTAAGGAACTCAGAATGCTTCATTATTCTCACCAGTTATTTTTAGTTGTAAAGTTTACCTAATTTATTGAGAGCATTTTCGCGATTCTGTTACAAAAAATTATCTGTTTTGAAAAATCAGTGATAAAAGATTAAAAACTAGTTGGATGTGCCAATCGCAGAACTTTCTTCTATCTCATACAGACATTTTAATATTTCAAAAATTATTTACGCATGTTAATACTTTAATATTATTAATTCAATACTATAAAAAGTTTGATTTTCGTCTTAAATTTATGCTTCTGTGAATTAATCGGAGTAAAAACGAGTTAAAATGGATCACGATATTTATTAAAATCAATAGTTTTCCATTGTTCTGTTATTATCAGTTGTTTGATAAAAGCCGGATTAGCAGGACGCGAATTCCTGTCTCTGCACAAGCCGATGGACAATAGAACTACGCAAAATTGAGAAAATGACTGTCAATAAGAGCTGTTACAATGCTCCTTTCTCATGGAATACTTCCAAATTCAAGGAAGATCTGTTGGCCATAGTCAAAAACATACACGAATCGTTTTATTCAATTCTGGACCAATTTTTTTTGGTAGAGATTTTGGATACCAAATATTCTGCTGTATTAAGTTATGTGATTTCATACACTTTTCGATGGTACAATATTGCAAATAGCTCCAACATCGCTTTTACAACGCCCCTTATTAAGGGAGGATTTCCTTGCCATACCCAAAAATAACCATATACGAAAAAAATTATTCAGTTCTATGCATAACTTCATACACTTTTTGATTGTACAATAAGGAAAATGACACAGACATTGCGATTATAGCATTTCTTTCAAATTCAGGAAGGGCCTGCTGACCGTAGCAAACACTTGTTGATTTTCTTACTTTTGTAAAAAGTGCCCCACACCACCCCACTCTCTCCTACTATTTAAATGTCTGTCAATTATTTAAAACAATGCTTTTTCTAACATGCTGATTAGGAGTTTTTTCATAACTTTAACCCACACAACTTCCTTGAATTTTTATTGTACCGGCGAGGCCGTTAAAAACATTTGTAGTCTGGGACTGGACCAGACAAGCCCGGGATCTTACTTTCTTCTCAAGACTCCGCCAGGCCCTGCATGTTTTTTCATTTCGAACCGGGACTGTCTTCCTTGTTTCTTTCTTTCTTTCTAGCAGATTACCAGGCCCCTACCTCCCGAGTTATCTCAGCTTACCGGGTTAGATATTTTTCTTTCTTCCTAGATCTGCACGGGGCTAAATTTTCAATTCCGGTCTCGACACAGCCCATAATAAATCATCGTCTCTGATTGGTCTAATCCGTGCAAAAATAAATAAAATTTGCTCAGCCCAAAACTTTTTACAAAATGTGCATATATTTTTAAATCTTCATTATTTTACGATAAAACTTTAAAATTCATTTCTTATAAAGTATAGTAGATTTAAAGAAAAAAAAATACAGTAAATTCTGTGAAAACGAATCTTTTTTTGACGCAATCCTGTCTTAGACGGAAAAGATCCAAGCAAAGTGAATATGATAATACCTGAGAAAAAATAGATTGCATTTGTACCTCCCAAGAAAGGAACTTGTCTATAGCGCATTTTCATCTTTGACATGGGATTTTATCTTAAGCGATTTTACTGCATAGCAAACGATATTAAAGGAAAAATGAAACTTTTGCGTATAAATAGAGATTCATTAATACAACAAATATGTCGTAGCTTTTTGCATATCTTTAAAAGTAAAAATTATAAACTTGAAAAAGGAAAAAGCTATAAGTATTTTTAGTCTGAACTCACCTGTACAAAACAATTCTTACTCATATCGATGTAAAAAAAAAAAAAAAAAAAACTATATAGAAATTCAGTGAGACCGGCACGGGTTATGATTTTAATTTTTTCAGGTCAGGCCGGACTTTTTCCTATGTGTCAGTTTGGGACCGGACCTAGATACTTCGACCGGTGCAGACTTCTAATGTACACAACCGGGATATTTTGGAAGCAGGTTTAGCATTAAATCTGCAGGCTGCTTTTTTATGTCCAAATGAAGGGCAGATGTCCTAAATCGACATTTAAAAATGGACAATATGTGGATGGTCTCTTTCTTGCTTTCATACTGAGTCAAAAACTCTTCTTTTAGAAGCAAGGTTAAGTGGCGTAAGTCACGAATTTTGGAGAATTTTGGATTTTAATATCTCTGTAAGATTTATAGATATGGATATGAAATTTTTTTTGTTCAATTCAAGAATGGATAATGAATAATTTTCTAATCGGGAATTTAGCCCTACGGGGACCGTATAAAAATTAATTTTTGTAATTTTTCAAGTAGGCTCCCCATGAAATTGGAATTAATGTCATCATATTTTGTACCTTTTTTTATGAAACTTTGCAATTGGAAGGATGCGCCTAGGGGTAATGATGTAAAAAACCACCATACGAATGTTTGACAATTTTTTCAGATTTTTTTAAACAAAAGAACAAGTTTTCTAACATTTTCCTGTTTTTAAATGTACATTTTAATAAAAAATAAACTGAAATTTCTGAGTGACCACCTTAATTTTTTTGCATGAAATACCATGAGACATGATAAATATTCACTATCAATTTCAACTTTCTACGTATGGTGCATCATATTTAAAAAATGCAAAATCATATTCCAGCGGTAATGTGGGGCGTATCTCGGACAAATTTCACGCCGTCTTTTAAAAATACCGTGTGAATTAATATGTGAGATTTGAAAAGAAGGCGTGAAATTTGTCCGAGACACGCCCCACATTACCGCCGGAATATGATTTTGCCTTTTTTAAATATGATGCACCATACGTAGAAAGTTTAAATTGACGGTGAATATGCATCATGTCTCATAGTACTTCATGCAAAAAAATTAAGGTGATCACTCAGAAATTTCAGTTTATTTTTAACTAAAATGTTCATTTAAAAACAGGAAAAATGTTAGAATTACACTGCTCAAAACAATTAAAGGATATTTGAAGTTTTATATAAAATAAAGATATAAATGAATTTTTTTTGCCGAAAATAGAAGAAGAGAATCACAAATGCAAATTTTTCTGGTTTTCAAACTGTGGAGTATGCAAATTTTGAGTTCGACGTCAAAAACGTCGCTTCAGCGGCAGCGAATGAAATTTGACTTTCAACTGGATAAAAGAGAATGAAAACAAGGATGATCGGCATTCAGTGATTGCTTTGTTTCGATGAGTACGATGTCTCAGCGAAGTCATTTGACAGATTCAGAAGCTTGGAGAATTGTTGGTAGGTTAGAAGGGGGCCAAACTCAAGCCGAAGTAGCGCATGCCATTGGAGTGTCACAAAGTGTCATTTCCAGGATCTGAAACCGTTTTTTGGAGAGTGGATGTGCAGGCCGAAGACCAGGGCAAGGTCGTAGACGGGCAACAACGCCCAATGAAGATCGGTATTTAGCGTTAACAGCTCGGAGATACCGAAACATGAACGCTACTCTTCTCCAACAACACCTTCGTTCGGCTACAGGCACCACGATTTCAACTCAGACTGTCCGAAACCGGCTCCATGCTGTAGGTCTGTATGCTCGCCGACCGATGGTATGTGTTAGATTAGCATCAAGGCATCGTCGCGACCGCAGGGAGTGGGCAACCGAGCATGTCAACTGGAGGAGAAATGAATGGAGCAATATTCTGTTTTCTGACGAATCCCGTTTTTCTGTGCATCCGGATAATAGGCGTATTTTCATCTGGAGGGACCGTGGCAGTAGGAATAATCCTGCGTTCGTGCACGAAAGTGTCAGATTAGGCGGTGGAGGAGTGTTGGTGTATGGTGGCATCGCCATTGACGGGCGCACTGACCTATACATCATTCGAGATGGAGCTCTGACTGGTCGCCGATATAGGGATGAGATCCTCAGACCTATTGTAGTCCCTTACGCTGCAACAATCGAAGATAACTTCATTTTAATGGACGATAATTGCAGGCCACATCGTGCAAACCTGGTGGAGGATTTCCTTTTCGAGAAAGGAATCGTTCGAATGGAATAGCCAGCGTGTTCTCCAGACATGAATCCAATCGAGCATGTTTGGGACGCTCTAGGAAGACGAGTTTCTGGCCGCCAACAACCCCCACAAACTCTCCAAGAACTGGAAAGACCTCTTCTGGAAGAGTGGGGCAGAATACCCCAACTCGTCATTAATAGCCTCATTGAGTCCATGCCTCAAAGGTGTTCAACGTTGCTGGCCGCCCGTAGAAACCCCCCCCCCTACTGAAAATGATTTTCTTTGAAGAAAACACCTGTTCTTATTCTTTTTTTCTCATATGCACAAATTGTGTTTTTTTCCTTTTGTACACAAATGCGCAATAAAATGCATTTTTTCTGCCAAACATGTGTAATTTATTCTCATATAACCTACTATGTCTGTCGACCATGTATCAATCAGCTAAAAAGTTTCCCAGATACAAAATCCATCTAAAACTGCAATATCCTTTAATTGTTTTGAGCAGTGTAATATAATTAGATTTAATTTAATTAGAATAATAAATGTTATATTTTACTATGAAACTCGGCTATACCCTTTTCAGTTCTGTATGTGCGCTAGATACGTACTTACTTAGACCACTTGTCTAAAAAAGTAATCTGGTTATAAACTTTTTTTTTTCTTTTTTTTCTCGTAAGTATGAAATCATCTTCTCTTTAAAAAGACACATTTATTATGGTAGGGGATTTCTAAATGTAATCTGTAATAAGCTTCATGAATTCATTGAATGTTTTTTCTCCTGTTCTATCCGCAAACCTATTTGAGGTGTTCCGTAATTTGGTATTCCATGCCACGAATGCCTTTTTCCCCTACGGTTTCATAAATAACATTTTATTCTCATCAAATAAGACAGCTATGGTGAAGTGAAAATATAACTTATGTTTCTTATCTTTAATATACAGTTTATATTATAAAATCTTATTCGTTAAGAGAAAGAAGAATTGCAAAATTATGTTGGTGGTCACGTGTAGAATATTTTTTGTTCTTTTCCTATAAATTGCTGAATGCTCAAATTATATATCCTAAAAGATTTAATTAATTGAGAACACACGGAACGTCTAATCACTTTTTGCTATTGTCAATGAGAAGTAGCCGAAAAGATACTATTAATACTTAATTTAATTTTTTAAATAAAAGAGCGAAAAAAAAATTGCTTAAAAATAAATATGAAATATTTCGCGAATATTAAAAGTTGCTTGAAGTTTTAATGTTTAAAGTGGTCACCATATTTTTGGATCACACGGATAATCATAATTTGAAATTCCGTGGACCATTAATATGAATTTTCTAAAACAAAAATACATTTCAGAAAACTTTCATTTCATTAATAATGTAACAATAATGCTATACACACATTCTAAAATAACTCACACATTCTAATTCTGGCAGTTTTGAAAAATGTTTATGGATTTTTGGCTCTAATGATATTATCAATCAAGATGAAGAGTTGTTTTTACTTCTAGATGGTTCTGAATTTTATTTGACTGATAAGTGTCTTTAGCATAAATATAATAATAATAATAATAAAAGAGTCAATTTTTTAAAAATATTAAATCATAAGGTTTATTATTATTATTATTTACCCATCATACGTAGTATAGGATAAGTCTTGCAATCGTTTTGAAAATCGAAATTTTTTTTTGACGGATTTACATGTTTCAGACACTGGAGATTTCGAAAAACATATTTTTAGAAAAAAAAAATTTCCGTCCGTCTGTCTGTAAACGCTCTATCTCCCGAACAAATTGAGATAGAGACTTGAAATTTTGTACGTAACTAGTATGTAAGAATGGGTCGAAGACTCTTTAATATCAGTAACCTTGATTATCCAGAACTATTTTTTTCGGACTCTCGAAAAATTCATCTTGATGAAAGGTAGATAAAAAATTTCGAAATTTTTTATTTTATGGAGTGATCGTAAAAGGCAATAAAATAACACAAATTTTGCATAAAGAACAAAGTCGATCGAATTATTAGTTGTCGAGATATCTGTAATCTTGTTTTCCACATTCTTCGATTTTTCATGACCCTGTATTTCATTCAAACTTCAATTCAAATTTCAATTCAAATTTTGTTTTAATTGGAAATGAGACGCTTAATAAGACGTAGTAAATTATTAGTTAGTAAGGTTATTATTTTTGGCGTTATAAGGATGTTTCTTTTTCGCAAATCGGTACTACTTGAGTAGTTTCGCGCGTTGTATAATTTGTCGAAATAGATTCATCAGCAATTCATTAATAGAGCACTACTATGCATAATAAAAATATTTAAATACACGTTTAAATTTTGTTTTGGAATTGCAATGCATTTTATAAATAGTTTAGAAATGTTTTATTTTCCTATATTATGTATGCATATATATGATGGGTAAGTATTACGGTGACCCCCAACGACTAGTTTCTTTTTAAGAAGGAAAATGCTTAATATTAGTCCATAGTATTAATAAAACATATGAATGCTAATCATGTCCAGATTTTTTTCTGTGGACCACGATAATTTTCTCGGGAACTATTAGTTGTCAGATTTCTGATCTGAAAGAACTCAGAAGTCGAAAAATTTTTATCTTAAGAAATTAAAAGTTCTTAAAAAGAAAAAAGAAAAAAAAAAAGAGAGAGAGAGAGAGAGAGAGAGAGAGAGAGAGAGAGAAACAGAGTAGGGGGGAGGGGAATGATGATCGCATCGCAATATCAGGATGATGGCTACATTTTTGCGTCTGTTAGTGTCGCCATCTTTTGCTGTTGGAATTAACAGTAAATTCCCTGGAATCATGCGTTTTTACAGAAAGTTACTATAAAATATTCTTTCCTATGTCTATAATGAATTCACGCCAGAATGTGATATTTTACAAGTGTCCGTTTTTAATTTTATATATTATGTGCGTGTATAAATTTGATCGAATTGCAGGGACATATCATATGTTATTATTATCAGGGGCGTGCGAAGAGAAAACTGTGCCCGGGGCAAAGTCTCAGTTTGCTCCCCCCCCCCCCCCCCCCCTCTGAACTTTTTCTTCTAACAATCTAAAAATGACGTTGGTAGCATAAATTTGTCGCCCCCTAAATATCCGCGTCCGGGGCAACCGTCACCTTACGCACGGCGCTGATTATTATTATTAAATAATTAATTCGAAATAAATGTTGGGAGGTTTCTTCATACATGGAGACTCTAAAGGTTCCTAGCTTCAGATTGGTTTTAGTTTCATTTAGTCCCAACTTCACTAAAATTTGTTATAACTAAATTGGACATATTTTGATGGTAAGAATTTCATACGCCAAGTGGAAATGCTGACTTCTCTTCCCACCCCACAAATTTTACGACTGCAGTTGTGCCTCTCCCCTACCCCCACCCCCACCCTCACCCCTCAAATAAAAAATAAATAAATATTTTATTTTCAATAACTAAAGGAGTTTTTAAATTTACATTAATGATTTATTAAGCAATTCTCTAAATTTACTATTTTTAATGCCCAAATATAAATTAAAATAATAATAATAATAATAAAACTTAATTTTTTTATTTTGTTTTTCATTTTCTCGACTTTTAGATTCAAAGTTTTTTTTCTATTTTAAAGAGTGGGATTTTTAATACGTTATTTAAATAAAAAGTACAATTTGGTGTCTTCTGACAATTACTTTCAAAGAACTGAAATTTGTTTAGCAGTGAGCCTGGAAAATTCGGACATCTAGTGCCCTGAATATTACAGAAATGAAGACTTTAATTATTTATCTTTAAGGGTGTATTCGAAAAAACGCTTTTCCACCTTCAACAGCTCGAAATTTTCCGATACAATTTCAGACACATTTTTAAAAGTAGAAACATGAAACTTGCTGAGGGGATTTTTAAAGAGACGTATAAGGTGCCGCGTGTGATGTCATTTTACGCCCCATTCATTAGAATTATATTTCATTTATGAACAATTATCTTCTCAGTATGACCCATTTTTTCGTTCCCAAATCTCCCATTTCGGAAAAATCTGTTCAAAATGACGATTTGGATTGCTTTTTTTTCAATATTTTCTGCGTTTATCAAAGAATCGACAGTCATGGCACCTTGTGTAGTTTCTAAATAAGAGAATCTGCGAGTTTGATGAGTTTGAGAGCAAAAGTGAATTAAAAAATGAATCGGAAAATAAGCAGTTTGAATCGAAATACACCCTTGAAATATATTTTTTACGTAGCACATGAATTCTGTAAGATGTTCTTAAAGGAGTATTATTTATTTAAAAGGTTTAGAAAAAGCTTATTTTGAAAAACAAAACATATGCAGAAAAAAGAAATGAAAATGTTTCATTTAATGAAAATATAAACAGTGTATTCATTAGTAGATCTCAGTCAGTCAGATCGGTTTTGAAAGATACTGATTCTGTATATCATGATAATAATCTTACAAATTCCAAATTTAGAAGAAAGAAAGTTTCCAATCTTTTGACGAAAACTATTTTTTAAAAACTTTATTATCCTATTGATAGATGGCGACACCAAAAGTCTCTGATAATAGTATGACATGTAGAAGAATTAGAATTAAAATTTTATAACAAAAAATATTAATTGTTTTTTAAATGTATTCAAGTTTATTTAGTATTTCATAGTTAATTTGTATAATATTTTAACTCCCAGCGATAAAGTGTATAACATAGCTAGAAAATTAGGTTATCAATTATTTAATGTTGAATTTCTTAAAAAAAAAAAAAAAAAAAAAATTAAGTGTTGAAACGCTAAAGTGTTTCAACACTTATGTTTAAAATATTTATGTTAAAATATTAATAAAGGGAAAAAATAAAAGGAAATATTTAAAGTTGCTATAAAATTCAAACTGGCTACTTTTTGACACTTTTTTTAATTTATTTTTATTCGCAATTGTATCACGTTGCGCTGTTCTTATTAAGAGATATTTGCAATTGAATTGTTTATCAGTTTATCCAAAGAGAAAGACATTTTTCAGAAAAGGCTGTCAAAGTTGTAGTTTCGAACGTAACTTCTGGACGTGATAGCACAAGAAAGGGGGAATAAAATGCCTGACTGAAACAGTTGTCATTTATAACTCAAAATGCACTTGATTTATCGAGAGAAAAAAAAAAAAACTATCAATTACAAATTATTTCGATACTCATACCTGCAAGTATCGTGCTTTTATAGTAAAAAAAAATTAGTCAATAAACCGTTTTTTTTTTTTTTTTTTTTTTTTTCATAAAAAGATAAAAATCTATTCAATTATCCAAAAACCGAGAAAAATAAAACTACTTCTCATTAAATATTAATTAAATGTTTTAAATGTTTTATTTATATATACTGTAACTAATAAAAGGGAATAAATAGATATTGTTTTTTTTTTTATTTTGTTCCAATAATTTTACTTTTACGCATAAATTTAATCGCATTCATACCTGCAAGTATCGTGCTTTTATAGTAAAAAAAATTAGTCAATAAACCGTTTTTTTTTTTATAATAATAATAAGTATCAATATTTATTAATATCAATGTTTAACGTGTTTAGAATATTAAGATGCTTCCATCTTGAGTAAATGATAGCACTAAGTACATAAAATTAATTTCTGCAGAGTGGTTATCGCTAAAACAAAGTTGGTTTGGGTCACAGATTTTGATATAACAAGGCGGTTTATCCCAGTAATGGCAAAAGTAACATTATGATATGCATTTTGTTTTCACCCATTTGATACATAAAACAAAGTTGTTTTTTCAACACTTTCTGACAACTCAAAAGTACAGTAAGCTCTTTGTAAGACGAACTCTGTGTAAGCCGGAAATCTGTCTAATTTGGAAAGAGTTTCAATTTTTTGCGAATCATATATATAGAGTAAAATTCGTCTAAGGCGTCTATTGCAGAAAATTTTCAATTGTCCTTATCGATTGCGCCATAGACAGAAATTACTGTATTTATAAGTTCAGTATTGCTTGTTTGTCTTTCCGCTCTAGCTCAAACATTTTCTTAAATATTTTAAATATTTTCCAAATTTAAATATACTAGCCGCCCTTGGCGATTAGTTTGGTCTCCCTTGAATGTATACTAAGCATTAAACATGTTGCTTTTATTCACAATTTATTTTATTGCTCAATTTTTTGCCAAATTAGAATTTTCCGTTAGAGAAATAAACACAAATGTCATATACGAACCACACTGGCGCGATTGCAACAAAATGGCAATTATATATGCCTCACATGGTAACACGGCTGTTGTTAATTATTTATTAATAAACAGTTTGTTTGCTTTTATTTTTTTTAAATGATATAAATTGTTTTATTCTATAATTATTAACTAAACTTTTTTTTTAATTATCATTTCCTTTTTAAAATAATAGAAATTGGTTAAAAAATATGCATGTAGCTGGTATTTGAAAACGAAGTTTTCGCCAAATTGGCGTCAGAAAAATAACGCGCCAATGTGGTGCATATATGACGTCTGTGCTGATAAATCAAGAACTCAGTATTATTATGCTAGCCCGGCGCAGATAATAAATCGCTAAATATTGTACCCGTGGTATTTTTTCGTATTTCATTAACTATTTAAAATATAATAATATAATCCTTTCACTCATTTTATTTATAACTAGCAGGCTAAGCCCGCTGCGCTGGTCTATTTTTCAAAACAAAACATGAATCAAACAAAATATTGAATATGATTGTGTTTTTTAAAGCAACTTCACCTCGAATGCTCTTTCACATTTCTGAAAATCATACAAAACGCCATTGTATTTAAAGATAGAAAATCAACGATTATAAATGCACCAAAAATGCATTAAAAGTTAGCAAACAGCTGTTTCGAATCTACTGTCGAGATTCTTCATCAGTGCAAAACTCAGCGAGCTAGAAAAAACAAATCTGAGCCAAAAATAAAAACAACTACAATGGAATCAAGGCCCGTTGACGCCAAAATATATTAAAATAATAATAAAATATTATGTTGTTGTATCAGCTTATGCATTCGATAAAATTCGGGCTTTTAAGAAAAAAATATTTCAGCTGACCACTTATTGTAGAGTTTGATAGATAAATAAGGCAATTATGAAAAGAACAATTTAAATATTGTCTATTCACCATACTTCTAAAATAGCGAGCATTATGATCGCAGAGATTGACCATTGAATTTAAACAATTTTCAAGTGATTCATTTTCATTTGATAGTTTTTGAACTCTAAACCTCTCAACTTGAGAATATGGGTATCTGTGGAAACCTTAATACATCCTCTATCAATATTATATTATATTTCGCAACGTACATCTGCTCTTGACAAATCTTATACGGTGTCCCGTTTTTGAAATGCAGCAGAATAAATAAAGTTTTCCTTGGAAAAATAAGGTGAATGTTTTTTGAATGTGTGAAATTCATTTTTTGATACAGATGTCATATACGCATCACGTCGGCGTGATTGAAACAAAATGAACATTTTATGCCTCTTATGGTAATCCAGCTCTGTTTTTAATTTATTAATGAACTATTTATTTACTTTTATTTGCATAGAAAAGTAAAATAGAAAATAGAAATGCATCTGTCATTTGAAAACGAAGTTTCCGTTAAAGTGGCGCCAGAAATGTATCACCCCAACGTGGTGCATATATGACATTTGTGTCTCTTTCTTACAACATGGGTGTGTGCCGTGTGTGCATTTGCACCTAAATTTAGTTATTTAGCTCTATTTTTGTAATATTAACTGGAGTTTGTACAATGTACGGTACTACTTGATTATTCTGTCGAGAAAAAAATTAATAGCAGATTATAGGAATAAATGTCAATAATCGATGATCGTAAGTATGATAGCAATTGATATTACACATGATACACGTATTTTTTTACGTCATAAGTGCTTTTTAATTCGACTTTTAATTTGTATTTTTTATTTATGTTTATTGTTCTTTCGTTATTTAAAATGAATTTATGTAAATTTGAATAGTTTGGCGAAACTGGCCGACGTGTTAATCAAGTAGCACTCAATTTACATTTGAAAATATCATATTTCACAAAAAACTCCGGCACCAACCCGGATTTGCAAGATTTCCTTCCAATACCAATGCGGCAAAATCCCCGTTTTAGAATAGCGGAGAAATGTGCATTTTTAAAAATTATTTTCATTATTTTAAAACGAAAATAATAATAAATAAAAAAAGTTACTATATCACAAAACAATTTATAGAATTTCTAAAAAGAAATTGAAAGTAAATAAACAATTTATTAATACAGTAACAACTATTGCTGGGTTACCATATAAGGCAAAATAACACCGTTTTGGCGACAGTCACATACCTCAGTGTGTATATAATATCTGTGCCAAACATGTTTGGAAAAAACAATAATCGTTATTTATACAGCATGTTTAAATACTGTAGTATAGTGAAAAAAATGTATACATGACATATACGCACCACATTCGCGCGTTTTTTTTTCTTTTCTTCTAAAGCCGATTCGGAGAAAATTTTGTTTTCAAATACCAGTTACATGTATAGTTTACAATTATTTTCTGTTATTTTAAATAGAAAATAACAATAAATTTTAAAAAGTTTAGTTAATAATTTTAAAGCAAAACTATTTATATCTTTTAAAAAATGAAATAAAATAAAATAAAATAAATTTATTAATAAACAACAGCCAGGTTACCAAGTGAGGCATAAAATCGCCATTTTATTGCAGTCGCGCAAATGTGGCGCATATATGTCAAATGTGCCTAGATTAAAATAGTTTATATAATTGGGAAAAAAAAAGAAAAAATTGTAAATAGATAATTTATTAATAAATAGACAATAACATCCGGGTTGCCATATCAAGCAAAATAATGACACTTTGGCGTCAGTTAATTACCCAGTTGTATATATGATATTGGCGTAAGAGACAAATCACACCAATGTAGTGCGTATGAGATATCTGTGCCAAAAAAAATTTTAAAAGTTGCAGCTAAATTATTTTACAATATCTATGTATGTGGAAAGACATTTACTCTAAAATTTAAATATTATTCATTTTTGTGGTATTAACTGCTATATATGTATTTAAGTTAAATGTAAAATATTTTCCTAAAAATGCTCTCACTCATTAAAAGAGAGAGAGAGAGAAAATAGTTCTTGAGAACATCGCTTCATCTTGTGCTTTTTTTGGTTTAGAATAGCATTGATTGGCGACAAAAGTAGATTGAAACACCCAATTGAAGAAACAACATACAAATAACAATTAGAGCCTTTAAAAAAAAAAAAAAAAAAAAAAAAAAAAAAAAAAATTAATTCTGCGAGTTTTTCTGTAAAACACATAACGGGAAAATTAGATTTAAAAATATTTTTAGAAAAAGAAAGAAAAAAAAAATACTTATGTTTTACCTAATGAAATTTTTGAGATGTTGTTTTCTTTTAATCTGGCTTGAAAGAAATAAATAGCCAAATATTGTGTCACTTCAAAACTTTCTTTCATATTGAGTTACTTTTTAAATATTATAAATATCCTTTTTTTTTCGTTAAAGATCATTTTTTTTCCTTTCATAATATTATTTTGCATTAAACGGATTTTTTTCTTTTTATCATTATTTATTTTAAATCAATGAATTAACAGGGTTTTTTTCGAAATGTTTATATTATTTTCCATTAGAGAAAACATTTCATTTCTTTTTTGAAATATAATTGTCGCCAAAAAATTAGTTGTTGCAACCCTTCCGTCAAAAATAACCGAAAATACGAAATTTAGTACGAAAAATCAGAGTTATCCCTGTATTATCCCTGTATATCCCTGTATAAACCTCCGCAAAAATATTTCCTATCGAATGGTATAATCTACAAAAAGATCCATCGGGTAGTTTTTGAAAACACTCGTTTGGAAGTTTCATGCTTTATAATATATACTAGCAGGCTATGCCCGCTGCGCTGGTCAATATTTCAAAATCAACCGTGTATGAAATGAACTGGTGAATTTAAATTTGTATTTTAAATAATTTGGACCTCCAGCAGCACCTTGCTCATTGCTGAAAATGATTTATACACCATTATGATATTAAATTATCTTAAACGTTGCGCAAAAACCAGCTATTTAGAAGTAACTATTTTAGTTTATTACTAACAGTGCACATTTGGAAGCGAAATGAGACCATTATGGCAATAGGATTTAAAATTTTCCCTTATCTGAAGAAATATTAATTATTACAGTCGTTACCATGGTACAACTTCTGAAAAATTTCTTCACAACTTTTCATTATGTGAAGCCAGGAACCCAAAGCTACTCCCACCTAATAAGTTTATATATATATTAAATTTTGTCCGCGCGATAAAAGGCACAATTATGCAAGAATCATCTTCAAACTCGTCAAGTACATTGCGATGGTTAATATCTCAGTGGGAATTGCAAATGAGCAAAATCGGCCCAAGGGGGTGGTAATTGGGAAGGGTTCAAAAATTTGAATACCATCTTAACACGGCTTTCACAAAACCAGCTCTTACAAAACAATAGCAGGAAAAAAAATAAACATTTTTCGTTACAGCAAGTTGCCAACGAAAAAAAAAAAAAAAAAAAACACATTAAAATTATCACTACAACAATTACTTTATTATTGCAAAATTTCCTCCTGAAAAATGAAAACAAAATTATCTCAACACAACTCTTAACTCTCGTACAACGGACATGCCAGTCTGCAATGTATTATCGAATTCGATCGACAAATTCAGAGGGGTGATAATACGCACCAGGAGGGTGAAATTACCATAATACATGGGATCACAAACCGCATATTTATGTGGTTAATAATGTTAAAATAATCCGCATAAAATATAGGGTGTTGTCCCACCCTAACTCAATTTGGGTTGACCGTAATAACTTTCAGAAAACTGAAGTAAAATACTGACACACTAACAGATTAGTGTTTAAAAGCAAAAGCATGACACTTACAGTCAGATTATTGATGCTATTTGCAATCGAATAGTGTTTTTTATTTTTTGATAAATAAGTTACTAATCGAGTTTTAATATAAGTGATTGACACACGACGACTGGTTTTTCTCCATTCCCGAGTTGTCGCAACTTGAAATTCAGTTCAAAATTCCCACTTCAGCAGTATTTTACTGAAAGATTTTCTGTTTATACCAGAAAAAGGAAAACACCATTCGATTCAGTGGCGTAGCTAAGGAAGGGGGGCAAGGGGGGCAGCCGCCCCGGGCGCCGAGGCCGAGGGGCGCCAAACTGAGGAAAGTTTAAACAGAAATTATTTCACATACTTTTAAAATAAAAAAGAATTGTCGATTTTTTTAAAATGTATGTATGTGTGTGAATGTTTTCTTAACCTTCCTACCCTGTTCAAATTCTGCTCAATCTTGATAAAAACATTTCACACCAGAATTGTTATTTAAAATATTTTAATGTATTTAATTGACTTATTTTTCTGAATCTATTAATTAACTTTCTTTATGAAAAAGTTCTGGTGCGAATCGCATAAAACAAATTATAGTTATGGGTCGATTAGACCCATTCAGGGTAAGAAGGTTAACTAAGATATTTTGTTACATACAATGGGAAGAAAGAAAAAGATTTTCTAAATGTTTCTAGGGATGTCTCAACACATTTGGTACCTAAGATAATTATACCTAAATTGAGGCACAAAAATATTAAATATGGGGTTTTTTTGTTATTTTGAAATAATAAAGAATGGAAAAACTTCTGTAAATGTTTCTAGAAACAGCTTAACACATTGGTGCCTAAGATAATTATGTACCTGAATTAAGGCGCAAAAAGATTAAATAACGGGCGCCAAACTGAGAGGAAGTGTATACCGAAATTATTTCACATATTTTGACAAGAATATTGTTGATTCTTTTTTATATGCGTGTGTGTGAGAGAGAGGGGGAGAGTTTGTGTGTGAATATTTTTTTTAGTAAGACATTTCATTATATCCAAATAAAGAAGAAAGAAAATAATTCTGTAAATATTTAGAAAACATTCAACATGCTGTTACCTAAGATAATTATGTGCCTCAAGTAAAGCACAGAAAGATTAAATAGAGGATGTAAAATTGAGAGGAGTTTTAAACTGGAATTATTTCATCTATTTTTATAGTAAATAATAATTGTTAACCTTTTCTACCTTTTTGTGCGCGTGTGTGTGTGAATGTTTTAAAAAATTTGGCGAAAGTGTGTGTGTGTGTGGGGGGGGGGGGGGGGGAGTGGAGAGATCCACAATTGTTAATCGCTGATTGAGGTTTCTGACTGTCTAACTTCCCTTTTACAAAGAAAAAGGTTTGTTTACGACATCGAAGGGCATTTATGTTATCAAAGAATTCATTTGTATACTAGCTTATCCGCCCATCGATTTTCCCAACCGAACTGCTAAAGACTAAAACCTTTATTCATATTAAAATTATGCATATAATGTATATATGAATCTCTCAAAATGAACCTATGCGATAGGTTCCCACTGTCTTTGGCAGCGTAGACTGGGGGTTCTAATTACTAAAAAGCTTCATTCAAATTTATCTTTTTCTAAAGGAATATCCGGCAGGAGTCCTCGCTGCTTGTAGGACCACATAGCAGATGTGCTAAGCACGTGCTGGAAAATCTAAAGAGAATCGTAAAGAAGAGAAATTATCTTTATGAAAACAGAGATAAAAATGTCCCCTGATGGTGGAAGGTAGAACCAAAAACTGTAAGACAATCGAAAACCAAGTAGAATTAGCAGAAACTAGCTGAAATCGAATACATAGAATCCGAGATAAGAATCCGCCTTCTGCACTTGAAGGTAGAGCTGAAAACTTCAATAAAATCGTAAACTATCAATTGCCATTACCATCTGGTCCTAAAAATTCGAGAAAACGATGCGTTGTTAATGTTTGATAATTATGTTAAAGGAGGTCTATATTTTGGAAAACATATTTGTAAATGCAAATAAGGAGGAGGAAACCTTGTAGACGAACTCTTAAAACTCATACCACGAAACTCTTGCCACTGAACACACTAATAATTTTCGATAAAATGGACTATGCATTTATTATGTTTTTAGCATGTGGCAACGTTTAATAATTAAGTAGATTGATCAACTGACCACATGTCATATAATCTTTGATCCATTGATTTTCAGAAATTAAATGGAGGGGTTGGCTTTATAAAGACCATTTTTTTAGTTCAATTTTTAATGAAACCGCTTTTTCCAAACTTTTCTACTGTCGCTGTTAGTTTTTTTTTTTTTTTTTTTTTTTTTTTTTTAACACATTGACTGCCAATTACGAGGTAACTCGTAGAGATTGCGTTTTTTTCTAGGACGAGTAATCTACGAGTGATCTCGTACTGTGTTCACTTGCCATTTTTGACCAGCTACGATTAAACTCGCAATATATCTGTGCTAATATCGATAGATGCTTTCTGGGAAAAAAGACAAAAAATCAATTCTGGCTTGCATGAACAGAAAATGTATTAAAAAAAGATCAAAAAATACAATTACCAACTACGAAATAATTCGTCAGCCCTTAAATATATATATATCATCATCATCATCAATTGTTTTCGATCCACTGCTGGATGTAGGTCTCCCCCGATTTTTCCAATGTTTTCTGTCTCTCTCTCTCTCTCTCTATATATATATATATACATGATTTTTGATGATACTACCTATGGACTAGAATTAGAGTTTTTAATAAGATAATGTGATAAAATCAAATTGTCATTTTTGGCCAGATTTCTGAAAATCGCCGTGGCAGTCAACGTGTTTACATTAAGAATTATTGACTGATTTTCAATAATTTTTTACACAGGTGTTATATATTTTTCTCTTAATTACCAAAAACATTGAAATTTTATGAAAAAAATCACACAAACATGGATTGGTTTTCTAGTTAGTTTTTTCGTTCTTCATTCCATATGATTATTTTCATGTAATATAGAGACATGTGTGAACCGATGAAAACAGAATTAGCCGGGAGAATATTACTTTTTATTTGAAATTCCATTTTCCCATCAAATTGGTATTAAGGACAGCTAAATAATAAAATGTGGGCGACCTATCCGGAAATTTTCCGTTCTTAAATCGTGTAAAAGACAAAGTAATGTTTTCGGTCTTCTTAGTATAACCAGTACAAATGGCTATTTTCTTTTTTCTTTTCTTTTTTTAAAATTAAATATATTTGATATATACTTAAATTCAGCGCATATGCATTAGAGAAAACTATATCTATCTATGAAATTAATAACTGGAAAAATAATAGGAGAAAGGAATTTGACTCGGGAACCTCTTTGTGGCCTGAACTTATTTATTTTGTCGATGCATCTTACAATCATGTCCTCAAATTCGATTGGATGTCTCAATTGCCATTTACGTCAATTTTGGGATCTGCATGATCTTAGATTGTGCAGGTATCTTAAATGACCCAAATCTAATATTTTTCGTGCGTGATCTTGCTAATACAGGGTTGTTATAATTAAAGTTCGCCTATTCAGAAGGCTCTGGAGCCGGTTCTATTGCTCCAAACGAAACAAAATTTCACTAGTACATAGTTGAAGAGATGCGCTCTGCGAAAATCGAAAAAAAAATTAGTCAAATTTTTTGTCACTAGGTGGCGCTGCGCCAACATTTAAAGTGATGTTTGCAGATTTATTATATCAATATCAGTCAATCCAGACGAAACACACAAATTTAAAAGTTTCAACAAACTTCGACGAACTGCGAATTGTTATAATTAAGTTCACCTAATCAGACAGCTCTTGAGCCTGACCTATGACTCCAAACAATACAGAAAAATTAATATCATTTCATGTGATGTAAACTGCATCCACAAAAATAAAACATCTCGCTCGGTAGTAAGGAAATAACGAAGAATAACATAATGCATGTTCAATGAATCTTCTGCCATTTTTAATAATGCATTCCATTCTCAGAATTGTGCTTTCTACAGCAATGCGTAAACTGTCCTGTAAGATTGAGCGAATGCGAAGTCTAATACTGTCTTTCAGATCAGAGATTGTCTGACATCTTCTTTAGATACAGAATCTTTCAAAAATTGCCAGAAAATAAAGGAATCCGCAAATATTGGCTTAAATATTGGCGCAGCGCCATCTACTGACAAAAATTCTAACTAATTTTTTTTTTCATTTTCGCAGAGCGCATGTCTTCAACTACGTACTAGTGAAATTCTGCTTCGTTTGGAGCCATAGAACCGGTTCTAGAGCCTTCTGAATAGGCGAACTTTAATTATAACAACCCTGTATATGTGTAATATTTTAAAGCAGGGGGCGAAGGTATCATTTGGGAAGAACATTTAGTTTATTTGGTTAATTAGCACTTAAATGGCATGTGGTCAAGATTAATAAAATTCTCGGGATCTGTGACGTACAAGACTTTAACCACAAACTAAGGATATTAGTCCAAACGTTAGTATTTTTTATTGTAATTTACTCTCTGTTAAAGGAATGTTAAAGGAATATTCAAATGTTATACAGACATGCATACAATAAATATAATTAATACAATTGGAGTAAAAAAATTGCGAGAGCCAGGAATCGAACCTGGGTCCACAGTTGGCTAGGCTGTTGTCCTAACTACTGCAGTGCTTAGCACTGGCTAGAGCAATGGTCTAGTATGCTGTGGATCTAGGTTCGATTACTGGCTCTCGCAATTTTTTTTTACTCCAATTGTATTTATTATATGCATGTGTGCATAATATTTGTATATGCTTTTAACAGATGAATGTATTCGTTATTTATGTATGTATAAGTGTTTTAAGAGAGCTGATCACGACAAGCAGCTAGAAAATGATCGTATTTAAAGCATCACGAAAAACTGTAGTTTCTTAACTAATGGATAAAACGCAACAATTTTTTTCTTTACACTCACACATTCTTTGGTTGGATAAAATATTCAAATACACAAACATTTAGTAACATAAATTAATTAAATTGTAACGACAAAAGCGGCTTTTGAAAAAAATGAATACTGAAATATGCATTTTTCGTTCACGATTTTACAAATTCTACTGCAGATATATGTTTAACGTTTCATGTTTTGTTACTTATAATACTATATTTTATACTGGGCTGAATTTGAAAGTATATTCAAATTCTTTAGCATAATTAATGGCTTCTCTAATCATACCCTCTAAGTTTCACCAAAAAAAATATGCCACAATTTTCTGTGACAAAATCAGACTAAATTGAGGTTCAGCACAAATTAGCACATGCAAACTAGTAATATATACAGGGTGATTCAGCTCGTCGGTGACAAACTTTAAGGATCGATAGAGCACACTTAGACGAACATTTTTGAATAGGGAATGTAGGGTCCCTGACGCGATGGTAAGGCGCTAGGCGCTTTCGAAAATTTGGGTGCCGAAATTCGAAACGTCATAAAAACTAGGGAAATGGTTAGATTTTCTTGCTTGTTGCGTCGAAATGATTCTGTTTGTTTAGACTTTCTTCAGTACCAATTTGATAAGCGTATCTCTTAAAACATGGATAGGGGGCGCTGCAGACTTTGGAGAGCTAGACAACAACTTTAAGCCCGTTATTTTGATAATTTAACACATGCTCGCCAAAGTTTATACTCTAACTTAAAGTTTGAACCCAAAAGTAGAGCCCTGCAAAAAGCGTAAGAGCCGGAATAAAATGTCAAAGTACAGGGTGGTCGAAACTCGAAGGCTCCTAAGAGATAAACAAACAGATTTCTTGACTTATGGCATGCATTTTCATGATTCTGTTTGCTGGGGCTCTCTGAAACTCAGTTGAACGGTACAAAAAGAAACATCGATAGGGGGCGCTTTGGGCAAAAAACATAATTCGTTGACATTTCGGACGCTAACTGGAAACGGGGCGCTACGATCAGTTAGTAATAATGAAAACACATTTTCTACCTCTGCTCAACACTTCTGAATAAATTTAGACCAAAAACATCAATGATACTGGAAATTTATTTACAAAAAATAACACTACAGAAGATGCTCGAAATTTCGACCTTGGGCCATGATGCAGGCTTCGCACCTCCGTCGCATTGAGGAGTGTGTGTTTCCAACAATGCCAGGAGTATCTCTGATCTGCCCTGCAGCTGCCACAATGCGCGCCACAAGTTCTTCAGCACTGCTGACAGGTGTATGGTATACCTCGGCCTTCAGGCCAAAGGAAGAAATCCAAGCAGGTGAGGTCTGGTGATCGGGCAGGCCAATGAACTGGACCCCCACGCCCGATCCACCGCTGGCCATACCTTGCGTTTAGATGGAGACGCACGTCGTTCGTGTAATGGGCCGGAGCTCCATCGTGCTGGAACCACATCTGGCGACGCGAACCTTCGGGTACGTGCGCCTCCTCCAGAAGCTGCGGCAGCATTTGATCCAGGAAAACCAGGTAATTTCCACCTGTCAGCCGTTCAGGTAACAAATAAGGGCCAATGAGGCAATCCCCCAGAATGCCGGCCCACACATTTACTGAGAAACGCTCCTGGGCTGCTCGGCTTCTGGTTTCATGTGGATTTTCATCACACCACACATGACTGTTGTGGGCGTTCCACATTCCCTCCCGGCTGAAGGTGGACTCGTCCGTAAACAAAATGCTGTTTACAAAACGGGGATCCCTGGATCTCATCGCCAAGTACCATCTTGAGAATTCCACTCGAGGGCCAAAATCCTGCTCTCTGAGCAACTGCACCCGCTGGATGTGGTAGGGGTGCAGATTCCGGGAAGGTAAGATGCGCCACGCAGTTGCTTGCGAAATGCCAACATGTCTGGCGATATCTCTCGTGCTAAGACCTGGGTTGTCCTCAACCAGGTTAAGCACAGCCTCTTCGTTGTCGGGGGTGCTCACTGATCGCTCCCGTTCAGGCCTGCCTCCGTCGAAAGATCCCGTTGTGGACAACCTCTGGTGTACTCGAGCGAAGAAGGCATGGCAGGGGATTTGCCTGTTGGGGTAACGCTCGGCGTACAACCGCTGAGCGGCTCGTCCATTACAACCAGCAGCGCCATACGCCAAATGCATGTCAGCCAATTCAGAGTTTCTGTACCGTTCCATCCTACTACCGATCTGCAGACAAGTAACCCGAAGCTTAAGTAGGTACCGCACGTTCAAAAGACGTGTCTGCGCATACAACTACGTCATCTCGCGTTGTCGTCTACGCATTACGTATCTTTTGCATATCGATATGGTACGATATCTTTTGCATAAATCAGCAAAAAGCACCTTATGTAAATTTTATTGCGCGCATTGTGCATGATTGAAACCAGCTATGTTTGTTAAAAAAAACAAACAAACTGCAGTTTTAATAGCTTCTTATGATAAGTAAATTACTCTCTTGTTTTGTTTCTAACTGATCGTAGCGCCCCGTTTCCAGTTAGCGTCCGAAATGTCAACGAATTATGTTTTTTGCCCAAAGCGCCCCCTATCGATGTTTCTTTTTGTACCGTTCAACTGAGTTTCAGAGAGCCCCAGCAAACAGAATCATGAAAATGCATGCCATAAGTCAAGAAATCTGTTTGTTTATCTCTTAGGAGCCTTCGAGTTTCGACCACCCTGTACTTTGACATTTTATTCCGGCTCTTACGCTTTTTGCAGGGCTCTACTTTTGGGTTCAAACTTTAAGTTAGAGTATAAACTTTGGCGAGCATGTGTTAAATTATCAAAATAACGGGCTTAAAGTTGTTGTCTAGCTCTCCAAAGTCTGCAGCGCCCCCTATCCATGTTTTAAGAGATACGCTTATCAAATTGGTACTGAAGAAAGTCTAAACAAACAGAATCATTTCGACGCAACAAGCAAGAAAATCTAACCATTTCCCTAGTTTTTATGACGTTTCGAATTTCGTCACCCAAATTTTCGAAAGCGCCTAGCGCCTTACCATCGCGTCAGGGACCCTACATTCCCTATTCAAAAATGTTCGTCTAGGTGTGCTCTATCGATCCTTAAAGTTTGTCACCGACGAGCTGAATCACCCTGTATAATTTCAAGGTTGGAAGACAATGAGTTTTTATTAAAAGTGCCAAAAATCTTTTTTTTTATATAAAAAATGGCTTTAAAGTTGGCTTATAACATTGCAACAAATGCTGTTATGCAAGATTAGCCATGACTTCTGTTCTAATTAATATTTTTGTATTTTTTTTTTTTTTTTTTTTTTTTTTTTTTACAGTGGATTTGTAATTTTTGTTGTAATTTTTCCAACCATACTGGAGTTCATGAAAAATCACCTTTTATTCTTTTAATCGTCAAAGTGATCTGGTCCCTTAATATGAAAAAAAAGTGTTGTTCTGAAAAACAAAATTACAAGCAGTAAAACGTATTTTAAATTTAGGAAAAAGAACTTTAGGATTTCAATTTAAACTTTTGAAATTTAATTTAAATTTTTTAAATTCAATTTTAATTTTAATTTACGTATACACACACATATATATACACAGTATGTATATCTCTCTATAAATGTCTGCCCAATGCCATGCGAATGCGTTCGTATTTATTAACTGATATGGATGTGACTGATCGAGCATATGTTAAGGGTTCGTTAAAATCTCCACTAAATTCGTTGGACATCTTGATCCACCATCTTGTTTCAAAGTGACGACCGCTTAAAAATTTCAAATTAATTAAAAAGATAAAAAAACGATAATTTACTTACATATTCTTTAAGTCTTGATAAAAGGATTTAAGTACATTTTTTGCTTTCTTCTCTATCGAAAAAAAAAAAAAAAAAAAAAAAAAAAAAAAACTGGCATAGCAATTTAAAATTCTAATGTCTCTGCCGTTTTGAAATCAAAGATTTTTTTTTTTCTGTAATCGGATGGATTTTAGAATTTTAGCAAAGGATAATTTAAAAAAATTTGTTTTCAATGTTGCTACTCCGATACGTTTAAAAAGCACAGTCATGTCCATGAACGTTCCGCTAAGTTTTTAAAATTCCCATAAAAAATTCAGTATTGATTAAACCTAGAAATCTTCTATAATCGGGTTCCACACGTTTTAGTTTCTTGTGTTTGAGTAAAATAAACTGAGTCTTTAAAAGCAAGGAAAAATGAATTGCCTTTTCCTCCCGGTACAAGGAAAAAAAGTACTTTTTTTCGACTTAAGGTTAAATAATCTGGTTATTTATTTATTTATTTTTATTTTTTTGTATGTGTGTTCGTGTTTGTGGGGGGAGGGGGGCGGAAAATTCCTTCGGGCACCGGGCGCTACAAATTGTAACTACGCCACTGATTCGATTACCTAATTTTTTAATGAGAATGTCTGCCCATGTCATGTGTTTTCCAGCAAAAATGATTCAGAAATGTGTCAGAAAGTCAGAAAGATCCTTTGAATTTGAGAACAGCTTTAAAATGAAGGCAGACCCATTTAAAACATTGTACTTGAGTCCGGATTTGAAGTTATTACCGTTAGTTTTTTACTCAGAGCTCTGATCATTAAACAAACAAATGCTCTATTAAATACTTTTTTTATTATTTTTTTAATATGAAAAAAAAGATAATTTTAATATATATACATATATATATATATATATATATATATATATATATATATATATACATATATATATATATATGTAATAAAATAAAAAAAAATTTTGCGCCATTTTTATTTTTGTTCTCTCTTAGCTTCAATTCTAAATTTGTGGAACATATTTCAATCTTAGTTTCGTCTTGTAACAGCTAAAATTCTTTTTCTTACTTTAGTTATTAATAAATTATTTCTTGCTTCTCAAAAGGGCGGGAAGTATTTCGTAAGCTTTTTACTTTCTGGCATATTCCTGCGATTTTAATTTTATTTTTTATTTTTTAACATCGCGTGACAAGTGTTACTACGCGTTGCTAAAGGGCTTAGTGTTCCGAGAAAAAAATATAGTTCTTGCCAGTAGACCGCCTATTACGGCCAATTAGAATTGATCATTTTGTCCGTTAGAGGCTCGAGTCCATCCTGATTGGATTTTTAAAATGATTGACGCGGAGTAGGAGGGCGCTAGTTTTGTCGTGAAAATGATTTTTTCATTTGGCTTTTCAGGAGAGTAGAATGCACCTTTTCTTTAAACTATCAAGACGCGCGTTTTATTTCTCCGCTGAATTAGAAATGTCATTTTCTCCGAGATTGTAGAACGCCGGAATGTTGCAGCTTAGTGAGCGAAGGCCGTAGTGATAGATGTGTGGAACGGTGATCTGGGGAGTAACTTAAGTTCGTGCTCTAAATAATAAAGAACTAAAACACTGATTTTCTTGCATTGTTATTGGAGAAACTCCTACGAGAACAAATCCATGGCTTATCCACTTACCAGAACGACTGCTCATCCCACTATTGAATCTTAGTGAATAGTAGTATTCTACAACCAACATGGTATTCTATTAGTGATTATACACTATTATAGAACATCGTCGTCGTTTTATTACATTTTAGCCGGCAGGATGAAAAATGAACCGGCGTAAAACTTTTGAGAATAAGCTGCATGCTCTTCATACACTTACAGTTGTTCCTACATTTTTCCTGGTATTGTTTTCATCTTAACATTTAATACAGAAAAAAAAAAAATAACTATGATATCTTCCATCTAAATGGTATGTCCAAGACTGAAGATGGATGGGATCAGCTGCTGTGTGTTAATACTAATATTGTAATTTTGTTTCCTGCAATAAGACTCAATGTGTGTTACTAACAGTCAGAGTTTTTGAGATGTTAGCTGCACGCATCTTTAACCTCATCTGCGTCTACTTCCACCCATGTTACGACGAGATGGCCTGCATGGAAAAACATCTTCATGTGCATAAATGATAAACCTTTCAGCTGAAAAAAGATCGTCTTATAAAGTTTTGTTTGTAATTATGTGTGGTATCTACATCTACAAATATTTTAAATGTGAAATATACCTCGCATTCTAGTGAGAAACTTTTCAACTGAGAGATATGCAACCAAACTGTGAGATATGCAAAATAAAAATTACAAAAGATCACCTGCATGAAATCAATTCAACATCATTTTCTTTTATTTATTTATTTACTGTATTTTCTAGGTAAAAGTGCATAAATATTTTGATAAATTTTCATTTCATAATAAATGAACACCTGCTGTGTGGTTGCGAAACTACGGTATATTCCATCAGTAATACAAGATAATTGAAATTTGCACCTGTGAGTCGTATCTACGAAGTGCTTTATTTTTTGTTTAGTTTAATAAAAAATTAGGTATTTGAACAAGGCCACATCGAACATGTCTGTAAGTTATTATTTTATTTGTTTATTGGCTAAGAAATTTTAATAATCATTTCTTTGTTTAAATTCTTGATTTTTTCTTTCTCTTTTATTACAGATATTAAAAAATAAATGTGTTCTTAATTTATAATTGAAATTTTATGCTCATAGAAATTTTATTTAGTTTTAAAGGTGTTATTTATTTATTTATTTATTTATTTTTTAAATCGAAAGATGGATTAATTTGTTGTTAAAAAAAATACTCTGTTGCAAAATTTATTTTCCATACGTAAAGAAAAGTATTTTTGTTTTTAAAATTATTTGTTATTTCCCATGTATGGAAACCCGATATTTATTATTTTATTACTTATTTATTTATTATTTATTTATTTTTATTATTATTTATTGAGGTATTTGAAGTATAGTAATTGAATTTTAATAATTGAAGTATAGCATTTAAATATTTTCCATATGAATTATCCTTCTTATATGCTATTAAGATCAGGATTAGTAAAAGAAGAAAAAATGTCAGAAAATAAACTTGATATTGTCCCTTTTGAATTTGGGTCGGGCATGGATATTTTTAAATGGTTTAAACATTTTGATCGAGAATATTCTGTAGAAAAAAAAGATAATGAGTGGAAACACCAAAATATTTCAAAATATTTAAAGGGGGAAGCGCTAAAAACTTATATAAATGATTGTTTAGATTGTGCTACTTATGAGGAAATTGTCGAGATTTTAAGTGAAAAATTCATTCAAGTTAGAGTTCCAAAATTTTCTGAATTTACTTCCTTAAAGTTAAATGATCTAAGTGATTTGGATTCTTATTTTAGAAAGAAAGTTGAGATTGGAAGGCAACTTCAGCTTGAGGAAAATTTAACTAGGACTTCCCTCAGAGGGATTAGTCTGAGCGATATTGCTGAGAATACATATTTCATAACTTGCGATAAGTAAAGAAAATGAGATGTTACCTTTAATTGGTCATTCATTGTGATAAAATATGATGAAAATAAGCATATTGAATCATAGAATTACAAAATCTTATATATAAGGTTGCATATACTATTTTTATAAAACGGAAAGCAAACCATGCATGGATAGAAAATTGGAAATATGCAAAATGTTAAAAGTAATACAGAAAATAAAACAGCAAATTTTCCTATATTGGAAATATAACTCTTTGAAATGATGTCATGAGCATAAACAGAAGCTTCGCACCGATTTGAGAAACTATAAATAACAAAAACTATTATGTTTGAAGAGAATGGAATGTATTTTATATGGTGTGAAATCCGTCCGAATAGTTTATAATGTTGAACATCTGTTTTCCACGGATGCAATGAGGTTGTCGATAAGAGTTAAGGAATCATTTTTAAAAAAATTGTCCTAAACGAGCATTTACATCTTATAAGTTACTGTGATGCCAAAGTTATAGTTTCTGACCCCAACAATATCCTAGAAATTGCAATATTCTCAATAAATTGGGTTTAAAACTTTTTTCTAGAAAAAAAAAATGTTTAATTTGTGAAATTAAACCGTCGAATGTTTTAGAAATCGTTCATAACGAGAATATTATATCTTAAAAGTTGCCACCAAAAAAAAAAGATTTTAAATTTTTAGTTATATCAACATCAAAGAATTCTCAATTTTAGAACTTTTTTTGCTCGTGCACTGATGGTGATTATTGTTCCTACGCAGAATATAGTATATTTTGCAGCAAAAATGGTTACCAACATTTTTGACCACATTATTTTTTAAATCGGCTAGGTACTCCCAATGATAACGAAAAACACACAAACGTTATTGCTTTATAGCATAGAAATACAGAATCAAAAGCTATTTATCTCCTTTTATATACACATAAATTATTTAATTAGTGCTAGCAGATGCATTTTTAAATATATATACATAGATCAATATAATGTTTCATTTTTCTTTTCTTAATATTTCTTAGTATTCATTTTTCATTTATTTGTATTATTCAGTAAAAAACTCACTTTCTTAAGCCCGAATTATGTCAAACATTTTATAGAAGCGCCAAAGTCCATATAACAGCGAAGTATTGTGAAGAGTATTAAATACAAGGTAGTAAGACACTTAGCCAAGCGCAGGTAATAAATCGCCAAATATTGTTCGTTTCCCCCTCTCTCGAAATGCATTTTTTCCGTACATTTAAAAAACACGATTTTGAGTCATCTTATTTAAAATTCAAATAAATAAATCAGAGGAAGCAATAATAGCATAATTCAAAACATTTTATTTCAGCATCAAGGAAATGTATCGTGGTTACACATGTGGAAAAAAGCTGCTTTTGGCCAAAAAACGTAGTCTTCACTAAATTTGAATCCGATTAAAAAAAGTACCGTGATTAATTAAAATGTTATAGGCAGAGCTGCCAAGTCTCCGGCATTTTGGATACCGGTATTTTAATACAGAAAATGTTTTATTAAATTGGAACATTCTGCGGATTTAAAAAATAACTTTTCCTATAAGAAAATTCTGCTATGCAATAAGCGGGGGCTTGGCATCTCTGTATAGGAATATTTCGTATTCTACTTTGTAACCTTAAAAAAAGCAACGACCATTTTTCGGATACAAAAAGTATTGCAAATTGTTCCATTTTTCACACAAGGTACCAATTTTAATATTGATACATCTATAGTGATAAATTTCCAATAATTTTTCAAATCCCATTTATTTCATTAAAAATACAAATCTTTTATTCATTTAGTTTAAAGTAAATGGTTTTTAACTAATTTCATAATACTTTTGAAATATCACTTTTCATTGGCCATTTTTTGAAGCATTTAAAAAATGGTTGTTGTTTTCAGTCAAATATAGACTTTGGTCTGTCCGCATTTTATTTTATTATTATTATTATTTATAAATGGTGGAGAAATATTAATACGTAATCCATAACGTACATAATATATGACTCTGTTATTACATAAGTCACCTTTTTATCTTCATAAAAATTATGTTTGTACTGATTTTTATTAACTCAATAGGAAAAATTTTGTGCTTTGAGCAATAGATGTCCGCATTTCATTCATTTATTTATTTTAACAAAATTCTTTGCATTTAGAAGAATTTTTATTTAAATAGGAAATCCAAATGTCGCTGTTAATAAAAAAAAAATTACAAAAAAAAGTTACAAAACGAGTAGAAGCATACTATCAAATATGGAAAATCGACGAATCCAAAAAAGACGTCGTATGAAACATCATCTTTTAAAGCAAAAAAACGAGGTCTGATTATCGAGCCTACTGATTACGAAATGTGCATTACATTAGAAAAAAAAAATACTGAAAATATTGATTTTTTTTTCTTTTGTGCAGTTTTGGCTTCGAAAGGTGCGCTATGTTGCAAAAAGATATAAGCGGCTATGAAAACACACTTGGTAAACGTTCATGCTCAGTTTTACAAATAAATATGGCACATATATGCCCTATACACACCGAGGTACCTAATTGGTGCCAAAATGGCGTCCAATTGCCTCACATGGTTATCATATAAATGTTATAACAAACTGTTTGTTCTAAAAATATTATCATTTATTGATTGTTATTTCTTTTTTTTAATAACAGAAAATGTTTAGTTTATTCCTTTTTTTTTCATTTTGAAATAAATAAATAACGTGTTATTATAGCATGCTATATGTATCTGGTAATCAAAACGATGTTTTCGTCTGATTGGCATAACAAATCTCGCCAAATCCGGTGCTTATATCTCTAGTATATTATCTCAAATATTTTATTTAGGTATACTATAATTGTTTTTACATACCACTTACTTCTTCTTGTATATAAAAATAGGTAAGTGGCTCTGTCATGTCTTCAGTGATTTTGTTTGTTTATTTTATGGCATCTACACCCGCGCGCTGTAACTCTAACTCAATGTAAATATTAAGCAAAAGGATAACGTAATAGCTCCTATGCAGTATAAATTGTATAAATCTTTAAAAAATACCACCCCCCGTTGCCCCTTTTTGGATCGAATTAAAAAAAAAAAATCAATGTCTAATTCCAGTATTGCTCCCAGGTATGCATACATATTCCAAATTTCAAAGTTGTATGCCAACAGGAAATGGATGAAAAATGGAAAAAGATGTCACATATGCACCAGGGTACATAATTGGCGTCAAAATGGCATTATTTTACCTGAGATGGTAACTCGGCTTTATTTATTTATTATTTGTTTATTTACTCATAAAATGTTTATTTACTTTCATTTTTTTTAAATTATATAAAATATTTGTTTTTATAGTTATTAATTATTATTATTATTTTATTTACTGTAAGTTATTTTTGAAAATAGAAAATAATTTAAAAATGTGTATGTAAGCGTTGTTTGAAAACGGAGTTTTCGCCAAATGGGCTTTGAAAAAAATTGCGCCAAATCTGCGTGTAGCATCCGTGCCGAAAAATTTGTGACCAGAATTGACTTCCACACACAAGCAAAATATAAGTTAGAAGAAAACATGCAATAAAAATAAATATAAAGGGAAAATGATGTCATAAAAGAAACTTTTTATTTAAAAACATAATTCTTTCTAATTTTCACACGCGAAATACATAAAACATTCTTTTAGCGATCAAAAAATACTATTAAGAGAATGTCACAAAATCTCAAAATCAAAGTTTTTAAGACATATTTTAATATAAAAAATAACAGTTTTATTTTCCTGCATGATTAAATTTCAAAATGTTTTATTGCATTCAATATTTCTGAGTGCGTAAATGATTACTATTTACTCCATGTACTGACTCGGTTATCTACGAAAATATCCAGCTGGTGAAAATCACGCACACCAAATTGCTGTGACGTATGCACATAAATTGTGCTTTTTATCAGTTTTTTTAATATAACTTTTAAACTATTTGGAATTAATTTTTAAAAGTAGGTGCATTCACCAGATTACCTTCATAGGTACCTATTGGTAGAAACAGAATCAAAATCCGACAAGTACTTTTTGAGATTTGCTTGACGAAAGAATTTTTTTGAATTTTAATATCGTTACGTATCTCTGAGTATAAAGACTTCGCTTCGCTCAGACAATTATACAGGGATTAATTGATGGCCTTCAGCCGGAGTATCAAAATTGTTTGATGGTTAACCCTCCTTCCAATACTCGTGAATGGTTTCGCATTGCTAAACAATTAGCAGCGATTCCAAATCATACCTCTAATAACGGCAATAGAAATTTTCAACAAACTAGACCAATGCACAATCCCAATCCTCAGCCCAGACATTGGACTCGACCTACTCCAAACAATCCATCCCAAAATTTTAATCCTAGGTTTTTCACTCCTAGAATGCCTGCAACTCATTATCAAAACAATTACCCTAGTCGTCCGTGCAGAGTATGTTTAAACAGAGGCATAGAAAATGCATATCATTGGGAGAGGAGTTGTATATTTAACACAAATTCCTGTCAAGCTCAAACTCCTGCTCATATTCAACCACCCCCTACTAATAATGTCTGACAATTATTTATCCCTGGATATGTGGGCAATAACAAAGTGTATTGTGTGGTGGATAGTGGATCAACTGTCTCAATTTTACCCCTCAAATTTGTTCGATATTTAAATGGTAATTTACATAATGTTACCCCTATTACTATCAGACAGGCACAAGGAACTCTTACAATTAATAAATCTTGTCGATTATGTATTAAATTTGGTAATATAAAGAGATATGTTAATTTTTTTAGTAAGTCAACTTGATTTGGACTATGCTATTTTAGGTTTACCTGATTGTGCCAAATTTAAATTAAAAATTGATTGTGCAAAAAGCCAGGTGTTACAAGACAATATTTCGTTAAACCCATATGTCAACATATCCAGTGATAACTTAGAATTGCTTCATTTTGATATTATAAAAAATGATACTACTGTGCAACCCGATTATGGAAATACCATAACTCCTCAATCCTTGTCGCGAACTAATAATGATGATTATAATCTATTGGGGGATCTGAATGCTATTCAAAATAAAAATGTAAGGGAACTTTTAAGGGATTATTTAGATATTTTTGCAAAAAATAAATATGATGTAGGGAGAATTAATATTGAACCTCAGCGTATTTATCTTAAATCTGACCTACCAATATCTTTGAGGCCTTATCGTACATCCACTGCTGATGAAAAAGAAATATCTCAGCAAATCCAATCATTATTAGCTGCTGGGTTAATTAAAGAAAGTTATAGCCCGTACTCTTCTCCAGTTACGTTAGTAAATAAACGAGATGAAGGTAAAAAAACCCGAATGTGTGTTGACTACCGAAAATTAAATTCTATCATGAAAAATGACGCTGAACCTTTACCCCGAATAGATGAAATTTTAGACAAATTAAGTGGTGCCCAATATTTCTCTACACTAGATTTAGCCTCAGGCTATTGGCACATACCTATTCACCCAGCCGATTCCGAAAAGTTAGCCTTTACTACTAATTGTGGGCTCTGGGAATGGAATGTTCTCCCCTTTGGTGTAAAGGTAGGCCCCCCAATTTTCAACAGGACAATTAGAAGAATTCTTACAAAATATAAAATAGACTTTGCTTGTTATTATTTTGATGATATAATTATTTTTTCTAAATCAATAGATGAACATATACAGCATCTCATCCAAATTTTTGATTTATGCCGAATAGAAAATATTAAATTAAAATTATCTAAATGTACTTTTGCTCAAAAACAAATCAATTTTCTAGGGTATGAAATCCAAAATGGAACTTTAACTCCTGCTAATACTAATATAGAAACGATTAAAAAATTAAAACCTCCTACTAACACTAAAGAATTACAAAGATTTTTTGGTTCTATAAATGTGTATCATAAATTTATTGACAAATATGCTGAAATTAGACACCCCCTAAATAAATTACTTAAGAAAGATACTATTTGGGAATGGAATACTGAATGTCAAAACTCTTTTCAAAAATTAAAAGATGCCCTCATTGCTAAACCAATTTTAAAGATTTATGACCCAAAATTACCCCTACACATGTTTGTTGACGCTTCTCAGGTAGCGGTAGGTGCAGTTCTTAAACAACCCGACCATAATAACTTTTTACATCCAATTGCTTATTTTTCTAGAGGATTGAGAAGTTATGAGAAAAATTATTTCATTACCGAACTAGAGTGTCTTGCTATCATTGATACTTTAGATAAATTTTATCATTACTTTCACGGTGTACAATTTACCATCCATACTGATCATGCATCTCTTGTTTGGTTAAAAAATGTCAAACATTTAAGAGGTCGATTATTTAGGTGGTCATTGAAGTTAAGTATGTTCGATTACAAAATAGAGTACTTAAAGGGATCTACAAATGTCGAAGCCGACATGTTGTCCCGAAACCCTATTTCTCATTTTTGTAAGCCCCTTACTTTTCTTCTTGACGTTAAAGAGATTATTGAGATGCAAGAAAAAGAAAATGTGTGTGGATCAAATTATATTAATGACAATGGACTGATTATAGTTAAAAGAAAAGGTTTTCGTAAAGTGGTAGTTCCCATGTCCCTAAGAAAAAAATTGCTTAATGTTGCTCATGAACAGTTTGGTCACCCTGGTGTTCAAAAAATGCAAAATTTAATTTCTCCTAACTATTATTGGCCAGATATGACCCAAGACATTACTAACTTTGTTAAATACTGTGATATTTGCCAGAAAAATAAAAAACCTAGACAGAAAAAATTTGGCTTATTACAAGCTATGCCCACTACAGATCAACCTTTTGACTGTCTGTCTGTTGATACTGTAGGAGGGTTCAATTATTATAATTCTACAAAAAAATATCTCCATATTATAATAGACCATGCCACAAGATATGTTTGGGCATTTCCTTCCAAAAGTGTCACTACAGAAACTTATACAAATTGTCTGAAACAAATTTTCAATATCAAAATCCCTCAACAATTATTCTGTTTTAGTAAGATTTCAAGTGTACAGTCCCCTCAAAAAATACTTAGTGACAGGAATGCTGCTTTTACTTCTTCAAGATTCAAAAAATTCCTGCGAAATCATAATATTAAACAACGTTTGACCACTGCCCATCATCCACAAACGAATGGGAAATGTGAAAGAGTAAATCAGACAATAGTAACTAGATTAAAATGTAAAGTAAACTCCACTACCTCTAAAATTCCCTGGACTAAGCTTTTAACTGAGGTAATTAATGAATATAATAATACACCCCATTCTATTACCAAATTTCCACCTGCGTACTTACTTTTTGGCCAATTACCCTATGACTCCCCCTTACAACAAAATTATTATCCCCCTGTTCATGAAGCACTTAAAATTGCTAAAACAAGAACTGATGAATTTCATTTAAAAAATAAAAGATATTATGATAAAGATTATATCGAACCAAAATTTAAAATAGGAGATCTAGTTATCTATGAAGAATTTCAGTACCCTAATACTAGAAAGTTGTCACAAGTATTTAGTGGCCCTTATAAAATTCTTAACAAATTATCCGAAGTAAATTTTGAAATTGATAGGCAAAACCAGTTCAAAAGTTCAGAAATAGTACATGTATCTAAATTAAGGCCTTATTATTCCCCTGATAAATTTAAATTAAGTCATGAGCAACAACCCCCTAATCAACAACAACAAACTCAGGTAAAAACTGTAGCTTAAACTATATCTCTAGTTTATCATTTTATAATTTTTTCTCTTAAACAGTAAATTTCTTTTCATATTTTAATTCAGATAATATCCTGTAATTCTCACAGAATGGCAATGATATCTCTTGACTGCAACGAGAGTGTCACTTGTCTGGAAATTTTTATATTTGTTTATTTATGCCGGCGTAGACGAACAAAGTGGAAATTTCTTATTCTGTACTGAATTACTCTACTTAGAATATTTTTTTTTTTTCTTTCAACTGAACCTATTTGTAATATTAAGTTTAATCTATCAATTAATAAATTAATTATTTGCCAAGTAACAAAATTTTTATCACTTTTTTTTAATTTTTTTCATTTCTTTCTCTCTTTCTTTGCTTCTGCATTCCAGTCCAAGTACATGTCAATTATAATATAATTTTGTATCTTTTTCTCTTTCCTTCTTGCATCTTGCAATGTTTTATCACACCGAGAGAATATTTATTGCGTAATTATTTGACATGAATTGACATTAATAATCTTGTCTTTTATTTTTTTTTATTTTATTAATATTTCTTTTTAAGAATCTTAGTAGTTTAAAGGTCACGTGCATTCTCAAACATGAATAAAATTTTTATTTATCTTTATTTTATTTTAATTTATCATATTATATTTTAATTTTTTTTTTGTACATATTCCTACTTAATCCTGTACTCGGATTACCAGATTAAGTAAATGATTTCATAGTTGATTGCATTTTTTATTTTATTCCACTTCTCTCTATATTTCATCCCAAAAATATGAGATGAGATAAACGAGATTAAGTATTTAAAGAATGTCTTTTGTGATATTTATTATTACTTATTAAGAGATTTACTTATACCCATTATGAGATTTACTTACACTTATGATATTTATTATTATTGATATTTTTCCTTATTATGTTTCTTAATTATATTGTTTATTATTTACATTGTTAAATTTTATTATTACTATATTATAAAATGTGTTATTAATTAAAAATACAATTATAAAAGTATTTTCACAAAGATTCCAAAATGGAACTGTTATGAATGTTCAAGGACTTACTCACACAAAAACTGAACTAATATTATAATGTTAGCTGATGAATTTGGACAGTTAAATGAATTAGACATCCTTAAAATGAGGTAATGAACTATGCCATTCCAAATATGACTTTAAGAAGATTTTTGAAATAAACTTTTAAAAATTGATTTCTAGATTTGACATTGTTAAAAAAGAATTTAACGTTATTGTTTTTCAATTTTATGTTTCATTTTTATGTTATTACTATGGGTAATTGCTTATATTTTCAAATTACTTTATGATGTGTACTTTAAACAAGATTACATCTTGTATTTGTACTGATGCCTATTTTATTGTATTTAAATTTAAAGTTATTCCACGCATCACCTTAGTGTTTTTAAATTTGAATTCTATATTTATATAAAAAAGAGAAATTAATTTAAATTTTTTTTTATTCAGTATCTAATTATTATTACTTATATCAACAACTTCGTGAGCTAAGTCTGCATCATCTCCCTTTCTGTGAAATTGCAGGTCTCAGACCTACTTTTTCACCCGTCTTTCTGGGAGGGGGGATTTGTAATAAAATAAAAAAAAAATTTGCGCCATTTTTATTTTTGTTCTCTCTTAGCTTCAATTCTAAATTTGTGGAACATATTTCAATCTTAGTTTCGTCTTGTAACAGCTAAAATTCTTTTTCTTACTTTAGTTATTAATAAATTATTTCTTGCTTCTCAAAAGGGCGGGAAGTATTTCGTAAGCTTTTTACTTTCTGGCATATTCCTGCGATTTTAATTTTATTTTTTATTTTTTAACATCGCGTGACAAGTGTTACTACGCGTTGCTAAAGGGCTTAGTGTTCCGAGAAAAAAATATAGTTCTTGCCAGTAGACCGCCTATTACGGCCAATTAGAATTGATCATTTTGTCCGTTAGAGGCTCGAGTCCATCCTGATTGGATTTTTAAAATGATTGACGCGGAGTAGGAGGGCGCTAGTTTTGTCGTGAAAATGATTTTTTCATTTGGCTTTTCAGGAGAGTAGAATGCACCTTTTCTTTAAACTATCAAGACGCGCGTTTTATTTCTCCGCTGAATTAGAAATGTCATTTTCTCCGAGATTGTAGAACGCCGGAATGTTGCAGCTTAGTGAGCGAAGGCCGTAGTGATAGATGTGTGGAACGGTGATCTGTGGAGTAACTTAAGTTCGTGCTCTAAATAATAAAGAACTAAAACACTGATTTTCTTGCATTGTTATTGGAGAAACTCCTACGAGAACAAATCCATGGCTTATCCACTTACCAGAACGACTGCTCATCCCACTATTGAATCTTAGTGAATAGTAGTATTCTACAACCAACATGGTATTCTATTAGTGATTATACACTATTATAGAACATCGTCGTCGTTTTATTACATATATATATATATATATATATATATATATATATATATATATATATATATATATATATTTATTTATTTATTTATTTATTATTTTTTTTTTTTAAAGAAAAAAAGTTGTTTACCCTTGCAAAAGTTCTTCATGAATTAATGCAAATCTTTGCGGAAGACAACAATTATAAGTTTAAAGTAGCATTTCGAATATAAATTTTAAAACAACATTCAAAACGCTAGAATGGGTAAATTTTGAGCAGACTAGTTTCGGTAGCTTTTAGTGTACCGTCTTCAGTGCGAACTTTTTCAATATTTAAACTTGACAGCATAAATTAAATTTTAAAATAGTTAAAATGTTGTTATGCACACAGATTTAAATAACAAAAAATTTAAAATTTCGTAGAAACTTTTTTTTCTTTTCTTCCCATAGATACTCCATTTAAAAAACGAAATAATGTTTTTCTACCACACGTTTTGATCTCATCTTGTTATAAACCTACGCATTATAATTTTTAAATATATAATTCCATTCAACAAGTAGCCATATATGTTTCTAGGCTTTAAAAACAATAATTACATCACGATATCTTGGGCTGTTTGGTAAATATTGGTAAGCAGTGAGTGAGAAAATACATTCTGATAAATTTGACCTGAATAAAATGTCAAAAGTGTTTTTCTCAGATACTTCCTATTGTTGTTGCAAGAAAAAAAAAAAAAACATTTTCAGGCATTTGTGAATAAAGAATGTAAAGTATCGGGCAAGGATGTAGTGGAGGATATACGGGGCAGGACCGTAGCTAAGGGGGCGCTATGGGCGGCTCAGCTCCCCCTAAAATATTTTGAGCCCCCCTTAAAATATTTTGAGCCTCCCCCTGGAAAAGATTCCAAGGTCACTCAATGAATTTCTGTTCCGAAGATTCAAATGAAATTCTATTCAAATATCTGATTTACCTTGGAGACTCTTTCACAGTTTTGCAGAGTTACTCAATTGTATCTAGAATAAGTAATTCAACACTCCCTCGTCCTATTTGTACATATGAAGTTAAAATGATGTTTAATTTTGCACCAGTTATACACTCAAAATTTTCATCATCATATACTTTTCTTAGTATAAAAGGAAGTTATTACAACAGTTTAATAAGAAACAGATTACCTGCAATGTAAATAAGCACTAATTTATCTTTTTGCGTCAGAGAGAGAGAGAGAGAGAGAAAAATATGAGCCCCCCCCCCTATTGATCACTTCTAGCTACAGCCCTGATACGGGGTATACGCCGTATACCTTCTGGATTTTTTTTTATAAGCACCGTATAATACTCTGTTTTTCAAGAAAGCTACGATATGTACCTCTCTCTGCTTGCAGCGTATACGCTCTGTTTTTTTTTTTCTTTTTTTCCCAATTGCACCACTGTATCGGGTAGAATTTGGGGATGATATCATAGCATATTTTTTGTGATGTTGGAAAGTGTTTCAGAATCTATATGTAATACAGGAACTTTATTCCCTTTTCACATCTGAGTTACGACAAAGAGAATCGTTTCGCAGAGGGAATGTCAAGCGTTTTATATTTTAATCAAAGAGTACTTGCATTGTGAGATCTATATCTTATTGCTTATTGTTTTTCAAAGGACTGAACCACGAATAATATGTAATGCATATTTTCTAATCACTTTATTATTAAATCAATTCATTTTTTAAATAAAATCTCGAATTGAATGCTTATTGTACAAATAAAATGTAACGATATTTAATAGAAATAAATTGAAAACGAAATCTTTCAATTCAAAGCCCCCTTTCCTCTCTCAACACACACACCAAAAAAGAAAAAATTAACACACTTTATGATTAATTTTCGATGGAAAATTTCAAAACAAAAATTACTTTGTTTATAAAGTCTCATTTTATGTCTTTCTCGACATCCATTTTGTGCTTACAAAGAAGGTCTACATACGAGCATATTATGAAAATTCTGATAAAATTACAGAATGTTCTTTTCATTTGGATATATATGTTTATAATGAAAATTTCGGTAGAACCCCGATTAAATGATCATAAAAAAAATAATAAACATTTCGTTTATTTGGCGATTTATCATCGGTTGACGACTAAATAAAATTTCAAAAAATACTTTTTTATGTCAAGTATTTTTTATGGTAAAAATTTTTCATGTTAAACTTGAAATAACTTTTAGTTTCGTCAGTTTGTTTTAACTATAGTTTTGTCACATATAGTACATATGTTTAACCCTTTCTTGCGCAGTGTTGCCAGGCCGGCAAGACCTAATTTTAATTCCAAACTTGCAAACGGCACCAGTAATATTTTAATATAATTTTGCTTTTACAATGAAAGCTTAAATTAAGGAATACGTAATATCTAGACAAGTTCTTTATAAATTCCGGTGTCAATCGACAATTTATCATTTTACAAATAGAATTTGCTTGCGCCGGAAAGGGTTAAAATGAAAGTTAACTATGTAATTTTCTAAATTAAAACGAAACAGAAATTAATTAAAATTGTTTCAATTTCAAAATTCAGTTTAATTCAGCACTGTCAATTCAACTTTGTTGCTATGGAAACAAAAACGTTTCCGATATTGAAATGTATTACTGCAGCATTCTTCATCTAGCCTTTATTTTGGAATACGCTTAAATATATGAAAATATTTTATACATATATATGAAATTATTTTTACAGCGATAAAATTAAATAACTGCAGCAACAAGCAATGTAAGTATGTAATGCAAAAATTACATGTATATAAACTCTCTCATTGCTTAATTTTAACTTAAATGATTTCTAAATTTAAACTCATTAAATACTATTTGCACACTCTAAAAATTAATTACTAACAAGCAATTTTTTCATTTGCATTAAATCGGTTACTTTTGGCAAAGAAAAGTGCTGTTCGCCAAATCGCGTGACGCTTTCGTTTTTTCGCACCAAATATTCGATTATTTTTTACAGATTTCATATTACATTTCCGCCGCTAAATTTGACTGATTTTTTATTACATATGTAATTTAATTAGTTTTTTTTTTCAAACCATTCCGAGTATGCCCAGTAAGAAGACTTTCCTTTTTAGTTAAACTTATTATTCAAAATATACTTATAAAATATTCATAAAATAGCCCAACTGCACTTCTTCCTTAATACACTAATTAAAATACACCTCAAGATTAAAAAATCCTAGTAATTACTTGAAAAAAAAAAAAAAAAAATTCTTCCGTCACACGTGTAGCCTTGGCCTCTTCTTCACGTCAACCAATGTTTTATAACTTTTGAATACATAACTGAATTCTTTCTCTGTCTACCTCTTTCATTCACAACTAGTTTTGTTCGGCTCGCTTATTACACAACAAAAATAACCGTTACATCACGACGATACAGGGGCTTTTCCTAACTATCAGGTGCCCGTGAGAGAGAAAACACGTCCTGCAGCATTCGGACGACCCTTCGCTCTCGACCTGTCCTTCACCTCTTGAATTTTCGGGTCGCAAGTTTGAGTTCAGCGAGTATACGATACTATGAAGAAAATTAAAAAATAAATAAGAAAAAAAATCTTCATTTTGATTACGTTTTCGCTTTTTCTCAGCTCGTTATATTCGTTAATACTAATACGAATGTAGAAAGCTTTATGCTCAAGGTGAAAGCTTAAAAATTTCGATGTAAACACGAAAAAAAAAAAAGAGGGAAGAATGTAGAAAGTTGTTCCGGATTTTAGCTACAGCAAAAGCTAATTTACAATTAGAAGCTATTTTTTTTTCTTTTTCGTTTCTATTATACGATATAGTATGTATGTATGATAAGAATTTTCTTAGAATAAATCATTTTTTTAATTCACTATTTATAAATAAGACGCATGTTCATATGAAAAATCACATATGTTTGAACTGCATTTCGTGATTGCAATTTTATGTTACATTATATATTTATTCATTTTTTTTCGCAACCATGTTAACAATAATATTTTTTTCATTTTTATGTGTTAAGGGCAAGGAGGGGACTGCTATATAAATATTTTATCGCTCTGTTAATCATGAAAACAAAATGAAACCTGATTTTCTTTAAAAGAGTAAAATCTAGAATTTTGGATTTTATTTAAACAAGGTAGAACCCGTCAAATTTCGACGAAAAAAAAACGTTTAAGAAGAAACAAATTTATTGATTTATACTAAACCTACAAATAGTTACAATGTTACAATGAGTTACATTACAGTGAATTAGTTACAATGAAAAGTGCATGTTACATTGTTAAGTCTAACTCTTATACAAATGATATTCAATCTAAATTTAACAAAATACTACTTATATAAAACTCAGTTGTAGAAATTATTAAAATTAAACTTTAATCATACATATAAAAAAAATAAACATCTGTTATTATGATAAAGTTATCAATTAATGCTCTTATGCTAGTATTCCAAAATGATAAAAAGCAAAAATTTAGTCCACTTTGACTTAATCATACAATTTTCCTCCCATGAAATCTGAATCCGACATCATTTTCACCTTATCAAAATTTACATACTAACCTTTTATATTTTTATTCACCTTTTGAAAAAAAAGGGTAATAAATTGGTTTAATTTGATCATTCTGAAATCATTTTAATTCAAAACTTGAAGTCTCGATGGAATTAGACGAGATATATACTAAATTATTTACATTATTTTAAGTGTAAATGAAACTAAAACTCACCGTGTTTTATAAAAGACGGTATTCTTTTCAGTTTCAAATTTTTTCACTTTTAATCAGAAAGTAGCAACATAAAGATATAGTAATCTGCTTTTTTTGGGGGGGGGACTTTTTTCCCCTTTGCTTTTAACAGAAATGGAGTATTTACGTTGCCACAATTAGTAAAACTGTATTAAAATCCACAAAAAAATTAACATTTCAAAAATAAATTAAGATACAGTTTTCAAATAAATTGCAATTAAAAGTGCATTTTTTTCCCTATACGACGGTGTAAAAATTAAAAATGTGAAATGTGTAGGAGTTTGAAAATTTTCAAAAGTAAAAATTGAAAAATCGAAATCGCATTTCAAATTTCAAAGTGTTGCCATTCGCAAAATGTCGTATGCGTTACTCACAGATACGATTGGCCTTTATAATACAGATAGTTTGATATGAACATTTTTAATTTAATTAAAATAAATACCTTGCTTTTATTGTTATTTTTAAATTATATTTATTATTATTATTATTATGGCGCTACCATTTATGTAAGAATTTAATAATTATAAATAAACAATTTGGATTTATTAATTAAAAGATAAGTTGTTTTGAAAGAAACCCTCTCTGTGATCTGCGATCACACTTGCCTACTGGTTTTAAATGTTTTTGAGATAAATGCTTAATTTAATATTTCATGACTTAAAATCTTAACTATTCTGACGAGCTGTGATTAAGATTTTAATATTTGAAATGCAATTAAGTCTACATTTTAGAAATACATTTTGTCAAAAAGAAAGAGAAATCCTTAAAAAAAGGACAAAAACATTAACTTCCTGATGAGACGTTTTAAATATACAAATGCGTTCCACACACATAGGCTTAACAGCAAGGGAATCGGAGATGCGACTAGAAGAAAGGGAAATAAAATTCTTAGTATGTTTATGATTCATTAGGAACGCATGGGTGATTTGCAGAAGAATTTTCCTTTATATTCTGTGTTATTCTAACTGACATGTTTAAAAATAACAATCATAAGAAGATTTGTTAATGGAAAAGTATTACACCCGGAACAAAACAAAGAAAGAAAATGTGGAACATGCATTGTCTTATGTATACAAAGGTTTTGTATTCAATAAAAATGTGTATGGGGCAATGTTTTTGTCAGGAAGGTCAAAAATTAACTTTCAATGAGTATATTTGAGGAGAAAAGAGCGAAGAAGTTAGAGATAATTTACAAATTTCTATCAAATGGAATAAACAAAGGTTACTTCTTACTGTAATGATGTGTGCATTAATTAACGGGAAGAAAACTATTTTTATGAAATATTTCTAAAGAGAATCGGAAAATCCTGTTTATATTAAAAGCATTGTACTTTCTGTTCGCTTATGGCAAAAGGTCTTAACCGGTGAGTCAAAGCACAGTGCGTTGTGCCTCGAAAATTATTAAATGCCTTGCAACTTTCCTTTAACAAAGTCCATATTTAAAGAAGTATTCTCACAACAAAATCTTTTTTATGAACTTTGATGTTGGACACATTTGACATGTAAATTAATCTCCATATTACTAAAAATGTATTCTATATAACGAAGTTTAATCCACTTTCGTGAGTGTACAGTATTCAAACGGAAAATTGTCATTGCGATCGATGTATGATTTTATTTTTCTGGATGGTATGAAAATGAAATTATTTATTTAATCATTATTCCAAAATGAAGCAAAAAGATGGGGAACTGTATCATTGTGCGCGCGGCAGCGCGCTACAATAATATGATTGAGCGATGATGCACACGGATTTTTCAATTTTTCTTTTTGCAATAACTAACTAAATACTTATCCAATTTTGATGATTTTTTTTTTAAATGTTCGTCTGACCAAGAAGCACAACATAGCACAAAAATTATTTTTTTTATGGGATACTGTAGGTGTACTGTAGAGTATTCTGAAAATCGGACAAAAATTTTGTGTCACAGCACTTTTCTCGAAAACTACTAAAGATAAAAACTTAATTTTTTTTAAAAACAAAAGACAAACTTTTTATCCCAGGGTAGTCATCGAGAAAACGTTATTTCGCTGGGCGGTTTTTCTGAAATTGCGTATTTTCCAAACTTGGTCATAAATGGGTATATCTAACGTTCTATTGCAGATAGAATGTCGCGGTAAAGTTTATTTTAAAGATTTTGCGATGCTAATTAATCCTGCAAAAATTCATAGCTTTACGTTAAACAGTTTTTTTACAAGATGAAATAAAAGAATGGCAGTCATCAATCTAAGGTACTTGTGATCATCGGAGAGAAAAACCAGTTACACCATTCGATTAAGCAAAAAAAAAAAAAAAATACAGAATGCTTTTTTTTTCTTATTTTTAACTTAATTTTTTAACGAATTATGAATTTTTTGAAATTTTTGACATGCTGATTTTTGTCATTTTTTAACACTAGAACGCCCGGATGGAGTCGATTTCACTCCAATCATGTAACTAAATTTCAATTCGAACCAGAAAAATTTTCTTGAAATAATTTAAATCTAATCCACGCAAATTTACGTTAAATAAATCAATTAAATAATTTTGAATAAAAATTCTGGTGGGAAATATTATTTTCAAACTTGAGTAGAATTTCCGGGCGTTCTAGTGTTAATGAATCATTTACTGAATAATTATGCACGGTGTCTAGCCCTGGTGGCTGTTAAATTTGATTTTTAATTTTAAATTAGGCAATTTTTTGCACCATACCAAATTTATATTTTATCCATTTTTTTCATTTATTTGTATTTTGTTTTTAGCACAATGGCATCAATGGCAAAAATGCCTGGCATACCTGTCAAATATTGGGGCCCTGTACTTTAACAAAGTGTATTTACTATAAGTATATACCGTATTTATTCTAATGGAATGCGCCCTCTAATAGAGCGCGTCTTCTAATAAAGTGCGCACCTTGGTGCTGATTGAAAAAATAAATATACGGAAACGATATAGTAGATAAGTAGAAAACAATTACTTAAATGCATTATCGAGGATTCTCATCCATCAAAATAGAGATATTCTATCAAAGCGATGCAGTGGCGATGCAACAAAAGTTTCAAATTTTGAACAATGTACCACTCCTGTAAACTATAGCGCCAAGGATATGCACACTGTTAAAAATCTGCTGCATTTTGCTGCAACGCACTCCCCTGCTTGTATAGAAAACGGTTACTTGGCCGTGAAATGGCGCTTTCTCATTGGTTGGAATCATTGTAAACGCGGCAGCTCGCAACAATAATATGATTGAGCGATAATGCTTAAGCATAGGAAACCGCAAAAACACGGATTTTTCAATTTTTCTTTTTGCAATAACTAACTAAATACTTATCCAATTTTGATGATTTTTTTTTAATGTTCGTCTGACCAAGAAGCACAACATAGCCCAAAAATTATTTTTTTTTATGGCATACTGTAGGTGTACTGTAGAGTATTCTGAAAATCGGACAAAAATTTTGTGTCACAGCACTTTTCTCGAAAACTATTAAAGATAAAAACTTAATTTTTTTTTAAACAAAGACAAACTTTTTATCCCGGGAACATTTTTTATTTCTATATATAAAATACAAAACAAGTTGTGCAGTATCCCAATGGAATATGGAAAAATAGAAGGACTAGTGAAAAATGCTCCAAGGAGCAGTGCAAAAGCAGAATATGATTTTAATTGAGCATTAAAAAGTAATGGACAAGTGCTTCTGTTAATTACTGAGCATGAGGAAGGATAAGGGATCCCTTCTTGGCTACAACTCACTTCAATGCCAACTTTGAAAAAATCATATTTGCGCTTTTTCCGTGAAAACAAATCAGTCGCAGTTACTATAAAAATGTATAGTGTAAAGAAGTAACCAGTAAAGATGCAGCTTAATTAGACATAAATGTAAAGGAAGGCGACATAATGCCAGATACCTAGTTCCTGCAGGTATCACATTCATGCACTGCCACCAAGCATACCCTAAGTGTATAATTGCACAGAAAATTGATTTGTAGTATAGTGCAGAGTGAACAGTGCAGTTAACATCAGAGATGTAGTACAGGCTATACACCGTACACCTTCTGGACTTTTTAATAGAACACCATATACCCTCTGTTTTTCAAGAAAGCTTATAGTATACACATTCTAGAATATCCCTCTGCTTAGAGCATATATCTTATGTTATTTTTATGACTACACCCCTGGTTAACATCTAAAGCACGGTGGAAAATTCTACTAAAGAACCGCAAATTTCTTTTGTATGGAAAAAGCACAAATATGATTTTTTCAAAGTTGGCATTGAAGTGAGTTGTAGCCAAGAAGGGATCCCTTATCCTTCCTCATGCTCAGTAATTAACAGAAGCACTTGTCCATTACTTTTTAATGCTCAATTAAAATCATATTCTGCTTTTGCACTGCTCCTTGGAGCATTTTTCACTAGTCCAAATATTGTAGTACGTGCATATTGTGCAATGCTTTATTGACACAAATCAATAGAATATGGAATGAGAGACCGTCTATGATGTGCAGAAAAGTATAATTAAAAAAAAATGTTTCACATTTTATTGAAACATTTGGGCTGAGAAAACTGTGCTAAAGATCAACTTATAGCATAAGTCTGTCTTACGATGTAAACAAACCATAAAACGCATTTCAGTCTCTTACTTTAATCTGAATCCTTTCTACTTCATGTGCTAGGCAAATAATTAAGAGATCAATGATTAATATTTAAGAGCAGGGTGTAGTCGTAAAAATAACAGAGGATATACGCTCTAAGCAGAGGGTATATGGGGCTCTTTTAAAAAATCCAGAATGTATACGGCTTATACCCCGTATACCCTCCACTACATCCCAGATCTTATATTACTAATAGTCTCATTGAATTAACGACAAGGAGATTACAAGAAGTTATTGATAAAAATAGTTTCGAAACATGGATTAACAAGTCTCCCTCGCCCCTTCACCTCAATTTACATTAGACGTTGCATTATTTAGGATTACTATAGTTCAAAGTTTCTATATTTGACTTGGTGCAATTCAATTCAATAATGCCTTTGAGATGTTAATCAGGATATTTAGCTTTCTGATACTGAGTTAGCATCTCGTGTTGCCGATTTCTGCTTTAGTGTTGCTATCTTATTCATCGAACATCACAATGTCTGACTTTGTCAATAAAATCAATTTGATGTAAACTCTGTTTATTTTCATAAGATTTCGTTCACGTATCAAAAACATATTTAAAGTGTCTAGACTCGTAAATATATTAGCTATGTCACCATTTATAGGCTTGCAGAAATATTAGTATAACTATATATTTATATATCTACCAATCATACCAGATCACAAATGTTTTAAAAATGGGGTTGTTTCTATGTGCTCTTTCTAAAAGACCCTTAAAATTTTTTTAATGTAATCTATAAACATACAGTATAACTTTGGATGCTTTAATAAATTTATTTATATCCTTCAATCTTAAAAATGACATTCCGAATAATTTTCATTAAAAACAATAATCTTAATTATTATTTTGTTTAAACATATGCATCGTATGGAATATTTAAAAGTTTAAAAATGATGATGATTCTTCCAATAGTTCAAAATAAAAATATATTACTTTTTCCTTAAAAATTCATCTTTCAACTTGAAGGCATATTTAACTTTCGATCCAAAGTTCCAAACTTGATTATACTTTATATAAGTGCAATCTTCCAAACAGTATTTCCAACAGTCCACCATTTTTAAAACTATTATAATACCTGGTATGATTGGTAGATATGTAAATATATAGCTATAATTACAGGTATTAGCAAAATTAAAGATAAGACTTTGTTTTTTTTTTCTTATCTATTTTGAACAATTGTATACTTGAAGACGTGAATTTCTCCTTAACCGACACACTTAAAAAGAAAGAGTGGACTTGGTTTCTCTGGAAAGAAATTAACTGGATTGTTAATGAGTTTGTTTCTTAAACGTTTTGCTCATATTGATTTAAATCGCTTATTTAAATTATTCATCTTTATTTAAATTGCTTAAAAGCAGCTCGTTCACTCCAGGTTTTTTTACTCTTTATGAGAAGCTGACTTTCAATAAGTCGTGAGATGAGTGGATTTCGGCTAACTTGAGCTACTTTGTGGTTGAGGTTTTAAGCTAGGAAATTTTAAAAATCAAGTTTTTGCTATCAGTCTATTCTATTGGTGAACAAGCATCGGAAAAACACTACAGAAAAATTAGTTTTATTGTGTATTCCTGACAATGTAAAATATTGATTTACAATGAAAACGAACGCTTGAAAGTTACGTCCCCATTTACACACCGAAAAAAAAGCCAAGAAAGAAAATGTCAAACATGCATTTTCCTCTGTAAAAGATTTTATATTCATTAAGTTTGTGAAGTGAGCAAGGGTTTTGTCAGCAAGGTCATAAGTGAGGTTACAGTGTTTTAAGGAAAGAAAAAACTAATATAGAGGTTAAATGGATAAATTACTAAAATTGCTTTTTAATGGAAAAAATAATATAAGAGAGAGGGTTGTACCTTGGGACGCTTGGACCTCGGGACATTGACATTTTCTAAAAAACTATTAGCAACAATGAATTTTTGTTTATGTCTAATAATGACCTATAATCAACTGATCTCATCATAGTAATAGATAACATCAGAAGCAATTAATAAACGACTTGGGGGAAAAAAAGAAAATTTCCCTAGTCCAAAGTAAATATTTTCCTCCATTCAAATTTCATTTTTTAACTATGTACTTTTACAAGAAGTGAATTGCAACTTATTTTTTCTATAAAAAAGAATATTTTTAAATGTTTTGGCTATGAGAAAATAATGATAGTGCTTCTTGATTTTCCATTATTTTGATTTTATTTAAACCATGTGCTGATTGTACCTTGGGACAGTACACTATGTTGTACCTCGGGACATTGTAACAAATATGTGATTTGTAATAATTTGCATAAATAAACATATTTTTATTATATTTTTTACAGAAAATTCCACAAAACATGCAACATAATAATAATAATAATAATAATAATAATAAAACCTTAATTTTATTTTGGATACATTTTTATAATGACTGAACTTTGCAATTATGAATCTGTTAACTCCCACTAAATCTCTTTCCTTCCATGTGATGCAATGTTCTGAAGAGCACATGTTCTGATGTATTTTTCTGGGTTTTGAATCAATTTTAAAGGTACATTTATGTAGTGTACTATGTTGTTAATCATGAATAGCATAACAGCCATAGTTTCATTTTTACAATAGAAAAATGCCGGGAAGTTGAAATTATTTTGTTTTCAATTCCGATCTATTCTTACCCTAAACTACAGCCACTTGGCTGTACTGTCTTTGGGACAGGAAAACATACTACAAGCTTTGTGGTAATGAATAGATGAGATCATATCTTGGACATCTAATTTACAATATATGTTGTAGTAGAAATAGTTGGAAATACATTTTAAGAACTTTTTCAACTGAAATGTTGAATGAAACAGCTAAATTTATAGCAGCAAATATGTTGTCAGATGTATGCATATAACAAGTTTATCTTCACATTCTCAAAATGTCAAACCTCCAGCAATGAAATCGAATTTTTTCACATTCTGAAAATGTCAAACCTCCAGCAATGAAATTGAATTTTTTCATAGCTGCAGCTTTTAAAAGCAATGTGTGTAGAAGAAAAGGAAAATCTTGCATTTTATCAGTTTCTTTAGTAAAAGTTGAAATTGCCAAGCAGAAGACTGGTGTAACAAGAAAATGAAAAGACTACTTCCAGAACAAAATAGTATTTTGATATCTGTTAATGTTAAACTCGTTTTATCTAGTACTAAAGATGGTGGCAATATTGATTATGATCATACCACAGTTGTGTTAAAAATAAGAAATCTAGAAAATAGATTAGTTTCTTGCAATAGTATCTGGAAAATTTTTGTTCTCTTCTATTGTTCTATGTATCTAAAGTTAGTTGAAGCCCTATCCAATGATGAAAAGTTAAATTTTACTTCCTAATTCCTTAAAAAAATTCCTTTGTATAAAATTGTTATTGTTATTCTACAAAATATTGCATTAATTATTGTACAAAAATATTAATTAGTTGGGTAACTATTGCCCAAATTATGCAGTATGTCCCAAGGTATAACATAGTGTATCCCAAGGTACAACACCCAGTTGTACCTTGGGACAGTTTGCCTTCCTTACTTTAAATGAGTGGCATTTTTTATTTTTAAGCTGCCCGAATTTCTAAAAATATATTATAGAGATAAATGTTGGTGTGTTGAAATGCTGCCTTCAAATTTTAAATCGGGTTATAATCATTGAAATAAGAAATTAAAATGTGAAAACTGTCCCAAGGTACAACACTCTCCCCTCTACTTTTTATGCATAACAGTTTAATCACATAAAGATAACTGTTTTTAAGAAACATTTCTAAAAATATAATTAGAAAAGCACAAGGTTTATAAGCAAGGTTTTTCACGCAAGGTTTATAAGCAATTACAAGTTTGTTATTAAACAGTTTTTATTAATAATTAAACTTTGCATTTTTAAAAAAATCTAATGTTTTTATTTACAACGTAGGTCTCCAAAATAAAATTAAAAAATACTAATTAAACTAGCGGACCCGACAGACGTTGTCCTGTCACCGACAGACGTTGTCCTTCTTGGCACCAACTCCAGAAAATCAAATAAATGTACGTAAATATGGTAATATGCACGATAAACACTACACTCTTAATTTAATTTCTTATTACAATTATGTAAGGAAATTATTCTTCCGTCTTCAGTATATTTTGAAGTCGGTTCAATTTTTCATAGAAAAGTTAATTTTTCTCTTTTTAGTTAAAAGTTAACGATTTTCTGAAGTCGGTTAATCAAAATTATAATACAGGAAATATTATTGTAAAGCATACACGTTTGTCAGGAGTGGGGTTCGAACACGCGATCTCTTTCTTAAAGAAGCTGAGCTTAAATTTGGCGCCTTAGACCGCTCGGACATTCCGTCCGCACTCTATTCATCGAACTTATTCAACACTTTTAATTAGCGAAAAGTCACTAACTATTAGTTTTTGCCTAATTACTAAAAAAGTACTGAATCAATTTCGATGAAATGTGAATCTAAACCATTCTCGAATCCACTGGAACGCACAACAAAATTTCATTAAAATCGGTCCAATCGTTTAGGAGGAGTTCAGTGACATACGCACAAAAGATTTATATATATAAAGATGATTTATTTTGTACTTTTTATTTGGATTTTTTATTAATATTCTACTAATTAATTGTTTTTTTTTTCCTGATTTCAAATAAAAATTATGTCAATATGTAAAATTTGGCTATTAGTATGGCGATTTGTACAATTTGGCGAAATTGGTCGACGAAACCTAAATACCTAAGTATTTATAAATGTATGGTATTTAAATGGTTAATTATTGCATATTATAATTAACTTGATTATCCCATCTATCAATTTTGCCAAATTGTACAAATCACCAATCTCATAGTCAAATTATTCATATTCACATAAATTTCATTTTAAAAATTGAAAAAACAAACAAATAGAAAAAATATTGATAAAAATACAAATAAAAAGCCGAAATAAAAATGACTTAATGACGTTTTAAACAGGTGTATAATATTTAATGTCATTGGATGCGACATTTACGATCATCCATTATTGGCATTTAATCTTATAATTTGGCGATGTTTTTTTTGCGCTTTACAAATGAGGAAGAATTCAATAACCTGTTTTTTTTCCCGTCAACCATAAAATGATCGCCAAACTATAAGATTAAATGACAATAATGGATGATCGTGAATGTCAGATTCAATTAGTATGGCGATTTGTACAATTTGGCGGAATTGGTCGACGGAACCTAAATACCTAAGTATTTATAAATGTATGGTTGCATATTATAATTAACTTGATTATCCCATCTATCAATTTTGCCAAATTGTAATTTGGCGATGGGTTTTTTTTTTTTTTTTTTTTTTTTTTTTTGCGCTTTACAAATGGGGAAGAATTCAATAACCTTTTTTTTTTTTTTTTTTTTTTTTTTTTTTTTTTTTTTTGCATTAAATGAAAGATATTTTGATTTAATATAAGGGTAGACATTATTAAAAGCCTTTTACAAAAAAGTCAATGACCAAATCCTAAGACCTGGAGACCAGATTGGTCGCCAGGGCGGAGTTCTGAACCAATTTCGATGAAATGTGAATCTAAACCATTCTCGAATCCACCGCAACACACACGAAAAATTTCATTAAAATCGGTCCAGTCGTTTAGGAGGAGTTCAGTTACATACACACGCACAGAAGATTTTTATATATAAAGATGAGCATTGAAAATTTCAGGTTTTTGCGCCGAAGACATTGCCAAATTAGGAAAATGTGAATTATCTCACGAACTACTGGATTTAAACGAATTTGCTTAGTACCATTCGATTCAGAATGAAAAAATGCACTAAAATATGTTATCAGTTGAAAAATAACTACAAAAGCTTATTTTTAAGGAATTTTTTAAAAGTTCGTTCTTTTTTCTACTCATCTTAGGGGTAGAATTTTCGAAAATCCCTTTTTAGCGGCACTCGATGTTATAAGAAGTATTTTTACCCCAATTTTCAAGATTTTTGGTATGGTAGATATTTTTGTGCTATGATTAATACGAAATCCTGACTTTCTTTAATATATATAGCACTTTTAATTAGCGAAAAATCACTTATTAGTTTTTCCCTAATTACTAAAAAATTACTGAATCAATTTCGACGAAATGTGAATCTAAACCATTCTCGAATCTACTGGAACGCACACACAAAATTTCATCAAAATCGGTCCAGTCGTTTAGGAGGAGTTCAATTACATATACACGCACAGAAATTTTTTATACATAAAGATGAGCATTGAAAATTTCAGGTTTTTGCGCCAAAGACATCGCCAAATTAGGAAAATGTAAATTATCTCACGAACTACTGGATTTAAACGAATTTGCTTAGTACCATTCGATTCAGAATGAAAAAAAGCACTAAAATATGTTATCAGTTGAAAAATAACTAAAAAAGCTTATTTTTAAGGAATTTTTTAAAAGTTCCTTCTTTTTTCTACTCATCTTAGGGGTGGAATTTTCGAAAATTATTTCTTAGCGGCACTCGATGTTATAAGAAGTATTTTTACCTAAATTTTTAATATTTTTGGTTAGGTAGATTTTTTTGTGCTGTGATTAATACGAAATCCCGACTTTCTTTTATATATACAGCACTTTTAATTAGCGAAAAATCACTAACTATTAGTTTTTGCCTAATTACTAAAAAAGTACTGAATCAATTTCGTCGAAATGTGAATCTAAACCATTCTCGAATCCACTGGAACGCACACACAAAATTTCATCAAAATCGGTCCAGTCGTTTAGGAGGATTTCAGTTACATACACACGCACAGAAGATTTTTATATATAAAGATTGGGAAAAATACTAATTAAATTACTTATGTTTGTAATAAAGAATCAGTCAAAATTAGAGGCGGGATTACATTAGAAAGTTTGTAAAAAATACTTTTGAATATTTGGCGTGAAAAGAAGAAAGCATTATGCAATTTAACGAGCAGTGCTTTTCCTCGTGAAAAGCAAACGATTTTAATGCAACTGAAAACTGTTGGATTTTTAGAATGCGTGTAAATAGAATTTACTGAATTTAAACACAAACAATGAGATTTTAATATATATATATATATATATATATATATATATATTGTATTGTATTGCATATATTGCTTGTTGTCGTAATTATTTAATTTATCATTAGAAAAAATATTTTCATACACTTAAGCATATTCAAAAATAAAAGTCAGATGTTTCCATAGAAACAAAATTGAATCGGCAATGTTCAATTGACTTTGAGCTTGAAACAATTTTAATAGTTTAAATCGCAAATTTTTAGGATGAAATTGAATATAAATACATATAAATATTGATATAATGCAATTATACTTAAAACAAACTAAAATTGACAAAAATAAAGTTATTTAATTTAAATTTATCTAAACAAGTTAAACATGAAACTTTTTTCCTTAAAGTGTATTTGATATAAAAAAGTATTTTTTGAAATTGCATTCCATCGCCAACCAATGAATAAACGCCAAAAAACCAAATTTTCATTATTTTTTACGGGCGCTGAGTGGGAGTTCTGCCGAAATTTTTTTAATAAACATATATATACTCATGAGAAGAGTGTTCTGTATTTTTATTTCAGAATTTTTGGAGTATGGCAATATGGAAACCTTCGTTGTTAGTTATAAGAACAAAAAAAATTTTCGCGAAAATTTTTTCTCATACAAAACAGCAAATTTCCTTGTGTGAGGTTTGTTTTGTGATTTTTTAGTAATTTTTTTAACAATAAAATAAATAATTCATAAGCGAATGTTTTAATTGAGTATTCGAAAAAAAAATTTCTACTGTCTATTGTTGGATATTACAAACGTTACCGAACATCACATAGAATTTATATACATAAAATTATTATACTACAGTCCTGTATAAAGTCACAAAGTATGAAAGATGAGAAAACTTTTTCCTGCCAAATTTCTTTTCAACCGAGCGAAATTCCGGAATAGTTTACAACTGTACATAAATTACCTCCAATCTTTGTAAGTTTGACTCAATTTTGGTAGATGCGGAAATTCAAGCTATTTTCTTACCAAAAACAAATATTTCATCGAAAACTTTGGCAGAAACTAATAGAAAAAGAACAATTTTTAGTCGATTTTTAAAGGAACACAGTACTTTTGAAACCAACTCTTCAATTTTTAATAATACTGTAATAATATGTGGTGCCACAATACGTAATAATAAAAATTAAATAAAAAAAATCTTATAAAAGAGCTTATTTTATTAAAATTTATTACCTTTTAGGTGCGTTCGTAATTATGTAAATACGTAGCACCTATAGTTGTCATTCAGTCCGTCCGTCTGTCCGCATATAACAACGCAAAAACTACCCAACCGAATCGTTTGAAGTTTAAAATATATAATTATTACGTAATTTTGTCGAGTATTTTCATATATTTTATGAAAATCGGATGCATAAATCAATTACAGGGACAATCAAAAGTATTCCGTTACATTACGGTCAATGAGGGGAAAATTTCAAATGCATTTTAATCGTTTGAAATTTAAAATACATAACTATTACCTAATTTTGTTGAATTATTTCAAATTTTATCAAAATCGGAAGCATAGTTCAATTTCAGGGACAATCAAAATTATTCCGTTACATTACGGTCAATGGGGAAAAATGTTTCAAATACATTTTAATGGTGTTACACTCATTCGAACATATTAAAATTGATATGCATCTATGAAGTACACATTATAATATACATTTTGCACAAATTGTGGTGTAAAGAACATTTGTTATTGATTTACAAGGCCACACAAAATTATTCCATTACAGAATGGTATAGGGAGAACATTGTTTGGTGCGTATTTTAATTGTAATTAACTATTTACAGTTTTATGAGATTGATATATGAGGGTGTTATTTTTAAAACTTAGTTATCGTACGAACGGACCTCATTTGCTATGCTTCACGTGCAATTTCCAACTTGTTTTAATTTAACTTTTTAAAATCCTTACTACTTTTGTAAATATAGATATTTTTTCTTCATTTTTTTTATTCACATTCATGAGAATAAATTACATAAAACTATGTACGGATTTTTAGATGTAGTTGATTTTTTTTTTCTCATGCATATTAAAAATGAAGGAAATTCAACAAATTTTCAATTTAATTATATATTTTTTAAAAATAACTATAATATTGAATGTTAAATACATCATGGAAAACAAATAAAAAAAAAAAAAAAAAAAAAAAAAAAAAAAAAAAAAAAAAAACCTTTTTCTAATTTAGCACAAAAGCCTTAGTATTTTTCGAGCAAGCAAATTATAAAAATATGAACAGGGAGAAAAATCAGTTTAAAACTTTCACTTGTATGGGTAATTGCGCTCGATCTATTAACAAAGTTTACAATATCTCGCAATACAGTTGTCGGATAGGTAAAAATGAGGTGTAAAATATTCACAATTAAAGAAGCATTCAGTTAACATTAATAAACGAAAGTCGATGTTTTGAACCAATTTTAAGGCACTTTGTCTCTGATGAAGGTAACAGGACAGCACTGAAAACTCATAATGATTTTTGCTTGTTTACTTTGATATGTTTAAACTTTATTTATTTATTTATTTTTATTTACTTTTCTTTCTTTTTTTTTTGAAAATGAGGAAATGTACGAATGAAGTTAATGTTTTCAACAATCGAATACTGACTCAAATATAAGCAAAAGTACACAGGAAATCTTTTTTGTGTGTGTGTGTGTGTCTGTGTGTGTGTTATTTAACGTGGCCCTGATCTGAATGGTTTCGAAAATGCCACATATTGTGACTTCTATTGACAATGTTGTTTAAAAATCCAGGTTTGTTTAATCAGGATCTGCATACAAGCCTAGTTGAATACTTATTGCAGTGGCTGACATTTATAATGTAAAAGAAAAATTAAGCCCATACATTCAAAATAGAATATTTGTGTTTTTCCAACGACTAAGATTCTGTGTAACAAATTTATAATTGTAAGGCATAGAAAAAAATCTGTTTTAGATAATACAACTAATGATGTAACCAAATAGTGATTTTGGCCGAATACAAGGGCCGAATAGAAGGGAGGAGACACATTTTTGCACTACCTATTCGACAATTGCTTTGAAAATATAGCACCAAAAATCAAAAGAAATGTATTTTTATGTTCAGGATTATGAAAGCTTTTAGAAGAAACCTCACACAATCGTACAAAGAAAAGATTTTTTTCTAGTAACTTATTTTGCCTCTCTGTATTTTACCCCCAAATATATATTTGAATGTTTAATAATGTGTAAATATGTGGCTCACCAGTCTTTAATACTTCTTCCAATTTAAAATTTCCGCATTCCATAGTTTACTAGTAAAAGGCTGTGACAGACAGACGCAGGAGCCATCTTATAATGATTCCGTTTTCACTTTTTAAGTATGGAACCTAAAAAACGAGTCTCCTAGCTGTAATATGTTAAATTTATGCAGAACAACCGATTTATGTTTACATAAAAGTCACTACTGAACAAATAAATCGTCATAATCGGCTGCATCTGGCTAAGGTAGAAAGTTAATCTATTTGTCCAAAGAATATCTCACGAAATCCTTTACGCTTTAAACGTACAACTCTTTCTTTTTTAGTTAAACATTAATGCTTGAGGGCGTATTTGGAATTTATTAGTGGATTATTGGTCGTTTTTGCCGGACGGAAAAAATTTCCAGTGGGAAACAGCACAGTTAAAAGACGGAAAAGCTAATGGGACGATAACGAATCTGGTAATTAGACTTATGCAGAAAACCACAACTGATATAATATTTACCGCATTGTGTTTAATTTGTTTGTCGTTAAATAAGGCAAATATTGCTTTTTGAAGAAAGTGGTGCAAATCCTGAAAATATATGGGCCATTTTCACCATTCGCTTACATTTCATGGTAACGGACTTGACAAGTAACGGATTTGACATTTCAAATAAAACTAAAATAAAACTAATATATATATATTAAAATGAATTAGCTTGTATATTTTCTAACTTAGATAATAATTTACATTTCTTCTAAAACTATTTAGTAAACTTACTTAGCAGCTTACATTTCATCGCTTACAAATATGGTAACGGACTTGACATTTCAAATAAAACTATTAGAAATGAAATAGCTTGTATAGTTTCTAACTTAGATAATAATACACATACCTTTTAAAACTATTTAGTAAACAATATTTAATTACAAAAGTGCAAAAATCATTATTTTAATATTAAAATTTACGGTAACAGACTTGACGGTGAAAAAAAAATTACCAACCTTGATAAAAGCTTATTCTTGCCACTATTACATTGCTTCACAATTGAAGAGTAAAAAATGGCAAGTAGTATTTGCCTGAATAATTTAACTATATCGCTGAATATTTGCTGCTAATTTAGGCAGAATTAGAAACCTATTTTGACTAAAATAATCACAAGGTAACACACTTGATGCTAAGTGAGGTACAAAAGGTTTCTGGTAATTTCTTAAAGAAAATATATTTTGTAATATTTTTTTTTCATTAATATAGAACATTAACAGTTCATATTTAAAATAATTAAACCTTTTTATTTAAAAAAGTTAGCTAAAAAAAACAAACAAACAAACAAACAAACAAACAAAAAAAAACAGTTAAAAGCATAAAACTTGGAATGGGGCAGGAATTTTTTCTTAGAATCAAAATTTTAAGGATTTATATCCCAAAAAGTTTTATTGATTTTTTTTTCATGTTAGAAATGTTCAATATAATCTGCTTTAGCTAATGCATACCTCAAATAAAACTTTAAGTATCAATTTATGTTTGAATTTTTTTCTTTTTACTCTGGGACAGCATAATGTAAGCAAAATTTGAAAATGACCCATATAATGTCTCAGAATCTTAATTAATTAGATTAAGATTGAGGGCTTATAGAGCAAAACTAAATAGTTTTTAAAGTAACTTAAAATAAAAAGTATAGTAATTCACATACATTTTAAGTTCACATAAATTGTCTGAGATTTTGCAAGATTTTGCGAAAAATTAGCATAGGGTGTCTGCCTTACCCTCCAATGAAGTCCGTAATTTAGAGGCGCACCAACAGTGATACCATACGTACTATATTAATTATAAATTTATATTAAAAAAATACGAAAGAAAAGTATATAAAAGAAAAAATACATAAGGAGTACAAAAATTATGAAATAAAATAATTTGTGCCGCATGTCAACAACAACAACAAAACAAGTACGAAAAATCATGCCTTAAGCATAGATTATGAAGCACTTTCCAACACTTCCTAAAATCATTAACAAAACTTCATTATCTAGAGAAAAAATGTGTTAGTGTCCATAGCCATATATGTATTCAAATACTTTTGAACAGCCATGTGTTTGATTTGACGGCTGATAAATATATACTATATAATGAGTAAATTTAGTCTTGCAAGAAAACACCTATCTATTTGAAAATTTTCTTTCACAAATTTATACTAATGTATGGAAATATACTTGAATACTTTTGTTCAGCTCTGTAGTTTATCTAGTACCTTTATTACGTGAAAGTATTTTGCTAAAATTTACTTCATATAAAAATACTCTTTAAACTACTTAAATCCTACTTCCAGAAATTACCATACAAAGGCGACCATGTATCCAGTTCTTTGCGTGACTCTGTATAACATTTTATCTATAATCTACAAACATTTCTTAGTAAACTATATGCATTTAAACATATTTACGAGAGTTAGAGAGCGGCCATACGGCCAAACAAATCGAAAGCATAAGCTCTTTTCAACTTTGTTGGAAAGTGCTAAAATTAATTTACGAATGAATCTTTTTATAATTTTAATAAAGTAATAATGTTAGTAAAACAAAAATGTGGAATATTTATGTCACATAAATAAATTATACTTTATTTGGCAATGAAATCATTTTTGTGGTTGTACTGTATGTACATAAAATTAGAAGCATATAAACTGGGATAAATAATAAAGCTTAATTGGCAAATAGGTAGGTAAACGAATGTTTAAGAGAATTCATAGTGAACTGGAGTTTTTTTCATTTTTGTTAATGAAAATTTTCTAATAACATCTTGCATAATAAGTTCATAAAAAATAATGAATTCTGCTGATTTAATAGCAAGATTTGAAAGTTGTTTTGTAACTTATGTATCATATGTTTCAATAATTTTTAGTTAGGGTAACTCAGTGCTAAAATCTGCTCAAGTTTTTACAATGTTTTGCCACATTTTTGTGTTCAAAATTAAAACTAAATCTATCGCATTCATTTTAAAGAATAATAACATATAATTATAAATAATATATTTGTGGTAAATCTATCAAATTTATTTCAAGAATTATAAATTTGAATAAAAATAAAGCATGTATTTTTTATTTAAGTATTTTTGACTTGCTTAAAATGCTTTGCCCATTATGGCACCTGCGTGCGTCGCAGGCATATTCACAATGTCTACTCTATTCAGATCCCAAGCTGTTCTGATTAGTTCGCAAGATTAATGCCGTACTAAGTTTTAATGTCTTCGAAGTGGCGATCGATTGCATCGTGCATAGCACATATTTACTATTTTTTAATGGTGAAAAGGTACCATTTTTTTATTGTTCCACAAAAAGAAAATTTTAACGTTCTTGTAGAATTTTCTATCATAAAAATAAAGTTTTCTTTTTATATATTAGAATTTATGTATTATTTTTCTGGTTAGTAATTGAAAGTTCCCTGTACATTTATTTGTAAGATCTTAACTTTATTTGTGGCTAAATCTCTAATACATTATCTTTTATAATTGAATGGAGATTTAGAAAAAATACAGAATTTACTTGTTTTTCCAAGCTTATTTTCAGCCCTCCTCCCCCCCCCCAAAAAAAAAAAATCTGTAGTGAATTCTATCATTTAAAAAGTAAATTTCGGATGTTTTTCATTATTTATACCATTTCTATTTTAGAAAATTGAATTCCTATTAGGATAGTAGATATATTTTTTAGTCTAATGGTACTCTTAACTGGGAGTGCGTCTGTTCTTTTTACCCCATGACTGTGCTTGTCTTCATATAAGAGAATATAACTTAGATTTTGCGATTTTATTTTCTTTAGCTTTTCAATAAATATCATTTCAATAATGAAAAATATTCAAATTAGCAAATTAATAACGTTTCTAATAGTTTGATACATAAAGTAATACCTTTACGGTTGACTGAATGAGCAGCAGGTGAAGGAAGAATGGAACATATTCACTTGAAGTAGTTTCGAACAACACCAATGTTTATTCCTAAGAAGAACTAATTGACCTTGCACGCCGGAAATAAATCTCCTTTTCTTATCGTGTAAAAATAGTTTTATTTAATTCTAAATGAATGTTTTTAATCCGTTGTTAATTACATGTTATTTTATATGAACATAAAAGGGGCTATACTTATATAACGTTATCAACATTTATGCAAATTTTGGACCTTCCCCCCCTCCTTAAGACATCATACATTATCATTAGTGGAACTTCTCTCCCCCCCCCCACACACACCCAATGATAACGTTATCAATGTCTAAACTCTATCATTATTTTTTATTACATTATTTTTTTTTCTTTTATCCGTTTGCAGTAATATACACATGTGATTATACATTTATTAGTAGCATAGTTTACAGATTGAAAAAGGTCAATAATATATAAAATATTAAACAAATTTAGATAAAATAACATCTAAAAATATTATCTACTATTTAAAAGTATTTAATAGTAGCTTCTTATTGTATAATGCATTCAACAACAGTGTTGTCTTCTGGCAATTGCACTCTGCTCGCAAAGGGTAAAAGCAGAGCCTTTCAGGGAAGAAGTGAATAAAATTATTCCCCTTTCTTTACTTGTAAATGCAAATATCATTCATGTTTCTGGTTTGCAACAGCGAATTATACGCACACATGGCAGAAAAAAAAGGAATATCAGTCTCTGGGGGGAAATTTTAAAGTAAAATGATTTGATAGATGTTTAATGGCTTTAATAATAGCTTTGTATTTTCATAAAAACATAGAAAAATAATAATAAATAAAAGGTAACAGACTATTTGGATCTAAAGAAAAAATTACTCAAAAAAGAAAAGTTTGAGAAGTCCAAAAATGATAACGATATCAAAAAGTAAACCCCCTTCCCCTTGCGATATCTAACGATATCAAGTACCAGACCCCTCCCCCCCTCTCCTCTGTCTTAAAGTGATAACGTTATATAGATTCACAGCATGAAGATTTCTTTCTTTTTCTTAATGTCTGCTTTTCCTAAAGAGCAATATTTACCAAGTGTCCTGTTTTCGCATAGAATTCTGCATGCGCTGAGTTGTACCTCACCTGAACCCGAAAATTTTGCTTTAAATCAAAGAAAAAAAAAATATATATCGTTAATCCGAATTTCAAATATTAAAACCAGATTAAAAAGGAAATTATTTTACTTTTAAATTAAATTATGGAAAAGTAGTCTTAAATCATATTTCTACTTTCAAATTTACCTTTTTCTGAGTAAAAATGAACAAACAAATATACATTAACATTCAAATATATTATTTTTTTCAACTGAAAAGTATTCAGGACTTTCTTTTCAAAATCAGGTCAGTCCAAGCCTTATCCGAAAGAATCAAAACTCTTACACGAAACATTTAAAATCTTTCCGACTCGGACTCAAACCGCAATGAAAAAATAAAAAACCCCTTCATAAACTCGACCCCACTGTGCAACCCGATATACTACTCCAATTTAGATGTAATAGGGTGAAAAAAATATAAAACACGTAAATTTCACATTTTTTTTCGTGATCATTAACGAAATAAAAGCTAGTCGTTGGGGGTCACCGTAATATTTACCCATCACTTGTGACATGTACGATAAGTCATTTTTGGCGATAATTTTTTGATCGATGAAATAATCAAGTACCTTTCGAACTGCGTAAAAGAAGCATCCTTATAACTCAAAAATAATAATTATATTAACTAACAGTTTACTGCATTGGATTAAGCGTCTCCTTTCCAAATAACATATGTCTTTGAATCGAAATTTGAATGAAATACAGGATCATGAAAAATCAAAAAACGTGGAAAATATTAATATAAATATCTCGGCAATTAATCATCCGATCAAGTTCGTTCTTTTTTTAAAATTTATAGTTTTTTAAATTGGCTTTTGACATTTACTCCTTAAAAAAAAACAAAAAAAAATTATATACTTTTTTATTAGAAAGAATATTTCGAGAGTTTGAAAAAAATAGTTCCAGATAATCGAGGTTATTGATATTAAATGGGATTCCTTTCATTCTGATATACTAAATACATACCAAATTACAAGTCGTTATCTCAGTTTGTTCGGGAGGTGGAACGTTTACAAAGACACAAACAGACAGACATACACACAGACAGATGGACGACAAATTTTTTTGTCTAAAAATATGTTTTTTGGACTCTTCAGTGTCTGGAACGTGTAAATCCGTTAAAAAATGTTTTCGATTTTCAAAACTATTGCAAGATTTACCCTATACTACGTTTGATGGAAAAGTTAAGAGATGAAATTTAATGAGTGGTGAAGTGGGGAAAATTTTTCGCTTTATTTAATGGCAGATATTCAGTAATTACAGGGTGTCCAGCAAATAACACCCTGATTTCAAAATTAAATTTCTCAAAAACAAAGATCGATAGAATTATGCGGTAAACGGTTTGTTTATTAAAGCTGTAAAAATCTCATACAGAAATTTCGAACGGTGAATATTTTGAAAAAATTGTGTTCTGATTGCAAAGAATGATTTGATTTGACTTTTCTCTTATTTTAGATTGTTTGCAGAGAACAAGTTTTTCGGCTTATAGTGCCATATTTTAACAATTTTTCGAAGTAAAATTTTAGAATTTCGAAATTTCAAAAATTTAATACCAAAAATCTTAAAAATGTGGCACTGTAACACGAAAAACGCCTTCTCTGAAAGCAATCTAAAACGAAAAAAATGTCAAATCAAAGCATTCTTTGCAATCAGAATACAATCTTTTCCAAATATTCACCGCTCGAAATTTCTGTATAAGATTTTTACAGCTTACCTAATAAACAAACCGTTTACCGCATAATTCTATCGATCTTTGTTTTTGAGAAATTTAATTTTGAAATCAGGGTGTTATTTGCTGGACACCCTGTAAATAAAGCCACGACTATTGTTCTTCAGTTATGGTAGATTACTTGAATAAAATATGGTCTAAATTAGCAACTCTGCTCATGACAAAACCAACCTCAGTAATTTCATTTCATGTTTATTTACATTTGATACACGGACAATGCCAGAACAATCACCTGATGGCACAAGCTTTCAGCGAGAAAAGAACGCAAATCCCTTTTCATTTCTACATCGAGTGAAATGTATAATGGACATCAAACAATAGTGGATAACATGTACACTGCAGTACTTAGGTGAATATTGTCAGATGAATTTCAAGGTTAAAAAAAAAAACCTTTGTTGCTGGTGTTATTGTGACACGCTAAAAGATAAAATATAAAATACACTGTAAAAAAAAAAAAAAAAAAAAAAAAAAAAAAAAAAAAAAAAAAGACTTACGGAGCATTGAAAAGAAAGATGCCTGATTTTGTTTCCCCCCATAAAGCCCTATCGTTTTACTTACTCATCATACGTAGTATAGGTAAGTCTGGCAATCGTTTTGAAAATCGAATTTTTTTTTTTCATGGATTTACATTTCAGATACTTAAGATTCCGAAAAACGTATTTTTAGAAAAAAAAATTGCCGTTTAACAGTGTGGTATTTTGCTGAAAAACTTGGCCAAAATTATTTAAATTGTTTTGTGCGTTCTATAACAGTTAAAATGCTTTAAGGAAACGTAAAATATATTATTGTGATAGAAACAAATCATTTTTCGAACAATTTACGCAAATTATTGTTTTACTACTCACCATTCTTTCGAGCATAATCTTCCATGTCATCGTCTTCAGAATCGCTCGAAAACTAGATTCTGGCAATACCAACTCTTAAATAAAGATCGAAACAAAAAAGTAAGCCATTAAGTACATTTTTCTTGCAGTCTATGAGCAAGTCTTTTCTTGAAAAGTTTTGACTATATGAACGAAAATGCATGTTGTGGGCTTCAGCTGCCATCTCTGATAGCTGCCGAATTGGGTGGTATGCATGTTCTTTAATAGTAGCTCCGCGATTCAAAATTTTGTGTAATGTGTGTGACACTGGGTCCCAACTGTAAAGATTTACACAAAGGTTAGAAGTGTTATTCGCAATTTCTTGAAATTTTTTCTGATCTATTTTATAATCATTAGATAGCACGCCTAGGATAGTTTTTAAACAGTGCATTAATTTTATCTCAATTCCTGTAATTTAAGCTGAGGTTTCTCGATCTGAGAAAACTTTTTTTTTGAGGTATTTCCGAAACCAACTTTTGCAGTGTGTACCAGTATCGCATATCAGTTTAAAACATACCTTGCGTTAGTTTTTTTTTTTTTCTTTTATTGACAGTCGTTCTCATTTTTGCTTCTTGCTAACAATTTTTTTATTGGGAACTTTTTAATTACAAGAAAGATGTAAAATTGACTCGAAAAATATGATTCTAAATAGAATATTGAAAGACCGAATTTCAAAGAATCAGGATCAATGTCTTTAATTATTTTTAGCTTATTAAAATCTTTTTTATGATTGTTTGCAAATATAGCATCGCATCGATGAATTGATTGCTAGTAGTAGCATTGGAAACTTTAGCATCGACACTAGTCAGCACACTAATTTGAATTGAACTTGTAATAAACCATAAGCTGTGAGGATCTCTGTATTTATTAAATTTTATGCTTGCTGTTCAATGTATTTTACCTCCTCTTGGATCATGTCATTATTTTCATGAATAAATCTTGTTAGTATGAGAAATCAAAAGAGAGGATATGAAGATACAGTGTTCTGCCACCATACTTTTGAAATCCATTTATTTGCTTATTAATCTCAAAGAAGCTAAAGAGTTTTTGAAAGCGTTTCAATCATTGAAATGTTTAAGTCATGTTAGAGTCAAAGGGATTTTCAGACTTTTGTTTAAATATTTGTTGTGGAGATCTGTCACAACCCCATTTGCACAGGAGTTCTAAACTTATCAGTTCTGCTTCACTTGCTGTTGTGAAAACATTTTCTATGTATTAACACAGTCTTTGAGTAAAGTCATCTAAAAGATTTTAAAGTTTTACTTCCGCCATGTTTTCAGTAATGAAGTTATCTTTTCGATAAAATTGTTCTTTAGCTCCCTGAAGAAGTATATAGCGAGGACATACATATTTATTAAATGTACGGGTGATGTTAAAACGATTGTATGTAAAATCTGCTGCAACAAACATGGCCAAAGCCTCAGTTGGTAATAACTTCAATGTACTTAAGTTTGAGGTCTACGACAAAGAATTAAACTTTTTTCGAAATTTGGCTGCCCTTGTTGGCCTGAATGCAATGTCTTTAATAATTTGTAAAACATCTGCATGACCTGCTGCTTTTTGTTCAGTTGAACTACAATTGTTCTTGTCTAATTTCAGATTTTAATTGTTCCATTTTATATCTCTTACTTCTGCCAATACAATTTTTAAATTATTTTGCTGGGTGACCGAGTTTTTCTACTATCCTTATAGAAAAATAAAGCCTTCCTTTCAGTCATTCCTCATTATTTTCACAAAAGCATTGTTCAGTGAATCCCAAAGAATCTCATTTTTGTTTATAATTATGTTTGAAAGATTTCTGACGTAATCAAATATATTTAATTTTATAAACATTTCGCAATTTCGATAGTTTTTCTTTCATAAACTTTAACTCGTTATTTTGTATGTGTCACAATACGTTTATTACATCACTCATATATTTTTTTGATATTGCTATTGATTTTTTTATTCAATAGAATAAAAAAAATAATGTATGTATATCTAGTAAATTTCTTCTTAATAATATAAAACTTTCTTACCTCGATATTGAGTAAAGAACGCAATTCCTTATGGTTGATAGAAAATGTATTATTCAAAAAGATAACAGATAATTCACATATTACAAACTCTTGGGACAAAAACAAAATGTTACATTATATACAAAGAATCATTTAGTCCGCGTTATGGATGTACGATCAAAAAACATTTTACTGAAAGTAAAAAAAAAAAAAAAAAAAAAAAGGAAACATCCAACTTCTTAAAAAAAAAGGATTTTTCCCCTTCAATTTGCAGATTTATCATCTGCACACAAAAGTCTATTCAGTAGGAATAAAAAACTAGAGTATATGTTAAATGTAAACAATTAATAATTTTTTTTAATTTAATAAAGTAAAAAAACTGCTTTCCAGAAACTTTTTTTTGAAATTTTGTTTTACTTATTAAAAAAATGGGGGCAAATTTTTTTCATATATTTTAATTAGAAGGTCTATATATTATGAAAACACAAGAGTTCTTGTTGAACTCAGTTTAACTCCCTATTAAAATTATAATTTTATCTAAAATATTCAACCCAAAAAAATCTATGGTTTCAAACTTGAAAATCATAATGAACATGTACTGTATTTACAAAAATATTTATGTACCAGAGAGTATATGCCTTGGTCTTTAAAAACTGTAAAATGTTTCTGAAGTTCGACTTATAATAGTTTTTCAGACGCTCGATAAAATGATGCATAGATCCGAAGCATAAAATGAGAAATGCAAAAACCATGACTTCCAAGTAAAATACCAGACAGTTGAAGAATCTACAGAAAGAAATTAACCCGTTTTCATATGAACAGGATAGTCCTCTTACACCAACCAGAAAACGATCAACTAAATATGAAGTTTAAAATTTTGACTTTTGGCCAGCTTTTTGAGCGAAATACCACACTATGGTCCGTCAGTCTGCGTGTCTGTCTGTCTGTCTCCCGAACGCTCTATCTCCCGAAAAAAATTGAGATAGAGACTTGAAATTTTGTATGTGCTTAGTATGTACGAATGGAATGAAGCCTATTTAATATCAGTAACCTCGATTATCCGGAACTATTTTTTTCGGACTCTCGAAAAATTCGTTCTGATGAAAGGTGTATAAAAATTTTCGAAATTTTTTGTTTTGGACGTAAAAGGCAATACAATAACACAAATTTTGCATAAAAAACGAAGTCAGTTGGATTATTAGTTGTCGAGATATTTTTAATCTTGCTTTCCACATTCTTCGATTTTTCATGATCCTGTATTTCATTCAAATTTCAATTCAAAGATATATTTTAATTGGAAATGAGTTACGTAATCCGACGCAACAAACTGTTAGCGAATATGGTTATTATTTTTGCGGTTATAGGGATGTTTCTTTTATGCAATTCAGTACTACTTGAATAGTTTGACGTTTCATATAATTTTTTGAAATTGGTTCATCAGTAAATCATCAATAGAGCATGACTATGCGTTAAAAATACTTAAATATACGTTTAAATTTTGTTTTGGAATTGCAAAGCATTTTATAACACATGATTTGTTTTCATATATTATACTATGCATATCCATGATAAGTAAGTATTACGGTGGCCCCCAACGACTAGTTCGTTCTTGTTTTGAAATATTTCATGCTTCAGTAGATTCAGCTAAAGTCACGGAATTTTATATTCTCCTGTTTAAAAATCTAATGGCTATCATCAGGGAATTAAATTTCATATAATTTTCTCTAAAGAAATAATTTAAGCAATTATAGGTCTTTGACTCTTATTAAAGTACTTGAAGATAGCCCGTCAAAATGACGTGTTTCCATTTTTGAAAGGATGATAAAACATTACAACAACTTTGGTCAATCATAGCCACTTTAGGCTTAAACAATTTTGAAATATACAAAGATTGAACACGTGGGAAAAATCTAAAATCAATAGAAATCTGCATTTAAAACTATAACAAAACTATCTAATGGATGGGGAGGGATTGTAATGAACAAATACTGAGCGAAAATAATAAAAAAATCCAAAATGTATAAAAAATTTTCCCATTTTGTCCATTTCCAGATGAATATGAGAGGGTAGCCAAATTATCAAATTAATGGGTAAAATAATAGCATAGAATATGCCGCTAATGACTTTCACTCACAAAATTACAGTAATTATTTCACAAAAAACATGCAAATTAACATGCCTTAATAATGCAAAACATATACTAATAATGCTATTTTAAAACATTTGTGAATTAACTATTTTATACTATTAGCTAATACTTAAAAGAAAATACTTTATAAAATCGAAAACAAATGTGAACAATAAAGAGTAAACAATCGTGATTTCGTTATGTGACAATGAAGTCATTCACGGCTATAAAAAATAAATAAATAAATAAATAAAATAAATAAATAAATAAATAAAGCAACACGAATATAAAAATTCTGACAATATTGTATTTAAAACGCACCTTCGCTTTTCTTAAATAAAAAGTTTTAATTAAATTCTGTTAAAAATTTGACTGTTTTCCTGCATCGTCATTACACAGCTTTTATAGAAAATTATTCCTTTACCGTGGGCGTGTTCAGTGCAACTTACTAAAGTAACCAATGTTACCGACCTATTGTAGTGCAGTATGAAAGCGAATTGTGGCACCAGTGAAAACTGTTGAATTGTAGCTGACGTCACACTCTGCCTTGATTTTCGTTTCGTACTTGCCTACAATCAGTAAGTAACCGGTAAGTTGTGCTGAACACGCCCCGTATTACACTGTTAAAAATTTGACCCATTTGTTGCAGCGTCACTCCACAGCTTTTATAGAATGTCTCTTTTATGACCAATGAGAATGCTCCATAACACAGCAAAGTAATCGTTTTCTATAAAAGCGGTGGAGTGATGCTGCAGCAAATGAGTCAAATTTTTAGCAGTGTGAATTTTGTGTTTGAAATAGGGAAAAGATTTCAAAGCACAGTAAAATATAGTGACGTCATTTACAGCTCAAACTGTAAATCTGACAAATGAGAATGCTCCATTACGACTCTGGAACGTCTGCATTAGACGAAAAATTGATAGCCTTTAAAATCGGAGATAACTTTTCACAAAGGAATTTGTCATTGGTCACAATAAGTGTTTTTTCTCGTGGATGGGTTGACCCCGGAATCGTTATACACGGAGGGATTTTATATATATATAACAGTTCGATACTTTTTTCTTTCTCAAATAAACGTATTGCATCAAATTCTCGAGTAGGAATTTTTTACGTGTGAATTTATGTCATATAATGTTATTTCACGTCTACTTTTTTAAAATTAAGATTTTTTGATTGGCACCACTTTTTTTTTCAAATAGTTAAAATTCCCGTTCTTTTTCACCCTAATGGGAAAACGTGAAAACTATGAGAATTTTAACATTTCAAAAAAGTGGTGTAAATCAGAAATATATATGTATATATTATTTGTAAAAGAATATTAAATAATATTGTTTGACAGAACTTTAAGCTTGACCTAATACCTAAGTGTTGTATTTTTATGTGTACAACCTATATTTATGTATGGTAATATAGAATCGCGTGTGATATTCGTGTCACAGCCGCCACACATGAAAATTCTTTTTTCAACATGTTCCAAAAAAGTTGAAAAGTGTTTATGAATTGGGTTTCTTTGTTTGATTGCAGGTCTGTGCTCTAACTTACAAAAATTTATTCGAATTGTCATGCAATTGATATATGTTATTGAAGTTTAATATGGCACGCTCAGTATTGAACACGATGTGCATGATGTGTAGCCTTTATAGTTCATTTATGGGAACACGCAAAAAAATTCAGTTACATTAAAAGGCTTATAGGTTAAAATCGCTTACAATACATTTTAATGAAATTACAGTATTTCTAATATATTTAAATTGATAAATATAATTGAGGTGTACTACACGATACTTACTATAGAATAGCGTGTGCATAGCATTCATTTTCCATTTACGGGGAAACACAAAAGAATCAGGTTACAGGACTGTCTATTTTACCATTTCACTACGGGGACATTTTACGAAATTTTTTATGCTTTGTCACTTCTGCTTTTCTTGTTTTTAGAAACAGAAAATTTTTCTTTATTTAATTGAGAAAATACTCCGATTAAAAAAGTCGAATTTTACAGTACAATTTTGCTGGTGGGCATTCTTAACCCCTTGAGAGGCAAGCAATAATGTCTCTGTAATATTGAATCCTCACCGGAATAATCGAAAAATTTTATTTTAAAATAAGAAAGAACAATTTTTCTGCAATTTGTCACCAAAGTTAAAAAGATAAAAATTTTGTTAAAAATAAATTTCTGGTGAGAATCTTTTTCAAATTAGGCGGGATAAAATATATCCCACCACCTTTCAAGGGATTAATTGTTTTTGCATCCCGTATACTTGTCGCTTGTCCCTAAGGGATTAGCAATAATTGCTGGAAGTGCGTTTTAAGGGAGACCGTAAGAAAACGCCCAAAATTTTTATTATTGATTTTAAAGTAATGAATTTTGGTGTACTATTTAAGAATCTTTTTGTAAGGAATAATTAGCAAAAAAATTAACTTTTTATTAAAAAGTATATTTTTTATGGGGATTTTTTTTTTTTTTTTTTTTTTTTTTTTTTTTTTTTTTTGTCGAAAAATACACTTTTTAAAATTACTACTCCTCATTCAATTTTCAATGTTTTGATATTATTAAAATTTCTTAAATAGTGTTATAGTATATGGAAAAGACCTAGGGAGAGTTATTTTTAATTTTATATTTTAGTCAGCTAAAAAAAAAAAAAAAGAAAGAAAGAAAGAAAGAAATTACGCATGGTAAATTTCCTTAAATTCGTTATAATCTTCATGTTTACCAATTTATGTAAAATTTTCAGAATTAGTTTAAAAAAAAATCTCTCCTTACTTTTGTTGTAAATAGTTTTAAGATTCTAAAAGCATAAACACTTTGTTTCTAAATCATTTTACCACTGAGCCTTAGAACTTTGAACTTAGGCAAAATATGAAAAAAGTTATTTTCAGGAAAACACATTTTAAAAAGGCCGTTAGTTCTTTAAACTCTAGTGACTACAATTAAAAAAGCTCATTTGCTACCTGTTCCAAGTGTTCCCGAGTTCTGAAATTTTGCATGGATATTCGTAAATATGTATTTTATCGTTTTCTGAGAAAAAAAAAAAAAAAAAATTGAACTTTTGATGATTTCTGGCCGAAAATGGAGTTCGGGTCTCCCTTAAGTTGGGGTACACTTTTTAAAATTAAACTAATATTTTGCCTTTTACTTGCTATATATAATTCTACAGATCACATTTAGCCTCTTGGGTCCCTAGATTTCATTCGAGGACCTCTATTGAAAGGAAACGAACAAATGTCTGCACCTAAGCTGAATCCCTCTTAAAATAAATGTTATTTTCATTTGAGTTTGCAAAATGCCTAAAAAATGTCCAAAAGAAAGTGCAACCAAAAAAGGGATAATTTTTCATAAGTATTTAACTTAAATCTTTTTTAATAAATTTTTCTGCGGATTTGTAGATTATTTTCTTGTTTAAAGCTCTTAAATTTGTGATTGCGTTAATTTAGGTTAATGGTTATTATTTTGATTATTTTGAAAATTATAGTAAAATTTATTCTTTTCAAATAATTTAAAATGATTGAATACTAGAAGGAAAACGAGTTAAGAATTTTCACCAGAGGACAGAGCCCTAACAAACTCAGTGTTGAAAACATTTTTACATATTTTATGTTTATGTATATATATAAATTAGTTTAAACTGAAGGAAATGGATTGACAGAGATCTTCCGATGATGAAAAATAATAAAATGATTCAACTCTTCAATTTTAATATGTATTGTTATATTTTCTTTATTTACAGTTATGTTTCAAAATAGGCTTGAACGTGCAATTCTAACTTAAAACAAATTTTCTGATCAGTTCATTTAATGTTTATGTTCTCTTTTTTTAAAACATGAAAAAATAAGCGAAATACAGTTATACATCTGATGCAAAATTTTGTTATTACTTAAGTTTTATCCTGATTGCGCTTATGTTAACAAATAAATATATCTGTTTCAGAAGAACACGCTGGGTCTTGATAGAAAACTATAATACTTTACTTAAAACATTGTAATATTTACAAAACACAGACCATTAAATACTATTTTCCCTTTTAGCTAGCAGCAGTAACAAATTCGAATGTAGACAGTTTCCACAACGGAGAAGAGTTGTTTCAATTCTTCGCAATTATCGTCTGCGGATAAAGTGATCAAATAATAAATATTTTTTTTTCTCTTCACCACATGCCCATTATTTTGCATATATAAATTTAATTTTATGATAACTGTGACATATGAAAACCGACATCAATAAAATCTAAATTATTTTAGAGAAAGCGTATTGCAATTACTGCTTTTTACTCTTTTTCTTTCTTTTAGTAAAGGAAGAACTTTTATTTTCATTATATTACTATAGGCCCTCACAAAAATGGAATCCAGCGTGCTTCACGCCCATAGTTCGTTGCTTTAAAAAATGTTTACTGATTTTTACATATGTTGAGCAACACGGCTGTTATTTCTTAATCTCAGCACCAGCAGATAAAACAAATACGTAAATTTACGTTATTTAAATGCATTTGTTGTAAATGATTTCATTTTTATCAATGAAAATGCTGGTTTCTTTTCAAATATGGTGTACTTTTTACTGGAATATTTTGGTTTTATACTATATAAAATGCACTAAATGCAGAATGTCGGAACCTTTTTACCAGTAAAAAATTATATAAATATAAATTTTCCTTTGTAAAACTGAAAAATTCAATTGCTGTAATCGCGTCAAAATAAAATAATTTGTCACTGAATTTTTATTTTGTTAGTACAGATTCAAGATATTATGCCTCAAAATTGATACTAAAAGAATAGAAAATTATTAAAAACAATTTCAAGACAGCCATACTAAAATGTAACTGTTTTATGAATGAAAATTTATGTTCTCTCTTAAACGTAATATCAAATTTACTGACAGAAAGGTGTTACCTTCTGCGCTTAGAAACTTCTATAGTTTGAGGAGAAAAAATCTTTTAGGTTTGATGTTGATATTGGAGCAATGCAATTCTAATGTGAATTACGTTTATGAGCACATTTTTAGTAAAAATTTGTCTTTTTCTGAATTAAAATGTATACTTTATCAGTCAAATTTCTTCAAAAAGTAACGTCATTTTCACAAGTAAAAGCATTTTCATCCAACAAAATTTCTGCAGTACCTGGCAAAATGTAAAATTTGCCAAAATAATGTCATTTTGGCGTAATTATAGGAAAATATTTCAGTTTCGTGTTTTTAAATAACCCTTTTTTTTAATGATAATTGATATCAGTTTATCTGACTCTTGGTACCTTGATAAGAAGAAATACCGTTTGAGCAAATTAATATTTAATAAAAATATAATTTTATTCTTTTGTAATGGGAAAATTTTATCAATATGTTATAATGATTACCATTATTTGATATTTTTGGAAAAAATAGAAATAATCCGATTGCCACCATTTTAAAGAAACTTCATTAAAAATTTTGTAAAAAAGAATAGAAATAATGTATTTATTAAATATTTATCGAAAAATAATGCCACTCAACAGCGACCGTAGCATATTGTTTAACCCGCCAAAAGAAACGCAATTCTTTGATAATTATCTAACATGCTACGGAATAGTAAGTAAAGTGTTATTGTGTTTATCTGCTGTATTATTTTGCGCCGTAAAATTATGGGCTGCACAAAATAATGAGCATGGATGTGGTATGGACTCTGCATGTAAATTTTAAAAGGATATTTTTTAACAGTGTATGACTTAATCCATTTCTTTAAAAAAAATTTTAATTTTGAAATTCATTTAGAGAAGATTTCGACTATAATGAGATTATGGTTTCGATTTTAATACTTCACAATTAATATAGGATAAATCATAAATTATAAGTATTTTAAAGTAGATTGCTAGATGTAAAATATAAATATTATTTTTTTATTCGACAAGATTTTTTTTTATAATATCGATTTTTTTCATTTAATATTTTAATTAAAATAATTTTGAAATATATTCGTTTAAAATTCATTTTAAATGAGATTATTTATTTATAATCAGCTTTATAAATTTAATTTTATTTGACTTATTCAACTTTAAAAAAAATATGAGTGTGTTTGAATGAATGAGAAAAACAATTGTCATTTATTTTTAAATTCGAAAACTCTTTTTTTTAGTTAATTTAGAAATTTTAATTTACAGAATTTTAATTTTTTAATTTTAAAAATCATTTCGTATTTGCATTATTAACAGAGCCAATACGCGTGCGAATTAGAAATGAACGCAATTTCTACCTTAGTTTCAAACTTTCATACACTGATAAAAGATGTTTTTTAGAAGTACGGAAATTATTTGCTAAAAATTGAAGAATAATTCAATGTATAGCCAAGAGTCTTTCTGGCAGTGTAGCTAATAAAATGTCACAAATCTATATATATGTGTGTATTACATTAAGGTATGTGGCATAAAAATCACGATTATTTGTTAATTATTTAATGGCAACATCCAAATGAAAGACATCTTGTGGGTTACTGTGCAAAAGTCCTTTGTTAAGATTTAAGCTGTGATAAATTGAATTTATTTATGTTTTTTTTCCTTCGATGCAATTATGGAGCTTCAAAATATCATTATTTTTATTTTTTTTTCTGTTCTTTTTACTTAAAAAAAATAAGTAAAAGTCACGAATTTCAAACTTTTCAGTTTCAAATTAAAGTTATGCATTATAAATGAAATGAGTAAAAAAATTACATTATTATATTTTAAATAATTAATGAAATGCGAAAAAATGCATCAGGTACAACATTTGGCGATTTATTATCTGCGCCGGACTAGCATAAAAATACTGAGTTCTTGATTTATCAGCACGGATATCATATATACACCACATTTGCACGTTATTTTTCTGACGTCAATTTAACGAAAACTTCGTTTTCAAATACCAGTTACATACATATTTTTAAATTAATTTATATTATATTAAAAAGGAAATAATAATAAAAAAAGTTTAGCTAATAATAAAACAATTTATATAATTTTAAAAAAGAAAATAAAAACAAACAAACAGTTTATTAATAAATAAATAACACAAGACAGGTTACTATGTGAGGCACATATAATTGCCATTTTATTGCAATCGCGCCAATGTGGTGCGTATATGACATCTGTGTCTGTTTCTCTAGCAGAATCTTCTAATTTGGAAAAAGATTGAGCAATAAAAATAAATTATAAGTAAGAGAAATGTGATTTAATGCTTAGTATACATTCAAGAGAGACCAAACTGGCCACCAAGGGCGGCTAGTTTAAGCAAATCCAATAAGCCAAACCTCGTAATTCTAGCATGATTACACTAGTAGTTAAAACAATTGTTCGGTTGTACTATCAGTTCAGCATTGGCAACTAAAAATTTAATTTAATTATTGTGGTTTTTATGTATCTCAGAATTGATTTTTTTCATAACTAGCAAAGTTCTCGCTGGAAAGTGTCATTGGCCAAACATCAATTTTTTCTATCGGTTATAGTCGAAATCTCCTAATTTACCACTAAATGAATGTTTGAAATATTTACACATTTAAGAGACATTTAGAATGTAAATGTATCTTTAATAGTTTCTGTAGCGTATAGGAGAATTTCTGTTTATCAAACAATGACAAAAAATTATGTTAGTTTAGGACACAGTGGAAAAAAAAAATAAAAAAGATACAATAACATGTTAGAGGTTTTATTGTTTCACGACGAATCTATTTTGCTAATATATATATATATATATATATATATATATATATATATATATATATATATATATATATATATATATATATATATATATATATATATATATATATATTTCATTGAGCTACTGTTTTGTGGTTTTTATTCACTAAATCTCTAATGCTGGTCAAAAGCCAACGAGAATCCTGGTTTATAAGAGATTAAATTTAAATTCCGATCATATAGATAGACCGAAAGAGAACAGCTGGATTAATCCTATCAAAAACAAAAATGCTGGTTACTCATTCTAATATTGCACAAACATGTAAGGTTAGTTATCATTTTGGAGTTAGTTAACGCCTTACACTTGCCAGTATATGGTGCTCAGAATCCTTCTTTATTCTTCAGTTATTTCGCATCAGTTATTTTTTGTTACAAAATTCTCTTTATTTATCCAAAGCATTTTTTCAATCTAAGTGCAAAAAAATTTCTGTTTCTAAAAACCACTAATAAAAAACCGGTAGATTAAAAACTAAGCAAAATGCTCTCGTCACGAGAGCGTTAAGGCGATTCACCCTATGAAATTAAAATACCTCTCATTGTACTGCTTATTGTCAAAAATAATAGTAATAAACTTTCCCTAGAGAGAAGCCACATCACGTTCTAATAAGTAAGCCTACTACATATACGAAAGAAACACTTAAAAATAAATAAATAAATAACTCGACGTATAGACCTGTTCTCGAGAACTTCCAGACGTGTAAGCATAACTTTGTATGGATAACAATATTCTAAATGCACATAAAAAATACGTGATATTCAAATAATTACGTGATGATCAAGATGCACTTTACCGCTATGAAAAAAAGGGGGTTTTCTTCTATCTATCAAGTCAAAAACTAACTTACTTAATAGTATTTTTATGCATTTTTGCTGTTGCATGTCTGCGTGGAGCTAATTTGTTAGGGAATTTCCCATCTACCGTATTATGGAATTTCCGTTCGGACGTTCCGTCTGCGATGAGAATTCTTAATTATTTGTCTGGGCTTTGTAATGAAGTTTCTTACCTATAATTAAAAATATTTAGATTTTCCTCTTATAAAAATCAATCTAAGTTATCATTCTTAATTTTATAGTGTTTGCTTTTTCTTTCTCAGTAAGAAAACCCTTTCGGATCCATTTTTTTTTTCAATTTAAAAAGAAAAAACTTTTATGTCAATAACATTAACGCTAGCTATTTAAATAGAATAATTACATTGTTCAAAATAAATCCGTGAATTCACGGTAAAACTACTGGCATCAAAGTTGCCCGACATTTCTGTTCTGTTAGTAGATTTTCCGTTTGGGGAAATAAAAGAAAGGAAAACTTCATTTAAAGAAGCGGTAACTTTCTGTTTTAAAGTTTAATTTTTTTATGATAATAATTTAATTTTTAAAATTAGTAAACCAATCAATCGTTAGTGAACATTAAAGAATTCCAATTTTCTGAATGAAACTGAGCTGCTAAATTATTTAATTTTTGCACAATGTACTTCAAGCCGTCCTTTGGTTTAAACTCGAAGCCTCTTGACAGCAGAATAACTCCTTACTGACTGAGTCATAGCTGCTGATGCCATTTTGTACAAAATGTCTCTTACGAGTCAATTGGGAAAAATCAGTTGTGCTTATTAAAGATTTCCCTTTAAATATATTCGTTAGAATATTAGAAGACAGTTTATTTTAATTTATTCTAGTCCGATACATAATATTTATTATTGTTCTAAAATCAATATTAATTTTTTAACTAGCTTAAATTAAAAAAAAAAAAAAAAAAAAAAAAAAAAAACACTTTTTTTTTTGAATGAATGATTGAAAAAAGTTCGAATCGGATTCCTTTTTTACAACAATAATGTTATAGTGAATTTTTTGAAACTGTCACACATTTTTTTTTAAAAATCTTTTAATGGTCTAACAAATTAAAAAAATAGTAAGATATTAGAGAACAACATAACAGAAGCAGAAAAAAATGTATAATTTAAGAGTGGTTTTTTATGTTTTCATTAGTTTATTCATTTTGTGTAATGTTTTTGTAAAATTAACGTATTTAAAAAAAAAAATACCAATGAAATAATAATAATAATAACAGCATTGTAATAACTCCTTTGAAGTAATTACTATGCAATTTTATTTTTAACATTACCAAGCTTCTGGCGTCTGGTAAAAGAAACAATAGCAAAATAATTGTCGATTAAAATCCCCACTAACTCAAAGAAGATGATTTTTCCCTTTCTAAATTATCCTAAGTTAAAAAAAAAAAAAAAAAAAAAAAAAAAAAAAAAAATTTAAACAATTTTTTTTATTATTAATTCTAATAAAATTGCAAGAATTTAAAAAGTGTGTATTTTGCATTGCAAGATAAAAATATCTTTAAATAAATGCGTGAAATCCTTACAGGGATATAGATATAAGGTAAGGGAAATGTGTGCAAAATGATGACCGAGAAATGCAAGCGAATATATTTAAGAACTAGTGTAAATTTACAAATAATTTCGCTCTTTTCTGTGTTTTAAAAGAAATTTTCAACAGTGCATAAAGTCAATATTATCAAGTTGTCCGAAAGTTGACAAGAAATATAAGAATCTTTAATCTCGACGACAAAAAGTAATATTGTTACAATTCAGCAGCACGATCACGGATGTAGTGAAGGGTGTACTTGATATACGCCGTATACACTCCGGATTTTTTTAAGGAACACCGTATACTCTCTGTTTCCAAAGGAAACTCTAGTATACGCACTCAAGGGCCTCATCCTCTGCCTTGACCGTATACCCTCCTTAGAACGTATATCCTCAGTTATTTTTACGACTACATCCCCCGAGTACTATAAGTCTTACAAAAGAGCCAAGGTTTTTTCAGTGACTTTTTTCTATTTTTGTGCAGCAACGTCCGTTTTGTAAGAAAATAAATTTACTGCAGATAACGAAGTGTCGGAGTATCACCATTTTTAGCTCACAGGCTATCAAAGCCTGAGAGCTTATTGTGTCGGCCCGTTCTGTATGTATGTACGTTCCTGCGTACGTGCGTACGTGCGTAACACGATAACTCATGATAAAAATATCCGATTCACTTGAAATTTTGGATATAGATATATTCTGATAAGGCGCTTCCCTGATTACATTTGAGAGTTCATTCGATAAGAGACGAACGGGGGCTAATGTACTTCCCCATAATTTATAAAAATGGGTTTTTCATGCAGAATTATCAATTTTTGCTCAAATCTTAGGTATAGTATAATTCTGATGAGACACCTCCATGATTAATCTTTGGTGTTCATTAGATAAGTATTAAGAAGGGGAACGGGAGCTAATGCCCCTTCCCTTAATTTATGTAAATGGGTTTTTCCTGCAGAATTATCAGATTTCGTTCCAGTCTTGGATATAAGATCATTCTAATGCGGCGGCTACGTGATTAGTATTGGGTGTACATTGGATAAGTATTAAGAAGGAGAACGGGGCTATTTCCTTCCTCAATTTGTTTTTCGAAGGGCATTATTATAAAGCTGTGTGCATAGCGTTTAGCACAATTAGTGTGTATAGCCTGTCAGCTCTATGCCATCAGTTTAACTGGGCAATATTCGTTTTATTGTTTCTTTCTATCTCCGTCCGTTTCGTTATTTTCAAGAAATATGATGAAATTTTCTTGATGAAAGAAAAATGCCCTTTTGCAGTGAAAAGAGAAGTTTTCTGTAAAATTCAGGAAAAATATATCATTTAATATCATTTTTTTTAACAGTATAGAGTTTAACAAATATTTCATTGTTTGAAATACAACGAATGTAATTGTTTTGCGTACTATTCAATTCAATTCATAGGACAAGAGGCTGAGGAATAATTTTAAGAGATGTTTAGAAAATATTACATTACAACAAGATTTAGCTGATGTATCAATTGTCTAATACTTTTTGCGCTTTATTACACATGATTCTTTCAAGAAAGTAACCTTTATTTTAAATTTAACGAATGAAAGATTTGTTTAAAATAAAAGAATCGTAAAAGATGCAAAGAGAATTAAGCAAATATTTATTATTATTATTAAGTGTCTAAGCATTAATAAAATCATATAGTAAAGACATACAAACATACTAACAGTGTTGAATTCAGGGGGTGTCCCGAGGTGGGGGGAAGCAGGGCCGTAGCTAAGGGGTTGCTATGGGCGGCTTAGACTCCCTAAAGTATTTTGAACCCCTCCCCCCCCCCTGGAAAAGATTCGAAGGTCACTAAATAAACTTTTGTTCCGAAAATTCAAATGAAATTCTGTTGAAAAATCTAATTTAGTTTTGAGACCCTTTCACAGTTTAGCAGCATTACTAAATTGTATCTAAAATAAGTGTTTTAACACTCCCACACCCTATTTGTACATATGAAGCTAACATGATGTTTAATTTTGCATCAGTTATACACTCAAAATTTTCATCATCATATACTTTTCTAAGCATAAAATGTAGTTATTACAACAGTTTAATAATAAACACCATATCTAAAGTGTGAATATACATTAATATATCTTTCTGCGTCAAAGAGAGAGAAAAAAAATTATGAGCCCCAATTACATTCTCTTGAAGCCCCCTATTGTTCATTTGTAGCTACGGTCCTGGGGGCAAATAAACAAACACTCATCGTCCCAGAGCTTCACGCCAACCTCCGTAGCCAAGCGCTTTGGGGAAAAGAAAACTTCGAAGTGCATGCAAGTCCGAAGTTGCTTCGATTTTTCACATTTCATCCAGTTGACCGTGTATGCCTTGTTTATGGAATATTTGTAAAAATACGAGTGCGAATTAAAAAATGTTTATCTCACCTTTTGAAAAATTATAAATACATTATGAATGCTGTGTAAATTGACCTTTCTTTTTCCAAGCTAAAGCATTTATCTGTGAAGTTTTATGCATACCATGTACAGTCACAGCAAAAAAAATCTTGACACTTTGCGATTTTAGACGTTTTGTTGAATATCTAGAAATATAGACAAGGAATTATTATGAAATTCCAGGTGTGTAAACAAAATAGTACAGGTTATATATTTTCGCGAAGATTTCCCCCGATATCCCTTAAGGGACCGTCAACAAATTAAAAAAAACGAAGATCTTTTGGATAACCCTGTCAAAACTAATGTAGCAAAAGCGTTCAAACTACAGATTATGATTAAAAGATTTATTATAATAAACTGTGTTAACTTTTATGAATATAGCATCCAAACTCGCCGAAAAATTAAAATTTTTATAAAAACGATCAAAATTTTTGCCACGTTTTTTGCTTATAATTTGCAGAGTTCTTAATAAAAAACAATGCTCTTTTCAGAAAATATGACAATCAACATTGTACATAACATCCTGTAATCAAAATTAAAAAATACTAATATTTGTACGAAAAATGAGCAGGTTTACTATATAAATTTTTACTGCGTCAATTTTTACTATATAAATTTTTACATGCGTCAATTCTATAAAAATTGCATTTGCATATTGTGTTAGCTAAATGTATGGATCAACTTTTGATAAAGTTTCAAAATCACAGCTTGAAAATTCTGCAAATTATCGTTGAAAGAGTAAGATCAAAATCCGATATTCCCAAAATGAAACAAAACGATGAGGGGCTGTATCCATATTCCATTCATTAGTGTCTACACAATATTGCACGTACTACTACTCTATATTTTGATACAGTTCCTCATCTTTTTGCTTCATTTCAAGAATATCGGATTTTGATCTTATTCTTTCGACAGTAATTTGCAGAATTTTCAAGCTATGATTTTGAAACTTTAACAAAAGTTGCTCGATACATTTAACTAACACAATATGTAAATGAATTTTTTTATGGAATTGACGCATGCGCAGTAAAAATTTATCTTGTAAACCTCCTCATTTTTCTTACAAATATTAATATTTTTTAATTTAGATTACAGGGTGTTATGTACAATATTGATATTCATATTTTCTGAAAAGAACACCGTTTTTTATTGAGAACTCTCCAAATTATAAGCAAAAAACTTGGCAAAATTTTAGACCGTTTTTATAAAAAATTTAATTTCTCTACAAGTATACATGCTATATTCATAAAAATAAATACAGTTTATTATAATAAATCTCTTAATCATAATCTGCAGTTTGAACGCTTTTGCTACATTAGTTTTTACAGGGTTATCCAAAAGATCTTCGTTCTTTTTTAATTTGTTGACGGTCCCCTATGGGATTTCGGGGGAAAATCTTCGCGAGAATATATAACCTGTACTATTTTGTTTACACACCTGGAATTTCAGAATAATTCCGTATCTATATTTCTAGATATTCCACAAAACGTCTAAAATCGTACAGTGTCAAGATTTTTTTTGCTGTGACTGTACTACCATCTAGTGTCAGTACACAAATTATCACCTGAATATGATCAATGCATAAGCTGAATATATGCATGAGTATAATATTGTGAACAAGTGAAATAATTAATCTTATAAATCCGCTCTATAACTTTGACCTTTCTTTAGTCTTTTGGCTTTTCTGTGGTCTTTCTTTCTTCTATAAATGATCATAATAAATTAATGAAAATTCATTATAATCAAATTAGTTACTGGTTTAGAGTATTTTATAATAAGTGCTTTGTTGCTGATTGATAACAGGTTAAAAATATCCAATAATGGACACAATCGCCTCTCCTCAAAGTTTTTGGTTCATAAATAACTAGGAAATAAAAATTTAGATTTTATTCATTTTCTTTCAGATACTTCCTTGTACGCTAAGATGTTGTTATGCTGGTAATCTTGATTAAACCAGGAAGCAGAATTTTTTTCTTCATAATAATAGAAAACTTTGAATTTTATTTATGCTGTAATTTACAAAATTGTGTTTATTTTAAAGATTGCAAAACCAGTATATATTAATGGAATGCTCATTTACTTTTCTTTTATAAGCTACTACCGAATTTATTTTCAAAAAATTAAAAATTATATTTAATTATGAGGAATTTGAAAAAGTAAAAATCTAACCATGCTTGTTATTGAATTTGTGGTATTCTTGAAATTCTGCATTATTCTTTTAGAATGTACTTTATACTATCAATACTAAATAAACTGCATAAAAAGTAAATCTATTATTTTCTGAAAATTAAAAAGAAAAGAAAAGAAGAAAAAAAAGAACGAAAAACCATGTGCCCAGTATAGACTATGAAACATGTTCCAACACTTTCAGAATACTGAAACAAAATTTTGCAAATTATTAAGCTAAAACATGATATCTAAATAAACAATTTGAAAACCCAATTTCTGCAACTACCATCAACAATTAAAAAAAATATCAGTTTGTTTCTGAACTTCCTGTATAGAATCTATATGTGTATACACTATATTGCTATTGATTATGGAACACTTGCGATTTTAGACATTTTACTAAATATCTAGAAAAATACATGAGGAATCATCTCGAAACTCTTAGTGTATAAATATAACAGTATAAGTCATACATCTCCGTGGAGATTTTTTCCCGAAACTCCAAAGGGGACCGTCAACAAATTAAAAAAGAATGAATATCTTTTGAATAACCCTGTCAAAACTAATGTAGCAAAAGCGCTCAAAATCTAGATTGTGATTGAATGCCTTATTGTAATAAGCCTTGTTCATTTTTATGCAAATAGCATGCATACTCGCAGAGTAATTAAGGTTTTTATAAAAATGATCCCAAATTTTTCCAAGTTTTTTCCTTATAATTTTCAGAGTTCTTAATATAAAATATTATTTTTTTCAGAAAATATGACAAACAATATTGCACACAGTACCCTGTAATCAGAATTAAAAAATAATGAAAATTGTATAAAAAATGAGTTGGTTTACTAAATAATTTTTTACTACGCATGCGTCAACGATATCAAAATTTCATTTGCATATTATGTTAGCTAAATGTATTGAGCAACTTTTGTGAAAGTCACAAAATCATAACTTGAAAATTCTGACAATAATCGTCAATTGAATAAGTCGAAAATCCGTTATTCTCAAAATGAAGCAAAAACAAGAGGGGTTGTATCCATATATTCATTGATTAGTGTCAATATAGAATACACAATACGGGATGTACTACTACATTTGGATAAGATCCCTCATTCTTTTGCTTCATTTTGGAAACAACGGATTTTGTCCTTTTTCTATAGACGATTACTTTCAGAAATTTCAAGCTATGATTTTGAGACTTTCACAAAAGTTGCTCTATACATTTAGCTAACATAATATGCAAATGAAATTTTGATATCTTTGACGCATGCGCAGTAAAAAATTATATAGTAAACCTACTCATTTTTCATATAATTTTTATTATTTTTTAATTCTGATTACAGAGTACTGTGTGCAATGTTGTTTGTCATATTTTCTGAAAAAAATATTATTTTATATTAAGAACTCTGAAAATTATAATGGAAAAACTTGGAAAAATTTGGGACCATTTTTATAAAAACCTTAATTACTCTGCGAGTGTGCATGCTATTTGCATAAAAATGAACACAGTGTATTACAATAAGGCATTCAATCATAATCTAGAGTTTGAGCGCTTTTGCTACATTAGTTTTGACAGGGTTATTCAAAAGATATTCATTCTTTTTTAATTTGTTGACGGTCCCCTATGGCGTTTCGGTAAAAAATCTTCACGGAGATGTATGACGTATACTATTATATTTATACACTAAGAGTTTCGAGATGATTCCTCATGTATTTTTCTAGATATTTAGTAAAATGTCTAAAATCGCAAGTGTCCCATAATCAATGGCAATATAGTGTATTTACTACATAGTTTGCTAAAAGTTAATTTAGTTAAACATAGTTTAGTTAGCAAAGTTGAAAATCTCCTTTAAAATTGCCATGAATAAACGAAATTGTACTTGCGATTTTTTGTACAGCCTTGTATGTATAAAACTGATATATAATCAACTGATAGTTGAGATATATAGAACTTCTACACTCTAAGAAATCGGAAAAAATAAATAAGAAATAAAGTAAAAACGCACAGCACAAATGAAATTGCACTTCCAGCAATTATTATTCGAAGAGTACTGTTGTCATATTCTTTTGTGTGTCTTTGTAAATAAACGATGATTTCTATGCTCACCCTATTCTACTGTTAGCGCCTTACAGTAGCCCCTCATACGTGTATAAATTTCAATATAGGTAAAATAATGTAATACAATTAACAATAAAACACACCGCAAACGATTTTTCCACCACAAACCGTATAAATCGGAATTCCTTTTAGTATCCGCGTAAGCGAACCGTAAATGCTAAAAAACTATTTATTTTCATTAATAAGTATTTCATCGTAAATCCAAAGTTCGTAAATACTTTGAACTATGTTGAAATATCTTGATGAACTAAGTCAAGTATTGTTTCAACTATTATACCTTCATAACACTAGAAACATGCAGTTTAAAATTTTCAGCAGCCTTTACCTTGTAACAGTATAATCTCCTTGTAACAGCATCGGTATTGGACTTAGTCTAATCAATAGTAACTTGTGTAGACTCAAACTAATTTGCCATCATTTTTTCGCCAAAGCGCTTGGCTAGAGGGGTTGGCGTGGAGCGCGTTGGGACGTTGAGTGTTTGTTTATTTGCGTCCTGGGGGGGGGGAGGGGCTTTCTCCCCAAAAATCAAAGACAATAACAGCTGATTTTTATCCCAAATAATGCTGTTGAAACAAATAAGTGAAGAGAACTATTGAAACTATGGAACCTTTTTTATTAGTTACGAAAATGATGATACATCATGAGATAATCTCCTTACACAAGCCCAAAATTAAATTTATACTGCGATTTATTTGAAAATTGAATACAAAGTACACTGCTCAAAACAATTAAAGAATATTTGAAGTTTTATATAAAATAAAGATATAAACGAATTTTTTTTGCCGAAAATAGAAGAAGAGAATCACAAATGCAAAATTTTCTGGTTTTCAAACTGTGGAGTATGCAAATTTTGAGTACGACGACGTCAAAAACGTCGCTTCAGAGGCAGCGAATGAAATTTGACTTTCAACTGGATAAAAGAGAATGAAGACAAGGATGATCGGCATTCACTGATTGCTTTGTTTCGATGAGTACGATGTCTCAGCGAAGTCATTTGACAGATTCAGAAGCTTGGAGAATTGTTGGTAGGTTAGAAGGGGGGGCAAACTCAAGCCGAAGTAGCACAAGCCATTGGAGTGTCACAAAGTGTCATTTCCAGGATCTGGAACCGTTTTTTTAGAGAGTGGATGTGCAGGCTGAAGACCAGGGCAAGGTCGTAGACGGGCAACAACGCCCAATGAAGATCGGTATTTAGCGTTAACAGCTCGGAGACACCGAAACATGAACGCTACTCTTCTACAACAACAACTTCACTCGGCTACAGGCACCACGATTTCAACTCAGACTGTCCGAAACCGGCTCCATGGTGTAGGTCTGTATGCTCGCTGACCGATGGTATGTGTTAGATTAACATCAAGGCATCGTCGCGACCGCAGGGAGTGAGCAACCGAGCATGTCAACTGGAGGAGAAATGAATGGAGCAAAATTCTGTTTTCTGACGAGTCCCGTTTTTCTGTGCATCCGGATAATAGACGTATTTTCATCTGGAGGGACCGTGGCAGTAGGAATAATCCTGCGTTCGTGCACGAAAGTGTCAGATTTGGCGGTGGAGGAGTGTTGGTGTATGGTGGCATCTTCATTAACGGCCGCACTGACCTCTACATCATTCGAGATGGATCTCTGACTGGTCGCCGATATAGGGATGAGATCATCAGACCTATTGTAGTCTCTTACGCTGCAGCAATCAGAGATAACTCTTCATTTTAATGGACGATAACTGCAGGCCACATCGTGCAAACCTGGTGGGGGATTTCCTTTTCGAGGAAGGAATCGTTCGAATGGAATGGTCAGTGTGTTCTCCAGACATGAATCCAATCGAGCACGTTTCGGACGCTCTAGGAAGACGAGTTTCTGGCCGCCAACAACCCCCACAAACTCTCCAAGAACTGGAAAGAGCTCTTCTGGAAGAGTGGGGCAGAATACCCCAACTCGTCATTAATAGCCTCATTGAGTCCATGCCTCAAAGGTGTTCAACGTTGCTGGCCGCCCGTGGAAACCATACCCCCTACTGAAAGTGATTTTCTTTGAAGAAAACACCTTTTCTTATTCTTTTTTCTCATATGCACAAATTGTGTTTTTTTCTTTTTGTACACAAATGCGCAATAAAATGCATTTTTTCTGCCAAACATGTGTAATTTATTTTCATATAACCTACTATGTCTGTCGACCATGTATCAATCAGCTAAAAAGTTTCCCAGATACAAAATCCACCTAAAACTGCAATATCCTTTAATTGTTTTGAGCAGTGTATAATGTATAGAGCCACAAAATTAAACCAAAAACCTATACCCTTGCTACATATGAAATTTAAACTTGCGCTAAACGGTGATTTCATATTTAATAAATCAACTTATAATTTAATTTATGTTTAACTGACAGATTTTTAATGTGTATGTTAAGAATTATATAAAGATTAGCAAATATGCAGGGCACATTTAAATTACAGTTTTGCCTCCGCCCCCTCAAAAAAATTTAAAAACATGCACATTTGAATACTATTGTTCATTTAACCCCTTGGGGACGAGCGACACGTATACATGCCGCAAAAATACTTAAGAATTCATGTTTATCCCCACCAGCAAAATTTTACTGTAAAATTTGCCTAATAGAAGCTTTTTCTGGATTTAATAAGACACTAATTTCTGCTTTTAAAAACCGGTGACAAAACATTACAAATTTCGTAAAAGATTCTCGTCGCGAAGGGGTCAAAGATAATTTTAACAAAACTTCCATCCATAAAAAAAATCCCCCCAAAAAAGCTTCAACCGAAGAATGTGATTTGATTGAACGAACCTAATCCCATTATTACTGACCATGCATTCATTTATGTGGGATGATGTTATTCTAAATCAGACGTCTGATTCTTTAATGGCATACTGGCAAAGAACTGAAATTACTACTTTCAACAAAATGCTGTGAAAAAGAAATAGTCCAGTCATTTAGCACCTTTTTTTGCAAATAGCGGAAAAAATTAGAACAAAGCTGGATTTTTGCATAGGTGCTAGTTAGGGTATGTAGTTTAACATACTAAAAGTCCCCATCGATCTGATGTGAGCTTTCGCCTCCAGGGAGCGCTAAAGAGCTTGAAAATCAGTTTTCTATGAATGTCTCACGAACAATGGCATCTAGACAAAAAAGTTCAATTACAAAAATGTAGATAATTTAATTTCCTACAAAAAGTGTCATTAACATTTTTTTTGTCACACCAACCCTTCCCTGCCAAAAATTAAGATAAAATAAACATTATTGAAAAAGAATGTGCAAGCACAATCATAACGCAGCGAAGAGGCAGAACAAATACTAAACAACTTTTGGTTCCCCCCTCATCTCTCCCCTATTGTTTGGATGGCGTTTTCGCGCGCTTGTGCAATACGTCACCTGAGAATAATAAGGTTCTATCTGTGTTTTTGAAAAAATCGACTTATCGATAAAGAAATGTTCTATCTGTATCTATGAAGGCATTTATGGATTAAAGTAATGTCATATTATGATTGTAATATTATATGTAAATTATATATAACATCATTTTGATGCAAAAATGCCTTCATAGATACAAATAGAGTCTTTCTATATAGATAAGTCAATATTTTCAAAAACACAGATAGAACTTTATTATTCTCAGGTGACGAATAGTTATTGCCCATTACCCTATCTCTCTTTGCATTTGTCGAAATGTACCACTTGCAAGTACTTTTCAATATTTTATTTTTGTTTGGTGCTCATTTCGCTAGTATGAAATGATCCTAATTTATTGAACGAAGTAATTATTCTTTTTAAGATTTTAAGAAGGGAATAATTTTATTTTCAACCCATGTTGTAGAAAGTTTTAAATTATTTATGACAGTTTAAAATGACTCTTTCTTAATTGCTGATTCTGAGCGAAAAATGGAGATTGACAAAATAGTTTATCTTGCATGAGATGAGGATTGGGTTTCGAAAGATTTTATAAAAACAGAAAAACGGGTCTGAAGTCGCTTGTGACAGCAAGTTCGGAAAGAGATGACCATAAGTGGAAAATATTTGAAGAAATGGCTGAAAACAATAATGAATTTACAGTTCATTCAAAGAGTAAGAAAAATTATTCACGAAAGAATTCTATTAAATCATACAATAAATCTATTGCCGAAAAACGATCAAACATCCGCACAAATTAATCATCCATTGAAGGAAAAATTGAAAAATGACAGTCCATTGTTTGAATTTAAGGGAAAATTTTTGTTATTTCTGATACATTAGACGAAGATTTTTTTACAGAAGGAAAAAAAGAAAGCTCTAAAGTATCGCTGAAAAGAATTTTCTTAATTTAATCATTAAAATAAGACACGTCTCATATCTATGCTTATGGAGAAATTTGTGGAGAATGGTTTCGAAGCGAAACAAGCAGAAGATGATGCAGACACACTAATTGTTAACACTGTTATTGAAGTAGCAAAGTCTGGTGCGCTTACTGCTGTTGTTGGCGATGATGTTGACTTGCTCGTATTGTTAACAGTTTTAGCACCTCCAGAGATAGAGATATTTTTTATTAAGTCTGGAAGAGGACGAATTGTTACCACCCTGTATTCATCGCACAGTTTTAACAATGATGCTGTTCTGAAAGATCATATGTTGTTCCTTCACGCTTTTTCAGGTTGTAACTCGACATCAGCAATGTTTGGGAAAGGTAAAATGTCGTTAGCAAATTTTTGAAGAAGGAAGAAGATCATAACATAGAAGCTGGCAGCATTTTTAAAAGTGATCAAGTATCTTAATTTGAATTTTTCGAGGCTGGAAAAACTATTTTTCTTGCTTTATACGGTAGTAAAGCAGAAATTTCTCTGAAAAGTACCGTTATGTATGTTTAGAGAAAAGAGTTGCTGTTGGTAAAAAAAAGGCCTTTTATCGTTGCCGCCTGCCGAAGATGCAGCTAGATTGTACAGTTTACGTATTTATCATCAAGTACAATACTGATTGAGCAACAAACTACTTCCTGAGAACTGGGCCTGGCAAAATGCACCTAATTTGTTTCCAATTCTTGCTACCTTACCGCCCGCACAAAAAGATATTATTGAATCTATTTTTTATACTTGCTTCAAAGGATGTGGAAAAGCATGTGGATGCCGAAAAATTGGATTGAAATGTTCTGATATTTCATAAATTGTTGCGGAGTTTCATTTCATAATGCAAGTAAAATTGAATTTGAAGACGAGGAAAATATTGACAGTATCCTGCCCACTGAAAGGGAGGAGGGAAGCGGGACTTCTGTATTCAGTGATGATATCGAAAGGCAAACAAAAAATACTGAAAGCAGTACAGCAACGAAAGAAATAAATACAGGTAATTACGAATCTGAATCGAGTGTAGAAATTGAAGCTGTGCAAAGAACTACTAAAGCAGTTAAACGACTTAAATTGGATTAAGCCAGTCACTATAAGTGGAATATGCCTACGGGAAAAACCACAAAAAAAAAAAAAAAAAAAAAAAAAAAAAAAACCGCACTGAGTGTTTTACCTTAAGGGTGGTGTGGAAATAAGCATAAATGTATATTATATATTCACTTTCCCCATTCAAAGGTGAGAATTATAGATCTGTTTACAAATTTTTTTTAAAAGTAGCAGCAGATTTTCTGAATTTTTATAATTTTACTTTCAAATATGGTCACGTCTTTACATTTTTGACAGGGAATGATTAATGTGACAAACAAATGTTAATGACACTTTTTATAGAAAATTTAATTATCTACAACTTTGTAATTCACCTTTTTTCTCTAAATGCCATTGTTCGTGAGATATTCACAAAAAACCGATTTTCAAGCTCTTTAGCGCCCCCTGGTGGCGAAAGCTCACATCGGATCGATGGGGACTTTTAGTATGTTTAACTACATAACCTAACTAGCACCTATGCAAAAATCCAGCTTTGTTCTAATTTTTTCCCCTATTTTTGCTAAAATGACTGGGCTAAAACGAATTAATGTAGATCTTCCTTCGTGGTACACATAAAAATATGAGTTAAAATTTTGGCGTTTTAAATAACGTTGCTAAAAAAATCTTCCAAGGTCTTGCTAATGATTGCTATTGAAGAGGAAGAAAACACGTATAGCCTGTTATTAAAAGTACCAAGCATCAATGCGTATAGAAAAATGTCTCTAAAAAAAATAGGTAAGGGCCCATTAGTACAAGAATATGCAATGTGAAAGAAGATTTGCATAATGATACTTTTCAAACCAAAAGTTGAGACTTTTCTTATAAGATAAAAAAATGTATGAACTACATTTATTATGCTAAGATATGTTTGTAGAATACAGATAAAATGACGCGCAGGGCCACACGAAGAATTGGATACATGGCTATCAATGGATAATAATCTTTCGAAGTGTGATTTCAGTAATTTTATGCGTGTTTATTCTTAATTAAATTTTGGCTGTTTAGCTAAAATATACACACTACTAATTAGTGTCGAGTACATAAAAATATAAGGTAAAAATATGCATTTGTACCGAAATTCTGTACAAAAGTATTCAAGTATGCTTCAGTCTATTGATATAAATTGCTGCAAGGGAAATTTTAATCTCTTATGCTCTTTTAATACTTTTCAGTCAGACAAGCCAAATTTATAAACATTTTTCAACATTAAAAGTGTTTATGAATTCGATTTCTCAGCCCATCTGGCCATGTGTCTGTCTGTCCGAGAATTATAAATTGCATTAATATAGATGGATTACTCTGAAACTGCTATACGCGATTTTTAAATTTACTATGTCATGCTATATATCTATTGAAAATAAAGTATGTAGCTTTCATAGTTTATTTACAGAGATGCTCAAAAGTTCGCCTGGTCTGTCCGCACATAACAGTGCAAAAATACTCAACCGAATGGCTTGAAATTTAATGTATTTAATCGTTGCAGAATTTGTCGAATCATTTTCAAATTTCTTAAAAACAGAATAAAAAATTAAAAAGATGAAACGTTTTCTTCACTCTATTAAATCCTATCAAACGTAATTAAAGCAATGACATTCCATGATAAATAATAATTCTAATTTTTTTATTGCGATTATGTGCTATATAAGAAGGAGTCCTATTATTTTCGTATTACAGTGAACTCTCTCAATCTGAACACTCTCTAATGTGAACACCCTGGTATTATGAACACATTGCAACGGTCCCGGCGAAACTCATAGACTTAACAAAAGATGAACTCTCTGTATTCTGAACGCCCTCTAATTTGAACACCTCACTATTGTGAACGCTACTTTTGATCTCCATTTCTACTCCACCTCTCTGTAAACTGAACATGCGTTTGCAATCGGAATTTGAATTTCCATCATAGAATTTCGAACAAACTGTTACAGAAAGATAAAAAGGATCAACGAACTCAATTAAAAAATAAACAGACATAATCACTGCTATATTTTAAGCATGTTCTTGAAGTTGCAATTTGTTTGAATACTTTAGATAAAATCTTCCGTTAAATGTTGTAAGCACCTGCTGATTTTTTTTTTTTTTTTTTTTTTTAATGTATATATTTAGTTTTAGATTAGTTGAAGACAAGTACGGTAAGTTAAAATAATCCACTTCCATCTTGCATTTTTTAAATAATAGTTTTACATGAATTTTTGTTAATCAGATCTTAAGCATGATTATACATGAATTTTAGAGATTAATGTTTGAATTTTCGGCTTATTTCTTCGATTGATCAACTACTGAGAAAATGGCAATTAAACAAACCATTTTCTTATAATTTTGTTGCTATATCATTTTAGCAGATTTCATTTTTGCCCTTAATAGGACATTCATTAATGGTTATAGCAATTATGTTAGTTTACTTCTAAAACTTAAAAGGAAATAAATATTACAAAACCCCTTCAATACCGACCTTATTTGATCAACTACTGACTCGGCCACCCTACATAGTACTACTAGTAACGCATTTCCAGTCTTTCTCTATTAGGCCAGTCAAATTGTCATAAATAGATGCAAAAATTCTGCTAGAAGATTTTATGATTTTAAACTGTTTAATGGTGATGCTAGCAACAAGAATTAATGGTTTTCCAACAAAATATCTCGAGGCTAAATTTTGTGAAGCCAAAAAACCACAAAATTTTCGGACTTTTTTCAGTTTTTTGCCTATAACTCAAAAATTTTAAAATTTTTGCGTAACATACTCAAATACAAAAAGAAAGAGTATAAAATTATCTACAAATTTCATTTTAAAACTGTTTTTCTAAAGCCATTATTAAGCGTGCTACATACAGCTTCCTGAAAGTGACTCATTTTTTCTAACTTGGTGGAAAAATTGCAAAAACAAAAATTTGACACAATTTTTCATTATTTTATCCTTTTTAATGTAATTTATTAAAATTACAGGTATTTGTATGACAACATTTACGGTGAATTACAACGGTAACATTGTAAAAAAAATTTAAGAACATTGTAACTTTTTTACATTTAGAGTTTTAGATGAGAATATTAATATAGGGTATTTAACTGAATGTAAGTAAAAAATACTTACAATGACATATTTACATCACCTCATTCAGAATAAATAATGCCGTCGACATTTTCGTAGTTGATCCCATTACATTTTTTACAATATGCTGTGCATTTGAGTCTTAATTTATGAAAAGAACATGATTTGCTGCACCATTTTTTATAGCTACATGACACAACATGTAGCAAGAATTCAGGTGCCGGGTATTGGCACATTTAAACTGGCTGAAAGATCGTTCGACCTATAAGCCCACCCCGTTCTTCAGGAGGGATTTTGTTTTCTAGCCTAGCTTGTACCTGATGATAACATCGGAGGAAATGATGCTGTGCAACCTCTTGGGCTGGTGGTAGTCTTGAAAGATGAACTTTAATTTTTGTGGCAGATTTAGCAAATAACTGGAACCTTAAGGTGTTCATTTTCTGTGTGGTATCTTTGTATTCACTGTATATGCAATATGGAATTTTTCTCCAACCTTGATGATTTCTTGACGAGTAGAACCTAATTTATTGAACATGCAGGCTATTTCTCCAAACTGATCATGTTTTTTTCAAAGTGTTACAAAACTTTGACTTTCTTTGCCCAAAATGAACGTATGTTGTATCGCATCTGCTGATTGCATTAGTGAAAAGAACATCGTTGTAATTGTATTTGAACGATATGGGTAAAAACCATTTGGTTTCGATGTTATCTCTTCCTGGCTTTTGGAAAAACAGATTTTTGGGCTGATAGCCTAAACTCTGCATGATCACGAGAAAGTCAATGTCTTCTCCGAAAATTACAACACTTTCAAAAGATTCGGCTTTTGAAATCGCTGAGGTAACTATCATGACATCAGCTTCTTACCTGCTCAAAATGAATTCTGTTATTTAGAAATTTTTAATTTGTTTTAAGCAATGAAATGAAGCGGCTCTTGTTTCTGTCATTGGCTTCGTCAGCGGATGATACGGGTCAACGACCTCCTTTCTCTTCACTTGTTACAGATTGATCTAGTTTAACGTGCAAAAACTATGATATCATGCATCTGCAAGTCAGGTTCATGCTGAATACGTCCAATTACTTTCTGGGGCCATTCATCCCCATTTCTGTAGTTTTCAAAAATGTAATTTTCGCTTCTAGCTTATTATTTTGTAAATCAAATTTCTCTTTGTGTAGGACTTTTTTTATCGTTTTTTGTTGAAGTCACCGGAATTACCTTCTTCACATATAAAGCAATTATCTTGAAACTTGAAAGAAGTGCTCGATCCGAGGGACAAACTATAGTCTGTGTAGAATCTTCACCCCGACGAACACATGCTGCTATCATTCTCTCATTCGTATATTTTTTCGTCAATCATCCTGCATTCTAACTTCCTTGCTATTTAAAAAAAACTGATGAATATTACTTTGACGCTGAACACTATGTTAAAAAAGGTTGGCAATTTCTTTCTGGCTCACAACGCGGTTATCTCTATTTGAAGTCGTTTGGCAAATGAAACATTATTTTGGGTCGGGCTCACTCATTTTTTATTGCTGCACGAGAAGAGATGCAATAAACTGAATAGCAGCATATTAAAACAGTATGTCTTTAAAAACTTGCACTTGCATCTGAGCGAAAGCAGCTTGGTAACGTCACGTGGCCGCAATCTTCCATCTGCATCCCCCCCCCCCTTTATTTTTTTATCTCCGGCCTTCCCTCCCTTTGTAATTGTTTTTCTTATATGGTTTCTTGAATTTGTGCTTCTTCTGCCAGCCTTTCTTAAAACTTTCATTTCTCATCCATCAATAGGTACATTTAATTTTCATTGTTAGTGATGAAAAAAAGTTTTTTGGGATGGGAGGCGAAAGATATGTCACTTTTTGAAAAGTTAAAAAAAATGACATTTTTAAAAAACCATAGCGCGCTAAGTAATGGGTTTAGAAAAACGTTTTTATAACAAAATTTATAGAGAATTTAATGCTCTTTCTTTTTTTAAATAAGTATGTTACGCGAAAAATTTATAATTTTCGAGTTAGAAGCAAAACACTGAAGAAAGTCCGAAATTTTCGTAGTTTTTTGGCTTTACAAAGTTTAGCCTCGAGATATTTTGTTGGAAAATCATTAATTCTTGTTACTAGCATCCCCATAAACATCTTAAAAACATAAAATCTTCTAGCAGAATTTTTGCATCTATCGGCCTTATTTTCTGACAATTTGACTGGCCTATATAATGAACACACCCATAATTTGAGCTGTTTTGATCGGTCCCATGAATTTTGAGAATAGAGAGACACCACTATAATAAATTTAGTATACATATACAATCGCAATACATTTTGTATTCATGCATTTTTTTATAAGAGTACAACAGCTAATGCACCAAGATCTGAATATTTGTATAACCAGTTACAGTACGAATTCACCACATTTGACACAATTGACGTGCAATTTCCGATATGTTATTTTGGTGCTTGCGATCTTCGATTTTGAAGAACAGAATTTTAAAGACATTGCACGGCTTTCCATTCTCTCAAAATAAACCTATTTACTGGCATAAAAATATACTTTTGTAAAAGGGAAATAAAAATTCGTCAGTATGAGGGTCTTGAACTAAGCAGATGTCTTATGTCGATATTTTTCTTTTAAAGGATGTGATTTTTTTGTTTGCATTTTACACAGGATATTATTCGAATTTAAGGAGTTATAGCGACCTTGAAACTTTCCAAAATGTATTTTAAGTGCACTTTCTAAAAGTACAATTAGAAAAGAACATTCAGTTACACTTTTTTTTCAATCTTATATATATATATATATAAATATCCGTTTTATTTTATTTATTTATTTATTTTTGCTCTATTATACATAAAACATAATTTGAACCTTTGCGTTTATCTCAAAATTATGATTTTAAAGTCAGGAATAACATTAACTCAAACAAATGAAAATTCAGATGATAAAGAGGAAAAGTGACTCAATCGTTCCTGCATGCATTTTGTCAAATGTTTCCTTTAACAAATGAAATCTTTGTGAGTATTAGTTTTTTTATTTGTTATTTAACAAATGCTAGAGAATCATTGATTATCTCCAATCATATATTTTTTCTTGTCACATGCCAATTTATCATCTGAGCTCTTCAAATCTTAATCATCCTACAAGTGGCTGAGAGATTCTGCTCTCGAAACTAGTAAATGGCAGGTGCTGGGTTCGAACCCAATCGCAGCAGTAGGCCTGATTGTTCGGAGTTTTTCATGGTTTGCTTCAAACCTTGGATTTTCTTGTGTAAATTCAGATTTAGGTTCTTTCAGAAAGATTCCCACGAGGGCACCCACCCCCTTAGGGCCCATATCTAACGTGCTGATAATGGATCGTCACAAATACAACCAATCATTTTTTTTTTCAAATTTTGCCTAATTTTTAACAACGATTTTATCTAGAGAGTAATTGTTCCTTTTGGCAACCTGATTATCATAGTCATGAATTATTTTTTGTATTTTACAAAATTTGGTATTTTTACTTTGAACGCCCATAATTTCATACAAAATAAATTTTTACTAAGACCGAACTATTACACTATTAGCTCTAGTTTATGAGTGTTCGAAGTAAAGCCATTATGAATTTATAATTTCAGATAATATTTGATACACTTAAAGTGATCACTGAACAAGGTAGCCAGAACGACCTCATTTCAGGGAATAATTTTTTGAAAAATAATTCCCAAAATTTTATACTTTTTATTTATTTTTTTTCAATTTCGCAGTAGATATAATCTCTAAATTTCGTAATTGAAACTGTTTAAAATCAAATATTTTAAGAATATTGTAGTATTATAATCGTTTATATAGTACAATATTATTTTTGTCTCTATGGATAGTGAACATTCTTATTTTCTCCAAACTGTATATTATAATTCCCGTATTAAATAGTATGTAAAATTATTTTTAAATTTAACATTTTAATACATTTAAATTTTGAAATATAAAAGTATTCGACCAGCGGAATATTCAATATTCGGCCGAATAGTTACTACCCTGCTGATCACGTATTCGGTATTTGGTCTAACAGTTATTATTCAGCTAGCCGAATATTCGGTATTAGATTTATCTCTATGCCAAATATATGATATTCAGTATTTCACCAAAATCACTATTCGGTGCATCTTTAACCTGAAGAGGCGTTTTCTTTATATTTTAGACACATTTATACAAGGAAATAAAACCATGTTTAGAATTGTAAATAAGTGTAGGAAAATATTTTTTTCTTCTTATGAAGTTTATCTTTAGTTTTTTTAATTTCTATATAAGCAGTTGTAAATTTAGTATATTCCTCCAAAAAATCCTATTCAATAATACCTTATTCATCGTTGTACGCTACGTATTGCTTGAGTAAAAGAAATATTGGCAACCTAAATAATATGTATGATCAGTGTTCTCGTTGTCGCTCGCCATTTCGCCAAATGGCGACTAAATTCTTCATTTGGCGAGTAAACAAGCAATTGCATTCGCCAAATTGCTAGTGCTCAATTTTCGATTTTTCTTTTTCGTTTTTCATACATATGCATATATACATATTTCTAATATATTTGTAGAGGATATTTGAAATTAGATTAATAACAATCGTTGTCGAATTTATAAAAACTTAGGTTATTTTAGAACATATTGAAAAAAAGGGGGTACATTAAAGATAATTTTTTGCGCTACACAGCGAATCTATTTGGCTAATACTTTTTTCATTTGGCGAATATTTTTAATTTTTAATTTGCCAAATTGCTAACGTTGGTCAAATGTCAGCGAGAACACTGTGTATGATACTTGAATTTTAAAAGCAAGCCGCCCCATCAAAAACCGCAGTAATTGATAACATAATTTCATCCCAATATTTTGATTTAATATTATCTATAGGAAATCTATAAAATCTATAGGAAAAAATCTAAATTTTTACAGAGAGCATTTTGCTGTGATCAAGTGCAATTTTTTTGCACTTTTATTTATTTATTTTCTTTTAAATGCATTTAAAATTTTCTGGAATAATATTCAATGTCTTAAAAAAAAAAAAAAAAACAACAAAAAAAAAACAGCATACTTAGTAAAATTATACGTTGCATACTAATTACAAGAACAAAATGAAGCGCGTTAGAATTCTATGGAATGATATTTAGAACATTAAAAATTAGACATAAGGATAGAAATGTAGACGGAATGCTATACAATAATTTGAAAAGAGAAAGAAAGAAAAAAAAAAAAAAAAAAAAAAAAAAAAAAAAAAACAGAAGAATTTTCAGAAAATCGGTTCTAAAAAATTTTCGCACTGATTTAAATAGTATTAAAATTCGCAAAATGTGTAAAAACAGTATTCATATTTTCATTTTCTTATTTGAAAACAAGTTGGAAATTGCACGTGAAACGTAGAAAATCAGGTGCATTCTTATTATAACGAAAATTAAAAATATTTAGATCTTGATGTTATTGTATACAGTACTTTGGACACAGTATAGTTGTCGAAATCTTTTGTGTTTTCCTGAAAATACTATCTGCTTTCTGTTATACAGGAAGAAACTTGTATTACACCACTGCAACGTCTATCAATTTCATAAAATGTAAAATTGATAATATAATAAAAACACGTCCCAAACAATGTTTCCCCATTATACCATTATGTAGTGGAATACTTTTGTGTGGTCCTGTAAATTAATAATAAATATTCTTTGTATTATAGATTGTACAGAAAGTATATTTTAGTATATACTTCATATATTCATGTCAATTCTATTATATTGATTGTAAGAATTCAACATCATCATAGCTGCCAACTTTTACGCATTTTTCCTACCACAAAAATTTTACAGTAAATATTGTCTTATTTGATCGTCAAAATTTTATGATTAAACAAATGGAAAAACTCTGTACAATTTTAGTGTGCAATTTTGTAGGAAAAATGCGTAAAAGTTGGCAGCTATGCATCATTAAAATGTACTTAAACTTAAAACTATTTTTTCCTATTGACCGTAGTGTAATGGAATATTTTTGATTTTTTCTGTAATTAAACTAATACATCCGATTATCATAAAATTTGAAATGATTCGATAAAATGATGCAACAATTATGTATTTTAAATCTCAAACGATTTGGTTAGGTAATTTTTGCTCCGTTAAATGCGGACAGACAGACGGACCGACAAACTGAACAATGACTATAGGTGCTACGCATTTATATAAATACGGACATACCTGAAAATATTCATATCTTGGTGTAATAGTATACAGCATTTCAGATACAGTGTAGTAGCCGAGATCTTTTTGTGTCCCTGTAAATGCTATGTGCTTTTTTATTATACAGGAAATAGCTTGTAGTAATCAGCAGCATATATCAGCTTCATAAAATGTTAAATAGTTTAATACTATTAAAACGTGCACCGAAGAATGTTCTCCCTATATAATTATGAAATTGAATACTTTTGTACGACTATGTAAATTAATAAAAAATATTCTTTGTACCACAGATTGTACAGAATGTATATTTTAGTGTGTGTTTCATAGATGCATAGCAAATTTATTATATTTGAAAGAGTGTAACACCATTAAAATGCACTTGAAACTTTTTTCCCCCATTGACTATCATATATCGGAATCCTTTTGATTGTCCCTGTAATTGAACTATTCATTCGATTTTCATAAAATTTGAAATGACAAGACAAAATTATATAATAATTATATATTTTTAATTTCAAACGATTCGGTTGGGTAGTTTTTGCGTTGTTATATGCGTACAGACGAACAGACGAACAAACGGACAGAGAGGCAGACGAATTGAACGACAACTATAGGTGCTACGTATTTGCATAATTATCGAATATATCTAAAAATGTTCGAACGTATCTAAAAAAGAGAAATGTTATTTGACTTATACTTATTTATTTAAAAGGGTTCGAGACACAAAAATCTTCAAATTTTCTAAAAAAAAATTTCTTGCATAAAATTTTCTCTGTTTTTTTTTTTTTTTTTTTTTTTTTTTTTTTTTTTGTTAAAATGACGTTTAATTCATATTTATATCTTAATTAGAAGAGGAAATATTAATTTTTTCATTTGATATCTTTTCAAAATCTAGTTTTCAAGCAATGATTGTCATGAAATGACATTTTATGGAAATGCGTTTTTCTTCATGATAGGTTTTTTTTTTTTTCAAAATTTTTTAGATTTAAATCGCTATAACTCAATCTTATAACCTGATAACTTTAACAAATCGTTAAAATTAAATGCTTCAAACTTGGAATATGTCTTTTATGATTGTTTTACTTTAATTTTGATTTAAAAAATTTGAAAAAATATTTACTTTTGAAAATAATGATTATTTTAATAAAAATTACAGATTTTTTTCAAATTTTTAAGCTAAATAGTTTTATTTTTTTAAATTAATATTTTTTAAAAGGCTGAGTCAAAATTAAAATTTAGATATTTTTATTTATTTAAATATAAAAAAATTAAAATTCTACAAATAATATTTTGAGTTATAACAATTTTTAATTACCCCACTTTTTAATAAATTTTAAATTTTAAAAATAAAAAGTTTTGTCATTTGATCTTGCTTACAAATAATATGGTTAACCATCACAAAAAATTTCAAAATTTTAACTCAATAAATAAAATTTATTTTAAAATGTGTCCCGGACCCCCTTAAATAATTATTTAAACCAAAATAAATAAATAAATAAATAAATAAATAAAAGTCGAACTTTTCAATATTTCAAATAAGTAACTTGAAATTTAACTTTGATTCAAGAAGAAATAATAAATAAAAAAATTGTACAGTCTAGAAAGAAAATTATGTGTTGAAAATTGTGGTCGCAAATTGTACCAGACTACAAGGAAAAGTTAAAAGTTGAAACTTTTTCTGTGGCATCAGCTGTTTCGATAGCAATATGAGATTGGCGAGATCATCTTGGCGTTTTTTCCTCAAACGCCAAAACTAATATAATGGTGAACTCCGCATGGTGACCTACATTTCTTCGTGACTCCCTGCGAACTGGTGACGGGAGCAATCGTTTGCGGATGTTGGATGCCACTGTAGTTTTCAGGTGAGTTTTTTGAACTTTAAAAGTGCTAAAATATCATTTTGAATTTTTAAACTTATTATTTTATCTTGAATATTTTCCCTTGATTTGACTATCCCTTGATATCTGTAAACATTTTTTTTTTGTTTTATAAACAATTATATAATTTAAAGTAATGAAACTTTTTAAGGCATTTAATAAAAAATAACATTATAGGAGAATTCTATATTTTCCGTATTTGACATACGCTTGTAATAAGTAATTCGAAAACGTTTCGTTTGTTCTATATTAGAGGAAAATTTCTGCGAATTTTAAAGAAAGCAAGCATTTCATTCCGGTGCAAGATTATTTTTTAATTTTTTGTGCTGTACCTGGGGACGAGGAGATCTTTAGAATGATTAAATGTGTAATCGGTAACGCCTAAAATTTTGATTCTTGAATTTTAATTTTCCTGAAATATTTTATTTAAAAAACCAAAAGTTCATTTTTGGTTTATAAACAACTTTGGCCCGATGCAGCTGTCTAACAGGACTTTGAATTAAAGGATAGGAGAGGGGGGGGGGATTTTATGGACTCAACCTATAGAATACTATAGTTTAAATGAAATACTTTAACAAGCATGGAAAAGGAGAATAAAGACAATACTGATTTTTTTATGTAAACTTTGTTATTTATATTTAAATACGTGAACATCTCTGAAATAGATTTTTGTAGGACAATAGATGCATACATCCTTAACATTATGAATAAATATTATTCAAATAACCAACTTAAGGCGTAAAATATTCTCTAAATTATCTATCAAAATGTAGTCTTAAAATCACCTTGGTCAGTCAATGTGATCTTCTTGAAATCAATTCCCGTATGTTTACAAAAAATTATGTACAAAGATACGCTTTTTTTAACGTTTTCACCCCACATCTTAATTTCCTCACTCTTGAGACTGTTACATGGAACGATGAAAACAATTCAAAATTACTTTTAAACACCTCCAGAGAGGTATTAGTTTCTTTTTTTTATGCTTATGGCTTGTACATATTTATTAAACTCCTAGAAGTAATTTTAATAGTTCTAAAAGCAATTAAATTTATTTTGAAGGGTTTTCTTTGTGTACCTACAGGCGACATCAGGACTGTGGAGGTTAAACATAAGGTGTATTCAGTTTCGTAAGTAGGATTATAGTTAACTTTATGAAAATTTATTTTTTAAATATGAAAGGAGACGACCGACGTTATTATAAATAGATAAGCTCTGAATTTTAATTCATTAAGGGTAGGGGATTCTTTACATTACCATTAAATGCGGTTTTCCAGTGAACCGTATTTTTAATAATTCTCGTGTACATTAATGTTCGGAGAAGCTAACTAATATACTTGTAAAGTCTGAATGAACAATAGCTGGATTAACATCTTTATTATGAAGTAAAATCTGTGGTAGTGGACTGAATTTTTTATTAAATTTAAAAAAATGCTCAAGAACAGCCGACTGAAGGAATACAATATAAATCTGCTTACGAAGATTGAAACCTGCTTAAAATGAAATTGCTCCTGGCCATAGCGATTGTATTCAGAGGTTTTACTGAACAATTTCTTTAACTCAATACTTCTTCAATACATATACAATTTCTTTAACATATTTCTTTAAACAAAATACTATAGGTCATTAGTTTATTCTAATTAAAACTTTAAAACATTTCGCTTTTTTTCAATGTTGTGAACCTTAATTGCACCACGCTTTGCAGTTGACATGTTTTTACATTAAAATTTGTATTTCACGTTTAAATTTGAAATGCATTTTTTTTCAGTATGGTATTTGTGTTTATAGGTAATTACCTTTTTTATTATCGACGACAAAAAGTTTCAGTTGCTAAACTTGGCGCTTTGCACTTAATTTTGTTTTGAATTTAGCGGTAAAAAACTTCATCGCTCCGTTTACCCGGAATGCTGATTGCGATATGGGTTATTCTTCTACGATAAGGTTTCAAGTACATAGAGAAAACGGCCAAAAAGAAAAGTTTGAGTTTGATCAAAAACCTTTAAATTATGATTTTTGTCCCGTTTACCTTTTCATATAAGGGCAAGTCACTTTTATACATATCTTATAATTTTTTCTGGTCAGTGATTCTCTCCCCTGGCAGTTATCTTGACAGGGGAAATACGGCAGGGGAAAGACATTTTCATGATAAATTCAAATTTTTTAACTGAGTGAATGTTTTTGGGTTAATTGTATATTTCACTCTAATTATTACTGTATTGTTTAATTAGCGCAGTAAATGCAATTAAATTAAATGAATATAAGTTTTATGACTTACCAGGGGAGATACACGAGCATCTTCCGAAACCACTACACCGCACTGTCGCGTTGCAACAACTAAATATGGCGACGCTTGAATGGCTTGCGCGTTTAGAATTGCTAACTTCAAGCCGATAGATGTCCTTAAGCGCATTTTTCAATATGGCCATCCTTGAATTTGTTTCAGCGGAACGAAATTTGACAGGGTAGATACACAAAAAAAAGCGGGACAAAAGTTAATTTTAAAAAATATTTGAAATTAACAAAATTTATTTTTTATTTTATAATACGTAAGCATAATTACTTAAATTCCAATTAAACATACTTTAGTTAAGCATCGGATGGAAAAAATATGTATTGTTTGAAAGTTAAATTGAAACCAGCAAGGGGACATGTCAGGGTAGAGACTTTAGACTTTGTAAAAAATTTCAGAAAAATGTGTTTTAATTAGGCATTCAATCGTGATGTTATTTAATAAAGTATATTAAGATGATGCGATTCATTGAAAAAAATAGCAACATATAGAATAAAAAATCTGTTTTAAACGGATTGCCGTACAAATTACCTCTTATCGTAGAATCACCCATATAAGATTTCTTTTAATTTTGAAGGTTAACACGTTATTTGATTTTCAAATGGATCTATATGGATCGGTGAAAGTTAGCGTCTAATAATTATTTCTAAAATCTAGTTTTTCAGTCAATTTCCAATAAAGTTTTGGAAAGACTGTTTCTCCGATTATCTCGGGATCGTACGCATTGCAATTATCCCGAGAAAACTCTAGCGTGGCTTAATTTATTACTTCCATTTTTTTTTTTTTTTTTTTACTCAGGCTGTGTCCTAAAATGAAAGAAAATATTCTTATATAATTTATACATAGTATACCCTTCGGTAGTTTCTTTTTTTAATTATGCGAAGTGAATATCACAATTAAAATTTCCAATCGTACTATAATTTAATAATTCAGTGGTAAAATTTGTACATTAACCCCCAGACTACCCGGCAAAAGGATAAAATTGTAATGTTTTCTTTGTAATTTATTAAAAATATAAAGATGTTTTTTCCAACCTGATACAAAATGTTATTATGTAGAGGTGTATAATCTTTGAGAGTATTAATCCTAACTTAATTTTTCAAAACTGGGTTTTATTTGTAGAATTAATTTAAATATTCCTTATGCTGCAGTAATTTTTTTCGCCCTTGCAGGTCAGTGTGCGAAAAAATCAGCCAGCGGCAGTCAGGAGGTTAAAAAAACATTTTTATTGCAATAAAATTTTTCTTGGAAAGTTTGATGACTTGTGTTCCGTGACCATTTTAAATTTAGTACTTAAAATCAAAATTGATCGAATTTAAAGTTATATATAATGCATTGTTTCTGAAAATTTTCGCAAGTTTGTGCTACTTTCTAATCTGTAATTAGTTAATTCCTCTCTAACTAGAGTGTATAGTCGATCAGAAAGATACTGATTTTGCTGCGAATTGGATAAACGGACAAAACTGTTTGAATGTATTATGCAAATGATAAAATGCAATGCGATAGGAATATTTTGTCTAATTTTGTGACAAAATAATCTTAAATCGCACATTGATAGTTTACTATTTTGCTTATCCAGTAATGTTGAAAAGATGTGTATTTTACGAAAATTAATTGAAAAGACCAGATGTTCTACGGTTTTTGCATTTTAAAATTAAACAAATTTAATAAATTGCATTCTTTAAGAAGTGATATAAATGAAAAATATTTTGTCTAATTTTTGAAGACTGCTACAAACTGAATTCCTTAGTGAAGTGCTTTGCCCCAGCCCGCTTAAAATTACATCCCAATGCTAACAAAGTAACTTTCTTGTTGAAATAATAGTAAAAATACTGAGGTAAAACGGAAGCGAATTCGATGAAATAAATGAAGTTAACTAATTTTTCATGATTTGAAATTAAAAATATCTGTAAAACATAGTGCAGTTTTAATTCTTTTTAAAATTTTACGTTATAAGTTGTTTGATGTATCGCCTACGTTTAAAACGTAAATTTCGATGAGAATTAATTTTTACTTTCTATCTCTTATAGAAAAAGTATTGTAATCGAAAATTTTTACGACTTCCGGTTTTCGACGGATTTACACGTTTTAGGGGCCAGAGATTCCAAAAAACATGTTTTTACAAAATGTTTGTCTGTCCGTGTGTGTCTGTGTATGTCGCCATTCTACCATCAAAAAGTGTATGTAGTTATGCATAGAATTGAACCAAATTTTTTGTGAATGTTTTTGGCTGTGGCAAGCAGGTCCTCCTTCAGTTTTGAAATATTCCGCCTGAAGGGGGCGCTTTAATCGCGATTTTTTGCCATTTTCAATATTGTACCGACCAAAAGTATATGAAGTTATGCATCGAATTGAACCAAATTTTTTGTGTATGTGTATGACTACGGCTAGTTGGTCCTCTCTGAATTTGAAAAAAAGTCGGAAGGGGGCGCTACAATCGCGATTTTTGTCCCATTTTCAATATTGTACCGACCAAAAGTACATGAAGTTATGCATCGAATTGAACGAAATTTTTTGTGTAAGCGTATAGGTATAGGTAGTTGGATCGCCCTGAATCTGTAAAAAATCCGCCGTAAGGGGGCGCTGCAATAGCGAATTTTATGCCATTTTCAATATTGCACCACATAAAAGTGTATGAAATTAGTTCTAGAACTGAACTAAATTTTTGTGTATAATTATTTTTTGGTAAAGCAAGTAGGTCCTCCTTGAATTTGAAGGGAAAAAAAATCTGCCTATCATTCTATTGTCCATCGGCTCGTGCAGAAACGGAAATTCGTTTTTACTCCGATTAATTGATTGAAGCAGAAATTTAAGATGAAAATCAATGTTGGTATGGTATTGAATTAAAATTATTAAAGCATTAAAATGAGTAAAAATTTTTTTTAAATATTAAAATGTACGTATGAGATAGAAGAAAGTTTTGGGATTGGCACATCCAACTAGTTTTCTTACAGAATGAGAATGTTTCTAAATCTTTATTTTTCTTATACGCCTATTAAAAATAAAATCGGATTTTTTTTTTAATAGCAGATTATGTTAATTTAAACCGATGTTGAAAACTTTAAATGTGTTTTCTGAAAATTTTTCACCGGAAAAGGTAAATGGCTATTGCTCTAACACAAAATTTTAGTATCCTATAACCATGAAATATTTTTTGTAGCTTTTGATAATATCTAGAGTGTAATGAATTAAAGAATCGGCTCCAAATGACTTATTTGTTAATATATACCCATTTTTTTATGAAGATTTACATCTAAAATTATTGAAGTTTTCAATGTAATTGTATACAGGGTGTCCGAAAAGTCTGGAAACGGTCGAATAACTCGAGAAATACATACGAGATTGAAAAACGTAAATATACGTGTTAAATACTTTTAAATAAGCTACTCAGTGATACCAAATTTGACCTTCGTAACCAACCCCCTGGGGGTCAGAGGGGGTCCAGCTTTGAAATCTTAAATTATAACCCCTATTTTTTATTGCAGATTAGGATTCTACGGACAAAAATACGTAACTTTTGTATTTGATGTTTATTTCGAATCCTCGTTTATCACGGTGTAATCGAGCATATTAAATCGATACATATTTCGGCTTTTCCAACGGGATTTTCCCTAATCGAAACTAATTGGTAAGAATTTGACATCAAATTCCTCGTATTTTGCAGGAATAGCGTTTCCTGAAAATCACCCGTGCCGATTAATTCGATAGTGCTACACAGTTAAAAATTTGACCCATTTGCTGCAGCGTCACTCCACAGCTTTTATAGAATCTCTTTCATGACCAATGAGAATGTTCCATAACACAGTAAAGTACACTATAAAAACGTGACCCTTTTGCTGCATCGTCACTCCACCGCTTTTATAGAAAACGATTACTTTACTGTGTTATGGAGCAATCTCATTGGTCACAAGAGATATTCTATAATAGCTGTGGAGTGACGCTGCAGCAAATGGGTGAAATTTTTAACAGTGTAGCACTATTGAAATAATCGCCACGGGTGATTTTCAGGAAATGCTATTCCTACTAAAGACGAGGAATTTGACGTCAAAAATTCTGCCCAATCAGTTTCGATTAGGGAAAATCCCGTTGGAAAAGCCGAAATATGTATCGATTTAATAGGCTCGATTACACCGTGATAAACGAGGATTTGAAATAAACATCAAATACAAAAGTTACATATTTTTGTCCGTATAATCCGAATCCCCAATAAAAAATGGGGGCTATAATTTAAGATTTCAAAGTTGGACCCCCTCTGACCCCCAGGGGGTCGGTTTCGAAAGTCAGATTTGGTTTCACTGAGTAGCTTATTTAAAAATATTTAACACGTATATTTACGTTTTTCAATCTCATATGTATTTCTCGAGTTATTCGGCCGTTTCCAGACTTTTCGGACACCCTGTATAATCAGCTGTATTTTAGATTTAGGTAAATTGACTAGTTAATTTCATTACGCTAAAGAGTGTATAATATGTTTATGTTGAAAAAAAATTTGTTATATGAATTTTTTTGCAGCCGGAGCAGTTTTCATAGAAATGCTAAGAAAAGATATTCTTAAGTTGCATAGATATACTTTTCTATAATTTTCTCTATTCTGTTTAAGATTATACTAAATAATTATCAATTACATGTTAATAAATTACATTGCGAGAGATTTATAATGTATTTGATTCTGCTCACCACTGCTCTATATAGATTTGCAAACTTTAACATTGCCACATCGCTTCATCCATCTCCCCCATCCCGTATCCCATTTCCCTTACTCGTTTTCGAATTAAAATAATTTAATATTTTTCAAATTGTCTTTAGTTTTAACGATTTCTAGATAAATGATCTCTAAATAATTCTTTTGATTAAATTGAATGAAAAGTGTAAAAGCAATACTGCACATTGGTTTGAGTTGGAAAAATTTATATATCAATTTGCTGCATGAAAGTAGATATCGTTGTAAATGTTTAAGGAGTACTTTAAATTTAATTTACTAAATATACCGTAACTCTTAACGAGTGTTTCAATTCTAAATAATTTTAAATTGTAAAGAAATTTGTCAAGATTGAATTAATGACAATGATTTATATGGACTGTAACCCTTGAAACAAAACACTTAATTGCTTGGCATGACTTATTGAGCTCGGTGAGAAATTCGTAAGTAGAAAGAAAATTAACCTTGGAAAACAACGTAATGGCTGTCGTAATGAAACTTGTTTCAAAAAGTTCGAAGTTAGACATGGATTTTTCATTTAATTTAATTAAAAGTAAATATAAAACTTTAAAATTCGTAATCTCAGACGTGTAAGTTTGAACGATCAGAGCTAATTTATTGTAAAACAGTATCTTTCGTTATATTTGTGAGTTTCAAAATTATTGAAGTATTGAGATAAAGTGTATCTACTTTTTAAATGTTCAGTGTTTTGAAAGGAAATTTATTGGAATATATGGTCAATGAATATCTGCTCTCTAGAAATCGGTTACTTTTTAAATACTTAGCTGTTTAACCTCATTATTTTTTTTTTTTTTTTACTTGAAAAATATGTATTACGACCATACGAACAATATATTCAGACTAAAATTTTAGACTTATAAATTCTGTATTTAAATTATTACGTGCATTCATTTTATTACGTACGCCATGAATTAAACATTAACATTCCTGGACCAAGCATAACAAATTGTAAATGAAATTAGTTTTGAAATTTTCGTACTGCGAATTTTTAAACTTCTAACCATCGTACATTTTCAATACTTACACTGTTGTATGGTGGGAGGGGGGGGATGTGCTTTTAAATGTAATTTTATTTTAAATCTATATAAATTTATTTTTGAATTATTAATTTTTTGTAGTTTTCAATTCTTTGTCACCATGGCAACAGAAGTATTCAATTTCTAGACATCAAACATGCACGAAACAGAAAACTAATAAAATCCAGACATCACAAGATTTCATATCTCAATTCTCGACTGACAAAAACAACTATTTTCCAAATGGATAAAAAAACTCCAGTTTTTTCAGTTATTGAAATAAAAGTTCAAAGACCGCTCTGAAATAAGCAAGTTAATTTTAAACTCAGTCGGTTATTATTGGTGTTGAAATTTGATTTCAATTTGATCTAAATTTTGTCAGTTGTATTCTTTAGCTTCTGGAAGATCATTTTCAAATCTTGCTGAACCTTTGTTTGACGTGCTCCAATTAGCATAGACATATTTGTGTTATCGCGAACTTAATATGTCTACAAAGGAACATCCACTGTTGAAAATGGAATGTATAGCGCTTTATAGTTCGTTTACAGGGACACAAAAATTCAGTTACATTATGGTCTATGAGAGGTGGGAATCATTTGCAGTGTATTGACTACTTCAAACTTGTTGGAATTGATGAATTTTTTTAAGTGCATTACCAGATTAATGTAGAATATGCAGTGCATAACTTTTTTCCCCATATACAAGGAAGCAAAAGATTAAAGGTGCAATCTATGAACATCTAAGTTATTTCCAGATGCTGATTGCCTTTTAAACCTTAACCAAATTTTAATACATGTTTATAAATTTCATAGTTCATATAAAGCATGCGCTAAAAATTTTCATCAGAGTGAGAGTTTCATTAACCTCTCCCCCCTCCTCCCAATTTTTTAAAAAAAAAAGGAATATTTCAGCTAAAATATCCAGACTAAATTTTATAATACATGGCGTTTAAAAATCTATCGTATAAAGAGAATAAATAAAGCATATGATATATCTATCATATATCATCACAAAATATTTTTACGCCGACATATTTGGCAACAGGTTAAAATGTTTATTGCTGAATTAAATTTTACAAAAATAGGACTAAATCTAACATACGGGAGCTGAAAACAAATTTGAATATCTTATCGATTGTAGGTGTTAATTGATAAATTGGGTGTTCAGCTATGTTTTCTTAAATAGTGAAGCTTTGTTTACAGTATTATGAAAATTGTTTAAATACTTAACTCTCTAATTTTTTAATTTGGTTAAAAGGACGGGAAATAGTCGAGGGTGCTATTTCTTTTATTCGCATTTCAATATTTTTCACTTGGTAAGCTTTGAATTTGGTGGTAAATGATAAACTTTGATAAATTTATCACTAGTCTCACAGTGTTCTACTTCTCTTGAGACTGCAAGCTGTCGTTTCAATTGGCTTTCTTTCAGGTGTTTGATATTTCAGTGGCTTTGCTAAAAGAACCATCTGCTTCCTATGGATTAAACTATCGCATGCATTGTCATCGGGACTTAACCGTGGGATTTCTTCACGAATAGGTAGGATTGTTAAATTTAAAGTTACTCTACAGTTTTCTAACCCAAATATTAGAGTAAGCGGGCGAAATTCTTAGTATATGCATGTATAAAGGTTACTGTGAGAAATGTTAAACAGGCATTTAAAATTATAAAAAAAAAACTTTTAGATTCAAAGTTCTGAACCTAAATCTTTCTGTTGGGTGAAGCGGTTGAACATGAATCCGCATGGTATGGTACTTATTTTTTGTTTTCATTTAAGTTTTTAAATTTTGTAAAGTCAATATTATGAGGTGCTCTAAAAGTAATCTCCACAGATTTGGACACATGAGCTTTGCATATTTCTGAATTTTATAGATAATTTGCTTTCCGATTTTAGAACCTATCTTTTTATATTTATGAAATAATCATTATAAATAAAATGAATGTTAAATTCAATATATTAATGTGAATACAAGTAATTCATTACATTTTAATGATTTCCGTAAGCTATAATTACGAAAAAAAGCTAAAATTTACAGCAAAAATCATTTGGTCAGTAGCTTAAGAATAAATTTGTTTTAAAATCCTTTTTAGTTTAAAATTCTTCATTAGAAAAATGATTAATCTTAGTCAAAGTATTTTTCTTTTCTCTGATTCAGCGACGAGTTCTAAAGACAGCGTTATATTCTACTTGCCTTTTAAGGTGCTGAGTAAGTGCTTCATTGGCATGTATCGCATTGCTTAGAATAATCTTGAAATTTTATGTTGAATCGTAACTGAAAATTTCAAGGTTTACATTGCGAATAATGGGCGGTTTTTAGAGTAATCTATTAGAATTAACTGTAATAAAAATACATTAAATGTCATTTGTTTAAAATATTTTATTTGTGCTGAAGATGACTGCCAAAAATCTATTGAATGGTTTTTATTCTTTCAGATGTTTGAAACTTCCAAAGGCCTTTCAAATACTTAATCTCTGTTAAACAATCTGGTTTGCAATGGCTAAAACTATATGCATCATTGGCGGTGGTGCTAGTGGCTTAACTGCCATTAAAGCGTGCTTGGAACAAAAGTTGATACCAGTTTGTTACGAATGGACTAAGCATGTTGGTGGCCTTTGGCGATACCGTGAGGATGATGTTCATGGCTTGGCGTCTGTCATGCGGTCTACTATTATCAACAGTTCGAAAGAATTGAGTGCTTTTAGTGATTTTCCACCGCCTACAGAATTTCCCAATTACATGCATAACTCTAAAATGATAAAATACATTGAAATGTATGCTAAAGAATTTGACTTAGTGAAGTACATAAAGTTTGAGCATAAAGTTGAAAATGTAGTACCAGCCGATGACTTTGACGAAACTGGTAGGTGGAAAGTTAAAGTGAAAAAAGGTTCTGGCGAAGAATTCGAAGAAACATTCGATGGAGTTATGGTTTGCGCTGGACATCATGTTTTCCCGATAATTCCAGAGTTTCCAGGTCAAGAAGAATTCAAAGGCCGGATAATTCATACCCATTCTTACAAGAAACCAAATGGATACGACGACAAGAAAGTCGTGGTCGTAGGAATAGGAAATTCCGGAGGAGATGTCGCGGTAGAACTCAGCAATATTGCCTCCCAGGTAAGTGAATTGTTTATAATATTTAACGAGTCTTGCTTAAAAAATAATCTGAAGCCTAACAAGGAAACCACTTTTGATGTTGCTCGCAACTAGCATAGACCTGGGAGATTATGTAGTTCTATACATAAGTTAGAAAACCGATAAAAATACTGTTACAATCATATTGTGTATTTTATTTGATTTTTATTTCACGCCAAAAGCGAGTTAAGTCGTCAAATATGGTACTAAGTTTTCGTTTGCCTTATTTTGGGGCTACGACATTCGACTAGGATTGCCGGGAAACCTACTTTTAAAAATATGCCAACTTTTTCTCCGCTAGAAACATGAATGTGTCGTAATTTTTCAAAACCAAATACATAGCTTTTTGAAGGAATTTTTAAATTACTTTCAATACTGTTTATTAATATTTAAATGATTTTCTTAACTTAATAGTCCGATAAGTGTCTCCGAAAATAGCATTTTCAAAAAGTTTTGCTGCTGCAAAATCAAAAAATACTAACAAATTTTGATTCTCAAATTTCCTAATATAGGGTTTTAAAAGGAAATCTCAATGCTACGTGCGGGCAACACCAAAAAGGGTCCCCTTGTTAGATAAAGGAACACAATTTAAATTGAGGTAGGGCTCATTAATAAAAATTATTTGTATAAGTGCAGAAAAATTACGAATAGTATTATCATGCGCAGGTTTTTTTTAAAATATTTCTTGGTGATAAAGGAGCAGCACTTGTGAAATTCGGGTAAATGGCTGATATTAAAGTGCCTTTTTTCTCAAATTATGAAGTGAATGCAAGTTTAATTTTTTCAATGGCTAACTCAATGAATAGTCTGAGATGGGGGAAAAATAGTTGCATGTAATCTTAAACAAAACATTGGCCTTCTTAATTACGGGAATAAATCCCCCCCCCCCCCAAAAAAAAAGGAAGGTCTCCATACGGGCATACTCAGAAAAATATGAAAAAATTACAGAATGTTCTTCTCATATAGTTATGTTTATAAAAAAAATTTCGGCGGAACCTCCTTATAACGTCCGTAAAAAAATAATAAAAATTTCGTTTATTTGGCGGTTTATCTCCGGTTGGCGAAAAAACGAAATTTTGAAAAATACGCTTTTACGCTTCGAATACTTTTTAAAGAAAAAACTTTCTATGTTCAATTTATTTAAATAAGTTTAGTTTAAGTAATTTTAGTTTTGCATTTTTACTTTACTTTAAGTGTAATTTTGTCATATACGTTTATATGCACTTATAACAAAATGAAATTAATATATTTTATCATTTAAAACACAATTTAAATTGATTAAAATTGTTCAAAATTGAAAAATACTGTTAAAATCTGCTGTATTTTGTTGCAACGCACTCCCTTGCTTGTATAGAAAACGGTTACTTGGCCGTGAAATGGAGCTTTCTCATTGGTTGAAATAGATATTATATACAAGCGGTGGAGTGCGTTGCAACAAAATGCAGCAGATTTTTAACAGTGTATGACACGGTCAATTCGCGTACTATGGAGCATTCTCATTGGTCAGAAGAGAGGTATTCTATAAAAGTAGTGGAGTGACGTTGCAGTAAATGCTGCAGATTTTTAACAGTGAAGTCAATTAAAATAAATTTTCAGATTCGTTAAAATCGTCTGCTTTTGGCGAGGAAATGCACTGCTTGCCAAATCCCGAGTCGCTTTCAGCTTTTCACGCCAATTATTCCAAACTATTTTTTTACATATCTAATAATGTAATTCCGCCGCTAAGTTTCACTGATCCTTTATTACCTACATGAGTAGTTTAATTCGTATTTTTTTCAAAAAATTCTGAGTATGCCCCCAATGGAGACCTTCCTTGTAAGTACAGATTGTAGCTCCATGTAGTCATTTGTTGTCTGCGAAAAGTTAATATGTAAAAGATGTCTATTTTTCGCCATAGCATTTCAAATATTTGCAAAATTAGATGTTGCTGTTAAAAGACTTGTTCAGATTTGTAGATGGTCCCTAACCAAATTTTGTGTTTATTTAAAAGTAGACTATATTTACAAAAATTTGGTAAGAGTAAATCTTCTATAATTAGTTGCAGAGTTTGGTGTTAACTTTTCTTCCCCGATTGTGCATATAAAGTGAGAAAAAAAAACGAATAAAGCCTTTTTTCTTTTCCCTAACAATCTTAACATATCCAAAATGTGCTTTAACCTAGCATCCCTGAAAAGATCTATGTAAATGAGCATAGTATTTTCAATCCGTTATATGGAATGCTGTGGTACATAATTGCCCAGTTATGTTATAAAGTACGTAATTTTTTTTTGTGTGTGTACTTCAAATTACATAGTAAAAACTATCTAGAAATACTTGTATACCCCCCCCCCCCCAAAAAAAAAAAAAAAAATTAACTAAAGAAATTTAAAGTAGTATGCGAGTTTTCTAAAAATCAAAAGGTTCCCTTGCATAGCTTAAAACTTGAGTGGCCAGTTAAAACCCACATATAGAAAACTGAAAAACCAGTTGCATTATGGCGGAGTAGTGTCATTTGTGAAGTATTTTAATAATTCAGAAAAGTACCTTATGCCTTACAATGTATTAGGAAAAGAGTCCTCTTAACAAAAATTAAGAAAATAATCCCCTTCATAAAAATCAAACTAATAAAAATATGGACTTCATTATTTAGTTATGCGCATTTTGTTGAACAAGTTCACCAGAAAGCAAAATTTTTGCAAGATTTAAAAATTATAATTTTTTGTTAATGTTTGAGTAATTGTATGTCAGCTTTCGTTATGAAATGCGTTTTCCCCTAAAATACATAAAAAAAAATTAGAGAATAAAAATTCACTAGTAATTTTACACAAACGGACCCCAAGGAGGGGCGGATCCTGCACAGACCCCCTGAATATAGTAAACATTCATCTAACATTCTATCATTACAATTGCTCCTCAGAAAATTTGAGGACCCCTGTTTTTCTCAATTTTGAGGTACTGCAGAATTTTTTAGGGGAAGCGCATGCTTATCGTGCCTATTCGGCAAGCCAGAACTTGAATAAAAATGAGTTTTCAGTTTGAGTTTAACCCTTTATCTACGGAATTATTTACCAAGAAATTGCTTCACCTCAATACATGAAGATGTACTGGAATTTTTAATTGTGATAATAGCTATTTCTTTTCATAAAGCTGCTTAAATATATCGATAGTTTATATATGTATAATATAAAATTTGTAAAATATTTACAAAAATCAATTGACCAAAAAGTTTTTCAGTGGGTGTGGTTTGGGGGGGGGGTCTCTACCAGTGGCTAAAATATTCTGTTCTCGAAACTGGTAGACGGCAGGTGTTAGGTTCGAATCAAATTGCGCCCGTCTAACCTAACCGTCCTGAGTTTTTGTGGTTTTCTCCAAACCTTGCGTAAATATGGGTTGGTGGGTCCCCTTGGAAAGACATAAACGGAGAACGCTCCCCCTTGGTCAATATCCCTCGTGCAGATAATCGGCCTTTATAAATAATACACCTTTATTTGGGAGATATAAAAATTCTTATGAAAGCAATGTATTTAAATACATTACGACGGTCCTCTCTGCAAATGCCCCATCAGTAGCCGAGGTTTTGACCTCTCAAATGGTAGACGGCAGGTACTGGGTTCGAACCCAATCACGGCCGTCGGCCTAATCGTTAGTTTTCCTTGGATTTCCTTGCTAAATACGGGTAAGTTCCTTTAGAAAGAACCCCCACTGACAACATCCCACCACTTTAGGACCTATATCCCATGTGTAGATAACCGGCCGACATAAAATAAACCAAAACCCCTCTGCAAATGGATGGGTTTCTGCTATTGAAAATGTTTCCTGTAACTTTGTAGAAAGAGAAAGCTTTATCATAAGAATAATAAAGAAAATTGCTATTTATGGTAATTTTCTTAATGTATAATATATAGCTTTGTGTTTCTCTACTCTAAATTTGGTCAAGTAGATCATACTGTGTGGGAAGGAAAACTTATTAGACAGAATAAATTTTTCTTCGATGGTACTTGCAAGTACCGCCAGTGCATTAAGGATTAACTGAATTTTCGTATACAACGTTGCATGAATGAATTCTATAAATCATGCAGGGCTATATGATTCGTTAGTAACATAGTGTATTATAAAATTGAGACATCATAAAATATTGAGTCTATTTAATTTTTTTAATGTCACTAGTTCCCTTTTGAAATCTTAAAGTTTTTAAGAAAATAAACTTTTGTGTCGACATCATAGCTTGGAGGTAACGCATCTCATCAGTAAACAGAAGTATCGTAATTCGAACTCTGGTGTTGGAACTTGAAATTTTCATAAGATGGATTTAATAACGAAAGTTTAAATTTTTTCCCCAATTTAAGAGTATATTTTTATACCACATTCATATTTTTAATTTATTGTAGAGAACTAACGCGATTATAATTAAATATTTTAAATTTCCAATTTTCAAAATTTGGATTTTTTGGATTTTAAATTTGAACATTTTAAAATTTGATTTAAAATGACTTCCTTTTAAAATTAATTGATGCTACCAACTATGTAAGAACTTAATATAAATTAACAATTTGGATTTATTAATTAAAAAATTAGTTGTTTTGAAAGAAATATTAAACCACTCTGACCTATGATTACACTTTTCTACTTGTTTACTGCATTTAAAATGTTCTCCTTTAGAAACTAACATTTTCCGGGGAAACTGCGGAAACTAATGGAAGCGCGCCATTATTGGAAATTGTTTCGTGTGGGGTTATCTGGAAAACGTAATATATTATTGAAGTTTAAATTGACAGCAAACATTCCGAAATTTAATGTATAAAGTCGTCGAAAAATAAGGTTCATTATTCCAGGTCTAACATGCCAATCATTCCACTTGCTGGACGATTCCTGTAACCAGGTCAGAACTCGGAATTCTGGGTTTCTCTTCCAGGTCAGAGTTTGCCCCGGAGGAAATTTCATCGCTGTTAGGATGTGTGCTATGTTACTTTAATATTACTAATAGTAAAAGTGCTCCCTTAATCTTGTTGGAATGAACAAGTTTTCGAACAAATTGTTTTTTTCGTTGGCAATACTAATGGCATGTGTTTTGCTTGTTTTTAGAGATTCTCTCTTAAGATCACACTCGTACGTGATTTGATAAACGTGACTGATTTAACTTTTTCCAATTTTTGAAAATGGCTTTAAAGAAATTCAATAATCTGATAGTCTTAGAAATATGGAATAAGAAAGTATAGTCTGCTTTCTGAATGGTGGTTTACTGCTACTTTGTAATATGGTGGTTTGGGAAAAAGTATCTACATTTTAAACTTAATTTATAAATTTGCAAAACGTTTTACAATTAATGTTAAGTGTAAATTTGTTAAATTCAAATGGATATACACTGAGAAAAAAGGCTTCTCAAAATTGAATAAAAATACTCTACTTTAAATGTGGCGCATACTCAAAATTGAAAGATATGTTCTCATTTGATTCCATGGCTGTGTTCAAATATGAATCGTTATGTACTTCTACCTTGAACATAAAATTAAATGTACTGACATTTATTTCCAACTCAAAATTAACAAACATTTTATTTATTAAATATAGCAAAATTGTTTGCAAGATATTAGTCTAATATTTTTATAATGAGCATTTTAAAGTATTTTTAAATTTTAAAATACTGTACATAATTCAATATTTACAATAATAGAAATCTTTTATGCTGCTACGAATGGAATCTACCATTAGAGGTACAAAAGTATGTTTGGGTTTGATAACATGTTTCAAAATTGAGAAAGCATAGACACATACTTGATCCAAACATATTCGATTTGATATGAGCGTGGTTATTAAATGCTTGATTTTTTTTTTTCATTGTAAAAGATTTTCTTAGAAGCCATTTTTAACCTCCTTTCACCTTCCCCCCCCCCCCCCCCAAAAAAAAAAAAAAAAAAAGTTTGTCACGCATTCAACTTCACTCCACAATGTAAAAATAGCCTTAAAACTTTTCTAGTGTTCCATCAGTTTTAAATGCACCATCATGAAAATCTCCTTTTCAGAATGTTATTTCATCAAAATGTTTGTCAGTCTCAGCACTCAAATAAAGCTAATCTCTTAGTTTAGATTTCATTTATTAAAATTTAAAATTAAACGTAATTTTTTTTTATTCGAAACAGTTCGAGACTTTTCCATGCTGTATAACTACTAGTTCTCTCCAGACTCGCGCGTTCAATCGAAAGCTGTTTAAATTCTCTCCCCTTGATCTTGCTATTTTATTGAAAACTCTAAACTTTATTTATTATAAGAAAGTGATTTATTGTTAATGAAGCGTTTTTAGATATTAAAAAAATGCTTGAACTATTTTTAAAAATTGTGAAATTGGCAAACTTGTTTATCTGAAAGTAAATTTCTAGTCTGAGTAATTGAAGTGATACTTAAGAGCAAAACTGAGATGAAAGCAATGTCCAAAGAACTAATGCTAGTTTTTAGCTAGTCTTAACTGACAAATATTTTTAGTGTCTTAGTGACATATAATAGAAATACGCATCCATGTAAAAATATAAAATGTTTTTTATTAGTAAATGAAAAACAGGGGCCCGCATTAGGCTGACAACCTAATCGGGACATATTTTGTATAGCAACCCGAAGATCTAGGTCCAGAAAACCGATGGGCACTGTAGGCACATGGGTCGTATAACCAGTATTTTTTCAATTAACTAGTATAAACCTTAAATTGGTGATACCAGTGTCATAAACTGTTCTTTTTTATTTTTTGAAATATAACTTTCAGTTGAACTACAAACATTACAGACGTTTTTAATTTTGAACTTTAGTGCTACCGCAAGAAACTTCTGAATAGTTGAATAAGTCCTGTGCAAAATGTTTAGCACAAACACCATCCTGTGCCTTAATCACCTCTTTTATTAATCTTTTGATGGAGCGATCTCAGACTGCTTCACATTAGTGACAATTTGACACATCAGTTAAAGAGTAAATATATTCGTTTTCTGAGTAACATTTTAATATATTCTTCTTAAACTAAGAGCATCAAAATTTCGGATATCATGTTGAGTTACTAATTTTTGCTACTTTATTGCCTTCCTTATACTCCTTACAAATCCGGTAAGTCGACCTTTTTAATTTTAAATAACCCTGTAATTTTTGAGGCTACTATATTCATTGTTTA